>OX465281.1:194617409-195884636 GCA_949987705.1 Thereva unica | reverse complement strand
GGTTTTATCATTATTTTATTCGGTGAAGCGTGCAAAAAGTATTTTATATTGGAGACAATTACTACGTTTACAAGCGGAGTTTCCCTCCGGATGGAAGTTTCGATCCGGAGTGAAACACCGCTTATAAACCAGGAGTGAAAATCCAGAACTTGGATTTTCGCTCCCGAAGAAAAAGCTGGAGTGAAACTTCGA
Organism: Thereva unica; assembly: GCA_949987705.1. Classification (NCBI taxonomy): domain Eukaryota; kingdom Metazoa; phylum Arthropoda; class Insecta; order Diptera; family Therevidae; genus Thereva; species Thereva unica. The sequence continues at coordinate 195,884,444 of OX465281.1, read as the reverse complement.
TCCCGGTTTATGTTGTGCTTATAAACGCTGACTGGGAGTGAGAATTTTTTCCAAAGGGGAAAACTTTGTTAAAAAGAAGCTGGGGTTTTTATTTTGCAACAATAGATTTTTTTCTTTGTTTATTGATATTTTTAAATACATTAAATTAAACATTGGGTTTATATTTGTCTTTGCTATGATTTTGAATTTGTGCTTGGAGCTGTCATCTCAAACCAAAAAGTATTTTGGATTTACACTCCCATTGCTTATAAACGCATCGGGAGTTTTACTTTGGATTGAAGATCCAGGAGTGAAACTCCGCTTATAAACGTAGTAAATAACAAAATAGAAAGATGTATTGTTCATTTCTTCTTTCATTTTTTCATATTTGTTAACATCGTTTGGCATTTTAAGAAAGTCTCAAGTGTTTATACCGTAACTTCCCGGCAGTGCTACATGTTTGGCCACGCCAAAAAGCAGATCCACTTGCTCAGGCTGGGCCGAAAATTCTTGTCGTACATATATGCCGCTTCCAACATGTCAGTCAACTCCAAAGTGTCCGCGGCATAAGCCCGGCCAGTGACCAAACCACAAGAAAAGTCTCAAATAATTTACCTCTACATAATGGTGAATTTGTATTCCTATAATGAGATAAAGCAAAGTCTGGGCGACAACGTAGCTAACATGCCAGAAAATCTATGCAGTAAGGCAGAGTGTATTTTAACTGTTGCACAAACAGCCCCGAGTTTCTTCGTCTCTTGTACCCCGCCCGCCCCATTTCCCATCGTTATACGAAAGTTCTGACGATTTTTCATGTGTGAGAGCGTTACGCGAATGAAATTGATTCACTCTCATGTAAATTTTTTTAAGCAAACGTCCCTAAAGATGTTTTATTCAAAAAAACCTTACCACCCTCTCACTAATCTGACATTCACACAGTACCGCCTTTTCCGTATCAATGCTCAATGTGCAATGGCATATGTTTAGTTTTGGAATTTGGACAGTGATCACAAGTGCATCATGGAGTATAGCGTTCAATATATTGCTGAAATTGTACTGCTCGAGGAGGAAAATAATAAAAATGAAAGCGGGTTTGTTTCATGTGGACTCTTCGGGAAGTGGAAGGAGACTTCACAGCTTTATATAGAGGATTGGTGGACTACGAAACTAAATTCTACGAATAATTTACAATGAGACAAAACGCATTTATTAATTTGCTTAAAAAAATTGAGAAGTTGATCCACACGAGTCTGTACTTTTATGTTGTAGGAGGATGAAATACATTTGGCCATTCAAGTAACCTTACATCAAAGCAATCTTTACATTTCTTGCTTGTTGAATTCTTATCAAATGTTCCATTGAATTTAAAAAATACATTTGTTTTGTTTTACTCCGCGATACATTAAAGAATTTCGATGGTAACATATTTTTTGTGGTTTTATGGACACCTGAACGATACTGAGATCTTCGGTGTACCACTGTGTCCGATGTATGGAAATGGAAACTTATGGGAATTTGCTTCTATGAAACTTCATCGTGCGGATATCTTTTTACTGATGCGCCGGTGCTGCACTGAAATCGACGTCAGGTCACGGATATGCGTGGATTGACCTTTAACGGGAAAAGCATGGCTAAGTTTTTGGATTTTATACGGCTGTTATTACAAGGTTATACAGGGTGTATTCGCTAGGTTTACAAAGCGGCCGACTAGTGATAGGTTTTGATTAGGATTTAACCAGTAGAGCCCGTTAAATTTTTTGTTAAGTTTCACATATCACCCTATATTTTTGTAACAGATACGATATTTGTACATCTAATCAAAACCTATCAACAACCAGCCGCTTTGTAAACATACCAATACACTCTTATATATAACACTTGATTATAAAACTTAAAATACATTGTTTATTAAGATATTTTTTTGACAGATTGTGGCCCCCTAATATCTAATGGCGACCCACAGGTTGAGAAACGATGAGTTAGAAGATTACAAAGGAATAATAAAAGAGATTACTTTCTAGATAAAACAATTTTTAATCAAATTAAGCCGATTGTAATTGTTTCTTCATCGTCATTCGTGTCCTAGCCTGAATGAATAGAAACAGAAACTCATAAAATATGTCTTCTCATCTCATCTTAAAAAACTCTGGGTGTCTGGGCGCAAGGCGCTCGGACGTTATATTCGTGATAACGTATCCTAAATATGTAACAGTGAATACACAAGTTTATAAATCAAAATTAAAGTATTTTTATTCAAAGATTATCTATTTTCAATAAGATGTGACACTCTTGATTTACTAACCCATTTACAATTCCTTATAACCACATCAACAAAAATCTCCTATTAGTTGAAAAAGAATAGCTACAGTGCTTTTTTTCTAATTAATTCCCTTATGAAAATTCCCATAAAAAAGAAAGGGTACGAAACAACATCACATAAGTTATGCCCCACCCATAAAATGTGTACAATAAATAAAGTCACATTTTTTCATAATGCATTTTTAAAGGCGACCTGGAGCAATCGTCATGGTATTAGTTGTTCATTCTCAAGCAGTTCGCGCAATGTAAATCATAGGGAAATGTGGAATTGAAATAAAGGAAACACATGTGAAACCCCTACACGCATTACAACTTGAGAATTTTTTCACCCTATAGTTTTAAAGACGACCTGGAGCGATCGTACTCGTGTTAGTACAGATAATAACCAGCAAGGTTACAGCCTGATCCAAAAAAAATTTTAATATATGTATAATAAGATTACGCCGTAAATTATTTCATTTTAATACAAAATTGTAACCGAATTATTTGAAGTATTTCTATTTGAAGTATTTTTAAAAATAGTAAACTAAAAGAGAGTGTTAGACGTTGCTGTTTTTGATGAAAAATGCGCCATTCTTTTAATTAACTTTTTCATTAAAATTGAAATTTCATGCTTTCTTTTAAATATTTTTTATTTTTTACTTTTCAGTACATTTTTTAGTTAATTAAAAGATTTTTTTTAAAAAATTTTTTTAACCATTTATTTTATTTTTTGAATATAAATATCAAAGCGGCGTCAGAAGTTATTAGGTTAGCGTTTCTTTTGCATAGTTCTTCGACAGTTGGTTTTAAGTATTTCAAAATATCCTGCTGAGATCAGCTCGCCGCTTGAATTCTTATCCAGATATTTGAAGATCCATCTTTAAATCTATCTAGCGCGGATTTTATTTTGTTAAAACTTGAGAAATATAAAATTCCCAAAAAAAAATTAATGGTCTTGGATGTGAAGTATCACGTCCGTATTTTAACGTGACAACGTCTATTAATTTGAACGTGACAACGTCTGTTATTACGTTTTGTATTATTTTCTCAATTAATAAATTACACAGGCCTGCAAAAAACGTTTTTTTTTCTTTTCAATTTAATAGTCGTATTTTAAGAATTTTTCGCGCTGAATCCGAATCCGTTGGCCAAATTGCCCTATCACGTCAGGATTTTGAGCAATCCTAACCTAAAAGTGCCAAAAAGCGTGTTTTTTGCACTTTTGCGCGTTAAATATCTCAAAACTATGGAATGATAGGGCAAATCTGACAACGGGATCGTTTTCAGCATGCCAAAATCTATAGAAAACCATGTCGAAAGCGTGAAATTTGACAACACTTTTTTTGTAATACTGAAAAGAAAAAACGAGGTGCAACGATGATAACATGTCTTAATAAAAATCGTCGATTTCGCGCCAAGAAGTTTTTCTTTTCAATATTACAAAAAAAGTGTTGTCAAATTTCACGCTTTCGACATGGTTTTCTATATCGACATGGTTTTCTGTATCTTGTCAGTGGATTTTTAGGCTACGAGGTAAGTTGTCGGGTAGGTAGGTGATGAAAACATGTAGGCGCCCTGTGATGAATTGGGTGACTTTCCATGTTTCGCAAACATACAAAAGAACTGCCTTAACGTTGGAGTTGAACAGCTGCAATTTGGTGTTAGTTGAGATCTGCGTTGTCATATGCGGAACAGGCATCCACATGCGCTTCGTACTTCATTTATTCTGGAACTGACGTCTTCTTCGGCACCAATATTTTCGGTAATAATACTACCGAGGTAGCAGAATTTATCTACCAGTTCCACGTCATGGTTATTCAGCGCTGTACGTTCAATGGTGTTTGCATTAATCTGCATTTTTTTTGGTTTTATTCGTATTTAGCCTTAAGCCTGCTGGACTACTTTCAGTGGCCAAATTGTTTACCATGTTTTCGAGGTCCTGATTTGTGTGGGCCAGCAAACAGATAACATCCGCATAGTCGAGTTCCTTTAGGCGGTCTAGCATGCTCCATTGTATGCCATCTCTTCTACTATCTAGAGCGCTGACAAGCATGTCGTTTATTACTATAAGAAATAGTAATGGCGAAAGTAGGCATTATTGTCGTACTCCAAAGCCCACTGCAAAGCTGCGGGATAATTTTCCATTATGAAGAAGTCTACATTTGAAATGGTAGTATAGGGCTTAGCTCCGCCTGGTCCCAAGTCCATGGTGTGAAAGGAGGAGGGTGTTCGACCTGCCGAATTGACCAGAATCAGAAAACCCGGAGAAACTACATAGGCAAGAAACCGCATGGACTAACTATTCACGAAATAATGCTACTGTATCCCGGGCAGCCGATGCACCAGCGCTGGGGACCAGGGATGCTGCTGAGAAGTGTGTCACTGGCCGGGCACCCAAATTAGTCACACCGATAATGGAAATTCATCACGTCGGTCAAAAGAAAATCATAGCAATGGAATTGTTGAAATGCAAAATATCAGTTGCTGCGCTATCGGAAGAACGACTTACCAGATCCGGGACATTGACGATCGTCCTGCCAGCAATCGACGAAACGATGATGCATTACTATTCCGGTGGTGAGAGACGAGGGGCCAGCATGGGCTTTATAGTCGATCGACGGGCTGCCAGCAGCGTTATCGCATTCCAACCGATACCCGAGCGTTTGGCGGTTAAAACCATCGGTGGAACGATACCATACCATATCGTATCCGTTAATGCGCCAACCGAGACCAGCACGGATGCGAACAAGGACGAATTTTATGATCAGCTCCAACATACGCTGGATATGATACCTCGAACCGAATTCATGATACTCGCGGGGGACTTCAATGCACATTCAAGAGCAGATCGAACCGGCTGGGAAGGAGCCATGGGTAAATTCGGACACGGAGTAATTAACGACAACGGCTTACGCCTGCTTTCATTCGCAGCGTCAAACAACTTGATCGTTGGCAACAGCATGTTCCGCCATCCACACAAACACCAACTAACCTGGCGAAAACCATCCGGCCAAGACTCGGCGATATTGGACTACCTGATCAACGCAAGATTCCGATCGACGCTCAAAGACATACGTGCAAAGCGTGAGCCCGGTTGCGGATCGGACCATTATCTTGTTCGAACAAACCACCACCAGGTAATAAGAATTGAGCATGCTTTCGGGACCCGGCCATCGGGCGAGAGTTTCAAATGTCATTATCCAACAAATTCCCGGTGCTCAAAAACCGGACAATATCGATGTAGAAGAAAGGCAGTGGAGTTGTGTTCACCTATCCGTAAACGGACGCAGCCATGAATTTCAGACAGCTGTCTGGACCTCGTCGATCAACGGAAACGAATGAAACACGTCGACGTTGAGCAATACCGACGATTGAACAAAGAAATTCTGCAGAAAATGAAATCGGAACGAGAAGCGTACTGGAATAACTTTGCGGCCGAAGAAGAAGAAGAGGGGTCGAGGTACGAGTATCGGACGCTGTACCAGACAATCCGGAGTTCTCGATTCAAACGGGTGTCCGCCAGGGAGACGTCGCTTCGCCACTTCTCTTCAACGTTGTGATCGACGTGATTATACGTGAAACATTCGATGAACGACTCGGAGTTCGATACGACGACAACAACTTCGCAACCGACTTAATGTTCGCCGTCACGTATGCCAAAGCAACGGACATCTTATACGAGGGCCAGTGTTCACCTCTATGGAACCCAAATCGATGACCGCTTGCCACATAACAATTTCCCATTCAAAAATGGCCGCTCCAGAATATTCCCAAAACCGGAAATTATTTGGGATAATTTTTGGCTGATTTTGATTTCTCGAAAGTGCTCGGATGTGAATGAATGGGACATCGTGTGGAAAAGGCTCGCTCCCCCGAGTTCAGAGCAGTTGATCTCGTCAAAAAATTCCAAAGGGTTCGGTACGCTACGAAATGCCCATTACCTCTTGAAATACTGGTCAGCCCCACTCGAGGTCACTCGCATTTCAAATTTAAAAGCATTTATATAGTATTTCAATATATTAAATTTATATTTAAACTGACAAATTCGTCTTCAATTTGCTAAAATTAATCTACTTTGGATCCCTCAGAAATTCATAGGTGTCTACTACCATATTCTTGATACCATCGATAACACCAAAATGCTTGAATAATGTGTAAAAAAGAAAAACGTGAAAACTGTAGTAAAGGAAGAGAATTATCAAATGTGCAATCTTGAATAGCTCTAGGCGTTTCCTAGCCGCGGGCACATCCTCCATATCCGATATTCCAATATATATTCTGAGGCCGTGATTGTAATTGTATGTGTACGTGGGCCAATGATAACGTCTTACATCGCTTGGAAAGAACTCATGATCGTACTTGTCCATCCTAAAATATGAATTTATTTTATTTATTTGGTCGATAACGTTTTTTTTTTTGATAATACTATTAACTTACTTCGATAATATCTTTTTCATATTGTCATTTGGAAATGTGAATTCGTTCAGCATAAAGTATTTTAAAAGCACAAGAAATCTGGTGGTCCTTCTGTATATTTGCATCATTCTGAAAATATGAAAAGGGCATTGTTAAAATTTTAGTATGGTGAACTTTGGCAACAGTGAGTATGTAATAATTAATAAAAAAGTATTGCTTTAATCAATAATTAAGTTTCTTGCAGCTATGCCATTGTCAATACATTTACAAAATATGTTAAAATTAGAGTGTGTCGGAAAATTAAATGCAACACATTTTGGAAAACAGAATAAAGCTGAGCTAATCTCTCTTGGCTTCTAAAAGCATGATGGTGAGCCACCTGATGACGGATTCTTGGATATGACGACGCTCACCTCTCAGTTCCAATCTCTTACTACGGTTTTAAGTGGTAGCACTGTTAATTATGATAGGAGAACGAAAGTAGTAGGTAAGAGGCAGCATACCGTCCTACCAACTCAAGATGTAAATATCATCGTGTCGAGGACTGCATGGCGGTCAGTAGTTTTTGCACTGTCCTCTAGGTACCGGGCAACCAGTTGTATAAAGCCTTGTCTTGACCATCCCTATCCTGCCATGCTCGTTAGATTTTCAAACATAAAAACCGACGATGAAGGAAATTGTGAGCTAAGAGCTGGATAGGATCTCCTCAGATATCCAGCCAAGAAGTTTGGCTTCGCAACCAACAACAGTGATCCATACAACTGGCGACAATGCTGTTGAAGAACTACCTACCAAGGTTTCCGATATGGTCATCCAATCCAGCAGGGAAGAATTATTTGGAGTCGCCAAGAGGAAGAAGTCCAAAGATACTGCTCCGACCAAAGTTTCTAGACCCGCCAGAAAATTGGTAGTAACAGCTCCCTTACATTCTAGCAGGCACAGTCAAATGGTGGACCTATCTGATGTACTACCTAAACGGAAGTGGTCAGCAGATTCTTCAGTGGAGGAGGAACCACAGAGAAGAAATGGGGTGTTCTACAAGGACCCTCATACCGAGATAAGTTAGCCGGGATCAGCATGTCACCGTGGTCCCGACAACTTCCCCAAGAGAAATTGGCAGAAGATTAATCCTCCTCAATTTGTGTCTCCATTTTGACTGAAGTGGAGCCAGTTGGAGAAGGCAGTTGCTCACTCAGTTTTTGAGTCTCAAGGGTGCAGGGTGGCACTTGTGCCAACAAACCGAACATCAATGACAAATTCTGTCGCCAGGCTATGAGTGTGGAAGGGCTGAAACCTCAAATTAATTAAGGAAAATGTTCTTCTTGTGGGTCCCTAACAATATTAAGGAATGGGAAACAGATTAAGGTAAGATTTTGGTAACTGATGGATAGGAAGTTGGAGATGTAACTCTTGCCCTAAGCATTGACGAGAAATACTTGATGTAGGGGATTGGCATAAAAAGATTCCTGCTGGCTCATACTGGCAATAAGAACCCGAAAATACGGGTGATCCAATGCAACACAATATTTTTTATGTGTAAGGCTAAGTTCAGGTGTCACCCTTTGTACTACCAGGCCGTCATGTGGTACACGTCATTGTCAGATGTCTGGTAGATTAAAAGGAGTTTGACGGGTAGATGAGAATATGGAGATGAACCTTGCGTTTGAACTCTTGGATGTTGTATAAGTTCGGGAATACTAACTGTGGGAGGTTGTTCCACAGTGGAGTTATTCTCGAAAAGAACGAATTTCTAAACTGTTTTGTGCGTACAAATAAGGGCTGTAGACTGTGAAGATGAGCCGAAAGGACTAGCCTTGTGTTTCGGGGAAAACATTGCCCTTTTCACAGCCCCCGCGAGCGAAGTTATGCTTGTGTTAGTTGATAATCGGTGCAGTCAAAAATTTTTTGGGATGCACGAGTGAGGAAGTTCCCTGCTACCCCTTGCCTATAAAAACGGTTTATTGGAATTATTGGAAGTGTCGATGGAAGAAATGATAGACCTTGTAATTTGGCTCTACCGCAATTCAATCGGGGTGGCGGAAGGAAAAGTGCATACGCACATTCGCCTTGGGTGGAGAAATCCACACCCAAAATAGTATGTTCCTCAAGAAGACTCCATGGGGCAAATGAGGGACATGCTTTCCTCTTAGCTTCCTCTTGAGCACAAAAAAAATAGCGTTACTGAAGTGAGGTACGCCTTTTCAGTTTCTCATAATGGCCTTATGAGGTTTACCTCATGACAAATCACATGGGACAATCCCAAAATCTGCCTTACGTATTCGGAATTTTTTTTAAAAAGCTTTAAGCTTTAACGCTACTCAAACAAAGCTTTGGTTTTTGTTGTTATATTGCTTCATATTTCAGGTAATTATGTTGGTGACCGTGAAGGATGTCTCTTAGTGTACTCAATAGACCGGTTCTGGTTCGATTGCAGAAGTCAAGCAGCATTGGACTTGGTTTGGACTCAGTTGGGGGACCTCATTGGTAAAACGACACTCTCGTTTAAAAATATAAAGCTTTCGACACCTGCGCAGTTTTTACTTACACTACACATCCCCAACGGAGTTCTGAAATTTTTCGTCCTCTTTTTTCCACTCGGGATCGATTGGCAATGAGTTTTCTTCAAAGGGCCAAACGACGTTAGGCGCCCTACGTCGGCTTTATTTCAATACACACGGATCCACATGAGGTAATGCGACTAGCCTGATAGGAATCCTATCTGCACTCCTCCCAAAATATTAAATAGGCATAACCCGGTAGCCAAAACATTTAAAACCATATAACTCAACAGACAAATGGTAAATAAATTGACCGATTAACTTTTTACATTGGGTTATCTGTTCATGTTCTCTCCACCCATAATAATTGTGCTCCGCCGCCCCTGCTCACTGCTAGCCTTGTTGTGTTTAGATGCTATGGGGGAGTGTTGTTGCGTGTAGTATCCCAGTTTCAAAGGTCGACTGAACAAGTTTGAACAAATTGGTGAACTGAATTTTAAAATAACCTCAGTTCGCACACAATTTCTATATATTCGACTGGGGATAAAGCAGACCTCAGTTCGCCTAACCGAAATCGAAGCGAAGTTAGAATTCCCAATACATTTAATTTCTCCTCGCTGTTTGCCTTTGTGTTAGCACATATCGTGGGTTAAGAACTAGAGAAGCGTAAGGGCAAAATGACAACTTCTCAGGGGAGCCGAAAAACAATTCAAATTTACCTACCGTTATAAACAAATATCTTTTGTTTTTATACGTTTTTGTTGTACTAAGCAATGTACACACTACATCGTTCCAGTTTTTTGGCACATCAAAATATGGGGATTAAAAAAGCGAATGGCGAAAAAAAAATTTTTTTTGTATTTTTGCCCTTACGCTTCTCTAGTTCTTAACCCACGATATGGTGGTCCATGTATTTTAAAAGTTTTTCCCGTCAACGTCGCTGCCTCCGCGCCACTCTGTTTGTGCCTTAACTTCTGGCAAAAAAGTAACAGCACTTTCAAGCACGAACTGGACTCTAGCCGGTGAAGTCACTTATGTAGATTGAACTGAAGATTTTTGAACTGAGGTCGGTGAAGCCGGAGGGTTTTATCCATACACGCAATTTTAATATGTGTGGAATTTTTGGAGGAAGCAAGCATGGTACAATAATACAAGGTAGGCTCATAAGGAAAAGCTCTGGCTTCGTGACGTCACTCAGATCTCAGTTCATAAGGGAAAAAAGCTTTCCCCTGACGTCACTCAGATCTTTTCTCTAACAAATTGCATTTAAGCTTTTCAAGATGGAAATAGGGCTTTTCCTTATGAGCCTACCTTGTATTATTGTACCATGGAAGAGAGCAGCCTGCTCGAAGAAATGCCTCTAGTCAACGAGACTGCAGCAGAGAACTCAGCGGGGCACGACCACCATTTGAAAACGTTTGAAAACAATATAAGCTAAAACTTACTTGATATTAGTATTAGTTTTGGTTATTTTAAACAACAGCTCAAAAATCAATGCTGGAAGTATGTGGTAGTAAACAGACAATATCCTAAACATGAACTGAAATCTGGTGGCCTCATTGCAGGCTTTCCACAAAGTATTTGCCGATGGATATGTCTCAAATACTTGACGCATTTCATAAGCAATTTCACCTAGAAAAATGATAGTATTAAAAATCAATTTCTAAATCATCTAATAGACTAAATCTACCCCATGTTGCTGGTCTGTCTGTTGTTGAGCAAACAGTGTAAACTTGAGTATCACTAATTTGTTTCTTATCCTTATTTTCTTCATGGGTGTACCAAATTGCTCCTAGTGTCGAATTGACAACGAAATCAGCACATATAATATCACCCTTCAGGGCATGATTCACCATCATAATTCGAAGAATTCCCAATCCACACCCTATCATGATACCGTTCAAGCCGTTTATATTGTTAAACCACCCCGGTATGGGATCCTCATGGGTCGATATGACAATAGTTGGTCTGATTACACAAACTGGAAATTTTTTCCCATAACGGCGAACTAGTTCCTCGGCAATTGCCTTACTGAAGGAGTAAGGATTCGGCCATGGGTGGTAGATTCGTTCTTGGAGTAATGTAATTATTTCGTCATCTTGACTGTATTTATCAACAAACTGAATCGCAACATCCGGATCAATTGGTGCTTCGTAAAATTTCTCTTCGATCTTCTTATGAATACAGTGGCTGTAGGCTGTTGAAACGTAAGCGAAAACCTGGCCAAAGTAAATTAAATAAAAATTATTTCTTACAACAACAAGAATATATAAATTAAAATTACTTGCAACTTCTTAATTCTTTCGGCAATTCGGCATAATTCACGAGTTCCACGAACATTTAGCTTTAGCAAGTGATGCAGGTGATCATCGAAACGAACATCAGCTGCTGAATGAAGAACGATTTCCACATTCTCCTCGATGTCCTTAAGATCGGCTTCTGAGATGCCAAGACCGACTAATTCCAGGTCGCCTTCTACTATTTTTATGCGTTTGATAAAATTCGGATCTTGTTTGTATAATTTCGAGAATTGCTGGCAATATTTTCGATTTTGGGGTTTGTATGCCTTCATGAACTTGGTGTCGCTTGGTGATCCTTCGAACAGTTCCTTCAATCGCAGCTCTGATGGTTTGCCCTTTTTGGGGCGCATGATTAAGTATAGGCATTTAACTTCGCTTCTGTAATCAATTATTTGAACAAATTAGACAAATTTTAAATTGAATTTTTAAAAAGAAAAATTTAAATATTTTTATAATATGTTTCAGATAAGCCATTATGTTGTCCCTTATAAATTTTTGGTAATAACGGTCAGTTCTACTGACACTGACACGTGTAAACATATAATTTCTGAGCGCCGTGACAGGGGGGTTTTCTTTAAAAAAGAGCTTTTATAAGGGCCTAGCCAAAACACCACCTTAATTTTATTCTGGAAGAAGACTTGTCATCTATTTTATGAATAAAACTTGGTATGTCAGCAAAAAAGCCCTTGTAAAAGCTGTTTTTTAAAGAAAACCCCCTGTCATGGCGCTCAGAAATTATATCTGACATGGTAAAAAACATTTTTTCAATGACAATCTTATTTTTATGGATAAAGGACATCTTAAACTTCAGTTATTTTCTTTTTGAACAAGGTGTTCTGGAAAGCCAGTGGTTGATCTTGATGCATTGATGCTGCGCATTCAAAATTCAGTCTGACAAATTTATTAACAAAAATTGTCAGCCAGACAAGCTTTAATAGACAGAAGAAATCTTGAACTTTCTGTAAAACAAAATTCAAGGAGGTGTTATGAAATGCATTTTTATAAAGAAAAAGAATTTATAACATAAGGTCTGTCAGAAGCTAATTAACAAAAATTGTCAGACAGACAAATTTTTTCAAAAATGGTTCATTATTTACTACAAATTGTATAAATTTCAGACAGGTGTTTTGGAAAGTAAAATCATTGTTTTTTAACAAAATTCAAAAATTCTTAAAAAATACCAATTAACAAATTTTTACTAGTCTGGCGGGCTTTACATGTTTTTTACATGTTTTTCAGCCAATTTCACTTTATTGTTTTGAGGTGTTCGATGGGGTACCTTTTTTGCGGTGGGAGCTTAGACTACGAGTAAAGGGCATTTTGACGCGTTTGCACAGCTATTCCCATTCCATTGCCGATTCTACTTCAGTTGAAGATATTTCAGTTAGATTAGAAAAACTTGAAGACGCATGGAGTGAATTTTCGGTGATAGAAGACATATTAATAGATGAGGATGTTTCACAATCTGCTGAAGTCATGAAAATCTTTGAAGAATATGAATCTAAATATTATGAAGCAAAGTCAGCTTTTGTTCGGGAAATGTCGCTTCGTATTTCACACCCAGCGTCTGATCGTTTCAGCACTAACCATTCTTCTACTACAAACGATACCCTCACTCTGCTTCAACAACAACAAGTTTTGACAAACAATCTCTTACAGAATAGTTATTCTTATCATCTACCTCGCTTGCAAGTTCCTTCCTTTTCCGGAGACTACAAAGAATGTCATTCATTCAAGGACCTGTTCGATTCCTCCATTCACAAAAATACCAATCTTTCGAAGGCTCAAAGATTTCAATTTCTTAAGGCTAGTTTAAAAGGTGCTGCCCTTGCTGTCATTCGTCATTTACCGGTCACTGAGTCTAATACCTGCGACACACATGTGGTATCGATATTATAATTTCGATATCATAATATCCACAATATCATAATATAGTCAGACCCGTGACACACATAAACCTAGTATCGAAGTAGTTTGCTTTGACATTTGTGTTTCCATTTGATTTTGGAGTAGCAAGCGGCAAATAATTAATATTTCAATGTTGTTAAAGTTGATTTGTCAAAATAATCAGAACATAAACAAAGCAAGCGACTATAGTGAGAAAACACTATAAACACAGAATCTCACAAGCAATTGACAACTTTTTTGTGAGGAAAATTTTCCGGCAGAGGCGCTGTGCACAGTAAAAATAGTGTATATTACCTTAATACCACCTAAATTTAGCAAATCTCATACTACGTATAAATTAGATTGTCAACCTGGTATATTGCTAGTATTGGGTGACACACATGTAGTATAAACGTAATATTTCGAATATTGTAATATCGATACCGCATGTGTATCAAGGGTATAACTACGACAATGCATGGAAACTTCTCAATGAAAGATTCAATAAACGGAATCATATTGCCACATCATTTATCAAATCCTTTCTCGAAATCCCTCCTGTATCTCAACCAACTATTAAGGCCTTGAGGGCCTTGTGCGATACTTGCGAAGAGGCAGTAAAAGGTCTCGCGGCATTAGGATCAGGAGCCGAAGGCAGAGACATATGGCTTATCCATCCTACTACTTGGTAAACTTGATCTTGACACCAGGACGAGCTGGGCAAGAAGATCCGTCGATACAGAATTTCCAACTATTGGTGAACTTTTAACCTTACTCAACAAACGTTGTTCAGCTATGGAAACAGCAACAATCGTAAACAAACGACCAACAGCAGTCAAGTCTCTGTTTACTTCCTCATATAACACGACCACATCATGCCCTAAATGTAAAGGTGAGCATTTTATCTATCAATGTCCTCTTTATAAGGCGGATACTCCAGCCGCCAGAAAGATTTTTGCAATCACACTCAGCACAGCAATGTCGTTCCAAACTCATCTGTAACCAATGCAATGGCAAACATCATAGGTTACTTCACGGTAGTCCAATACAACAAGAATCAAATAAAGTTCAGACCACTTTTCCAACTCAACGGTTTTCGGCCAAGACTCAATCATCTTCAATCAACTCGGATCGGTCAACAGTCACTCAGCAACCTACAATCAACATTAACAAGGTAGCACATTCATCGGTTTATCCCAAACAATCTCAGGATAGTACGAATTCTTCATCTGCGCATATTACCAGCACAGAGGAAGACGGTAACTTCACTTCTTCAGGCAACCATTCCTCGGCATTCAGTGCATCAATCCGAGGACCGGCTACAACTCTTCTACCAACAGCGGTGGTTTTCGCCCTCGACGCCACCAATCACTCACAAAAATGTAGATTACTCTTAGACTCAGGTTCACAGGTGTCACAGGCGTCTATCTATCGACGGTCTCTCATCGGCAGGCATAGGAGTAACACGCGGAAAGGTCCAACTAACCTTAACTTCTTTGTGGGATGCCACTCAACATCTCACGATATCGGCGTTCATCTTGATCAATCTAATCCCGTCACTTCCTATAACGATTATTGATATCTCTCATGTGAAGGATTGCGCAAATATTCAGCTCGCTGATCCATTTTTCTTCGAACCATCTTCAGTTGACATCATTCTAGGGGCAGACAAAGTATTTGAAGTACTGCTTCCAGGTAAGATCATCAATGTTCCGCAAGCACCGATCTTCCAAGAAACTATCTTCGGTTGGGTAGCAGGAGGAGCCGCTAGAGCACAGAAAACACAGTGTTAGTGTGTTTCAATCAAGTTTCAATCTTCTACCAACAGCGGTGGTTTTCGCCCTCGACGCCACCAATCACTCACAAAAATGTAGATTACTCTTAGACTCAGGTTCACAGGTGTCACAGGCGTCTATCTATCGACGGTCTCTCATCGGCAGGCATAGGAGTAACACGCGGAAAGGTCCAACTAACCTTAACTTCTTTGTGGGATGCCACTCAACATCTCACGATATCGGCGTTCATCTTGATCAATCTAATCCCGTCACTTCCTATAACGATTATTGATATCTCTCATGTGAAGGATTGCGCAAATATTCAGCTCGCTGATCCATTTTTCTTCGAACCATCTTCAGTTGACATCATTCTAGGGGCAGACAAAGTATTTGAAGTACTGCTTCCAGGTAAGATCATCAATGTTCCGCAAGCACCGATCTTCCAAGAAACTATCTTCGGTTGGGTAGCAGGAGGAGCCGCTAGAGCACAGAAAACACAGTGTTAGTGTGTTTCAATCAAGTAGACCACGACATTGACAAACTACTAAGGTCCTTCTGGGAAATTGAGGAACTCCCATCTGACAAGTGTATGTACACCCAGAAGAATCACAATGCGAGCAATCCTTCAAGGACACTTTACAATGCAACTAATCTAATCGGTATGTTGTTGGCCTTCCCTTTAAGGATAACATTAAACATCTTGGCAACGGTTTATCACAAGCTTTATCTCGATTAAAATCTATGGAGCGTAGATTCAGTCAAAATATAAAACTAAGGGAAGCCTACGTAACATTCATGAGGGAATACGAAATCCTCGAACACATGGAGCTGATTACTAATGAAGAATTGGAGAGCAACATGAAGAACTGTTTTTATCTTCCCCACCATGCGGTCTTCAAAAACGACAAAATCAGGGTTGTATTTGACGGTTCATCCAAATCATCATCGGGACTTTCACTAAATGATGTTTTAATGGTAGGCCCAACCATTCAAAGAGATCTCACCAGCGTTCTAATAAGTTTCCGAAAGCATAAATATGTCATCTCTGCCGACGTAGAGAAGATGTATAGGCAAATTTTAATTCGACAGGAACATCAAGATTTTCAGCGTATTGTATGGCGGGAGGGTCCCGAGCAACAAATTAAACATTATCGACTACGGACGGTTACTTAGGGTACTTCAAGTGCTCCATTCCTCGCCACACGGTCATTATTTCAAATAGGTGAAGAAATTAAGTCTTCACATGTTCATACAGCGAAGGCAATCCAATCTGATTTTTATGTGGATGATCTGCTTACAGGCGCAAACTCCTTAGAAGAAGCACAAGAATTTCGGCATTCACTTACTCATCATCTTAAGCAGCACGGATTTCTTCTTGCGAAATTGCGCTCAAATTCAAGCAACCTGAGATCATCTCCAAACGAGAACACTCATCAAAACATCGCATTTTCGCCTTCAGAAAACCTGTCCAAGATTCTCGGCGTAAAGTGGGATTCAATATCAGATTGTTTTACGTTCGAGGTTGCCACCCTAAAGGTGCACCCAAATACAAAACGGCAAATACTTTCAGAATCCTCAAAAGTATTCGATCCCCTCGGCTGGGTTTCACCCATCACGGTTTCGGTTAAAATTTTACTTCAACGTTTATGGTTTCAAAAATTCAACTGGGATGATCCACTTCCTACGGAAATTATAACCAAATGGCTCACTCTACGTGCAGATCTACAGATGATAGAGAAACTTCGGATTCCAAGACTACTCTTTAATTCATCAAATTCGGTACAACTTCACGGATTTTCGGACGCATCTGAAGCAGCATACTCAGCAGTACTTTATTGTCGCAGTATCATGGAAAACGAAGATGTCAAGGTCCATATTATCGCTTCCAAAACTAAAGTAGCCTCACTTAAGCAGCTGTCACTTCCACGCCTCGAGCTCTCTGGAGCTGTGCTACTAGTTCGTCTTTTAAAGTCTGTCCTTACGGCTCTCGATTTGAACTCACCTCAGATATTTGCCTGGACAGACTCCACTATTGTCCTTCATTGGCTCTCAGACGTTCCCAGACGTTGAAAAAGCTTTTTCGGCAATCGGACTTCTGAAATCCTGGATACTGTCCCAAGAAGTTCATGGAGGCATGTTCGCTCCCACGACAATCCGGCTGACCTTGCATCTCGTGGTGTCTCTCCATCAGACTTAACACAATCAGACTTGTGGTGGATGGGCCCTAATTGGCTTCATCGGCCTCCAAGAAACTGGCCAGCGGAAGTCTAAGATCATCTTTCAGACACGGTCAATTTAGAAGAACGACCAGTCATCATATGCACATCCATCGAAGCGGCTGATAATGTATTTGCTAACTTATGCAAGAGATGCTCTTCCTACTCCAGAATTATACGCACCATTGCTTATTGTATTCGATTCATGGACGTTATCAAAAAGGAGAGAACCACTCGATCGTCATTAAACTTGACAACAACAGATCTTCGTCAGGCAACAACACGATGTATCAAATTGATGCAACAAGCATCCTTTCCCAGGGAAATCGCAAAATTAACAACAAATAAACCCTTGCCTGTCAGCAGCGCAATTATCAATCTATATCCTTTCTTTGACACGGACGGCGTACTTCGGGTAGGAGGCAGGTTGGAACACTCAAGCCTCAATTTCAATGCTAAACATCCGATAATCCTACCTAAAGATCACATTTTAACTCTCCTACTAATCAGAGAAATGCATCATCAATATCTTCATCCAGATACTTCATTACTACTCTCCATTTTACGTCAACGGTATTGGATACTAGGAGCTAGAAACCTAGTACGTTCCATAAATCATGCATGCATCACATGCTTCCGACACAAGCGAAATTTAAATCATCAACTAATGGGTTCGTTGCCATCTCCACGAGTTAACGTTTCGCGACCTTTTTCATCCGTCGGCATAGACTTCGCGGGACCAATCACAATAAGTACAAGAACCGGACGAGGTTCAAAAACTTCCAAAGCCTACATAGCATTGTTCGTTTTCGTTTGTCTAGCAGTGAAATGTTTGCACCTGGAGCTTGTAGGTAACTTAAGTTCGGAAGCGTTCGTTGCTGCTTTACGGCGATTCACAGCTCGGAGAGGCATCCCTAAACAAATTTTTTGCGACAATGGCACGAATTTGGTTGGAGGGAAAAACATCTGACACAGCTTCATTCATTAACGGTGAGCTCTCTCAAAATACCTATGGTTAATGATTTTTTATTACAGAACAGCATTGAATGGAAATTTTCTCCCCCCTATGCACCCAATTTCGGCGGGATTTGGGAGACTAATACCAGAGACACACTTGTGGTATAGTAATTACAATATGAGCAATATTGCAATATACTTCAGGTGTGTCTCTATATACTGAGAAAAAATCTCGGTATACACTCAGTATACTCAACATTGAAACTCAATATCCCAATTGAGAAAAACTTCGTGGTATAGCTCAGTATACCCTAGATTTAAACCGAAGAATAGTCTGGGCATAACCCAAAATGATAATTTCGAACAGGATTTTAATTCTAAATTTTCTATTTCACTTTTATTTTTAATATAAATTAATAAAAATTTCACAATATTTCTAATCATATTTAACTTCAATTTAACTGCAGCACAATAATTTTTTTCGACTTGCAAATCTGACAGATAAATGACAACCAAATAACTCAGTATACTAATGCAAGTGTGTCTTCACATTTTTATATTGCAATATGGCAATATTGCAATATCCCGATCTCAATTGCTATACCACAAGTCTGTCTCCGGTATAATACCAGAGACACACTTGTGGTATAGTAATTACAATATGAGCAATATTGCAATATACTTCAGGTGTGTCTCTATATACTGAGAAAAATTCGCGGTATACACTCAGTATACTCAACATTGAAACTCAATATCCCAATTGAGAAAAACTTCGTGGTATAGCTCAGTATACCCTAGATTTAAACCGAAGAATAGTCTGGGCATAACCCAAAATGATAATTTCGAACAGAATTTTAATTCTTCAATTTTGGCAGCACTACCTATCAAAGATTTTTATGTCAGTTGAAGGAGTTAAGTTGTTTATCCTTTTCTATTTCACTTTTATTTTTAATATAAATTAATAATAATTTCACAATATTTCTATTCATATTTAACTTCAATTTAACTGCAGCACAATAATTTTTTTCGATTTGCAAATCTGACAGATAAATGACAACCAAATAACTCAGTATACTAATGCAAGTGTGTCTTCACATTTTTATATTGCAATATGGCAATATTGCAATATCCCGATCTCAATTACTATACCACAAGTCTGTCTCCGGTATAACGTGAAAAGTGTCAAAAGGCACTTAAAGCGAGTTTTGGCGAAACAATCTTACGTTTCGAGGAATTGACAACCCTACTGTGCCAGATAGAAGCTATTAGTACTTCAAGGCCTCTGATTTCATCTTCATCAGATGCAAACGACTATGAGGCCCTCACACCTAGCCATTTTTTGATTGGAGAAGCCATCACGTCCATTCCCGAACCTGATATCTCAAATGAGCGGATACCACTGGCCAATCGGTATAAACAAATCCAGCAAATGGTCCAGGGCTTCTGGAAACGCTGGCGGTCAGATTACCTGACGTCCCTGCAACAGCGTCCCAAGTGGTGCAAGCAACAGGCGTCGCTAACAGTTGGAGACTTGGTAATCCTACATGACAAATACCTACCCCCACCCAATGGAGTATGGGACGAATTGTGGCCGTTCACCCCGGGGCCGATGGGGTTGTGCGAGTCGTAACGGTTCAAACTGCTCCAGGTGTATACAAGAGAGCTTCAAGCAATATGTCCAAATTGCCATTAATCGACGGTTACCCGGTGTCTCCACGAGACAGAAATCTTTCAGATATCTGTCCTGGCATTTCCAGATTGCCTGAAAATGTTTCGTGGAGACTACTATGGCAGGACAGAAACATAAGGCAAGACGGCTACGTCTTGAAACATGTTTTGGCTTTTGCCGTCTTGACATCTTTCAAATTTTTCGAAAATTAAAATGGCGGGAATTGAAGTTTGATACACAAACAATTGTTAGCAATATTAAATATGTATATTATAAAATTAGTGAAAATAATGAAATAAAATAATAATGGAATTTTTTTAATAAATTTGCTTTGGTTCGCTTTGAAGTCTTCTTCTTCTTTAAACTCCTTTAATCCTTCATGGGACATAGCGCGGAAACAGTTGCCCTCCAGCGGACTCTGTTTTGCGCGACAGCTCTCAGCTCCGACCAGGATCTCCCAGTTGTTGCGGCTTCTGCTAGTAGGGTTCTCCTCCACGTTGTTCTAGGTCTTCCGACTGTAACGGTCGGTTGGAAAATTTATTTTGATTGGGGAATTTAGTTTGGAAATCACCCTGTAGGCAAGGGGAAATTTACTGTAAATTACTTGGGATGAAAAGGAAAATTTAAACAGGATAGGCGAGAAAAAAAATGAGGAATGAAAGGAGTTTTTTCTGGGGAGTTGGAAAAAAAGTTGGAAAGAAAATGGTCGGAAAATTTGGAAAAAGTTGTAAATAAAGTAGTATGTGAAGAAATTTTGGAAAAAAAGTAAAAAAAAAAAAAATAAAACAGTTGGAAGGACGTTGAATCAATAGAATTGGGATTTATTTTTTTTGGGTTGGTGCCGTAAAATCTAAAAATACGGACGAATGGATTATATATGGAAGAAAGAAATCCAGGATAACGAAGGGAAAAAGTTGTAGGCTGCTCTTCAGGAAAAGGCTGCTGAAGGAAAATTAACCCCCAGAATAAGAAATATAGAAGAAGAGGAAAGAAACAGGTCAAAGGCGTAGGGACCGTAATATTTTTTTGCTTCTATGGAAACCGGTAGGTAAAAGATAATTTAAATTTATACCTGCATATATTTGGTGGCGGATCAAAACGAGATTGAGCTTGATAAGAGGATTTTCGCCGAAGGTGTGAGGATTACTTATAATCACACGAAATATGACGGGTCCTTGGTGATTTGGTGATTTGGACCGTTTAAAAAAAAAAAAAAAAAACAAATAATTACCTATTGTACTGCAAATTATATCTCACTGCGTTAGGTTATTTACCAATAAAGTTGCAGACGTCACTTTTCTATCAAGACTGTGACTTAGACCGACCATAGTCAAATGAAAACCAATATTTTGTGAGTTCATTACTTCTGGATTGCTGTGCGGATTACACAACCCCTGGGATAATTCGATAAGGCGCAATCATCCGTATTTTTGGTCCCGAACCAGTAATCGTGACATTGTCTACCTACTTAGTCATCATCTATATGTATATATTATATATTCAATTATCAATTATTATTTAATAGCACTTACACGACAAGCTGTGATTGTTAGTTTTGCTTCGACACACAAAAGAATTTACACAAAATAAAATAAAAAAATTTTAGGCTTTAATTTATTACATTTGTTACTAAATAATCATTTTGCGTAGAATTAACAATAACTTTGAATCTTATTTATAATTAATTCTGAGTTTGGTTGCTCCTTGTCTGTGATATTTACATTTAGGTTTTTTGTCGGTTCAGGAAATTTTGTTTTCCTCTTCTGGTGATTGTATCATCCATTGTACAAAGTGAGGGGTATTGGCCAATACTGCGCACTTTACGGTTAACGTGCATAAAGTACGCAACTCGTATGTAATTTTTTTTAATTGTATCTGTTCACATTTATATGTTTATGTTGAGTTTTCGCATTAAATGATTATAAGCATGAGAATGGCTCTGTGTTAGATTTTTTTCGGTGGAATGGTTGAGGGGGGTATCCTTTCTTTTCAGGGTTGACGCGGCTCGGGCGACGAGCGAAGGATGTGGAGGTGGAATTTAAGATTTTTAATAGTCACAGGTAAGTGGTGAACCAGCCTCGGTAAGCCCCGGCCACACACCCCACGACCCCTCCGGCGAGCTAGACAACTCCGTGTGGCCGGCGTAGGAGTTCCGGATTTTCATTTTATTTCTTATGTATGGTGTTGGCTCCTTGGCCATGCTCTTCCGGGCTTGTGGCTAAGGGGGTAACACCTCGCATAAGTGGCGCCCACTATTTAGATCGCGCCATTATGCTGTTACATAAATGGCGCCCAACGTGGCTTTTAAAGCCCGTTAATAGTCCTACACGGACCCTGAGATTAAATTTTTTTTTGGTTTAGTACCACTTGTGCCTTCACGGACAACATTTGATTTTTTGCCTATGGTTCACCACGTTTACCCAGCGCTCGCTGTGGGCTAAGGTAGTACCGCGAGGCCTTAGTCCTTGTCTGTTTTCGAATTTTTTTTTTTTCAGCGTTTGTCTAAATTCTATGTGAATTTTTATTTGTCTTCGCTTTTAGGCCTACCCGTTCTATTCAGCGGTAACTTCTTCTTTTTGGAGTAGCTTCGAGCCATGCTGACCTGCACGGCTTGCTAACAAGCGAGTGGTCGCTTGGCTATGCGTGCAGGTGTAGTAGGGGTTCATCCCTGTCCTGTTTCTAGGGTCGGCGACTCTGGTATCAGGCGTGATACCGCCTGCCACTGCGTCGGTCTTTGAACAGGATCTTCTTTAATTTTCCTGGTGGAAGGTGAAGTTGGTGCAAGGGCTTAACCGTCTTTGGTAACAGGCGTGTTACCGCCTGCCACTGCGCCCCTTGTTCCTTCGGAAGGTCCATTCAGTTTATTAAATTCAATTTTTTGTTTTTGTCCTGATTCGTTTTTCTCCGTCTGTTCCTCCCAACTGATTGATTTTCCGAAAGGTAGCTCGGTTGTGGTTGAACAGCGGATTCCCCAAATTTTTTTATTTTTGAAGAAGTTTCCTTCCCTTTCGTGGCGATGCGATTTTGAGTTCCGTTTCCGTCCTTCGTTTCGGTTCTACCTGAAGCTGGGTCGGCGACCTGGATGACACTTGGTGATGACTATGCTTCATGGTTTTCACCAACTGCCATCGAGGCCATCGACATGCGGGAGCCCTGAGGGGATTGGTGTCTGCCTCAACCATTCCTAAATCAGTATTAAATCAAAGCATATACACACTCACCTACACAAATATATATACACTAATACAAACTTATTGTTTTATCACTGCACACTGGTCGGTGGTGATTTTGGTTCTTTGAGGTACACTCACATTAGTATTAATGTTTATTTGATTGTTCATACCCACTGTGGTATAATTATTATAGCGGATTTTTTTTTGCTGTAAGTACGTAGGGTACAATTTTTTTTTGGAAATTTATTTTGTGCCCAAAACTTTCGTTCTTCGAACTTTCTTTGCGTTTTAGTTATAAAAACATATATCGAACGGTGTTAACATCCTAGGTAATCATGGGCGAAACGTGCGGACGCACCTATTATGGCCTGCCCATCGTGCATAAGGTGCTACGAAGGCCACGTTGTATGTCATCTTTATCTCCCCTCTCTAATGAGTTTGTTCCAAAAAGGGGATATATTCCAGCATCGTATAGTGCGCATTCTACCCCTATGGCAGATCATGTTCCAACATCGGACGAGAGCTTTGCGGTGAGGTACGCCATGGATATTGTAAGTCTTTTAAATGAAGACCCGAGATCTTTTGAGACAATTGCCTCGAGAGCCTGGAATTATTTTGAATGTTTTAATAATAATCCCTTCGTGATAAGTCTTATCATGGAGATTTTTTTCAATAAATCGATCGATGAACCGAATTTCTGTTATACGGGCGCGAAACTGTATGGGTTATTGAACTCGATGAATTCGGGGAATAATAGTGTTTTTGTGGGGCTGGTTAGGTTAAAACTGGCTTATTACCGTGAGAGATATATGGATTTCAAGACATCCGACGCACAGTGGTCTGAAATCCCCAAAACCTGGACAAAATTAATTTACTACCGTAAGCAAAATTATTTTTTTATGAAAATCGGTATATGGGGGTTTTCGGGGTCGCTGAGTAAGAATCCGTTATCAGATTTTCAAAAAACAAAATGGCGGATCCAATATGGCGACCAACTTTATGAAAAATTAAGCAAATTTGATGAAAACCGGTATATGGGGGTTTTCGCGGTCGCTGAGTAAGAATTCGTTATCAGATTTTCAAAAAACAAAATGGCGGATACAATATGACGACCAACTTTATGAAAAATTAAGAAAATTTGATGAAAACCGGTATATGGGGGTTTTCAGGGTCACTGAGTAAGAATCCGTTATCAGATTTTGAAAAAAAAAAATGGCTCATCCAATATGGCGACCAACTTTGTTCATATTTAATTGAATGAATGAAATTATGCAACAATGGCTGTTCGGAGTAGCTAATTATTAATCCGTCATTAGATTTTTACTAAACAAAATAAGTGGATCCAATATGGCAGCCAATTTTGTTTTTTTGAATTAAATGAAAATCTGTAATAAGGACGTTTTGTGGTTGCTCAGTAATAATTTTTAACGAAAATGTACTAGAATTGTTAATGATAATAAACTTTTTTTATTTAATTTAACAATTATTAAATTAATTTTAGATGCAAACTTTTTTCAAATTCAAATACATTAGGCTTTATTTGTTGCAAAGATTTGTTATAAATACTTTGTTATAAAGATGAAAAAAAGTTAATATATAGCGCCTGAATAGGACGTTCAAAACTATACGTTGAGCAAATATGTAGTATATCGTGGATTTTTCTATTTCTTGTTGAGGGGTGCCTTTGCCGGCGTTGCGACCTATTTATTTGGTCTATTATGCCATCCCCGTCTTTAAAAACCATCAAGGTTAAGGCTTCTAATATAGCTAGCCTCACAGTCGCACAGCAAGCGCTCCGCAGCTTCAGGAGCTGCTCCGCAGAACCGACAGCTACAATCAGCCACCAGACCTATTTTGTTTAGACGGTAGTTAAGCGAACAGTGGCTCGTCAAGAGCTCTATTATTATTTTTAGCTCCCACCTGTTGAGATGTAAAAGTTTTCCCGCTTTAGCTTTATCGATTTGGATGAATCTTTTAGCTTGACGAGCACCCTGGGTGTTTGTCCAGCTATGAAGAAACAGCTGGTCGATTTTTGATGGCCGTTCTAACGTGGTAGCTTGCTAAGCTACAGAAAGGTTCCGGACCGATAGGTGATGAGTTTGCGCCTACTCTAGCCAGGCTGTCGGCAATTTCATTACCAATGTGACCTTCGTGGCCCGGAATCCATATCAGCGTGACACTGTTGTTCCTGCTTAAGAATTTCGGAGATCGGAGACAATCCAGGACAGTCTTTGATGACACCCTGTGAGATTTAATGGCCAGCAATGCAGCTTGACTGTCGGAGAAAATAACAATGTTAGAGCTATTTGGAGCTCTATTAAGACTCTATACAAGTCTGAGCACACACCTGGATGGCAAGTACCTCGGCCTGAAACACAGTGGGGGTAGTGCCCAGAGCCATATATATTTTGCTCTATCGTGGATAGAATGACATGGAGCAAGCAGGAGCAGCTGATTTTTTTGTATGTTTTGCAGAGATGATTAATAAACAATTACATGCGTATTACTTAGTGGAAGTCGATGGAAGTTTGTACTTAGCCATCAATTTATAAGCCGAATCGTTAATCAAATCACCACAATTTACTACATATTTGATCATAAATAAACAATACAATTATTTATTTATGTTCATTTCAATAACACAGTATAATTGTACTTACTCTTAGGAGAAGAAACCTTTTTACAGAAAAGGAAACGGGCAAACGAACTGAAATCTACACGCAAAAACGTAACACATGCTTTTGCTCCGAGAGAACGTGCTGCGTGTAGCGTGTTCGACACTCACTTTCCAAATGGAATACAAAAGAGATTTCGAACATCTGCTTCTTGCCAAGGGCCTTGAAATACTCCAGGGGGGCCACTATACCTAACCCACGCGAAAAAAGTACCTAAATAAAAACATTCGTTTTGATACTTTTGTCCAGGTTTTGGGGATTTCAGACCACTGTGGCGACGGTCGCCGTATCCTAGTATTTTTGACGGAATTGTACTGGCACTTACCGAAGAGCGGTTGGCTTAAGAAGGAAATGGCCCAGACTATTGGGGTTACAATGAACCAGATACTTCGGGAACCAAGCCCGGAAAATATCCAGTGTGTTAGTCACGCCCTTAAGATGACAGGACCAGTGTTAGCACTGTACTGTCCCGCTGAACTCTATAATTTACGAAAGGGATTAAAGAAGGGTAAGTCGGCGATAACGACTACTCCCATCCATGACAGGGGCTCAGGTAAACAATAAGCTTTTCCTGTTAGATTTTAGTGCACTTTAACGTTGCGTTAGATATATTCATCATCGTTTTATATGGATTCATTTCATTTTGTTAATTTGCTCCGTTAATTCGTTCCGGTTTGTATTAATTGCGATGGCAGTACTATATAAACATTTGATTCGATTAGTTAATCACCAGTATTATGCGTTATTGTTAAATTACTAGGTGTACATTCGTCTTATTTTTTAGGAATGGGAGTAACCTTGATATCGGGGCAAAAAAAAATTTGTCCTACGAGTTACTTTCCTGGAATTTATTTCTTTAAGCGCACTTGGAAACATCTCGATCCAGTTTAATTAATTTCTCTCGGCCAGTCTGGAGATTTTCTCGGCGAATTAGTTGCCTGTCGTCCTACTGGGGAACTCCATGCAATGTGGGATTGTGTGAGATTAACTCCATGGTACGAGGGGAAACTGGTTCGGGCGAGCATTTCTGAAAGATTAGAGGAGCCGGAAGGGGACAATATGGAATTGCCTTCAGCCGGATCCTTGTCCTTCCAGATATTCTTCCGAGAGAACCTGCAGACTGTCCAACGGTCAACAGGTTTGTATACACTCCTCACACTGTCCTTCCTCTTCGGTCAGTCTGGAGAAGATCTCTCGGCGAACGGGGTGTCTGTCGTTTCACCGGGATGAGTCGAAGGCAATGTGGTATTGCTGGAGACTGGCCCGGTGGAGCGAAAGCACCCGGAGTTTGTGTGAGAATGTTTGGAGACTTGTTGATATCCGTCGGGGGACAATGTGGTATTGTCTTCCGCCTGTTATTCGCAACTCCAAATATTTCTCCGGGAGTTTGTTCAGACTGGCCATCGCAACTTACGGTTGCAAGCATGAACCTAAATTATAGTTAGCTTTTCACTCGGTTCGTATATTATCTACTAGTTCACGTATGCCCGGCTAGCTCACTAGAGCATGAGACTCCTATTCTCAGGTCGTGAGTCGAGACCCACATTGGCGCCAACAAATTAGGTCTTATGGCATAAAAACCGACCGTTATTTTCGGCTCCTCACTGCCTCGCGAGTCGGCCTTGTGGACCCGAGGGTATGTAACGGTCGGTTGGAAAATTTATTTTGATTGGGGAATTTAGTTTGGAAATCACCCTGTAGGCAAGGGGAAATTTACTGTAAATTACTTGGGATGAAAAGGAAAATTTAAACAGGATAGGCGAGAAAAAAAATGAGGAATGAAAGGAGTTTTTTCTGGGGAGTTGGAAAAAAAGTTGGAAAGAAAATGGTCGGAAAATTTGGAAAAAGTTGTAAATAAAGTAGTATGTGAAGAAATTTTGGAAAAAAAGTAAAAAAAAAAAAAAAAATAAAACAGTTGGAAGGACGTTGAATCAATAGAATTGGGATTTATTTTTTTTGGGTTGGTGCCGTAAAATCTAAAAATACGGACGAATGGATTATATATGGAAGAAAGAAATCCAGGATAACGAAGGGAAAAAGTTGTAGGCTGCTCTTCAGGAAAAGGCTGCTGAAGGAAAATTAACCCCCAGAATAAGAAATATAGAAGAAGAGGAAAGAAACAGGTCAAAGGCGTAGGGACCGTAATATTTTTTTGCTTCTATGGAAACCGGTAGGTAAAAGATAATTTAAATTTATACCTGCATATATTTGGTGGCGGATCAAAACGAGATTGAGCTTGATAAGAGGATTTTCGCCGAAGGTGTGAGGATTACTTATAATCACACGAAATATGACGGGTCCTTGGTGATTTGGTGATTTGGACCGTTTAAAAAAAAAAAAAAAAAAAAACAAATAATTACCTATTGTACTGCAAATTATATCTCACTGCGTTAGGTTATTTACCAATAAAGTTGCAGACGTCACTTTTCTATCAAGACTGTGACTTAGACCGACCATAGTCAAATGAAAACCAATATTTTGTGAGTTCATTACTTCTGGATTGCTGTGCGGATTACACAACCCCTGGGATAATTCGATAAGGCGCAATCATCCGTATTTTTGGTCCCGAACCAGTAATCGTGACATTGTCTACCTACTTAGTCATCATCTATATGTATATATTATATATTCAATTATCAATTATTATTTAATAGCACTTACACGACAAGCTGTGATTGTTAGTTTTGCTTCGACACACAAAAGAATTTACACAAAATAAAATAAAAAAATTTTAGGCTTTAATTTATTACATTTGTTACTAAATAATCATTTTGCGTAGAATTAACAATAACTTTGAATCTTATTTATAATTAATTCTGAGTTTGGTTGCTCCTTGTCTGTGATATTTACATTTAGGTTTTTTGTCGGTTCAGGAAATTTTGTTTTCCTCTTCTGGTGATTGTATCATCCATTGTACAAAGTGAGGGGTATTGGCCAATACTGCGCACTTTACGGTTAACGTGCATAAAGTACGCAACTCGTATGTAATTTTTTTTAATTGTATCTGTTCACATTTATATGTTTATGTTGAGTTTTCGCATTAAATGATTATAAGCATGAGAATGGCTCTGTGTTAGATTTTTTTCGGTGGAATGGTTGAGGGGGGTATCCTTTCTTTTCAGGGTTGACGCGGCTCGGGCGACGAGCGAAGGATGTGGAGGTGGAATTTAAGATTTTTAATAGTCACAGGTAAGTGGTGAACCAGCCTCGGTAAGCCCCGGCCACACACCCCACGACCCCTCCGGCGAGCTAGACAACTCCGTGTAGCCGGCGTAGGAGTTCCGGATTTTCATTTTATTTCTTATGTATGGTGTTGGCTCCTTGGCCATGCTCTTCCGGGCTTGTGGCTAAGGGGGTAACACCTCGCATAAGTGGCGCCCACTATTTAGATCGCGCCATTATGCTGTTACACGACTCGACGGAAACATTGCGGATTCCAGTCAAGGGCCTGTTTGGCTAGATTTTCGTTTTCGCGACGCAAGGTGTGGCCAACCCAATTCCATTTCCTTCGCCTGATTTGGTCGTCTATCCTTTCTTGGCCGGCACGGCGCCATAGTAATTCGTTTGAAATTCTATCTTGCCAGCGGATTTTTAGGATACGACGAAGGCATCTGTTGATGAAGACTTGTAGGCGCCCTGTTATGAATTGGGTGACTTTCCATGTTTCGCAACCGTACAAAAGTACTGCCTTAACGTTGGAGTTGAACGGCCGCAATTTGGTGTTAGTGGAGATCACCGTTGATCTCCATATGCGGGACAGGCATGCATATGCGCCTCGTGCTTTATTTATTCTGGAACTGACGTCTTCTTCTGCCCCACCATTTTCGGTAATAATGCTACCGAGGTAGCAGAATTTATTTACCAGTTCCACGTGACGGTTATTCAGCTCTGTCCGTGCAATGGTGTTTGCATTTATCCGCATTTCTTTAGTTTTAGTCGGATTTAGCCTTAAGCCTGCTGGACTACTTTCTGTTGCCAAATTGTTTAACATGTTTTTGAGGTCCTGGTGTCTGTGGGCCAGCAAACAGATATCATCAGCGTAGTCGAGATCCTTAAGGCAGTCTACCAAACCCCATTGTATGCCGCCTGTTATATTATTAAGAGCGCCGACAACGATGTCATTTATCACTATAAGAAATAGTAATGGCGAAAGTAGGTATCCTTGTCGTACTCCTGAGCTCACCTCAAAGCTGTCGGATAATTTTCCATTATGGAGAACTCTGCATTTGGAATTGTTATATAGGGCCTTTATCAATTCTATTATTTTATCAGGCAGTCCACGTCGCCGTAGTGCCTGCCATATAAAGCTCCTATTAACCGAGTCGAACGCTTTCTCATAATCTACGAAAGCAAGGTAAAGGGGGGATCGGAATTCAGTAGACTGCTCCACTATTATTCGTAAGGTGTTGATATGATCAATATATGAGCGGCCCTTCCTGAATCCTGGTCTACTGCCTCACTTATCCTAGATAGTAATATATGGGACAAAATTTTGCCCACTGTAGATAGTAAGCAGATGCCTCTCCAGTTGTCGCATATTGTTAGGTCCCCCTTTTTTGGTATTTTGACTATGATACCTTCCGTCCAATCCTCCGGAAAGGTACAGGTGTTCCATGCTATTTCTAGGATTGACTGAAGCGCATCTGCTATGAGACTTGAGTCGGCTTTCAACAATTCTGGCGGGATGCCATCTTTCCCAGCTGCTTTACCATTGGCCATCGCATGAATTGAGGTTACTATTTCCGTCTTGGATGGGGCCCGAGTGGCGATTCTTATTGGCTGTGCATTGTTGTTGTTTTCCTGAGGTTCCTGTGTAAGCGTACCATTCAGGGCGGCGAAGAAGTAATCTCTCCATCTTTGGAGTTGCTCCTCGTCGCTGCACAGCAGCCTTCCATCGGCACTCTTAACGGCATGCTTTTTAGTAGAGTGCTTTCCCGAGAGCTGTTTAGTGATTTGGTACAGCACCTTACTGTTGCCTGTGTTTGCCGCGTTTTCCGCTATTTCTGCGAGCTCATTTATCTGCTGCCTTTTATCACGCCGGACACTTCTCTTAACCTCCCGATGTCATTGGGAGTATTCCCGTTCTAATTGGTGACGTCTTTCCGGGTCGTTTGTAGAGTTTACGTTATTTTTGAGGGCCCTTCTGCGTTCTATTTTTTGCCAGGTTGTGTCCGAGATCCAGTGTTGCTGGTTTCTTTGGACATAACCGATGCTCATTTCCGCAGCCGTCAATATCGCGCCCTTTGTCCTACTTCTCAGCTCTTCAATATTTGTTGTAGGTTTCCAGCAAATTCCCGCTTTTTAACGCTCTCCCGCAGAAGGTCTACGTTAAACCGTCTACGGGTTCTAGCATCGTGTTGCGCGTTTCTGATTGCGGTGATTTTAAGGCGAATAGCTGCTACAACCAAATGGTGATCGCTTCCAGTATCCGCTCCCCTGAAACTCCTGACATCCTCAAGAATAGTTCTCCATCTGCGGCTGACGGCCACGTGATCTATCTGATTTCTCGTTCTACCATCGGGCGATACCCAGGTCTCTTTGTGTATCTTCTTGTGACAAAAGTAAGTTCCACCTACCATGAGTTGGTGGGAGCTACAGAAGTCAACGAAAAGCTCACCATTGTTATTGGTAACTAGGCTTAGACCTTGATTTCCAATTGTGTGTTCAAGGCCGGTGTTGTCACGGCCGATCTGTGCGTTTAAGTCACCCATTAAAACAATGATGTCTCCCCTTGGAATAGAGCGAAAAACCTCATTCAGTCGCATATAGAACTCGTCTTTGATGTCATCTTCTGCGTCTTCAGTTGGAGTATAGCATTGGACTACCGTAGTACTTCTTAGTCTGGTACGCAGGCGCACGGTAATAATCCTCTCAGAAACTGGTGACCAGCTAATGAGGCTGGACCTGGCTTCTTTGGTGAGTATTAAACCCTACGGCTTTCAGTTTCGTTTCTACCAGAATATAAAAAGGACTCACTGTTTGGGCAGATATGTTCCCCCGCATCGGGCCATCTGGTCTCGCTAAGTCCCATGATCTTGATTTTATATCGATTCATCTCGTTGAGGACTTCTTCCAGCCGTCCCTCAGCAAGCAGTGTTCTCACATTCCATGATCCGATTCGTGTCCTTGTTCGAAAAGCAAAGGTCGTCGTCGTGTTGTCCATCCGGTTCCGAGGCATTGTTCGCCGATTCGTAGCAATGGTGTTTTTTATGGGAGCGGGTTGCTAACCCTCAGCCCAACCGACTTAAAACTCTGTTTTATGGCGCAGAGAGCTCGCCATTCACCCATCTCCCGTTAGTTCCTTCCGAAGAAGTACCCCAGGGGGCACCGCGGGGAGGTGGGATTACGACCTGCTAACAGGTCTGCTAGGTGTTCTTCTGCAGTGACTTTTCTCGGGTCTTGACAGAAGTGACAAATCGGGTGCCACCACTTTCCGAGGTCTTTGTTAGCCGTTCGCCTCCCAAAGTGTTCGCTTTGAAGTGCTCATTGAATATTTAATTTTATTATTTCAGTTTAGTTTAGAAGATTGCTCCTATCTGTGAGAGACTTATGTCAGCAAATCAACACGGTTTTCTTACAGCTCGTTCCACTACCACTAATCTACTTGAGTTCTATTCTCACACTGTTCGCGGTTTCGACACTGCTTGCCAAACCGATTGTGTTTATACTGGCTTCAGTAAGGCCTTTGACAAGCTAGCTCACGCAATTATAGCCCTTAAACTAAAAAAATTAGGCTTTTCGCATGCCCTTGTGGTATGGTTCCAATCATACTTAGCCGACAGAACCTATTGAGTTCTATTTCGTGGAGTCAAATCCTGAAACATTCAAGCGTCCTCTTTCATAAAAGCTGAAAAAACTATTTTCGCAAAATTGACGCTTGTATCTAATGTAATTTAGCTTCCCAGTATCGATTTTCTCTACCATTTTTTAACTTCCCAGTTTATAGGGAAGTTTTTTGGCGGTGTTCCACATTTCGATTTCTATCGAATATACACTCGAAATCGAAATTAGATGTTCCACATTTCGATCAATTGCATATATGTAACATATATTTAATTCGATTGAAATTGAATCCCGATCTCGATTTCATTCCACTCGAACTGTGGAACATGTCTGATTGTAATCGGTCCGAAAATCGAAATCGAAATTTTCAATGTATTTTCATTTTTCAAGGTAGCATTTTAAGCAAAAATTTGAGAAGAGGTATGTGTGTGCGTGCGTATGTGGTCAATTTTTCTGGCACGCGGATAAACTCTCATCATCCCCATCTCCCCCTTCATCATCAAACGTTCGTAAGGCACTTAAGCGTACCGTCTAAAACAGCTCTTTCGTTCTAAAATGCCTTAAACTGCCTCAGAGTAGGCTATGCTAAGCTATGTCTCCACAATGTATATTTATATTTTACAAATAATATTGATGATGGAAACTACAATGCCGCAAAATAAAGTAAGAGATGTCGCTCCAGTTCATATTAAAATTTCACCTCGCCTTATGTAGCTCGTTACGCGCTTATATACATTATTTTTGAACCGTGACATTTCAATTGAGTCCTCAGTACAATTTACCATCGTGCCAGGGACAAATGTACTGCCTCGTATAAGTCCGGCTCAGCTTTACTTGAAACGATTATTGTATTTTTAAACGATTTTAATACTGGTTTAAATAATACTGAGAAAAATGTGCGTACCCTCTAGAATTTGCTGCGTACCCATCGGATATGCGTACCCCACTTTGGAGACCACTGCTAGACAATGGTCGAAAGATCCAGAGCTTGGATATATAAAAGCAGCGGCAGTGGCATTTAGAGTCAGTCGTGATTTGTAAAGCGATTAAAGAGTTTTGAAGTGACTAAAGAGACTAAAAGCGAAAAAGTGGTGATTAATTAGTGAATCAAAAAGCGATAAATTGAATTAAATAGTAGGAGATATTAAACTGCACGTTATAATAGTGAAGTTTAAGAATTATGTTTGTGTTTGTTATTAATTTTGAATTGTGTTTGATATTAATTAAAGTTTTGTGGTAGCATTTTAAAAGTGTGTCCCTTAAATAATTCGTTAAGCCGTACAAATGTAACAATACTTACCGATATGAACATAAAGAGTGGTAAGAATTTAGTAGGTTTAATTGATTTATGCTGTAAACATGCTAAGGGCGACGGCGACGGTGCACACAAATTAAAAAGCACACACAAGAATAATCATCTTCGACATCCGAATGCTACACACGCGCACAGGAACATACGAGAATAGCAACACAATCATAGGTCACACCGCCCAAGCAACTTTGAGGGGCGACGGCTACGAAATAGAACATGGTGGAAGGGATTGGGTTTCAATGTTGCAATGCAGAAGCTGTTCTCAGCATTCATTTCATATTCTCGTAATGCAGA
This sequence comes from Thereva unica, assembly GCA_949987705.1. NCBI lineage: Eukaryota > Metazoa > Arthropoda > Insecta > Diptera > Therevidae > Thereva > Thereva unica. The sequence goes on along the minus strand of OX465281.1, from coordinate 195,850,209 downwards.
CGCCGCTCTCAAAATTCATGTCATATTCTCGTACGCCATCGCTGCTGTCTGTTGCTGGACCTCGACTAAAAGTGCCCCAGATATGTAAGTAAAATTTGGTCGAGCTAGAGCAACAGACAGCAGCGAATGTGTGCGAGAGGCTGCAATGAATGCTAAGAGCGGCGTCTGCATTGCGAAAATATGAAATGAATGGGTGCGAGAATATGACATGGATTTTGATAGCGGCGTCTGCATTGCGAGAATATGAAACGAATGCTGAGAGCAGCTTCTGCATTGCAACATTCAAACCCAATCCCTCCCACCAAGCGTGGGCTATTTTGCCTCGCACACATAGAATTATACGCTGCTGTTTGTAAATGGAGCTCAACCAAAAGTTTCCATGCTCTAGACAGCTGCATAGGCACAAGTAGCCAGAAACGGGTGTGCAACAAAGTGCGCGTGTCGCCATCATTGCAGCAAGGGTCCAGAAACGGGTGTGCAACAAAGTGCGCGTGTCGCGAATTCTTTGTTTTACCCCCAGCGAAAAAGTGCCAAACGCGCCTAAAGAAGTTAACACTAAATTTAACAGTTAAATTTATTAAAAAGAAAAGACACTGGGGTGAAGTAGCCCTTCATGTGTGTCTTTTGGTAAACATAAATTTTGCTTATTACATTAAAATTTCAATACAGCTCACATATACACCCAAACTTCGCGTAGCAACACAATCATTTGATCATTGCTGCTCCGTGCATATTCAGCAAAGTTTTTTCCTCCAGAAGCATAGCCCTTCGTGTATGAATGGCTTAAACTTACAACTAAGGATTATTTGGCGCTAAGATCCCATTGTTTTCAAACGATTTGCCATTTCGCTTCAAACACTTACAATTTCCAGTATATACCCAGTGGGAAAAATTTGAGAGCAATGCACATGGGAGCTTACTTGAAACACTTTCAAGGGAGCTTTCCTGGAGTTTTCATAAATTTTATAGAAAAAAAAAGAAAACGGGCAATTATCTTCGTGACCATAAAATGTCACATTAGCATACTCAATAGCCCGGCTCTCGGAGGATAAGCAGCTTTGGAAGTGGTTAGAATTTAGTTGGGGGACTGCTTAGGTTAAGCCACTCTCGGGTGGAAAAAAAAGGCAATTGCAAAAAAGATTAACAAAATAAAAGCTTTTTGGTACACGAGGGACCATAGTCCCGGGACAAAAGCTTTTTTTGGACAAGGCAGGCGTGCGGGGATGTAATAAGTGGAGAGTTTCGTGCTTCGGTGGAGACTTTTGTGCAGGGGCGGCGCTTTCATAGGTGCGAATGGAGCACTCGCACCGGACGCCATTGAACGAGGGCGCTAGTTCAGAAGATAAAAAAAAATAATTGGAAAAAATGAAATTACATGAACTTGCACAAATTTTCAAGAAGTTACACAAATTCTGTCTCAGTACTATCTCACGCGATAAAAAGCGACGAAAATTTACTCCCCTCGTTCAGGAAGTTACACGAGATTTTTGCTTCGAGATTTTCATATAATTTCTGCTCAAAAAAGTGAAACAAGAGAGACAAAAGTAAAAATTTCAGAAGAAAAATCCACCAAGTGAGAGAAAATCTCTCATTCAACTGTGGCTCTCAAATTTTAACATGAGAAGTAAATACAGAATTGAGCAGTAGAATTAGCGAGACGAAACACAAAATAATTTCATTTTCACGACGCTGGAGCACTTTTTGAAAATTTTGTAAAATGCACCATGTCAACTCACACAAAGAAAAAACTTGTTCCGATGCCTCTGTGTTGCGTATTGTTGTTTACTGTGATTGATATAAACTGCAGGGCGCTGTTGGAGCACTTTAAAATTTTGTTCCAAGTTTCGTGAAAGAGGTAAATGAACGAAATGAGAGCAAAATATCTTGTGGCGAGAATTCTAACGATATTTTTATGTTATGCGAGTTATTATGGTGTAATTTTAAATTTTGTGCCCCTGTAGGAATATAATGAAGAATATATGACTGGAATATTTTAATTTGTTTTCAAACATGATACAAGTGATTAATTAATTAAAATTAATGATAATTATTAAATAAGTAATGCGTTTTTAAAATGTGTTATTTATATTTATATGTTATTAGAATTAATTTGCTTATTTTTTTTTTTTTTTTGTATTTTTAAGAAACTTAAAATATTTTTCTGTGCCGCGAATTATGAAAGTAGTACAAAAACATAAGTTTTTAGATAATTTTAATAAAAAGTAGTCGGATATAGTTGAATAAAGTTAGGTAAATACTCAAAATATTTCCCTGCTACGATAGATCCAAGGTATTACAGTAATGGTAAATAATAGTCTTAAATTAGTTAATAGATTTTGGTTGGTTTACTAAATTTAAAAAAACTCCATCTTTTGTTCTTGTTTTTTTGTAATCTTTTTCAAAACAAGGAAACTAAAGTTCACTTTGCTGTTTCGGGATATACTGATTGAGAAGACTAGTAAAAAAGGTGGCAAAGTTTTACCAATATGGAAAATTTTAAATGGTGGAAAGAAATAGAATTAACATTCAGGGTGAATAAAACAGTAAATTCTCCGTTGCAAAAAGAAATGTCTGAGGAAGCTCAGTAGTGGTCAGATATTTTAAGGCTAGCACAAAAGGATTTTTGATAGATTTACGGAATGTTGTTCCTTTTCAGGAATTTATTGAAAAAAAAGAAGTAAATTGTTACCAAATTAGAAGTGCCATGTGTATTTCCCGTCCTTGCGATCCAGATGAAAGAATCTTTTTATTAGATGTTTAGCTGATGGGGCGCAAATTTGCCTACTGCACCGGGCGCAAAACAACCACGCGCCGGCCCTGCTTTTGTACTCCTACTTTTGACCAGCGAACACGGAAAGCACACAAATAAGAAATTAATACGTTGCCATGGGGTTAATAGTAATAAACTTTCAAACTTACCAAATTATAAGTAATGAGAGAGAGTCAAAAAATTTGGCATCTCACTAATACAAACAATCATTGCGTAGCAACACAAAAGCTGCTTCCTTTGCTATTGCTCCGTGTATTTTCAGGAAACTTGCAGCAAAGCTTTTGGTTGCAGAACCATGATCTCTTGTGTATGAATAGCCAATTACATATTCACAGGCGCCCATGAATATTTCTTTTTTAAAAAGCTTTTTTATAAAGCTCTAGAACACTTTTGAGGAGCATAAAAACGTATGCTCCCCTGCAATGACATGCAATGTTAAAAGTATATGGAACTGGTATGGGAACGAGAGCGCTGTAAGCTCTTTTTGGAGTGCTCAAAGATGGCTATTGGAGCACTCCATTTCCCTCTGGGTAGTATTATAGTATAATTATCAAATTATCAATAAGGCGCGGTTTTAAATGTTCCACAATTGCGGAGTTAATTTGAAAGAAGACTATGTAGTGTATAATAATGTATAGTATATAAATAAATTTATTTAGTATGTAAGATATTTGTATATTAAATGTGTTAGATATTTAAATTGAAAAAAATGGTGAAATCACAAGAAGAAACAAAAATAAGAGAAAGCCTTTTGATGCATGACCTCTATATAAGAAATATAAAAAACTGCACAGATGCGGGGCATCCTCAGGTTGTATTTTTAATTAATAATTTTCACTTAACAAATCAAATATCTTCTAGAACAAAAACCACCTATCACTTTTCAACTAATATGCATAAATATCACGATTTAAACTCACTTAAAACAATTTATATTATTTTCTAAAAAAATCCCTTTTTTACCTTAATAACTTTTCCACATAAAGCTGTCCCAGAAATCCTGTCCCACCAGTCAGCAGAACAGTTTTTCCGCGAAAGTAATCCCTCATCGGGGTATTGTAGGGGATGTCATATTCGGTAATTTCCTCAAAACCGGGCGGAACATAATCCTCCATCGCGGATAAGCACTTGCACTAATTGTTAGACACTGTACTGGCTGCAAACTATTCCCAATGGGGCTGCAATGAAACTGATTCGAATTTTCAATCGCTTGCGCTAAGTTGGTCGCAATCATCATGACGGAATAATTATTCAAATGCTGGATTAACATAAACTCGATGACGGGGTCATTATCCTCACCAGTTTAGTGGATTGAGTGTTGAACACTATTAAATTTTGAACTTAATTAGTTAGAGTTTGACAGGTGTATTGCCGTTCAGATAAAGCGTCCATTTTAGATTCAATGCACCAATTGAAAGCTTTCTCTCTACAGTTTACGGCCGGTAGCCTGAAACTCCGTTCCAGAATGTACTGGCAGTTTAAATTTTGTGGTTGAAACCGCCGCGTAGAGGGTACAATTTTAGTATTTCAATCCTCTTTAGCCAGACTCGAACCTTCTGGCTAATTATTTGTAATTAAAAAGATCGTAGTTGAACGACCGACTCTTTTGCTCAAACACCTCAAACGATGTAGGGTGATGTTTGTGGAAAATGACAGCAAAGGTGACATTTTGGACATTCGTGCTGTGTATATCTAACTTTATTCACCCGCCTTCTTAAAAGGATATAGAACGATGGATACCGAATAGTAGTATAGTCCGTCCGTCCGTATAGTCGTTTCCACACAGACATTTGAACAAAATTTGAGAGAAATAAAAACAATGAAAGGTGAGTTAATACCGAACTGTGTAAATTCACAAATATATTTTGGGACATTTAGGACACTTGTTTAGGACCCTGCACAGCTGGAATTAGTTTCCAAAAACAACGAACTATATAAAATCTTCCGGAATCTCAGCTGGAAATTTAATAGCTTAACGCTGACTATGTACAAAATAGATTAAAATATATAGATGATAAAAATATAGTGTACTGTTACTGCGACTATTATGAATGTACTTTTGCGTTTATATTTTGTTCCGAAATACTTTTACAACTTTACGTACGTTATCGGTTGACAACATCACCAGCGGCAATTATTCAGCAAATATTTTAAGCAGCCTTGTTTTAAATTCAATGGTCAAAAAAGTAAACCCAATATTCCAACTTCACTGGTGCATCTTGAATATTAGAATTAGAAAAATTTCAATACCAAATTGTTTTTTGTGCCTTTTAAAATAGTTCGGGTTACATATGTGTATAATTTAAGAAAATTCGTGCTTATATTTAAATGTTTTATTAACCTAAATCTATACTTAGAATGCCACTTTTATAACAGAGTTCAAGAGCCACATTAGTCGGCATTTTAATCTAGGCACGGTTGTTTGTTAATTACATGGAATATTTCGATGTACAAACATAGATAATACATAAAAATATTGGGAAGAAGTATACATGATAAAGAAAGGACAACAAACTCAGAAACGTCCCTTGGCAATAAGAGAGGATGTTATTGATGACGTAATTGAATTGTGGGAGAAGTTGTAAAGAAATTTTTCAAAGAGAACACAACTTTAATACAGGAAGAAGCAGACAAAATAGTTGAGTTAACACGAATGACACACTGGTTTTTTTGTCATTATTTGCCATTATCGTTTACACGATCATAATCAGGGTTAAGTAAACTTAAAACAAAGCACATATTTTTAAGCTTACTTTGCTGATTACTCTGAAAGCTGTTTGTTCCAAATTGCTGCGAATGCTGTTGCTTTCAAATTACTTTCAGCAACATACTGGTCCGGCTCATGGTACAATAATACAAGGTAGGCTCGCAAGGAAAAGCTCTGTTTCCATCTTGAAAAGCTGCTACCATTTTTATATGAGAAAAGATCTGAGTGACGTCACGAGAAAGCTTTTTTCTTTGTAAACAAAGATCTGAGTGACGTCACGAGACCCTTATAAGCTTACCTTGTAATTATTGTACCATGGTCCGGCTGCGAATGCTTCGGCTTTAAAATACTTTGCTGTGAATGTGCTACTTTTGTTTAGAGGGGTGGAAACTTCCCAGTCGGGAAAGGAAGAACTTCTTCATTAATGCTGAATGCCTGATTTTGTAAATGGTCACTACTCTTATTACCAGCTGGATTATTTTGTTAATTACAATTAACATAGAAATGTCATAGCCATGGAAGGCCTTACATAGGTCATTACTGGTAAAAAGGAGAAAGAATCAAAAGAACAAAGAAATAACAGAACAGAACAAATAAATGACAAGCATAGAGGCATTACCCTCTGCATTACCAGGTAATGCAAAATGTAAGTAGTACTTTGGCTGTGGACGTTGTGGATTCTGTATTAATTACATTGCAACCGATTACCTTTGCAGTGTCAAATCAGGACTGAAATAATCAAATACATAAGTAAGGGCTTCCAATACTCCCCAGCAGGAAAAGTAATGGTTGTGGCATCGAAGTTGTAATCCATCCGAAAAATTCTTTGCATTACTTTTTGCGTTACGGAATCGATTACATTTCCATTGTGATGTCCTAGGACGGTAATCGACGAATGACGTAGAATGACGAAATCCCGCACACAATTGAAAACAAGATCAAACAAGCTCCAAAGGAAATGTGTCAAATGGGCAAACAAAACAGAGAGAAAATAAAAGAATAAATGTTCGAAATATCGATTTAAAGGTTGATTTACTACTTTTTGCATTACATTGTAATACGTGAGGATAACCATACTGATTCTTGCAAGAAAACACCTATTACTGTGTTCAGTAATTACTGATTTTCCTGCTGGGTCCCGACTGGGTTTTTTTGTTTGTATATGTGAAGCATTCGCAGCCAGAACAGCATGCTCCAGACTCGTAAGCAACAGCATACGCAGCAATATGAAACAAAAGAGCAAATGATTGAAAATATGATTACGGCAAAGCAAAGGAAATTTCTGTGGTCTTCCTGGCAGCAAAAGCAAAGTCAACAGCAGAAGTCAATTGCTGCAGCAATTTAAACCCTGATCATAATTTATGTCATTATTTCTGACAAAAAATTCTATTGCAAAAAATTTGTGTCAAAAAAGTCGTCATTATGATGACATCCTTTAAACGCCGTGTTTACACGATGTCATTATAATGACAACTTTTATGACACGAGTATTTTTCATTTTTTATGTCAGAAATAATGACACAAATTATGACCATGTTAACGAAAATGGTGTGGAAGTAACAACAACCTGGTTCTTAATATTAGCAAATGTGAAATCATGACTCTTAGTAAGAGAGGTGGCCCTACATATAATTTTTAACTACACCTTTTCTAATGAGGGTATCCTCCGTGTTAATTTTGTTAAAGATCTCGGGATTAGATTTGATAGTCAGCTGGATTTTTCCACTCGCATCAACTATATTTCTTTTAGAGGTAATTTAGTCCTAAGTTTTATTAAAAAGTGGTCCAAAGAATTTAACAACCCGTTGATAACCTATACATTTCTCTTGTTAGACCTTTACTCGAATATGGCTCCCAGGTTTGGTCTCCTCACTACTCTTCGCATGTTGGAAATATTGAATCAGTTCATTCCATTCGCACTGAATCTGTGCTTGTGCTGAGTTGGTTAATTTTTCTTGGTCCAACTGAGAAGTGTGCCTTTTGTATTAGAAGAGTCTACTGTACTACCTTAGAGTTTACGCCCTTAGCATGTTTACATACACTTTACTTTCATTTGCATCTGACATGTCAAATGAGGTCCTACATCCTGCGTCATTTCGCCTTTACTTTTAGGTTGTTTTAATTTGAAATATTTTAAAAATTATTCTTTTAAGAATTAAAGAGAATCAATTGTTGCTTAGCTCTATAACCTATTTTCATGAATAAGGTATCACTGTACGCAGAATACTTCCACCTATCAATGCGGAAGGGACGTGGACGGGAACATCTGCCAGAGACAATACAGTAGCTGGTAAATACTCACATCTCTGGGTGCACGGAAGACGCTGAAGAGGACACCAACCAAAAAACTAAAGCCTTCGTTGAGTGCAATGTTAGACAGAAAGCTCTAGTCGAAAATATAGTACAGGAAAAAGTGAATTCTACCTTCACAGAAAGTAAACAGGAATTGGCTTTCTTCCTTATTATGCGTATAGTAGATGGCAGGAGTAAGGGCAGTGATTTTTTTGTGTTAAAGAGGAAAGCCAGAAAGGAGGAAAGTTTCTTCTTCTCCTTTAAACTCCTTTAATCCCTCATGGGACATAGGGCGGAAACAGTTGCGCAAAACAGAGTCCGCTGGAGGGCAACTGTTTCCGGAGGAAAGTTACTAGGTGGGAAAGATGGAATGGATTCGAACCGTGGACTTCAGGATGGTTGCCAAAATCACCAAATATTTGTCAAAAATAAACTTATAAAATAGTGCCACAGGTACTAAGTGTTGGGTTTTAGTACAAGTTGTAAGTCTTATGCCAAAAACAGACATTTGTTTCAGTTTTCAAGTCATCTTCATCTTCGCACAAACACTTATCAAAATTTAAAACCAACAAATTTGAAGTCCGCAATGAAGCTTAGTTGGGACAAGAAAGAAAATGAAAACTATTTCAGTAGTAACTAATAGAATTAAAGAAAGAACTCACAATCGCAGTTTAATGTTTACCATTACTCCTCGAAAGTTAAATGAAAGTAGTTGGTTTTTGTATTTTAAAACGAGCTTCCTGTTTGATTACTATTGTCACAGTTCTTTAATATTTAAATAAAATTTGAATAAACAATCTTATCATAACACCCAAAAAGAAAAAGTGGCCTAAATGCTCACATCTACTAAAGTTTATAGTTCATTCTGTACCCTAATTAATACGCATGAAATTCGTTTACGCTTCTCCTTAGTTTATCCCCTGTTTAAAATTTTAATTCATTTAATTGCATCCGATAGGTAAAGGGCGTGTGTTCGTTAATTTTTAGTTTAAATTTCCAATTTCCACGCTTAAATTAATTTAATCCATCGACTCCTGCTGGAATGCTATGCAAATTCATTTCGTGCTTTAGTATGACTAGTTGGCTTTGTGCACACTGTGCATTTTGCAATTAATTAATGAGTTAATAATCTATGAAAGGAACAAATTTAACATAACATAACATGCCATAATTTGTACGTTATAAACATTGTACAAAACTGTAATTATGACTAGTCACTTCAGTAAAAAAAAATCAATGAGTGACGTGGTGAGAGACCTTTTGGAATATTACTCATTTGATGCCAACTTAAAAATCAGCGTATTGCTGGATCGCCTATGGGTTGACATTAAAACAAAAATATCAGGCTTCAAATGTTCAAATAAATCCATGAAAACCCTTTCGCCGAGTTATCGTGGTCTGGAGAAGGTCCAGAGGATATAACTCTCTTCTTATTTGGAAGAGTCAGGTTCCAAAAATCTTCTAATATGGTTTCGGGCTGCGTCACCCGTCTTATCAAAGCGGCCTCTAAGGAAGAAGTAATCTCAGTGCGCTCAACCGCGGCTTGCTGACTTAGACTGCCCTCATTGAAGACGGCCTTCACTGGGGCTACATTCGGCACCGTGCTGCATGGATTCAGAAATATCCAACTATCCTCGTAGGTCGTCCTGTTGTTACTATGGGAGCCCCATAAGTGTTGGGAGGTGCTCCATCCTCAAGTTTTTTTTAAAGGTATCTATATTGAACCTTCAACACTATTCTTCATGCCTTGAGATTGTGAGTTTTATCGAGTTTGTTGTCTCTAGTCAGCGCTGCCACCCTACTACAATTGTAGTATTTCTGCTACTATTTATATGCTACAACTTTTTACTCCGTACTATTTGATTTTAGTACATTTTTCCTTTATTTTCTCACGGTAATATCTTACTAATATTATAAACGCGAAAGTTTGTTTGGATGTTTCTTACTCTTTCACGCAAAAACCTCTGAATAGATTTTAATGAAACTTTACAATAATATAGCTCATACATCAGAATAACATATAGGCTTTAATTTATAAAACTATCTCGAATCTTTCGGATAGCTGTATTGTATTGATATAGCAAAATTCGAAACTTTTGTATGGGAGGTACTTGTAGTGACCGCGTAAACTTAATTACCAAGTTTACGCAAAGTCACACAACAGCCTCCCACACAATAAACACGATCAGTCGGAACACTCCATCGATCACCGAACTTAAAGTTCAGTGATCTTACCGTTCTCCGTTCCGTTCCCCCATCGTGTATATATATATATATATATATATATATATATATATATATATATATATATATATACATATATATAAAATCAAACAAGAAACTGTGTTATAACAAATATTATAATCTAAGCCTGAATAAAAGACATAAATGTAAACAATAAAAACAAATCGTGCATTTTAAATACAAATATAAAAAAACCCGCATGGTGCGGATAACAATATACTCTTCAAATTACTGCTAAGAAACTCAGATCCATTTTGTTTTGGTTTTACTCCGAAAAAAAAACGATTCCCAAAATTTCAGATCGATCGGAAATGATTGCCGTACAATTTTGTTGAAAAAAGCAGATTTTTCGCGAAGGACGCGTTTCTTTGAACTTGGATTGAAGTAGCTTCAGCTGCATGTGCCCGATTTTAGCAATGTATGGCTTAAATAAAACATCTCGAAGCCAAAAAGACGACAAATTCAATAATCGGATGCTTTTAGTTTTTGAGCTAACTTGAGTAGGTACCTGGATATTTACATAGAATTCAAGGTGCTTTTGATTTACAAGTGCATTCAGCACGCAAGTTCCCATTGAATTTAAACCAGATAGAAACATCTACCATATATAAAACATCAGTAAAACATAAAACATATAAACATCAATTAAAATTTCCGTATTGCCAAAGTCCTTAAAACGTGCAAAATTATAATTTGGGACGAATGCACCATGGCCGAATGGCTCGGAAGCGCTTGATACGGCTGTTATACCTCGATCGACAATTTGCGTGTCCCTTTGCTGCAAGATGCCTTTGCATAAACATTTTCAAAACAATTCTTGGACGTTGGAAATGACAAAATCCCAATCGATATCAGAACATTTTATTATTTTATTTTTCGGAATCAAAAATACGAAAAAAATGTCCTCAATGTCTCCTACTGTATATTATATTAAAATTCTTATCACCTGAACTGCAAAATAAACGCTGCACACCAAAAGAATTGGAAATATAAACAAAGGCGGGGGAAATGACAATTTCACATACATTAAAATTTCGTATACGGTTAAAATTCAAGCGGACGTGAATTGTAATTTCCTCTTCGAAATTCGTTTACGGGCAAAAATACTCCCTCATCTCCCGCATCTGACCACGGCAAGAGTGGCAGTGGAACCGCTGAATTATGATTGGGGATAGAAATGAGGGAGTGACTTTTCTTTTTGAAAGTACTTTCGTTGCGGGATTTGAGACTCTCACTGTCCATTGATTTTAAGATTCCCAATTGTTTTGGCGCACGCCATACTATTGGTTTATGAGTGCAGCGAGGCCCACCGGGTTCCAGCTAGTAAATTATATGAGTATAAACAGAAGCAAAGTAACTTAATAAGCATTTACATATATCGTGGTATATTTTAGTTTATGGCAAGTCTATCAGACAGCTCAATTTAATTCGAATTTCAGATCAATTTCAACTGAATTTAATTCGAGGATCATCATAGTTTTGTGTATACGAATATTGAAATTGAATAAGTGTAGAAATTCATGAGTTTAGCAGAGGAGAACTGCAGTACCAGCAATTTTGAATTGAACCTAAATTTTTCCCTTATTTCTGCAAAATACACATTTAAGTCTCTTTTGTATAAAGTATTATATCACTGGATACATACATACACACTATACTTTTAGGATCTACTACTATTTTAATTGATTTAGTACATATTTTTCGTTGGATTAATACTTTTTAAACTTGTTTGGGTGGCAGCGCTGCTCTAGATCCGCAGTATTCAGTCTGCTTCATGAACAGGCAGGGGCACCTACGGTGAGCACTCCCTGTTTGTAGCGTGCTCGAATCATATTGATGAGCACATACATATAATACAAGTGTGATTCACCGCCTGCCCGCCCTACCGCACCCTCAAAAGGACCATGAAAATTGTATTTTTCACTCTAAATTGTTCTTCGGATTCATTCTGGCGCCCCTTGCCACCTGGCGCCTACAGCGATCGCTACTCTTGCTCTACCCAGGGCGGCACTGTGTGCAACCTTGAGGCCCCACCCCCTTGATCAGGGTGCCGAGACAGTAACAACAGGACACATAAGTTTGAAGTAGAAAAGAATATAAATTCCTGAAGATGACACCTGTCGACTGTGCCTGGAGGACCCTGTATATAAGAAAGGCTCTACTTTGTCAAGTTACAAGTGAGGGTATTTTGGAGGTATTTCCAACGCTTTGGACCCATCTTGGCATAGTCATAGTTCTTGTTAGGCTAGGAGTGTTTTTATTCCTTTTAATTGAGGTCGTCGACATCAAATGATATCGTCCATGTGTTTAAAAATAAAAAACCTAGCGCTGGCGCTGTCGCAATAAATATTTAAATAACCGTAAAGATAAAAAGAAATACAAAACAACACGAAACACTTTATTTTATTCCTCAAATACCTACATCACAATTCCAAAATTGTGCCACATGTTCCGGTTCACCCGTATACATTACATTATCATTAATAAAATGCTTCTCAAACTCCCTTTCGAAGGTACTTTGAATGGAGCAACTCCAGCAGCATCGAACAATGACGTGGGCTGTAGACGTAGGCTTTCAAGAATTAGCTAAAAAGGAAGTATGTGCATATGCACATTGAAATTTAAAAATACCAAAAATACAATTTTTCCACACCTACCCACGTTACATTAACCTATGTACGTCACAGTTTGTGTGTATGTAAAAAAGTAGCATTTAAAAAAATAAATAAATGAAACCATCAAATTTTAAAATGTTTTAATTTAATGTAAGCAGAAATTTTCCAGCAAAGTTTATTTGAATTAAAACGTCTGAATCGACTACATTACAGTTCGTGACTCTAAATGCCTCCGTCATTTGCAGCGGTCAAAAACTAAGGAGACGAATTCAATTAAATAAAACTACAAAAATAGCTCACCTTTGTTTAGCTGCGAATTTAAATGAAATCAATAAGTAAATTAACAAAACTCGAAATAATTGTTGTTGGTGTTAACGTCCTGGTCTCCCCCAAACTGCTTCAATTATTCCGCGGGGAACATGGCCGACCAAACGTACATTTGCATTTAGGGTTCTTGATGACCATTCTTTTTAAGTTCTAGCCCTTTTGAAATATCCTTTCTTTTCTCTGTGGGATTTCCTATTGTTTGCATTCAAAAAAAATAAAAATGTGAAATTAATTTTATTAAACGTCCAATTGCAACGTGTGCTAAAAATTTACTGAATTTCAGGTAATTACTATGAGCTTACTCTAAGCTATTAGTATCTGACTCCTATGATTAATCGTAATTCTCTCTGTCATCAACTAGATCCCACATTCGGCAGGTTTTCATCTGTCTCAAACGAACTGTCCCTCTCCATAAGGGCCCATGGTTTAATATTATCAGCTGAGGAGTTAGTTTCGATAGGAACTTCGTGATTACCAACTTTTCTGTCTTCATAGCGATCTTTACACTTGATTGCGATTACCTCATCAACTACAGCCTATTATTGGGCATTCCAGCATTTCTCTCCATGCCGTTCGGTTCCTGGCTGATGCCTTCCAATTACGTACGCCTAACTTTACTAAATCCGGGGTCCATGTATCTCTTCTTTGCATTCCGATTATTATAGCAGGATCGCTATCGTCAAGCCTTTGTACGTATGCCACCCATCGTAATCTACTAAATTTTATACTTACTAGTTGGAATAATTCATGATTATATCTCCTTTCTTCATTAACTGTTTTCGCAGCCACCGCCAAATATTGTGCATAGAATTTCTCTTTCAAAAGTGCCTAGAAGAGGCTCATCAGCCACTTTCAAAGTCCACGCCTCTAATCCAAACATCAGAACGGGCTAGGGCTTGATTAGTGATGGTATATAGTTTACACTTCATTCCTCTAGACAAAATAGTCCATGGAAATGGTACTTTAACATTGCAAAAATGCAGGACAAGGTTTTATTTTTGGGATGTGTAGGGGGGGTCAATGTGAGCTTAAAGGCCCCCATACACGGTCAAATTGGCTGTACAACCAGATTTTCATCAAACCTATAAGCGCAATGTATTTTGATCGGCCGACCGGCCCACAATCGATAGTTTTGGTTGTACAACCGCACTTCGTTGTACAACCAATTGGACCGTGTATGGGGGCCTTAAGTTTGAGTTTTCGGGATTCTAACCCCCCCCATTTGGCCGCCATCTTGGAAAACATGTGCAAATGGTTTTTCCACTATATCTCCGAAACGGTACATCTTACCGAAAATTTGCAAGGACACTTTTTGTTTAGAATTAAATAATCTACAATTTATTAGCTAGAAATTTTGTGGTAAAATGAATAATTAAGAAGTTATAAGCCTTAGAACACAAAAATTAGTCACAATATTTTCTTTTAAAGGCTATAACTTTTTTTCCTTCAACTTTAACAAAAAAAATAATAACAAGTTTTTTGTAGAGGGTTTCATTGCGAATAATTTTCATTCATTACTTTTTTAATTTCATTCACTACGAAGGGTTTTACAGCGCCCCGAAGGTATGAAAGTGACAGATTTTCTGAATATTTTATTACAATTTTACCTCCTAGAAATTAGCAATAACAGCTAGCAAGTAATAATAATGAATGAATGACTATACGTTATGAGAAATGCCGATGTTTGAGTAATGTAATAAAATTGTTTCGCATTTTTTTGCGGGTTTTTATTGCTGTTATGCCATGTTTTATAAGGTACGATATGGTTTAAAATGAAATTCTTTGAATAGTAACATGCGTTACTCCAATTTTTTAAAATAATTTGTTTTAGGTCTGCACAAAAAAGTGCTTTATTAGGTTATTTTAACTATCTAGCAAAATATGGACGTATTCAGTTTGTGATAAAAGTTGGAATTATCTTATTCTTATTTCAAAATTGTTATTTCATTTTGAGCTTAGTTAAATTTTCATATTTAAAACTTTGTAAATAGTTATTCAGTTGCGCATACTACCAAAACACAAGTTTTGGAGGATAGTTTACACTCTATTTGTTATAAAAGTTATTCTGATAGTCGTACGGATAACAGCGTTTGTTGTCACAGTACCAGCAACAGCGACGACTCTTCTTGTATACTAGAAGCTCCCTTGATTGATTTTAATTTCCTGACCAACTGTTTCATTTTCTCTTTGAACTTTCAGCCTTGATACCTTTGTACTCTGCTATAATTCCTCAGCAAATCTAAAAATGTCCAGTAATTGATCATGAACCGCTGCACAGCCCTTCAAAAAGACCAGGAATAGAGTAGATAGAACAGCAGCATCCTGGATTAGTTGTATTGGGGACACCACTTTAACAACGCACCGCCAAACTCTACATCGCAGGTGGTGCGGAAATGAGTTATACAACTTGCAAACGCTTGTCATAAAATGAATACGCCCGTATGTTGCTAGATAGTTTACATAACTGAATAAAGCACTTTTTTGTGCAGCCCTAAAACAAATTATTTTAAAAAATTGGAGTAACGCATGTTACTATTCAAAGAATTTCATTTTAAACCATATCGTACCTTATAAAACATGGCATAACAGCAATAAAAACCCGCAAAAAAATGCGAAACAATTTTATTACATTACTCAAACATCGGCATTTCTCATAACGTATAGTCATTCATTCATTATTATTACTTGCTAGCTGTTATTGCTAATTTCTAGGAGGTAAAATTGTAATAAAATATTCAGAAAATCTGTCACTTTCATACCTTCGGGGCGCTGTAAAACCCTTCGTAGTGAATGAAATTAAAAAAGTAATGAATGAAAATTATTCGCAATGAAACCCTCTACAAAAAACTTGTTATTATTTTTTTTGTTAAAGTTGAAGGAAAAAAAGTTATAGCCTTTAAAAGAAAATATTGTGACTAATTTTTGTGTTCTAAGGCTTATAACTTCTTAATTATTCATTTTACCACAAAATTTCTAGCTAATAAATTGTAGATTATTTAATTCTAAACAAAAAGTGTCCTTGCAAATTTTCGGTAAGATGTACCGTTTCGGAGATATAGTGGAAAAACCATTTGCACATGTTTTCCAAGATGGCGGCCAAATGGGGGGGGTTAGAATCCCGAAAACTCAAACTTAAGCTCACATTGACCCCCCCTACACATCCCAAAAATAAAACCTTGTCCTGCATTTTTGCAATGTTAAAGTACCATTTCCATGGACTAAAATGCGTGATGTAAGATGTTGACGAAGGCCAAAAGGTCTCGTTAAACTCTTACTCTGCATCGGACTACCTCGATTGTAGCTTTTGTTACTTCGATTAGGTGTTTTGGAAATCGGAAGCACTCCATAGCTTTAAATAACTCCTGACGCTTGACGCTGTCATATGCTTGCTGGAATCTATAAACAGTACGTGA
Source organism: Thereva unica (assembly GCA_949987705.1). Lineage (NCBI taxonomy): Eukaryota > Metazoa > Arthropoda > Insecta > Diptera > Therevidae > Thereva > Thereva unica. The sequence continues at coordinate 195,833,841 of OX465281.1, read as the reverse complement.
ATTCCCGTTATTTTTCCAAAATTCTTCTTAAAGTGGAAATATGGTTTGTAGTGGGCCTACCTGGTCGGCGGCTACATTGATAACTACCTATTATGCCTTCTGCGATGGGTAGAAGTTTTTTGTACAAAATAGTGGACAGTATCTTATACGCTGAGTTGAGGTGGGCTATACCCCTGTAGTTCCTACATACTAGTGGATCTCCTTTTTTGTGCAGGGGCCATAACCCAACCACCTTCGGTCCATTCAAGTGGGAGCTTTTTCTGACGCCAAATCGATTCTATGTGTAATCCATTCCTTAATTCTTGGCCCCCATATTTCCACCGGCTTTATTGTTTTTGAGACTCGTCATAGCTTTTTGTACGTCGTCCATTGTAGGCATAACGCTTTCATTAGCAGCACCAGTACCACTATCGTTCTCGGCTAGTGCGTTTCTATTGGGTTGGTTCACAATACTTTCACTCTCATTTTCGTCGTCACTATTCAGTAGCTCATTAAAATACTCCCCCCATCTTTTTAAGACTTCTTGTTTTTGGCTCATTATGCTAACGTTTTGGTCCTTAGCCATCCTTACTGAGTTTAAACTCTTTACGTTGCTTGTTCACTTTCTCATATAAATTTCTTAATTCGTTACCGCGGTTACATCATAAGGGCCTAAAAATTTGGAGCTAAACTTCACCAACTGACACTTTTTTCCTCTTTTTATCTTGACCCCAATCTTTAAATCGTAAAGGCTTTTCCTAGTGGCGCATGAGTCGATCGAATTAAAAATTGTTTGAAAGGGTGGAACAAACTTGAACTATTTCAAACGTTCCCCTACAGCCAGCTTCAACAAAATAGAGGTAATGACCCTTATGCTGTAAGACGAGTCGTATTTCGTGACAAGTCGTTTGAGTTGAAGAAAGTGACGTTTCATCTCTGTATGGTTTGCGTAATACTTTTACTTAACGGCTCCTCACAAGAATAGTCCCACGGAGTCAAATCGCAGCTTCCTGGCCAATTGACATCAGCATTTCGAATAATTATGCGATTTTTGAGCGCTAGGCCAGGACTGAATCCCTGTTGTAGAGCCGTTAAAGAAGAAGAAGAAGACGATGCGATTTTCGAAAACAGTGTAACAGTAAAAGATCGAGTGTTAGAACCAAATATCGTCTATGTCATCATCTTCAATTTTGGGAAACACGGAGTGCTTTGTTAAAGTTAACGGTGATAAAGTTAACGGTGATGATTTTTCCAGGTTTACTCCCCATAAAAAATCCCCATAAAACGTCCGGAAAAAAGCTTTGCTTCGAAACTGTTTTGAAATAAATGGAATTTCCTAAATAAATCTTGCTTCATTTGTCAAAATCGGCTAAAAACTGTCAAAGTTATTCAATGTTGGGGTTAGGGTTTGCTGTTTTAAGACTTGTTGCAGACTCTTACCAAATGGTCGCAAAGAGTTGGTGCGAACTGCAGAAGTCAATGTAAAGCTCACCATTGTAGTCCAGTAAATAGGTCGAAAAAAGGCCTTCGTAATGCGAAAAATACCGCACGCGATTTTTTTTACCAAATGTTTTTACATATTTTTATGAGCTTAAATTCAAAATGGCGTCATCCCCACCCTTATGCTTCAGTTACAATGAAGGAAAACGCGTTTAATTCTACATCTCAGAAACTATGCGTTTTACGACAAAAATGTATAGGTACATATAATCTTTTTTGTAGATAAATATAAATTTTTTGTAAAGTCAATATGTTCGGAGTTATAGTGCTTCAAACTTTATACATTACTTTCTTTGCACTATATTTCGTTAACGGTTAGCCCGCCATAAAAAAGTCCTTCCTAAGACTGGGGGGCGAACGGCTAACAAAGACCTTGGAAGGTGGTGACACCCGATTTGTCACTACTGTAAAAATCCGAGAAGATCCACTGCATACAAACACCTAGCAGACCTGTTAGCAAGTCCTAATCCCACCTCCCCGCGGTGCCCCCTGGGGTACTTCTTCGGAAGGAGCTAACGGGAGACGGGCGAATGGCGAGCTCTCTGCGCCACAAAACAGAGTTTTAAGTCGGTTGGGCTGAGGGTTAGCAACCCGCTCCCATAAAAAACACCATTGCTACGAATTTATATTCTGGTAGAAACGAAACTGAAAGCCGTAGGGTTTAATACTCACCAAAGAAGCCAGGTCCAGCCTCATTAGCTGGTCACCAGTTTCTGAGAGGATTATTACCGTGCGCCTGCGTACCAGGCTAAGAAGTACTACGGTAGTCCAATGCTATGCTCCAACTGAAGACGCAGAAGATGACATCAAAGACGAGTTCTATATGCGACTGAATGAGGTTTTTCGCTCTATTCTAAGGGGAGACATCATTGTATTAATGGGTGACTTAAACGCACAAATCGGCCGCGACAACACCGGTCTTGAACAAACAATTGGAAAACAAGGCCTAAGCCAAGTTACCAATAACAATGGTGAGCTTTTCGTTGACTTTTGTAGTTCCCATCAACTAATGGTAGGTGGAACTTACTTTTGCCACAAGAAGATACACAAAGAGACCTGGGTATCACCCGATGGTAGAACGAGAAATCAGATAGATCACGTGGCCGTCAGCCGCAGATGGAGAACCATTCTGGAGGATGTCAGGAGCTTCAGGGGAGCGGACACTGGAAGCGACCACCATTTGGTAGTAGCAACTATTCGCCTTAGAATCGCTGCAATCAGAAACGTTCAACGCGATGTTATAAACCGTAGACGGTTTAACGTTGACCTTCTGCAGGAGACCGCTAAAAAGCGAGAATTTGCTGGAAACCTGCAGCAAATATTAAACCAGCAAACCGTTTCTGACGACACAAATATTGAAGAGCTGTGGAGTAGAACAAAGGGCGCTATATTGACGGCTGCGGAAACGAGCGTCGTTTATGTCCAGAGAAACATGCAACATTGGATCTCGGACACTACCTGGCAAAAAATAGAACGCAGGAGGGCCCTCAAAAATAACGTAAACTCTACAAGCGACCCGGAAAGACGTCACCAACTTGAACGGGAATATTCCCAATTACACCGGGAAGTAAAGAGAAGTGTGCGGCGTGATAAAAGGCAGCAGATAAATGAGCTCGCAGAAAAAGCGGAAAACGCGGCAAACACAGGCAACAGTAAAGTGCTGTACCAAATTACTAAACAGCTCTCGGGAAAGCACTCTACTAAAAAGCATGCCGTAAAGAGTGCGGATGGGAGGCTGCTGTGCAGCGACGAGGAGCAACTCCAAAGATGGAGAGATTACTTCTTCGCCGCCCTGAATGGTTCACTTGCACAGGAACCTCAGGAAAACAGCAACAATGCACAGCCGATAAGAATCAACACCCGGGCCCCGGAAATAGTAACCGCAATTCATGCGATGGCCAATGGTAAAGCAGCTGGAAAAGATGGCATCCCGGCAGAATTGTTGAAAGCCGATTCAAGCCTCATAGCAGATGCGCTTCAGCCAATCCTGGAAATAGCATGGAACACCTGTACCTTTCCGGAGGATTGGACGGAAGGTATCATAGTCATAATACCCAAAAAGGGGGACCTAACAATATGCGACAACTGGAGAGGCATCTGTCTATTATCTACTGTGGGTAAAATCTTGTCCCACGTTATATTATCAAGGATAAGAGAGGCAGTAGACCGAACGCTTAGAAGGCAGCAGGCCGGATTCAGGAAGGGCCGCTCATGTATAGACCATATTAACACCTTGAGAATCATAGTGGAGCAGTCTACTGAATTCCGATCCCCCCTTTACCTAGCTTTCGTAGATTATGAGAAAGCGTTCGACTCGGTTAATAGGAGCTTTATATGGCAGGCATTACGGCGACGTGGACTGCCTGATAAAATAATAGAATTGATAAAAGCCCTTTACAACAATTCCAAATGCAGAGTTCTCCATAATGGAAAATTATCCGACAGCTTCGAGGTGAATTCAGGAGTACGACAAGGATGTCTACTTTCGCCATTACTATTTCTTATAGTAATAAATGACATCCTTGTCGACGCTCTAGATAATAGAACAGGCGGCATACAATGGGGTTTGCTAGACCGCCTTAAGGACCTCGACTACGCGGATGATATCTGTTTGCTGGCCCACAGACATCAGGAGCTAAAAAACATGTTAAACAATTTGGCAACAGAAAGTAGTCTAGCAGGCTTAAGGCTGAATCCGAACAAAACCAAAGAAATGCGGATAAACGCAAACACCATTGCACGGACAGAGCTGAATAACCGTGACGTGGAACTGGTAAATAAATTCTGCTACCTCGGTAGCATTATTACCGAAAATGGTGGGGCAGAAGAAGACGTCAGTTCCAGAATAAATAAAGCACGAGGCGCATATGCATGCCTGTTCCGCATATGGAGATCAACGGAGATCTCAACTAACACCAAATTGCGGCTGTTCAACTCCAACGTTAAGGCAGTTCTTTTGTACGGTTGCGAAACATGGAAAGTCACCCAATTCATCACAGGGCGCCTACAAGTCTTCATCAACAGATGCCTGCGTCGTATCCTAAAAATCCGCTGGCCAGATAGAATTTCAAATGAAGAGCTATGGCGCCGTGCCGGCCAAGAAAGGATAGACGACCAAATCAGGCGAAGGAAATGGAATTGGGTTGGCCACACCTTGCGACGCGATAACGAAAACCTAGCCAAACAGGCCCTTGACTGGAACCCGCAAGGATCCCGTCGAGTTGGAAGACCTAGAACAACGTGGAGGAGGACCCTACTAGCAGAGGCCGCAACAACTGGGAGATCCTGGTCAGAGCTGAGAGCTGTCGCGCAAAACAGAGTCCGCTGGAGGGCAACTGTTTCCGCCCTATGTCCCATGAGGGATTAAAGGGGCACAAAGAAAAGAAGAAGAAGACTTATAGAACACACGATTATCTAAAATTTTTGCTTTTATCATTTTTAGATAGGGCTAATATTTTACGAGTTATAGCGGTTTAGATATCGGAAAATGTAGATTCAAAAAAAAAATCCTAATATCTTTTTCTGTCCCCGTTTCATTTCAAAACTGATTATATCGTGTGTTGAGCTCATCATTGCCCACATTTGTTGCCTTTACTTTTTTCTATAAAGTTGATATTTATGGATTTATTACACCTCAAAGGTTTATTAAAAATGGTTTTTTGCAAATATCTAGTCAACTATTTATTTACGATGACAAGTTATACCAACAAATATGTTTGTTATAAAATTCCGTTGAAATTTTACTTTAAACATTTTTTTCTAGCATTTATACTTTAGCCGCAATTCAGCGCCGATTGTTTCATATAGATACACATTAATGTTCATACATATAATTAAGAAATTTCGTCGGTTTTGTTGGAGTGGGATGATAACCCTCAGCCAAGCCGACTTAAAACTTTGCTTAAGACGCAGAGCATGTACCATTCGGTATATTGGGAGTATTATTCGTACACTGGTACGTTGTCCATGAAACTAGGATATACGCTTCCAAAAATACAAAGTGATATGTAAAAATCTACCAAAAGCTATTCCTATTACACCGCCCTTTACAACCCATTCAATTTTTCGTCACCAAGACCTATCGCCAGTAGGGAATCCAATCCCGAGAGCGCGGGTTCCGCTAATGCGGGATCAGTAATGCGGGACTGGACATGCGGGATCCGCGGGATTCGCGGGATCTGGGCGGTAGATCACCTATTATTAGAACCGGGACTTAAAAGAGAAATACTAACAATATTGCAAAGTATTAATAAAAATATAGTTAGTTACGCCCTCCGAACACGAGTCGACTGATTTGCAATGCCAGTTGCACCCATACACTGGACGACTGAACTGCTTGCGTGCGACAGTTCTTGCCGGTCGGAAGCGATTTTAGTTGAGTGGTTCTATTTCATCTGAGCTATTTGACATTTTGAAAAAAAAAAAAAAAAACTTAAACTTTCATTCAAACTTTCATTTCAAACTTTCATTTTGAAAAAATAAAGAACACCGATTGATCCAAAATCAGACGTGTTCGTGTGTGGACAAAGGTTTCATTTTGTTTACAAACTGGTTGTGCGCATGATTATTGGGGACTGCAAATCAGTCGACTCCACAAAATATTTAAATTCGTTAGTTGAAGACATCTGCCTACTAAACAATCGAGTAATAACACAAAATCGTCTAATACCCCGGCTTCACCGGCCTCAGTTTAATCAAGTTCACTTCAATTGGCATAAGTGGCTTCACCGGCTAGCATGTTCAGTTCGTGCTTGAAATTGTTGTTGCTTTTTCGCCAGAAATTAGAAATGCAAAAGCTCACTGGAATGACATTCCATTATTCCAATTTTTTACTCTCTTTTGAGCGAGCTTTTACTTTGAAACTCAATTTCATGTTCTGTAGGCCCAAAGCAGGCATTTTTTCCTGACTTTAAAATGTGAAAAATGTATGGGAAATAAGGAAATTTTAAAGTACTGTACTGAACTTGCGAAAATTTGGCGGTGAAGCCGGGGTATAAGTATATTTAAGGGCGCGTATTCGAACGTGATCAATTACTGAGTTTCCATGCAGAGTTTAACCTGGCTTAACTAAGAGTAAGCGCCCATTACCGAGAGTTTCCACGAGATTTCAACCAGAGTTGACCACGAGTTATACGTTATGGAAATAGACACAGTTAAGAGTTTTCTTTAAAAAATTTCAACTCTGCTCAACTCAACGAAAATGGGTAGGTTGAACAGAGTTCTTGCACACAACTAAAAACGGTACACTGGCAAAGATACAAAAAGAGCAAATGTCGCACCTCGCTCGGACGTCAGAAGAGACTTTATATTTACTAAATACTCTTAGAGAAAAATCTATAATAAAATTTACTGTACACAGACTGAAAACTCAGAAATGGAGACGCTTAGAGTTGAGTCGTTGAGTTAATATGTCATTTCAACTCAACCACAACTCAACAATGGAAACTCGGTACATGGAAAAGCGGGTTGAGTTAAGTTTCGGTAAATTTAAGAAAGGAGTCCTGGAGTAAGATTACTTATCTGTCACTTCGACCCAGATTTGTCGTGGAAATAGCAACGAGTTAGGCAAAGCCTTGGGTAACTTCAAAAATGTTAAAAATGTACGTAGTGATGCGGCATCACTACCCTATCATGACTCTTGGCAGTCAATGATGCGGCATCAATACTTGAGCGATGATGATGCACAGTCTGACATTTATGATTGGCCCCTACATGGAAAGAGCTGAGTCAATAAATTTTGTTTTTGTTTTTTTTTTTTTCTTTTTTTGCACTTATATCAAAAATTACTCAGAAAGATACGACACTGTAATCCTTTCTGTGCGAAGAAAAAGGAAAGTAAAAATCTATGATCTTCTGTCCCTTTCAAAGCCTTTCCCTATAAAAATCTGCATGTGTGTATCCACAATTAAGCAAGTGTGGTGCTGCTGTCAAAAATTCTGCTCACACTGTTAAAAATTCTGGTATTCGGAAGAACAACTGTTTAACGGTTTCGACCGTTGGAAATGCATGACTAATATATTTTTTTGAAAATTATGTATTTAATACGTTTTTAGGAAAATAAGTACGGTTATAACTATAATGTATTATAAATAAAGATATTTAAAAAAAATCAACTTTTATTTAAAAGTTTTAACCGCTTTCTTCCTCGTTTCCACAGTTTCGCTACTTATTTCACAATTTTTTTATTTTTTTTTTTTTCATATTTTTCCACTTATTCTAGTAGTCAAGTTTTGTACTAGTGTCATAAAAAACATTGTGTTAGGAAGCTTTTCTGTAGAAAAAGTTCTGACGGCTAGTTTTTTTATGTTGCGTTTGCAAAGCGGTTTTGTAACGTATTTTGAAATCGTGCGTGAATAATTGGTGAATATTCATTAAATATAATAGAAAATTATTACAACTGATGAGAAATCTACGATTTATCATTAGTTATAATTGTTTCCTATTATTTGCTTTCAGTGAAGTGGGCTCAAAATACATTTTGAACAACTCTTAATTTGCGAATGAGAAATGTCATCTTTGTTGACAATTCATGTTGACAGTGTACAGCACAAAAAAGGTAAACAAGCCCAGCGGGGAATTGAAGCGCTCTGGAATAGATTCTGAAGCGCTGAAATAGAATGCCAACGCGCTTCTTATTCATATCCCAATTCCCTTCCTTTTAACACAGGCATGTCATCAGAGCGAAGCGCTTATATTTTATTGTTGAAGAAGCGCAATCGAAGCAGGGAAATGGAAGCTTTTGAGAAGCTCCTGGAGCTTTAGTTTTCACCAAAAATAGTATTTCATAACAGATACGATTATTATAAAAGCACAAATTTACCAACTGTGGAGAATAAAAAAGAACTGGAGGAAAACAAAGCAAAAAATGAGAGTATAGAGTGGGTGCTTCCAAAGAGCTTCCATAACATATGAATAGGAAGCGCTGCTTTCTTGCTTCTTTTGGCAGCGCTTGAAAAATTTCCCGCTGGGAGTTTCTTGGTGGTTAATACATAGAAAAATCCATCAATTTCTCTATTCATATACGAGCTCCGGAATGGCGAGAGGGCGGAGCAACGGCAAACTACACAAACACATGCAGAGCAGGAAGTACACGAAAATGATACATGAATTCACACAAGCAAAATAAAAGTCCAGACGGCACAAAAAATTGCGGAGAAGAGAAATCAGTGCGTCTCTTTCGCACTTCGTGAAATAACATTTCTTTATTCGATTTTTGTTTTGTTTTTAAATTGAATTTTGTCTCGCTTGCACCTTGTCGATGATATATTCACTCGCAAGGGAGCTTATGGGAAATTTTAAGAGTGTCGTATCTTTGTGGGTAATTTTTGCTTATATGCTCTATTAAATGGCTTAATAAAATTTTACACAACATATTTTCCATATTTCGCGCCGTTTTATTCATTTCGCTCTGCCGTTCAACATCTTGACAACAGAGCATCATGAAATGCCGTGATGCCATATTTGCTTGATTTTGACGCATCAGATGCTTATATGCGGCGAAAATGAACATTAAACAGGCTGCATCATGATGCGCATCAGACTATTTTGAATACTTGATCTGCATCACCGAAGCATCGATGCATTTTTGAAGTTACCCAAGGGGTCAACTCAAACTCAAAATAAAACTCAACTCAACGAAGCCCGGCTCATGGAAACACGGTAAATGTCATATTACCCTACGCCTACGACAGGGGATTCCCAACGTATATGGAGTTTACAGAGATTACCCTCGCGACTAATTGTGACTATTAGAATCAAAAGGGACACATTGTCATTTTGGAAAATTTTTGAGTTAACTATGTCATTTGTTTCTTGTACTAAATATCTATTTTCACATGGAAAACCATTTACGAAAAACGCTTTTTTCCTTATGAAATTTAGTTGTAAATAATTGGTTTTGTTCATTTTTTGAAAATTTTTTTACCAAAAAGTAATCAGAATTAAGAATTTGTTCCAAAAGGTATGTTATTCCTCTAATATAATACTGTTACGTTTTTACGGCTTAACGGATTCGTAGGATTAAAGGAATACACTTTTAGCTTTTTCAAAAAAAAAAAGCTTATACAGAGGCTCTGTCCGTCTGTCCGTCTGTCCGTCTGTCCGTCTGAAGCCTACTTTCATCTCTGAAAGTACTGCAGATACAGACTTGGGAAATATCTCAAAATGTACCTAGCTCTTGGTCAAAAGACCAAAAACTGAGAAAATGGTCTGGAAATTTCAACCAGAAGTATATTTAACAACAAAAGTATATTTAACAACAAAAAAGAGATTTCTAATAAAATCCATATATCGGTAGCCTAGAGGTAAGGCGCTGGAGTCCAATCCCAGGCGAACCAAGTTCAATCCCCGACCGCAAAATGGTGAAATAAAAATTTTTTTTTACTTCGGTGTAACATGTTTCAATTCTATTTCTCACTAAATTATATTATTTAATAATGATACTCAGGAGAACATAAACATTTATTTAATTAAAAGTGCAAAAAAATCATTTTCTTGAGGTTTTATGGCTCTTCGGCGGCTTTATAAATCATTAAGAAATTTCGCGGAAATAATATAAATTATTTATTTGTTTATATGCATATTTTATATGCTGCTCATTTTATTAGTTTATAGTCATGTAGGTGGTGCTGTAGAGCAAAACAAAAATTCAATTTTATCGAACTTCGCTGTGGATTTGTCACAAAAAATATGTATGATTTAAACGAAACATTTGGTAGGTTTAAAACGAAAAGTAGATATCTAATTTTTACCAGGGCATATAAACGCTTACTGAAATGAATGAAAATTTATAAATATAATTGCACGAACGATGTATTTAAGACCGTCCTTATAGTCCATGAATATAAGGAAGTGATTTTTCTCAGAATTTTTAATATTTTACAAAAATTTTACAAACGATTTGCCTTATATCTAAAAAATTTTGCAGCCCTTTGTTTAAAAGCATATTTTTAAGTTTTTATTAACTGTATGTATCTCTTCAGAATAACAAAACAAAAGTGGGATGTTGTGCCTAGAGACTAGCCACTAATTACGCTTTTTCTTGGTATTCCTTCTATTGAATAACACTTCAGACTGGATGACAATATATTAAGTGAAGATTGTGAAGAATTGCGAAAATATTCAAACAAATAACTCGAAAAACTAACGCATCTTTCATGGAGATGCTGCTAAAAGAATTATACAATAATTGCCCGCCAAGAATTTGAGAGAATTGATATATTTTAATTGCACCCCATCTATGACAAAGAATAGTGAACACCATCTATGGCAATATTAAATTACTCTTCGTTTTACCTATGATTATCAATTTCCATAAAATATACAAAATACATTTCATAAATAATAGAAAATCTGTTGTCATAAATCAGTTGTTTACTTCCTTCTAAAGTTTATACATATCTTGCATTGGAATGTACCTTTTTATGAAAGCATGAATAAATAGGTTTATTGCCACATAACTACAAGTTAGTGTTTGGAGCAATGGGAAGGCGCTAGATCGGGGTGCGAAAGGACCAGGGTTCGATTCTTGATGAATTTTTTAAGTACTTTTTTTAGCTTTTTTAGTTATGATGATTTATTGTAGTATAATAAACTAAGCCTGCGTTGATGATAAAATCTCAAAGCGGCGACAAATTAAAACCTTTGGGACATATTCAATTGTGAGCTATAACTCAATCTATAATAAGCTAAATAAGCCAAATCCGTTTTTAACTAAAACTTTTATTTCACGTTGCATTGATTTAATTTTGTCATTGGCCATGGAGATTCATAAGTATTACACTGTCCAACGCTATATATAATTAATCTTGCAAAGTTTTTGTTAAAGTCTTATGTAGGTTATAAGTTGTGAGACTTTGCGTAATCTAAAACTTAACAAAGTATTTAACAAACACTACCAAAATCATCATAACTTAAACTAGTGGGATGTTGTGCCTAGAGACTAGCCACTAATTACGCTTTTTCATGATATTCTTTCTGTTGAATAACACTTCAGACTAAGTGGAGATTGTGAAGATTCACGAAAACAATCCAACAACTACAACACATACAAATACAACTACATATAATATTGTTAAAAATTCGGCTTACCGCACCTTTTGTTAACCGACTTCAAAAAACGAGGTGGTTACTCAATTCGACGTGTAGGTATTTTGTAGTCCTGTTCACGCATAACTTTGTAACCCAATGACTTTTTTGCCTTTTTTTGGTTCATTTGAAGGGGGAGTTTCCCACGGTGGTCCCGTTAAATTTTTTCGAAATTCTGATAAAGGAGTTCGAAGTTAGGCATAAAAAACTGTTAAAATTAGTTTAACCTAAACATTTCATAGGCACCGAACAAATTACTTTATTGTTGTAAATCCGGCAGCAGGCCGATGGTGGAGCGGGGCGTCGGATCCTCGGTTCAGCGGCGTGTAGCGTTGAAGGTTCGAGCCTGGTCGGGCAGCATTTTTGTTTTCTTTTTCTCTTTTTCTTCTTTCTGAAATGATTTATTAGCATATTAGTCAACCACCGGTAGTGTCTGCCATGGCGCAAGGGCTACGGAAAAATCCTTCGTCTGTGGGGCTGCGGGTTCGATTCTTCGGCCCGCGGCGCTTTTTTTTCGTCATAATAATTTACTTTTTATAATTTCCTTCGGGGAATTTTGTTTCATTTTTTTATGGCATATAGTAGCCGTGTTTTTTTAATGAACTATATGGTTCTTTCATCGAGTTCATTAAAAAAAAAGCTAAAACGACAAGGGGAATTTCATGTAGCGCCTACTTCGATGCTTAAAAATTTCAAAATAAAACGGAAGTTAAGTGTTATTTTTTGCACTGTTACACGAACTCCTCGCTAGAAAATAATAAATCTGCTTCTAAAAAATTAATTATTTGTTATAAATTTGCTCTCATCACTTTCCTGTTGTTTTTATTTTTAAATTACGTCTTTCCGACCCCCGAAAGTATGCAACATGCCAATCCCCGAAACAACATGCCAACACCCGAACGTATGCAATAAGAAAATTAAGAAATTTCCCAAAACCTCGATAGAAACCCCGATAAAACCTGGGTTTTCAGATTTGTATGGGAAAGAACTATATAGTTCATTAAAAAAAACACGGCTGGTGTAGTATAGTATAAACTATTGTTTATATTAAATAAAGAAATACACCATGACGTGGGCGAAGAATCAAAAAATTTTATTGTTTACATTTGATTTCTCCGATATCAATGGCAATTAAGCTTATATTTCCTAGATTTGTATGTGTGTGCAGTGTAAACAAATCTTGCAACTTGATTTTGACCCACTTCCATATAAGCGATCAGCTGCAAATTTTACACATGCGCATAATGACGAGTATAGTACAGTAGATAAACTATTTCTTTTAATTTTCCCCGGAGAATTTTGTTTCATATTAAATAAGTTTTTGTCCGAAAATATGCAAAGACTTTACTATTTAGCTGCTGCTTCGATTTTTTTCAATGGCGCGGCGGCGTGTTATACTTCTCAGAATGGATTTAAAAAGAAGAATCACTTTGGAAGACGGTGCTAATATCTGTGAGTGATGTATTAAGGGCATAAGCCTAACAAAGAAATGAAAACAATTCCCCAAGCAAGAGTTAGTGCAATCAAAGTCAACTACTACCTCGCACCGTCTTCAAAAGTGATTCTTCTTTCTAGATCCATTCTGATTGGATTAATGTTGTTAAGAATTACAAATAATTATTTCATCCTTTTTTGTGCATCGCGGGATTGGTTTTTTTTCTGAAGGCGGTTTTTAAATTTTTTTTTTTATTTCGTACTTTTTAGTCCATTCATTTTTTTCGGGGGCAATGTAAAAAAAATTATTAAGGTAGGTCTACACGGCACAAATAGATCGTTGTGTGTGAACTCAACTGTTTGGCTTGGACAATTTAAAATGTTTGGATTGTACCAAATATGTATATGTATCTCGGTGATGTTCGACCACTTGCTCCTCCGACCTTATCACAATCAATGTAACATAATATAACGCGTAGATAAGTATAAATATAATGAGCAATAACTAATGGAGGCAATTTTCACTCGTCTTTTGCACTCAGCTAATTTACACAATTCGACTTGCGCCAGACAATTTAAAAAACTAAATCGTTGCGTATAAACGATAAGTATAACACGCTGCCGTAGTATCGTTTAATCGACGACGCAGCGTACGTATTGCGAGAATGATTCTTCTTTTTAAATCCATTCTGAGAAGTATAACCGACGCTGCGCCATTGAAAAAAATCGAAACAACAGCTAAATAGTTTTTGCAGTAAAGTCTTTGCATATTTTCGGACAAATTTAAAAAAAACTTATTTAATATGAAACAAAATTCTCTGGGGAAAATTAAAAGAAATTGCTTATCTACTGTACTATACTCGTCATTATAAGCATGTGTAAAATTTGCAGCTGATCGCTTATATGGAAGTGGGTCAAAATCAAGTTGCAAGATTTGTTTACACTGCACACACATACAAATCTAGGAAATATAAGCTTAATTGCCATTGATATCGGAGAAATCAAATGTAAACAATAAAATTTTTTGATTCTTCGCCCACGTCATGGTGTATTTCTTTATTTAATAGGAGTATAAACAATAGTTTATACTATACTACACCAGCCGTGTTTTTTTTAATGAACTATATAGTTCTTTCCCATACAAATCTGAAAACCCAGGTTTTATCGGGGTTTCTATCGAGGTTTTGGGAAATTTCTTAATTTTCTTATTGCATACGTTCGGGTGTTGGCATGTTGTTTCGGGGATTGGCATGTTGCATACTTTCGGGGGTCGGAAAGACGTAATTTAAAAATAAAAACAACAGGAAAGTGATGAGAGCAAATTTATAACAAATAATTAATTTTTTAGAAGCAGATTTATTATTTTCTAGCGAGGAGTTCGTGTAACAGTGCAAAAAATAACACTTAACTTCCGTTTTATTTTGAAATTTTTAAGCATCGAAGTAGGCGCTACATGAAATTCCCCTTGTCGTTTTAGCTTTTTTTTTAATGAACTCGATGAAAGAACCATATAGTTCATTAAAAAAACACGGCTACTATATGCCATAAAAAAATGAAACAAAATTCCCCGAAGGAAATTATAAAAAATAAATTATTATGACGAAAAAAAAGCACCGCGGGCCGAAGAATCGAACCCGCAGCCCCACAGACGAAGGATTTTCCGTAGCCCTTGCGCCATGGCAGACACTACCGGCGGTTGACTAATATGCTAATAAATCATTTCAGAAAGAAGAAAAAGAGAAAAAGAAAACAAAAATGCTGCCCGACCAGGCTCGAACCTTCAACGCTACACGCCGCTGAACCGAGGATCCGACGCTCTACCCGCTCCACCATCGGCCTGCTGCCGGATTTACAACAATAAAGTAATTTGTTCGGTGCCTATGAAATGTTTAGGTTAAACTAATTTTAACAGTTTTTTATGCCTAACTTCGAACTCCTTTATCAGAATTTCGAAAAAATTTAACGGGACCACCGTGGGAAACTCCCCCTTCAAATGAACCAAAAAAAAGGCAAAAAAGTCATTGGGTTACAAAGTTATGCGTGAACAGGACTACAAAATACCTACACGTCGAATTGAGTAACCACCTCGTTTTTTGAAGTCGGTTAACAAAAGGTGCGGTAAGCCGAATTTTTAACAATATTATAGTGTCGTAGTTGTTGGATTGTTTTCGTGAATCTTCACAATCTCCACTTAATATGTATATTGTCATCCAGTCTGAAGTGTTATTCAACAGAAAGAATATCATGAAAAAGCGTAATTAGTGGCTAGTCTCTAGGCACAACATCCCACTAGTTTGACAAACAGATGGCGCATAAATCATCACATTGCCCCCTTCTTAGGACTGTTCGTCCCGAACAGTTGTCCATCCTGGATCCGGCTGATGATATGGGCACAGCCTGTCTATGTGCACAATCTTCTTCTTGGCTTTGGGCCCTTGTTGAATCCTGTAGACAACGTCGTTGATCCGTGTTAAGATTTTATAGGGCCCCTCCCACTGGCGCTGAAGTTTCGGAGACTTGCCCTTTCGTCGTCGAGGATTGAACAGCCAAACGAGGTCACCTTCCTGGTATCCGCTACAGTTTGCTCGGAGGTCGTACCTAGTTTTCATCCTGTCACTGGCTATCTTAAGATTCTTCCTTGCAAGCTGATGGATATCTGCGAGTCGATCACGAAGTTCACCTGTATAACCGCCAGTAGACTCGTTGCTTTCAACAGGTGTCCCAAATTTCAAGTCGCTTGGCAGCCGGATTTGTCTTCCAAAAATCACACTACAAGGGGTTTGTCCTGTGGAATTATGAACCGCTGTCCGATATGCCATTAGAAATATAGGGATGTAACTGTCCCAGTCACGCTGGTGCTCGCTAACAACTTTCCTTAGGTGTTCTAGCATTGTCCTGTTGAATCGCTCTACCATTCCATCGGACTGTGGATGAAGGGGCGTCGTCCTGGTCTTCTTCACTCCAAGTATCTTACATACTTCTTGAAAAACTTGAGATTCAAAGTTTCTCCCTTGGTCAGAGTGAAGCTCATTAGGAACACCAAATCTGCAGATCCAATTGTTCACTAATTCCTCTGCAACAGTGATTGCTTCCTGATTTGGATTGGCATATGCTTCGGGCCACTTACTGAAGTAGTCCATGACCACCAAAATGTATCGATTTCCTCGGTCTGACACCGGAAAAGGTCCCGCCACATCGATTGCGATTCTTTCAAATGGGGCTCCCACGTTGTATTGCTGCATTTCTCCTTTTGTTCTTACCCGAGGGCCCTTGCTGCTGGCACAAGTTGTGCATTTACGGCACCAGTCTGCAACATCGTCTCGCATGTGAAGCCAATAGAATCTCTCTCTTATTTTTGCCAAAGTTTTATTGACTCCCAGATGTTCTCCTGATGCGCCGTTATGACACTCCTCGAGAATATCCCTTATTCTAACGCGAGGGACTAATACCTGCATTCGATGAGAGGTACCGTCAGCGGTTTCCCATTTGCGCTTTAATACTCCTCGCTCCATGTACAACGAATCCCATTGGGCCCAATAGCTCTTCAAGGTCTCGCTCCTCTCAGCAATGTCCTTCCATTCAGGCTTTTCCTCGTATTCCTTCCATGTCAGAATTGAAGAAATATCCGGGTCGTCGCGTTGGGCGTCTCGGAGTCCCTGGTCATCCCATCCTGTCGTTGGCTCGACTGTCGTCCTTTGACACTTTTCCTCGATACGTCCACAATGTTTGCAGTCTGGTACGCATGGTCGCCGGGAAAGTGCATCTGCATTTCCTTGGTTTCTTCCCTTTCTGTGGTCTATGTTGAAGTCGTAGGACTGAAGTCTCTCTATCCATCTTGCCACTTGTCCTTCAGGGTTTTTGAATTGCATCAGCCATTTTAATGCTGCATGATCCGTTCGAAGGATGAAGTTTTGCCCATAGAGATACTTGTGGAAGTGTTTAGTTGAGTCCACGATTGCCAATAGTTCCCGTCTTGTGACACAGTAATTCCGCTCCGATTTTGACAGCGCTCTACTGTAATAAGCTATGACCTTTTCCTGTCCGTCGAAGTTTTGTGATAGCACTGCACCAATCCCGACATTACTCGCGTCTGTGTCCAATATGAATCTTTCGCCTGGCTTCGGGTATGTGAGTATTGGTGCTTGGCAAAGTCCTCGTTTTAGTGTGTTGAAACTTTCCTCGCACTTTTCTGTCCAGATAAATGGTTTTCCTTTTTCTGTCAGTTTATGTAATCCCTTAGCCTTGTCGGCAAAATTCCTGACAAAACGCCTATAATAGGTGGCAAGTCCCAAAAAGCTTCGAAGTTCATGTTTATCCTTCGGTGTGGGCCAATTCTTAACTGCTGTTATTTTCTCAGGATCTGTTTGAACTCCATTGGATGAAACCACATGTCCGAGATAGTTGACCTGGTCTCTGAACAGTACGCACTTTTTAGGGCTGAGTTTCAGTTGGGCTGTTCTCAACTTTTGGAAAACCTCTCGTAGATTGCCCAGATGTTCCTCGAAACTTTTTCCAACGACGATGATATCGTCCAAATAAACCAGACAACTCTTCCATGTCAGTCCTCGCAAGACGCATTCCATCAGTCGTTCGAATGTAGCTGGAGCATTACACAGTCCAAACGGCATGACTGTAAACTGCCACAGGCCGTTTCCTACAGAGAAGGCTGTCTTTTCTCGGTCCTCCGGGTGAATTTCGACTTGCCAGTAGCCGCTCTTAAGATCCAAGGTAGAAAACCATTTAGCTCCAGAGAGAGTATCCAGTGTGTCATCGATACGAGGTAATGGGTAGCTGTCCTTTTTAGTGATGTCATTTAACCGCCGATAATCCACGCAAAATCTTGTACTGCCATCTTTCTTTCTGACTAGAACCACGGGAGACATCCAAGGGCTTTTCGACTCCTCTATAAGGCCTTGTCTTCTCATATCTTCAATCATACCGGCTGCCTCTTCCCGCTTGGCTAGTGGTAGTCTTCTCGGCGGTTGTTTAATTGGCTGGGCATCTTTGGTGTCGATCCTGTGTTGAACGATGTCCGTTTTCCCAAAGTCATCATCTCTCATGGCGAAGATATCACTGAAATCCTCTACTAATTTTCTTGCCAGGAGATACTGCTTTTGTTCAAGGCAACTAGTTGAGAGCACTGCATTTACTAATTTCGTGGCCTTTGGCTTTGGTTTTGGAACCGTTTCGATGTTAGCGCACTCCACTAATGTAATCTGTTCTGCCGGTTCTCCTTTCCCCAAAACCGTATCCTTCTTCAATCGTACTTCTCGTTCGTTAGTATTTAACACTCTCACGAATACCTCCTTCTTGTCGTCGATGCTCACCAGACATTTTCCAATTGCTATATTTTTGCTTTGTTCCATTTTTTCTGTATCTATAAGGTAAAATCGGTAGCTCCCGGGATCACCATCGACTATCGCTCGTACCAATTTCTCAGCACACGGAGGAAGCACGGTATCTTCACGAACGACGACTTTCAGCTGCGAATAACAAGTGGAACCTGTCGCCATTGGGATCTCCTTGTTGTCATATCTCAGTATTTCCTCTCCGATGTCCAGTAGAATTTTATGTGCTTTCATAAAGTCCAGACCGAGAATACACTCGTCTGTTATATCAGCTACCAGGAACGAATGTGAAAATCCAATGTCAGCAAGAACCACATCCAACATAATTTCCCCGTGTAATCGTACTGGCTCTCCTGTTGCAGTTTTCAGTCTGTATTGGCGTGCGTCTTTCAGCCATTTATTACCGACCATGTCAGCGCGGATAACAGATTTTGAAGCACCAGTATCTACAGTTATTGTGCATTTTTCGGTTCCAATCTTTCCATCGATGACAAGGCTGTTGCCACTACGCTGCAGTTGTTTGATAGTGGTGATGATGACACCGGGGGCTTCGATTTCCCCGACTGACTCCTGCCCCATGGAGTCAGTCTTTATTCGTTTCCCTGCTACTGTCTGCGGGGAGACACGGAGTCATTGTTTTCGGCCTCCCTCTGGTCGCTTTTCTGGCGATGTCCGCATTTTTCACAACAAGTTCCGCCACTCCTATTTTCGGTTGATTCTGTTCTCCTTCGCTTTCTGCAATTCCTTTGCAAATGACCCGGTTCACTACAGTTCCAGCATCGGAGTCGACCGCGTACTTCCGCTGCATTCATTCTGTTGCAAATATCCTCTGTTGTGTGGATCTCTCTGAGGCGGACTGCACTTCTTGATGCTTGCTTCGCTGCCTCGTATGCCAGAGCATATGCCAGAAGGGTTTCCATATTACTCGAGATTTGAATACTCGAGTATTCAAGTATCAAATTTAAAATTAGCCGGTTACTCGAGTACTCGAAAAATAATTTTTGAAGTAAATAAATAATTTAAAAAAGCTAAAAAAATCCATTTCTTTATTTCGAAACAATTGAATTTAAACATAAACTAAAAATAAAGTCTGACAAAAATAAAAATGATTTCTTTGAAAACTAAAAAAATAATAACATAAAATAATTCATTTTTGGTTGAAGTAATATTTTAAAAATACGAGAGCATTCAATGTCTTTGTGTCTAGTCGACTGCGGATTTTCGTGATTATGTTGCCTGATACAGAAAAAACTCTTTCGCAATCGGTTGATGTTGGACTTACGGTCAACAATGCATTATACAAATTTTCCATATTACTACTTCTTTTTCCTTCATGCCCTTCAAGCCTTTTAAATTCTTTATCGATGTTAAAATCATCGGATGTAGCTTTTTTTAAACTTGTTAAATTTCTAATACAATTTTGTAAATTGTCGTATTCCGTCTCTGTTGGTTCATCTTCTAATTCTCTAATTTCTAATTCGTCAGTTGAGTTCTCATAATTTTCAATAAAACCTTCATTATTATTATTATTTTCAAGAAATAATCTTTGATATAATTGTCTTGCATAAATTTTAAGGGTAGATTTAGAAGAATAGCGCAAAAATTCATTTTCAATTGGTTTTTGGTAATATCCCTGATGCAAAAATATAAGTAGTGAAACCATTTCTTTATTTCTTCGTTTCTCAATTTCAGTTTTTAATATTTCTAATAAATTCATTGATAAATCAGTATTTATACACTTCAGTTTCGTAAAAACGTATAGGATTGCCCCTTCTGCTGTTATTAAATTAGCATCTTTTTTGCTGAGCTCTCGAACTGCTAATATTGTAGGTTCAAGTGCAATTGATATGTTTTTTAGAACATTAACATAACTTTCATCAAAGCTTTGCAAACCTAGTTCAGCTAATGCATTGTTTACAGAATCGATTAACTTTAAAAATCTATTTATAGCTGATGCCAATGTATTCCAACGAGTTCTCAATCCAAAATTAATTTTAAGTTTTTTCCTTCTTTTTGTCGTACATGCTTTAAAAGAATTTCAGTACGAACTGATGAATTTTTAAAAAACTTAATTAGTTTTCTCATTGCGTTTAATGCTGGTTTAATGCCAGAAAGAAATACATATCTCTCCGAATTTTCTTCCATTAACTCATCATCAAGCGGTTTTTCTTCCTCTTCATCTAGGCTATCTTCATCATACAGAAGCTCTTCCTCATATTCAGTCTCCTCTTCATCTTCAACTACAACATCTATATCTACCTTTTTGTACAAAATTTTAAGGATAGCTAGGTGAATCGCATGGTTGTAGCATAGTTGCTTTTCTGCGGAAATAAGTGAACAATACTTTATCATTACACTGGCTCCATCATTAGTTGAGGCAACAATATCCGAATCTAAATTTACACCAAATTCTTTTAAAATACCCTCCACTAACTCTTTGGTTTTTTCAGCAGTACAATTTTCTTTAATTGGAACTAGTCCAAGCACAAACTGCTTTGAATTTGAGGAGCGCAAAGTGACATTCAAAAATCGTCGCATTAAAATATCTGTCCACTCATCAACAGCAATGCTAAATTTTTTTTTCGAATTTAATAAACGTATTATTTCAGTTTTAGTTTCAATTTTTTTTTCTTCAAAAAATGTTAACACATGTTTTTGAATACTAGTACAGCTTCGTGGCATTCTAAAATTACGGCTAGTGACATATCCTTTAATAGCTTCAGAATGAATTATTGCGTTAAATGAAAATCCATCTTTGGCTGCACACATTGCTAAAATTTCTGATAAACCTTTTGTTTTTGGACAATTTAGAAAGCTCTTTATTGAAGAATTTGTTGGCATAATTTTTTTAGATGTTGATGCTTCGTTTTCACACTCATTGCAGTTCCTTTTTTTTACAATATGTAAATCATGAAGTTTTAAATGGTTTATTAATCCAGTAGTGCTGCTTCCTTTACAGCTTAATATTGATCCACAATTATTGCATTTAGCTTCATTTGCGTTTAGTTTTTGAAAATAATTCCAAGCCTCCGATTTGCTTTTTCTCATTGTGCCCTGGTATAAAAATGGGATGAAAAACTAATTAAGAAAATATAAAACTATTGAGAATTTGCTTTCTTGAATAATAAAAATATTACTCACTTTTACATTAAATTAAAACTAATTAACAATAAAAAAATGATTTTTACGCTTTAAAATTCGCTTTAAATGACAAGTATACTTACAAATTAAACGTCAATTATTAAATGTCATGGATATTAAGGTGTAAAAAACTCATAACCAGTGTTGGCAGTTGTAAGGAATTTTCTTTTCATTCGACACCAAAAATTAGGGAAATTTTTAAATTTGATGCCAAAATTATATTTTATTAAAAAATTTTACGGAAAAAAACAGTTCTTAAAATTCGAGTACTCGCTTGATTTACCCGGGTAACCGAATAGTCCATAAATTGAAAAATTTTCAAGTACTCGAGTATCCGATTACTCGGAATGGAAACCCTCCAGAACTTCAGCGGTATTCTTCTTTCCGGCCAATCTTGCCGCTTGTTGTAGATCTCGGTCGGCAAAAGAGTTAAGAAAGGCCTCTCTTGCTACTTCGTTGATGTAATCTTGGCCGAAACTAGGATAAGCCAGATGCACTAACCTCTCGATATCGGCGCATAGTTGTTGTAAAGTT
Organism: Thereva unica; assembly: GCA_949987705.1. Taxonomy (NCBI): domain Eukaryota; kingdom Metazoa; phylum Arthropoda; class Insecta; order Diptera; family Therevidae; genus Thereva; species Thereva unica. The sequence continues at coordinate 195,811,819 of OX465281.1, read as the reverse complement.
TCTCCTGGCTTTTGAAGTCTGCTTCGAAGTTGAAGTCGATAAACCTCTTGCAGGTGCTGATCACCGTAACGCATTTCCAGCGTTTGAACTAAGAACCCATAGCTGTTGCGATGTTCCGCGGGTATTGACTGCAATATTTCTGCTGCTGTACCCCTTAGTGACAAAGTTAAGGCCATTGCTTTTTCCTCCTCAGTCCAGAAATTGCCTGCTGCTGCTGCTTCGAATTGGAGCTTGTAAGTAGGCCATGGACTTTGCCCGTCGAAAGTTGGAGGCTGCAGTTTCCTAACTCCGATGACTTCATGAGATGCCGTCGCTGGGTGGTGAGTCTTTACCCTTTCCAGGTCGGCTCTGACCGATTCTAGTTCCATCTTCAACTTTTCATCATTTTCCCTCCTGGAATTTTCGAGCTTCTCCAGATCATTCCTTACATTTTCCTTGATGGAAGATTCGAGACTTTCCAGATCATTCCTTACATTTTCTTTCATGTTATCCAGCTGGCTCCTCTGTTCTTCCATCGACTCTTTGAGCTCTGCTAACGAGCGTTCATGAGCTATTGCCAACAATTTCTGTTCGTCTTTTAGCGCCATCACTTCAGCCTTGATCTCTGTTGTCGCTTCCTTCATCTCTGCTGAGGCACGTTCTTGCGCTGCGGATGACCGTTCTTGCGCTTCCTTCATCTCTGCTGAGACACGTTCTTGCGCTGCGGACGACCGTTCTTGCGCTTCCTTCATCTCTACTGATGACCGTTCTTGCGCTTCTTTCATCACCATCAATGTCTTAAGAAGTTCTGCCATACTAACTGTCGCTTCTTCTGGCTCTGCTTCTACCTCACCTTCAAACATGTAGGTTTCAGGATCCTTACCTTCGTTCACCATAGCTTCTCGAAGCAGGGCGGTTAGGGAACTTTTAGCCCCCACCGTTGACAACGAACGTTTACTTAATTCTCTTTTCAACTCTACAGTCCACTAGCTTTCGACCCATTTTATTAATAAGTCCTTATTTCTTACTCACAAAATTTAAATTCCAATCACAATTATTGTTCAAGTTCACTTATTTCACTTATCTCTTAATTAATCCCACTTCTGACACCAATTGTTACGTTTTTACGGCTTAACGGATTCGTAGGATTAATTAAGGAATACACTTTTTAATTATACACACAATAATTTATTTATTACAAACCGAAACACAATTTAATTACAAACACAATTCTTACAGTTCACTACAATCACTTTAAATTTAATAACTCGCACTATTAAACTCTATCTATCGCTTTATAGTTCACTTTTAAATCACCACTTTTCACTGTTTTCACTTTAGAACACTTTATCGCCTTTCAAATCAAAACTGACTCTCTCAGCGCCTGCAAGCCGCTTTTTATATCCGAGCTCCACCTTTATTTAACTTCTGGAACCTTCTCGAGCCTAGTGGTATGTTCTTTTCTTTTCGTCCAGAAGCTTGAAGTTGTCTTCACTTATCGCGCGTTCCAATTTTAGTTTAGTACATAAGTCATTAGTTCAGACATCAACCAGAGTTGTTACCGACAATCGTTGGTTATGCTTTTTGACAAACAGATGGCGCATAAATCATCACAATACTTTACTTCCAAAAAAGTACTTATTTCCAAATTGTCGAAAATGACAATGGCGTAGCAAGTACAATCGACACATAAGACGAAACCCCGGTCTGGTAAGACGCCGTTAAACTAACACTAAGGTCTTCCCGTGGCTGCGAGCGGTTAAAGAGTATAGTAGATGACGGAGTTTGTAGAAGTCATATAAATAGCTTTAAATAATGCGTAGTTAGTAGATTTTATGTTCAAGGGTATGAAATGCATGGCTTATATAGGTTGCAGGTAATAACTTAAAATAATGCGTAGTTAGTGGGTTTTATGTTCAAGTGCATGAAAACAAGAAACTCAGGGTTTACAGGGAGGTAGCTTAGAAATATGTATAACGCACAATAATGTATTGCGCAACTGGTCACTAGACAAAAGGCGAGCCTTATGTATTGTATCATCTAGAGAGCATTAATACATGCCAGGGAAAAAAGAAAAAGATTAGTGCAAGTCTTCTAAACCGTCGGAAGACACCCTTTAGCAAGTCGGCGCGGCCACGGGTTAACTGATTTCCTTTTAAGTAAAATAATTTTGAAAAAGCAATAATAGTTGATTTATTCAAAAGTTTCCCGCCATTTCTTTCAGAAGTTTCAATGTAAAGTGAAGTTCTTTGAGTGAAAGTTATTATTTTAGGTAAAATTATTTACTATATTAATATTACAATTAATTGAAAAATATTTTATTGGAAAATGAGTGAACAATTAATGAAGTAAAATGAAGTAAATGAAGTAAAAGACAACGACAAACCAAGAAAACAGTATATTCGTAAAGAAAATTGGAAAAAAGAACGAGCAAAGAAGCAAAGGTAATACCGAATAGTTACTCTAACTTTTATTGAATAAATTTGTAACGTATCAGATTGAAATCACTGCAATGTGAAAAGTAACATGATTTTTTTGTAACTTTAATCGTTGAAATTGTTTCAGATTAAAACCCAAAGGATTACCAAAATTATGTAATTGCAATCATAAAGGGTCTTCTTTTAACTGTAGTAGACTTAAGAGAACAGACATTTATAATTTCTGGAAGTGCTTTTATGCTTGTGAAAGTAAAATTCAGAAAGATTGCTTTATTTTAAAATATACGAATTTATACACTCCAAAACGAATCGATAGAAGAAAAAGTGGCATCCCAAGAAATTTTACAGCAGATTACTTTATGATTCGACGAAATGGAGAGAAAGTAAAAGTATGTAAAGTTTCATTCATGAATACACTAAGAATAACAAACAAAAGGCTAAGAGGTGTTTGTAGCCGGCACTTTGCTTCAGGATTAATGCCAACAGAAAAACGAGGAGGTGGTACTAAATCTCAGAAATATCTTCTAAAAAAAGAGTCTGTAATTAATTATATTAAAACATATAAGGTTTTAGAAGTACATTACTGTACATCTAAAACTAAAGGAAGACAGTACTTGCCAGGGGAACTGTCTGTGAACAAGATGTATAGAGATTATAATAATCAATGTCCTCCAGACCTTGTTGTTAAATCTAGCTATTATCGAAATATTTTTAACACATGCTTTATTATTGGCTTTAAAATGCCATCTAATGATAAATGCTCATCATGTATAATGTATAAGGAATTATTAAAAGTCGAAAAAGAATCTAAATGAATTGACATCATGACAAAATCTCGAATACACAAGTTACGAGCAAAAGCATTTTTTGAACTAGCTAGGGAAGAAAATGAGGATCTTGTAACATTTTCTTTTGACTGCCAAAAAAATGCTGTCTTACCAATAGTAGCTGATCAAGCTGCTTACTACAGCCGGCAGCTAAATTTGTATAATTTCTGTATAGTAAAAGGATCTTCTAAATCACAAATGCTTAAGGACAATGTATTTTTATATTTATGGACAGAATATGAGCATTTTAAAGGAAGCAACGAAATAGCTTCAGCTTTATATCGCCGATTAAAAAGCACAGTATTTCAGAATTGCATTAAAAGAATTCGTTTTATTTGTGATGGATGTGGCGGATAGAATAAAAACCAAACAGTAGTAGCAATGCTAACATATTGGTTACACAATGATTGTGCTACAAATAATATCCGCGAAGTGGAAATTATTTTTCCCATTCCTGGACATTCATATATTTCACCTGATCGAATCTTTGCTCAACTTGAAAAAGAATAAGATCAAAAGAAAGTATTATCTTACCAAAAGATTATGAGGATATCTAAAGTGATCATGGTACTATCATCAAGTTAGGTTCTGAGGAATGTGTAGTACATATGTAATTGGAAACTAAACGCGATCTAAAACGATCTAGATTTTTTGCTTAAAAAACATTTTGGTGATAATAATTGGAAAGAAATGTCTGCATTATCTTTTTATAAAAACATTGTTTCATTGAAAATATATGCTAAATACAAGAAGAAGATCAAATACCTCTTGTTTAAAATTATTATTTTAAGATGTGATGAATTATGTGCTTTATGTTTATTTTTAATTATCAAACTCTTTGGATTACCGTTTTATATACATATATATTTTTTAATTTTTGGAGAAATGTATTTATTTTTTTTTATTTGAAAATTACTTTGTTTTGTTTGTAGAATTTTATTTTGTTTTAAATAATAATAAATTTTTGAAGAAAACTTTAAAAAAAACTTTTTTATTTCTTCCAAAAAAGAAACATTTCCTCACTTCTTGTATCAAAATGTCCCTTTTCCATTTGTAAGTACCAAAAGGTCTCTTTTCCAAAATGTTTTTCGTTATTGAGAGTTTATTTATGCATTTCCAATTATTTAAATATTCAGTGTCTGTCTGACCTCTGACGTTCGTCCCGACGGTGTGTTTGCCGGTAGTGCCTGTGTTTGTTTTTGTAATAGTTGTGTTTTTCGCTGTGTCTCACAATTTTTGTTAACTTTATAGTGATCGTTGGACATCATTTTTGGTATTTTTAATTTTTGTTTAGTGATTTTTTTAACTGGGGTTTTTGTTTTTGTTCCTGCTGTGCTAGTGGTTTTTATTTGTTTTTGTTGTTGTTTTTTCCTGTCAATCTCGACAGCAGTTTCGAGGTTAGTAGCCCATTTACTTCTTTCTACAATATTTTTTTTCTCCCCTCTTGCCCATATATCAGGAAAAAATAGGAAAATAATTAAAATAATAATAATAATTTCATTATTTTCCTGTGTAAAAGTTGGTGCATAACCTTTTACTATATTTACTTTGGTGATAACATTCACCTAAGGTTATGCAACGTTTTTTTAAACCCGTGGATTGCTTCTCAAACTGAAAAATTTTTATTATCAGATTTAGCAATTCAGTTTATTTTCGCTTTCTCGTCCTGGAAATTACTTTTGACCACCTTACTTTTTCCAATGGCGGGTCCCCAGTTTTGTAAGCTGTGTTCTTTGGAAATCGTCCAAGACGGAATTTCCTGTGATGGTGTATGTGGTGGCGTTTTCCACCTTACCTGCCTCAACGTTCGAGTTAGTGGCAAAGCTTCGGCTCCTAGAGGGTCAACTTGCACTGAATGCTCCGACATTCAACCCTGCCACGTCCTGAGACTTATGAAAGACATCTCTGATGTCTTCCTTGATAGTCATGAGAAAGTCATGGGACGTCTAAATTCTTTCTCTGGAAATATCCCACATTTTCAGATGTTAACCGATGATGTCCAGTCGATCAACGTCCGGCTCGATACATTGACCGCCACCCTTGCTTCTGTTGCGACCAACTCGGGTACCCTTATGAATAAATTCCAAGAATTTTCTTCCCGGGTTGCAACGGTCTTTGACTCGATCGACGACATACATTCGGCGATCCTCAATCCTGTCGCTACTTCCTCCTGCACTGTTAACTCCTTAGCTCCTCTTATTCCGATATTAGATGACATTAAAAGGAGTACGAAACGTGTTCGGGCGGATATGGAACCGCTGTCTATAGCAGTGTTACAAAATCACAATGCCCTGAGTTCCCTATCCTTAAAATTAGAAAGCGTCAGCGATAGAATAAACTCCCCCTCAACGTTGACAGTATCTGCTGGCGCCCTGCAGGTAGAGGAGCAGCTTCTCTCTGCACCCTGCTCCACGGCTGTTCCTCCAACGGAGGATGACGCAGCTACTTTAAACCTCACAGCCTTAAACGACCCGACCAAAATACTTGAGCAAGCCCCTTCGGTGGAGGCTGCCTCCAGTCTGGCTCCTAACAACCCGAAAACCCGTAGAAAGCATGGTAAACGCAGACGCAGTCGTAAAGTCGACGCTGCGGATGCCGCCCCTGCAAACCCCTCTACTAGTCCGTCTGTCCCCACCCCCTCATTCGCAATGGGCTCAGACTATACCCTAGAAGCGGATCCGGCAACAACTTCTGTTTATGTCATTGAACCGTCGGGCACAGGGGATTCTGAGTCTTCGGACACCTGCGCCAATTTGATAACGGTACCCAGACCGCGAAATATTTTCATTTCCCGTTTCTCCCCTGAACCCACGTGCGAGGCAATTAAAAAATACCTTAGGGCTAAAGCTATTAATCCTGCTACAGTTTCCTGCAGGAAGATCAGCAATGTTTCCAAACCGGTTGCGTCTTTCGTCCTGACTGCACCGCCCAACACCGCTGAAAAGCTTTTAGACTCGACGTTCTGGCCTCCTGGTGCCTTTTCAAAGTGTTTTATTCCCCGCACGCGTGTACAGCGTATTTCTGACACTTTACAGGTTTCAAAAAACTTAAGACGCTTTCCCTCTTTCCAAAACCCAAGATGTGTTTCTGTCGACTTCGGCCAGCGATTTCGATATAATCGCTTTTACAGAAACATGGCTATACAGTGGGATTCTTAATGCCGAACTTTTCGACTCTTCCTTCCAAGTTTTTCGGAGGGATAGATATATTGACTCGGAGGCTCGTGGAGGTGGTGTACTACTTGCATGTAGTAACCTTCTCAACTGTTGCTTAATAACGCTTCCTGATTTTTCCAACACTTTAGACATTGAGGTCCTCGCTCTCAAAGTCTCCCTTGTTCATAACAACTTATTTTTAATCTGCTGTTACATCCCACCAGATATGTTCAGCACTCTTGACGATAGAGATCAAAATCTCTATGATATTCTAATCTCTTGCATAAATCATATCCAAGATATGATGGATTCCAAAGATGAACTCCTACTTGTAGGTGATTTTAACTTACCCAATGTTAAATGGGTATCTTGCGATGATGACGATAACTACCTTCCTGGAAACAACCTTAACTCTAGGGAATCCAGCTTTCTGAATTCCTTATTTTCCTGCGGCTTGTGCCAAATGATCGGTGTGAATAATATTTTAGGAAGGCGGTTAGATCTTGTATTCTTTTCCGACTCAGACAACATGAATGTTGAGCCTAGCTCAATTGTCTTGTCACCTGTCGATAATTATCACCCTCCTCTCCTACTGAGCTATTGTTCTGTCTTTAACAATAAGCCAATCCCAGAGGAGACAACTTTTACCTTTAACTTTAAAAAAGCCAACCTTGAGGAACTGTCATCCAAGCTCACTTCGGTCGATTTCAATTGGTTGCTCTCACCTAATGAGTTGGATGTCGATGTAGCCAGATTTTACTCCATCCTGTATGAAACTTTCGCATCCTGTGTACCTATCGAGCCGTTAAAATCGTCCAGATCATCCCCACCCTGGTACAACAATGAGTTGAGACGTACCAAAAACCTGAAGAATAAACTCTGGAAAACCTACCTGAAGAAGAAAGACACTGCGAGTTTCGATGCATTTCTCAATTGCTATGACCAATTTCATGCTCTCTCCGAAACCCTCTATAAAGAGTACCTCAGAAACATGGAAGGTAAAGTGTATGGTGATCCCAGAGCATTCTTTCAATTTATCAACACAAAGAAAAAAGTTGATAACTACCCTTACACCATGCAATACGAGAACTCCCTCAGTTCTAATCCAGCCGAAATTTGTGAAAATTTTGCATCGTTCTTCCTCGAATCTTTCTCGTCCTCTGTATTCCAACCAGATGAAGACAATTTTCGACATATCAATGCAATCCAAACGGCTCAAAACTTTTCCCTGTCTATAACCAGGGATGATATCTCGAAACATATAAATGAACTTCCACAAGATTTTTCGTCCGGCCCTGATGGAGTCCCTCCAGCTGTTCTAAAATCCTGTGCAGGGGCCCTACTGTCTCCTCTTCTATGTTTATTTCAAAAATCCCTAAATAAAGGGCGCTTCCCAACCTTATGGAAGAACTCTTTTATTATACCTGTCCATAAGAAAGGCTGTAAAAACGAAATATCTAATTATAGGCCAATTGCGAAGTTATCGTCTATACCAAAACTCTTCGAATCTATTATTTATTCTGCTATCGCCCCTATCTGCAAGAGGCTTATCTCAACAAACCAACATGGTTTTCTTGCAGCCCGTTCCACTACTACTAATTTACTGGAGTTCTCTTCACACACAATTAGAGGCTTTGTCACTGGCTGCCAAACTGACTGTGTCTATACAGATTTTAGTAAGGCTTTCGACAAGCTCTCCCACTCTATTATAGTTCTTAAACTAAAGAAATTAGGCTTTCCGCATGCCCTTGTGGATTGGTTCCAGTCGTACTTAGCCGATAGAACCTACCAGGTTCTATTCCGCGGAGTCAAATCGAAGAACATCGAAGCGTCCTCTGGAGTCCCGCAAGGCAGTCATCTTGGCCCTCTTCTTTTTATTTTATCAATTGACGATATTGTTACCCTGCTAAAGCACTGTAAAATCCTTATTTACGCTGATGACATCAAACTGTATCGCCACATAAGGAGTATAGAGGATTGCAAACTTCTGCAAGCAGATCTAAACACCTTCTATTCTTGGTGTTCCAACAACAACCTTGTGCTTAATATTAGTAAATGCGAGATCATGACTTTTTGTAGGAAACGTGGTGTTATAACTTATGACTATACTTTCCTTGACAACAAGGTCTCCCGTACTGAATCTGTAATCGATCTTGGGGTTAGGTTAGAAAGTAAGTTGGATTTCTCCACCCACATCAATTATATCTCCTCCAAGGGCAATTCAGTCCTGGGATTTATAAAAAGATGGTCCAAAGAGTTCAACAACCCCCTCGTCACTAAACACCTGTACGTATCTTTGGTTAGGCCTTTGCTTGACTACGCTTCCCAGGTATGGTCTCCTTACTACTCCTCCCATGTCAGTAGAATCGAATCGGTTCAAAGGAAGTTCGTCCGGTTTGCACTCAGACACCTCCCGTGGGATGACCCACTCGCTCTTCCGCCTTATGAGAACAGACTTAAATTGCTCAACTTAAGCTCCCTCCATAAGCGCCGTGAGGTCGCTGACGTTATATTCGTTCATCGACTGATGAATGACAAGGTGGACTCTGGTTTCTTAAGAAACCGCGCGTCATTTAGAGTGAATAACTACAACCTGAGAGGTGAACCTCTCTTGCACATTAATTCCTCTAACACCAATTATGGCATGTTCGAACCCGTTAATCGCATGCTTATAAATACTAACAACAATAGGAGTGTGTTTAGCTTGCTAACCAGTGAAGTTGTCCTTAAAAGGACCCTTCTCAATGTGGCGTGACTCTCTGCGTGCCTCACTCCCTTTTTAGTTTTGCATGCTTCTCTGTTTAATGTTTTTGATCTTTTATGTTTTTAATATTTTATGTTTGCATGTCTCAGCTGAGCCACGGCAGTGGTAAACATTTCTCAGCCCTGCTGGGAAGTGCACCTTCTGTATTAGAAGGGAAACTCTATATATGTATATATATACATATATATACCTATATATATGTATGTATGTGTATGTATATATAGATTTTCACGCTTAGCTGTAAAGTGCGCCTTCTGTGCTAGAAGGGTTAACTCTATTAATTTGTTTTTCTACTTATTTTAAATTATTCTGATGCTATCCTTAAACGAAAACTACAAAATGTAACACACACATATATATCCCAGCTAGCACAAAATTGTAGCATTGGAGTTAATCTAACTAGTAAAAGAGTCGCAAGATAAGATAGGTAGTGCGACTGTAGCTCCATTGCGACTGAAAAAGCAGATCTTTAATGTTTATTTTCTAACATTTTTGGTCGCAACGAGGCGAAAAATATGCTCTTGCTATGTTTTAAATGTGTTGTTGCCACAAACTGAAGTTGCACACAACAAGATAAAACATTTTGAACATCCGGAAATCCGACTTCTATTTTGATTTTATTTCTTTTTTGTTTCAGTTTATTTCACTGTATATATATATCACTTTTCGCTCTATATCTCAAAATCATTTAGTATGACAATGTGCCCCTTTTGATTCTATAGTCACAATTGTATTGTATGCCAAACAAACTACTGAATCAGTCAAACAAAGTATTCAGGCCAAACTACGCTGGAAAGATTCCGCTGGAATATTCTTACATCGCTAGCATAGACTCTGCGGTAACGGAGACTAATTTAGAAATTACAATATATGCTACTACATATTTATGAAAATTCCAGCGTAGTTTAGAATTGGCCTGAATTAGCTCTTATTAATGGTTTTTTTCATATAATATTCATATTTCATGAACATAACTACTTAGAACAAAGTCTATGATTTTTTTTTCAGCCACGCAAATCCCACGGATTGGCACCAACTTGTCTGTTCCATATTTCCCCAAATATACACCTATGCAAATATACATATGAAAAACTTATGTTGGCCAGACGGGAAAACCACGCAAAATTAGCGTGGAGCTCAACGTGTTAAGGGGCGACATAGTCTCACATCAACATAGAATAAAGTCAAATTTTTCCTAAAAGTTGTTAAATTGGGTGTTAAATAAATAATTACAGAAGCAAAGTTCAAGTTCTTACAGTTTGCTATTGGATAGTACTATATTCGCCCTGGACGAGAAATCATTTAAAGAACAACAAACTTTGCTTCAATTTTACTTTAAAAAAACGTTAAAAGTGTGATTGCTAAACGAGGCAACAAACTATCAGATTGTAATATTTTGAGTAATATCGATTGCACAACGTTAAACCCGTTTAATTACAGTTTAGAAAATATCAAAGAGAAGACGAAACAATTCCACTTGCAGCTGCTGCCATCTCGAAGAAAAAGTCAAACATCAATCGATGCAACAGTGAAATTCATTTTGATTTCAGTCTTACTTAAAACTTTGATTTAATTTGAAAGAAACTACAAACTCGTTTCTTATGGCGGCGCGCTTAAATGAATGAAAATCTGTCGGCGGCACCTGGGGCTTCGGCGGCCGATGCTGAGAAAGAAAGACGACATGCAGCTGGCGTGGTGTGCAGGCAACAGTCTACGAGAAACCGCAGCTGTGGAAACACGTCCACACTTTCCGTTCGCGCGCCAATTTCAAATTTCACCCGTTTTCGTTTTAATTAATAAACTGCAATCGAAAACCGCCTCTGAACACGAAGTGAAGTGATTACCGCGCAGTGACTTAATAATATCGGGATAAAAGTAAAGGAAACTGGTTTAGGAGCAAAAGTGCAGCGCTAGTCATTTCCTTGTTTTGCGCCAGTCAGTGGTACACGGGCCCAAGTTCTGCATTATATAACGCGAGTACAGGTAGTGAAGCCGTTCGATGTAAATCAGCGATTACAACTAGTACAACTCGAAAGATTTGTATTGTCGTTGTTAATGCTAGTGCTGTTGTTGTTGTTGTTGTTGCTGGTTTTTTGCCATTAGTGTCCCACTGAGGAACGCGGTAGTTTTAAGGTGTGAATTCAAAGAAATGAAATTTCACTTGCCACTTGCCGCCGCCATTGAGCAGTCGATCGTGATTGTGCTTTTAGTTGATCTTCATCTAGCAGCCGGCTATGGCTTCGGCAGATGTCCCAAGTACCCGTCGATGCCGAAATTCAACATGACAAAGGTGAGTCTTACCTTTACCAAATTATTCATCCCATAAGTTTCGCATGTAACGTAAACTAAGTCGACCATGCAAAAGTTTTCGCAATGCACAATATGCACATACATTAACATAAATAATCAGGCGGTGTGCTATTTTTTATTGCAGAACTCTGGGCCGCTTCAATTGATTCAATTTCGAATATTTCTGTCGAGCTTGAGTGTATAATTTCGCAATTAAGCTCGAAAATAGTCAGGAATATTTTTTGAAGTTCTTGGCCATTCAAAAGAAGTTTTTTTCCACTGCAAAACCCTTGTGTATTTCGTTCGCGATGTTTATTTGCATTATTTTTTTCCGCCATAGTCTTTATCGGAAGTTATCGAACTTTTACATGTGGTGTTTTCTTCAGCCGGACTTTCGCGTTGCATCGCTCGATCACTATTTTTGATGATCACTGTGGACGAATTTACACTGAATTTTATATGTCACACACTCGTAACCGATTTATGGTATTTTTGATGTGCAAATCCATTGTTAACGCACATACATAATAAGTGTTACGAGAGTATATAATGTACATTTAAACGGTAGGGCTATTACTTTTTGGCCGGCCAAGACACGAGACTTTCGAAAAGGAAATATTCAAGGCACGTTTACACTACCCAGGAAAATAGTTACACTTACGACAAAGTTTGAATATAATTAATCGAGAATGTCGTTAGCTCTGCTTCGTCTCTTTGAATAAATCTAAAATTCAAATTATTTTTAAAACACAGAACAGAAATGGCCAAATTGAAATGAAGACATAAAAATGGGTTAGCCTAGCCTGTGCTCGAGCATTTTTCCTATATTAGTAAGAGTTACTTCCTCATTATTCACCCTTTTTTCAGTTTGAGTAAAGTGAGTTTATTTTGCTTTCATTTGGAATTATATCAAGTAATTTGCATTTCCCAGTGTGAGTCAAAATGAGTTTTGTATATAAACAATAATAATAAAAGCGTTTTAAAAAAGGTGAAGTTTATTTTACAAGAAAGTATTGGATTTTTTGAGATATGTATAATGTATAATGTAGTTCAAATAGACCGCGCGACAAAAGTTTGACCTAAGCTCGAAATAAAAGAAAGTGCAGATTTGATTGTACTGTCCGCATTGTAATTGATTCTGTTGAATTCCGGGCAGATTTTGAAAGATGGGTGTGATATAAAAGTAACTAATAGTTCGAAGAAGTGAGGAACGTTTTGTAAAAAAAATGGGCAAGCATCGTCGCAACCCGTGCCGGTGGATTGTATTGGGTTCGGGTAGGTAGTCAGAAACCCCTTACCAGTACCGGCGAATCGTGCTGAGCCCGAGTGGGTAGTCTGACAAACTGACCCCTTCGAAATGTTTATTTGGAAGGTAGACCACAGAGCACGTGTCTTCTTCTTCTTATTTGATCCGTTAGCTGACGGTCCAAGCGGAACGTCCCCGCAACGGATACTCGAATACTGGGTCTCGAACTCTATTCGCGATTCATTTCCATTCTTGCCGGTTTTTGGCGACGTCTCGAGCCTCCGTAACTGATAGCCAATGACGCTTTAGGTCACCCTCGATATTCTTTAGCCAGGTTTTCTTCGGTGCCGATCGCTGGATTATCCAGCCTGCGGGACGGTCTCGCCAGAGAAGTTTACGTGGCAAACGGTCATCATCCATTTGGAAAACATGTCCAAACTACCGTAGTCGACGTTTTTGCATTTCTTCTTCGATCAGTGCCTGCTGATCGCATCTTTATCTGATTGTTTCGTTTCGAACGTCGGACGTCGTTTCCTCAACCAATAATCCCAAATATTTGAACCTCGGAACCTGTTCGATTTAGGTTCCATCGAAGTGAGCACTGGCGCTCGATCCGTCCGTTGTGAGCATTTTGGTCTTTTCCGAATTGATTTTTAACCCGTATGGCGATGCGGGAAATGTCGTATAAGATGTCCGTTGCTTCTGCATCCATGTTGGCGAAGACGGTGCTATCGTCGGCGAACATTAAGTCGGTTACGCGTCGTATAGAACTCACATACGCATATTCGCGTCGATCACAACATTGAAGAGAAGTGGCGAAGCGACGTCTCCCTGTCGTACACCCGTTTGATTCGGCAACTCCTCGGATAAGTTGCCTCAAATACGAACGCTGCTGGTCGAGCCATCGTACGACGCTTGGAGAAGTTGGATGATTCTTAGTGGCACCTGTTCGGTTTCCAAGACTCTCCACAAGCTGTTCCAATCGATGCAATCGAAAGCGGATTTGAAATCGATGAAAATGACGACAGTTCGTCGAATTCGAAAACGACGAATTCTTTCTTCTAATGCATCTTCGATGTGTTCTAAATCCCGCTTGTTCTTTCCGGCTCGTTTGCTCTCGATGTTTCTGTAGCCTTGATTGTATAATTTTCGTAAATACTTTGCCGACGATCGAAAGAAGGCTAATATCGCGATAATTCTTGCATTCCCGACTGTCGCCTTTCTTCAAATCTGGGACAACGATCGCTTTCTTCCACGCCGAAGGGACACGATCCGAATGCCATATGTGTGTAATGAGTACATGAAGTCGTTGCGGCAAGACATCACCTCCGGCTTTGATCATCTTGATTTATTGATCTATTCTCGGCGCTTTTCCATTTTTCAGCGATTTTATTGCCATCTTCACCTCGATAATTGTCGATTCGGTATCGAGAAACTGATTCGTCGGTTGTTCGATAAATCGGCGGTTCGGGTGCTGGACCTTGCGACGGATCATAGATGTACAGCTGGTGGAAGCATTCTCTCCACCGCTGCAGGCGTGCATGGGGAGGTCACAAAAGTTCCATCCAATTTTTTGATATTGTCGTTTGTTGATGTTGTCTTGACGACTAACCGCCGGATTGTCTGGTACAGCGTCCGGTACTCGTGCCTCGACATCGGCAGTAACGCTTCTCGTTCCAAATTCATTTTCTGTCGAACTTCTTTTTTCAATTGTCGGTATTACTCAAAGTCGACGTGTTTCGTTCGTTTCCGCTGATCGACGAGGTCCAGGCAGCTGTTCGAGATCCATGGCTGCGTCCGTTTACGGATAGGTGGACAAAACTCCATTGCACACTTCACAATAAACTCCGACAATTGCCTTCCTTCTACATCGATATAGTCCGGTATTGCGAACGCCACGAATTTGTTGGATAGATCCATTTGAAACTCTCGCTCGATGGCCGGGTCCCGTTGGCACGCCCAATTCTTCTTGGCTGGGCGCTGTTTTCTTCGCCCTTTGTAATCGCATCTGCAATTTCGCTCGAACAAGATAATGGTTCGATCCGCTGTACACAAGGTTGCCGACGCTGCACTGGACTGTTTTTTTTTTATTGATATTTTTGCTTTTTCGAAAGTAATCAATTGTGATACATTGAAGAGCCAACCGAATGCTTGGATTAATTGCCTTTTAAGACAATGTATATGGCCATATTCTGAAAACTTTGCATTCATGATCCTCCTATAGCAAACTACTATCGTAGAGCTGCTAACATTTCTGTAACGAGGAAGCCAGAAGATTACATTATTACAACGAGCATTGAGGCATAACGTGCATATTTTTTTCGTTTATTTCATTCGACAAAAACATTTAAAAAACTTATTAACGTCACACTTGTCTTGACTATTTAATAAAGACGCCTGCATGATGTTCAGTTGTCCAGACTTTCCCCATCGACGAAGACGTTCAAAATTAAGTATCCGCCATAAATAGTCTGGCTACCCAAACCAAGTCCATTCTCTTTATTCAAAATTTCACCTCGTACGTTGTTGGTGCGGATATTTTTAGAGTGTACATTACACATTGACTCGACAAAGATTTGAACTTGTATTTTAAAGGGCATCTATAGAAAAAAATATACAGAAAGACAAAAACCCAAGAGCACACCGTTCCTCGAGTTCAGACACCGGTCAATGGTCACAAGATCAGTGATGCATGTCACAGCTCTCACTTCTCGTCCAAGGTCTACAACTCTTACAAGATGTTAATTATTTAGTACATTTACTGTTAAGCTGAAAGTGCTAAAGAGGTTGTTGCAAAGCAGCAGCTGATTTTTTTGCTGCAAGTTCAGCTCCGATCTTCATTGCATCCAAAGTGATCGCGGCGGATTATCTCTTGAAATACGTTCAGCCTCTAAAGTGGAGCTCGCGCATTGCTTATAGCCAAATCGACATTTCTAAATTGGCTTAATAAGATCATTGTGTGTAATAAGGCTTAAGGTAATTGCTTCAAGTAAATTCGATGATCGCGTTGCCTGAGAATAACAACAACAACAACAGCTCGATACTGGTACATGGCGCTGCGCAGGTTAAGCAGAATTTCACAATTAGTTTGTTTTACATATGAGTAGAAGTCCGTGATGGGGTTTTTGTGATTTATTCATAGCTTAAGAGCGTTTGACTCTCATTATCATAAAGGTATTACAGATGTATTTAGAGATTTAGAGCAAGGTTGTAAATCTGTTTTGATTTAAATCTGAAAGGTTTGCTGCAATAATTACGTTTTTTATTGCTTTAAACGAGAGTAAGTAATGCTAGTTAATTAATTGTTCTGATAATGGGTTTCTGTTAAATGTTATTAAACTACTATGCATACTAAGTGGAATGAGGTTGTAGGCAGCAAAAGGAAAAGGAGCGAAAATAAAATTCCAAATAAAATCCAATTCACCTCAGTAAACCACATTTTATTTCGCTGTCGGTGACTCTACAAACTTTCCAGTCCTACTCTAGCGAATGAAATCACAGCTAGAGAAGATGAGACAAGGACGAGAATGAATGAGACCCAGAGAAGTAAGTTGTGAAATTCATAATTGCAGATTTGTGAATAAGATAGCCCATTACGCCACAAAACACTCGACTGACGATAGGTTAGGTTAGATTTAAATGGCTGCTCCCCGACTAGGGAGCCCACTTAGGCACACCATTGGGTCCATAGTGATGCCATTCTAGTTTTAGGATCAAATTCAGGCCATTACAAGCCATTCGGAGCTATATTGGCCCCGCCATTTTGAATTTATAAGTTTTGATCATAGATTCCTCAATCGCTATCTTAAAAACCCCCCGATAGCCAAGTTCCGCCATTTTGAATTTATAATAGATTCATAGATTTGCTACCTTAATAACCCGTAGATATCGATTTTCATTACAATCGGAATACAATAGGCAAACTCATCCGCCATATTGGTGCGGCCATTTTGAATTTTTGAGTTTTTGATTATAAATTTGTTATTTGCTACTTCCTCCAGATACAAATTTTCATTAGAATAGTAGTACTTACAATTGGCGCTTTTCAGCAAATTTTCAACGAATTTCTCCATGACAGTGCCATCTAGGAATGGTGTTAGAAAATAATAGAATAACCTAGTTGTTTATGTTAATGTACGAGCACTTGGTTAAAATTTTAATAATATCGTAAGGTGTAGGAGCCTATTGCGAACATATGAACATATACATACATACACACCTTCAGTTTGACATATATATATATATATATATATATATATATATATATATATATATATATATATATATATATATATATATATATATGGACTAGCTGCAAAGAACATCGCTTTTCCCATGGGCATTGATAGTCTCAAATCCCAACATGAAAGTACATTACATTCGAAAAGAAAAGTGTCACTCCGTTCGTTTAAATCCCAAATCACTCGCTCATTTATATTCCCAATCACTACTCACAACTTCGTCGTGGTCAGATGCTATGAATTTCGAAGAGCAAATATTCTGCTATAGTGCTACAGTGTTTCTGGCAGGGATGCTGAGCTCTTTGCTGAGACCAATAACCTGCACCAAATGGTGATACATCGTACGCGTGTTCCTGACGCTATAAGGAGCCCCCCTCGTTGATCTTTTTCTTGCCTCTCACCCAACACGTTACCCATTGAGGTCGTTTCACCTATAGGCAACTCGGATCACTGCCTAGTCAGCGCTTACTTCCCATTTCCATCTCCAACCCCAACCACGCCACCTCCTAGGAGTACTGTTTGGCATTATGGAAAAGCCAATTGATGGAGGCCGATTCGTTTTTTCCAAGCTGTTGACTGGGATTTTCAGAACCGCGTTGTCAATTTTGCGGCCACCTGTATTACCAAAGTTATATTGGCTAGAATGCGTTTATTCAATCTTCATTCCTCCAAATCCATAAAGCCTAGGCAGCATGGATGGTTTAATCGAGAGTGTATGAACGCAATTAAGAGTACACATCATCTCGACGCGAATACATCCGGTTGAGAAACTCTTGTAAATCCACCATCAGGAAAAACAAAGATTCATTCGATGACAGACTGAGAGTTAAACTCATAAACTTCACTGCTGGCAGTAAACACTTGTGGTCCTTGGTAACCTCCATCAGAAAGAGTTTCACTTCACATACAACGCCTTCATTCATTTACAACAAACAGGTGATAACAGAAAGCACACCCAACTCGCATCTCTGTTCGTCGAAAAGTCTTCCTTACCAGATGCTGACATGCAACCCCCACCATCGTGTGTTCCGCCAACTCGATGGATAGAATTTTCTTCAGGACGCGTGAAGTGTATAAGTGTCTTAAAAAGCTTGACTTCAACAAAGCCACTAGCCCCGACATGGTTCTCCCTATGGTTCTTAAAAAATGTGCCTTACCTCCACCCAAACTTTTTGCACTTTCATACATGGCTGATGTTCAGGCAATACCGAAAAAAGGTGAAGCTAGTGACCTTGCTAACTACCGCCCAATAGCAATTACTTCTATTCTCTCCAAAATTATGAAGACAATAATACTTATGGAATATCTTGAATACAACCAAATATTGGAAGAAAAAAACCATACGGCTTTATATCGAAAAGATCTACTGGTGACCTCCTTTTTTGTCAAACGGAGCAGAGCACATCAGCCGAAGCATACACCGATTTGGTGAATCTGGCCTAGTTGCTCCGAGGTAGGGGCAATGTGGGACAGTAAGCTTTAGTCGAAAGAGTGAAAGAATGACAATGCCAACACATCCTTTTATTTCACACGCTCCTGACTAAAACTTTTTCAAAGTCCTTCCCCTTACTTTCATTGTGGAACCTGTGTTAGATCGTCTTACAGATAGTGCCACCATGCTACATACAGTAGCCCGTAGAGGCGACTCCATTTGATTGAATGCGTCCGGTACAGCCGTGGATATTATTTAAATGTGGTCGATGTCATCTGTGTTTCTATCTCATGAATTGCTTGATGTAGTGTCACCTTGACAAGGGCAGTGTAGAACCATCATCATATACAGGGTACGCCATCTAGACTTTCGATATTTCAACATTGGAGTCAATAAACGAAACTGTCGAATTTGGAGAACAGAGAACCCACGATATACAGAAACATATAGCGAGTTTCTGTGGGAGTCGAATTGAGTTATTGTTGAGTTGAAATGACACTTCAACTCAATCGCTTAACTCTATGCGGTTTTATTCCTACCTTCGGTTTCTTCCTTTTTCTTTTTATTCTGCCTCTACAGCCCAATTCGAACTTTGGCCTCCATCAGCTTCTTCCTCTTGACGTCTCTCTGCTCCGCAGCTTGTCTGCAGTTTCTTGTATTTAGCAGTTTTGCTGCATCGGCCTTAACATTGTCCTCCCATCTTAATCGTGGTTTGCCATCTGGTTATTTTGTCATCTGGTAGTAGGTACAAGGCTTTTTTGGTATCCATTCTTTGGACATGACCGGCCCATCGTAAACGCAGTAGCTTGGCATGTGTCGAGAGTTTACACTCTTTATATAGATCGTACAATTGTAGCGTATTCTCCATGCATGGTCTTCATTGATTGGGCCTTATACCCTTCAGAGAACCTTCCTCACATCCATTCGTAGCTACTGTGCGTATGATGGTTTTGTAGATTTATATTTTGGTTTTTCTGTGGATGTCTCTGGAATTCATTACTGGCAGTAGTGGGAAGTATGTTCTATTGCGGCGTTTATTCTTCGTTGTACGTCTATCGCTTCTTCCTTGTCTTCGCTGACTGTGGACCCCAGGTAATTAAATTCATTTACCCGTTCGAAGTTATATTCCCTCCAGGTGGCGTTGTGATTTCTTCTTCTTCTTTCCACCCTTGACTGAATGAGAGTCTAACTCTTGTTGGCATTTATTTGCAGACCTATATCGCCTCTTATAATTCCGTGATTTCTCTAAGGTATGACAGTGATCTGGCAAGGCAGTGTATATCGTCGGCATATCCTGCCAACTGTTTTGATTTGTTAAGCAGGGTTCCGTTCGCATCAATGTTTACTTTGTGAATTACTCCTTCTAGGCAGAAATTAAATAGCATGGGTGCCAGCCCATTGCCAAATCTTGCAACTTGAGTGTGATCGACTTTCATATAACCGATAAACTTCAAATTTTGCGCATATGCACAATTCGCGTGACAATGCAATCTGACCATTTTGTAAAAAAATCAAAATGGCGGTTCCAAGATGACGGACAGTTGTTGTAATTGTGCTCCCCGACCCCCGACATGGGTAGCTGACATTCCAAATTCAAAATGACGGAAAACATATAGTCGCTAGGACCACATACCCTTGTATCTTGAATGAAGCAAATTGTTCAGTGCAACGTAAAATTTAAATTTTTCAGATACGTAGTTCGTATGCACGTCAACTCGAAAACTTATTACTTACTTACTTATATGCATAATTCGCGTAAAAAAATCAAGATGGCGATACAGATGTTATTTGGAGTTACATTCGCAGTTGTAGAAAAATCGTAATGAACGTCGTTCCTGACGTGGGTCTCATGACCGCAACTGTATTTTTTTGCTGCTCTTCTTGTTTCCTCGTATTTCAATTTCCTGCTCCTCGTCGGTCTCTCTCTGTTTCCTTCGCGACATCTGTTAGTATTGTCTTCAATCTTATCCACTTTCCCTCTACTGTATCTTCATTTTTTATGTTTGGACCTATCCTTTTTGCTAGAGTTGCCTGATATATCTCCAACACATTCTGTTCCGTTCTCTTCCATCAATTGATTTTATTATAGATTTTTCTTTAACCCTTTGACACATCATGTAACTCACAAGTAACATAATTTTCTTTTAGCAATTACCCCGTTTATGACTAGGTTAAAAAGTTGAGGAGGATGAGTTAAGTGTATGAAGTCGAGTTGAGTTCACTTTGGGTTGAAATAGAGTTGAACTGAAATAACTGAACTGAAATTTTTTTTCAGAACGAAAGCAATTCTTATTCCTGCAAAAACACCGAACACAAAAATATCGCCGAAGACGGACTTTACGGATGGTAAACAAACAAAACGAATATCATTTCCACCCAATTTTCAACTCAACCCGCGTATATGAAACGAAATATCACCTAAAACAATACTATTCCAATTTCTCTCACCGCCAAAAATTCGAAACAGACCAAAAACTTTCTGCCGTGACTATGGCGGAAGATTATTAAAAAGAAAATCAAAATAAAATTGAAATCTTGGACTCCACTTCCTTATTACGACACAAGGTTATTGTGAAGAAGAAGAAAAATCGCAAATTACAAATTTCTTGAGTTCAATATCACAAAAGTGAATTTCAATCAAGAAAATGTCGGGTGCAGGCGCGAGTTAACAGTTACGTTGCACAGAGAAGAAAGTCAAACACCGGCATTGTTGTAATGATGTTCGCGTGGCTGTAATAAACGAACGCAATCGAGCCGCAATCGATATGCAGTTCGTGTCGGATGAGAGTGGAAGTTAATATTTAACGGTCTGCATTACCTCACCCAGATCCATTTCAATCAGACGTGACGATATTCACGCCGCAAAGGTAAACCACCACTTATCAGTCGTAATGGATTTTCACCAGATGAATTTTTGTATTTTTTTTACTGACAACACACCCTGGGGGAAATTTTCTTTTAATTTATTTTAATAATATGCTCGTACGTACGTGAAATTAAAGCTCTCTTCCATTTTAGGTTCTTGGCCAATGGTACGAGGTGGAGCGATCATTCTATCTGCCAGAAATTGCCTCTGGGTGCACCACGTTGACGTTTCAGCCGGATTCTAGTGACTCAAGGTTCATAGACATGTTTCGTCTGGAAGTGGCGATCAAGACCATAAATCGGTTGTAAGTTTTTATTTTGTAATCATAAAGTGGCGTTAAATTGATGGGGAAAGAACTTTCAAGTAGTTTCGTTTTCTCGATTACACAACCACAGGCGCGGAACTACTTGTATGAAATAATGGTTGGAAAGTTAACATGACTCAGAAAGAAAGTCAAGCAAATATTTGTAATTCATCTTGACCGCAAAATTATTCTTGAAGTAAAAGTCGACCAAACTGCCCTAAAAGAGTGAATAGGGTAATATGATGAGGCTTTTTGGTGTGAACGTCTAAACTAAGGAGTCACTCTTTATACTACCACTCCGTTATATTGTTCAGGCCATAGTACAATTTCTAGTAGTAAGCTTAGGCTTAGCTCGATGACCTAGTCATGGGGTCTGTTCAAGATTTCTGCTACAGCTGCTTTAGTAGCAGAATTTTGGAACTGTCAAATTACAGCAAAGCAAGAGAAAGCTGCTATGATATGTTGAACGCAAAAAAGCTGCTAGCATAGCATAGTATGTGTATGAGTATTTCATGCAGTCAACTACATATTTTTCTCCCTACAATTAGAAAAAAGCCTGGCCGTGCAGTATCAATCCCTAAATTTATTATTTATATGTATTAATGTCAACAAAACCTCACTCGAGTCAGTCATTTTGGTAAAACGACCAATGACATTTACACACACATGTTTGATTTACGTAGCTGCTTTCTTGCTTGCAGTAGAAAGTACGAGCAACAGCTTCGCTGACGACGGTACTTTACGTTATTCGTACAGCTACGATACAAGACAGACTCATGACAGATCCTGTCTTGATGATCGGGAAATTATGTCCATCTCTGTTAATAACGACATTGAACTCATTCTAGAGTGGGGAAAGAACAATCGTGTTGATTTCAACCCCGACAAAACCAAGTACTGTCTTATTTCAAAGAAAAAGATCAACACCTCACCATCCTTGAAAGTGGATGACGTGGTACTAAATGCCGACCCATCCATACACATCCTAGGTGTGACATTAGCCAAAGACTTGCGATGGAATGACCACATATTCCAAACCGCAAAACAAGGATCCCAGTGCTTTCTTAAGAGGTGCAAGTTCCTCCTCCAGCCATCGGCCCGTGCTCTTATTTATAAATCCTACATTCGGCCTCTTCTCGAATACAACTCCCTCGTTTGGGGCGGCGCTCCATTAACCACCATAGCATGGTTAGATAAGGTCCAAAAA
This sequence comes from Thereva unica, assembly GCA_949987705.1. Lineage (NCBI taxonomy): Eukaryota > Metazoa > Arthropoda > Insecta > Diptera > Therevidae > Thereva > Thereva unica. The sequence goes on along the minus strand of OX465281.1, from coordinate 195,789,071 downwards.
AGGGCCCTTAAGTTAATTAATGACGATACCGCTTGCTCCACTATCGACCCCCTGAGCCACCGTAGGAATGTAGCAGCACTGACAAAATTTTATCGCTACTATCATAGTGACTGTTCCTTCGAGTTAAACGCTCTCCTGCCTCCACGGCAATCTTATACCCGCAACACCAGATTAGCCCACTCATCTCATTCCCTCCACCTGCAACTCCCCCTTTCACGCACTCAACAAGATATGAATTCGTTTGTGAATAGAACACCTCGACTCTGGAATGATCTCTCGCAGTCAGTATTTCCGAGCTCATACAACATCCAAGAGTTCAAACGCAGGGTTCATCACCACCTTCTTCAACACCCCCCCGTACCTTTATAACCCCCCCCCCCTCCTCCCACGTACTAAGCTTACTGCTAGACATTGCACCATGACGTAACAAATGACATGACGGACTAGTAGTACAAAGGGTGACTCCTGAGCTTAGCACTGCCACATAAAAAAAAACAAAAAGCAGCTACATTAGCAGCTTTTTTCAAATCTTGAACACAAAAATAGCAGCTTCGTTCGCAGCTTTTCTGCTGTTTTGGACACGAAAAGCATGATAATAGCTGCTAAAAGCTGCTATAGCAGAAATCTTGAACAGACCCATGGTAAAGGTATAGTTGTTTTCAAAAGTCGTGACATCCCGCGCATGTTCCCCAGCTAAGCTCTTAAAAATGTTTAAAAGCTCACACAAAAGCTTCATTTAACTCCTCCTATCAAATCACTTGCTGCCATGTAATCAGTCGCGACTGCGTATTGCCAAAGGGAGGTGTGTTTTTCTGGGACTTCAATGATTATTTAAAAAAAATACAAATTATGACTGAAAAACACCCGTTTTTATATATTTTTTTATTTTAAGGTTATTATATTTTACACATATGCTACAGAAATAATTTGTAGTAATTTCTACTAAGAAATACGAAATTTGTGTTTTTATCACTTTGATTCCGCCAGTCGCAAGCGCGCTTCTGCTTGGGGAGGTTGTGTTGCTTGCGGCTTCGGAGAACTCTCAATTTATGAATGAAAATGCTCATATCTTTAAAAGAAATGTTTCCAGCAATTCTTTTAATTTATTTTCAATTTAGGGATGAGAAATATTTATCATATTTATAGTAAAACTAGCTGGGACCCGGTGCGCCTACGCTGCACCCATAAGTCAATAGTAAACAATAAAAACCATCCATTGACTTAATATTTTTCGAGATATGAATTTTACACAGATGAAATGCCTCAAAGAACATGGGTCTTGCGTCGGCCGCCATGAATCGGTATATTGAGTCTACTACATTGCTTATTGTATTCTACTTATCATACCCTTTCATTTGATAGGTACCCATGTTGAGGGGATTGTGAAGAAAGTGGTAATCCGGCCTCTTTAGACGGCCGCCATGGATTGAGTGTAGGTACTTTATTGTTTATTGTATTCTACTTATCATACCCTTTCATTTAATACCCATGTCGAGGTGGTTGTGAAGATAGTGGTAATTCGGCCTCTTGAGACGGCCGCCATGGATCTAAAGATATATTTTGTATACTACATTGCTTATTGTATTCTACTTATCATACCCTTTCATTTGATACCCATGTCGAGGTGGTTGTGAAGAAAGTGGTACACCGCCCTCTTGAGACGGCCGCTATGGATCATTTTAGTTTCAATAGCGTCATGGCCTACCTATTGTTTGACAGCTGCGTAAATTTGAAATTTTCATTAAATGTAATGATTCAATTTAATGACAATTTTACATTTGTCAAACAATAGGTAGGCCATGAAGCTATTGAAACTAAAATGAAGTGAAAATTCCTAAAATTACCATTTTTGTTTGGATTTTGCAGCTGTTTTTTTGGTTGAAGGTATAAAAAATAGCCTACGACCTATTCTCAGACCTACCAAATATACACAAAAAATGTCATGCAAATTGGTCAACCCGTTTCGGAGGAGTACGGTAACAAACACTGTGACACGAGATTTTTATAGATATAGATTATGCTTATTACGATGGATAAACTGACTTGGTTGAGCAGGAGTTTTACATGTATTTAAAAGCTCTGCTCAACACCCAAATTATTTTGTTGAGTTTTTTCTGCGTTTGTTGCCGTTTTAACTGAAAAGCGAGGAAATGATAGAACAATATTTATAAAATTTGGCAATGTGGTGCGCAGAACTGTTCAAATTTTTTGTGTCACGGAGTTTGAAAAATCTATACAGGCGAGCAACGGGGGAGATATCCTTTTCGCCTCAAAATACTTAATTCGCACCGTGTGACCGCACCATACGAGATACTCTCATGTGCGTGTCGGTCGATTTCACATCCCAGTTACTACAACAATTTTGTTTTTAAACACCTCTCGCCTTCCACAACACGACAAACAGAAGCTCGCCTGCCACTCGGACGTCGACTTGCACGGTATTACGAAAAGGCAGTAGCTCGTCAAGTCTATATGTAGCTACTTAGCCCAGTGCAATTAGTCGAAAAAAGGGCATGAAATTGCATTTCATGATGTACAAAATTTTGTTTTTGGAATTTGTTCGGGTACATCTGACAATGCTAAAACCAAGTTTGTGGGGTCGCAGTGTGATGGGAAAAGCCGCCATCTTGAAAAAGAGGTAGAGGACGTTTATACCAAATAACTCGGTTGTGTGCAAGATAGCTGAAAATGATCAATACAAAGTCATTAGAGAATGAAATTATCTACAAAATGAGTCCTAAACAAGGTCTGTAAGTTAATTTGGCTCAAAGTTATGGCCGCTCAAAGTTCGAACTTGTTCGGGTGGTTGAGGTTGAATGCAGTTTTTTGCGATTAACTCGTAAGATATTAATTTGGGTGGGTTAATGGCGATTACCAAAGTTATAGTGCTAGTGATTACCTTAAAAATAAGCCCTTAGTCATCGTTCTCGCTTGTATAGTTTGCGAGTAATCCAACGCCAAAGTTCGCACTTCACGTGCCTGAAATAACTGATAACGCAATTTTTTTTTGAATATCTCCTTAACGGTTGCTCATATGAAAAAGTAGTAAACAGCAAAAATACGGACAATAAAAATATCTTTCAAATGAGCTATTAGTTGAAGCTTCATATCGTTTTATGCCAGCGATACAACCGGTCAAAGGTCAACCGCGAGGTTTACGAATTGATTGTTTAACTACTTTGGGAAATTATAACAATGAGGCATTATGTAGTGGCTTAGAACCATCAATTTTGACTATTTTTTTAGTAAAACACTGAAGAACGTTATGAAAGTACCTTGTTTATGAAAAAAAGTATTAACAATAATGACCATACTATTACATGAAAACGATATTTTTCCTGAATTTTATCATTTTGTTATGTTCATTTACAGTATTTCGGTATTTTTGGTGGTTCTGGTTCTGTGTCTCGATCCTCGTCATCCGAAATTTGTACGGTTCCTTGTGGACCTTCAATCAATTCTGGGACATGCGAAAGTTGCAAGTAAAACAGAGAGTCGTCATCGTCGTCATTGGTGATTTCCACATATTTGTTAATGTTGGTGCAGGTTTCACCACTGCAGTGTTTACAAATGCTGGAGCACTTCAAGCCGGCTTTGCGACATCCACAAGCCGCGCCACATTTAGACATGCACGAACAAGTGATTATTTTCATTAACTCAGGAGGAGCAGGATCCTTGATGGACGTAACAGGAACATACATCCGAGGCTTTTTTGTCCAGCCCCAATTTTCGGGATCTAGGTAGTTCCGCAGCCAACTCTGGACCTGATGCTACGTCCGAAGTATGTGCTGAGAGACCCGTCTTTTGTGGGAGGTAATGATGAGAGGTTGTTCTTGCTTTTTGTCAAACATTTCGTAAATTTGATATAACGAAGTTTGCCAATTGATAATGTTTTTCCTCCGCCATAGAGTATTCGTAAAACCTCTCTCCTACTGCAATTAGTCTTTCTGGGTTAATGTAACGCCCTGAATTATCTATATTTTGGGTTATTTAACAACTTTAGAAAATTATAATAATGGGAAATAGTAGCTAAGAATCATCACTTTCGCGAAAACTAAAGCACTCCCTTTCAATATATCATATATTTTAGCTTTTTCAAAAAAAAAGCTTATACAGAGGCTCTGTCCGTCTGTCCGTCTGAAGCCTACTTTCATCTCTGAAAGTACTGCAGCTACAGACTTGGCAAATATCTCAAAATGTAGCTCTTGGTCAAAAGACCAAAAACTGAGAAAATGGTCTGGAAATTTCAACCAGAAGTGTATTTAAACAACAAAAAAGAGCCTTTAAAGAAAATATTGTGACTAATTTTTGTGTTCTAAGGCTTATAACTTCTTAATTATTCATTTTACCACAAAATTTCTAAGTAATAAATTGTAGATTATTTAATTCTAAACAAAAAGTGTCCTTGCAAATTTCCGGTAAGATGTGCCGTTTCGGAGATATAGTGGAAAAACCATTTGCATACGTTTTCCAAGATGGCGGCCAAATGGGGGGGGTTAGAATCCCGAAAACTCAAACTTAAGCTCACCCTGACCCCCCCCCCCTACACATCCCAAAAATAAAACCTTGTCCTGCATTTTTGCAATGTTAAAGTACCATTTCCATGGACTCTAAAGGGCTAGGGAAAGTCCCTCGTCTGTGGGGCTGCGAGTTCGATCCTTCGGCTCGCGGTGCTTTTTTTTCGTCATAATAATTTTTTTTAATTTCCTTCTGGGATTTTGTTTCATATGAAACAAGTTTTTGACATGAATACGTCTCTAAATTTGCTTCCAGAACAAAAACCGATGATAACGAAATTATGGCATATAGTTTTTATTTGCTGCTCAAAAACTATTGTTTATAATGAATAAAGAAATATACCATGACGTGGGTGAAGAATCAAAGAATTTTAGTGTTTACATTTGATTTCCTTTTTTTTAAGCTATGATGATTATATTGTAGTGTTTGTTAAATACTTTGTTAAGTTTTAGATTCAGTCTCACAACTTATAACCTACATAAGCCATTAACAAAAACTTTTCAAGATTAATTATATATAGCGTTGGTCAGTGTGATACTTATGAATCTCCATGGCCAAACTAGGGTGCGGTAAGCCGAACTTTTAACAATAAGACATGTATGTTTAAGTAAAATAATACACCTAATTCTGTTGTGCGAAGTGCATCACATTAGATTTTCCTCCAATCCAAAGAAAAATGTTTAGATTCGTTTTCTATAGTGTTTACATGTGTGGTGTTCTCTTTTTTTTTTTTCAATTTGACACATTCGAATTATTGGCCTCGATTCCCAGATCCGGCGGGTTGCAAGTGAGTGCGGATCAATCTCCACTTAATATATTGTCATCCAATCTGAAGTGTTATTCAACAGAAAGAATACCATGAAAAAGCGTAATTAGTGGCTAGTCTCTAGGCACAACATCCCACTAGTTTTATTTCGAGAAATTTTTAATATAAACAATACTGTAAGTACTTCTTTTGTGGGAGAATACCTTCATCTTCCGCCCAGTATCGAATGTAGCACCTCACATGAATGTTGGCGATGGAAACATTTTTCAATAATTTCCCACTTTCTTTGTCTTTTCTTGCAATGCTCCTCTTAAAAAAGATTGTACCACCTTTTCTTAAACAGCTTTCACTTAACCTTTACTTAAGTTTCTTTGCACATGTTATTCTTTCTCGGATTCCAAAGACAGTCTCGTCCGAAAGTTTTGCCTTATGATTCACTTTTGTTATTTTCCGCATCTGAGGCAGTCTCGTCAAAAACTTTACTTTTAGAACCTCGAAAATGATGATTTTTAGCTACTATTTCCCATTATTATAATTTTCCAAAGTTGTTAAATAACCCAAAATATAGATAATTCAAGGCGTTACATAAAATTCTAATTCATCCGACACGCGAAACTTGCTGGAAGAGAGTTAGAAGAGAAGTGTAACAACCTTCGCGGTTGACATTTCACCCGTTATGTTGCGGACATGAAACGACATAGAGTTTCGGTCAATAGCCCACTTGAAAGATATTTTAATACTCGTATTTTTGCTGTTTACTACGTTTTCATATGAGCAACCGTTAAAATAAAAAAATTGATTAAATAACAGATGAGGGTATATTAACAACGCTTGCTTACCTGTTTATAGCTGGCAACCCCACGATTGGACTGGGTACAAATCAGGCAACCCCTATTTTTCCTATTCCTTGTGTCATATTCTGTCAGTTAATGGTCGATTTTTCTGATTAACAAATGAGGGAAGTTGGTCCACAAAAAGTTAATTACAACTTCTTTTATTTAAGACCTTCAGTACGCGATTTTGCTAGGCAAACCATGTGCGATATATCAATTTATATATTATTATCTAACATATAATATTTGTCATAATCAAATAACAGATGAGGGTATATATTTCTTATACCGGATCTTAGACTATTAGATGTTCGTAGTATTACACTATAAAATGAAGCCGCCAAATATGGAATCAATAAGCAATGAAATTAATTAACTAAAAATTAATATTTCTAGGCGCAATTCACAAAACCCTCGAACACCCATTGACTATGAAATATGTAACTTAACTTTCGAGAAAGAAAAGTTTACTTTTCTTAAACGTATGGAAAATTATATCCGTTCAATTCAATCATCTCCATTTAATTCGATATAAAAATGCAAATCTCCACTTTAACTTACGCGATAATGATCGAAATTATCATAACTTATTTTATTTCTCTTGCAGAACCGGAAATCCATCCGTCAGTATCGGACATGCAACACCGGAAACCAGTAAATCGTCCATTATGGATTTTAAGGTAAATGACTTACAAATCGCAACTGCGAATTCCCAACGAATGATACACGTCAAAATACATAATTCCCTAAAGCACAGCAACCGGACATCCCATATCTGATGGAACGACAGTACTCACCAAGTCCCTTGAAGCTGGTACTCTTAAAAAAAACTAAAATAAAGCAGACCACAGCCTCTGCATTCACCTGGTCCGGTGAACTTGAACTAGGCCCTATTGCGCAAAAAAAAATATTGAATCATTTTGAAATCTTAGACCTTAAGTTTCGGAACAATGAGCCACGAAGTGCTTCCCATAATTATTAAATATTTCCTCTACTTTCAGTTTAATTCACGGTTCCCGGAGGTGATCGCCCGCCTCTTACCTGGATCGGGCAAATACCAGATTCTGTACACGGATTACGACAATTTCGCAATTTTATGGTCTTGCTCCAGTTTGGGCCCCATTGGCCATGCTGACCAAATTTGGGTCTTCGGACGCGACCGTGATTTCTCAGCTGACATAAGAACGAAAATTTACCAGTCATTGAAGAAGTTGAGTTTGGACCCCGATCGACTGATCATAAGCAAAAACAAAAACTGCCCGAGCACACTGTAGCTGCTGCGGTGACCACCGGTCAATAGCTACCATAGATAGGATGAAGTCGATGTTCCTCGGCAGTTACGAAATAAAAGGGATTCTAGATCTAAGTCTGTGATAAATGTGAGAATGTTGAATTTGTTTTTTTACTTTCTTTTAGAATAACGATGTAAATAAATTCTTGTTTTGTAAGATTTTAGATGTTTCAATTTCGTATTTGCTAAATCCATGATCCATGAGGTTTCTTCACGGCAGTTGATATAAAAAAATCAGTACTGATCTGATTGTGCTCTTGACATAACTATTTCGGCGCAGCATTTCAGTACCCCCAACGACATATTAACCCGGTCGGATCATCCCCTTTGCGCACAAGGAGGGCTGCACAGACTGTCCGATACAGACAAGAAGAACCCGACTGTGGAACAATCTTATACTTTGTATTTCCGAACTCGTACAACATCCAAGAGTTCAAAGGCAGTCGGTTCTTCGCCATATCCATCAACATCACCTTGGCTCCTCGTATCCTGAAATATACTCTATCTCTTGAACTAATCATGTAACTAGACATTCCACCAGTACAAAGGGTACTACTTCCAAAACTGCCACCAGGGGGAGTAAGGAGTATGGAATAAAGAAAGCGAAACAAAAAAATGTGTTGTGTAGTGGAGTGGGATGCTTCTGGAGTTGCTTTCAAAGCCGGCATGGTAGGCTCCATAAACTCGGTAAAGATGACGGACTCAGATACTTCGAGATCGATCAATTGAAATGAAAATGAGATGGTGTTATGCTTCCTGAAACAAATGAATCCCGCTAACCGGCCGAGACAAAGACTGTGAGGCCAGACTACCAGGCGAACAGGGAAGTGTTCTGTACCGACCCACCCTCCGCGGAACTTTGTTCACTATTATTAACCGGTAAGCCTGCGAGATGCTTCATGCTGTAAACAGGTTAAGGGCGACCGACGAATCGCTTTCCACTGCGACTGTCAAAAACGAATAGAATATACGGCTTTTAAATGAAGGTGCGCAATCTGCGAGCGCTATCGCGACATACAGTTATAAATGTTGTGAAGAAAATAAAACTCCGTAGGCTCCGAGCTCGTATGAGTGAAGATGAGCCTGCTCGGAAAGTTCTCTGCGGTAAAACCTATAGGGTGCGACAGCGAGGGAGACTCAATCTTCGTAGACCAGGACGCTCAGAGCTTAGGGATGCCAAACTGGATGGGACCGGTGGAGAGAACACTTGCGAGAGGCCTGGACCGAATCCCGGTTGTAGAGCCGTTAAAGAGAAGAAGAAGCACAATTCGCAGCTGCGATGCTCCCGAGCGTGGCGACTGAATCGATCTTTCCTTACTTGATATTCTGGCTACGACCGCCTCGGATGCTGTGATAAGACAGAGTCAAATCTCCCCTCCTAGTTTTCTTGACCATGACCTACTATTCCTTTCCACTCGTTTTGCTTTTTCCCCATCTATACCTTATCTTCTTCAGTATCATACCGCGACTATAAAACTATTAATTTAAATCTGCTATCTGTAGTCACTGCCTCCATGCCTTGGGATGATATCTATTTCACCACTAATGTTGACACTAAAGTTGATCTATTGACTACATTTATTCAACACATTTACGATCAATGCGTACCTATAGTAACAAGAAGACAGCGGTCTTCTGCCCCGTGTCCTTGGTATTCTTTTTTTTTTTTCAGCAAGAGTTAACCCTTCTAGCACAGAAGGCGCACTTTTCAGCTAAGCATGAAAATCTATATATGCATACACATACATACATATATATATACACATATATATATACACATATATATATACACATATATATATACACATATATATATACACATATATATATACATATATAGAGTTTCCCTTCTAACACAGAAGGCACACTTCCCAGCAGGGCTGAGAAATATTTACCACTGCCGTGGCTCAGCTGAGACATGCAAACATAAAATATTAGTAACATGTAAATAGAACACAAATCCTATCTCTAAAAAGAGATTGAACATAAATTAAAATAAAAAGTAAGGACATCCAACATGTAACCCACCAAACAACATAAAATGTAAGCAATCACGTGAGATTAAAAAGACTCCTTTTAAGGACATCTTTACCAATACTCACGTTAAACACATTAATATTGTTGTTCACGTTAATGAACATGCGATTGACAGGTTCGAATCTGCCGTAATTCGTATTAGAAGAGTTGATTTGTAAGAGAGGTGGTCCTCTTAGATTGTAACGACTCACTCTAAACGATGCACGGCGACCTAGAAAACCTGAGTCAACCTTTCCATTAAGGAGTTGATGAACAAAAACAACATCGGCCACCTCACGGCGCTTGTGAAGAGAGCTTAAGTTAAGTAACTTAAGCCGAGATTCATAAGATGGAAGAACTAATGGGTTTTCCCAAGGAAGATGATTCAGTGCGAATCGAACGAACCTTCGTTGGACCGATTCAATAGTTCTAACATGCACAGAGTAGTGAGGAGACCAAACCTGGGACGCATATTCGAGTAATGGTCTGACAAGAGAAATATAAAGGTGTTTAGTAATCAAGGGGTTGTTAAATTCTTTGGACCACCTTTTTATAAAACCCAGGACTAAACTACCTCTAGAAGAGATATAGTTGATGTGAGTGGAAAAATCCAGCTTACTATCAAATCTAATCCCGAGATCTTTAACAAAATTTACACGAGGGACACCTTCATTAAGAAAGGTGTAGTTAAAAATTATAGGATCACGTCTCCTACTAAAAGTCATGACTTCACATTTACTAATATTAAGAACCAGGTTGTTATATGTACACCAAGAGTAAAAGGTGTCAAGATCAGCTTGCAAAAGTTTGCAATCCTCAATACTCTTAATGTGACGGTATAACTTGATGTCATCAGCGTAAATCAATATTCTACAGTGTCTTAGCAAGGAAACAATGTCATCAATTGATAGAATGAAGAGAAGAGGGCCGAGATGACTTCCTTGAGGAACACCGGATGATGCTTCAATGGGTACTGATTTGGATCCACGAAAAAGAACTTGGTAGGTCCGGTCAGCTAAGTAAGACTGGAACCACACCAGAAGTGCTTGCGGAAAGCCAAGCCTTCTTAATTTGAGAATTATAATAGAATGGGAGAGCTTGTCAAATGCCTTGCTAAAATCAGTGTAAACGCAATCAGTTTGACAACCAGAAACGAAGCCCTCGACAGCATGAGAAGTGAACTCAAGAAGATTGGTGGTAGTGGAACGACCTGCAAGAAAACCATGTTGATTCGTTGAGACCAGCCTCTTGCAGATCGGAGCGATCGCAGAATAGATAATTGATTCGAAAAGCTTCGGTATAACAGACAACTTCGCAATTGGTCTATAATTCGATATTTCGTTTTTGCTACCACTTTTATGAATAGGAATTATGAACGAATTCTTCCAAAGCGTAGGGAAGCACCCTTTATCCAGGGACTTCTGAAACAGGATTTTCAGTGGAGACTGGAGAACGTCCACACAGGACTTCAGGACAGCAGGTGGAATACCGTCAGGGCCCGAAGTGTAGTCGAAAGGGAGTTCATCAATATGTTTCACGATATCAGCAAGGGTAATTGAAAGAGGTAAAAAATGAGGCTCTCGGTTAGGGGTAATGTGACGAAAATTATTGTCATTAGGCTGAAAGTCAGAAGGTAAGAAAGATTGATGAAAGAATGATGCAAACATATTGCAAATCGCAAGTGACTCAGAACTAGACCAGTTCGTGTGCTGCATAGTATTAGGGTAGTTATCAACTTTTTTCTTAGAGTTGACAAATTTAAAGAAGTTCCTAGGATCAGTAAACACTTTATCACTCATGCTGCTAAGGTGTTCACGATACAGAGTAAAAGAGAGTGAACGAAACCTGTTATAGCAATTGATAAATGAATTGCGACTAGGAGAGTCCTTTCTCTTTAAATAGGTTTTCCAAAGTCTATTCTTCTGATTTTTTAAATGCCTGAGTTCATTATTAAACCAAGGTGGAGAAGAACTGGGCAGTTTTTGGGGCTCATAAGGTACGCAAGAAACGAGGGCCTCGTATAGTACGTTATAAAACAGTGCCACATCGTCATCCAACTCATTTGCGGTAAGCAAACTGTTAAAATCGATCGAGGCAAGCTTAGATGACAGCTCCCCAAAGTTAGCCTTTCTAAAGTTAAAGGAATGGGTTACCTCCTCCGAACAAGGCGTATTCTCTGAATTGAAGCAATAATTAAGCAGAAGCGGAGGATGGTAACTGTCAACAGACGTCATGACTGTTGGACTGAGTTCGACAGTCATATTGACTTCGTCAGTAAAGAATACCAGATCTAACTGCCTCCCCAAAACGTTAGATACACCGCTCATTTGATTCAAGCCAAGTGAGAATAAGGAATTAAGAAAACAGGATTCCTTAGAATTCAGGGGCCGGTTCACGTAACTCGAACGACGACAATCGTTCGAAACGAATTTGAAAACGAAAAAATTTGTCTCGAAAAAATTGAGCGTTCACGTAGCTCGAAAGAAAATTTAAGCAAACCACATTACTGAAACACGATTTTCTTTACAAAAACCGCTGTAAAATTATACAATTTATTGGCAACAACTTAATTAAATTTTTAAAAATAATTTACATTATGTAATAACTTATAAAAGTCTACTTTTAAATTGGAAAATTAATCTTAATAATACAAGTGTTCGATAACATAAGAGCTTTCGAGTCAGCAAACGAAAATTTGTATTTTTTTCGAGCTACGTGAACGCGAAACGAAAAAAAATTTTCGTTGTCGAGTTACGTGAACCGGCCCCAGGTTGCCTTCAGGAAGGTAGTTATCGTCATCTACATCCGATACCCACTGAATATTGGGTAAATTAAAGTCCCCAAGGAGAAGTAATTCATCACCAGTGTCCATCATACTCGAGATATGATCAACACCAGAGATGAGAATATCATAGAGATTTTTACCTCTATCGTCAAGAGTGCTTATCATATCTGGTGGGATATAGCAGCACAGCGTGAGATCCGCGATCTGATTAATCAACGTGAATTTATATACAGACGCTATCGTAAAACAAAGATTCCCAGCTGTCTTAGTGCTTATAAAAAACTTCGCAACCTCTTCAACAGTAAAGTAAAATTTGCTAAACGTGAGTTTTATTCCCGCAAGCTTGATCCTGCCCTAACTTCCAAACAACTTTGGTCAAATCTCCGGTCATTAGGTATTAATGTTTGACTCAGTAGTTCACTCTCTTCTGCTCTACAAGCTTAGTGCATTCTACAGTTTTTCTTCTTCTGCTATTCGACTTTTCTCATCTCTTCTATCTAATCGGCTTCAGTGTGTGCGCCATAATGGTACTGTGTCTTCTTTTTTACCAGTACCTTTGGGGGTTCCACAAGGTTCAATTCTTGGTCCCCTTCTTTTCTCATTATATGTTAATGATGTCATATCTGTTATCCAACGTTGTTCCTTCCATCTGTATGCTGATGATCTCCAGTTGTATACCTCTTGTCCTCCTAGTCAGATTAGATCTTGTATCTCAGATTTTAATAATATTCTGTTCCAAATAAATCAGTGGAGTTCATACAATTTCCTTCAATTAAATCCTAATAAGTGCAAAGCTCTCGTCCTTAGACGTCCCACTCTGTCCCTGGACAATATTCCTAACATATTCCTTAATAATGTTCCTCTTCCCTTCGTTGACTGTGTCAATAATCTTGGCATTGCTATTAATTATAAACTATCCTGCTGCAGTCAAGTCTCACTTATGCTCTCGAAGATCTATGCTACACTACGTAAACTTTGGCTCTACGGTAGTCTCTAATCACCATCTATTCGTGCCCCAACTAGTTAAAGCTCTTGTTATACCGCACTTTCTTTATGGCTCCCTGGTTTATATATCTTTTGACTCATCTTGTCGTCAACGACTTACGGTTGCATTTAATGATTGCTTACGTTATATATTTCACTTGAGACGGACAGATCACATCTCGGGTATACGGAATTCCTTATTAGTATATGACGTTTTTCGTCTTTTAGACATCATGGCTCTGGTCCTTTTATATAAAGTGTTCTATACCAAAAGTCCTTGTTACCTGTCTGATTTCCTATCTCCCTTGCACTCCACTAGATCAATTAAATTTCTTATTCCTGCACATCTGTCCCTAATTGGTAGTCGCTCCTTCTTTGTGCATGCTATTAGGCTTTGGAATAGCCTTCCCAACGTGGTGCAAAGAATAGGCACAGTCGCGGCGTTCAAAAAGCAATCTATTTTTCTCTCCTCCTCTTAATTTTCTCTTCTTCAGTCTATCTAATTTTTCTTTCTTCTATGCTTTTATGATCACAGAAATAGTTTTAATTAATTTGTGTAATTATCTAGTTAAGGTTAGTTTAAGCTATTTATTAAGCTCCCAATTTTTATATTATTATGTTTTCTTTTCTGTTACTCTAAAAGATGAAAGTCTTGTGTACTCACTCCTGTATTAAATTAATAAATAATGATAATGAAAATGATCTAATTTATATTTCTTAGCCCCCACGGTATACTGAAGCATGGTAATGTAAAAGAGACTGACAACTTCGAATACCGCAAAAAAGGCACCTAGTGACGTCAGCACTAATGCAGAAACAACAATAGCTTGGATTTTATATAGAAAGCAGTCATCACGTGACGTCAGCAGTCTTTTACATTACCTTGTTTTTGTATACCGTGGCACGGTACGTCACTAGGTGCCTTTTTCACGGTAGTCGAAACAGGCCCGTCGTTAGCCGCTTCAACGCCCGCGTGCAAAAAATTTACTTATTTTTTCTGACTGAGCTTGTTGGAAGGTGGTTTAGTTTGGTTACTTATAAGAGTGTATAAAAAAACTGATCGAAGATCGATGGAAGGACCATATTCCAAATTAATAATCTTAAATTTTAATACGTTATTCATTGATATCTCATACATTCAATAAATTTGTTTGGCGCTACATCCCAAATCGACCCTTGGCCTCCTCCAGATGGTGAACATTGCCTCTGCGTCAGCCGTCACAGAGTCTATTCATCTCCTCCTGGGTCTACCTGCTGGCCTGTTTCCCAAAATTTCTGATGACATTAGCCGTTTTGGGATACGATTGCCCTCCATCCTGATTACGTGGCCGGCTTGTATAAGTCTGTTAATTTTTATTAAAGTTGAGAATTGTGGGTCGTTAAAACTTTCAAACAACTCGTTGATGTATCTCCTTCGCCATATTCCATTCTCTCTGGTTGGGCCTATTATTTATCTGAGAACTTTTCTCTCAGATCTGTTGATTCGTTCCTCTCTATGTCCTGAGTCCAAGTCTCCCTACCATAACACAGTACTGGTCGTATTACTGTTTTGTAGAGTGAAAGCTTCGTTTTCCTGTGCACAAATCTTGAGTGCAATATTTGTTTTTGGGTATAAAAGACTCTATTTGCCAGTAGTATTTGTCTGGTTATTTATTCTTTTTCTTCATTTCTTTTTGTGATTGTAGCTCCAAGCTAGACTATTTTATCAATTACTTCAGGGTTATGCTCGTCGATTGTAATATTTCTTCCAATTCTAAATCTTCCTTCTCTGGATTGTTGCACCACTTTCGTTCGTTCTTCGCTATCTTCAGGGTTATGTCTTTTTCCGCCTCTTTTAATTCGACATAAGCTTCTTTTGCTGCTAAAACGGACCTTCGCGCGATGTTCACTGATGCGCTTCTCTGGACTGACGTTTTCCTTATCACCCATTCTAGGGCCAGGTTGAAAAGCATTGGGGCAGCCCATCCCCTTGTCTAAGTCCTTGTAGTTCTTCGAACCCTTCTGTCACAGCCTTTTGGATCGCCAGTGAGTTATTTGTTGCGAATTTTGTACCAGCTTTGGGAAACTCCAGCTTTGTTACCAGCTTTAAGGGAACCTATAATTCCCATAGGAGCTCGTATAGCCTCCCCCTTTTTATTGAGTCATATGCCTGTTGAAAATATCTGTTATATCTACATTCCTCTTTCGCAGATTTTCTCCAGAATTTGTCATAAGATCAGCAGCTGGTCCGATGTTGACCTGTTTATCCTAAAACCAGCTTCATTACTTCCTCTATAGGTTCTAGTTCTAGGTTTCCGCTATAGGTTCTAGTTTTTGTTTCACAAGAATTGTGGTTTTCCAGTTGGTGCTGAAGAGTGAGATGCCTCTGTAGTTGTTACAGGTTAATCTATCTCCTGTCTTGTATATTGGACATACAATCGCTTTCTTCCAGTCATCTGGTATAACTTCTTCCTCCCAGATGCTGCATTGAGTTCGTGTAAGATTCGTAATAATTGTGCTCCTCCTTTCTTTAGCAGCTCAGCTGCTATTCCATCGCGCCTGGCGGTTTGTTGCTCTTTTGCCTTTTCCAGCTTCATGTTCCTCATCCAGTGTTGGTGGTTCAATTGAGATATTGTCTGTGGATCCTCGTTGTGTGGAAGTAGATTCAATAGGTTCTGAAAATATTCTCCACTTTTGTTTTATCTTATCAGGGTCTACTAATAGGTTGCCGGCTATCTTTGCAGATGTGCGTTCTTGGCTGAAACTTATTGGTGATCTGGCGAGATCCTTTATACGCTTGTCTAATTCCCCTTGTCTAATGAAGGCTTCCTGTATCTGTAAGACCTTCCTGTTTCGATATTCACTCTTCTTCTTTCTGCAAAACTTGTCTACGATTTTTCTTTTTTGCCTTGAAGACTTCCATCCTTGCTCTTGCTGGCCTTGCGAAGGTCTCCCGGTGGCTCTGGTTTCTTTCTTCAATTGCGGCTCTATAGCCCTAATCAAACCAGTCAATTCTGTCTGTCTGGGGGCACAGCCTAATGTTTCCTCTGCTGCCTCCTTTACGCTGCTTTTAATTTTCTCCCATTTATCGTTGTTCCCATGGCTGTTCTGCCCCTCTTAGACTAAGAGCCAGCGCCTGCCAGACATACGTTAAAGTTTTATACTAGCTGAAATTTTTTTTGCGTGTTCTCACTAGTGTAGGGAACAATGTTTGGGGGTTACTAACCTTGACTAACGGTGCCTTCGGTAGGTTCGGTAGGTATCAGGTAATCTAGGCGCGCAGTACATGAGTTCTCTCACGTTAAAGTATAAAAGCTGAAATTTACACAGAGGGTTCAAATGACCATTCTAAGTCAATATTTAAAAAGCCAGACCTATCCAAAGGGTCTAACACTCCCCCAGACGCGGTAGAAGGTCGAATGCACTGAGAGAGGATTGCTCAGGTACATGAATGCATTTAAGAAAGTATTCGTGCAGTTTAAATTTTATAATTCATGAAAATTATATGTGAATATTACTTAAAAATTATCATACAATAACTTTTAAATATCCAGACACATTCGAAGGGTTAAATACCCCCTTAGACTGAATAAAGGATAGCTAGAACTATACATGAGAGAGCATCACAAAACTGTTAAGTGAATTTGATGCGAAAAAAATTATTTATTCAATACATAGATCATCATAATTCATCATCCTCATTTTCATTGTTGTCATCGTCATCTTCATAATTTCCATAATTGTCATCATTTTCCCAGTCATGTAATTGATTGCTTTCAGTAGTTTTAATACTGTCTCGTTCTGATATTTCTGTAAAAAAGAAACACGTTTATTTAATACTTAGCTGCTGTTGAATTAAAATTAACTTTTGATTAAAAAAGTACCTGATGGAGTTTTAAGTGCATCACTGACGAAGTTCGGTAATTGATCGCCTTCGAACCATTTAAAGTTATATTGGTTGTCATCATTGATCGTCCATCCATAATCTTCTGGGTTGTAAATGTGAGGGTTTTTAAGTGAGGAGTGGGCGAACAAAACGACCCAGTTTTGAAAATTGTTCAGAAAACGCAAAAAACTATTTTTGTCTCTGAACTGTTTGCAGGGAAAACCTACACTTAACTACCAAAAAGGTATGACATGCAAGTGGTTTTTGAAGTGTCTGAAATTGAAATTAGTTGTATTTTAGTGTAATGAACACGGTTCCGTCAAAAAACCTAAAACGGCCAACCATGGACATGTGCCGTTTTGTTCGCCCACTCCTCAAGTGAGCCTTGGTCCAAACGCTTGCAATATATGTATTTTGTTCTTAAAACGTGCTGAAAGACTTCACTCTTACAAGGTCGCGTCGAAATTTCTTAATTTTATTTGAAATGATTCAATTACATCTGCAGCGGTGTAGGTATTAATAAACAATTGGAGTCGCGCTGCATCTACATCATTAATGCCTGCTACATTATATAAATCAGAGATGAACTGCTGGACCGTTTTGAAAGCGATAGTTTTCTCCTCTTCATTATGAAAATCAATATTGGCAAAATTAGCAAAGAGTTGTTGATATTCTTCTTTTTTCTTCAACAATTTAAAAGGCTTGACTTTGCCTTTTTTGAAAAAAGCAGGATTATAGTCACATCCTTTCATAGCGTGAAGTGCAGGCAAACTTTTGCATATTAGATTTCCTTGATTTTTATGAATTGTTGTGAGATCTATGTATGTATCTCATTTTATTTCCAGTCCCTGAAAGCATCCATACCTGTGATTTTTCGTTTTTGATATGATCCATATGACCAAGTATTATAGCAGCGATGTCAGTATCGCTAGCTCTAATAACGATATTCGCCTCATAGTCGATGTTGCACAAATGATATACAATTTTTGTGTCTGCTTCTTCATGATCTTGACATGTAAGATCTTCAAGTACCTTCAACTTTTGAAGTCAAAAGTATACTGGCATCTGTTGAACCCAGTGCCCCAAAAATACATTTAGAATATTGACCTTGTCCTACTTTTGGAGCTGTTCAGAGTGTACTGCGGAATAGGCATTTTCTCCATACCTATATATTTCGTCATCTCTTCTTCTTCTTTGATCCGTTAGCTGGCGGTCTGAGCGGGACGTCCCGCAACGGATACGCTGCTGTCGGTGCCGCTTTGAAAGATGCGACTTTTTGCCTAGTTCCTTCGGTTCTTCGAATTGACCGATCCTGGCAATTCGGCAGATCGACCACCCTGCTCCTTTCACACCCTGGGCTTGGGACCAGGCGACGGCCGAGTTTTCGTCATCTCTAAAACCCACTAATACTATTTTATACGCATTCACGCACACGAAGACATTGTTTCGCTTGTACTCCACCTTGTTCTGTGTCAAGGAATACATACATATGTGAGACCCTCCAAGTGTTTGAATATTCTTGCAAAATAATTATCAAGAAAAATATATAAAATAATATATTAAAATATTATAGTCATATTTCGTTGAATATTACTAAATTATTCTAAATTTTCTTAGTTATGTCATAATTATTGAATAATACATATCTATTTATGTATATTTTATATTATATTAAAACTACTAAAAAATTCAAAAATACTAATAAATATTTTTTTTTTCATTTATTCATATACATAAGTAACGACTTATCGATGCATGCGACTTTATACCACTAATTAATATTAAGCTAAATTTAATTTATTTACTTATATTAATAAATAAACAACCTAAATTTAATTTCTATGTACTGAATAAATAATTTTTTCGCATCAAATTCACTTAACAGTTTTGTGATGCTCTCTCATGTATAGTTCTAGCTATCCTTTATTCAGTCTAAGGGGGTATTTAACCCTTCGAATGTGTCTGGATATTTAAAAGTTATTGTATGATAATTTTTAAGTAATATTCACATATAATTTTCATGAATTATAAAATTTAAACTGCACGAATACTCTCTTAAATGCATTCATGTACCTGAGCAATTCTCTCTTAGTGCATTCGACCTTCTACCGCGTCTGGGGGAGTGTTAGACCCTTTGGATAGGTCTGGCTTTTTAAATATTGACTTAGAATGGTCATTTGAACCCTCTGTGTAAATTTCAGCTTTTATACATTAACGTGAGAGAACTCATGTACTGCGCGCCTAGATTACCTGATACCTACCGAACCTACCGAAGGCACCGTTAGTCAAGGTTAGTAACCCCCAAACATTGTTCCCTACACTAGTGAGAACACGCAAAAAAAATTTCAGCTTTTATACTTTAACGTATGTCTGGCAGGCGCTGGCTCTCACTCTATCTCAAGTTTTGTACGACAGCATGCTGGTAGGCATCTTACGATACAAAGAATAGTAATATAAGTTCTATATTGCTTAGACTTTGTATTTAAGGATTTTTGGGTACAAGAGGGCGATTTATGAAGTCAATACTTTCACACATCATCCCTAAGGACAGTCCTATAAACCTATGTTGAAAATTCAATACAAAGCATAGTGATACACGTTCTATGTTCTTCAGGCTTTGTATTTAGGGGTGTTAGTAATTTTTTGAAAACGATTAAGGCTGGAGTGTTTTTGAAAATACCTAAAAACTTAAAACTTCAAAGATCGATATCTCGAAAACTAAGCGAGATATCAAAAAATTATATTTTACATTTTCTCTTATTTTGAAGGGCTTCATCAAAATCTATCGCCACGGAAATCGACGCCACGGAAATCGTAGACTCCCTACCCTATTCGCAACCCCAGCCCACGCCCGTTGTAGTAAGAAAAATATATCTGCCCCACCGCAATTGGGGCACTCAAAAATCACCTTAAATAGCTCCAAAAAAAATATTTGAGGGCCATTGTACTCGGGAGCCCAAATTATAAACATTTACTATAAAATTAGTTTAATGTCCGTCAAACTTCTACCAAATATTCCAAGATAGAGATAAAGCCCCTGGAATTGCTTAGCAGTCACCCACCTTTGTAATACCAGTCTATCATGCCCGTCAGATGATGTTTAATAGCAAGATTAGTTTGCATGATATAAGAGGATAGAATAGATTAGGCGAAACCTAGGGGCTGCTTTAGTAGTTGGCAATAAAACTTACGCTCAATCTCAAGATTCTGTGCAAGGTTGGAAATGTTGAAAGCAGAAAATCACACAGTCGAATCATGAGTTTCTAGAAGAAAAAGATAACTGCACACTGTGACGAGCGAAGCGGTCTTTGATTTATTCCTGTATTCAAGGCGGGAGCAAATACCTACGACCTGCAGTCCGAGTTGCTGGGTTATATCTCTTCTTAAGAGATCCCAGGCATTAGGCTGCATGTTTGGAGATTTTAAACGTGTAGTTTATGGCAAATATTCAAGAGTTATGTGTCACGCCTAAGATGTTAAGAAATAGATTAGCCGTAATATTCAGACCGTCTACTTAAAAGAAGCGTACAATAGGGAAAGTGTTATAGGAAATTTAGGTAGAATTTCGTTTAAGAAGCATTAAATTCAACGCCATTTTAACGTCGTCAATTACATATGAATACGATATCCCTGTCGACATTAGTTGTCGGTCATGAAGACAAGGTTTTGTACGTGCTTGGCTTATCATTATCGAAAAAATAATGCAGAGTGTCATCATTAGCGAAGGTGGGAGTTGGAAAAAGGATTGAGAGAAAGTCGTTTATAAAGATTAGGATTGATGCGGGTAGTAAAATTAATCCCTGAATGACAACGGTGGCATGGGATTTAGATTCGATGCCGTGCAATACTACCTGTTCATTGATCCAGGGCTGGCTTTAGGTATTTTGGCGCCCCGTACGAGAATTTTTATGCGCCCTTAATTTTTTAGGCATTTCTTTTCGGTAGATTACCTATATTATTATGCACAAATAAATAAAATAATAAAATAAAATGTGGTTTTACAACGGGCGAACACTGGCCGCTTGGGAGCACATACCGGCTATAACGGACAAACTTGACAAAAAAAATTTAAATGGCCGAGGATTGGGGTGGTAGCACGTAAGTTGTTTCAATCGACCTCTCCATATAAAAAGTCAAGATTTTTGTACGGAGAGGTCGATTGAAACAACTTACGTCCTACCACCCCTGAGCTGTTCACACGGGCATACGACGGCAAATTTGAACCAAAAAAAGCTGCTGCACCTGCTGCTGAATGGGAATTATGTGGACTTGATCATTTCGTTTTATACAATTGTCCTTTGAATTATTGTACTCAAATACTATTTATGCACAAGAGAAACAAACTCGCCAGTCGTAGGTTTGGTTTTCGGGAAGTGTGTTGGTATGTGATTTCTATTTTAGTTATTTAACCGCTCGAAGGAAAAAAACAAGACTAATAGTTAATTTATACTTTACCTCTAGAAAAATAATCCTTTTAACACAAACTTTATACCCCTCTTGATATCACAACTACCATGAAATCACGGTAGCTGTGATATCAAGAGGGGTATAAAGTTTTTGTTAAAAAGTCTTTGCATATTTTGTCCGATGAGGGTAATCCTTAAGCATTTTTGTATTCCTATTGTGTCGAACTAGATTCTATCGGACAGGAACTGTACCTTAACGGTATCCTTTAGGGGGTCCAAAGAAAAGCGAGAGATAAGCACATGCCTCCTATGTGACAGCAGCATGAATTTCAACTTCTTGAATCTGTCCGTGGCAAGCGAAAATCTGCAAAAATTAAGCGGGTCGTGTAGGTTTCTCAGAGCGAAGAGGAGAAAGGACCCCGCACAAATCATATGGAAACGTGCTTTCGGTCAAATTGGCTGGAATTTCACTATGTTGTAGCTGACATCGTCCTGATCAAAAATGCTCATGGGCACGAACCCCAAAAATTAGACTTTTTGCGTTTTCAGGTACTCGTAGGATCGTTTCGATTTGTGCAAGGTCCTTTCTTCTATACTGGGTCCAACCTACCGCTACCTGAAATATAGGGTCCCAGATCGGGCACGTATTTTCCAGGATTAAGGAAGACGACAGAAAAGAGTTTTGGGACCCGAACGTTATCGAATTCTTGGGATCTTCTCTCCTCTATGAAGAGAGAAAGCCAACAAGCTTTTGGCTCTGGAAGCAGTATTATCGTAGTGCAAGGTGAAATTTAATTTATTGTCTGGAACAGTGCCTAGATCTATCACTTGATCGACGCGGTCGAAGGCCATAAGATTCGTAGTAGTCGATCGTCCCTTTCTGAAACCATGTTGCATGAGTCGATTAGAGGAGTAATCTTATCGTTAAGAAGTTTCTCGAATAATTGTTGATAAGATGGGAATACCCCTGTAGTTTTCCACCGAGTGCTTATTAGATGTTTCGTGGATTAGAGTAAGATAGGATTTTTCCCATATCTTAGGGAACTTTCCTGTCGATAATGGTTTGTTGAAGATAAGATGGAGGAAAGCAAAATTCGATTTGAACACTCCTTCTCTCAAGAGCTGCTATTGGTCAGCACTGATTTATTGGTAGAAACTGAGCACAATAGTTGCAAAAGAACGTATAATAAAGCGCCCATGCCAGCTGTCGTTTACGTTTTTTTTTTCAAACCCAAGAAAAAATAAAGGAAAGAAAATTATTAATATTATTATATAAGCATAGTGTTAGCAATATGAAGTAATTGAAAAATATAAATTATTAGTTCGCAATTAATATTACTTTTTGTTAAGATATCTTCGGTTGTTAATAAAAATATAATAGAAAAAAAAGTAAAAGAATAGATGAAACCAAAAAAACACCAAACTAAAAAAAAATTAATAAAAAGAAACAAAACATAACAAAATTATAAATATATGTATACGAAAAACAGTACAGATTTTGTTTCCTTAAGAAATTTAATCTTTTTATATTTTAAAAATATCAAAAAGATAGAATTATAATAGCATTTTTTTTTTGTTTTTAAATTAATAAAGTAATTAAGAAAAAAATAATTAAATATAAACTACAAAACTAAAAGCAGCCACTTTGGGAATATGGGTCCAATGAGGGGTGAATAAAAGACGAATTTCTTCTTTCATCTAAATTTTCAATAATTTTCTTCTTCCTTCCTCTTTTCCTGAAAAAATATATAAATGTTTTTATAAATATTTAAAAAATAAATAAATAAAAGGAAAACAATTTAATATTAATAATATTTGGACCAAAAAAAAATTAATTTCATTTTCTCGTTTACTTTTTTTTATCATTTTTATTAATACACCTTAAAACAAAAAAAAAATAAAGTCTTTTACGGACGTAATTATTATTCATTTCATTCACTTTTACAAAAAGGGACAAATATATTCTTAGAATTATAGCAAAATTTATTTAAAAACTAATTATTTAAATAAAAAACCATAAAATGACAACCTATCGTTTCTTTTACTTTTCTTTTTTGCTTGCAAATATTTTTAAAAATAATATTTTAAGGATTCGAGTATCAATTACTTTTTACAAAAATAAACTAACGCTATGTTTTTTTGTTTTTGTTTTTTTGTTTTTTGAATATATACAGCGAATATATAATTATATAAGATAGATACAAGACTAGGCTTCACAGATGGATCATCTTTGTATTAAAATTAGTTTATATTACTATTGAACTTTTACAATATTTGTTCAAGTTTTACAAGTATTTATTTTGTTTGTTTTGTTTATTGTTCGTTTAACTTAAAAATAAAATGTACTTAATGATTTGTTTTTTACAGGTTTTTTAGTAACTGACAATCAAAAGAATTCTTAAAGCTAGTACCACATAACGAAAGAGAGACCAGTTAAAATTGGCACTAAATACTTAATAATTTATTAATTTTATCTTTTATTTTGAGTATTCTATATTTTTTTTTAATTACCAACCAGCGTTTTTATTAAATGGATTGATAATATGTGTAGAACAGGCCGTTCTGCTAGCAGCAAAATAAATTAATAATATCATACCATTTGGGGAGCATTTGCACTTGAAAAAGAAGCTTTAAAATTTATCTAATGGAAATCTATACATAAGAAATGTTTATAAGTGTTTTTAATTGGCTTTATTTAGTTCATAGGACCCTTGGTGCTATTTCAATTTATCCTATCATTGATCAAGCCATGCTACAGTGTCTAATAGTTTGAACGGATACGTAGAAGTTAGAAAATAATTTGGAGTTGCCAGGGCTGGCGCTTGGGTTTTTTGTGCCTGGTGCCCTATGCCACATTGCGCCCCATAAGCTATTCATTTTTGAAAGCAATGAGGACAGTCGAAAAAGACGCACACACTTGCTGGATGAGAGAAACAATTTTTAGAGTTTGCGCAAAATATAAAATTCCACCATAATTGTGGAAAATTTCAACAACTCCCTCGACCCCTCTTTTAGTCCCCTTCTAATTTCCTCAAGTATTGCGGAAAAAAGGATCCCGCTATCCTGCTATCCCCTCCTTTAAAATAGACAAAATTTCTATGTACAAAACTCAGTTCAGGTTTAACTACCGAGAAATAAAGAATTAATTATAAATCAATTGTAGAGTATTTTATTTCCGTTTTAAAGCCGGGTTATTTAACTATTTTTTAATTTTGGTGCCGAAACCCGGGAACGGAAACGGCTAACGAATAACGAAATCTATTGCGCTTTCTTTAACCGAAAAACATGAACCAAGAAACCGTAACTCGCGCCGCATACCGTGGTCAGGTAACGCGTCTCGTGAATTCAGCTCTCGATTATTTAAGTTCTCCTGAATCAAGGAATACCGAAAACGCCGATGAAATTGAGGAAGAGCTGGAGTCATACCTGCAGAGATTAACAGCAGCACATGATAGTTTGTGCACTGTAAACAATTAAATTCGCCAAAAGGATTTAATAAAAACGGAGGATTACGAGCGGGAATCGCTGAAAATTATCGAGTACGAAGAGGCCGCTATAAATGCTATTAGTCGCATCAAGGTGCGTCCTAACAAAATAAAAATTAAGTCGAGTGCTGCAAACAATGGCGAGCCAGATCCGAAACCGCCATCTGAAAAGCACGGGTGCACGAAGCTGGAGCGGTTGAAACTCAAGAAGTTCTTCGGAAATCACAAAGAATGGATTTCGTTTTGGCAACAATTCCGTACTGCATTGCATGAAAACTCCACCTTGTCCGGCGTTGAAAAATTTCATTACTTGCAATCTGTTTTGTCAGGAGAAGCTGCAAGGGCAATTGAAGGATTTATCCCCTCTGATGAGTGCTATGACAGTGCAATCGGTTTATTGCAGGAGGAGTATGGAGAAACGGGAAAACTCATAGGGGGTATTCAGACGGTGCACATTCATGGCAAGTAAAACCGGTTTTATAGATGAAAGAGGGAAGGGAGCGGAAGAACTTAACGAAACATTTTTCACGCAAAGGCAAACGTGTGAAAACTTACACACATATAAAATGTTACTTCTATCTCTTGTTTTCTTTAGCTCTGTTTTTGTCTGACAAATGAATTTTATTTACAATACATTTAAACGTTCCTGTAAAGCTTTCAAATGTTCTAAACACAATTATGCCCCGTGTGTGTTCCGAGGGGTTGAATAAAACCGGTTTTGCTTAGCACACTTATGGCAGCGTCTGAATAGGCTCATAGACCTTAGCATGCAACAGCTGATGGAATTACCTCGAGTTAGTAGTCGTAATGATGTAGTCGGACTACGCCACCTCTATAATATGGTTGTGTCAACCACACGTTCACTTACTACTCTGCAAGTTCCTACAATACACTACACTATTATGCTGAAAACAATTTTGTTATCAGCCATTCCTTCCGATATGCGACTAGAATATCATCGCTGTGAGAAAATATTGCGATCACAGCAACCGAAAGAGTCTGGAGAACAGGTTGATATAAACGACTGTGTGAGCGTCTGTAGTTCATCAGTGTCTTGTGGAGATGTGCAAGTGTAACACGGCAACAGCTCAAGGTTGCTAATTCTGAACACCAATCTTCTTAAGTATGACAGCGGCAGAAATATCTCTGGTATCCAAAAAAGGTATTACCAGGACGACTTCCCTTTTCCTCGCGCTCTCTCGATAATCACGAAGAAGGACAGTCGACATATTATTGAAGAGCCACATTTAAAGTCAAAAGTCAATTCATTTGTTTTAAAATTATCTTAAAATAAATTGTTAAACGTTTTTACTCGGACACTAGTTTTGTTTATTCAATTAATTAATACGCTTTTAACAAGTCAGAAGTGGGATTACCGCAGATTGGATCTTGAGACATCTTATGAGATTAGGTATTCACCTTCAATCTAATTTTTTTTTTTGGGCGTTTAAATCTCTACGTGGACGATGGCCGACGAAAACGAAGGACCAAATTCCAATGGTAGTGACGCTGGAGATAATTTTCAAGAAAACGATTTCTCGCCAAAGGGTACACACGGAAGCACCATGAGGAGCGCCCCCAGTTTGGAGCAGCGAGAGTTGGACCTTTTGCGACGAGAGATAATCCTTTATCAACGTGAAATCGCATTGTTGACTCGCGAAAACAGCTCACTAGCAACGCACACCCCAACGAATTTGCAAAATAATATTAGTGATGATCGTTTTTGTAGCGCATCGGGAAATGTTAGTACCTTCGGACACATCACAAGCATGAAGGAAACACTTGCCAAATTCGACCCATCAACAAAAGATGTAAGCACTAAACAATGGATTGACGCCGTAGACAATGTGAGGACAGTATACGGCTGGAACGATAAAACTACATTGTTCTTGGCAACGACTCGGTTAATTGGAGCTGCCCAGCGATGGTACCAGGCAGAACAATCTACGATAAACTCATGGATTCAGCTCAAAGAGAAGATAACAGCTGCTTTCCCTTCATTTGTCGATGAAGCAGATGTACATTTTACATTAGTGAAAAGAAAAAAATTGCCTACCGAGTCAATAGAATATTATTTTTATGACATTTTATCAATTGCTAAACGTGGCGGGCTGAGTGAGCAGGCAATCATAAAGTACCTACGTGATAACTGGGCTTGACGATGCAACCCTTAAGCGAGTACTGTCATGTCACATGTCAACGTTTCGACTCTTCGCAAACTTTGCTTTCGCACTTAAAGTGGCATGAAGCTACAGTGAAACTTAGTGGAAGTAGTGATTTTAGCAAAACAAAAGTGCAAAAAATGGAACAGCAAATTCCTCAGTCACCTAGGTCAAGTCAAATCAGCTGCTATAACTGCGAGAACCAGGACACCTTTCTAGAGATTGCCCTAAACCGCAACGACGCCCAAGGTGTGAAAATGTTCGAAGTCAGGGCACGCTGCAAAAGAATGTAAAGGCAATAATGATGCAACGAAACTTCGAGTCGCTCGGATTATCAGGGGTGAATACTATCAATTTGTACGTATTAATGAAAGATTTATTTTTTATTTTTTTAGCTTTCATCGATATGGGAAGCGATGCTACAGTAATGAAAAATTTGTGTGCAAAATTATGCAAATTGCGAATAAACCCTTTCCAGTTGAATTATCATTTAGGATGAATCATTTATTACGGGGATATTACTGCAGCGAAAAGCGGGGTATTGTGCACCTCAGTATGTGCTCATTGTTACAGCAATCGCTGCAGCAATATCCCTGTAATAAATGATCCTGAAGAGAACTTAGAAGAAGAAAATGAAGGTGAAGTGGACAGCTCCGGTGAACCAGACCCCGAGACATCCAGCGATGAAGAATAAATGGAAATAAATATAGGAACTTTGTCAATTTTTCTAATATATATGTATGTATATTCGAAATAGTTTTTCTGTGAAAAAAAAAAGATATTTTGACTCATAACTCTGGAAGTTGGTGGTGTAGAACCTTCGCTTTTACAGTTTAGATAGGTGGGAGTATTCTGCGTATACTGCTACCTAATTCATGGAAGTAGGTCATCGGGTTACCAAAGTACAGGGTGATATGTAAACCTCTATCAAAAAAATTTCAAAACGCCCTAGTAACCAAACCGCTACGATTTCTGCCCCCCTCCCATATGATTTTTTGTTCGTCTATCCAAAGCCTATCTACAGCCCGCCACTTTGTAACTTGAGGTGGGACACCCTGCATAAAGAAAACAATATAAAAACAAAATAATTTTTCATATTTTTTTCTTTACCCACCATTTTCCGACAAAACGTGAGGTTTTTCGGGAAAAGCTTATATAACTTTTTTTGTTGAGAATTTTCATAGCTTTAATTTTGTCTTCTTAACATTTTTCCAATTTCGGCGTTTTTCCGAGCTACGGTCGGGAAAGCGTCGGAAAATTCTTTCAATCGGATTTTCTCGTGATTTTCACGAAGTACGGCCCGGAACTCAACGGTTACCTTTTCTCCAATTGCTAAACTCCCACCATTCCAAATTTCATTAACCTACAATTGTTTTGCAGTTAGCGATTTTTTTACTCTGGAAACTGTACTAGTTTTGTTTAATTAATTAATTAATACGCTTTTAACACAAGTGCGAATTTGACCTTTTTGAAGCGAGAGGTTGAATCCCTGGAGCGATCTTCTATTCGTAAAAGTAGCAAACCGACGTTGGATCAGAAAGCGGAACGCACGCCAACAACAGCCGCTGGCCTGTTAACAACAAATAAAGATTCCCAATGCGTTTTTTGTAAATCGAATACGCACCTAACGCGGGTGATCGTGACATAAAACTAGAGGCCAAAAAGAAATTACTGCAGCAAGAAGGGAGATGTTTTCGATGTGCGCATAAAGGACATACATCTAAATTTTGTCGTGTGAGAGATTTGAAATGTAGTAATTGTTGTGGTCGATCCCGTATTTAATAAAAAATTGTCTAAGAGTGGCACCTCTTTGAAGGTAGCTATAGTCGATATGGAAGAAAAATCAGCTAATTTGAGTGCGTATAACGAATCCGACAGCCGATATGAATTGTTTTTAAAAACCGCCCGTGTGTTTGCGTTTTCGCCAAGAACAAGTGTCAAATTGTTCGTCCGAATCGTAATTGACGGAGCAAGTCAAAGATCATACATACAGTGAGCGTCAAAAGTGAGTAAACACCTAAATTTTCTAACTTTGAGATGGAATATCTCAGTAACGGGTTGGCAGAACTGGATGATTGATATCAAGAATTGTTGCTTGTTTTGTTTTTAATAATTCCCAAAAAGAATATATTTGAAAATAATATTTATTCAGAAACTGTTACAAATAAACTAAAAAAAGTTCCCAAATTACGCGTCAAAAGTGAGTGAACACTTGACATTTTTTTGGAAAAAACTAACGGTACATGAATTCTAGTATTTTGTTGGAGCTCCTTTTGCTTTTATAACTGCAGCCAGACGTCGGGGCATGGATTCCACAATGTTTGATGTGATGTCACTCCTTATTATTATCATATGTGATGTCACTCCATTCCTCGCGAAGAGCGGTTTTCAACTGTTCCTTATTAGAAATGTTCCTTTTACGGATCTGTCGATCCAGATGTTCCCATAGATGTTCGATAAGGTTGAGGTCCGGTGATTGCGGGGGATGTGGTAATTGTTTTGGGCAGCGATACAACAGCCATTCCTTCACTAAGTACGTCGTATGTTTCGGGTCATTGTCTTGTTGGAAAGTCCATTTTGTGGACAATCTCAATTTTTTGACGCTGAGTTGCAGGTTGTCTTTCAAAATTTGAAGGTATGCATGTTTATCCATGGTGTTTTCAATAAACACAAGATTACCGACTCCAGAAGCCGCCATACATCCCCACACCATCACAGAACCTCCACCGTGTTTTACAGTTGCAATTAAATTTTCTTCGTTGAATTCTGCATTTTTTTTCCTCCAGATTTTCGGTTGTTTTGTTTTGCCAAATATTTCAAACTTGCTCTCATCGGTGAAAAGGACATCGTTCCAGTTAATTGCATTCTGCTCTGAATATTTTTTTGCAAATTTCAGCCGCTTTTCCTGGTTATTGACTGAGATCAGTGATTTTTTACGTGGAGCTCTTCCATGGTAGCCGTTTTCGTGCAAAACCCTGCATACTGTCGATGCACTGACTTTTTTTTGGCGGTCTGTGGTTTGTAGAGAAATATTGTTTGCAATTCTGACAGCACTTGCACACGGATTTGTCCTCACTTCCTTCAATATTTCTCGTTTTTGTACGCGGTCGAGTTTTTTTGGACGTCCACAACGTGTCAAATTGTCCAAAGTACCATGATTCTGGAATTTTTCAATGATTTTTTTCACAGTAACGTGGTTCCTCTTGACAGTACGAGCTATTTCTCTCAAAGATTTACTTTGTAAATACAAGTTTAAAATAATTTTCCTTGTTTCTAATTGTGTTTCTGTTCTGATTTCAAATATCGTAAATTAACTCCCACAAAATAACAAACCATCTTGGAAATAACACTCAAACTGCACGTTCGTGACTTCTCTCTGTCGACTACCAACTTTTATAACCATGCACGATAAATCCCGTTAGATTTTTCCAAGAAAATGTCCAAGTGTTTACTCACTTTTGACGCGTAATTTGGGAACTTTTTTTAGTTTATTTGTAACAGTTTTTGAATAAATAGATATTATTTTCAAATATATTCTTTTTGGGAATTATTAAAAACAAAACAAGCAACAATTCTTGATATCAATCATCCAGTTCTGCCAACCCGTTACCAAGATATTCCATCTCAAAGTTAGAAAATTTAGGTGTTTACTCACTTTTGACGCTCACTGTATGTACGTAAACAAGTGGCCGAGAAATTAAATTTGCCTGTTGTGGGTGTTGTTAAACTAAATATTTTACCTTTTGGAAGTGCTCAGGTTAACGGCTTTAAGGAATATGATTTAGTGTCCTTGATTTTGAAAGGCAAAGAGGGTAAAGGTGAAGTAATGTTGGAAGCAGTAGCCGCACCGGATATATGTGCCGACGTTTTACCGATTCCAAACCAAAGGGCAGCGGCCTTGTATGAATTAAATTTGGCAGACTTTAACGATACAAATTATGAGCAGGAACCAGGATTAAGTGTTTTAATTGGAGCAGATTTTTATTGGAGAGTTGTGACTGGTGAGGTAAGACGGTTAACACCAACGTTGTCAGCTGTCCAGACACTTTTTGGTTGGACGCTGCATGGGCAAGGTCCGGTGAGTACCGTATCAGCTACACCGAATACCGAATTAGCGTTTGAAGAAAGGGAATTTTCTAATTTTGGAAGTTAGAATCAATAGGAATCAAAGCAGATGAGTTAGAGAGAAATGAATTTACCAACGAACTTTAAAGAGCTTGCATAGTTAAAAGGGGTTTGCGGTATGAGGCAGCCTTGCCATGGAATTCGCATGGCCATATTGAGGATAACAAGGATAATGCACTGCATCGATTAAGATCATTAATAAGGAAGCTGTCCAAGTGTCCTGAGGCTCTAATTGAATATGACAAAGCGATGCATGAGCTTTTAAGATCTGGCGTAGCTGAGCGTGTGGAAAACGAGGATGAAGGCGAACGACACTATTATATGCCACACAGGCCCGTCTTGATAATCCAACGATAAGAATAAGAATTGTGTTCGATGCGTCTGCACATGCACCTGCTGCCTTATCGTTGAACGATCACCTACATACAGGTACAAATTTATTACCGGATATACTAAAAATGCTTGTGGCGGTTGCAACGCATATCCGGTCGTACAACAATCCCACTAAAACTGCAGTACCCAGAGCACCGGAAAGACATCCACCGAACGACAGGGGTCAAGGAGGCAGCAACTGCCTCACTTTCTGCAGTAACGCCATGACGATAAGTTCGTCGAATTTTTATATTGAATTAGTGAATAGAAACTATTGTTAATAAAAATAAAGTACTTTGATTATATTTCTTTTTTCCATTCTGGCACCACGTGAGAACAATGCTCCTAAATTTCCGCCTAAGAAAAATTGCCCTCATTGGGGATATTGAGAAAGCTTTTTTACAGATTTCTATGCTGTGAAGGAAATAACCAATTTACCAGCACTATCGACTTTTCGTATGACTAGGGTCACATTCGGTGTCACTTCCAGCCCATTTCTACTCTCAATAGCAATTCTAGCGAAGTGCGTAAGATGTTGGAGGAAGATGACATCCCACCTGAGCAGAAAGAAGTTGGCATCAAGTGGAACCCTTATACCGATGAAATCGCACCGTGTTTAGAATCACTTGTTACCTTTCTGGCGGGTCATCGACAAGGATCAAAGAGAAACGTCTTACAATGTGTATCCAGGATCTACGACCCTTTGGGACTCCTTGGACCAGTTGTGATAGGCTTGAAGATTCTTTTTCAGGATGTTTGGAAGACGAAAGTGGACTGGGATGCTCCGCTAACCGAAGAGCTAACTAAGGTGTAGAATTCTTATTTGAACGAGATATTAGCGGTAAGAGAGTTTTATGTACCACGTAACGTTTGTGTGACCAGCCGAATAAGAAGTCAGGAATTACATGTTTTTGCTGATGCCAGTCAGAAAGCCTATGGAGCCGTGGCTTACGTTCGGATCAAAGATCAGTCTGGAGACATTTCAGTTAGTATGTTATGTTCCAAAACCATGGTAGCCCCACTTAAGGAAGGTGGGTCCCTGGAACTGACCCTGCCTCGTTTGGAGTTGACCGCTGGGTTGATTGCTGATAGATTGGTGTCTTACTTGAGTGTCACCATCTACTCAACACAACAAACAAACACCATACAAACACCATCCACACATGTAACATCGATGCAAGTACCATCCACACATGGGAGAATACACATCATCGTTCCATACAGACAACATCAAGTGACAGGAGGAATTATTACATTGCATGGAGAGACGACGGCATAGTTGTGCGTGGTTACAAGCGTTTATTAATATTGTAAATTTAAGATTTTGAGTTCTAAATAAATATTTGAATTGCATTAGTTAAAACCGAAAGTAGCTGTGTTTACATTAGAAAACATCCCATCCATCCTGCAAGGGCACGCATCATCTGCGATACACACGGCCCGCTCACATGGCGCTGCGGACAGGATTCAAATCAACTATGATGAGGAATTTCCTAGTTCAACACAATATCGAACATACAACATCACCTCCATACTTTCCGGAATCCAACGGATTGGTAGAACGAGCCATAAGAACAACCAGCCAAGCAATAAAGAAATACCTGCATGAAAAAGCACAAAAAAATCAATCACACCTTCTACAAAAAGTAGTCCAAAGCATAAACTCCAGCAAACAAAGCTCGCTCAACCAAACACCATTTTTTTTATTATACGGCTTCGAATCAAGACTTCAACGTGAAACATTATTGGGTACAATAGACTGCCAAGAAATCAGAAGCGACCAAATATCAAAGCTTGAACAACATCGAGATAAAGCCTTACAGAACATCAAAAACACAATCGACAAGCAGAAAGCAGCAGAAGATTCTCATCGCAAGAGGATTCCCCTGAAGATAGGTGATCTGGGGTGGCATCACGTAAATTGTTTCAATCGATCTCTTCATATAAAAATCTTGAATTTTTGTATGAACAAGTCGATTGAAACAACTTACGTGATGCCACCCCTGGTTTTGCCAGAAGTCCCCGCAAGGAAAAGCAAAATGGATCCATATTACGAGGATAAACCCTGGGAAATATGCGAATTCGTTAACGACAACATAGTCATGATCAGAAGAACAGAAGCTGATGACACAGGAATTGAATACCGGAAGAAGATACACACAGCACAAATTAGACCCTTCCACGCCAGACAAGAAGCGGAACTAGAGACCGCCAACCATCACTTACTAGGAAACGTAATAAAATCACCTAGCGAAACCAACTCAGAAATATCAACAGAAGATGAAGACAACGTTATGGACATCACCAATCACACTAGGCCGACAAGAATCAAAAAAACTCCTCATTGGCTCCAAGATTTTCGCCTCTAGATTGTCAGGAGACAATTTTCTGAGAGCAGGTGATGTCAGCAACACCATCTACTCAACACAATAAACAAACACCATACAAACACCATCCGTCCGGAAACGTCTGCTGAGAGTCACGGGATATGGTTCTGCAGGTTTAAAAAGGTGAACCCACCGTCACATCCAGCTGTTCAGGCTGAAGAGCTGATCGTCGCGGAAAATTATGGGATGAGGTATATTCAACACAATCATTTTTCTAATGAATTTTTAGCGATTCGTGTCGTAAAAAACATTCCTAACTCATCAAAGCTTTGGTCACTTTGTCCCTGGGTTGATACTGAAGGGATCTTAAGAGTAGGCGGACGACTTCAAGCCCTGCGAGAAAACGTGGACATACTTCATCCGATTATTTTCCCCGACTGCTATTTATCACGGCTAATTATTAAGGATGTCCACAAAAGTATACTTCACGGCGGAGTGAACTCCACGTTATCGAGGCTCCGAGACAAATTCTGGATAATCAAGGGCCGACAGTTAATAACTAGTGGGATGTTGTGCCTAGAGACTAGCCACTAATTACGCTTTTTCATGGTATTCTTTCTGTTGAATAACACTTCAGACTGGATGACAATATATTAAGTGGAGATTGATCCGCACTCACTTCCGACCCGCCGGATCTGGGAATCGAGGCCACTGCCCAAAACAATTACTCAAAAATTATGGAAAAACAAAATAATATGGCCTCGATTCCCAGATCCGACGGCGCGGAAGTGAGTGCGGATTTGACACTTTGCGATTCTCAAATTCGCAGTCGCGGATTTAATTAAATCAAAAATTCGGAGTAAAGACTCACACGCTAATGAAATACCCGATGTCGGATTATCTTAGGCGCATTTGTGGTTTCAAATCCTCAGAAAATTTGTTGCGGATCACACTTTTAAAGCACGGAAAATGTCAAAGAGAGATTCGCGGTTGCAGATTTGAGAATCGCAAAGTCTCAAATCCGCACTCACTTCCGACCCACTGGATCTGGGAATCGAGGCCAATAAATCGAAAGTGTCAAATTGAAAAAAACAAAAAAAAAACAAAACACATCACACATGTAAACACTATATAATTATGTAAAACGAATCTAAAAATTTTTCTATGGATTGGAGGCAAATCTAAAATCACTTTGCACAGCAGAATTAGGTGTATTATTTTACTTAAACATACATTATTGTTAAAAATTCAGCTTACCGCGCCTTTTGTATTTATTTACACTTCAATTTAACTTTATTTTTTATTTTTAAAGAAAATATTATCATGCACGCACTTCACCTTTCTTTAAATGTAGAACATCTACTGAAAAACACAGGCACCTGTTTATCCATAGCATATATGCACGTGCACGCACACAAGTACCCCCACTTCGCAAGAGACCAACACCAATAATTACCCGCCAAAAATATGAAAGAATTGATATATTTTAATAGCACCCCATCTATGACAAAGAATAGTAAACACCATCTATGGCAATATTACATTACTCTTCGTTTTACCTATGATTATCAATTTCCATAAAATATACAAAATACATTTCATAAATAATAGAAAATCTGTTGTCATAAATCAGTTGTTTACTTCCTTCTAAAGTTTATACATATCTTGCATTGGAATGTACCTTTTTATGAAAGCATGAATAAATAGGTTTATTGCCACATTCCTACTAGTTAGAGTTTGGAGTAATGGGTTGGTGCTAGCTCGGGGTGCGACAGGACCCGGGTTCGATACTGGTGATGGCCGCGTACTATTTTTTTTTTTTAAGTTATGATGATTTTGGTAGTGTTTGTTAAATACTTTGTTAAGTTTTAGATTACGCAAAGTTTCACAACTTATAACCTACATAAGCCTTTAACAAAAACTTTGCAAGATTAATTATATATAGCGTTGGTCAGTGTAATACTTATGAATCTCCATGGCCAAACTAGGATACAGCATTATGACAATAATTAAATCAATGCAACGTGAAATAAAAGTTTTAGTTTGGCTTATTTAGCTTATTATAGATTGAGTTATAGCTCACAATTGAATATGTCCCAAAGGTTTTAATTAGTCGCCGCTTTGAGATTTTATCATCAACGCAGGCTTAGTTTATTACACTACAATAAATCATCATAACTAAAAAAGCTAAAAAAAAGTACTTAAAAAATTCATCAAGAATCGAACCTGGTCCTTTCGCACCCCGATCTAGCGCCTTCCCATTACTCCAAACACTAACTTGTAGTAATGTGGCAATAAACCTATTTATTCATGCTTTCATAAAAAGGTACATTCCAATGCAAGATATGTATAAACTTTAGAAGGAAGTAAACAACTGATTTATGACAACAGATTTTCTATTATTTATGAAATGTATTTTGTATATTTTATGGAAATTGATAATCATAGGTAAAACGAAGAGTAATGTAATATTGCCATAGATGGTGTTCATTATTCTTTGTCATAGATGGGGTGCAATTAAAATATATCAATTCTCTCAAATTCTTGGCGGGCAATTATTGTATAATTCTTTCAGCAGCATCTCCATGAAAGATGCGTTAGTTTTTCGAGTTATTTGTTTGAATATTTTCGCAATTCTTCACAATCTTCACTTAATATATTGTCATCCAGACTGAAGTGTTATTCAATAGAAAGAATACCACGAAAAAGCGTAATTAGTGGCTAGTCTCTAGGCACAACATCCCACTTTTGTTTTGTTATTCTGAAGAGATACATACAAATTTAGTTAATAAAAACTTAAAAATATGCTTTTAAACAAAGGGCTTCAAAATTTTTTAGATATGGGGCAAATCGTTTGTAAAATTTTTGTAAAATATTAAAAATTCTGAGAAAAATCACTTCCTTATATTCATGGACTATAAGGACGGTCTAAAATACATCGTTCGTGAAATTTATAAATTTTCATTCATTTCAGTAAGCGTTTATATGCCCTGGTAAAAATTAGATATCTACTTTTCGTTTTAAACCTACCAAATGTTTCGTTTAAATCATACATATTTTTTGTGACAAATCCACAGCGAAGTTCGATAAAATTAAATTTTTGTTTTGGTCTACAGCACCCCCTACATGACTAAAAACTATAATAAAATGAACAGCATATAAAATATGCATATAAACAAATAAATACTTTATATTATTTCCGCGAAATTTCTTAATGATTTATAAAGCCGCCGAAGAGCCATAAAACCTCAAGAAAATGATTTTTTTGCACTTCTAATTAAATAAATGTTTATGTTCTCCTGAGTATCATTATTAAATAATATAATTTTTAGTGAGAAATAGAATTAAAACATGTTACACCGAAGTAAAAAAAAAATTTTATTTCACCATTTTGCGGTCGGGGATTGAACTTGGTTCGCCTGGGATAGGACCCAAGACCCTTACCTCTAGGCTACCGATAAATGAACTTTATTAGAAATCTCTTTTTTATTGTTAAATATACTTTTGTTGTTAAATATACTTCTGGTTGAAATTTCCAGACCATTTTCTCAGTTTTTGGTCTTTTGACCAAGAGCTACATTTTGAGATATTTCCCAAGTCTGTATCTGCAGTACTTTCAGAGATGAAAGTAGGCTTCAGACGGACAGACGGACAGACGGACAGACGGACAGACGGACAGAGCCTCTGTATAAGCTTTTTTTTTTTGAAAAAGCTAAAAAGAATCATTAAGAGCTGCATAATCTGTCGGAAGACGAACTCCAAACCAATGACTCAGCCATTCGCGCCGTTACCTAAGGACCGTTTGCAATTAGTAAAACCTTTTAGTACCGTCGGTATGGACTTTGCTGGACCACTTTATATCAAAGGGGCAAATGATCCTGAGCTGTCAAAGAAAGTTTATATATTGATTTTTACATGTTCTGTTTTAAGATGCATTCACCTGGAATTAGTACGAAATCTCACT
This sequence comes from Thereva unica, assembly GCA_949987705.1. Classification (NCBI taxonomy): domain Eukaryota; kingdom Metazoa; phylum Arthropoda; class Insecta; order Diptera; family Therevidae; genus Thereva; species Thereva unica. Next base: position 195,751,172 of record OX465281.1, on the reverse strand, counting down.
GCAGAGTTTGTTGGCAATTAGACGTTTGTGGCAAGAAGAGGAATACCTGATACAATTTATTCCGATAACGCAAAGACTTTTAAGAAGACATCGAAAGAGCTTCAATCGCTTATTGCCGTACTAAGGAACGAATCTATTGCAAATTTTGTAGCAGGTCATAAAATTAAATGGAAATTTATTGTAGAACGAGTTCCTTGGTGGGGCGGCTTTTGGGAGCGGCTAATAAAAAGCGTGAAAAATATTTTAAAGGTGACCATCGCCAAACCCACTTTAAACTTGGAGCAGCTACAAACTCTATTGGATGAAGCTACGGATCCGAAGCCTTTAACGCCCAATCTATTTTTGAGGGGAACTGCAAACCCCGAAAACGCAAACAATTGTGAATCTGATACTAATTCAGCGACTTTAAGAGAAGCCTGGATGACGAAATGCCGAACCGTGCGTTATCTTGCTAAAAGATGGAAAAGCGAGTACCTGCAGCTTTTAAGATCGTTTCACAACAGCACTAAATTGTTCACAACTAACTTACACCCTGGAGATGTCGTCCTGTTACACGACCCGTCCATTCCGCGTGTTCATTGGAAGATGGCAGTCATCACGAAGACCTTTCCCGGTCGCGACAACAGAGTAAGATCTTGCGAACTCCGAATAGGGAATGAAACCGTGATAAAACCGATTCCGATTCAATTGTTATACCCACTGGAGATGCAAAACTTTTTTGGTGGAATCGATCAGAAATGACATCCCCAACCATATCTAGGGGGTGCGCAAGCATGAAATCACCTGGAAAATTTGTGGTAGCCCAAAAACTGAAAAATTCGCTAAAAGTTCCCTATTTTTTGACCTTTCTTGTTAAATATCTCTTAACGAAGGCTTCTAGGCGAAAAATTTGTTCGTTTTGTTCGTTATTGGATTTGCTAAAACTTACCCTCAGTTGGATTTTTGAAATTTGAATTTTTGCATTGCAAAATAGCCGAAAACTGCGAAAAAAAGTACCTCACTTTAAAGTTATCCCAAGGAAAGAGGAGAACATTATTTTTCAATTTAATTTTGGAATTAGATAGTTTAAGGCATGTTTAGCTTACATAATATCCAAAACCCGATCACTGTTGTGCTCAACAGTCCTTTTTCGAAAGAATTTGAAACGCGCCTAGCATTCCTGGCGTTCCCGAGTTAGCAATTTTTCTGGAGAAAACGCCTTAGTTGCAGTCTTGGGTATCCCCGAATGGTAGAACGATAAATCAGACAGATCACTTGGCCGCCAACCGCAGACTTTACTTGACTTATGCTCCTTTAATCCGTCATAGGGCATATGGCGGAAACAGTTGCCCTCCAGCAGACCCTATTTTGCGCGACAGCTCTCAGCTCCATCCAGGAGCTCCCAATTGATGCGGCCTCTGCTAATAACGTTTTCCTCCACGTGGTTCTGGATCTTCCGACTCGACGGGTTTCTTGCGGATTCCAGTCGAGGCCGGTTTGGTTAGATTCTCGTTTTCGCGTCGCGCAGCCAATCCAATTCCATTTCCTTCGCCTGATTTAGTCGTCTTTCTTGTCTTGGCAGGCACGGCGCCATAGCTCTTCATTTAAAATCTCCGTTGTTCATATGAGGAAGAGGCACGCATGTGGGACATTCTCTTACAAACCGAACGAACCCCTTTCTGACCGACACATTTTTTATTTGGCTGGTTTTTACGGGTTCTATATTGAAAAAAGAGACACGTATTGTTGTTACACTTTCCCTTCTTTTCCAGCGCTCCTCGTGCTATTTAGCGGCTTCTTTCAAAATTGCCTGTCTGTTCTCTTCACAACACATGCGCGTGATTTGCTGATCCTTGTGCGGTTTACGATTGCAAAGGTTTTTGCCATGTTGAGATATTTTTATTAGTGAGTGTGGCCCTACGATGCCAAAAAAGTGCCTAAAAAATTAGAAGCAGTTAACATTCGTACGGACGCATGTTTAAATCCTTTTAATAAAATCAGTCATGCAAAAAGGAGAACCTTAAATTTGCGAAAAGTGAATGAGAATCAACTACGTGCACTAAATTTTTCGATAACTATAGAGTTGTTGTAGCAAATAATCTGAGATTCCTGTCGCCCGCAGGAAGGGAACCAAAATGAACAGTTTGAAATGGTACGTTACTTCTTCTTCTTCTTCTTTAACGGCTCTACAACCGGGATCCGGTCCTGGCCTCGCGCAACTGTTCTCTCCACCGGTCCCGATTCTGAGCCGATGTCATCCAGTTTGGCATCCCTAAACTCTGAGCGTCCTGGTCCACGCCATCCTTCCAGCGAAGGTTGGGCCTCCCTCGCTGTCGCACCCCATAGGTCTTACCGCGGTTACTATCTTATATAAATACGTACTATCTTATATAAAATGTAACTATGCCGTACTAAAGGAGTCTAGTGGAACCAAGCCTTTACGTAGAAATGCGTAGCATAGCCAGCAACAGGGTTGTACGCCCCTAATTCTCTTAGCCAGTAAACTGCTTTCAGTCCAGCAAGTCTTTTCATAACGTATAATATTTTTTACAGCCACAAAATTCATGCAATGAAAACTCAGATGATAAAATCGGTAGTGGAGAAACTCCGTCAGGTGAAAACACAGCGTTTCTGGATGCTCGTGTTGATTATTTAAACAAAGGTTTAGATATCTCCTTTTTTTTATCTCCGATCAAAAAAAAAATTGACGCAAAAAAGTATTCTGTGTCGGTAAATTTTTGCCAAAATCTGTACGGTTTGTAAAAGAACGTCTCATGTGCGCTTTGTGCTTTATTTATTCTGTAATTGACGTAGGAGACGATTGTAAGAGAATTTATTCACCAATTCCACGTCACGGTTATTCAGCGCTGTACGTTCAAGTGAGTTTGCATTTATCCGCATTTCTTTGGTTCTAGTCGGATTTAACCTTAATCCAGCCGAACTAATATCTGTTGTTTAACATGTTTTTGAGGTCCTTGTGTGTGTAAGCTTTATAAAAAGTTTAACTTTATTTGAAACATTTTTCATATAAACTTATGACGAAAAGAACCAAATAAATCTTTTAATTTAATCTTTAAGTAGGGACATTTATGCCCGGTTTCGCAGTGTCGGTTTAAGCTTTCGCTCAGCTGAACCGAAGCCGTTAGTTTAACTTGTAGCTCAAGTGTAAATCGCGTCACGGTTTGTTTTTGAGCTCAGTTCAGCTGAGCCTAGGTCATTGAATTTCTGTAGGCCACTGTCATTTGTAGATTTTTGTTTGTGGTTTGTGAAACCAAATTGTAATTTTAAAATAATAATAAATAATTTTAAAATTGGCTTCTAACGCGAAATAAAATAAAACATAAAAAATTTTTTTTAAAAAATTCTTTTATTTAACTTAAAAAATGTACTGAAAAGTACAAAATAAAAAATATGTAAAAGAAAGCGTGAAATTTCAATTTTAATGAGAAAGTTAAATAAAAGAATGGCGCACTGTTAATTTGTTTATAATTGACAGATGACAAATTTCAAAATGATAAAAATGCGCCATTCTTTTATTTAACTTTTTCATTAAAATTGAAATTTCACGCTTTCTTTTACATATTTTTTATTTTGTACTTTCAGTACATTTTTAATAAAAGAATTTTAAAAAAAAAAATGTTTTATGTTTTATTTTATTTTATATTTTTTTGATTTCTAGATTGATAAACATTTAATTGCGTATTGGTTTTCATTCGAAAAACATTGTTTTATACTTTTTTATAAAGCATTTTCGCTCATTTTAAAAAATTCTTCCGATTAATTGTAAAAGAAATGGCGGGTATATGGTACTGCCAAAATAAAGTTTTTGTCACTTTGAAATGGTACTGCATGGTTGCAGTTACCTGAAGCAAAGTTATTGCCACGTAGCAACTGGATCTGTATAGAATCTAAAACTATAAAATTGTGAAAATGCCTGTTTATAGTTCCGAAAACCACTCTATAATTCGGAAAACCACTGTATAGTTCCAAGAACCACTGTATAGTTACAAAGCCACTGTATAGTTCCAAGAATTAACCATAAAGTTAAAAACGGGGCTTCATGCACCCAACTGCCACTTTGGAGAGACAATCGGCACGTTAAGTTCGCTTTATCGTTGTTAGAGCAAACAAGTTACAGGTATAAGGTGCGTATTTAAAATTTGTGTTGGCAAAGTAGCAATTAATGAGTTTTAAAAATGTGGTAACGCCGGAAAGGGGTAGAATACTCTTTAACACTGTCCCAAATACTTGGGAGAACAATAATATTTTAAAATGGCCTGAGGACATCCTTCACTCTGCAAGAGAATCTCTTAGAAGTAATTCTCGGAGCGTTGCAGAAGACTCTTGGGCCAGCTACGACTGTGTAGTTAAATTATTAAATATTAAATCTTTTGAGGAAGCCCTAAAATTAGAAAAAATGTTTTCAAAGTGCGCGGATAGTGACGCGGAAGAACTGTGAGTTTTTGTTTTTATTTAAACTAGCAATAAGTATGTTGTCGCTCCGAAAATTAACTCAGCGGGACTGGAAGAACACTCTAGCTCCCATAATATTTTTGTACGAACTCGGCGAAACCTGTCTATGGTTTCATTTTTAATACCTTGAATTTAAAAAAAAAGAAAATTTCGGACTGCCAGCACACCCACCTTTAAAGCGAAATTTTAGTTTGTAAATATGTCGTTTTTGCAGTTCGTTTTCAAATAATTTGCAACAAAAGCAAAAAACGCGGGCCCAAAATATTGTAGTCCTAGATAGAAATGTTATTCTGGAGAAGGAAGCAATTATTCGAAATAATATACGCGATCAAGTTCCGGCGGAATACTTAGAGTTGTTCCCCCTTCCATCTATGCAATCCAGGAACGATAACAAAGATTCTACCATAAAAGAGAGAGTGTCTGCGAAATTGGAAGTTGATGCGTTATATTTTCTACTTTTTAGTCTATTATAAGCTTTCCGCAATTTTATGTTGGCCGCCATTTTGAATTTGGAATGACGCCACATAGCAAATTGTGTTCTACCTGTCATATCCTTTCATTTGATACCCATGTCAGAGGGCCGCGGGGCACAATTTCAAAAATCGGCCGCCATTTTGGAACCGCTATCTGGATATTTTTACAAAATGGTCAGATTGCATTGTCATCCAACCTATACGTGTATGCAAAATTTCAGCTCTATCCGAAACCGGGAAGTGGGTGAAATTTTACTTCCAAGATTTGGTCACATACCATGCAAGTTAAATAAAAGAATTTAAAAAAGAAGTCCAAATTTTTCAGCAAATGAAATAAACCTGCTAGTATCACTTGTTTCAAAATATAAAAGTATTATTGAAAACAAGCAGACTAGCACAACAAATGTGGACATGAAGGCCAAAAAATGGAAGAACGTCGAAGTTGAGTTTAACTCTAAATCGGGAACATCTTTTCGATCAGTTGATGTCCTGCGAAAAAAGTATGAAAACGTAAAAAAAAGGACGAAAGTAAAATCGCCCGAAGAAAAAAGATATTTATACGGAACCGGTAGAGGACCTCCAAAGTCCCCAAAACCGATGGATGATGTGGACGAAATAATGAAAGAAGTTATTGTAGTACCTCCCGTGCGACTGTACCGGCCAATAGCTTCAGTTTTAATGCCAAAACGGCCAGTAAAGAATGGGTTTGCGTCGCACAGTGGGACAGAATCCCAAAAAGCTGGCCAAAAATCTAATTTTTGAGTTTTGTGCATTCTTCTGTGTACGTTCAGATCTGGTTTATAGGTAGTCCTAGCATGAAATTCCGGAGCGGGCAGGTATATACCTGCTGTAGGGTCACCTCGACAGCAGTCGACATTCAGCCGTTGTTCGGTACGCACCAAACAAGAGTACGCGTCGGAAAATTCATGCCTGTTTCAAAGTGCTGTTAAACGGACAAACCTATCGCAATTTGAATTCTGCAAAATGGAATCACTTTCTGAAGGTATGCAGAATATAACGTTATGCACATTTATTGCATGTTAAAAATATTTAAATTTTGCAGCAATTAAACCTAAAAAATTGAACTTTTTTTTCTAAAATTGATTTTCCAATGGAGTTTTAAAAATGTCTTCGTGAGTCTCGGTCTCGTTTCGACGAGGAACAGATAGTGCATAGTATCAAGTATAATATATTCAAAAACGGGCTGCTCAGGAGTGCTCAACGAATAGTTAGACTAATTTTTCGGGAGAAATACGTGGATTATACGTCGTGCATTGAACTCTTAGTATAGTTAGAACTGTATTTCCCCCAGTCGAAGATTTTAATAACATCGACAAAATTATAAAAACGGACATTACTACAGATAATTTACGATTTGGCATATCTACATTGCATGTAATAATAGTATATGCATTTACATCTTGCAAATCGTTAGAAGAGTATGCTGACTTATGCAAAAACGGAACGCTACCGTCGGTTTATATTCGGATAGATGTCGCTCATGTTGTAAAAACGTACTGTATTTTTTTAAAAAATCAACGTTCAAGCATAAAAAAACTCTACATGGCAGCGATTGGAAAGTTGTTACCGAGAATTTTGAAAGTGCTGAGAAGATATTAAAGCCGCTCTTGATAATTTGCCGCAGCTCTTACCAAGGAAAAACGCAAAACGGAAAACTCACTCGCTGCACACAGGCAAAACAGGCATTGATAAAGTACTTGGTCTACGGAGAGCCTCGTGCAGGAAACAAAGTAGTCGATTCTATTCTAAAAGAAAAAACGAATGAAAGTGAAGGTTTGATAGTCTCATCCATTGTTCCCTAATAATAATTAATGGAATTTACTATAACACATTTTATTCTTCCAGAAGAGCAAGATGGCACCGACGCGATTGGTTTTAATGAATCTCAACTATCATCGTGCTATGAGTGGGCGAAAAAAATTGACAATGAGGCCGCGAAGCATGCTGAAGAAGAAGGCGAAGATTGCAACGCACATATGAATATTCCGTTAGCACATAAACTAGTGCAACACTGCGCCATTTTGCCTCTGTGGTCGTGTGTAACAAGAAGCAGATTCAAACGTGGTCGGGTTCCTGCTACAAGTTGTAGTATTGAACAAGATTTTGGCGATTTAAAGCATCGAGGATTATGTGGTAATAATAATTTGCGCGTCGATGCTTTTCTAACCAGACATTTAGAATACATTGAAGGTCGCAATGCTCTCATACAAACTCAAGATACCGAAGCGACGAATGGCGTCGTACATGTAGACAAAGTACATCTTATTTTTTTTCTTAATTTTATTCTTTCATCTTGTTTTTGTTATTTCACTTATTTTTGTTAGTTCAGTTATTTTACTTATTATTGTTATTTTACTTGTTATTTTTTGTTATTTTTTATAGACAGGCGAACAAGACGGATCTAATGATGTCAGAGAAAACGGTTGATATGAACTGGAAGTGGAAATTGATGTTTGCAAGGTTGGCACCGATCTGTCGAAAAACAACTGCAGGATCCAAAACAATTCCAAAAACCATGACGTCCCAGATGAAGTATGTTCTGCTTGTTTGAATGGTGACGAACCTCTCGGAGCGCACAAATGCTTCCTGTGCCATAAAAATGTTCACCTCTTAGATGGTTGCTCTATACCTGTAGAAGACGAAGGGGAAGGGTCTGGTGAGGAGGGAGTTTGTTTGGATTGCAGTAAAATTCACAAGGAATCTTTGAATAAAATCGTCTCCTTAAGAAAAGAAGAGAATTGGGGAGGCTTGAATTTGTTGGTCAAGAGAAACATGAAGAAACACGAAGGGAACACCAAGAGAAACACTAAGAAAAGCCTTTATATCAACAGCACCTTCAATAACAATGATTTTGAACTTCACGAAAAATTAAAGAACGTGCCATTTTTTATAAACGGAGATGACGACAATCTAAACACTGTGAAAATTTGCGACAAAGAATTGATCGTGCGAGACACTCGTGCGTTTGATGCTTTTACTCAACTAATCCTTGTAGCGGAGTTGGATAATCCGTTTCTTAGCGATTTTGATGATAACGTAGACGACTTGTTTTTAAAGTTGATATCCTATGCAACTAAAACAGGAATCAACGCTTATGCATACAAACAAGGAGCAGAAATATTGCATAAAATGCCTGAAAGTGTTATCAAAAAGAAGTCCTCGACCCTCTTAGAAGTGACATGTAACAGCAACATCAACAAGTTGGCAGCAAGATTGTTAGAGAACTTTCCAAGTGTCACCTTCAAGGTTTCTTGTACCTTAGGATGTTACACTAAAACTACAAATGCAGTTTACATCTCTGTCAGTGACACCCAATTGTTCGAATCAAATATCAGTGCAAATTTTGCAGAGATTATGCGCAAAAATGTTCCACCAGGAATGTGTGCAGAACCTTGCAGCGGCAAACCAATGGCCGATATAATAGAGTCAGGTGATTAATAGTGTTTTAATAAAAAAATCAGTTTTACATGTGATCAGATTAACATTATTGTATTCTAAACTTTTCTTATGCTGCCAACAGGAACACTGCTGTTGCTGTACATTGCGTTTGAATCACCCATTTTGCGCATGAAACGTCTATCGATCATACCGAATGAAATTATCAACGAATCAGTTCATTACAAACTTCTCGGAGTAATCGAGTACAAGCCACCAAAACAATCCAGGACTTATGATGAAAACATGATTGGCCAATACGTAACATATTCGAAGCGAACGAATGGGACGTGGACGAAATCATATGGAAAAAAAAAACAATGACAGTCCGCCACACGCTCACAATTATACCAGTGTTTGTTTTATATAGAAAATTACGAAATGTAATGAATTATTTGTAAACTATTTTGTAGTTTTCAAAAATAAAAATAATATTCTTTTCTTGATCTTATTTATATTCGTTGATCCCAAATGATTTTAATTTTAAAAATTTTTTAAGTGTTTTTTCTAAGGGTAGTTTTTAGGGGTGGTTCTAGGGGTGGTTTTATGTAGCTATCAATCAGTCTATAGCTAGCTCATAAAATTTAAACTACAGTAGAGTTAAATAACAGTGATATTGGTTTATGGAGAGGTTTACATTTTAAGGGTAGTTTTATTGAAGGGGTGGTTTTATGTAACCTAAGTTGTAGTCTTTAATTAGCTCGTAATTTTAAGCTAAATAAAAGTTGGATAAAAACATATTTAACCTGTGGTAATGCTGTCTTAACGTGTTTTCAGCGTGACCACACAAAAAATTCAACCCCTTGAAAACTATAAGGGTTCAAAAAATTTTAACTCCGTTCAACAATTAGCTTCAAATTATAGTACTAATTATTTTTAATTTTAAGGGGGTGGTCATGCCAAGTATACGCACATGAAAGTTGAAACCAGAAAAAATTACAAAACCTAAAGGAAAAATAGTAGTAACAAGAAAGGGTAAGAAAAAGAATATTGTAAAGAGAAAGGAAAGGAAAAGAAAAGAAAATTCAACAGCAATAAAACGAAAAAGAAAATTAGAAAGTTCATTAGAATCTTCTGAATGCAGCGACGAATTAATCCTCTAAGGTTCAGATGATTCCTGCGGTAGTTTTGCAGACGCACGACCCCATGAAGCTTCGGCAGATACACTATGCATGTACTGCAGTCAACCATTTTCACATGACGTAACAGGCGAGATATGGATTCGATGCGTAATTTGTCAAAATTGGGCGCACGAATTATGCTCTAATTTTGAATCAGACACTTTTATTTGTGAATTTTGTATAAACTAATATGCTATTTCTATTATATTGTAATACGAGTATATATTATATTTTATTAAAAGACCATTTTATTCATATACCTAGATACTTATTTTATTTTATTTTAATTATATTATTGTGTGCAGGTAAAGTGAAATGGTATTCCACATTGTCTTCGTTAGTATTCCAGAATACATTCACTATGCGGTGAATGTGGAATTATTCAATTTTTTGTTTATATTTCTGAAACTTTCAAACTGCTCACTTTAAATGAATTATCTCTAGGATAGAAAAACACAAATAAATTATATACCGATAACGACAGAACGTCAAATGTGTTAATAATTTGATTTTTAGAACCAAAATTTAAACTAGTATTCCACATTCGATGCACTTACTCTATTATAATTCTATAACAGGCGGCGTTGATGAGGCTGACAAGATATGCGCGATTTACTCGAGTAGCCGCGGCTTGACATGCTTTATAACATGATCAGTCAAAGGAAGTGCCGAGGGGTTTTCCTCAAAACCTAGCACGTTCACTTGCAGTGCCTTATATGCAACGCCGTATTATCGGCATAAATTTGCCTAGAGAACTCAGGTCTACAATGACTCGAGTATTAGACAAAGATATGGTTATAATGGATGTCCAGACACCAGCATTCATTCCAGGAACCAGAAGAGGATGCCAACTCTGTCCCTCAAAGAAACAGATAAAGAAAAGTAACACATTTTGAAAAATCGTTGGATTCCAAAAGAACTATATACATTTACCGCTAGTGATCCGAGAAACTTAAAGTTCCAGAGGAAATAGTGTAGTAGTTTACTGAACGAACTGAAGCTAGATGGCGTTCATGTCATTTAGATGAAGGATGGAGACTTAACATATTTCTGTGAAGATGAAGAAAAGAAAAATAAAGAAGAAGAAGAGAGAATTATTATTAGAGACTTGAGAGGAAGCAAGCGTGGTAGAGACGCGAGTATCTGTATTCCATTTTTTATTGTGAAAAATAAAGTCTAAGTTTTGTTTTTTTAAACCGAAAATACGATCTTTTCAACCTCCACTGATTTTCCCATCCCATCCGCCGAGGACATCCTACAATATCAGAATTGGGATGCGTAGAAGATCTTCGAGATTGATAAGATTTTTATGGATATTGGCACGATGGCGGAAAATTGTGAGCCGATACACAAGTGCAGTGTAAAGCAATTGCAGAAGAAATTGCGTCATGTTGGGCTGAAAACTTCGGGGAAAAAGGTTGATTTGATAAATCGGTTGGAAACACACATGAAGGATAGCGGCGGTCAGGAGGCCGAAACGGATGATCGTGCATCTACTCCAGTTAACGTCGGAAAAGACGATTCTGAGGAGGTTTCGCCCAGTTCGAGAAATATATCCGAATGGAAAGCAAAATTGTTTGAGATGCGTAATGCTGAGAAAGCCTTATTAGAAAGGGAAATCCATTTATTAAAACGTGAAAATGAATTGCTAAAAATAAATAATAAAGATGCTCGACATGCCGAAGAAAAACTATTGCATCCGACGGAAATCAACGATATAATCCCACATTTTGATCCATCAAAAGGGTTATCTTCTAAGCAATGGATTGAACAATTAGACAAACTTTCCGAAGTATACAATTGGAGAGAAAATACTATTCTTCACTATGCCAGTTTACGACTCAAGGGAAGTGCAAAAGTGTGGAACCACAGCCAAACGGGATTGAATGATTGGAAAAGATTTTGTACAGCACTTTTATGTACCTTCCCGCCAGTGGGCAATGCTTACGAAATTCATTCAGCTCTGAGCAGAAGATCGAAGCGGTCAGATGAAAGTTACGAAGATTACGTTTTTGCCATCACAGAGATAGCTACATTCTGTTGATGAGCAATCTCTTATTAAATACATCATAAAAGGTATAAGGAATTATGACGTCAAACAAATTTTATCTTTACAGAACATAAAGTCTGTGGACGATGTTTTGCATCAACTACAGCAACACGACAAATTTAAAAGGGACAATATCATGGGAGAAAGTTACAAACATCGAACTTCAGCGAGGGAAGATCCTAAACAGCAAAAAGGTCAGTTAAAAGTCAAATGTTCCAACTGTGGCGATTTTGGACATTTGACTATGAATTGTACGAAGCCAAAGAGGATGCGAGGTTCTTGCTATTATTGTGGTGATCCTACTCATATAATATCAAATTGTCCCAGACAGAACAATGGTTCAAAAGGAGAAAGCGGAAAACAAGTAAGCGGTGTCAACTTTTTTAAAAATAACTTAATTGCCTCAAATAATAATTTTAATATATTGCAAAATGTTAAAGGTAGTTCTAGTATTTGTGAGACCGTTGAAGAAAATGTTAATCATTCTTGTAATCATTTGGTAAATCCCAGTTCATATATAGATATTATTTGCTCTCTTAAGGGGGGAACCTGGTTTAGAACGCTGAAAATTGAATGATATTCGGCACAGTGTTTTAGGCTGCCTAACGTATGAAGTGTTTCAAGTACTTTTGAAATACTAGGTCATAGATACACAGATCTTGCAAAAAAAAATTACTTTCACTTTATTTGATACTGTTAAGCAATAACAATTCGTATTTTTGTTTGTGGCACTTCTCGCTTGAAGAGTCTCCACTGTGTACACGATAGCGATCGTAGTTTTCATCTCTCTTGATGAGCTCTTGAACGGGTATCTGTATTCTATTTTTTATTGTGAAAAATAAAGTCTAAGTTTTGTTTTTTTAAACCGAAAATACGATCTTTTCAATCGCCACTGATTTTCCCATCCCATCCGCCGAGGACTTCAAGAATTTATTTTGCTTTTCTATTCTGAAAAACTTGATGGTGCGTTTTGTCAACTCTGCATATTTGTTACTCCAACAGAAGTTGGAAAAGGAAGTCATACACTTGTCAGATTTCTTGTGACTTGGGCATTTCGTGGTGGAAAGACACCAAAGAACAATTTCGAATTCATGAAAATTTGGAGTATCGGCCCAAAATTTTTTTATTTATTTATGTAAAAGAAAATGAAACTGTCGACATAAGTTTACAGCTAGACACCGTAAAAAGAGTTGAACGGAATCGAGAAATTTTAAAATCAATCGTGGATACAATCATCTTCATCGGCAGAAATTGATTATAATAATTACAAACATGCAGAATTTTAAAGCGAGAATTGATAAAGCGAACAAAATTACAGATCACGAAAGTATTGAGATTGCGGTAATTGAAACAAATGAAGAAAGGTCAAGTGAAAACATAATTGAGGTTTTTAAATACAATAAAGAAAATTTTACAGGAAAGCTAAGGGGAGTTGATACAGATTTCAGCCTATGCCAATGCAAACAAAATCTACCAGGCATTGGAAAGTGTGATAGATAAGTTTACAAAAATAAAAAAGGTTACCCATGAGAAGCAAACAATAAATTGATTCAATAGTGAATGAAGAAAATAAAAAAAGATAAAGTAGAATAATACCTTGTAGTGTACCCGACCCTAGAATTCATTATCATAACCAAATGTTGTGAAATAAATTTTTAGCATCATGCATTTAATTTGAGATCCTTTATCCGGCCTCAGGAATGCACGCCATAAACATTCTCAGTTATAAATTCGAAATCATAATTGTCAAATTCACGATCGTATTATCAAACGAAAAAGCAAGATTAGCAAATTCAGCCATATCCGATCTTATCCATACACATTGCTTAAACACGTGCATTGCTGAGTCCGCATAAACGAATTCAAAATATGGGGACTGAGCTCCAATGAAAAAGATGATAAAAGCAGTCGATGTATAACGCTATAAGAGGAAGCCTCAAATAAATTGCTTTTGAATAGTTGCGCGTTTTATTTGTTTGATATTGTTTTCTTTTATTAATTAACAGCGGTCGACTCAGACGCAACACAAAGTTAAGCCTAGATTTAAGTACTAACTTTAGCACTAGAGTACTAACCAATGTACAGAAGTCAGAACAAATGTCAGTGAGTAGGAATAACATTGAGATAGACTCACCCGTGTGTTTATAATAAAGAAATTGAATTGTACAAGTTAAGAGCGATAAAAAGCTGTAAAAAACGAAATGGTTTCTATCTACTGATGAAATAAGATTATTCTAACCTAAACCAAAAAGGCGGAGGGAACATGCCATTAATGGGAAACGCGACTAGTTTCGATCATAATGAAAAAGATTGGTCGATATATAATATCCAATTAGAACAATTCTTCATAGCAAACGGAATTACCGACGCTGACAGGAAAAGGGCGATCTTAATAAATTCCTTAAGAGAAAATTCTTACAAATTGATAACAGGGTTATGTCATCCTGAAGATCCAGTAAAAATTACTTATGAGAATGTAGTAAAGAATGCGGATAAACGTTTCATAGAGGCGAAACCAGGATTTGCTGAAAGATATAAGTTTATGAAGCGAAGGAGGAGAAAGTTTGTCAAATTGGGCCGCACACAGAGCACTAGCCGCAAACTGTAATTTTGGGGGTCACTTAGACATGGTCTTAAGAGATGGAGGGGATTGAGAGCAGATCATTAATCAAGATTAGGAAAAGTGCGGGTGACAGAATTGACCCCTGCGGAACTCCTGCCGAAATGAAGTGGGGGTTGGATTCGACGCCATCCAATACTACCTTGATTGAACGGCTTTTATCACCGACAAGGAGGTATTATTCAATGGAAAGAAAAAATAGATAGAAACCACCGACGACGACCGAAATATCACTCAAGTTGCATTCTTTCATAATGCAATCGTTCCATAGACAATGTGCACCGTTAGTAGTGAATTCATGTACAAAGCAATCCCGGATGACCACGTCATCCATTTTTGTTTGATAAAAATGATAAGAGTTTAGTTGCAATAAACCTTTGGTCGTGAAAAAAAACAGAATCTCAGAAGTGGGGTAAGTGCCCTAAAACAAAAAAAGAAATCCAGAATAAATATTACCCATCGGTACAAAGTTTAGTTTAAAAGTGCATAGGTGTTATTCTAGAACGCAGAAATTTTTGCATTTTTGATAAAGTTCCATAATTTTAGAAAAAAAAAAAAGAGAAAGAAATTTCCATCCACATGGAGGCGACGTTATAGGAGCTAAAAGATAAATTGCATGTGATGGGGCAGCCAACCTCGGGAACTAAAGCAAAATTAAAGAGAGGTCTGGAAAACATTGTGAGTCTGATAACCGACGTAGATCTACAATAGAAGAGTTCTTCCCTCTAACCCATTCCGAGGAACCGGAAATTATGGATGTGAACGAACAGGAGGTCGCGGACACACTCCAGTGAAAATTTACTCGATAGCGGAAATAGAGAATGCAAAGAGGATAATTGAAAACTGTTTCACGGATGTAGAGGAGGCTCTACCTACATTTTCCGGCTATTTGAGGAAGCGAGAGAATTATACGGATGGGATCAAAGGAAATATTCCATATATGCACAGCGCCTTCTTAAAGGTACAGCAAAGCTGTTCCTTTGATCCGTCTCATGTATATCATGGAACGAATTGAAATCTGCGCTATTAAGAGATGTAGTGACCAAGTTAGACCGCGCTAACGATAGCCGATAGATTCACGCGATGGCCTGAAGCATACCCAATTCAGGATATCTCAGCTGCAACAGTGGCAAAAAGGTTCGTACAAGGTACGCAGTTCGAATCGAAACTATTCCATGAAGTTGCCAAATTACTCGGCACTCATCGAATCCGGACAACCGCCTACCATCCGCAGGCAAACGGGATGGTGGAATGGTTCCACAGGCAACTAAAAGCAGCTTTAATGGCAAGGGACAACACTACTCATTGGAGTGAAGATTTGCCCTTTGTCATGTTAGGCATACGCATTGCAATTAAGACCGACTTACAATGCTCACCAGCCGAGCTCGTATATGGTCAAAATCTGAGACTTCCCAATTCGATTTCTATCGCAACCGATGAAAATGCAATTGAGGAATCAGAATTCTTCTCTCGCCTTCGTTTTCATATGCAGAACATTAAAGCCGCGTCTCCACCAACCGAACATGTTCGCCGAACAATGTTCGACAGACATTTGTGATGTCCGCCGAACATTGTTCGGTGTTGGTTAGGTGGGGACGCCTTCTCGAACATTCTAAGCGTTGTGATGGGATAGTGGCGGGAACCTGTTGTTGGCTGTAAAAGTTCGTTGCCAGACCGAACAGCTTGTAGCAGTTTTCATTGTTTCTAGTGAAGTTGTGGTTTTTTGAGGAGGTAGTATTTTCGATTAGTTCTAACATAAACGGCAACACCACTGTCAACAAAAAGAGACACAACTGCTGACTAAACTGCTGTCATTACCAAAACAGAACAGCGCAGCGCAGCAAGGCACCAATATAAAAGGCCGGTGCTTGACTGCGAAAGTCAGTCGTGATCAGACAGCGGAAGAGGTGATTCCTCTGGCTGATAACTGGACAGGGCCATAGGAGAGTTGATCGTATGGTCTACAGACAGAGAAAACAGACAAGGCATGTAGAGTTGATCCAGTGGCTCCGACCGACGAACACCTTTTATCTGTTTCCCTCCCCTGGATAGTTTTATAATATAGTTGGGTAATATAATTAATAAAAAAGGATATAAACGTAACGGTAGTTTTGTTATTTAAACCTTGGACATCTGAGAGCTGACCCACCGCTGCTGTCTTTACATAGTATTTTTTTTTTTATAAGTATTGTACGCTACGGTATTGTTAATTGGACAGAATGAGTGATTCAGCTGAGTGTAATAAAAAACTGTGGACAGTAGAAAACACTATTGCTTTGATCCAGTCAGGTCACTGCCCCATTTCTACCTCTAAACAGTTGTCTCTGCCATCAACGAGGAGGTCGAAGAGCGGACAGTAGCAAATAAGCCGCTGCTATGCACGCTAAATTACGACGCCACTGCGTAGATGCACTCATCACTACACATGATCACCAACTAACAAAAAGTTCGGATATCAGTAGCGAACATTGATTTGTCTGTCCGTGAGCTATTGAAAATCTTCGTCGAACATGTTTGATGTACCAAATGTGGAATGTTTGTCCGTTTTTATGTTCGCGAACATTGTTCGGTGAACATGTTCGGTTGGTGGAGACGCGGCTTAAGGCAATACATCCTCGGCAACTCGCCCAAAAGAAAGTCTACGTGCCAGAAGCCCTGGAGAACGCCGATTGTTTTTATACGTGTCGACAGAGTTCGGAAACCTTTCGAACCTCCATATGAGGGCCCATATGAAGTAATCAAACGAAAACACTTCGTGGTCAAATTGAACGGCACAACCAAGTCAATATTCATTCACAGGCTAAAGTCAGCCTTCGGTTGTGACCACGACAACGAAGCTAAGCCACCTAAAGCGGTAACATTCCGTTAACGCTAGGCTACGCTGGGGGGGGGGGGGGGGGGGTATGTAGTGCCCGCGTAAAGTTTAATTAAATACTACATTTTACGCAATGTCGCACAACTTCCGACATCTCCAGCCAGGCTCACTTCTCCTTGTGTCGACTACGGTCCGAAAGTAAAAGTCAAAACTGTGTGGTTTTATAATATAACACAATAATAAGAAATAAACAAGGACCTAGATGCCCATGCAAAGATTTTACTGGTGATGGAAGCTCATATTGTGTCTTTGGTAAAAAAACATGAAAACATCAAACGATATATGGAAATTTCTTTCAGAAACCTACGACAAAAAGGGTCCACGGCAAAAGACGGAGGAATTCCGCAAATTAATAAATTTTCAGATGACACCTGGACAAACAATGGCAGATAATGGACAATGAGCAACATAACCACGCGTATTGAACCTCTTGGTAAAGAGAATTTTGATACGTGGAAATTGCAAGTGGAGGCACTCTTTAAAAATGAAAATTGGGCATATGTCAGTGGCGAAATTATTAAACCCAAAGTAACTATTGGAAACGAGGAAGCGGCCTTAAAGGAGTGGAAAGAAGCAGATCGAAAGGCAATGTCAGATATGGTGTTGGCAATTAATCCGACGGAATTAAAGCAAATTAAAAATTGCGAAACGTCTCGTGAGGTATGGAATAAATTGCATGAAATCTACCAATCGAAAGGTTCGGCGAGAAAAGCTACATTGTTACAAGAAGTTGATCCTACATAAAATGACAGAAGGGCATCAGGAAACATATCATAGACTTTTATGACGTTTGACGCATTCGATAAATTAAAAGTGAAGCTTTGCTGGCTATAATGTTACTATACAGTCTCCCAGAGAATTTAGAAAATTTTAGATCTGTTATAGAATCGCGCGACCAGCTGCTAAGACCAGAAACATTAAAAATTAAAAATTTAGAAGATTTAGATATGATTCCCGACAAGTGAAGGAAAACGAAAATCAAAATGCTATGTATGTACGGTGGAAGGACAATAGGTAACAAAGAGATTCTTATGATAGCGCAAAATATAAACCAAAAAAGTTTAAATACAAATGTCATCGCTATGGTCGACCCAGGCATAAGGGTATTGAATGTAGTAAAGGGCAAAAGAAAACCAGGAAATTCGAATCGTCAAAAGCTTGTGTAGAATCAAGGGAGGAATTAGCGTTGAAGTGCTCAGATAGTGTCCAAAGTAATATTGACAGTTGGTTTTTAGATAGTGGTCCCACATGACGGCAGATGTAGAGAGATTATGCGGAATGAGCCCCGTTAGGAAAACTTTAAAATTAGCAAATGGAGAAATTACGAAAATACAATAATCGGCAACATCAAAATGAAATTAGAAACCGAAGAAACTTCAAGGAATATAAAACTCCAAAATGTAACATACCTGCCAGAGCTACGAACCAGTCTAATGTCGGTAGCCAAAATCACCGACAAGGGGCTTTAAGTTCACTTCAAGAACGAAGGGGCAGAACTATTCAAACAAAACGGAGAAATTGTGGCAATCGCAGACCGAAGAGGTGATTTGCATTACATTAGAACATATGCAGGTGAAGAAACTGCGAACATAACCTCACACGAGTCATCAATCGAGAAATGGCACCAAAAATTCGCCCACATAAATATTCCCGATCTTATAAAACTGTCTAAAACTCAAAAACTCATCGGCCTCGATATTGAAACAACTGATATAGCACCTTTGTGTGAGATTTGCATCAAATCAAAACCATCCCAATCACATTATCCCATCAGAAATGAGAAAAGAACAAAACATCTGCTGGAAATTGTGCACAGCGAAGTTTGCGGTCCGATAAGGGTTGCATCATTTGGTGGAGCAAAATATTTTGTAACTTTCATAGTCGATCAATCAAGGTGGTGTGAATTGTTTATGATAAAAAAAATCTGACGTTTTGACAGCGTTAAAAGAGTACAAGTCATTTGCAGAAAACTTCACGGGGAAAAAGAATAAAATCTGTTCAATCCGATAATGGACTTGAGTATAACAATAATATATTTAATGAATACATGAAGCAAAATGGTATAAGAAGAACGCCTACCGCACCATACACTCCCCAAAAGAACGGAATTGCTAAAAGGAAAAACCGCACGTTACTACATAGAGGCAGCAAGAAGTATGTTACTTCAAGAAAAGTCGCCGCCAGCATTATGGGCAGAAACAATTTGTACGGCAAACAATGTTAGGAATATATATGTAGATGCCTAACAAGATCACTGGATGGGAGCACCCCCTATAAACTCTGGACTGGAAAATTGCCAAGGGTGAATAGTTTTAAAATATTTGGCTCTAAAGCTTTCGTTTTAGATTGCTACATTCCTACGGTGGCTTAAGGTGTCTATGGAGGCGCGAAAGCGGCCATCACCAATGAGTTTGAAGACACGATTTTGCACCTTGTCGTAGCAAGCCAAGGTGGTTTTTGGAGCGCCTGCGCAAATATACGAGTTGTATTCAAGGCGAGGCGGAATGTAGGATTTGTAGATTGTAGCCCGAGCAGCTGGCTGGAGGAGGAACTTGAATCTCTTGAGAAATCCAAGGCATTGGAATATGTGATCTGGCACGTGCTTGTCTTATATTATCGAAGGAGTAAGAGAAATGCCGTCATCAGCGAAGCAGTGAAGAAGGTTGGAGAGGATTGAGGGCATATCATTAATGAAGATTAGGAAAAGTGCGGGTGGCAGAATTAACCCCTGAGGAACTCCCGCTGAAAATGGCGTGGGGGTTGGGTTCGACGCCATCCAATAATACCTTGATTGAACCGCCTTTATCACCGACAAGGAGGTATTATTCAATGGAAAGAGAAAAAACGACGAAAATCGCGAAATATCATTCAAGTTGAAGAGGTATCAAGAAAAGAATCAGTAGAGACATCAGATGAAGACATTTCCGAATTACCACCGCAGTTACCGACATAGGAAAGTGCAAACTTAGCAACAAGCTTAGAAAGTCCAGTATAACTAGAAGAAGCTCTAAAAACGGATCAATCATGCACATGAAAATGGGACATGGGAAATTATAGACCGACCAATAAACGAAAACATTATTAGCTGCAAACTTGTCTTCAATACAAAATATGATGCAGCAGCAAAAGTAACGAAGAAAGATTCGCTTAGTGGCGAGAGGGTTAATTACCACAACACCAGTCGTTCGAATAAGTTCCATCCGAATCATTATGGCAATCGCGGTAGTAAAGGAATAAGAAGTTCACCAAATGGACGTAGCAACAGCCTATTTGAATGGCGATTACACGTAAAAACCTTTATGGAAGTTTCGGGACAGTAAGAAAAGAACTGGGCATAAATGCTTAAATTTCTAAAGGAAAACGATAAAAATAAACAAACAATTAAAGAATGGATGTCGTAGTTAAAGCAAAATAAACCAAAAGCTTGTTTCTTGCGGAAAATGGTATATGGGTTACACCAGTGGGGAAGAAAATGGTATACTAAATTAAACAGCCTATTACAGTGATCTTGGAATGAAAAGAAGCAATTTCGACCCATATATATGGGATCATGCCAAAATCCAGAAAGTCAAAATCCAGAAGCGACAAAATCCAGAAAACTTTTAAAAATCCCGAAACGACAAAATCCAGAAATGACAAAATCCAGAAACGACAAAATCCAGAAATGACAAAATCCAGAAACGACAAAATCCTGATTTTTCCGAATTAGCAAAACAAACTTTTAATTGAAGTTGGTCTAGAAAAGAATGTCTGTTTCGATTTATGTTATTTATTTATGGGGATCATGCCAAAATCCAGAAATCCAAAATCCAGAATGTCAAAATCCAGAATAATTTTGAAAAATCCAGAAACGACAAAATCCAGAAATGACAAAATCCGGAAATGACAAAATACAGAAATGACAAAATACAGAAACGACAAAATACAGAAATGACAAAATACAGAAACGACAAAATCCAGAAATGACAAAATCCGGAAATGACAAAATACAGAAATGACAAAATACAGAAACGACAGAATCCCGAATTTGCTGAAGTGGTAAAACTACTAATTCAGGTGGCTAAAAAAGGACAATTTGTGCACCTAATGTAAAAGAGGATGTTTTAATGACGTACTTTTAACTAAATTTATATTTCTCAAAATTAATAAATAATTTATTCTAAAAGTACTCTCCTTATTTCATTTTAAGTGGAACAAACAATAATTATTCTCATAATATCCAATTAAATTAATCAAGCAATCACGATTTAAATTTTGGAAGTCAATATTCTGATTTTTGTTTAACCGCAGTATTTAATCCACTTTTAGTCTAGCTCCGGTTTACATGAAAATATCCCAGTGCACACAATGGAACATTTTTAATATTACACTTTTGATTATTTTTCATTTCCCGATATGTTGGTTTCAAAAGTAGCCGAATGCACTTCCCAGGTAACCGTTGCATTGCTACTTTTACAAGCAACATTGCCGCATGTATTTGTCGAGGCATAACGGGCAACTTTCATTCGGTAAAGCAATTTTGCCAGTTTGCTTTGCTATTGCCACGCCACGCATTGGGTTTATGTGTGGAAAGGCCTTAAAGGGTAGCTAATTCTTAACGAAAGAGAGAAAAAGAAGGGAACAGTGTTCTAGAAAACGAACAAATCATACATCCGAAAGTAGCGAAGTGCGCAGAAGCTAATAAGTTCGGGGGTTCCCCTTTCATATCAAAAATTTGATATACGAGAATATTACTTAGTGATTAGATTACTGCCCAAGCGGCCTAAAAGAAAAAGGTGTTATTTTATTGAATTTTATAAATATTTAAATTCTAAAAATGTATTATTTCTTCAGATGGAAGAAAGTTGTCGAGTAACAACTTCAAATAAAGGTGGTAAAAAATTAGAATTTAATGGCTATGCCTACTACGTCGACAAAGAAAATTTAGATTCGATAAATTGGATTTGCGAAAAAAGGAAAATTTTTAAATGTACAGGGAGATTGACAACAAGCCGAGCAAATTATAACGTAAAAAAACCGCCATCTTCTCACAACCACGATCCTATGGCTTCAAATGTACACATCTATAAATCCAACGCATATTTAAAAAAACAATCTGTAGAAACGGATCAAAACCCTTGTCAGATAATTTCCTCTACAGTTGTGCAATGTGACAGATCTAGTCGTAAGTACCTGCCAACAAGATCTGCTCAAGCACGGAAATTACACCGAGTAAGAAGAAAAAGGTCTTTAAATGAACCAACAAAAATAGATGAGATTGTTATACCGAATTATTTAAAAGTAGTAGACGGCGAACAATTTTTAATTTCTCATGAGCAATTTGGAAATGACTGTATTATTTTATTAGGTACTCTAAGAAACCTAAAATTATTGTCAAATTCGAATATTTGGTTAATTGATGGAACATTCCAAGTTGTACCAGATATTTTAAGGCAATTATACACAATCCATGGTGTAGTTGGAACCCAAGGGAATAGTGATGTAGTGCCTCTTATATACTGTCTTATGACAGCAAAGAACATCAAGTGCTATGAGGAAATGTTATTTCAATTACTTAGATTCGCTTGTGACAATGGGGTAAATTTAAATCCCAAATATGTAATTTCAGATTTTGAAAGAGCAAGCATGAAGGCCTTTAAAAATTTTTTTCCTACTGCTACCTTCAAAGGATGTTTTTTCCATTTTGGGAAAATAATCTGGCGGCGAATCCAGAAAGAGAAATTAGATAGGCGGTATGGGAATGATGAAGAATTTTCACTACAAATAAGAAAATTAAAATCATTAGCATACCTCCCTCCTGAAGATATTCCAAGATACTACGAGTGTATGAAAATTGAAGACCAAGATTTTCTAAAAATGGGACGTTTTGTAGAAAATAATTATATTTATGGTAAATTTTCTAAAAAGGGTAAACGTATAAAACCATTGTTCCCTCCAGAATTTTGGTCTGTGTTTGAAAACATTACTCAAAATTTACCTCGAACGCAGAATAATGTAGAAGCTTGGCACAGGAGGTTGCAATTTTTAGTTGGCAAACGCCATACAGGTACCTACAATTTAATTGGGGTAATTAGAAAAGAGGCAATAAATGTTTCCACTGCAATTGAGAACATTTTAAATGGCCATTGCAAAAAAATAAGAAAGGACTACATCTTAAGAGAGAAGCGAATAAAACAAATATTAGAAAAGCGCGACACGTATTCAGAAAATGAATTTTTAAATAGCTTAGCATTCAATTTAACCTTGTCATAGACAAATGTTCAATTAACTTTTTTAATGTTATTTTGTAAGAGAAATGTTATTTTTTGTTGTTTTGAGAAAGAGTGTTTATTTTAATTTATTTTGTTATTTTTTTTACTTGAAATGTTTATTTTATTTTAATTACAAAATGAATTTTTAAATAGCTTAGCATTCAATTTAACCTTGTCATAGACAAATGTTCAATTAACTTTTTTAATGTTATTTTGTAAGAGAAATGTTATTTTTTGTTGTTTTGAGAAAGAGTGTTTATTTTAATTTATTTTGTTATTTTTTTTACTTGAAATGTTTATTTTATTTTAATTACAAAATGAATTTTTAAATAGCTTAGCATTCAATTTAACCTTGTCATAGACAAATGTTCAATTAACTTTTTTAATGTTATTTTGTAAGAGAAATGTTATTTTTTGTTGTTTTGAGAAAGAGTGTTTATTTTAATTTATTTTGTTATTTTTTTTACTTGAAATGTTTATTTTATTTTAATTACAAAATGAATTTTTAAATAGCTTAGCATTCAATTTAACCTTGTCATAGACAAATGTTCAATTAACTTTTTTAATGTTATTTTGTAAGAGAAATGTTATTTTTTGTTGTTTTGAGAAAGAGTGTTTATTTTAATTTATTTTGTTATTTTTTTTACTTGAAATGTTTATTTTATTTTAATTACAAAATGAATTTTTAAATAGCTTAGCATTCAATTTAACCTTGTCATAGACAAATGTTCAATTAACTTTTTTAATGTTATTTTGTAAGAGAAATGTTATTTTTTGTTGTTTTGAGAAAGAGTGTTTATTTTAATTTATTTTGTTATTTTTTTTACTTGAAATGTTTATTTTATTTTAATTACAAAATGAATTTTTAAATAGCTTAGCATTCAATTTAAACTTGTCATAGACAAATGTTCAATTAACTTTTTTAATGTTATTTTGTAAGAGAAATGTTATTTTTTGTTGTTTTGAGAAAGAGTGTTTATTTTAATTTATTTTGTTATTTTTTTTACTTGAAATGTTTATTTTATTTTAATTTATTTTGTTATTTTTTTACTTGAACTATTATTAATTTTTTTTATTTAAGTTATCTATAATTGTTTGTTATTTATTAAATGTTTCGATTAAAATTTGCTCGGATTTTTAATATTATTACTTATTACTATTATATTAGAAAAAATCCAGAAAAATCCAGAATAAAAAAATCGCGCGATTTTTTTATTCTGGATTTTTCTGGATTTTTTCTGGATTTTGGAAATTCTGTATTTTGTCGTTTCTGGATTCTGTCGTTTCAGGATTTTGACATTTCTGCATTTTGTCGTTTCCGGATTTTGTCATTTCTGGATTTTGTCGTTTCTGTATTTTGTCATTTCTGGATTTTGTCGTTTCCGGATTTTGGCATTTCTGGATTTTGTCGTTTCTGTATTTTGTCATTTCTGGATTGTGTCTTTCTGGATTGTGTCTTTCTGGATTTTGGATTTCTGGATTTTGACATAAACCCTTATTTATGTTATCAACTTTATTATTTATTAAAAATGTTTTGATTATTATTACCATTATTTTTACTAATAATATTAGAAAAAATCCAGAAAAAATACAGAATAAAAAATCGCGCGATTTTTTATTCTGGATTTTTTCTGGATTTTGTCATTTCTGGATTTTGTCGTTTCTGGATTTTGTCATTTCTGGATTTTGTCGTTTCTGGATTTTGTCATTTCTGGATTTTGTCATTCTGGATTTTGTCATTCTGGATTTTGTCTTTCTGGATTATGACGTATATCCATGTATACGATATAGTGATCAACAAATAATTGTCACAAACGAAATATATTAAAGAAATTGTTGAGTGATGTTAGTGTGTTGACACTTTATCTTGTTCCAATTCCACTGCTTACTTAATTCTTAGTTTAGACACATCTGTCAAACTTTATACCTTTCTCTCTGTGCAAATGTAACCACAAGTGTATAGAAGTGTTTTTCAATGTCAGAAGAGATATAAATATATTTTTCTAATCTTTATCCATCGTCTTCATTATTTGGCGCACTCAACAGGTTATGGGCCCAGGGCAATCGCCAAACTCAGCAGAATAAGTATCTGGAATAATTTGCCGGTTTAAAAGTTTTTTTTTCTTTGTGGTTATGGCGACTGTGAATTATGTGCAAGGGAGGATTCCTGCACTCAATGGGGAAAATTATATGTCCTGGAAGGCTCAAATGGAGGCTGTTTTACACTGTGGAAGAATCTTGGCCTATGTGAAAGGTCAAATACTTCGACCGGAAGCACCAGATGCTGACCAACTCGTTTGGGACGAAAAAGACTTGGACGCCCGCGCAGAACTAGTCCTAGCGATGGATCCCAGTTTAGTGTCGCTCACATCAAATTTAAAAACCTCAAAAGACGTATGGGATTTCCTTGCCGAAAGTTATGATAAGAAAGGACCACGTCAAAAGACCGAAGAGTATAGGAAGTTCACAAATCTGGAAATGACAGTCGGACAAACTGTTGCTGACTATGTTCGTGAATTCAAATCGATCGTCAATAGACTCAGGGAGTTGGGAGCAACTCTGGACGAAGATTTACTAGTTGTTGTCCTTCTGGACGGACTGTCCGAAGGTTACAAAGATATCAGATCGGCGTTTGATGCCCAGAGCTCGTATCCGGATGTGGTAACCGTCTACACAAGACTGCTGGAAGTAGGTGAACGGATGGAAGATGTATCAGCATCACAAAACAACGTGCTCAATTTACTAGGAACAGACATCACAGGAGAGAAAAGTCAGTACCAACCAGAACAAAAACAAATTATTTCCCATTTGAATGCCGAAAATGTGGAAGAAAAGGCCACATGGCGAAGGATTGTCGGAAGCGGGACGACAGCCGGGTCAAGCAATCTCAGGTAAATGGAAGCGATTTTTGTGAAAACGGTTTCGGAGCGAGAGAGTGCAACGCAGAGCCAGTTAAAATCACGTATGGATCAAGCACATCAAGGAAATGGTGCCTAGATAGCGGTGCAACGTCACACATGTCTGCAGATGAGTCAAGTTTCGTTACATCAGAGGAACCGGAATTGTGCAATCAAACCGTGATTCAAACACCGTGAATCTTTAATGATGTGGCACAAGCGGCTAGGCCACTTGAACTTGAATTCGTTGAAGCAGCTGCTGACTAAAAACATGGTATATGGACTACCGGAAAAATTTATTGATGACTTCACTAATTGTCCCGCATGCGTTCGTGCAAAACAATCAAGATCCCCCTTCAAGATAAACGAGGAAAAGAAAACATCGAAACGGCTCGAAATCGTCCACTCCGACACCTGCGGTCCGATGAGGACAGAATCTTTAGGAAAGGGAGATAATACACGTTCATCGACGATTTTTCGCGGAAAATTTTTGTCTCTTTTCTGAGAACGAAAGATGATGCACTACGGGCCTTCAAGTCATTTAAGGTCATGGCGGAAACACAAACAGGCGAAAAAGTCAAGATATTGAGAACTGATAATGGATTGGAATATTGTGGGAAGGACTTCCAAAACTACCTAAAGGAGCAAGGTATTTTGCACCAAAAGACAGTGCCACATACTCCACAACAGAATGGACTTGCCGAGAGGAGCAATCGCACATTAACAGAGATGGCGAGATGCCTCATGCTGGAGAACGATCTACCTACCATGCTATGGGCTGAACTGATATCCGCTCCAGCATTTATCAGGAATCGCGGTCCGACGAGAGCTAATGGTGATATCATACCCGAACACATATGGAGCGGAAGAAAACCGGATTTTTTTTTTAAAGAAATCGGTACGAAGGTGTATGCACTGAAAAAGGGCGCAAATCTAGGAAAATTCGAACCGAAGTCAGATGAAGGCATACTTATTGGGGATATGCGAATAATTCAAAGGCTTAGGATTTGGTTACCAGGGAAGCGGACAGTAATTAAGAGCAGAGATGTCAGATTCATCGTTGACAACAACAAAAGGATTCAAGGGCAAGTTATTGAGTCAAGGAGCAATAATAATTATGTTTACTCGTTTCAGGATGGTGTACTAACTCCCAGCTCACCTCCTGGGAATGAAGCCGAGGATGATATAGCCAGATTCAGACCCAAATCTAGAATTTGATGAGACCGCCGAAGACCTTGAGGAGACCGTTCTGTCGATAAACGACGACGGGTGCTGGCAAAACGCAAAGAGGATGCTGGAAAACAAGATGAAATGAAGGAAGCTAAACCTGACCCTACGACAGTCAAACAGATTGATCAGCTGGAGGATGCAGATGAATGGCGAGCTGCAATGCAAGCGGAGTACGACGCGCTCATCAGGAATAACACCTGGACCTTAGTTAAAAGACCAGAGGAGCGGAAAATTATTAAGTCTCGTTGGGTTTTCAAAACCAAGTACCGACCGGACGGATCAGTGGAGAAGCGAAAGGCACGTCTTGTGGCAAGAGGATTTGACCAAATTCAAGGAATCGATTACCATGACACTTATTCACCTGTCGCAAATGTTAGTTCAATTCGCCTAACTATGTCAATTGCAATGGAAAAGGATCTACAGCTACATCACATTGACGTTTCATCAGCCTACCTCAACGAGGAAATAGACGCAGAGATCTACATGGAACAACCAGAGGGATTCTCGGACGGAGAAGGAGCGTGTAAGCTTAATAAGGCCATCTATGGGCTGAAACAAAGCGGCCGTCAATGGAACTTGAAATTGGATGCTGCGCTCAAGTCTTTGCGTTACATCCCTTCCAAGTACGACCAATGCATATACTACAAGTTAGAGCAAGGGAAGACAACAATCATCACGGTATATGTGAATGACCTGCTAATAGCAACAGACAATCAACGTGAGTATATAATTCATTGAAATGTCACTTAAATAAAAATTTTGAGATCAGAGATCTTGGTCACCCGAAGTTATGCGTTGGACTGGAAGTCAGTCGACAACGAAATACTCTCATTATCTGTCAGACTGGATTCATCAACAATCTATTGGACAAATATGGACTAACGGAATGTAAACCGGACCGACTACCGATTGCTACGAATTTGAAGCTGGAGCGGGTGCCATCCGTCGAAGGAGAACGATCGGCTGTAAATAGGATGAAGTACCGTCAATTAATTGGAAGTCTGCTACACCTTGCCACGGTCAACAGGCCGGACATCGCATTTGCAGTAAACATGTTGGCACAATTCAGCGGAGATCCACGCCAACAACACTGGAACGCAGGGAAGCACATATTGCGTTATTTACGAGGCTCAAAAGTTGCAAGAATCATTTATCAGAAGACGGGATGTGGACCTCACGCTTTTGTCGATGTTAGTTTTGCGAACGACCAAAACGACCGTAAATCTCAAGGCGGTTATGCTTTCATCTATGGAGGAGGGGCTGTACTCTGGAGCTCGAGGAAGCAGAAGATCGTGACGACATCTAGTACGGAGGCGGAATATGTTACCCTCAGTGAAGCAGCCAAAGAAGCGACGTATCTTCGTAACTTACTAAGTGAGCTGAATCTACAGTCCGGGCCAGTGCAAATCTACATGGATAGCAGGAGTGCACAGGCTGTGGCAAACTCTATGGGGATACAAGGGCGTACTAAACACTTAGACATAAAGTACCATTATGTGAAGGAGGCAACAGCGGAAGGCAGAATCCGTATCTGTTTCATCAGATCTGAAGACATGCCGGCAGACGCCTTAACGAAATTAACTACCGTCATGAAGTGTTTCCAAAAATTAGGAATGAAATTCAATTCAAATTTGTAAAGGTAGTGGAATTGATGAGGGGTGTTGAGTGATGTTAGTGTGATGACACTTTATCTTGTTCCAATTCCACTGCTTACTTAATTCTTAGTTTAGACACACGGTATACAGAAACATAAGGTAATGTAAAAGAGACGACAGCTTCGAATATGTCAGCTTCGTGGGCGCCCAGAGACGTCAGACCTAATGCAGAAACAACAACAACAGTTTCGATTTTATATGGAAAGCGGGCCCCACGTGACGTCAGCACTAAAATATCGTTTACGATATAAGGTCTTTTACATTACCTTGTTTCTGTATACCGTGGTTTAGACACATCTGTCAAACTTTATACTTTTCTCTCTGTGCAAATGTAACCACAAGTGTATATACGTGTTTTTCAATGTCAGAAGAGATATTGTCAGCTGTAGGTTTAACAGCTGATAGCCGTTGTAAAGATATTACTATTATTCCATTACCATTATACCATTAGTTAGTTGAATAAAGACCAGTAACCAAAAAGGTTTTGTTTTTAGTGTCGTGCTCCCAACCACATGTCAGAAGTGAAGGAAAAATTAAGACTTCCAGAGAAAATATAATAAAAAAAAAAATAGTAGTGAAAATAAAAGGGAAAAAGGCAAAAGGAATCCTCATGGAAAACAAAAAGAATAAGGACAAAGAAGAGGAACAAACGGCAGAAGCATCAACAATGGCGTCTACAAGCGAAGGCATGCAGCATTTCATAGGCCCACCTCGTGCATTAATTATAAATAATGAAAGGGACATGGCAAAGGAATGGAATCTATGGATTCAAGAATATGGTTATTATGAAATAGCCACAGGACTTGCGAAACAGCCGGAGGAAGTACAAAGAGCAACTTTCATGGCGACAATCGGCCATGACGCAATCATTTTGTACAACTCCTTCCCGGGAGCAGAACGCAAAAAGCTCAAAGAAATAAAGCAGGCATTTGAAACACATTTTACTCCAAAATCATACGTGACCTTCGAAAGGTATAAATTCTTTAAAATAAAACAAGAAAGTCATGAACCCATAGATGAAATGGTCACGAGACTAAGAATACAAAGTCAAAGATGCAAATTTGAAAGCTTAACAGAGAGCTTAATAAGAGACCAACTGGTAATTGGAATCAATAATGATCAGCTAAGAGCAAAATTGCTGACAGAAGACATAAATTTAGACAAGGCAATCGAAATATGCAAAATGTCAGAAATAACAAGCGGACAAATTAAAGAGCTACGAACAAATGAAAATTTACAAGTTTGCAAAGTAAAATACAATAATAATAAACAGAAAGAATTTAAAAAGTACAAGAATAAAGGCGAACGATATAAACGCCCCACACAAAACTGCTCGAAATGTGGAAGGAAACATCTTGAGCGCGAATGTTCCGCATTTGGGCAACAATGCTATAAATGTGGAAAGTATAACCACTTCAGCAAAATGTGCCTGTCAAAAACATCGGATGGAGCAAATTCTAGGACAATAAGAACACTAGAAGAAAACGATGAATTAATAGTAAATACCATAAAGCAACACAAAAGGAAGGGCAAATGGTATGAGATAATAAAAATAAATGGAGGAGATATGCAAGTAAACCTAGACACAGGGGTAGATTGTAATGTAATGCATGAAAAACGGGTAAGAAGATTAAAAGCAAAAATATATAAAACAGGTACGAAAAGGTTAATTGCTTTCGGAGATTTTAAAATAAACGTCATCGGAGAGAATGTATTAAACTGTCAATATAAAAATGAATCAATGAAATTAATTTTTAAAATAGTAAATAATGATACAGATATAATTTTAGGTGCTCATGGGAGTGAACAATTAAAAATGGTAAAGCGGATAATGAGGCTGGACACAGAAAGATGTAATGACATCTACGAGGGACTGGGTGAAATCAAAGAATTCATATATGATATAGAACTAAAGGAAAATGCTGCATTTAAAATACACCCACCAAGGAAAATACCACATAAAACTAAAGACAAGTAAAGGAAGAAATCGAAAAAATGATAGAATTAGATATTATACCATTACCATTATACCATTAGTTAGATGAATAAAGACCAGTAACCAAAAAGGTTGTGTTTTTAGTGTCGTGCTCCCAACCACAGATATAAATATATTTTTCTAATCTTTATCCATCGTCTTCATTATTTGGCGCACTCAACAGAAATTTTGAGGGGATTTAGTATAGAAGACTGCAAGTTGGCAGTCACACCCCTAGAAACTGGAGTGAGATTATATCCGAAGAAACCTGGCGACATGTTAAAAAAGATTCCTTATTAAAACCTTATTGGATCACTTATGTATTTGGCCGTGTCCACCCGTCCTCGATCGGTAAGTCTTTTGAGTCATACATGTATTAAGTTTTACTAGAATGCACTGGCTTGCGGTGAAAAGGGTGTTGCGCTATCTTAAGAACACGACATCATACGGACTAATATTGAAACAAACGAACAAAGTAGTCATCTGCTATGCTGATGCGGATTGGGGAGCAACTTTAGACGACCGAAAATCGTTTTGGTGTTTCGCCTTCATAATTCCTAGCAGCTCAATATCGGGGTGTTCGAGAAAGCAGCCGGATACATTCCCTTACCTGAACCTGACCTCGTCATTTGAAGAATTTGTACATATAGATGTTACTCCCTCACTACCGGATGAAAGACTTACTAATTTCTAGACTTTGGATTACTCTCGCTTTGTTTTGTTTGGCACTTGAGTTCGGTTCGGATTAGTTCGGAAGAAAAGCAAGTTTTGAACAATAAAATACGTTAAAATGCCTGGTAGAAGGCACAAGGATGCAATCTGGCAGTTTTTTTTATAGAAAAAAGCAGTAATACAAAAAATGGGTGCAGAGCAATCTGAAAGAAATTAAAAAAGACATTCAAGGAGCTGTCGCGAGAGTGAAAACTTATTATGATGAGTGTAAGAAAAAAGGAAGAGTCACTATTGATGTTGATAAGTAGAAATTATAAATTGTACTAATACTTCTTATATTAGTATAAATAGTTTTTTTATTTATTCGACCTTTATATCTGATAATTAGTTGAAACACAAAAACATAAAGTTTACTATAGAAGAAGAACGTGATAATCAATTGGCGTATCTGGACACAAAACTAATATGAATGGACAATATAATTAAAATCAACTGGCATCAAAAAGCAATGGCTATTTCTCTATAACTATTTCTCCAAACATCCGAAAAATATGATTAAAAACACGGCATACAATTTCATCAAACGGGTCCTGACGATTAGTGATCAATGTTTCCATACAGAAAACCAGAAAATTATCACAAAGATATTGACCATGAATAGTTTTCCTATGTTGTGAACCACAACAACAATAAGAGCAACATTGTAAGCGGACCACACGCTCGAATTACCCACACGCGCATTCACTTAAAAAACCGATTGTTCAAAAAGCTGAATAAGCACCCGTGCGCTGTTTTAAACCCTTTAGAATTTCATGTCACATTTTATGCGCACATTCAGCTATTACTTTCAAGATATCCGATTTCAATTTCCGTTGATAATTCAAGCACATGCGCTTCTCACTAGCGCATGTGATGGATCAATATTTTTGCAACATTGTGGACTTTGAGCGTGTGGGCCGCGGTGCGAAGGAAACTGGCCGCCGAAAAGAAGTTTGGTAGCCAGTTCTCGTCGTGCCGCCGGTTTATTAAGTTTAAATGGAATATTTCAATCGTGATTAATGTTAAGTTTCGCATAAAGATTGTTACGTTTCGCATAAAATTGTAATCTCTTAAATATTAAAACGTGCTAGATTCTTGTTTTTGACATTTTGAATAAAGAAACAAATGCGTGAATGAATTTCTTTTTTTTGTGATTTGGAAGTCGTAATTTTAAACTGGTTAAAATTTATGGGACAGTGAAAACAGTGTTCAATGATCAGACGCCATTCAGCATTTTAAACCGGAGGCCCGACGGGGACTCAACATCCTAGACATGTTATTAAAAACTTGGTGTTCAAATTTCTTAAAGCTGACACCAAAAAAAGTACAAACTTGGAAGAACCCAAAATCTTCAAGACAGTCACCTACGTGCCAAGAATTGCGGAGAGGATGAATAAAATAAAATTCTACAATGAAAAGGATGTTAGAATTGCGTACAAAATGGATAACACATTAAAAAGATTGGTAAATGTTTAGTATAACCCGACCCACCTCAGATTTTTTTGAAATTTTTTTTATTAATGGTTTTTGGCCCGTAGAATTCATTTTGCAAAAAAATAAATCGTCGCTCACCTACCGTTTTCGAGTTATGAATTTTTAAAGTTGTGTGAAGTCGGTTAGCAGAAAATTGTTAACTGCCATATTGAAAACAATCGAGCCCATAAATAAAAAGCGGCGCGGGGAGTGGCTGCGGCGGGAGGCATGCAATATTTTCTATTAAATCCAAAAAAACAAAGTTTTTAAATTTATATTAATATTTTGTTTACAATTAATATTAATATTTTGTTTACAATTTCGGCATTTTAATTGTCCACGCAGTATTTTGAGCCTAATCAACAATTTAATTAAGTCATCCCTTTCGTTAATTAATTATAACTTTCACTAATTTTTAATAACTACGCCACTGACGTTTGAATTTCAAATTGTACACATTTAATATTACCGTTATAACGGTTCAAATTTCCGTCGTTCTTTTAGGGTAACAAAAGGATCAAATTGTTTCATTTTAATAACGCGGTTATTTAAAATTAGTGAGTTCAAAATGAAATTAGATGAGTTATTACAACTAATTAATAAAAAGGAGGATTTAATTAAATTTCTGACTAAAATGAAAATACTCAGCGAACAATTGAAATGTCCAAAATGTGGTAATATCAATCAATATTAATTTGAAAACTAAAAACGCACATAAAAAAAGTACGAGTAAAATGCTCCTTTTTGCAAAGTGCAAAAAAGGGGACATGGTTTGAAAAAACCAAACTTACCACTGAAAAAGTGTGTATGTTTGTTGCGTATTTTATTACGATTAAGCCCCCGCGCCAAAATCTGTTAAGAGCGGAATTAAATCTCAGCAGTAAAACAATAGTGGATTGGCAGAGTTTTTGTAGAGAGGTAAGATATATATTATAATAATAAAATGAATAACATTTGTGATTATTGCAATAAGGTGTGCATCTACTGGGTGAACACTCAAAGAAAGCAGATTGGGGGTCCAGGGAGAATAGTGGAGATCGTCGAGGCCAAAATCGGAAAACGTAAATAAATCGGGGAAGAATTATTGATGGGAAATGGATCTTTGGGGGTTTTGAACGGGAAACCAGACAAGTGTTCATAGTTCCAGTTCCCAATAGGAAAAAAACACCTTATTGGAAGTGATACACAACTATATTCTTCCCGGGACTACCATAATGTCTGATAATTGGAGGGGCTACGAGTGTTTGGAAGGTGAAGGATTTGTTCATCGTAGTGTAAATCACTCTATGAATTTCGTCGACCCAGAGACAGGTAAGATAATTTGGGGATTCTACGGTCTCCGGGGTCCGGGATGCTTAAAAAAGGCGTCAAAAAAAGGCGGGTCCATGGAAACCGTCGAGGAGCCGATATAATCGCAACTTAAATTAATTACATACATTTTTAATTTTAGGTGCACACACTCAAAACATAGAGCATACCGAGGTATGGAACTAAGGACGCCCATTTAGAAGGCTACTTAGCAGAATTTTTGTTTAAAAGAAGGTTCAAACACCAAAAACGAATTCTAAAATTTTTTAAAAACGAAAAACGAAAAAAAAAAATTAAATAAATAACTAGATAATGGTCGTTTTTCTCCTCGTTTTTCTAAAATTAGGAACTCCCCAGGAGAATCTTAGCATTTTTATTTATTTATTTATTTATTTTATTTATTTATTTGTACATAAGAAAACGGAGGTACACAAGACTTACATCTTTTAGAGTACAGTAATAATTTTAAATGAAACAAGGCAAAAGCAAAAATAACTAACCTAAGCTTACAAACTAAGCATACTAGAGTTATGGCTATTAGAAAGAAGAAGAGGAAAGAGAAAGCTAAGTAGTAAAGGGAAGAGAGAGCTAGAGAGAAGAGGTGGATAGAAGAAGAGAAACTTGTTTCCTGAAAATGGTGACCGTGCTAATTCTTTGTAAAGAAGGGGGAAGATCATTCCAGAGTCTAATCGCGTGCACAAAAAAGGAACGACTACCAATTCGAGACAGATGAGATGGAATAAGGAATTTGAGTGATCTCAAGGTTTGCAAGGGTGTAAGGAAGTCGGAAAGGTAAGAAGGGCTTTTAGCATAAAATACTTTATGTAGAAGAGCTAGCGCCATAATATCGATAAAACAAAAGAGGTCACAGCCTATTAGTGAATTCCGAACAGATGATATATGATCTGACCTTCTCAGGTGGAAGATAAAGCGTAAGCAATCATTGAATGCAACATTAAGTCTTTCACGGCAGGACGAATCATACACAATGTAAACTAGAGAGCCATAGAGGAAATGCGGAAGAATGAGAGATTTTACAAGCTTTGAACGTATAGTGGGTGATAGGAGACTGCCATGAAGCCGGAGCTTGCGTAAAGTCCCATAAATCTTGGAGAGCATTAGTGAGACTTGATCACAGCAGGTCAGTTTAGCATTAATAGCAATGCCAAGATTATGGACCCGATCAACAATGGGAAGAGGAATGTTACCCAGACAAATGAGTGGCATTCTGTCGGGCAGTGTAGAAAGACGACTAAGCACAAGTACTTGTGATTTTTTAGGGTTTAATTTAAGGAAATTGAGAGCACTCCACTCATTTATTCGTGAGAGAGTGCTATTCAGGTCAGAAATACAAGAATCAATTTGGCAAGAAGGGCAAGAGGTATAC
Source organism: Thereva unica (assembly GCA_949987705.1). NCBI lineage: Eukaryota > Metazoa > Arthropoda > Insecta > Diptera > Therevidae > Thereva > Thereva unica. The sequence goes on along the minus strand of OX465281.1, from coordinate 195,715,238 downwards.
AGTTGGAGATCATCAGCATATAGATGAAAGGAACAGTGGCCGATAGTAAAAGGTAGGTCATTGATATACAATGAAAATAGTAGGGGACCAAGAATTGAACCTTGAGGAACACCAGAGGCACTTGTAGAAAAGAGGAGATAACATTATTATGACGAACACACTGAAAACGGTTAGATAGCAAAGAGGAGAAAAGCCGTGTAGCAGACGAAGAGAAATGATAGCGCTCACTTAGTTTGGAAAGTAATATCGCATGCACCACCGAGTCAAAGGCTTTCGAGAAATCAAGAAGCACTAATATTGCAACGTCGCCTTTATCAAGCGCAGAACGAATGTCAGTTGTTACCTTTAGTATAGCGGTTTCACAACTATGATTTTTACGGAAACCAGATTGATATTTCGAAATAAAGCTATTAGATTCAAGGTAGCACAGGACTTGGATGTAAAGAATTTTCTCAAAGGCTTTTGCAAGGAAAGGAAGAATGCGAATGGGACGGAAATCTGAGATATCTGCAGGAGAAGATTTTTTCGGTAAAGGGATCACTATGGCCTTTTTCCACAACAAGGGAACTTGGGAAGTAGTCAGGCAGTAATTAAAAACATGCGTGATGACATCCAAAATTAAAGGAGCGAGGAGCTTAAAAAAGCGTGGAGATATTTCATCAAAACCGACGCAGTTGGAGGAAATAGAGAGGAGTATTTTAATAACTTCTGAGGGGTCCACACAGCGAAAGTAAAAGCCATCAGTACTATGTGGAAGAACTGAGAAAGATCGGGAGATAGAGGAAGCAGGAGGGGATTGAATGAATGAGGCATTTAGGAGGTCTACATCGATATCAACAGGGGAAGGTGCAGTAGCATTTATGCCCAGCGAGCGAAGATTGGACCAGAGTTGCTTGGAGTTTAAAGAGGGATCAAGCTTACGCGCATAAAAACTACGTTTTCGTGATTTGACCTTGCTAGCATTGGTCAACATGCGCAAGGATTCAACAAAATTGTGAAACCAGCACTCGTGTCGAACGGGAAATTACAAATCATCTTCTATGTTTTTCTAAAATAAAAGTTGCAATAAAAAAATTAAGTACGCTTTTATGGAATGGGTGCTCTGCCCCCCAAACCCCCCTTTTAAGGTTAACTTTATCTTTTATTTAACGTTATCTTTTTCGATACCCCCTTTAAGGTTATCTTTTTCGGTTTTGGGGGGCCCCATACCCCCCTTTACAGTTCTGCTTTTACGATTTTGGGGGACTATGATCCCCACCGGCCTCCGCCATCCAAAAAAGTATTTTCATTATGGCGGTTATGTATTTAGCACAAACCGAATATTCACAACTTTAAAAATTTATAACTCGAAAACGGTAAGTGAGCGACGATTTATTTTTTGAATAATGGATTCTACAGACCAAAAACCATTGATAAAAAAAATTTCAAAAAATCGGAGGTGGGTCGGGTTATACTACACATTAACCAAAAGATTTTTCAGCAATACAAAAAGTAAAATCAACAAACTAGAGAAGAATAACGTGATTTACAGCATAAAATGCAATGGAAATTAATGAAAGGCTGGTGGAGGAAATTAAAAGAAGAGATTTCCTTTACAATAAAAAAACTCCGCACATACCGCGACGTGAATAAGAGGGAGCGCGGATGGGCTGAAATAGCATCAGCTTTAGAATCGGATGGTTTGTTTTTATTTGTGTAATGAAATTGCAAATAAAAAATAATATCATTTTTTCAGTTGATTTTTGCAAAGCGCGGTGGAAGACGCTTCCAGACCGGTTCTGCAAAGAAGCGGGAAAAACCCCAAGCGGCGTGGAATTTTCAACTAAGTGGCCCATTTTCCAGCATTTACTGTTCTTAAAAGAACATGTTACGCCGAGAAAGTAAGTTTACATTTATGCAAATTTGATACCTTGATTTCTAACAAATCTTATTTCAAGGACGGTACACAATTTTCCTCAACTTGAGGATGCTTCACTAAACCAGCCTTCGGCGACAGAAGGCGATATTTCAGTTGAAATTGAGGAGCCGCAACCTGCTGTTAAGAAACAACAGAAAAGACCTCGCGATGTTGATAGTATCGACGAGCAATTTTCCTCCTTGGCGTCTGCCATGACGGTATTTATGAAAAATACGTGCAAACCGAAGGAGGAGGATGAAAATGAACCATTTTTAAAAATAATATCGAGACAACTAAACAAATTTCCCCCACATATAAGAGAAGCCAAAACACTGGAGTTGTTGGTTTGGCTTCACAACGAAACAATGATGTACGAAGCAGGTAATTATTATTATAGAAACAAATATAGCAATATTAATATATTTATTTCTTACAGAATCAAGCCAGGAGCAAGTTCATTATTAATTTTTTTAAGGCCGACACAGAGAATGTAGCACACACATACAGATAATGTCTAGTTACTTAAATAGACTGTGGCGGGACGGGTTGAAGTCAAATTATTTGTTTTTTGTTTTTTGTTATTGATGTTATAGTTATTATAGTTAATAATTTTTTTAAAAGTAAGTGTTTTAGTTAAAATAGGTTTGTGATATTTTTTAATATTTTAATTTTGTGCTACCTGTTTATAATTTTTTATGTTATAGATTCGCTGATGATGGTCTACGAAGTAGACCGAAATATTCCCGTAAATAAATATTATTATTAAATAAAAAAAGGACCTCAGGCTCGATTATTTCAACTAATTATCTTCTTATATTAGGTCATTTACCACTGACCAAATAAAAGCATTAAGTATGGTAAAATACAATAAAGTAACATACAACAATAAATTTTAACAAGTTTCGGAATTAAATTGACCATTTCTTCTTTGTTTCAAACTGAATGAAATATCAATTTAATAAAGTTTTAATAAATTAATGAGAGTGCATGGGTCAGTCAGTGGATCTTTTTCGGGGATGCGATGTATTTTGTATATTCATTTCAGTACTAAAACAAGTTTTTCTAAGATCTTGCAGAACCGAGTTCAAAACCAATTCCAGAATCCAGTACTTCTGAAGAAGCTCTGAAGAAGAAAAAGCTTTGTCGAGATCTATCAGCTTTGGTGGTTAAAACTCCGCAAAGTAGTAAGGAAGTTTGAGGAAACTGACATTAGTATTAGACCGCTGACAATGTATCAAAAACGGTATGAACCTTTTAGCTTATTTACTAGATCTCACTCACACCACAAACCACCTAACATAAGAAGAATAAAGTGCTTTAGACGAAGCTGGGACCCAATATGAGGGGTCAGGTTTACTGCCTCATAATGAAATTAAAGACCAAATCACATCCATTCAAATTAGTAATGTTTAATGAGGAAATTTTACAAAATGTTACAGCGTTGAAATGGTGGCAGTCACAAAAAAATGTTTTTGGTGAAAATACGGAAAAGAAAATATACCCAATTTTGATACAGTTATTTGGGGCCATCGCAACGTCAGCATCAGCGGAAAGAGTCTTCTCCACCTTTGGATTTATACATACCAAAACCAGGAGCAGATTAGGAATGAAAAAGCTGGCAAGTTGGTGTTTTTATTTAAGTATTATATTTCTACAAACACAAAGTGATTTGTAACATACATTTGTATGTAGTCTATCAGTTACATATGTAAAATTAAGAATTCTAATTTGTGAAATAAAACAATTTGATATAATCAATGATTTTTATTGAAAAAATCACTTGATTTAAATCAAAGTGATTTAATCATGCCAACCCTGCTCAAGACACTTGGACAAGATCAATTATGTGCGAACAACGATTGTCGGCCTTATGTATGACGAGTCTCCATAAAAAAACGGTTGTTAATGAAGATTTTCTAATCTAAGTAATTTCAAACTACGCAAAGAAGCCACGTAGGTTACAATTATTAATTAATAGAAATTAAGAATGAAGAAAAATTATATGGTTTTGTTTGTAATGCTTAAAAATTAAAAAGTTGAAGATTTTTATCAAACAAAGACGGTGCTGCCGGTGCCTATGGTTGGAAGAATGCTCATTCGTTTTTGCAGTGTGTCAAGGGTATTATTTTGATCTTAATACATAATTTCCGATTTTCACAAGTATCTTTCAAAGATGCATATTTCTATAATTGTGGAAAATTATCCGCTTTGATGTTGATCATGTCATTAGATACAATATACATATGCCCGAAGAAAATTAAGAAGGAAATTCTTTTGAAAAAGGAAATTAGTTGTGAAGCATAGGTAGGAAGGCCCGCGCGCTGATATCATCCAGTCTGACATACCTAAGCTCTAGGTAACCTGGTCTATGCCATCTTTCAGCGGGGGTTGTATTTTCCTTCCTGGCACACTCCATAGGTCTTACTGCAGACAACTCTCCGAGCAGATGCATTTGCACTAAAGCGAACTAATTGTTCTGCTCAGCGGAATCTACCAAACGATATATTCTCAACAACGCCTTTGTCGCGATAGCGATCGTGGATCTCGTCGTTGGCCGCTTATCAGTCATCAGCGGAATAGGGGTGTTATGTATAAATAAAATCCTATGAATTTGTTCACTTTGCTTGAATGGATTGCGGAATTATCATTGTACTAAGTACCGTTGAATTTTAGGTTTTTATCAACCATGAAGAATAAAAGCCAGTCTCGTTTAAGAATTTGTAACGTTAGCATTAAAGTTGTTCTTCTTAATTATACCCCGCAGTGTTTTATTTAAAGTTACCCAGCAATACTTTTTACTGGCGACGAGGATGGGATTACTTTGAGAATAGGATTACACCGAGATATTGAATTACAGATATTCTTATTACTATTGAAACAGACGGCGTAAAATAAATTACTTAAGGTTTTTGAATTTTCATACATGTTAGGGGAAGAGAAGGTTGAGGCTAACGGAATTAAAATTGAGACTCAAGAGGATACAACAGAGGCTGATTCTAAAAGTATAGTAATGGCAGCGATCGAAGCAATAGAGGCATTCGACATTACAAATCCATCAGGATGGGGTTCGTATAAAAAACGTTTTCAAATGTATTTAATAGCTAACGGCATAACTGATAAGAATATACAAAAGGCCACATTCCTTACAATCAGTGGAGCTCAATGTTTCGAGCGAAAATAATAGAATCAGTAAGTACAATGCCATAATTGATGAGTTAACCAAGCGTTTTACTCCAACTACGTCTGAAATTGCAGCATTTTTCAAGTTTTTTAAAAGGGATCAAGGACCAACTGAAACAGTTGCTGAATACATTGCGGAACTCCGACATCTCATCATCGATTGTAATTGTGATGGCGCCTTTATCGACCGAATGCTGCGCGACAGACTTGTGTGTGGTTTAAGAAACACACATTTACAACAATCACTCTTAGCTTAAAAGGTCACTAACACTGATAATAGTGCAAGAAAGAGCCATCGCTGCTGAAGCTGCTGCAAAATAACAACTACTTATAATAGCCTTATGACACTGGCTTCATCGTAGGCTGAAAATTTTGCCTTGGCTAGGCTGAAAACTGAAAGAAAAAATTCAAAGGAGATATTCCCATATGTAAGAGTGAGAGGAATATACTCAAACTTCTCTTGGCTGAATTTTAAGTGTTATAAAAAGTCTAGAAAACTGTTATAAAAAGCATAGGAAAAGAATGAAATTCATGTTCTTTTTTCTATGCTTTTTATAACAGTTTGCTACATCTCTAGACTTTTTATAACAGTGAGTGAGAATCAAAATAAATTCAAGTAATTAAATTGAAATAATTATAATTGAAGTGGCAGCAAATATAATTGAAGTGAGAATAAATAATATGTTATTGAAGGGTAAATTTTTAGAATTGGGGCTCCAGAGTAAAATCGCCACAAACAATTTTTGAGGTGTTTAGTGTGATTTTAGATATTCCCAAAGTTCTTATTACAACGGGTGGATGCGAGTTGCGAATTGTGGGGAGTCTAAATGAAAAATATTTTTTTTTATAGTTTTACCCTTTTGAAATTTAAAGTTGTTGAAGTATTTTTGAAAATATTTAAAGCTATTGTTTTACTCTGGAGTCCCAATTCTAAACTTTTATCATAAATATAATAGAAGTGACAATAAGTATTTTTACAAGAGCGAAGTGAAAGGCGAATAACAATAAAATAAAGTGATAATAAATACAAAAATAAATACAATAACAATGGACAGAAATGTAGGAGTTTTAATTGCCTATTTAATGTATAGGCAAAAAGTTTATTTTGCACATCAACTGGTAAGAAAAATCCAAAAAACAAAAAAAATGAAGAGGTACTCCTCATTGTGGCTTCTTAGAAGGGAATCAGAAGGTTTTTCGCACAAATTATTAAAAGAAATATAGGAAGAGGACAACGGGTTGTACCGGAAGGCTTTGAGGATGACGCCACAGCAATTTGACAAGTTACTCCAGAAAGTTAGTCCACTAATTGTCAAACAACAGACTAACTTTAGAAACCCTATCGGCCCAGCAGAACGGTTACAAGCCACGTTGATGTACTTAGCAACAGTTGAGTGAATCTTTATTTACATTAAATGTATGTGAGAAATAAACATATTTAATTCAGGAATGACGCAGACTCACATGCAGTTTATATTCAGGATCTAACAGTCAACTTTATCCAAAATAATAAAGGAAACAATACAGGCTATATACATAGTTCTGAAAAGGGAATATTTGAAATTCCCGCGAACGGAGGATGAGTGGAAACAAATTGCTGATGATTTTGATAAAATCTGGGGATTTCCGAACTGTATCGGAGCAATTGATGGTAATTTATTGTTAATATTTATATAAACTAAGCCGTGGCGGAGTCTACTCTGGGGTTATATTTGGTGTCACCTATATTGTGAATTATAAATTTGTTAAATTTTCCAGGAAAGCATTGCAAAATACGGCCGTTAAATAAGATGGGCTCCAATTATTGGTGCTACAAAGGTTACCATTCTTTTATCTTGATGGCCATCGCCGATGCCCATTATAGATTTGTTTATGTGGATATTGGAGTCAACGGCAGAATGGGAGATGCGTGCTTATGGTCAAATTGTAAACTCAAAGACGACATTGAGAATGGTCGAATTCTTTTGCCAAAACCATCCCCTTTACCAATGAGCACAATAATTTCTCCATATACCTTTATATCGGATGATGCGTTTCCCTTGACGGATTACAACATGAAGCCACATTCAAAGCTATCCTTGTCGGATGATGAGATAAGGTTTAATCACATGTTGTCAAGGAATCGTCGAGTGGTTGAGAATGCATTCGGAATATTAGCGAATAGATATCAGGTGCTCTTTACACCGATATTAAGAGATCGTGTTGAGGGAGTCAAGGTTGTGCTTGCAGCAGTATGCCTCCACAATTATCTTCGCACGGAAAATATGAAATCGAAGACTATAAAGGAGAGCTTCAACGACAACGAACTCAAAAACATAGTGGATCAAAACTATAATGATTATCAGCTACGAACATCAACCAGCGGACGGAACCGGAACAGTGCGTTGAGGATTAGGAAAACGTTGGAGGAATATTTTAAAACACACAAAAAGAATTTTAATTTAGAATAAATTTGTATTTTACTCAACCCATATTACAATAAATTTTCTTTATCAATATTTTCATTAATTGAGTTTACTCTTCTTAACCTCTATTGATAAAAAATTGGTGTAACTGCCTGCAAAACTTCCAACTCGGCCTCGACAGCATCGCGTGCAGGCATATTTGCCAGTTCCTGTTCAATATAAGCAACAACTGCGGGTTTTGGTTTTGACAAGGATTGCTGGACCATCTTCCTCAATTCCTCCGATTCTTTATTATATTTTTCTAAGATGTCCTCTCCTTCAGCTGTTGGCAACCTAGTTCTCGCCTTTCTTCTTATGCGGTCACGTTTCATTTTTGGTGTGAAACCAGGACTCAGGTCAAACAAGATTTTTTAATGAGGAAGTAGCAAATTGAAAGGAAGAATAAAGAATTTTAATTTACCTGATGTTGACCATGTTTAAATACAATAAATTTAAATTTATTTAATTTTAATCATAATAAATTTTAATATTTCAAATATTTCCAACGGATTTCTTCTCCACTCACAACTATCTGTTATAATAATCAGATAATCGTTCTTACTCTCACATGCTATCTCTGTCTCACAGTATAACAGATTTCGTCATTTTCAGCCTAGCCAAGGCAGCATTTTCAGCCTACGAAAAAGCCAGTGTCATAAGGCTATAAGAGAGAGTACAGCACCAACACATGTATGTACATTCAACAAATACACGTATACCAAGGCAACCTCGAGGCAATATGAATACCAATTCTAATACAAGTGAAAAGATGGCTAGCTGTCATGGATGTGGTAACTATCATAACAGAGCAGTTTGTCTATTTCGTACTGCTAAGTGTATTAAGTGCGGTCGTATAGGTCATATAATGAGAGTTTGTACGTCAAAAATAACCAGAAATTACGGAGATTTTAATAAAAATATGCCACGAAAAAAACAAATTAATCTAATTCAAAAAGTAAACAGCTTGAAAAAAACTGCCACCATAATAATGAATGGGCATAACAATGTGATTTTGAAGTAGATTCTGGCTCCAATTACACGCTTATGTCAGAAACAATTGCAAAAAACATTTAGGGTCACAAACTACCAGACATACCAGAGTCAGGGTTGAGTTTTTTCGATTATAACAATAATCCAATTCCAATTTTAGGCTCGACCAAGGTGAATATTGTCTATAACAAAAAAACAATTAGAAAACTGCCGTTATATATCACGCAGGGTAATAAAGCAAATGTATTGGGATGCAAGTGGTTTGATCATCTTGGAATTACCGTGAGAGGTGTACATAATATAAGTGCTCCGATTGATAAATTGCTAAACAAATTTGGAAAATTGTTTTCTGAGGAATTAGGTGCGTATGTCGGGGAAAAAATTAAATTAAATTTAAATCCAGCGATCAAACCAATTCGATTATCTGCAAGAAAAGTACCATCTGCACAACGAAAACCAGTTGAGGCCGAACTAGAAAAATTAATGAAACAAGGCATTTTAGAGCCAACAGAATATAGTGAGTGGTTAACCCCAATTGCGCCTATAACTAAACCTGATGGATCAGTACGCATTTGTGGCGATTACAAATGCACTGTAAACAAAGCACTTCCCCCACATTGTTACCGCACGCCTTCAGTTAGTGACATCTTAGCTGCAATTCCTAAAGGCAATATACATATTTGCAAAAATTGATTTAGCGCAGGCCTATCAGCAACTACCTGTCGATGAAAACACCGCAAACGTTTTAACTATTACGACGCATAAAGGCGCATTTCGAGTCAAAAGACTTCCATTCGGGATTTCTGCTGCACCTGGAATTTTCCAGATGCGAATTGAAGATCTATTACAAGGAATAAACGGAGTAGTAATATATTACGATGACATTATTATCATTAGTTCAAGTTCAGAGGATTTACTGAAGACATTAGAGGAAATATTCCAAAGATTGAGTAAAGCTGGGTTACGATTACGCCGTGATAAATGCCATTTCGGACTTTCTTCGGTTCCCTTTTTGGGTTATATAAATTGACTCAAGAGGTATCCGGCCATGTGATGAGAAAGTTAAGACTATCAAAAATACGCCTACGCCAACAAATAAGAAGCAGTTGCAAGCATTCCTCGGACTCATAAATTTTTATCATTCATTTCTAAACGGAAAAGCTTCGGTGGCCGAATCACTTCATAGACTTCTTGATAAAAATGCTAAATGGAGTTGGACTTCAAAGCATGAAATTGCATTCAATAAACTTAAAGATTTAATTACCAGCGAAAATATTTTAGTTCACTACGATAATAATTTACCACTTTTACTAGTTTGTGATGCATCCCCTTATGGAATAGGAGTAGTTTTGTCGCATCGTTTGCCAGATGGTAGTGAACGTCCAGTTTCTTTTTATTCTCGGACATTGACAGCTACTGAAAGAAACTATGCGCAGATAGATAAGGAGGTTTTAGCTATTATTGCTGGTGTTAAAAAATTTCACAATTTCCTTTACGGAAGAGAATTCATAATAGTGACAGACCATAGACCACTACTAGGATTATTTACGCAGGATAAACCTACACCAAATATTCTTTCTCTTGGAGTATTTTCCTTAATGGTTATAATTTCACGATGCTACATAGAGCAGGTAATAAAAATGCTAGTTCAGACGCACTCAGCCGCCTACCCAATCCACAAGAAGATAACGGTGAGGCCTTAATACATATGATCCAGGAAAGTGACGCAAACATTCTACAATCCAGTGATATTGCTAAGATGACACTAAAGGACAAAATCCTCAAACGTGTTTTACAATGGGCCGTAAGGGGATGGCCTATGACCAAGATAGACGACGAGTTCAAACCTTTTTACCAACATAGAGATGAAATTTCAATTAATAAAGATTGTCTTCTCTATGGCGATCGTATAATAGTTCCAGAAGCCGCAAAAAAGGACTTACTGCAAATATTGCATGCCGGACATCCAGGTATAGTGCGTATGAAGGGTCTTGCCCGAAGTTACTTATGGTGGCCTAAGATGGATTCCGATATCGAGGCATTAGTTAAAAAATGTTCCACTTGTCAAGAAATCAGACCTAACAAAGCGCAAACAACAGTTCATCCATGGGAGGAGACATCGAGGCCATGGTCAAGACTCCACATAGATTTTGCGGGTCCTTTTCAAGGAAAGATTTTTTTTATAGCTGTTGACTCTTTCTCCAAATGGCTTGAAGTACAAATTGTATCCTCCACTAGTGCAGCTTGCGCAATCAGTGTCCTGCGCTCGTTGTTTGCAACTCATGGCTTGCCAGATACTATCGTGTCCGATAACGGATCAGCGTTTTCTTCAGACGAATTTAGCCAGTTCTGTAAAGGTAATTTAATTTCACATATATTAACAGCACCATTTCATCCTTCAAGCAACGGCCAGGCAGAAAGGATGGTACGCACTACAAAAGAATATTTAAAGCGAAATACTTCAGGCAGTATGCAATTACGTTTGGCCAGGTTCCTATTAAACCAGCATATACATAACACCATAGACCACTACAAATAAATCTCCAGCCGAATTGCTTTGTAAAAGACGCCTTATGACTTATTTCGACAAGTTACACCCCGACAACAAGCCACTACGCTCGACAAAAAAGAATCATTTTATTAAGGGTACAAAGACACTTCAAGTTGATGAACCAGTCTGGGTACGAAATTATTCGAATGGGCCTCTGTGGATTCCGGCTACAGTGTCACATCAAACTGGACCCATTTCTTATACTGTAACGACCGAGGAAGGAAATACGTTAATAAGGCATCTTGATCAACTTCGGTCTAGAGATCCTGAATCAACAGACGTAGACGAGAGTGCAGATAACGATGCTGGATTTACATTAAGTCAATCAAGTGAAGATGCTGAGAATACAGCATTTGCAACTACACAATCACCCACGTGCCAAACCCTGCCAGAAACTCCAGTCGAATTGTGCACACCGCTAAAGCCCGGTACCCACTTGTTGCAAACCGGCGTTTCGTATCCCTATATCGTTTCCATTGTTGATTGATACGAACAAAACAGGAACCCAAATTTTTCCTGTATCATCATTGCGTTTCGAATCATTCAGCCTGTATCATGTTTGATGCGGGAGCGCGATACGGTTATCTGGTCAGTGGACAGGATACGCGCATGCCCGTCCACACTTCCTCCTAAAGCGTATCGTATCATTCCTTTGATGTGACGGAGAAAAACCGCTAAATGAGAGATCGGGTTTGGATTGTATCATTTCGCACATTTTGAAACGAAGCGTTGCAATTTTTTTAGAAAAAAATTTAAAGAACGGTGATACGAAACGCCGGTTTGCAACAAGTGGGTACCGGGCTTTAGACGTTCAGAAAGGATTCGTAATAAGAACGTTCACCTAAGGCCGGAGGAGTGTTATGTATAAATAAGTAACTATAAATCTGATAACCCCTTACAAGTAATCCTATGAATTTGTTCACTTTGCTTGTATGGATTGCGGAATTATCATTGTATTAAGTACCGTTGAATTTTAGGTTTTTATCAACGAGGAAGAATAAAAGGCAGTCTCATTTTAGAATTTGTAACGTTAGCATTAAAGTTGTTCTTCTTAATTATACCCCGCAGTGTTTTATTTAAAGTTACCCAGCAATACTTTTTAAGGGGGCAACTGGTAGATAGTATATGAAATCGAGAACGTCGATCCTAGCGGTCAAAACTGGCAACTCTCCTACGATAAGCTAATATAATCGAGCTAGGCTCTCCCAAGTAAGATTGGCGTGAGGCTAAATAACATTAAATTAATAAACTCAATTACGTAACAAGCAACATGGCACGGATACTAGAACAAGCGTCGTTGAGATTACCGGCACCAAAATCAATTGTGAAATAAAATAAGGCATGCACAAAACTAAAAACCCCAACATTGAAGACAGTTTCAATGACAAATAGGCTAATGACAAACGAGAAAAATATAAAATTTTGTCCTTTATACAGTCCAAATTTATTAGACCAATAAACAAAATTAGACTTATTCAATATACAGAAACGAAATCATTACGTGTATTTACTTATAACAGTTATGATTTACAAAAAATGCTTGAAACTACATACTCAAACCTGAACATACAATAGTTTTGTTTCAAAAATTCAAAAGTTTTTTTCTTCTTTTAAGTATAATTTTTGTCGCATATCTTTCGGACTTTCATAATGTACAGAGATTTTTTGTTAATATGTGAAAAATATAAATAATTGTTATAAATGTTGAAATTTTGCCTACAAGATTACATAAATTATTTAGTTTTGTGGTTAGAAAATTAAAATTTTATTAGATAAAACATTCAAAGCTTCAATTAACGAAAATGTGCAAAATTATATATACAGTAAACCCTCCGTCTGCGCGGTTTCGCAATTGCGCGTTTAATGTTTTAATACCAAATTTTCGCGTTTTTTTTGGAATTTTTGTTTTAAAAAAAATCATATTTTTTACATGCTTTTATGTGAATCCCCTAAAATTCGAATGAAATAACCAGTGTAACGAGGCGAAACGGCGAAATGTCAAGTCTGCAAGATTTCCAAAGTGTCGCGCGAATTTAACTCAGAGCAAAACAAACGTAATTAAAGCTCTGCATAAGTTTGTGTTCCAGTCAGAAGGAGATAGAGGAAATAGAGGACGACTTTGAAATTTTGAGGGCTTTGAATATGACGAGAATGAAGAGAGATACATCCAGAAGTGTGTTTATGTAGAAGAACATCTGACTGCAGCAGATTTGGTTTCCGTGTGCAATTTGTTAAATCTGGATTATGTAGCTAATGATTTGAAAATATGTATTTCTTTTTAGTAATTTGCGAAAAGGAAGTTTAATGAAAGATGACGACGAAAACGACGACGACGACGAAGAGGGCGATAGGCGCCTTGCCCAGCAAACGAAAATAGGAGAGATAAGGAATGGTTAAGCCTGAAATACATTAAGAAGCAGTGCGTCGCGTCGCGTCGCAGTAAAATTTAGATTCATAGCAACAGAATGTGGCAACTCACATTAACCACACTGCGACGCGGCGCGTCACGTCGCACTGCCTTCGCTTAGGCTAATTTCTAAAACACTGCTTCTCTTGACAGTTGTTGGTTTTGTTGTTGGCGATAAAATGCAGGAAGAAAAGTTAATAGAACTAGTCCGCGGAAAAGAATTGTTGTATAATAAAAGTCATCGCGACTACAAAAAAAAATGAAAGTAGAGAGAAGGCATGGCAGGAGATTTCTCAGGAGCTGGGAATAGAAAGTAAGTTAAAATATTATAGCATCCAAGAGCGCCCACAGTGACATTTGTAATGTCGTGCCTAAGAGTAACACGTCGAGATTTACTCTTAATTTCAGAGATATTAAGGATTCTATTAGATCTATCGATGGAACTGCGAACATACCTGTAGAAACTTGGGTTGAAGAATTTGAAGAAACAGCATCTGTCATGCGCTGGGACGATTTTCAGAAATTCGTATTTGCTAAAAAGTCTCTTAAAGGAATAGCTAGGTTGTTTATTTTGAGCGAAAAAGGAATAACCTCATGGATTAAGCTAAAAAGATCAATTTTAGAAGAATTCAAAGCCACGACGAATAGTGCAGAACTTCATAAGCTCTTGCTAGAGCGAAAATTAAGAGCAAACGAAAATGTACAAGAATATTTCTTTGCTATGAAGGAGTGGAAATGTGGAAAATAGTGCTTTATTCCAATATGTTATTGATGGAATAAAAGACATGAATGTGAATAAAACTATTTTATACGGTGCAAGAAGTATTAAAGAATTTAAAGAAAAGCTAAGGTGTTACGAAATGATACGAGAAAAAAACAAAAACCCGAATGAACAAAAGAGAACGGAGAGAAAAGTTGAACAAAAATTCAGAACGGAAGGGAAACCCGAATTTAAGTGTTACAACTGTGGAGAAGTTGGCCATAAATCAAGATTTTGTCAGAACAAAGAAAGAGGACTGAAATGCTTTCAATGCAATAAATTTGGCCATATTTCTAGAGAATGTCCTGAGGTAAAATCAGATACTAGTACTAAAAGCAACATGCGTTGCCTAAAGCCTATCGACATAATGGATAAAACTATCAAGATTGACAATAAGGATTACGTAGCTTCTTTAGACACAGGCAGCAAATTTAATGCAGTAACGCACGACATCTATGAGAAGTTAAACAGGCCTGCGCTGGCAACTACTAATTTTTATCTTTTGTGTTTTGGGCCAAACGGAACAGAGAACCAGATCAAACCTTTCAGTAATTTTAAAAAGACGGTTAAGATAGATAACGATACATTTGATCTAACTTCTCACGTTGTTCCCTCAAATTGTATGGATGAGGACATCATAATAGGGAAAGAACTTTGTATGGAAGCTAAAGTCAAAATCGACCCGAATGGAATAGAGGTGCAAAAAATTAAGATAAGGAAGGAAGACGATGATCATATTCATAGATTCATGAAAATAGATGTAGTTACTGAAGAAGAAAAATTAGATATTGATCCTTTTGCCAGCGACGAAGCGAGACAAAAAGTTACAGATATGATAAAAAATTATCAGCAGAAATTTCCATCAAACCGTTTTAAAGAGAAAAAAAAGCGCGCAAAACCGATTGCTGAACCAAAATTTTTAATCCTCTCAACCTTTTAAACCGTTACTGAATGAAACGGAACGCGTCGCAATACACAAAAACCAAACGTTGTCTGTTACTTGTGAATCAAAATCTGATTTTCAGAAGTTTGACTTTTTTGCGTTTTCGTTGCTAAAAAATAATACGTTTTTTTAATATTTTCTAACGGGAAGTTGAGGAAAAAATTGTAATGGATAGAGAAGAGTAATATGAAAGCTTATAATATTTATAACGACAACATAAATTATATACCTAAATGTATGTGAATACGGTATGATGTAAATATATGTACATCATTATGCATTAATACCATTCTTTTATTATGGAGAAATTAGATTTCATGGAATTTTCAATTTATATAATTTTTTTTAACTTTCATAGAATAATTTGACCGAAACTGACATCGAACAGTATCTGGCACGTTTAGAGGATGGTTGGCTGTCAGAAGATGGACTGGATGTAGAAGATTCTGATAGTGGTGACCCACCACACTACAGTAGGGCGTGTTAAAGAATTCATCATGATGTGAATCATTAAATCATAATTCCACCACACTGTTACACAATTAATCAGAAATTTTATTCTGGCATCACTTTTTGTAACAAAATCCAACAATGGTGTCAGTGGTGTATTCATCACTTCCAACAGAATTGACAGTTGATAGAAAAAAAGAAGGTTGCATTTTTTAGCATAAAAATTAGCATTTTTAGCATAGAATTTTTAGCATAAAAATAAGAAATATTTTGCCATGTCAGGTAATTTTAAATTACATTTACTATGTACAGTGTGAATATATGAAGTGATTTGTTTAGATTTTTATGATGAAGTGGAAAATCTTGCCACAGAGATATTTGGGGGGGACTCAGAAAATGAAAATGTAACTTTTCAGACACCGACTAAGACACCTACTAAATGCATAAAATTTAATTGGATCCCAAAAAGTGTGAAATTGCTTCTTACTCTGCGTTTAGGAAGAGAACAAACTTTTGCTCGCCCACATTGCTCCAAGCTCGCCCACATTGCGGGAAAGGATTTCCAAAGATATGGAAAAAATTGGGTCCTACAAGGTAACAGGACCAGAATGCCATCTTAAATATCGCAACATGCTTCATACTTATCAAGAAAATAAGAAGAAGTCTAATAAAAGTGGAGAAAGTAAGATTACTTGGGAATATTATAAAATGTTCAATGATGTTCTTGGCAACAAAGCAAAGCACTTTGCTGAAAGGTAATATAAATTCGGATGAAAAAGAAATGGATGATAACATAGAAAATGTGGCACCTGTTGGCATACCCATCCATTTGATACCCATGTCGGGGGGGTCGGCGAACACAATTGCAAAATTCAGCCGTCATCTTGATTTTTTTACAAAATAGTCAGATTGCATTGTCATCCAAACTAAACGTGTGTGCAAAATTGCAGCTCAATCGGAAACCGGGAAGTGGGCCAAGTTTAACTTACAAGATTTTATTACATAGTTACAAGTGAAGCTAATAAAAGCGTATTAAAAAATACGTGAAAAGTGCATGAAAAGAGGCAAATAACACAAAACAAAAAAAACACATCATTTGAATATAATCTTCGTAACTGACGGTAACGGTACTCCCCGGCTTTGTATAGACTATAGGAGATTAAACAAGGCGATAGTAAAAGATCGGTTCCGGCTTCCATTAAGTGAAGACCAGCTTGATAGATTACAGGATACATACATCTTTAATACTATAGACTTAACGAATGGATTTTTCCATGTGCAGGGGCCCGTTTTTGTAATACGCTTATTCGCAAACTTGAATTTCATAAATCGAAAAATAAAATAACGATAATTTTTAATAGTGGTTCACATATTACGAACTAATCAAGTTCGTAAATTCAATGGTGTTCGTAAGCATATTGAAGCTACTATTTATAGCGCTTGGCGACATAACGGCCGTGAATTGTCAATTTTGAAATTTGTGCAAGATTTTAGTAACTTATCAAGTTACTAAATATGTCTATTTGGCGCCATATTTTAGTTTATGAGGAAAATAACGAAGATGGAAGAACTCAGCAGCATAAATATAATATTTTCAAACGAAAATTAAGGGATATATCAAATCCTTTGGCTATGCCATCTTTAATAAATAAGTTTTTAGTTTTGTTCAGCGCTTTCGATTATCGAAAGAGGCTTTTCTGTTCGTACCAGAAAAAATATATTTTTCGAATAACATACATTCCACCTGTACTAAGACTAGCTGTTACTTTAATTGTTCTATCTTCTGGTGGGTACCAAAATACGGCGGGAAATGATTTTACTTGTCCCATTATCAAAAAGTATGGTTTAAATTATATTAAAAGAAATATTAATTAAAATTGAGAGCAAGTTATGTCCGCTTTTCAGCACTACAAATGCAAATATGCAAGAAACTAAATAGTGGTTTTATTCAAAATACGGGTTACCTGGAGGTATTTCTCTTAACACAATTTATTCCATGTTTCTAATATATTTTCCGGGTAACTAGTCGTTTGGCAAGGTACGAACAACTTATAGGTGGCGTAAGGCACCGTTCGTTAATTTACGAAAATTCGTATTACATGGACAACAAAATTGAAAAATGAAAATTAGAAAGTCGATTTTACGAAAAAGCGTATTATAAAAACGGGCCCAGGTTAGTGAAACAAGTCGCAAATACACTTCTTTCGTAACACACAACGGTCAGTATCAGTTCCGAAAAGTACCATTTGGATTATCGAATTCCCCAGGAGTCTTCCAAAGACACATCAACAGTATATTCGTGATTTGACTCGGCAGGGAATCGCGCTTCCATACATCGACGATATAATTACTCCAGCTAAAAATGAAGAAGGAACCGTGGAACGACTTGCGCAAGTGTTGGAGCTTTGTCGCGACTATGGGTTGGCAATAAACTTTAAAAAATAGCAGTTCCTGAAAAGAAGAGTAGAATTTTTAGGACATGTAATTGAAGATATAAAAATCTCACCGTCAGTTGAAAAAGTAAAAGCCATGCTTACCCGGTGTCTACACTAGCCATCATCCATGGCAATGTCAATGGCATGCCATCAAAATGTCCTGTGTAGACGCCTTATGTCTCATGGCAAGACTTAAATGGCAGGCTTTTAGTCTTGTCATTGAGGCTGCCATGAGCGTGAACATAAATTTGACATTTCAGATTTAAAAATGGCGAATGTAAGATTTAGCCGAGAAGATACTTTGGAACTAATTGAAAATTATAAAAACTTTGAGTGTTTGTGGAACTATAAAAGTTCCAATTATAAAAGAATTGACCTGAAAAGAAAGGCGTGGGAACAAATTGCTGAAAAGTTTAAAAGTACAGTGGAGGAAATAAAGAAAAAAGTGAAATATATGCGGAGCGCCTACGTTTCCGAGAAAAAGAAAGTGGAAGATAGTAAGAAAAGCGGATCATCCGCTGAGATATACGAGCCAAATCTTTTTTATTATTCGGCATTTAGCTTTCTAGAAGAAGCAATAGTTTTACGGAAAACAAGCTGTAATTTAAAAGAGGTTAGTACAAATGTTTACCTAAATAAAAGTGTCACATAGTATTGTATATTACAGAGTAAACAAACAGTGTCGGAAATTCAGGAAGGAATCGAGGCAGCAGAAGAAGTCTCGGAGGACAACTCTAATAGGGTTAGCGCTGCACAGTTACCGAGTTCATCGCCAAAATAAAAACGCCAAAAAAAGAGTGAAAAGCTGGACTTGGACTCTGAAAAATTCGATAAAGCTATTGGTGCCATTGTTAATTTCGCTACAAACAACCCTACTTCTCCACCTGAACAGGATGACATTTACGCAATATTTGGGAAAGGCATTGGTATACAGCTTAGAGATTTGCCGCCAAGCAATGCTTCAAAAGCCATGGCCCAAATTCAACAAATAATAACCGAACACACCATCGAAGTTCTATACGAAAAAAAGCTTGAAAATCATTCCAAGCCCAGCGCCATCAACATAATTTCTAATAGATTAATTGCACCTTCTGCATCTTCATCTTATTCGACCTCACCATCTGATTTTAATTCTTTTACTTTCTCTCCGAGGGTATCAAACTCATTGGGTGGCGATACCCTCCTTGCGGCTGTAGTAGATGCTGATATTTTTGATGATGCTACCCAATTATAGTAGGATGTAGAAAGAAATATAAATAAAATAAAAGAAATGTTTTTTTTTTTTCAATATATTGTTTTGTTTATTTTTCGCCACTGATAAGGCACATCCCCGTCAGTAACTACATTTTTGCATAGGTTATCTCTATATCTACGCGAGAATTTGTACGTATTGAAATATTGATTGCCAAGGGGTCTAATATTTTCAGGCATTTTTTCCCTTTGGTGTTGATTTAAATCTGGCGTTGATTTTATGTTTTTGCTCAGATAATTGAAGACCCTCGGGGAAAAACCAACTTAGTCCACTTTTTCAAAAATCAGAGAATTCAGCTCCATATATTAGCTGCTAAGGTGTACTACGATTCAAGGTATTAACTATGGGGAAAAATCAACGTAGTATTGACAAAATGAACGGGCAATAATAAAAGGTTCGGGGAAGAACCAACTGAGCTCGTGGGAATGAGGGAAAAAACAAACATGTCCACCAATTTTATTTTCTGGACTAAGTTGGTTTTTCCCCGAGGGTCTTCAATTATGAAGCACACAACACGTTTTCACTATAATGTCACAGTTATTTAATGAAACCTCTATGGAGCAATGAAAAATCCGAAATCGGGAAAGCAGTCTTCCGAAAGCCATCTCGACTGTCAGCCTTGCTCGACTTAATCTGTAATTAAATGCTTCTTGAGCTATTGTCAAAGCATTGTTCCGATCGTAAGCCTTCATAACATTTTCATCAAGCTTGAAAATACCATCTCCAATAAGAAAATACGGAGTTCTCGTTTGTTGTCCTTTCAATTCACTTGGCGGGGGTATATGTAGACTTCTTTAGGGCTTGGTATAAATGACTATTATTAAATATCATGCTGTCTGAAGCTCTGTCATTTGCTCCAACTTCTATATACACAAATTTGCTGTGCGCATTTACTGCAGCCAAAAGCACTATGCTGAAGTATCCCTTGTAATTAAACTAGTCCGAACCGGAATGTGGTGGCGACTTTACATGCTTGCCGTCAATAGCCGCTAAGGTATGAGGGAAATCCCAAAACTTTTCAAAATCTTGGGCTATTTCCAACCACTCGGTTTGCGTTGTGGGCATCTAAAATGTCAGCACAATGGCTAATATCATAATATATAACATCATAGCCTTATGACACTGGCTTCATCGTAGGCTGAAAATTTTGTCTTGGCTAGGCTGAAAACTGAAAGAAAAAATTCAAAGGAGATATTCCCATATGTAAGAGTGAGAGGAATATATTCAAACTTCTCTTGGCTGAATTTTAAGTGTTATAAAAAGTCTAGAAAACTGTTATAAAAAGCATAGGAAAAGAATGAAATTCATGTTCTTTTTTCTATGCTTTTTATAACAGTTTGCTACATCTCTAGACTTTTTATAACAGTGAGTGAGAATCAAAATAAATTCAAGTAATTAAATTGAAATAATTATAATTGAAGTGGCAGCAAATATAATTGAAGTGAGAATAAATAATATGTTATTGAAGGGTAAATTTTTAGAATTGGGGCTCCAGAGTAAAATCGCCCCAAACAATTTTTGAGGTGTTTAGTGTGATTTTTGATATTCCCAAAGTTCTTATTACAACGGGTGGGTGCGAGTTGCGAATTGTGGGGAATCTAAATGAAAAATATTTTTTTAATAGTTTTTCACTTTTGAAATTTAAGTATTTTTGAAAATATTTAAAGCTATTGTTTTACTCTGGAGTCCCAATTCTAAACATTTATCATAAATATAATTGAAGTGACAATAAATATTTTTACAAGAGTGAAGTGAAAGGCGAATAACAATAAAATTAAGTGATAATAAATATAAAAATAAATACAATAACAATGGACAGAAATGTAGGAGTTTTAATTGCCTATTTAATGTATAGGCAAAAAGTTTATTTTGCACATCAACCTGGTAAGAAAAATCCAAAAAACAAAATTACCTGATGTTGACCATGTTTAAATACAATAAATTTAAATTTATTTAATTTTAATCATAATAAATTTTAATATTTCAAATATTTCCAACGGATTTCTTTTCCACTCACAACTATCTGTTATAATAATCAGATAATCGTTCTTACTCTCACATGCTATCTCTGTCCCACAGTATAACAGATTTCGTCATTTTCAGCCTAGCCAAGGCAGCATTTTCAGCCTACGATAAAGCCAGTGTCATAAGGCTATCAGTACCATAACACCATACCTTTAAATATTTTTCTTGCAGAGATTTGTATACTGCCGATAACACTTCTGGCACGAAGACGCTGATAGTTTTTCGTGAAAAATGGCTTAGAAATTCTAAAGATCGGTATGAATCTCCAGTGGCAATGTACCTTAACGATATTGCTAATCTTACCCTGGCAGTAATCGCATACCTCAGTCTGGTATCTTGCTTTTCAATTTGAGGCTCAACCTGAAATTTATGTTTGAGGTAATTTCCAACTAGCCATAATTTCCAATTTATGTTTGAGATAATTTCTAATTTCAAGAAGAGCCTCGAAATCGTGTATTGTCATTCGACAAAAATTTTTGTAGTCGCTGCCATTTTCCCAAAACAAGTCTTTTAAAAGATGAGCTTCTAAATCGTGAAACTCCCGTTTTTCTAAAAAAAGGATTCACCCACAAACTCCGATTTCGCCTTACATTCTCGCCTAATTGCGACATCTGAATTTTTCTTAACTGTTTTAACGCTCTTAATGCTAAAATTCCTCTTAGCTGTTGCCTGTTGAACTCCATGTTTTCAAATGAAATGGCTTGACATAAAATGCCCATGTAAACTACAGACAACTTAAGGATTACGTCACTCTGACATTTGTCATGCCATTAATGATGGCTAGTATAGACACCGCCTTAAGTTTCCTACGCCAGCCAATGAAAAGCAGCTAGAAAGTTGTTTGGGTCTCGCAGGTTATTTTAGGAAATTTATACCTAATTATTCAAGGATTGCAAAGCCGCTGAGCGACTTACTGAAAAATGGCGAAAAGTTTAGACTAGGTCAAGATCAAATGACAGCATTTAATTTGTTGAAAAGGGTCCTAAGCGAGAAGCCGGTTCTTAGTATATTTCATCAAAGCTATGAGACGGAAGTACATACTGACGCTTCCATGGATGGATATGGAGCGGTTTTGTTACAAAAATTACCTAACAATGGACGCTTACATCCAATCTACTATATGAGTAAGAAGACTACTTAACAAGAGAGGAAATATAGTAGTTATGAATTAGAAGTTCTAGCGGTCATAGAAGCTTTAAAGAAGTTTAGAGTGTACCTCATTGGGCTGAAATTTAAACTAGTTACTGACTGCAATGCCTTTACCAAGACGTTAGATAAGAAAGATCTGTGTACGAGAGTTGCCAGGTGGATCCTATTTCTACAGGAATATGATTATGTTGTGGAACATAGATCAGGTTCGAAAATGAAACATATGGATGCGCTCAGTCGTTATCCGATAATGATGATTGGCGAACAAAGCGTTCTTACTCGGATACAACGTTTACAAGCACAAGACGAAGATCTAAAGACCATCAGAAAAATTCTTGAGGAAAAGTTGTATGAGGACTATTTTGTGAAAGGCGATATACTATATAAGTTAGTTGATGATAATGAACTATTAGTGGTTCCTAGAGGTTTACAGGGAGAAATCATTAAGGATGCTCATGAGAAGGGACACTTCGCTGTGAAGAAAACGAAGGAGCTAATATGTAGGGATTATTTTATACCAAAGCTTGAAGAAAAAATACGAAATCATCGATAATTGCGTAAAGTGTATCGCGGTAAATCGCAAACGAGGTAAGCAAGAGGGTGAGTTACCTTACATCCCCTCGAAAAAAAGGACGATCACCTCGGACCTCTGGAATCCACAAGCAAAATGTACAAATATATTTTCGCAGTGATTGATTCTTTCACGAAGTTTTCATGGTTATATGCAACGAAATCTACGTCAGCGGCGGAAGCAGTGTCTAAACTAAGTCTACAGAGCACAATATTTGGGAATCCAGTACAGATTATCTCAGATAAAGGCGCAGCTTTCACTTTGGACGAGTTCCAAAAATATTGTAAAGGGCCCAATACACGAGCGCTCCATCCGACTTACGCCACGCCAAAGCAACAACAATTTGTATGCACTTGTCATTTGTATACAAAGAAATTGTTGTTGTATTGGCGTGGCGTAAGTCGGATGGAGCGCTCGTGTATTGGGCCCTTTAAGATGAAAACATAAAACATATTAGGATTACGACTGGATTACCTCGAGCAAATGGACAGATCGAAAAATTCAACAGCGTCATAATATCAGTTTTGACTAAACTGAGTTTGGAGGACCCAGCCAGGTGGTACAAACATGTAAGCAGGGTACAGCAGGTCTTAAATGCTACCTACAGCCGAAGTACTGGTACCACACCCTTCGAAATGTTGACCGGCGGAAAGATGCGTACTAAGGAGGATTTGCGTATCAAATAGATAATCGAAAGAGAAATGTTTGCTGATTTTGATGATTACCGAAATGAAATTAGAAGGAACGCTAAACTTCAAATTTTGAGAATGCAAGAAGAGAATCGGAAGACGTACAATCTTAGACGAAAACCAGCAAAGAAAGTACAAGGTCGGAGATTTAGTTGCGATAAAACGAACGCAATTGGGAGGAGGTTTGAAGTTAAGACGAAGACTTAGGACCGTACCAAGTGGTCAAAGTAAAGTATAACGATACTTACGATGTCAGTCGGATTGGCAACAACGAAGGACCGAAGGCAACGAGTTCCTGTGCAGAGTTTATGAAGCCGTGGCTTAATACTCACAGCAGGGCTGCTACTTTCGAGTCGTCTATACTCCTATACTCCTCACACCGAAATTTTACACCCTTTTAGTAAATTTTATTTTTCAATATTGAAAACAATTTTTCAAACTTGAAAAAAAAGGTAAATTTGTGGACTTCTATTACTTTTTTGTACCACCAGCACTTCCACCCTTTGTCGGCCATCTAGTACTTGTTTCTATCTCATGCGGCATGCCCTACGTCTTGTACTTTAGGTTCTGGTTCTGGTGTGTTTTGTGCTGTGTTCTATCAGTTAGTTCAATTTCAATTTCAATCGGGTAAAAAATACAGCACGCGGAGCTGCATTGCTTGGTTAGTTTTAAAGAAAATATAGTTTTTTGAGCAAGGTGATAACAACTGCGAATGTTATAATACATAGAACAGAAATATCAATGAAAAATGGAAAGTTAAAGGAAATTTATTTGTGATTTGATAGATACAATAACTTTAAATTGTTTTAATTTAGATTCTTGATAGGCTTTAAGAAGGCCGATCCTGAGAAAAAGGAAAATAGTAGTGAAAATCAAAATCAACCTCTACAAGCAACATCAAAAGCAAGCCTAGAATTAGTAGAACTAGAACTGGATAGTAAAAATGCAACCAAAACGTGCAATTCACAAAAGATAAAAAGGCAGAAATTTAGAAATAAATGGATTCAGGAGCACGGCAGCTGGCTGGAAGAAAGAAACGGAAAGCCATTTTGTAAGTTTTGTCAAAAATCATTAACAAATAATAAAGTACATATAGTAAGACATGATTCCTCAGAAATGCATAAAAAAAACTATAAATTCGTTGAGAAAACAACCTAATATTGACCATTATAATGACTATGAAAATTTTCTTCTAAAAAACAGAAAGTAAAATTAGGCGAATTGCGCATAATTATGTTTCTTATTCAATACGATTTGGCAATTTCATTAATAGGCCCCTTGATCAATTTGATTAAATCTGTAGCGGTAGATTCTTTAATAGTAAAGGAGTTCAAATGCGGTAGAAATAAAGCTACTGAGGTTATAAATGACTTATTGCTAGAAGAAGGTATTGAAAGTATTGCCGAAGTTTTAAAAAAACAAAAATTTTCGTGTATTATAGATGAAAGCACTGATGTTTGCACTTCAAAGTGTCTTGCTGTTGTTGTACGGTATTTTGATTTTAGCCTAAGCAAAGTAAAAGATAAATTTTTAACACTTATCCACTTAAAAAGTGCGACCGCTGAATATATTTACCGAATTATCGTGGACTTTTTTACTAATATTCAAGTCCCTTTAAAGAATATAATTGGATTTTCTGCTGACAATGCGTCAGTCATGATGGGGAAAAATGCAGGTGTAAAAGCACTCTTTCAGAAGGATAATCCTTTTCTATATACAATTGGTGGTATATGCCATTCCATGCATTTATGTTCAAGCGCAGCAGCAAAAGAGATTCCACAGGATGTGGAAAATTTAGCCAAATCTATATATTTTTTCTTTTCTCACAGTCCAAAACGGCAATTAGAATTGCAAGAATTCCAAGAATACTTTCAAGTAAAATTACATAAAATCTTAAAGGTTTCATCAACAAGATGGTTGTCATTAGGGCAGGTGGTTGATAGAATATTGGATCAGTGGCAAGCCCTCAAACATTATTTTTTGTCTTTCCAATTAGAAAATAATGAAGCGAGTGCAGAAAAAATCTACAATCAAATGAACGAAAAAAACAAATTATATTTTACCTTTCTTTCTTCTATTTTAAAGAAAACAAATAACATTAATGTAGAATTTCAATCTGAATCTCCAAAAATACATAATTAGCTTCCATTATTGAAATCTTATTTAAAAACTATTCTACATAATTTTGTGAAGGTAGATATTATTAGCAGTAATTTACATGAAATAGATTTTCAAAATCCTGATTGTTTAAAAGAAGTAAACGATGTATATCTTGGAGCTAAGGCAGAAATAATATGTCAGAATGGTTTACTTTCCAAAGAAGAGATCTTAGACGTTAAAACTGTGTGAAGAAATACTTAAAAGAATTAATTTTAACGATAAGGTATTGATTGCGTTGCAAGGTATTGATCCAAATAACTTGGCTCCAAGTTTAGTACCTTTAATAGCTTTATTTCCAAATATTTCTGAAAAATTGGATGTAAATGAGTTAGATGAAGAATGTTACCAAGCAGTTCTAAAAATTTAGATTTGGAAAGTTTTTGGGAAAACATCTTTAATAAGAAAAACGGGTTAGGGGAAGAAATGTTTCCGAAGCTAACAGATTTTATTGGATCAATACTTTGCCTACCGCATAGTAGTGCTAATGTTGAAAGAATATTTTCTCATTTAAATTTAATTAAAAATAAAAAAAGAAATGCGTTGAAAACTGAAACAGTAAGTGCTATAATGTCCGCAAAAGAATTACTATCTAATAACGACGCTCCTTGTTGGTTACCAACAAAGAGACTACTAAATAAGTATCATAAATATTAAAAAAAATGTTATTTAACAAAGATTTATTGTAAACGGTAGCTGAAAGAGACTTTTTTTTATATATTTTTTATAAACTGTTATTGAAAATACTGAATTGTTATTGAAACTAAATAATTTTTTATATTATTATAATTTGTTAAATAAAATTTGATTTTGTAATAAATAAGACTTTTTCTTCAAACATTTTGTTAGTACTCCCTTGAAGACCTAAATACTCCCCTGAAAACACGTATTTTACTCCCCTCGGGAAATGACAAAACGGCAGCACTGACTCACAGTGAAGACGATGCATTTTCCGATGCGTTCGAGGTGACCACACCGAAGGATGGCCGACATGTGGGAGCGAGAAGAGGAGAGCATGCATACCACCGGGAGTCAGTCGACGACGAGAGTTTAACCACGACGGAACGACGGACACAGTTAATTAAATAAATAAATTTCTTTACATTAATCGGGTCTTTTATTTAAAATTTACCTTACATACATATGTTTCCAAAAATGAAATGTATAGTATATGACTCAGCGGGTAGAAGCCGAAAGGAGTTAAAAAATGCGTAGTTAGTAGATTGACTGACGTATATAGTTTACAGGGAAATAACTTTCTTATTGCGTAGTTAGTAGGTTTTATGACCCAAGGGACTAAAAGTGTATGGGTAGAAAGTATATACCCAGTGGGAAAAATTGGGAGCGTTATTTGGAGCACTGTTAAATATGCTCTCGAAGGAACTTTACTGGAGTTTTTATAAATTTTATAGAAAAAAGAAGACGGGCAATTATCTTCGTGACCATAAAATGTGGCATTAGCTACAAAAAGAATATGGAAGTGGTATGGGAACGGGAGCCCTGTAAGCTCCTTTCGGTGCACTCAAAGATGACTCTTGGAGCACTCCATTTTCCGCTGGGTAGTAGACGGTTTAGTTTGTAGATGCCATAGAAATTACATGAAATGATTGATAGATTTGTTCAAGGGCATGTAAACGAGATGACGCATAACTTGCAGATAATTACAGGGAAAAGGGGAAAAATTACAGGGGAAAATGCGCAATTTGTAAATTAAATAAAGGGGTCAAGCCTTATGTATTATGCTTGTAAAGGAAATCAAAGCTAGAAAACGATAATGCGTGGTGCGAGTTTTCTTGTAAAAGTAACGAGCGTTCATTCAAAAGTTGGATGCAACTACCGTTTGACTATAAAGTGTGCAATCGATATAAATATGTAATTAAGAAATTCTTCCAATAATAAAAACGTGTGTATATAAAAATTAAAATTAGAAAAAGGGGAAAAATATCTGTTTTAGCTAAGAGACACAATGAATGAATGAATCCAGCATAAAAATTAAATTAAATGCAAAAATAATTAAAAGTTCAGTCATTTGTTCCACATCGCCAGCTGCAAAAACGACAAAAAAACCTCGAAATTCAATAATAGAAAAAACCGAAAAAGTGCAAGTTTTTGGATAGAAGACCAAAACCAAAAAATAATGCCGTTTAGTTCTGGCGTTATTAGAACTAAAGGGTTATCCTTATTTAATCGCTTGCAGAAGGAAGAGACCGGATCATTTAATTTACCAGAAATTGAATTCCAAGCCACAAAAGGATGGTTTGAGAAGTTCAAGCATCGTCAAAGACTTCACAATATAAAATTTACAGTCGAAGCAGCTAGTGCTGATACACTAGCTGCATCTTTATATCCAAAAACTTTAAAAGACATTATTGATGGTGGTGGATATTTACCAAGCCAAGTTTTCAATGCGGATGAGACTGGCATATTTTGGAAAAGAATGCCGAATAGAAACTTTATTTCAAAAGAAGAGAAAACTTCTCGTGGCTTTAAAGTTTCCAAATAACACACTTGACACTTTTGTTAAGCGGAAATGCAGCTGGTGATTACAAAAATAAACCGTTATTAATTTATACATCTGAAAATCCTCGTGCAATTAAAGGAATATCAAAAAGCACACCCCCAGTTCATTTGTTAGCGAACAAAAAAGCGTGGATGACAGCGAAGATATTTGAGAACTGGTTTTTAAATTGCTTTTGTGTAGAAGCTGAGACTTATTGCAGAAATAAAAATATTGCGTTTAAGATTCTGCTAATAATTGACAATGCACCAAGTCACCCAGCACATTTGGCTGAATTGCACCCCAGTGTCAAAGTGATATTTCTGCCTCCATACAACATCATTAATTCAGCCAATGGACTAAGGCATTATTGCCGCATTTAAACTGTATTATTTGAGAACAACTTTTCAGCAATTAATTTAACCTACCGATGAACCAAATAATGGGCGCATCCAGCGCACTCAGCGGAAAAGCCGCTTAGCTGAACAGCACAGCGTAAAAACTAACTCAGCGATGTGTGTCGACTAGATTGAATAGCTGAGTTAGAATTTATTGTGACAACTAAATTTTGTTTTCTACTTTAAATAAATTCAATTCACTATCGCTAAGTTGCTTAGCATAAAATTTTTACGCTGAGATTTTTGCTAGCCGCTGAGCTAAGCTACTTAGCTCAGCTAGCCATCCGAGCTCAGCGCTTAGCCGCTGCTCAGCTGCTGAGTGCGCTGGATGCGCCCAATCTTTCAATTCGTGAGTACTGGCGACCAAACAACATTCTATCGGCCGTACAAAATATTAAATTCGCATGGGGTGAAGTTAAAAACTCAACAAGGAATGCTGTATGGAAAAAATATGGCCTGAAAGTTGTATAAGAGAAGCTGTTGTTGAAATGCCAGAAATTGAAGAAATTGTGACATTAGGTAGGAGAATTGCCGGGGACGGATTTGGAGACTTAGAACCAAAAGAAATCACAGAAGTTCTAACTAATGACGAAAATATTACTGCTGACGATATTTTGGCCCAGTTTGGGGATAATAATAACGACGAAAATGATGAAAGTAAAGAATATGTAGAGATTATAGCACAAAAAAAGTTTACCAGCGCAAAATTAGCAAATTTTTTAAAACTTGGTAGTCAACTAGAACAGAAAGCTTTGGATATGGATCCTGATATAGATTTAGGAGAAATTTGACAGCCGTTTTAGAACCATATGCAAACCTACAGGATCACAGTTGAGGAGTGGGCGAACAAAACGGCACATGTCCATGGTTGGCCGTTTTCAGTGTTTTGACGGAATCGTGTTCATTACACTAAACTGCAACTAATTTCAATCTCAGACACTTCAAAAATCACTTTCATGTAATATTTTTTTGTTAGCAAAGTAACGGTTTCCCTGCAGAAAGGCACATGTCCTACGAATATTCATATTTTTTAACCATTCGTTAATGTGGATTTTCAAAAGGGCACGTATTTCATACAAAAAAGTTTTTAATCAACAATGGAAGTTCATTGCACCTCACCTGGGGCTCTAATTACATCGATTTGTATGTGCATCATAAAATGCACTAAAATTGACCTCACTTTTGCCTCCCACGGCCCCAAAACAAGCCCGTAGGGGGCACTATGACCCCTTAAAATTTGCGTAACAGTCCCTACTATTAGGAAAAAATACCAGAAAAATCCCCCCTTGCCTCTAAGGGGGCCAGGGAGCTCCCCAAAAGGCTAAAAACAAAAAAAACATGTCCAGTTGGGTTCCTGCAAAAGGACACATGTCCATTCAAGGGTTTAACAAAACGGGACATGTCCAGTTGTGTCCCTGCAAAAGGGCACATGTCCATTTTTGTTTTAATTTTTTCTCTTAAAGTATTAAACATATTTAAAAAAAAATTTTCCGTCTGAATGAGTTCAAATAGTAGCACAACCTACCATACTCATAAATAGTTAATGTGATCAGTTCAGAGGCAGAAACAGTTTTTTGCGATTTCTGAACAATTTGCAAAACTGGACATGTGCCGTTTTGTTCGCCCACTCCTCAGTTAAGCTCATCGGCAGCTAATCGGAACTGATTAAAACCTACATTTACATCTACGTAATAGTGAAAACGCTGCTATTTCTAGGAGATTTTGTTAGTTTTGTTTTTTATGTAACATAGTATTCACTGAATTTAAGACTGTTTTTTTTATAGTTTTAATATATAATTTAATTCTTCAAGTTCAAAATGCATTAGTCATTGAATAAAGACTTTTTTTCTGTATGTTTTCTTTGCATTTTGTCCAATACATATCTGGAACCTAACCCCATAATTCATACAAAGCAAGATTCAGAGTGCGCGGTTTCGTTTTGCGCGCTGTTTTTATAGAACGTACATATCTACCGCGCAGTTGGAGGGACTACTGTACATACATATATAAATGTTGAATAGAAAATCCTTGAAGTGCCTATACCCGTAAACTCTCATTCTTAAATATAAATAAGTTAAAAAAATAATAATAAGTACACTGATAAATTTTTAGGAAATATATGAGCCTGCATAAGTTCCTATTATTTAGAGCCCAGTCCTAGCGCAAAAGGAGAACATAAAAGTGTTCACTAGACCAAATGTTAAAATAAAATTAAAATAACAAAAAAAGAAATAAAGTAAGGTTTGTACATCGCATAACCTAAAGCAAAAAATATCTTACTCATTTAATTGGTTTCATATTTAAAAACCTTGTCAAACTTTGCAACAATTTACCATTGACGTAATACCATCAGTTCCTAGCCTAAAAATACTACAATTTCTACATATACATATGCATTATAGAATTTATGTTTGTATATAATGCCTATTATTGATATCTAGCAGAATGTATAAATAAATATTCATCCCAAATATTATTTATGATCTTGGGGAAATATCTATTATTTTTTTGTCCGATTTAATGGCTTCATAAATATATCATTTAGATCTCTTATTGAATGTTTATTTAGTTTAGCTGCACTACATTGCTTTTTACCTGTTTATAGCTTTTTTTTTACTTGACAATTATATTGATTTTTGAAAGTCTTACTTACTCTGCTATAGTGACATAAATACAATTAATGGGAAAATAAAAATTTCTAGCTTACTTCTTTCCACTGTGGAATTCTTCGATGCATAACTTGCAGCTCCACGATCCTTCGGGTGGATCAGTTAATGGCGGCGATAAACAATACATATGATAGCCTCGATCACAATCATCGCAAAATAGTAGCTGATCATCATTATCTGAGGTACCACATATTGAACAATATTTACACTCTATGCACTGCCAACGATATCTCTTAACGGATATAATCATATTAGGTGTAAATTGAAGACATGTTGGATGACCAGAACGTCCGCAATCTGAACAGGATACTAGTTCTTCAGGTAAGAAAGTTTTCTTATTTTCTCTTGCATCACCTAAACAAAAGTCACAATATGGTGATGGTAGAGCTTTTCCACGTTCAGCACGAGGTGGCTTCATTTTTCTTTTATCAGGATCAGTTTCTTCAATTGGTAGTTTTTGTTCTGGTATCAAGACTGGCATTTGTGGCTCTTCGGTATTATTTAATGGTGATGAGCTTGAAGTGTTTGGTGGTAATGTTGGAGGACCTGGTTTCTTTCGTTGATCGCCCTCGTTCTTTTTTCTTCCTAGAACCATTAAAAATGTTAAATATGGTTAAAGTAGATAATTCAAATCTAAATAAATTGTTTTCAGGCGAATTTTATGCCTAGAATGCCGACCAAATCAGGCGAAAGAAGTGGAATTGGATTG
This sequence comes from Thereva unica, assembly GCA_949987705.1. Lineage (NCBI taxonomy): Eukaryota > Metazoa > Arthropoda > Insecta > Diptera > Therevidae > Thereva > Thereva unica. The sequence continues at coordinate 195,683,065 of OX465281.1, read as the reverse complement.
GCCATGCTTTGCGACGCAAAAACGAGAATCTAGCCAAACAGGCCCTGGACAGTAATCCGCAAGGATCCCGTCGAGCTGGAAGACCTAGAACAACGTGGAAGAGAGCCCTATTAAATGCCACAATAACTGAAAGATCCTAGTCGGAGCTAAGATCTGTCACACAAAACAGAGTCCACTGGAGGGCAACTGTTCCCGCCCTATGTTTCATGAGGGATTAAAGGGGAATAAGAAGAACATAACCGATAATGTGCGGGGCACTCACAGAGAAAGAGAAGGGCAGACTCATCCTCTTCCTTGCAAAGCCTACATGTGGAGTCCTCCGCCCTTCCTATCCTCCATAAGTGATAATTTAGGGCACAGTGTCCGGTAAACCAACAAGTGTCCTGACATCATTCCTACTGTGCCCTAACAAATCCTTGGCCGTCTAATGAACGGCTTAGAATTGGCCAGTCCAGGAGCAGACCTCCAGCGTTCAGTATGTTTCATCAAGTCCGATCGATCAGGGCCCTTTGCAGCAAGCTGGACGGTGCCTAATAGCCGTCTCTGGACCGATGTGTGCAATATCAGAGCCCTGTTTAGCCAGGGCATCCGCACTTTCGTTGCCTTTGAAGCTCCGGTGACCCGGGACCCAGACATTATCATCATCATCGTTGGCAATCCCAAAGAGCAAGAGCACGTTGGTTGATTGATAGATTAATAGATTGTCCTCGCCCAAGACCAGCGCCCAGGTGACCATTCGCTTTCAGCCGCAACGCCGCGTTTTTGACGGACTTCTCTACCTCAAGGTAGAGGGGTACCAGATTGAGGAGAGTCTCCAGCGCTGCCGCCGGGGAAGTGCGATGGGCTCGTCTGAAGCCGGCGAAAGGTACTCGAAAGCTCTTGGGTTATCGAGTTTTTGCATTAGGACACGAACAATTTTCTTTCGACCTATGCGAACGCTAAAATTTTCGTCGACAAAATTTTTCGATTTCAATTTCTTTTCGTTCGGTTATCGTCGTTCGCCATACACGAACCGGCCCCTGATTTGAAATAAATGGTAGAAAATATCCTAAATAAATCGTGTTCATTTGTCAAAATCGGCTAAAAATGTCGGAGTTATTCAATGTTGAAATACCGAAGGTCTAGATGGCGCACCCACAGAGTATGCAAATTTACATATTTTATGGGGGGGGGGGGGGAGGCTGCAGTATCATAAAGTTTGGAAATCACTGCCATAAGCCTTGTAAGGTAATCGTCTCCATTGCTTTGAAAAGAATAAAAATAATTGCAGTTAAAAAAAGATGACAGAAATCGCAGTCAGTTCGGGCCTAAAGATCTTAACTTCTATTCACTCTCGAGCCGTGAATTGACGGCAAGAATTCACGCCTTATCCCCTCGAAACGGAAAGCATGGCGCGAGCTAAGCGTGAAAACTATTCACACTCGCGTTCGCGCTTGTTTGCGGGTGCTCACGGCGTGAGGCTGGAGCCGCTTTGAAGCTTTCGTTGTGGCCATGAACATTTTTGAATTAATAACCTGCTATGTTAAGCAGTCTTTTCGCCTGTGTGTTTGTAGGAAATCATAATTTCATGCCACGGCCTGTCAAGCGGATCATCCCTCAGTGAGACTGAATCAAGCTTAGTCGTGCCGGTCGACCTGGTCTGTCAGGCCACTGCCTACCGGCGGCCTGTAAGTGAATGGGGGTCTTTAGTGGAGAAACATGATTTACTTAATTTAACCCAATTTTCTGGCCATTTTACGTTTCTTTAAAAAAAAATAATTACGTGATATTTGCCGAGAACCCTCTCTCCCCCACGTGAGATTTGGTGAGATTCGTCTCGACCTCCTCCCCTCTAAACGCCTCACGTAATTTATGGACGACCCCCTACCCATAAACCTCGCGAGTTCTAAAGAAGATCCTGCCCATAAAGTGTGTGGAACACTTGGGATAGAGGGTAAAATATCGCGGGTAGGTTTGTGACAGTTCCTTTCTTCCCCGACTAGAGCTGCTGTTCGACATTGCACTCTATATGAAGAAAATAGGTTGTCGACACAGTATAAAGGGCGTTTCCTGTGACTCTAGTCTTTCACATAAAAAAAAAAAAAAATTCGAGGCGAACAACAAGCATAATAAAAGATTACATAAAGTATTAGTTGCGAGTTTCGTAACTTAGTAGACTAACATAAAACTTAAAAGCATTTCTAATCAGTAAAATACTATTACAAACCTCTTCTTCCTCTTTTAGCCGGAGTACCTTCCGTTGGAACGATTGTCTTCTTAGTCGTATATTTCCGTTTCTTCTTGCGGCCACTATAATTCTCATCGAAATCAAAATCAGAATCGACGTCTTCCTCGAATTCTTCAACATGAGTCAATTCCATTTCATCATAGAACCATTCTTTCTCTTCATTTCTGTGACTATCTTTACTATCATTGTCTGCAGATGCGCTAAGGGAACTTCCATCTATAGATGGAACCACTGAAATGAAAATGAATTTTTATGTCTAGAAAATCATTCATAAAAATGTTAATGTAAAATCAACGAAACACCATATAGATAAACAACAAAAAACTATGCTAATACCAATGAAGTGTGAACAATTTTGGCGCCAAAAATTCGACTATATATGAACTATAAGGTATCAGTCGCGGTGTAAACAGACTGTTACCATTGACCAGGTAGACAAGTTTTGGTCCACAAGGTCAAATTAACAAAATTCACCTCTTATTGGTTTTTTTTTGTTGTGGCAATGTGATTGATTTGAAGGCCTTCCACAAAAACCAGAAGTAAAAAGTGAACGTGCAGGCAGAAATATAATGTACGGGTATACATTAACAAAATGCCAGGCCAGACTAATGAGAGGAGGGGGCGCGCTGGGAAAATCCCGGCGACTAAATCTCATATTAAAAAATAGTTCATTTACTCACTAGTGAGTCATAACTTAATAAAAACGATTTATTCATATAGCCATTCATTTTTCTTTTGTATGGAGAAATGGGAATGTAATTTTAGTTAAAAATTTCACGTGCGAAATGAAAGTCTCACAATGTAAACAAAATATTGAACTTACCTGGGATGTCTGGCGGATTATCTCGAAAACTAAATGCCTTATAGCTTTGATGATGCAAAAGGTATTGCCTTTTAGGTTTTCTCCATCTACTAGTTGGATATGTATAAATTTGCCCATCTCGAAATCCGGGCATTCGCTGTTTTTGCTTCATAAACAAAGCACAATGATTCTGAGCTACGCCCGTTTGTGGGTCTAAAAATGGCATCCGCAAACGTCTCTCGATACATAATCTTGTATTAAAGTTTTCACTATTTTCAAGAACTTCTTTATATGCAGAATCATTTAAAAAACTTTGAATTTTCTCTAAATTTGAAATATTTACAATTTGGATCTCAGTCGACGCCATTCTTCTATTGGCACTGTTTCGCACACAACTAAATGCTCAGCTGTATACATATCATGCTGCGACAACGTAGTTGTAAACATGTTCTGACACTGAACTTAAATTGTCATGTTTATTATTCTGGTACAAGGCACAGCAATAATTTTATCTTGTTTAATTAAATGTAATGGCTTTAAAAAAATTAAGTAATTAAATATGAATTCTTTTAGATAATAAATTTTCTATTACATATATATTATAATTTAAATTAATCCAAAACGTTGTTTCTGTTTTTTAAAGGATTTGCTTTCCGAAAAAAACTATTTTCGAATGTATTCGGTCTCGGTCGAATTACGCAACCAATTAGGCGCGCAGAATGGCATTTTTTGAAATATTGAAAATATTCATAGAATTAGGTTAGGTTAGATATGGCTGAGCTGCTGGTGCACAGCCCAAACACTTAGGCCAAAGGGATAGGCAAGTTGTGATGCCATAATGATCCCACTTTAAACCCAATTTTAAAGTTTCGTTTATTCGCTAAGCCACCTCGAGGACTTAAGGGCCGAAACACATCCAGGCTGGCTATAAAGCTCACCTCTCAAAGCTTTCCTTGAGGCGAGCTGCAAAGCCGTCCGCGGAATTCGCAAAACACAATCAGTCCAACTGATGACAGCTGTCAAATTTGCTAACGAACATTGATTCGTAAAAAGTGTAAAATTTAAAAATCATTTAAATAAAATAAAATTAGTTGGTCAGTTTTCATTGTTATTTTTAATATGACATATGAAAAAGTGGTAAATAAAATAAAATTTGTTGACTTTTTTTAATTTTTATTTGTTCAAAGTGAAATTTTATAACATTTTTTATTTAATTCGTTAAATTTTTTTTAATATGAACTCGCAAACAAAATGCCAACCTCAAAGTTCAACTGTCAAAAGCAAACTAGAGCCTCGGCCGAATTCAAATTCCAACATTGCCGGAATTCCGACCGAGGCGAGCCTTGCGGCCATCTTTGCCAAGGCCTGAATTTGCGAGGCAAGCTTTAATGTGTTCCATCCCATTTGAACGCGTAGGTTGGATATGCTTGCAGCCAGCTTTGGGCTTGGATGTGTTCAAAGCAAGCCTGGATGTGTTTCGGCCCTAATGAATCTTCTTAGTTGCGGGATTCCAAACTTCGGAATTTCCGCAAGCGGTCTTAGGAAGGGTCCACCAAAAGTGGTAAGTTTCCTTTTGCTTAGGGCTGGACAGTGACAGAGAAGGTGTTTAACACTTTCCTCTTCGTCTATATTCTGACAGCTTCTGCAGAAATCGTAGGTTTCGAGACCTAAGCAGACAGTGTCCCTATCAGACAGTGTCCGGTCAGCACTCCCACTGTAACTGAGAGGTCTCGTCTACCGAGGTTCAGCAGTTAGTCCGCCTGAGATGGTAAGAGGGCCACGTCGTTTTGGCCAAGGTGCATTTGTTAAGATCCCTCCAATGCTTTTCTGCTAATTGCATTGTGTGGTGTTTGCATCGGAGTTTAAAGGTGGCCTAAGGCATACCAACCCTTTCTTTTCCAGGAAGGAGAGTGGCGGCGTGCCTTTCCTAGCCAGTTCGTCAGCTTTACAGTTTCCTGTTATATTTCGGTGACCAGGCACCCATATGAGGAGGGTCCTGAACTTCTGAGCCATCTCGTTAAGAGATCTGCGGCATTCAGAGATAGTTCTGGAGTTATTAGTGCAAGAGCGCAGGGCCTTCAGAGCCGCCTGACTATCTGAGAAGATGTAGACAGTTCGGTTCCTGTCGCCATGCTGGTTGATTTGCAAGGCAGCCTCATGTATGGCTAAAACCTCCGCTTGGTAAACACTGCAGTGATTGGGTAGTCGGAAGGAGACTTCAATCCCAAGTTCCGGCGAAAAGACTCCGCCTCCCACTCGAGCTTAGAGCCATCAGTGAAGAAGTTTATGGCATCTTGAATACTATGTAGTCTATTATTCCATTCACGACGTGACGGAATGTAGGCTTCGTAGTTCTTCGTAAAGTTGACCGCGGATATGCGAAAGTCGGTTTCTGTGGAAATATTCACAAAGTCTAGCAACTTAAAGTGCCCTCCTCTAATTCCGGTCCAGGATCCAGATTCTTTTTTTCTGAGCGCTGCAATAGTCGTATTTTTCCTCGCCACAAGGTTCAAAGGAGGGAGGTATAACATAACGTTTAGGGTATCTGTAGGTGTGGAGTGAAGTGCGCCTGTTATGCATAACTCCGCACATCTTTGCACTTTCTGTAGTTTGTTTAGCACAGTAGATTTATTTAAGGTTGGCCACCATACTAAGACCCCGTATAGGAGTATTGGACGGACAATCGCTGTGTATGGGGCCTATTGTGGATATCGTCAATTTGACGACTTTGAGTCGATGTTAAATTTGCATACTGAGAAAGTCGATTTTTGTCGAAATTAGTCGATAAAAGAATTAATATGAGTCGATTACACAATTGTCAAGTCGACGTCAAAAATGTAATCGACTCATATTTATGTTTTTATCGATAAAAATCGACTTTGTCAGTATGAAAATTTAACATCGACTCAAAGTCGTCAGATCGACTCGTTCCACAATAGGGCCCCGTAAAGAGGACTAATTCTGTATTTTCAGGATTAACGCTGAGTCCGCGGGGGACCCCAGTTTGAAAAAGTTACTAACGCTGCCTCCATGAGATCTCAGAGGACTTGTGGAAATTTTCCTATTATGATGATAACAATGTCATCCGCGTACGCCAGTACACAGCGCGTTTATGTGCAGGATCGAACCGGTCCAAAGTACCAAAAAAGGTCCAAAAAAGCCGCGCATAAACGAGGACGGGACCGAACCATTTTCGGTCCTTTGGGTCTTGATTTTCTGGTGGACCATAGCGGACCGAACCATTTCGGTACCGACACATAAACTGTTTTAGACCAAAACATAACCTTATTTATTCCAATAAATAAAAAAAAAGGGTCGAAATAAGTTTAAAATAAGTGAAATATAATATTATTATTGAAATAGGTGAACATGAAGAAGTAGTAATAACACTTCCTGACGTGTGTACTGAGCATAATATAACGGCGCTAATGGATAGGGAAAATGCGAAGCAACGACATTTTTAATAAAATTGGTTTAGAGAAATGTTAGCTCGCAAATTTACTTCACACATTGTTCAAATAAATCATGTTTTAGAAGATTACTAAAATGTTTCATTTTGACTTCGATGTCACAGCTCAGAGTGAGGTTATATTCGAATGCGCACATAAACTCAAGACCGGATCGGTCCAACAGACCGGTTCGGTCCTGCACATAAACGCGCTGATAGTGTCCCACTGCCTCCATGCGTCGCAGCAGCTGGTTCACAGTCGCGACCCATAGAAGTGGACAAAATACTTCTCCTTGCGGGATACCTCTGTTGACGGCACTTCGGACCGAGCAGTCGCCAAGATTTGAGCTCACGATCCTGCCGGTAAGCATTTGATGTATAAGAGACACCAGCGGCGCCTCGATCCTCAGTTTCGCCAAGGCCAGGGTAATGGCGTCCGGGAGCACGTTATTAAACGCTCCCTCTATGTCAAGGAAAGCTACTAATGTGTATCCGTGGATCTACTCTTTGTATAGGCGTGCTGCGCGCCAGAGAGTTCCGAGTTTGGTATGGTCTGCCTCAGATATATTTCAATTAGCCTTTCTAGAGTTTTCAATAAAAAGGATGATAGGTTGATTGGCCTGTAGTCTTTGGGTGTTGTATGGGAGGCTTTCCCTGCCTCGGGTATAAAGACTACTTTTACCTCTTTCCAGCTAGAAGGAATACAGTTCGTCTGAAGGCACCCGGAAAACATGGCCTGCAACCAGGGCATAATATGACTAAGTGTACGTTGTTGTTGTGTCGGGACTATGCCGTCAGGGCCTGGTGATTTATAGGGCTGGAAGGTGCTTACAGCCCGTTCAATTCTCGCTCTGTTTATGATGGATTTGACCAGCTGTGGCGAGGCCGGAGGGTCAAAATGATGGTACTACTCGGGAAGTGGGTGTCCATGATTGGTGTGAGAGATTCCCTGCTTGAGTCTGTCCAATCATCGTTGTCTTTGCGTAAGTAACTAAGCATTATTGGCGCTTTAGTTAGTATTTTACGTAGCCTTGAGGCTTCCGATGTGGACTCTAAATTGTGGCAAAAGGTGGCCAAGGATGTGCGGTTGGCCTTCCTTATTGCCATTTTGTATCTATTCAGCTTCGACTTATAGCAGCCCCAGGACAGTGGTGTTGTCGAGCCGGAACGCTCCGGAACGTCGTTCCGGTACTTCCTTTTTGGGCAGGAACGCGTTCCGGAACTAAAAATGATTTCTGATAACGAGAATTGGCTGACGTATTGAAAAAAAAAAATTAAAAAGAATTGCTGATTTTTTTTTCTAATTTTTGACGAATTTTTATATGTATTATCATAGACAAATAAAAGGAAAGATGTTCCATTTCAAATAAGAAAAGTGTGCACTTTCCTGATGAAAGACCTTTCCTATTGCTGAGAGAGCTGCACTATTAATTGAGAATATCCATTAATAACCATAAAGTATAATTTCCAGTTCATATTAAATTTGTTACTATTTTACATCTTGAAATCTTGCAAAACGCAATAATTTTCATCTGAATCTTTACGAAAATTAAACATTTCCCAATCTGAAAAATAAACATATTGCGGAAATGTTTTTTGTAAATCAAAGCGAAATCAAAATTCGCACAAAACAAACGGTTTTACTTACTTTTGCAAAGTAGTAAAACCGAAAAGTCTGACCTGAAAAAACAAAATTTGTAACTGCCTCCAAATTTGCAATTGATTTTTGTCATTCAAACAAAAATAAAACAGCTGTTTTCTTATTCAAATAGATTCCCGTTCGCGTTCCGGTACGCGTTCCGGTAAAAAAAAAATAGCACAACACCACTGCCCCAGGAGGTTACGCTGTTGCTGCGTCTAGCTGAATTAAATTCTTTTCTGCACTCTTTACGGAGCGATTCAAGTTCTGGAGACCACCATGGTGGTTTGGAAGCCTCTTTATGCGGTCTGTTCGGACAAGCTTTATTTAAGGCAAAGGAGCATTGTTCTGTGAAAATGCCCACAATGCTGTCGAGTTGTTCGCGGTTTTTGGGAATACAGGGGGGCTTAGGTGCTAGACTTTTTGCGATTAGCCTAGTATAGTACCCCCAATTTGTCTTTTTGAGTTTTTTTTTATTTTGGACGGGGTGGTTGAGCTAGAGTCTTGCAGATAGAACTCTATAAACCTGTCGTCTGAGAAAGAGTGTTCTTTCAGGACCTTCGAGGCCAGTATTTGATCGGAGTGACAGACCGAGACAAGGGTGATGTCCAGCACTGCCTCTCTGTTTTTGGTAACAAAGGCAGGGTCATTTCCCTTGTTACAGATTGTAAGCCTGGTGCCTAATAGGTAGTTAAAAATGACACCTCATTGGTCATTGGTGTCCGTGCTGCCCCATTGTGTGTGGTGTGCATTTGCATCGCCTCCCATTACCAGGACTGTGGTAGCATCGGTGTAACTTACCAGGTCCTGAAAGGCCATGGGAGGTAGAGGGCCCTCATCATCGTGGGCTAGATAAAAAGAGGCCAGCCTGAGTTTTTTCTGTTTTAACTCAACATCAACTACCGTAAAGTCTCCGTTCTCGCTATTCCACTTTCAAATCATAAACAACAACTGAAACGGTTTTATTTCGATTTAATCAACATAACAACATCTGTGGAACATCTAATTTCGATTTCGAGTATCAATTTCATAAAAATCGAAATGTGGAACACCGCTGAATGTATAGGAACAACTGGTAGAGCGTGAGAAGCTTCACAAAAAACGTCTTTAGATGTTTTTTCGAAAATTGCTTCGTTTAAGAGATAATTAGCTATAATTGATATATCCAGATTTCCGCACGAATAGCTCGGAAAATCTTAAAATTTACATTGACACTCGATTAAAATCTTTATAAATCCCTTGTTTTTGATCGAAAATTCATAGGCTAAACGGTCAAAGATTCAGTAGGTCACATTTTAACAAATCAGATATAACATTCATTCCCAATTTATCTTGGGCCTAATAGATCGGTAATCAGATTCCCTTCTTCGTCCTTACAGTATGTGCAGCGTGTTGTGAATTGCGTCATGCTGCGGCCTTTTACATAAAACTCCCGCGCCTGGCGCGGGCGTCGCTCTCTGTACTGTTCTAGTTCACAGACGAGATTTTTCCCCAGGCTTCCTTTTTTCGTCTGTGAATTCTTTTTTCTAAGCTCTTTATATTTCTCTTCGCGTGCCCGTGTTCTCTAAGACTGCTGCATTGTTCGGTACGCAGCATTCGTACGTTCAGTTGCCTACTTGCACTCATGATCGAACCAGTCGTTCCGATCTCTACGACTTCTGCCTAAGATGGAATCAGCAGTACCAATGACAATATTTTTAAGGCGGGTCCAGCTCTCGTCGACGCCCGGCATCTCATCCCCAGGAGTTAGGGCAAGTTCTAATGCATGGACGTAGCTGTAGCTGCCATTTCATTGCGTAGTGCAGCTGTGTTTACGTAATTAATCTTACGGAATGTTATAATGTCCAAGAGCACAGATTCTCTCAATATTTTCTTTAGTTTAGTTAGTCCTTGGCGATTACCTAAGTCATAAATACATAGTGGCACCGATACAGAATATAACAAGTGCGTTGCCAAGTTTTCTGTGTGCTGGAGACAATTATATATCTACAGATAAAGGAATACAGGAACTATAAATTGAAAAAGCCTCCATTGTGGTTTAAATGATAATCGTCTTGAACAAGTAACCAGAAAAATTTGAAAGAAACCATAATATAGTATATTAGCGAATTTGTGTTCTATTGAAGGAATTATGGCAGAGGATTTTATAAAATACCAAACCTCCCTCAATTTTAAAAATATTTAACTAATTTTTAAATTCACCTTAAAAATAAAATTGAAATGCATATTTATAAATTAAAGAAAATAATTATTTCTTAAAAAGACTAGATATATATATAAACCCAGCATAAAAATAGTATTCACGTTGTTTGTAGGGTATTCCTAAGCCAAGTTTGTGTTTTTTCAGTATCAGTTTTAACAACAATAAATAATTCTTTATCTTTGCTTTGCAGCTGGGATCTCAAGTATACTAATAAGCTATCTTCATCCCCAATATTTTGAGGACTGTCCAATTTAGAATCTAAATTATAATATTGGTCACCGATTTTGCGAACAGCTATCCAATGACGACGCCTCAGTGGCAATACAACAAATCCAATTTTATAATCTGTAGGCACGTTTAGAATAAATCCAATAATTTCAGAAGTATCTATACAGGCGGGATCCCTTAAAATTAATGAAAATTAACCTTTACAAGGATTTGTTTAGTTTGAATACTTACTTCCTTTTATCAAACCATACTGCTTCACAACTTTTCTTCTGTAAGGCAGTCATAATAACGTTTATATCATAGTTTCCTAGGCCAAGCATTGATCTATGGGGATTGATCCATTCATCTGGACTAAGCTGCTTGCAGATTTCATCGAGCTGTGCTTTTGTGTACGTCCCTTTTGCTGAAATAAATTAAACACAATTAAATTCAAATTCCATATGAGTTAATGAATAATCACATTGAAATAAATTATTGAGGGCGTGCAACGCACAAAGCTCGCGAAGCTGTCTTTCATGGTAAATGTTTTGAGTGACCATTCCTTTATGCTTATCCTGGAATTTATTTATTAGTTATATTTTTGCGAATATACAACATTTCTTACCTATGCTATAAGGGAAGAATTTGCGCGGTTACATATCATAATAACTAATAACTATTCTATAATTGCAGAGCGATAGATACGTTGCCGTGTTTTCGTGGCAAGTGACAATTCACGAATGTTTACATGTCAAATCATCAAAAACAAATTCGTACTCGTAGCTCGTATAATACTCGTATAGTAGCTTTTGTACAGTCATATAGAAAAATTCTGATGACCAATTTCTTCCGTTTATAAGATAAAAGGCGAATCGTTAACGGGTCCCTTATTTACCAAGGATGAAACTGAGTTTTCGGAATATTGTGCTCTTTTTTTTATGTGGGAAAACCAAGCTTAGGAATCACCCTTTGTACTACCAGTCTGTCGTGTCGTTCAGGTTATGGTTCAGTGTTTAGTAGCAAGCTTGGTTTGAAAGATAGAAAAGAAAATGATAGGATTAGGGTGGTCTGGGGGTGTTGGAGTAGGTGGCGATGAACCTTACGTTTGAACTCTTGGGTGTTGTACGAGTTCGGGAAAACTGACTGTGGGAGATTATTCCACAGTCGAGTTGTTCTACTATATTCATAAACGAACTTCTAGAACAGGTTGTGCGCGAAAGGGGGGCTGTAGGGTATGGAGGTGAGCCAAGCGGGGTAGTCCTGTGTTGCGGGAAAAATATTGCCGTGCCATAAGGTCCTGAATTTCAGTGAACAGTCGATGTGGTAATAGCGATAAAGCATGGAGAGCGCTGCTACATTCTTACGGTGGCTCAGAGAGTCGATGGAGATGCAAAGGCTGTCATCTAAGATGATTCGTATGGCGCGGCTTTGCACTTTGTCCAGCCACGCTAAGGCGGTTTTAAAGGCGCCAGCACAGACAAATGAGTTATACTTGAGGCGGGGCCGAATGTAGGATTTGTAGATTGTAGATCTAGCTACAAGAGAAATTTGCATCTCTTGAGAAATCCTAAGCTTGTTTAGCGATTTGGAGTATGTGATCATTCCATCGCAAATTCTCAGATAAAGTTATACCCAAGGTATTAAGAGAAGGATCAGCTGTAAGATTTGTTTTGCCCATTAAGACAGAAGGAAGGTCGGTTCAGGTTTTATAAGTAATGAGACAGTACTTCGTTTTGGAGGGATTGAACTCAACACGATTCTTGCGGCCCCAATCAAGGATGTGTTTGATGTCCCTGTTGATAGAGTTGGACCTGAGCTCACGATGGTGAAGACAAGGTCTGGCACATGCTTGTCTAATATTGTCGAAAGTGTAAAAATAACGTAGGGGGCTGTCATCAGCGAAGCTGAGCAATGGGTTGGAAGGGATTGAGAGCAGATCTTTTATGAATACTAGGAAAAGTGCGGGTGAAAGAATTGATCCTTGAGGAACTCCGGCTGAGATGGTGTGGGGATTAGATTCGATGCCATCCAATACTACCTTTATTGAACGGTCAGAAAGGAAGCTCTTAATCCATTTTCTTAGAACTGGGTGAATACTAATAGCTTGGAGTTTTGACAACAGAACTGGGAGCCATACTCGGTCACAGGCTATCATACTACATACTACATATCTAGAGCAACCAGAGAAGATTCACCAAAGTCACCAAAGTGATGGATGCTGTATGGTTAGACATACAAGGAGGTCGCCAGTAGATCTTTTGGATCTAAAGCCGTACTGTCTGTCATGAATAATTTTGTTGGTTTCCAGATATTTCATTAATTTTTTGTTGATTAGGGTCTCCATGACTTTGGAGAGAACAGAGGTAATTTCGATATAGGCTGAACGCAAGCCAGTTTCCAGGAGTCTGCACATTTATTGAGAACCATAGGGGGTATTTTGTCGGGGCCAGTGGATTTATTGACGTCAAGCTCTTTGAGACATCGATATACATCTCCAGTCCTGAAAAAAACTCCGTGGAATGAACTGTTCGCTCGAGGAAAGGTGGTTGTATAGCAGCATCGGGCAGAGAAGATTTTGACGCGAACAGAGATGCTAATAAATCGGCCTTGGAATTGCTTTCTGTTATCATCTCATCATTGTGAATGAAGGGAGTTGTTGTGGAGGAAGTAAAATTCTTCTTGATGGAAGTTACCAAGGACCAGAAATTTTTACTGCCGGTGGTAGTATTGAGTAACTTACTTCTCAGCCGTTAACCTTTATTTTGGGATAATACTTAGGCCCTTTGCCAGCATAACATTTCGAATTTTTCTCATTTCTCTCTCAGGGTACTTTGATATTCTAATGTGTGCCAATTCGCAAATTTATAGTAGGCTATTGTAGGCTTTGTTTTCTTTTAGCAGTCGTTCGTGTATTTCTGGTTCCATGCTATTGTCGCTGCTACTATTGACCCAAGGTAGGTAAAGGATTTTACCCCGTCAAACTCGTCTTGCTCTACCTTGATTGTGGGACCAATGCTAGGTGTTCTTAAAGATGAGGCCACCATGTACTTTGTTTTGCTTTCGTTAATGTGCAGTCCCAGATTTCCTGCCGCTTGCTCAGTCTGAGTGAAAGCTTCTTGTACAGCTGTTCTACTTTTAAGTACTCCGGAGTAAAATAATAAAGGCACGCAAAATTTGTCGACTGCTCTGGTTATCTACTCCTCTGTGAGGCCAGGTGTAGTTCCAAGTAAAAATGAGTCAAAAATAGCAGAAAAGGAACACGACTCCTATCGTGACCAGTACTATAAAAAAACCTAAAAAAGGACACGACAAATTTAATGAGGTTGTGCTAGGAATGCTTTGTACCGAAGCTGAGGAAGAGGTGGCCAGCGGCATTGAATACGATGATAACACCGGCGATGATCCTGGTGACGTGAGGTCGACGAGAAAGACCCTTAGATTTGAAAACAAATATAATTAAATTTGTTGATTTTTTACTTGTGTTTTAGACTATTATTGAACTTTAATATTGACTATATTCATCTAATATTGGTTCGTTTTATATTTATGTTAATCGACATATTATGTTGAGATGATATACTTATAAGCCAAAAAATATAAAATATCTGTGTTATTATTTTTGTCGTCGTAAATTTGTTATCTGTCCCAGTGTGCAGCGGACAGAAAGTCAAAGAAAAAGCGAGCGGAGCGGACGGAACGGATTAATTCTGTTTGAGTCTTGAATTGAAACGACTTCTATGCTGCCACCCCTGGATTTTATCCTTAATATTGTGATCCAATTCGTAATCTGGGTGAAGCCTTGTTTGGCTGGGCACACAGTCGTGTTCACACTTGCGGAATCCGATTAATTATTTTTTTATTACGTACTAGTCAAATGCACGAACATTTTGATAAGGAGTCGGCTTAGGATTTAGCTCCGATTAGATAGCCTGGCCTATAATTATATTTATGTAAATAATGTATATGGATGTTCAAAAATATAATTCCTTATGAAGTAACAAAGTCGCCGACGACATGTCATTATTATTTGTTAATGCTTCATGTCAAAAGTTGACTGCGTACAAAAATTAAGTAAAGTTGGTTTATATTTGTTAGGATGTCCAAGTAAGAGATATATGTTAACTAATAAATTCCATTTACAGTATCACTTCCGCAGATACTATCGGGACAGAAAGGGTTCTGCATTTGTAACTGAAAGCCAGGCGGGTCATTCAGTATGCAGTGTTGATGACATTGATTCGAGCATTCCAACTGCAAAGCCATTTGTGGAGAAGTTAGATCAGTTACATTTAAATTTACAATTCATTTTCAATATATCATTTAGGAATGCTAAAATTCCACAAGGGAAAAGGTACGTGATGTTTGATAATGCAGGAAAGAAGACAACTGGATCAGTTGCGGAAAGTCAATCAACTATTGGAAAATTACCATCTATACATTCTACAGATTTTCAAAATAGCGAAACTGATTATAGACATTGTAGGAGATATCCCAGGAGGTCAATAAAAGTATTGCTATTGTTTCACCAATATTTTAAAGTGTATCTTTTCAGATTATCCCGTAATTTTTCGTCAATTCATATTAATAGAAAAGTGAGTAACATAATATATATTTGTATTTTACCATATGAAGGCTTTCACAAATGATACTTTTGTTTTCAAGAGTAACTTATCTTTATAAAAAATTTTATCAGAAAATTTCCATCTTTCCTACACCGCTTTATTCATTGGGCCTTTCCACACTAGTATTCTGTATGCAGTATGCAAACTGGATTGACAACAACCGCGATTTCCACACCTGTATTCTTGCAGCGGCGTAACCATTCATATTCCGATTAAGTACTTGATTGTGTGCGTGTGCAATTTCTTGAAGATTTCTGACCCCCCAAACTGTGTCTCTATTGGTGTTAGTGAGTTGAAGCCCGAGAAATAGGTTTGAAATGTGCTGCACATTTCTCTCCAAGTTCATCACTTTTTGTAGAGAATTCTCCTTGATTCTCTTACCCCCTTCCTAAAAAACCCGTTTGCATACTGAATACAGAATACTAGTGTGGAAAGGCCCATTTTCTTTAAATTGGATGATCCAGTAAGTCTATCTTTTCAAAAATAAAAAAGTAAAGTTCAATTTTATCGGGTAGTCTTTATTATCCTACAAAAGAACAACACTTTTCATTAATTTTTTTTTAAAGATTATTTGTTTCAAAAGTTGGCCGGCACTGCAACCGCAATTGAAAATCCAATTGTCGATTACACATTCGAGCGTTTCGAGTAGTATCGGGCCTGATGACGCGAGAAATGTTGGCTTCCAATTGCTTAGCTATGCACTCTATGGACTTAAGGTAGCCACAAAGAAAAGGTCTAGAGGTGTGATATGATTTAAGTGGCGAATTCACGGGTCCGAAGCGGGAAATTAACTGCCCAGCGAATTGTTGCCACGCATCGTATTCTTGGAACAAAGGATTTCGAGTACACAGACAAAAAGTCCGTTATCACCGCGCGATAATGGGTACCTTTGACTTTTACGTTCGATGATTCCACCAGCCCATAAACCACACCAACCTGTTGTTTTGTCTAGATGCAATGGCAGCTCCTGAACCTATTCGGGTTGCTCTTCAGCCCAAATACGGCATCGCTGAATAAAATGTCGGTCGAAAACAATGTATTTTCAAAGATTTTCAAAAGCCCATACACTGAGAAAATGACGATTTGGAAGATCGGTATATTTTCTTCGAATTGTGCATTCAGTAGGATACTACTACTACACGATGCTATGAACACCCTCCAACGTTGAACACTCGACGCTCAATTACGAGTGTACAATGTCAAGCGTCCAACATTCGTATTTGGACACATTTGAGCTAATGTCGGTATTGACTGAATTGTTGAAACGTTCGCCGCTTCGTGTAGAGTCGGCTGGAGCAAGGTGTGGACGAATCGCGAACAATGGCTCAGATTGCTTTGATATAATCGAAAGTCTCCAAACACGATTGTTCGATGTTTCAATACGCATAAAAGGAAAAAACTCAAAACTCCAAACGGAGACTCAGATCAAACCTCCCCCCAAATTCCCTTACCTCACCGGAATACTCCCATCAACTTCCTTTACAAAAATCTGCTACATAAACTTTCTGAAACAGATTTAGTGTTAAGTAGCAGTTGCGCTGGGTCCCCAAGGAAGAAGAGAAATGCCGCGCCGTGTTCCATGTTGCCGAAAGCGATTAATCCAAGCAAAATATTTAAATGTTGCATCCATGTAGCTGGCTAGAGCATGGCAGCTTTTGCTTCACACACCGCACGGTATATGACCGAAAGCTACCATGCCCTAGCCAGCTAGAAGGCTACAGCTGCCCAAAAGTCTGCGCAACAAAAGGGCGTGTGACGCGAGTTTTAATTTTTTACGCCAAGCCAAAAAGTGCTCGTCGTGCCTAAAGAAATATTCACTTCAAAAATCCAACTGGAGATATTCCAGCCGGATTCTCTTTATTTTGTCACAAGTTATTTTCCAAAAGTCCATAAAGCCTACTGGCCGGCTACTCAAGATACGTAAGGTCATGATGACGACTCAAGAGTATTATTATTATTATTATTATTATTATTATTATATTATTATTATTATTATTATTATTATTTATTTGCATTGTTTGTACAAAAGAAAGATTCTTAAATTAGTACAATAAACGAAGGAAAAAAAAATACAAAATGGAAAATTAACAGTAATAAAATAACCTACTTACTAACTAACATTAAAATATATCTTATAGTATACATAAATAATAATTAAGAAAACAAAGATAAAGTAAAAAATAAAGATAAAAACAAATTATTACAGAAAGAGCAAAAAGAAAAAAAGAGAGAGAAAAAAAGAAAAATTAAAAGTAGTCTAAATTAAGAGTAGTCCGCAATTAGATTTTTGGGAAATTATTTGTGACCCCAAAGTAAAACGAACCCCGCTGTAGAAACTCCAGTTACATTTTTAGAGGTTTAGCCTTTTTTTGTATAATGTAACTGGACTACCATCCAATGGCCAGGCTATTAGTGCGTTTTCCCCCTGCGAAGATAGCTCTATATTCCCCTAATTTTCGTTACTTTTCCCCTACATTTTTGAGTTGTGATGGGTCATGATCCATATTATATATGAGCTCGTAATAAATTTCAGAGGTTAATTTCTTTTTCAATTATTACTGATTTAATAGCATGTTTCCATATATTAAGTCACTTTGTTCAAAGCCGCATGTGTTGACGACATCTTTGGAGCCAATAAATAATCAGATCGTAGTATAGTTTAAACAAATTAACGTTTCAGTTATCTGCTTTATCAGATATTTGCTTTATTAAACATTTTTTAATTATAACATGAATGCATTAAAGTAGGAATCAGTCCTCGATTCTCTATTCATATGACTATTTGGCTTTCGATTCTACTAATATCAGTACTCTATACTTTTGACCGAGTATTTTTTTACTCGTCTCGATCGATCGGTACCGCGTCATAAGTATTTTTCTGCCGCAATTATTGGCCTCAAACATCCCAAAACTTTTTAATTGAGGCAGAAAACATCCCTCTCTGCGATAAAAGAGCTCCAATTTGCGTTTGGAATATAAATGGGCTTTTATAGATTGGATTTTATATTCCATGCCAAGTAAAAATGGAACTCCCCATTATGAGCCTGAAACAGGCAACCTTACGATACGCATTAGTAAAAATTAGACTCGACCGTTATTAGCAACGTCCATTATTTGCAACCGGCACGGAAAACATCGAAACGCCTGCATGGTATCCACAACTAGCATAGTACGCCTAAGTAAAAATTCGAATTCTCTACAAAAATGAACGGAATATTCTAAAAAAAGCACGGTACTCACAGTTTTTTATATAAAAGGGAGCAAAATTTGGGTTTAAAATAATAAAGAATGCTATTAAGCATATTCAATCAGCATTGGACGTGGTGGGTACTTAGTTGGGGGCCGCTTGGGAAAGCGACACTCGCTTTTGAACTGGTCAATTACGAATACATTCATATCTGTAACAGACTCGTACATACCTCTGGCGGGCGCATATTTAGAATTTCTTGCCTTTAGCGTTAGCGAGCACACCCGTATGGCAGACTCTTTTGTTTACTATTCGTGCCTTTATCGGGATGTCAGCAACTTAAGTATTTTTATCTGTCGCAGCAGAAAATCGGGTAATGCATATGCTAAGGTATTTCGCAGAAATGTCAAAAAGTACTCATCGGTTCTCAAGGAATCGAGTAAAAAAGTACTCATTGAGTAATTTTCTTTCATTTCTACTCACGAGTATTTAATCGAGCATTCCTAGTCATGGATTGGGAAAAATACGTAGACATAATAATAATAGAGTTTCCCTTCTTATGAAGAAGGCGCACTTCTCAGCTGGGCTGAGAAACATTTACCACGACCACGTGGGCTCGGCTGAGGCATGCAAACATAGAAAAAATAAAAATAAATTATGAAAGAAATAAAAATTAAAAAGAAAAACACAGAATAAAAAATCGCATGCAAACCACGTAACCAGCCACGAGACATTAAAAAGACTCCTTTTAAGGAGATCTTTACTAATGATGACACTAAAAACATTAATATTTTTATTGACATTAATGAACATGCGATTTACAGGCTCAAAACGGCCGTAATTGGTGCTAGAGAAGTTGATGTGTAAGAGCGGTGGTCCTCTTAAATTGTATCTGCTCTCTCTAAACACCGCACGGCGACTTAGAAAACCTGAGTCGACACGTCCATTAAGGAGCTGATGAACGAAAAGATGAACATAGCCAGAAAGCTGTTAAAAAACGTAGATGTGCATGCGTGCCTTTGATGTAGTTGGGGAACCTTAATTCGTATCTAGCATAAATCTTGATATCCATTGCTGCGTATTTGTATCCCCAAACTCAGGTAACGTAATCGGAAAGACGTTGGTATGTTGAATGACAGTGACATTTCTGTAACTGCAGCGCATAAAATATATTTTTAAATTGTTTTGATTAGCAGCGGTAAAAAATTAAGTTAAAAGGTATTAATAATAATAAAATTAATTAAAAAATAATAAAACGACTTCTCACTTTTGCGTACACTTCGCTTCTGTACGTCGATTGGTACGTTTATTTAACATTTCAACGTTGTTCTCACGTCATCAGGGGCCACGTTCGTCAACAATTTCTATTTACCTAAACTCAGCACACGTACGTGGGTGTTTCCACAAAAATCGGGCAACTCTGTGTCCGCGGCACTCCCCGCTTGATATAATTAATATTATATTATTTTAAGATTGTTAAGTAACAAATCAAACTATTTTGTATTTATTCGTCAAATTTTGTTTAAAATAATAATACACTATACTCTTGAAATCATATTTAATGACCCCAAACGTCAGTCCCTAGCCATGTCCGTGCACTGAAATTTTGCTTTTGGGCATCCATATTTCGGGAAAAAATTAATTTATACTTTAATTTTCTTTACAATTTTTCAATATTAAAGTATTTACAACTAATTTCATCATTTCTTGCAATTTAAAAAAACAATAAATGTGTTTCCTAAGGTCGGAATTAGTGTCCTCAATTTTAATCGTCAGTCCCTAGCCATTAACGGATTTTAAAATTTCGCGGTATTATATGGGTGTAGAGGGGATGTAATTCAGTTGATTTTAAAGAAAGAGATGAAATTATCTACAGACTGCACTCCTTTGGCAGCGGCCGTTTTGTAAATAAGTGTAGAGACGAGATTTGCTGTGCCAAGTAGTGCTGATCCAGTCACTTCGTCAGTCCCTAGCCAAGTAATTTTATAGTTTAATAATAGGAAATTGACATTAATTAATTAATATTTACAAGTGGTTTATCGGCCTTGTTCGGTAGATAGTGTTAGATATCGTAGTATAGTGGTCGAGCAGTATTTTTTTTAAAGTTTTACTCAGAATCGTCAGTCCCTAGACCGTTAGTCCCTAGACCGTCAGTCCCTAGCTGTTAATGCTGCTAGGGACTGACGAGAGTGGTCAGGGGCTGACGTTCACTTATAATTATACAGGGTGTATCAGTGAAAATGCCAAAACGCCTGGCTGCGGATTGGTCTTGGATATACGAACAAAAAATCGTATAGGTGGGGGCGGGATAATCATAACGGTTTAGTCGCTAGGGCCTTTTTGAAACTTTTTTGGTAGAAGTTTACATATTACTCTGTATTTTGGTAACCCTATTAGATATTTTCATGAATAAGGCAGCAATCTACGCAGAATAGTCCCACCTATCTAAAACTGTAAACGTTGAGGTTTCAACCCACCAACGTCCATTGTTAATCATAACAGTCAGTCCCTAGATGCCTAAATTCTCAAAACTCAAAATTTCTCATAAAATTCTACCTAAAGTGACTGGCCCCTTTAGGTATGACAAAACAAATTAATCACGTATTATATCCACTATTAGGAAATGCAATAGAATCTTAAATATTATGAAGACAAATTACTTTCAAAAGTCGCCCTAATTTTATGGAAACACCCACGTATATCCTTACGTAAAATACGTAGGAATGTTCATCTACGTTTACTTTTTTGAAATACATTGTGTTACCAATGTCCATAGCGCCTCGGTAGTCTAGGGGTAAGGCGCCTGACTATCATCTCAGAGGTCCCGGGTTTGAATCTCGGCCAGCCCCACGGTCCTTCGCTTTTTCCACTTTCCCACCTACATAACTTTCCTTTTTTCTTCTTCTCTCTTTACATTCCTGATTCCTTCTGACATAACCTTCCTTAGCCTTACTCCGCTCCACCAAAAGCGCATGTCATCGATTGGTTGATGAGATTTAACTCGTTTCAGAGAGCATAACACTCCAGCGAGTTGTATCTCGATGCCCGATGCCAAAGTCGCGATAGTAATGGTTGGGAGTAGGTGAATTAAAAATATCGCGGGTAGGTTGTGGTAGTTCCTTCCTCCCCGACTAGAGCTGCTGTTCGACATTGCACTCTATATGAAGAAAATAGATTGTCAACAGTATAAAGGGCATTTCCTAGAGTCTCAGTCTTTCACATAAAAAAATAGGCATGTTGTTAATCAATTCTTTGATTTTTGTCTAGAATTTCTACAACAAAATGCCTTTAGTAAACATCGGAACAAAAGAACTTCACCATCTTTGTCAATTTCTCAAAGTTAGATGTTTTCCCCGTTAACACAAACCTTATTGGCATCACTGCATCCTGAGTAATTGGCATTCTATTGCGCAACTTATCTTTAAAAACGTTTACAATGGAGAATTTCCTCTCCAGTTAGGCATTTGAAAATGGCAATGACAACAAAGCGGTTCCAAGTCTGCAAATGTGCTTATATCTAGGCCCACCCCTAGTATCTACTCCTTCAAGAACTTTGGCCAAGAATTCGTCGTAGATCGTATAAAGTTTTTAAATAGCGAAGCCAAACTTTTAGGTCTGGTTTTATTTACGCTGAAGCTGTGGGAGTAAGAATGCTGATTTTCTCTAAGCGAAAGCTATATTTTAGTACCCTTTTTTGCATTTCTTCGGTTAGTTTTTGATTATCGCTGCATCGTTGTTTGACTGGAAACGGATCGCAATTTTTACTGAATTCATTGATATCACATTTATAGTCGGCTTATGTCAAATGTCAATTTTAGTCAAAAAAAAAGTTTTCGCATTCACTTGTCAAAATTTTCTGTACCGGGGTCACTGACATATAGAATGGACAGCTCATGAGGAATTTTTCATGGCACCAATTTGTTCCATAGGCTACAAACCTTTTTTCACTCCATGTAAACACCGGAATCACTTTTGAAATTTACATTTTTTTAAATACGTACTTAAAACATTAAAATAACACAAATATTTTGTTTAAAAAAATTAATAAACACTATTTTCACTTTTTCACCTTTTAAAATGCCTTTTTTTCATTAATTTCCAAATTTTATGTGTATCTGATTTAAGTTCTTAACGCCTGTTTTAGCAACTGACATTCTGTATGTCAAAATCCGGGGGTCTATGGGGAAAAGAGCAAAAGATATAAACATCACTAGTGCAAAAGGGAAAATATAAAATCAGGTCTGATTTTACTTCTGAGTGCTTCTGTCAGTTTGGGGGTCTATGGATGAGTGCGACAACTATACTTTTGGGTGCCATCGATTTGTATGGAATAATTTCAGATGAGCAGTCCATTATTATATGTCAGTGACCGGGGTCGAGAAATAGCTGCGATCCATTCGGCGATTTTTTCTAATAGCGAGCACATTACCAGTGGAACACGATTTTTTCAATTACTATTAAAATATAACCTCAAAGTAATTGTTTTTTATGTGAAAGACTAGAGGCCCTTTATACTGTCGACAATCTATTTTCTTCGTATAGAGTGCAATGTCGAACAGTAGCTCTAGTCGGGAAGGAAGGAACTACCACAACCTACCCTCGATATTTTTCAGTACACCTACTCCCAACCATTAATATCGCGACTTTAACATCGTATTCGGTATATTCGGCGTGTTTTTTAATGTTCGTATTCGGCCGAATATTCGGTTAGTTTGCCGAATAATTGCCGAATATTTAAATAGTATTATTTTAAGAGTTACATATGTTAAATAGGCAGTATTTGTAAATGAAACAAACACTTTTTTGTGTAATCATATTTATGTACAAAATCAAAAATTAAAAAAAAGAGAATCCACACACGAGTCGACAGAAACGAGACCGATTGCAACTGCATGCGACTAGTTTGCAACTGCATGCGTACGACTGTTCCTGCCGGTCGGAAGCAATATCAAGCCTTGTACTTGCGGCGAGTTTCCACAGACACCTAATTTCGTAGTTGCATTATACCATGTTCGTACGGAGCCGAAATTAGGTGATTTCGGAAAGTGATTTTGAAATTATGTAGAACCTTTCGCACTGGATTGAAATGATTTCGTTTGACAGTTTTTTCTAGCACTACTCATGTCTTCTTTTTTTCCTGCCCGAATTTCACTACAAATTCCTCTTATAACAAAGCCCATAGCTTATTTATTTTATATATCTTGGGTTTTTGTATTTTGAAGAATGTTAAAATGTGCAAAATTAAAATTGTGTTAATAAAATGTTTCAAACTGACGTGCTGCCAGCTGCTGAGAGACGTGCTGAATTGAGCTGAATTCGATTTTTTGGTTTGAGTATTAGCTTCGACATGATTTCGTTCGTAATTTGACCAAAATTACGAGGTTTGAGATTATTTCGAAATTACAAGAATACATGGGAAATCACATGATTTTGAACGTGATTTTGGGCGAAATCACCAAAATAACCGAAATCACGTAATTTCGGTTCAGTGCGAACATGGTATTACATCCCGACATAACCCCAAAATCTAAGTAACGAGTGAATGATTATGTGTGCTATGTCGAATGCGGCAATATAGAAAGGGTAGAAAGTATACCGACATTTGCGTTGCATGCATTCCATTCATGGAATATACCGTCAAGTCGCATTTGAATAAACACACTTCTATAGTGTCTGTCACCGACTGCAACGCAAGTACGCTTGGAAATGTCAACAGTTTCAGTTGCGTGGCTGCATTTGCACGTTTCAAAGTTTATTCAACAAAATCTTCAAAAGCACAGAACACTGATTGAGGCAAAACCAGTTGCGCACTCGCAGATCGCTTCACCGACCTATATGACCTTCACCTACGCAAAAATGAACCGAATAATTCGGTCGAATGTTCGGTTCGGTACATTTTTGACCGAATATTCGTATTCGGTGGAACCCATATTCGGCGCATCTCTAGTTATAAAAAATATGAGTGTGCTTAAGACCACACTTTAGAAGTAATACTTTTGTGCCCACCGGCTAGTAATATGCAATAGATATAGTAGAAAGTCTGCCGGATCTATAGTACGCTTGAGAAAATTCAGGCCAACGACAGATGCAGGAAGAATAGTGACGAATCTACTGACGGACTACAAATACTATTTGAAAATATCAATATTTATAAATTCCTATTTACATTAAAACCTAAAAGTAACCGAGTAAAAATAATTTTTATTGTCTAATTTTCTTAAAAGCATACACGCGGTGCACCTAGTACGTATAGCATATAAGTGCGCATCCCACACGGGCATGCACGCTTCCGCCACAGGCATGGATACTACCGCCACAGGCACGAAAATCTAAACATTCGCCTCATGGAAGTAAGCTGGTGACATATGCAAGCGTACATGCATTGCATTCAGAGGTTCATAAAATTGCATGGTTTTTTTACGTCCCGGCTTTGACACATAGCCCGAAAATCTAAACGAGTGCATGCAAAGTGCATGTTTGTTGTGCATACTTGTGTGTGCTATTTCGAATGCGGCATTACAGAAAAAGTTAAAAGTAGTCCGACCTTTGCGTGGCATGCATTCCATTCATGGAACATACCGTCAGGTCGCATATGAATACACACATCTCTATATTATTTATCAACGAATTGAAAGAATGTACGCTTGGATATGTCACCAGCTGTATGCATACTCCGCTCCCTACATTCATGATCATTAATAATTGCATCCGCATCGGCATAGACTATTCCAAACCCAAGTATTGTTTTACCAAGCAGTCCGCCAACCACATCCAATGAAGCTTTACCTACGCGAGCCGCTTTACCTACGCGAACGAGAGCCAGTCTACTTGAGTATGGTATTGTCACCCTTTATGGCCACCTAGTCAATTACCTGACTTCTTCGTCCCATACAATCTTTTAGGGAGCCAATTAATTTTAAAGGGAGCAGAAAGACAATCACCTTTTTTCAAATTCTTCTTTCTAGGCGTAGTTGAAAATAATTTATTTTAGCTGATTAAATCGAATTTGAAGCATAAAGCTGAAAAACATTTTTTTCAAACCTTTATATTTTCAGACGATGTAGGGATAGTTTCAGCCCTTTACTATTATCCCTTATCATAACATTTCCTTTGTTATAAATCAACCACTTTTGAATATAAATATTGCAAAAAATGTATTTTATTGGATTGTTTTTGATTGTAATTAAAATTATCGCGAAAATCGTTAAAAAAAGGGAGTTTTTAAGCATATTTAAAGGTGACAGGCATATTTTAAGACTGTGGGACCCCGATTTTCGTAATCAGCGACCCAAAATCACATCAGGAACGATTTTCACAACAGTAGTGTAATGTTTTGACATAAACGATTCGTCGATTTGTGCAAGTTAAAAAAAATTGTAATTTAAAAAGGGGAAAGGTCCAGCACATCTCACCAAAGGGGAAGTGGGTGCCAATTTAAAACAAGAGCACCTCACACATTTAATTTTTTTTTTTATAATAATAATAATTTATTTTTGGACAGTACACAAGATTCACATCTTTTGGAGTACATACAGGAATTACAACAACAGAAAGGATTTATAAAAAACTTAAAATTAGATTTACAAATTAGAATTAAATTAAATTACAATTACATTACAACTAAAATTAAAATAAAATTAGAGCAGAAATAAAAGAAGAAGAAAATTAAGAATAAAATGCAGAATTAAGTAAAAAGAATAAAGTAGGAAAGTGAAGAAAGAAAGATAAAGAAAGCTAGTGAGACGAAGAAGATAGAAAAATAGATGCATGTTTTTTGAATACTGCGGCCGTGCTCATCCTCTGAATGTGACTAGGAAGATTATTCCAGATTCTAAGAGTATACACAAAGAAGGAGCGACTACCAATTAGGGAAGTGTGGGCAGGAATCAGGAATTTGATGGATCTCAAGGATTGCAGAGGAACAAGGAAGTCAGCAAGGTAGCAGGGACTTTTGGAATAAAAGACCTTATGCAAGAGAAGTAGAGCCATGAGATCAAGGAATTTAAAGAGGTCACAACCCAGTAGGGAATTTTGGACACCCGACACATGATCAGACCTTCTCATATGAAAAATGAACCTAATGCAATCACTAAATGCCACTTTAAGACGCTGACGGCAGGATGAAAGTTCGAAACGAAAGTTCTGACGATTTTTCATGTGTGAGAGCGTTACGCGAATGAAATTGATTCACTCTCATGTAATTTTTTTAAGCAAACGTCCCTAAAGAAGTTTTACTTCAATAATTGGAAGTAGTTAGGACCCTCTTTCCAATCCATCTCACCTCTGCACTGCTGTTAGATCAGAATGCTGTTCATTTAGTGTCCTTGATAAGATATCTTCGTTATGTTGTATGGCTCTGTTGTAAGTCTCGTGGCAATGTGGTAATGCCAGCATAGATTGCCAGGTTGTCGCCAGTGTGTGGGAATAGAATAGGTTAGGGGGAGTCAGGGGGATTTTGGAGGAAATGGCGTTGAACCGTTGCGTTTTGCTTCCTGGATGATTGCTCAAGAAACTTGTTAGAAAGTTTTATACGTCGTTAATCTGAGGCAATTTTTAAATAAATAAGAAAACTTTAGCTTGTCTTTTTTGCCCCTTTACTACTTAACTCCTGACTTCGTACAAAATGGATAGAAGTGCAAAAATTAAAGGTATTGTTTAATTCACAGGGTAGACGAAGAACGAGACGCCCAATCCCCACAGTAAAAAAATTACTAGAAAAACCTGTAGAAACCAAAGATGCCTGGTCGCAAACGGATGAATGTGTAATATGTAAATGTCAACAAGGCATAAAGATGAGTAATGTTGGTGTGCAAAAGCCATACGAAAGGGAATTCTTTAAAAAAGAAACTGAATACGGTCTAAGAAATAGGAAATCATCTCCAGTTGGAGACTCAAAAGAACAGGTTGACTATAAAATTAACGTAACGAATTTAAGAATAACCCCGCCACCTTCGTCTGTTGTTCAACAGCCAAGACCGAAATTGAGTCCCCCAAAGATTGATCAAAAAGGAGAAATTGTTGAACTAAAACAGCTTGCCAAAAATTATAAGAATCATCCTCTCACAAATATATCATATAATAACAGTGCTGCTATCAACCCGAAATATGTGGATTATAAAAAAGGTATAACCATTATTTGTACCAAAAAATTATATAAATGGGTTTTTTTTTGTTTTTTTTAGTAAAACCGACTGGACTATTTCAAAGAATTTTTGCATTAGTCATATTTACTACACTCTTTTGTTGGTTCTTATCAGTGGTACTAAAAATTAACGTTCCATTTGATTTGTTTCAAATGACAGCTGATTACCTTTATTCTCTGCCAATAAGACAGAAGCGAGAGGTGACTAAAGCAGAAATCGCAATGGAGTATTTTCATCGTTTTTTGTCCATATTGTCGGAAGTCGTTCTTGGTACTTAAAGCCAAATAATTATATTATGTGTATTAATTTACTTTATAAAATGAGCAAGATACTTTTTATCTATTTTATAGCATTATTTTATAATATAATTATTTTCCTATTTTTACAAATTCTAGTTGTTTTATTATAAAAACAAAAATTAATGCAACATGAAGGCAATTGACAAACAATAGGGCTTTAGATCGAAAAGATCTACCGGCGACCTCCTTGTTTGTCTAACGGAGTACCTCAGCCGGAGTATACACCGATTTGGTGAATCTGGCCTGGTTGCTCTGGATATCTCCAAAGCTTTTGACAGAGTATGGCATCCCGCTCTGTTGGCTAAACTCCAAGCTATTGGTATTGACTCTGTTCTGAAGAACTGGATTGAGAGCTCTCTTTCTGGCTGTTCAATCAAAGTAGTATTGGATGGCGTCGAATCCAACCCCCACCCCATTTCCGCAGGTGTTCCACAGGGCTCAATTCTATAACCAGCTCTCTTCCTAGTTTTTATAAATGACCTGCTCTCAGTCCCCTCCAATTCACTCCACAGCTTTGCTGACGACGGTACTCTACGTAACTCCTATGGTTGTGATAATGTAACACAAAGCGCGTGCCAGACCTTGTCTATATCATCGCCAACTCTTGTCAAATTCAATCAACAAGGACATCGAACGAATTCTTGATTGGGGCCACAAGAACCGTGTCGAATTTAATGCATTAAAAACGAAGTACTGTCTCATCTCCAACAAAACTTGCACCGACCCTCTTTCTATTTCAGTGGACAACAAGACCGTAACGGCAGAACCCTCTCTAAACATCCTAGGCGTAACATTAGCTGAAGATCTGCGCTGGAATAACCACATATTCCAAAGTGCTAAACAAGCATCCCAGTGTCTAGGATTCCTCAAAAGGCGCAAATTCCTCCTTCAGCCGTCTGCCAGGGCTATAATTTACAAGTCCTACATTCGTCTCCGTCTCGAATACAACTCGTATATCTGGGTCGGGGCCCCAAGAACCATCTTAGCTTGGCTGGACAAGGTGCAAACCCGCGCTCTCAAACTTAATGGTGACAGCGGCATTTGCTCTTCAATTGACTCATTAAGCCACCGTAGGAATGTAGCAGCTCTTGCAAAATTTTATCGCTTTTTTCATAATTACTGCTCCATTGAAATAAGTAACCTCATGCCTCCACGGCAACATTTCTCCCGCAAAACAAGACTGCCTGCTCGGCTCACCGCTCACAGCCCTTTCTTGGCGCACACTCCGATCTAGAAATTCGTTTGTAACAAGAACAACTCGTCTGTGGAACAACCTTCCGAAAACAGTATTCCCGAACTCATACAACATCCATGAGTTCAATCACAAGGTTCATCGCCACTTTCTCCAACACCCCCTTGACTTATTATGTCCTTCTCTCTATCTTTCGAGCTAAGCTTACTACTGGGCATTGCACCATGACTTATACTACATGATGTACTAGTAGTACAAAGGGTGACACCTGAGTTTAGACTATCCCATAAAAAAATGAGGCTGGGTTTCCCTCGCTGTCTCATAGGATATATATGTATGTACATATCTTATTATCGCAGCAAACTTTCTAATTTTTATAGAGCTAGATTTTTATATTTATTTTAATTTTAGTACAGCAAGATTACAATATCTTACCACGCGACCAACGGATGTCAAGCAGGCTGGCTGGCTGGATTCTACTCATATCAGGGGCGGGTTTGTGTATGGCGAACGACGATAATCGTACGAAAAAAAATTGAAGTCGAAAAATTGTGTCGACGAAAAATTTAGCGTTCGCATAGGTCGAAAGAAAATTGTTCGGGTCCTAACGCAAAAACTCGATAACCCAAAACCTTTCGAGTGCCTTTCGTCGGCTTCAGACGAAAATTTTCAATTTTTCGATTTACGCGAACCCGAGACAAAAAAAAAATTCGTTTTTGACATACACGAACTGGCCCCAGTATTCGATATTTTTGACCGAGTAATATTACTCATATCATTGCTTGTAGGTTAGAGTACAAAATTTGCATTCAAGTCAGAATTCAGGGTAATTGCAAGTTCATCTCAGTCGTGACGCTTTGCACATAAATGTATTTTTCTGCCTCACTTTAGGAAAGTTTAGAACAGTTTACATTCTAAACGCAAAGTGGAAACGAAAATTGGAAATGTTTTATCGCATAGAAGTTTGTATGCTTGCGTCGCTATTCACCAACTTGGAATCCACGTGCGTGCAGCACAGCGAAAATCGTGAATCAAATAATGCATAAGCTAGAGCAGGTCGCAGGTATAAAACAATCATTCGTTGAAAGTTATCAGGAATGCTAAAGCAAGTAGTACAATAGGTCAAGAGAGCGGCCGTAATACCTTTGGGCCAAGTACCTCACCAAAAACGACCTTAACGCTTTTATGTTGTCTAAATTTAGCAATGCTGATAATGTACTGGCCTGCTTGGACAACAGGAAAGGCGGTAGGCCTACGTGGATTGGATCTGTCTACCTACCATATGAGGGAAATTTGGACAGCTCCAGTCTCTTTGTTGCCGCAAAAGAAGCGGCTAGTCGTGGAGCCAGCCTCATCGTTGGATGTGATGCGAATGCTCACAACACCGTTTGGGGCAGCTCTGATACAAATATAAGAGGTGAGTTGCTTTTTGATTTATTACTTCAACACAATCTCTTGCTACGCAATAGGGGAAATGAACCCACGTTCATCACAAGGGTAAGACAAGAAGTCTTGGATATTACTCTTGTTTCCCCAGATCTGCTCAACCGTGTGGAAAACAGGAGAGTATCCAGTGAACACTCCTTTTCTGACCACAGAGTCATCCTTTTTAATATCAATATGTGCTCAACTGTGAACAAGGCCCCTGGTTACAGGAATGTCCGGAACACAGACTGGGTCATATACAGACAAGTAGTGGAAAGATCCCTCCCTGAGGATGTTCCCACCCACCCTTGGAATGCTGAAGATCTCTGCGAAACTCAAAAAGGGAATCCTGGAAAACCTTTTGTGCGACAATAGAAGGTTTTTCGGATGCCGCAAGAATGAGAAAAGTTCTCTCGAAAAGCCCAATGTGCCAAGAAATGCTGCAACAAGCAGTCGGTACATGGACCACAAGCAGTCAGGAGTCATTGAAACTCCTACTAGATACTCACTTTCCTGGCTCAACATCTCTTGCTGCATCTGCAGAAACAGGTTTTGAGGGCCCAGCTAGCACACATAATTTAGGCACCATTGACAGATTGATAAACAGGGATTTACTCCTGTGGTCCATAGAAGGCTTCATGCCTTATAAAACACCGGGACCAGATGGAATTTATCCCATTGAAATTCAGAAAGTCAGTGACCTAATTCTGAATTGGCTCGCAGCCATCTATAGGAGCTCCCTTAGCCTAAGCTACATTCCAACATCCTGGAGAGTAGCGAAGGTAGCTTTCATTCCGAAAGCGGGTAAAATCTCCTACCACAATCCAAAAGACTTGAGACCTATATGTCTCACATCCTTTCTCCTCAAGATACTAGAAAGACTTGTGGAGATCCATGTTAAGCAAAGCATTGATAAAAAACTGCTTTCTCCCTCGCAGCTTGCCTACACGAAAGGTAAATCAGTAGACACTGCTCTCCACTCTTTGGTAGCGGTCATCGAAAGATCCCTTGAATTCAAGGAATTCACGTTGGCTGCTTTCTTAGATATTGAAGGTGCTTTCAACAATGTTGAACCTTCTGCGGTCACGAGGGCACTCCAGCGTCTGAATGTTGATGGGTGCTCCAGGTCCTTTATTGATCAGCTGCTAGGGTGAAGGGTCGTAGAGTCTAGCCTGGGGCTTTCGGAAGAAGTCAGACGGGTCAAAAGAGGCACACCACAAGGTGGGGTCTTATCGCCGCTCCTTTGGAATATGACAGTCAATGAAGTACTGATAACTCTAAAGGAGTCTGGGTGCACCACGGTGGCCTATGCTGATGATATTGTGCTGGTGGTGACCGGCAAGTACATCTCAACAATAAGAGATATAATGCAACAAGCATTGAATACTCTTTCTCATTGGGCCACTACAAAGGGTCTAGGCGCCATGACTGAAGTAGTGCCCTTTACAAAGAAGCATAGACTTCCCAATTTTCCTTCTTTAAGACTTTGTAATGAAACACTGCATATAAAAGAGGATTTTTTTTTTTATGTGGCAGTGCTAAACTCAGGAATCACCCTTTGTACTACTAGTCCGTAATGTCGTTTGTCACGTCATGGTGCAATGTCTAGCAGCAAGCTTAGTACGGGGGGGATAGGTTAAGGGTTATGGGGGTGAGAAAGGGTGTTGAAGAAGGTGGCGATGAACCCCGCGTTTGAACTCTTGGATGTTGTAGGAGCTCGGAAATACTGACTGCGAGAGATTATTCCACAGTCGAGTTGTTCTATTTACAAACGAATTCATATCTTGTTGAGTGCGTGAAAGGGGGAGTTGTAGGTAAAGGGAATGAGACGAGTGGGCTACTCTGGTGTTGCGGTTATAATATTGCCGTGGAGGCAGGAGAGCGTTTATTTCGGAGGAACAGTCGCTATAATAGTAGCGATAAAATTTTGTTAGTGCTGCTACATTCCTACGGTGGCTCAAGGGGTCGATGGTGGAGCAGGCCGTGTCGTCATCAATTAATTTAAGGGCCTTTTTTGGACCTTATCTAACCATTCCAAGGTGGTTATCGACGCGCCGCCCCAGACGAGGGAGTTATATTCGAGAAGAGGCCGAATGTAGGATTTAT
The DNA here is from genome assembly GCA_949987705.1 of Thereva unica. NCBI lineage: Eukaryota > Metazoa > Arthropoda > Insecta > Diptera > Therevidae > Thereva > Thereva unica. The sequence goes on along the minus strand of OX465281.1, from coordinate 195,650,565 downwards.
AAATAACAGCGCGAGCCGATGGCTGGAGGAGGAACTTGCATCTCTTAAGAAATCCCAAGCACTGGGATGCTTGTTTGGCGATTTGGAATATGTGGTCATTCCATCGCAAGTCTTTGGCTAATGTCACGCCTAAGATGTGTAGGGATGGGTCGGCCTTTAGTTCCACGCCATCCACTGTCAAGGATGGTGAGGTGTTGATCTTTTTCTTGGAAATAAGACTGTACTTGGTTTTGGAGGGGTTGAATTTGACACGATTCTTTGTTCCCCACTCTAATATAAGTTCAATGTCGTTGTTAATCGACTTTGACATTAGTTCGCGATCATCAAGACAGGATCTGGCATGAGTCTGTCTTGTATCGTAGCTGTAAGAGTAACGCAGGGTACCGTCGTCAGCGAAGCTGAGAAGTGGGTTGGAGGGGATTGAAAGTAGATCATTTATAAAGATAAGAAATAGGGCTGGTGATAAAATTGACCCTTGGGGGACCCCGGCAGAGATAGGGTGGGGTTCAGATTTGATGCCATCCAATACTACCTTAATTGAACGGCCGGAAAAGAAATTCTCAATCCACTTCTGTAAAAGTGAGTCGATTCCAATAGCTTTGAGTTTAGCTAACAAGGCTGAGTGCCATACTCTATCAAAAGCCTTGGAGATATCCAAAGCAACCATGGATGCGAAATTTCTAGGTCTCATACTCGACAGGAAACTAACGTGGAGGCCGAATCTTATAGAAAGAGCAAATAAGGCCAAAACAGCTCTCTTCCTATGCCAGAGAACGATCGGAGTCAACTGGGGCCTTAAACCACGCATCGTCCACTGGCTCTATACAGCCGTAATCAGACCTATACTTATGCATGGCATATCGGTATGGTGGACTGCATTACAGAAGATTACGTATCGTAAGATACTGGAAAGGGTCCAAAGAACAGCTGAGCTGTGTATCAGTGGTGCAATGAGAAGCACCCCTACAGCTGCGCTGGATGTCTTATTGCATCTTACCCCTTTGGATATACACGCCGAGCAAATGGCAGCCTGGACGGCTGCCAGGACAAAGGCTTCTCTTGGATGGACTCCATACTCATATGGCCATTCTTCCATCCTTAGGAAATTCGCCACCACTGCGAACAACCTAGATTATACTACACCTACGTGGACCTTGGAGAAAGGTTTCAATACCATCATTCCGGCCAGAGATGACTGGACAGATGGTGTTATCCCAACTGGGTCATTATGTATCTTCACAGATGGCTCAAAAATTGGGAATAATGTAGGCTCTGGTATCTTTTCCGAGGCATTAAATATAAATACCTCTCTTCGTCTACCCGACCACTGCAGCGTCTTCCAAGCGGAAGTCACTGCGATCTGGGAGGCTCTCGAATGGATGAAGATAAATAATATATCTCATAAGAATATATGTATTCTATCGGATAGCCAGGCGGCCCTCAAGGCTCTTAATTCTGTCGTCACAACATCCACGACTCTTCTGAACTGCCGCAGGTCTCTGTGTGAGACTGCCACTCAGTTTGATATAACACTGTGTTGGGTTCCTGGACACAGTGGGATTAGGGGACACTGTAGGGCAGATGAGCTTGCTAGACAGGGAACCGAAGTGGAAAGGACACCCCACTTAACCCGAATGGGAATGCCCTTAGCCACCTATAAACTAGCTGTGAGAAAAATCAGCTTAGCTCTAGCCGGGCTGAGATGGACCACAGCAACGGTTTGTCGCACTCTTCATGCAATGTGGCCAACTTTGGACGCAAAGCGTTCAAAATCTCTGGTTCAGTTGAAACAAAAACGAGATAAGCCACGTGGTAAGGGTGCTGACTGGTCACTGTCCCTTCGGCCCACACGCCGAAAGATTAGGACTCCCCCACAACGACTTATGTAGAAGTTGTGGTAATGAAGAAGAGGAAGAAACTGTCTCCCATCTTCTCTGTACATGTCCCGCCCTAGCAAGGAAAAGAGGGACCCTACTTGGCTCACCTTTCCTTGATGGATTGAGCGAGCTGCAAAATATTGGTGTCTCTAGACTCTGTCGCTTTATTAAAAGCTCAAAATGGCTTGAAATGGCCTGAACTATGTCCCAATACCAGAATGGCATCACAATGGGCCCAATGGCGTGGCTAAGTGGGCTCCCTGGTGGGGGCAGCCATTTCAACCTAACCTAACCTAAGTACCTCACCAAAGGAAAATAGAAGAATGCCTATGCAAGCGATAGCAAAATTGCTCCATATATTCCTTCTTCTTACTCCAATTGTACTAGAGCCTAACTAGAACCTTGGATTCCTCTAATCTTTTACTCCAGTCGCAAATTCTGGGGGACTTTCAGTTCAATATCTGGAAAAGTGTCTCCGCATTTGCTATAAACGCATCCGCCCATCCTTTCTTCTCCTTGCCTACAAGTCTTTCTTCTTCGATCATGATAGTAAAGACCTTTTTTGCTGCTCTTTCTTCGGACGTGCGCTCTACGTATCCAAACCAGCGAAGTGTATTGAGTTTTACCAACGTCACTTAGTTTATCTCGTCATTTGATATAACTCGTTTTTGGCTGATTCTACATGTCCCTTCCTGACAAATTGGGCTTCTCAAAATCTTCCTTTAAAAGGAATTTAGCATGTCCTCTATCCTTTGTGCGAGCGTAACAGGGCAAATTAGTACCTTATATAGTGTAAAACTCCTCTTTCGATGTATTGCTCAAGTTTTCAGCAATTTACCATATGTGTTTTTGTTTCCGAGTGGAATTCTTCTGCTCATTTCTTTTCAATTGACGTGCCACTGTTGTACCTCCATGAATCCAAAATCAAAATTACAAAAAGGACTCGTGGATTCTCAAGAAATCGAGTACTTGTGAACAAGTAAAAAGTACTCATTAAATACTTTTCATTCCTTCTTTTGATTTTATTTTATCACTTGTTTTACTTAGAAAATGACCTTGTGTGAAAACTTTTGTCCCTCACTGTATGTACATATAATTAGAAAAATTTACAAGTTCTTCGGAAATAACTTAGAGCATCTTAATAACGCAGTGTTATTTTTAAATGAAAGTAGGCCCTCGAGTCATTTCTTGATCTATCTCCGAGACATCCAGCGATGAAGAATAAATGGATAAAATATAGGAACTTTGTCAATTTTTCTAATATATACAGTGGAGTTCACTTAACACTGTAACAGCATAATGGCGCGATAAAATAGTGGGCGCCACTTATGCGAGGTATTACCCCCTTAGCCACAAGCCCGGAAGAGCATGACCAAGGAGCCAATACCATACATAAGAAATGAAAAGAAAATCCGGAACTCCTACGCCGGCCACACGGAGTCATCTAGCTCGCCGGAGGGGTCGTGGGGTGTGTGGCCGGGCCTTACCGCGGTTGGTTCACCACTTACCTGTGACTATGAAAAATCTTGAATTCCACCTCCATCCTTCGCCGGACATCACCTGGGCCTCGTCATGGCTAACTGTTTCCCTGACAGCTCATAGTATCGAAGACTATCAGCTTCAGGGAAAGTCACTATCTAGGGCACCCTGAAAAGAAATACCACCCGCCCCAACCATTCCACAAAAAAGAAATCTAATACACGGACATTATATTTATATCACAACCATTTAACAAACCATTTAACATTCCTGTTTATTACAGGTCAAGAACGCACAAGAATATAACAATTTAATGAAGAAATTCAATATCATTAACACGGCAAGACTAATAGTAGCAGATACTACAATCAACAATTCTCAACGTAATCTATATTTAACTATAATTGTACAATCCTTGTCGACGGAAGTTGTTGAAAAAAAAGAGAAAAGTGCCGTACGGGTACCCCTACGTCGCTTTTGTACAGACGATGTTACAGTTATCAATTCCGTGTACAAGTACCTGTAAAACACAAGAAGGAAAAAAAAATATCTCCACTAAGGAGCAAACAAATGTACAAACAATAATAATATTAAATATAACGATAACTGCACCAAAAATTATTGGATATTAATACATTAAATTACTAAATGAAAGCATAAATGAATATTTTATTTTCTGTAGTATGTGTATGTTAGGTTTTTGTTTCTTCCCTCTAGGCTACGGGTAAGCCCTGCACCCGTTCGAGTATATGCGCTTTTGCTAATCAGTACACTCTCGTGAAATTTTTTGTATACTTTAATCCGCGGAAATACAACAGGTGAAATTTGATATTTCGCTATACTCTCATCTCGTTCAACACTCAATCTCAATTCCTTCTAGCATCATCGAATGAAACAAACTGATACGACCTGTCTCAATCTTTTTTTCTTCAGCCAAGTCCGAACGGTTTTTTTCGCGTGGAATTTTATCTGAAACTTTGTGCCATGCACCCCAAAAAAAATACGAATTAACCTAGGGTCACCTGATAGCAGTTCACAAATTTCTGCGCTGGCCTTTCTGCGTCGTCCGAGTTTGATTGTCGCAACCGCGACCCACGTACCTTCTGGTCAGCTTAGCCGGTATTACTTCACAATATTAAAATCTTCACTATTGACAGATACCACTTGGATTTCCCGGTCTCTTCTATCCAACAGGATTTTCTCTCGTGCAAATTACACACGACAACTTCGATTAAATATGATTCAAAAAATCCAAAAACTGAAGATTTTTCCAGGTTTGACTTTTTTCTACTTGAGGTGATTGACTGGGGTTTCGTGATGACTGGATTTTGACATTTGCTAGGGGCTTCTCACTGCTGCTCACTGCTGCACACCATCTAAGACAGCCAAACTAAAAACTGAAACTGCTTATCCACGAACTCTGGCGTATCGTACTTCGATGTTCCGGTAACCTTTTACGGAGGAATTTAATTATTTGTTTCCTCGACTTAGACTAAAAACACCGATTTTTTCAAAAAAACAAACTCGCCGATAAAACTTCCTTCATAATTCAGATTTTTTTCCAGACTCACTGACAAATTTTTCTTTCCTATTTTTGTTTTATTTCTCCCCGCCTACTGTTTGTTTTCGAACAACTTCTGAATCTCTTTCTCGACAGTGATTTTTAGTCAAGTAGTTAATCATTTATTCAGTGAATAAAAACCCGACCGTTACAACACGAAAACGGATAGCACGAAATATTGCATAACACGAAAAAACAGTGTAGTCCCGGTCCGATAATATTCTTTTCATGCAAATTTGTTCTGATATGGCGAAACGCTCTTCGCTTAACACGAAGAAAGAGTGTCTGCGGCACTTATTTTGTTTATATTTCCTCCAATTTCTCTGATGATATCTGTCCCTATATTTTTGAAGGTCAAATTTAATTTGTTACGCCTCTTCTACTAAATATGCAGTCCTATTCTAAACTTTCCTGGAATTTTCTTATATCCGTAGCAGACGAGGTAAGAAAATTCCAGCGAACTTCAGAATAGGCCTAATGTTTTTGAAAATGGGGTATTCGCCGAAACAAGTTCGTCGTAGTAAGTTAACTAAATTTAATCTTTTTAATTTTCAAGAAAAACTTCAGTCTTATATTGATTTTCGGTGCACCACGCTTTTTATTTTTGTAATTTGTGCGAATAAGTAAAGTTCAATATTTTTACTGTTTCTCTTTTTTACTTACTTCTACTCATTTTTAGATAATGTATTTCAGGGGTATTTCGGGGCTCATTATGTATTTAACTCGTTATTATTATCGTCTTTCAAAGAAAACGGTTAATACGAAATTCGGATACCGCGAAATCCTCATCCCGGCCCCACCATTTCGTGTTAACCGATTTCCACTGTATGTATATTCGAAATATTTTTTCTGTAAAAAAAATGATATTTTGACTCATAACTCTGGAAGTTGGTGGTGTAGAACCTTCGCTTTTACAGTTTAGATAGGTGGCAGTATTCTGCGTATACTGCTACCTAATTCATGGAAGTAGGTCATCGGGTTACCAAAATACAGGGTGATATGTAAACCTCTATCAAAAAAATTTCAAAACGCCCTAGTAACCAAACCGTTACGATTTCTGCCCCCCTCCCATATGATTTTTTGTTCGTCTATCCAAAGCCTATCTACAGCCCGCCACTTTGTAACTTGAGGTGGGACACCCTGCATAAAGAAAACAATATAAAAACAAAATAATTTTTCATATTTTTTTTCTTTACCCTCCATTTTCCGACTAAACGTGAGGTTTTCCGGGAAAAGCTTATATAACTTTTTTTGTTGAGAATTTTCATAGCTTTAATTTTGTCTTCTTAACATTTTTCCAATTTCGACGTTTTTCCGAGCTACGGCCGGGAAAGCGTCGGAAAATTCTTTCAATCGGATTTTCTCGTGATTTTCACGAAGTACGGCCCGGAACTCAACGGTTACCTTTTCTCCAATTGCTAAACTCCCACCATTCCAAATTTCATTCAACTACTATTTTTTTTGCAGTTTTAGCGATTTTTTACTCTGGAAACTGTACTAAATATTTAGAGCTCTAATGAAATATACATACATATTTTAATGTATTAATTAATTAATAACATGCGGACGTATCTGAATCTGTTTTGGCTAGGTGATGTTGTGCCCTAGTACACAATTTTTCATCATCGAATCTTGACTGTGCCCCCATTAGCTTTTTTTTATTGAAAGGCGTTACAAGGCACGCGGATTTTTGCTAACAAGTAAAAAGTTGTAAATCGAGAATTAAATCAAAGAAATTTTTGTAAAATATAATAAAAACAAATTTTAAAACTATTCTAATAAACAAAATATTTATTATTGAATGTTTCTTGTTATAACTATTAAAACAAACATTTCGTTTTATTGTATTTTCCATTCATTCCAGTTTACATCATAATAAATACAAGTTATTGTATGACTCCACACATTTACGTGGGCTCCCGTTAAATTAAACTAATAAAATTTACGTATATATGTAAAAGTGATTATTAAAATGCTTGCGACACATTTATATATAATACAACATTCAATTGTACATACATACATACATATTTGTAATATTCCAGCTCTTATTATTTATTTCAACGGAAGTACAAAATATTTTATAATAATTAAAACTTTTTTTTTTTAATTAAAATTATTTAATAAGAATTTTTCGTTTTACGTAACATGATTGTGTTCTTAATAGAGAAATGCCTTTTGTTCCTTGTGTGTGTGTGTGGCTTGTGTAGTTCAACTAATTTTATCATTTATTTTTTATTTAATACTTTTTTTGTTTAACATAGCAGAAAAAAATTATTTATGTTTTTTTTTCTCATTTTTGTATGATCACTCAGTTATGAAACCTAGTGGCTAATTTTAAAATCTAAGTACCTAATCGAGATTCGTTTAAACAGTTTAGAAGTAGAAATTCACTTAAAAAATGTATAGCGCTTTATATACAAAATAAAACAATAATAAATATAAGTGTACAAAGATTACTAATATATTTATAAGTTAAACTCAAAACGCAGTCTGTTTTTTTTTGGAATAGTAAGCGGGTAAACGTTACAGATATTGTCTTTAGGATCATTTTTAGATAATTGTAGTGCAGCTTAGTGTTTTTTTTTAACTTTGCGTATGTCAGGTAGGTAAGTTGTATTATAATTTAGTTGCTGCAACAAAAATCTATCAATACAAGATACTTAAAATTATGGAATAAACAAATATATAGTTTAAAATAATATGCAAAAAGTGTTAGAAGAGTTAGAGTTAGAAGAGAGTCTACTGATTTTAAAAAAATTCTATTGCTAAGAAAAGTTACATATATTAAACAAACATGATTTTCACCATTCTTGAATTCATAACTTTGCATACTCTTTACATAGTTTCAATTAAATTAATTAGAGCGCAACTCTTCACATTTTAATTCATCTTCTTCGATTAAGTAGAAGAAGCTATAAATAAAATTAAAAATAACAAAAAAGGGGACCAACTTAACTATTCAAACTACAGGGGCATAACGCTACTAGCGGTAGCATATAAAATATTCTTGTATATTCTGCATAATCGCTTAGACTTGATTTACACGACACGTTTTTTGATACATAAAGCATGAGTTTTTGAAAGAGGGAAGCTGAGGGACCGAGAGGGATTGCAATCACGGGTTTACCACACACAGCATATGTTTTCTTGATTTACTTTTCTTCCCCTTTTTTCGTCATAATCCATAACACTAAAAAATGTGGTAACCACAACAATGTGTCAGTTTTGACGCACGTTAACAACTTCCCCGTATAAACCTACAGTGGTGGACACGCACGTAACACAAGAGGTAATTCTTAACGAGGCAGAGAAAAAACTTGCCGTGTAAATCAGGTTTTACAGTACCACCATTAAAGTGTGGATTCAGAAAACAAAACCCCACTACCGTAATTCACATTTTCGTTACAAGAAATTGAGAAGACGAAAGAATATAAAAACCCACCTAATTTTCATTAACTTTAAAGCAGCATACGTTCCTTCTCCTTCTTTGATCCGTTAGCTGGCGATCCGCGCCTGACGTCCCGCTACGGATACGCTGCTGTCAATGCCGCTTTAAGAAATGAAGTTTCTTGCCTAGTTTCTTCGGTCAATTCGGCAGGTCGACCACATGCTCTTGCGCTATGATCATAGATTTCGTAGAAGCAATGGTAGAACTGAACTGTCTAGGGGTGGCATTACAGAAGCTGTTTGGAAATTCCAAAGCTTTCCGGAGATATTAGCAAAACTAATCAATGTAAAGTACTTGTCAGAGTTGACCAAAAAAAACCATTCCATATAAACAAAAAAAGAGAGCATTTTTTCGTTAATATCACTATGAAACACGAATTTTCTCATATGGAAAAAAAATTGAATTTTTGGAACAAGACTGTTTGGTCGTTTGAAATTATCAACAACGCGGGAAAAGCCGGCGTCCACTAATACAAACGCAGGTACCTCAAAGGAAGGCACTGATGATGCAACTAACACAAAGGAGACTACCAAAGATGGAGGCTGGACATATATCCCTCGTAAAAGGTCAAAGAATAATATTGAGCCAGGTAATTTAGATAATAAGTCTAAGAATAATGATTTGGGAAGAAGTTTTAATATAAATGTAGGTAATACGTACAATAACGAAAATAGATTTCATGTGTTAAACATAGCTAATGATAGAATCGGTGAACAAGTTAGAGTAAATAAGCCCGTTCCCAGGGTTGCTAACGTAGCTAAGAATCCAGGCAATGTCCGTAAAACAAATAAAAGCACAAGTAGATTCTACGCACCTATCTTCGTACCTGACGCTAATATACGCAGTTTAAATGAGCAAATGCTGGCGGACTATCCGGAAAGCTCGCATAAAATTGTTACCTCGCGGATCGGAACCGCTAAATTACTTATAAAGGACCCTCAAGTGCAACCGGAGGTTTTTAATAAAATGAAGAAGGCTGGGTTTCCATGCCACACCTTCACTCCTAAGGAACTGAGATACACCTCTCTTCTGTTGAAGGGCTTAAGCGCAGATTATTCCTGCGACGAGGTGAAAGAGGACTTGATGAAAAGCTACCCGAACCTTAAGATGGAGGGAGTGAAGAGATATCAGGGGAGCTCTGAGTTCCTCTCTGGGTGGCATATAGTGCAGTTCCCACCGGGGGCCGAAGTTCATGAAATATCAAGAGCAAAGAAAGTACTCTGTCAGGGGGTAAGATGGGAAAGACTTAAAAAAAATGGCATATCTCAATGCAGAAACTACCAAAAATTTGGCCATGCCGCCGTGAATTGTGGCTATAAATACAAATGCGTAAGATGCAACGAGGACCATGGGCTCTCGAAATGCACTAGACCAAAAACAGAGGCGCCATACTGTGTAAACTGCAAAAGTGAGGGACACCCCGCTAGTTACAGGGGTTGCCCGAATTTCTTAAAATTCAACGAGAACTACAATAAATAATCCACTCAGGGTAACGTCTCTAGAGAGAAGGAATTCAAAAGTGCGGAGGAATGGTTCCCGGGTCTTGGTAAAAATTATTATAAGCCTCCTACAAGGGCCACGCAATCGCAAACCTATGCCGAAACGGCTCGAAACAGTAACACTGGCAAAGGTAGCAGTCTCCAAGATTTTCTTGAGATGAGTTCATGAAATATCAAGAGCAAAGAAAGTACTCTGTCAGGGGGTAAGATGAGAAAGATTTAAAAAAATGGCATATCTCAATGCAGAAACTACCAAAAATTTGGCCATGCCGCCGTGAATTGTGGCTATAAATACAAATGCGTAAGATGCAACGAGGACCATGGGCTCTCGAAATGCACTAGACCAAAAACAGAGGCGCCATACTGTGTAAACTGCAAAAGTGAGGGACACCCCGCTAGTTACAGGGGTTGCCCGAATTTCTTAAAATTCAACGAGAACTACAATAAATAATCCACTCAGGGTAACGTCTCTAGAGAGAAGGAATTCAAAAGTGCGGAGGAATGGTTCCCGGGTCTTGGTAAAAATTATTATAGGCCTCCTACAAGGGCCACGCAATCGCAAACCTATGCCGAAACGGCTCGAAACAGTAACACTGGCAAAGGTAGCAGTCTCCAAGATTTTCTTGAGATGAGTTCATGAAATATCAAGAGCAAAGAAAGTACTCTGTCAGGGGGTAAGATGGGAAAGACTTAAAAAAATGACATATCTCAATGCAGAAACTACCAAAAATTTGGCCATGCCGCCGTGAATTGTGGCTATAAATACAAATGCGTAAGATGCAACGAGGACCATGGGCTCTCGAAATGCACTAGACCAAAAACAGAGGCGCCATACTGTGTAAACTGCAAAAGTGAGGGACACCCCGCTAGTTACAGGGGTTGCCCGAATTTCTTAAAATTCAACGAGAACTACAATAAATAATCCACTCAGGGTAACGTCTCTAGAGAGAAGGAATTCAAAAGTGCGGAGGAATGGTTCCCGGGTCTTGGTAAGAATTATTATAGGCCTCCTACAAGGGCCACGCAATCGCAAACCTATGCCGAAACGGCTCGAAACAGTAACACTGGCAAAGGTAGCAGTCTCCAAGATTTTCTTGAGATGAGTTCATGAAATATCAAGAGCAAAGAAAGTACTCTGTCAGGGGGTAAGATGGGAAAGATTTAAAAAAATGGCATATCTCAATGCAGAAACTACCAAAAATTTGGCCATGCCGCCGTGAATTGTGGCTATAAATACAAATGCGTAAGATGCAACGAGGACCATGGGCTCTCGAAATGCACTAGACCAAAAACAGAGGCGCCATACTGTGTAAACTGCAAAAGTGAGGGACACCCCGCTAGTTACAGGGGTTGCCCGAATTTCTTAAAATTCAACGAGAACTACAATAAATAATCCACTCAGGGTAACGTCTCTAGAGAGAAGGAATTCAAAAGTGCGGAGGAATGGTTCCCGGGTCTTGGTAAAAATTATTATAGGCCTCCTACAAGGGCCACGCAATCGCAAACCTATGCCGAAACGGCTCGAAACAGTAACACTGGCAAAGGTAGCAGTCTCCAAGATTTTCTTGAGATGAGTTCATGAAATATCAAGAGCAAAGAAAGTACTCTGTCAGGGGGTAAGATGGGAAAGATTTAAAAAAATGGCATATCTCAATGCAGAAACTACCAAAAATTTGGCCATGCCGCCGTGAATTGTGGCTATAAATACAAATGCGTAAGATGCAACGAGGACCATGGGCTCTCGAAATGCACTAGACCAAAAACAGAGGCGCCATACTGTGTAAACTGCAAAAGTGAGGGACACCCCGCTAGTTACAGGGGTTGCCCGAATTTCTTAAAATTCAACGAGAACTACAATAAATAATCCACTCAGGGTAACGTCTCTAGAGAGAAGGAATTCAAAAGTGCGGAGGAATGGTTCCCGGGTCTTGGTAAAAATTATTATAGGCCTCCTACAAGGGCCACGCAATCGCAAACCTATGCCGAAACGGCTCGAAACAGTAACACTGGCAAAGGTAGCAGTCTCCAAGATTTTCTTGAGATGAGTTCATGAAATATCAAGAGCAAAGAAAGTACTCTGTCAGGGGGTAAGATGGGAAAGATTTAAAAAAATGGCATATCTCAATGCAGAAACTACCAAAAATTTGGCCATGCCGCCGTGAATTGTGGCTATAAATACAAATGCGTAAGATGCAACGAGGACCATGGGCTCTCGAAATGCACTAGACCAAAAACAGAGGCGCCATACTGTGTAAACTGCAAAAGTGAGGGACACCCCGCTAGTTACAGGGGTTGCCCGAATTTCTTAAAATTCAACGAGAACTACAATAAATAATCCACTCAGGGTAAGGTCTCTAGAGAGAAGGAATTCAAAAGTGCGGAGGAATGGTTCCCGGGTCTTGGTAAGAATTATTATAGGCCTCCTACAAGGGCCACGCAATCGCAAACCTATGCCGAAACGGCTCGAAACAGTAACACTGGCAAAGGTAGCAGTCTCCAAGATTTTCTTGAGATGAGTTCATGAAATATCAAGAGCAAAGAAAGTACTCTGTCAGGGGGTAAGATGGGAAAGACTTAAAAAAATGGCATATCTCAATGCAGAAACTACCAAAAATTTGGCCATGCCGCCGTGAATTGTGGCTATAAATACAAATGCGTAAGATGAAACGAGGACCATGGGCTTTCGAAATGCACTAGATCAAAAACAGAGGCGCCATACTGTGTAAACTGCAAAAGTGAGGGACACCCCGCTAGTTACAGGGGTTGCCCGAATTTCTTAAAATTCAACGAGAACTACAATAAATAATCCACTCAGGGTAACGTCTCTAGAGAGAAGGAATTCAAAATTGCGGAGGAATCGTTCCCGGGTCTTGGTAAGAATTATTATAGGCCTCCTACAAGGGCCACCCAATCGCAAACCTATGCCGAAATGGCTCGAAACAGTAACATTGGCAAAGGTAGCAATCTCCAAGATTTTCTTGAGATGCCAAAAATACATTTCGGGCTCAGTCTTAAGATTTTTCTAGAGAATTTGTTTTTCCTGAACTTTAGCAAACAAACATTTCCTTCGTACTACGTTGATACATTAAAGCGGGTGTTCGAATTGTTGAAGCGCCGCTAATAAACTGGGAAGCGAAGGACTTTATTTGGAAATTCCAAAGCTTTCCGGAGATATTAGCAAAACTAATCAATGTAAAGTACTTGTCAGACTTGACAAAAAAAAACCATTCCATAAACAAACAAAAAACGCCCGACCGACCGTTATGAAATTTTATTCAGAGCATTTTTTCGTTAATATCACTATGAAACACGAATTTTCTCATATGGAAAAAAATTTGATATTTATTGAGATCTGAATTTTTGGAACACGACTGTTTGTTCGTTTGTAATTATCAACTTTTTTTCAAAAGTTATTAACTTTAGAATCTTTGAACTTTTTTTTACTCAATCTGGGTTTTTTTTAATAGTAGTCAAATTTTTTGAAAAATGTTCAAAACAAAAACATTTTGTATTTATAGTATGAATAGACCTTTTGTATGTTAAAATGTCAAATTAACAGCTGCCATTTATGTATATAGAAAGCTGAATTAGACATTTGTATGTATAACTTTAAGTCATTGAACTTGTGTAGCATTTGACGTTACAATAAAACTTTCTTCTTTTCTTGGATCTCGAACCGTAAGGTGTTTTATTTAAGTTCTAAAGAATTTTTCCCATCAGATTATAGTATAGGAAGTGTCGTCATCCTAGACATATTACCAGAAGACATCAATCGTAACTGCACAAAGGAATATGAAAATTGCATACAAGAGAATGAGTCTACAGATCATCAAAACTTGCATTCAGGTACATCAAGTCCACGAGACTCTTTCAATTCAACGAACTGCTTTCATGGTTTTCCTACAAGTCCGCCAATTGAACTACAACAACCTACGAGCCATAAAGTCAGAGTCGAAAACACACCAATCAGACGTATAGAAAGAAAATTAAAACCGAATACTCATCCTGATTATGTATACAAGGTCAAAACTAGTTTGTCAGAATCACAAGATTCACCAGTTCCAACGTCCATTGAAGAAGCAATTTTTTGGAAAAAGGCAATGGAAGAAGAAATAAGTTCCCTAGAGAAAAGCAATACATGGATACTTACCGAACTACTGGGAAATAAAAAGGCGCTGAAATGCAAATGGGTATATAAAAAGAAAAAAAAACCCTGACCAGTCAACCAGATTTAAAGCACGTCTAGTGATAAAAGGGTGCGCTCAGAGAAAAGGGTTGGATTATGAAGAAACATTTTCTCCGGCTGTGAGGTACAGCTCTCTCCGATACTTATTTTCATTAGCGGTTCATTACAATTTAGTTATCGACCAAATGGATGCAGTAACCGCATTTCTCCAAGGTGAAATAAATGAAGAAATTTACATGGAACAACCTCCTGGTCAAGAACAGAACTCGAAGGTCTGCAGATTAAGAAAATCTATCTATGGATTAAAACAGGCAAGTTGCGTCTGGAATGAAAAATTAAACTACGTACTACATGACCTAGGACTAAAAAATTCGGAAGTTGACAATACAACTACTACAAGAAGGAAGGAAATTACAAAATCTTCGTCGCTCTTTATGTAGACGATGTTATAGTGATGAGTAATAATATACAGATGAAAAACAATCTAAAGAAGAGCCTGAAAGAAAAGTTAAACATCAAAGACCTGCGAACTATAAAAAACATTCTTGGATTCAGGAGAACTCATGATTTGGAAAAACAAATAATACACCTCCATCAGGAAGAATACATCAACGAAATTCTTCATCGATTCAACATGTCCGACTGTAATTCGGCACTTACACCAATGGAACCTAATATGAATTTATCCAAATCCCCGAAAACAGAAACAGATGTGAAAATATCCGACATACCGTATCAAGAAGCAATAGGCAGTCTATTGTATCTGGCTCAGTGTACGCGGCCAGACATCAATTTCGCAGTTAATCTACTTAGTCGCTTCAGCAACAGACCATCCAGGGATCACTGGACAGCAGTGAAAAGGGTCCTGAGATATCTGAAAGCGACTTCGCAGTGGAAGCTTACATACAGATGATCAGAACAACATCTAATCAAGGGATATGCAGATGTAGACTTTGCAGGCGATTTACAAGACAGAAAATCAACAACTGGATATCTTTTCTTTAACGGAAACTGTGTCATCACCTGGAATACAAAAAAACAACAAACCACAGCGATCTCAACTACGGAAGCCGAATACATGGCGCTCTCCGCAGCTAAGTAAGAAGCTACCTGGTTAAGAAATTTCGAGAAAGAATTACTATCTTCAGAAAATGTAACAGTTCCTATATACTGTGATAATAGGAGTGCGATTAATTTATCAAGCAATAGTGTTCATCATCCTCGTACGAAACACATAGATTTAAAACACCATTTCATCAGGGAAAAGGTACATCTAAAGGAGATACAAATTATACCAACATCATCCTCATCTATGATTCCAGACATTCTCACCAAAGCATTGCCTAGAGATAAGCATAATGAACATTGTAATAACATGAATTTAACTTTCAAATGATTCTTGATGAAGTTGTTAATTAAGTGGAAGTGTTAAAATGTCAAATTAATAGCTGTCATTTATATAGAAATTCAGCCTTAGCTGAATTAGACATTTGTATGTATAACTTTAAAGGCCCGATTATATAGCAGAAACGAAAACGAACCGAAACGAAAAGAACGAAATAAATTGTATGAAAATGTATTAACCCGGTTATATAAACGAACAGAACCGAAACGGAACGAACGATATAAATTTATTTCATTTCGGTATTCGATTCAGCTATTCAGCCCGTTACTTTGACAGTTCGGCAAGCATTTATTTCAAAATTAAAACTAGTGAAGTAGTGAAAAAAGCGAAAATGTCCATACAAGGGGAAAAAATTGAAGTGTTGATTTCTCTTGTGAGAAATTATCCCCAACTGTATGATAAGAAAAATGTAAAATACAGGGACTCAAGAAGTAAGGAGCTTCTTTGGAAACAGATTTCTGAAGATCTGTAAATAATGATAATTTTCATTTATTTTTTAGTTAATACGAAAAATTCTGATTCTTTTTCTAGTATTAGTTTCTAAAAAAAAGTGGACATACCTACGAGATAAGTTCCAGAGGGAACTAAATCGAAGAAATATCCCCTCAGGTAGTGGTGCTTCGAAGTCATCGGAATGGGCACACATGTCTGATTTGATGTTTTTGAAAGTCAGCATTAAAGCCCCAAAGTAAGTAAATAATTTTGTAGTAAGAATAGATTACTAAATATCATTTCTAAATATTACAGGACCCAGGGTAACTATGAAAACAATAATTTTGATAGCTCATTCGATAATTCCACCTTCTTCGAAAATTTGGAGGAGGAATATTTAGAAGAAGCAATGGGCAGCACAGAGGAAACTCATAGCAGGGGTAGCACCAAGAAACGACAAAAAAATGGAAATGATACACCACAGCGATTTTAAAAATGTTGCGGAAGAAATACGAGGAAAAGGATGATGCAGTGGATCATTTTTGTTGTTTTTTAAAATCATATCTCAAAATCTTCTCTCAAATCCTCAAGGACGAAAGTATTTGCTATATAACAAACTACATTATACAGCAAAATGCAAAAAATAATGAACAATTAAATTTATAATATATTCTAATTTATTTATGTTATGTTTGAATCATTTTATTTTTTATGCTATATGTGAATTGAATTATTTTATTTATTTATGTTATTCTTGAATTATTTTATTTTTTATGTTATATGTGAATTGAATTTATTTTTGTTTATTTATTTTATTTTAATTTATACTGAGATATTAAGAAGAGAACTTGTGTAGCACTTGACGTTACAATCATTGAACTTGTGTAGCATTTGACGTTACAATAAAACTTTCTTCTTTTCTTGGATCTCAAACCGTTTGGTGTTCTATTTAAGTTCTAAAAAAATTTTCCCATCAGGTTATAGTATAACAACATTGTATACATTTTCTGTTGTATTAAAATAAAATATTTGACAAAAACGAAATTATTTGTTTTCATATTGTTTGCATTTAACATAACATTCAAAAATTAATAAGTTTTGAAAAAAAACGACCAAAACAGTCGTGTTCCCAAAATTCAGATCTCAATGAATATCAAATTTTTTTCCATGTGAGAAAAAATAGTTTGTCATTTGTCCTACAGTGTATTCTTCTTACGGCATCTCAAAGTAGATATAGTTTTTGGTTCGCACGGTATCGTGCAGGTACAAAAATCACGAACGTCGTTTAAACAAAAAAAAAATGATTATATTATAATTTCGTTAATACTCTTCGAACGGCACCTCAACTAAGCCGATATCTTTTATGGTTTGGGTGATATCGTGCAGGTACAAAAATCACTTATGTCGTTTAAACCAAAAAACGGCTCGATCAAATTTTATAAAAATCTTTTCAGATCAAAATTCCGTTAATACACTTCGAACGACACCTCAAAGAAATCATCTTTTTTGGTTCGTGCGAAATCATGCAGGCAAAAAAACCACATACGTACGCACACCAACACACACATACTTCTTTTCAAATTTTTACTTAAAATACTATTGGGACCCTGAAAATGAAAATACGTTGAAAATTTCGATTTTCGGACCGATTACAATAACTTCCCTATGCTGGGAAGTTAAAAAAGCGGTCTGGCGAATTCTCTGTGCCATAAAACAGCGTTAAGTCGGTTGGGCTGAGGGTTAGCAACCTGCTCCCATAAAAATACCATTGCTACGAATCGGCAAACAATGCCACGGAACCGGATGAACAACACGACGACGACCTTTGCTTTTCGAACCAGGACACGAATCGGATCATGGAATATGAGAGTACTGCTTTCGGATGGGACGGCTGGATGAAGTCCTCAAAGAGATGAACCGGTATAAAATCAAGGTCATGGGACTTAGCAACATCAGATGGAACGATGCGAGAAGATATCTGAATATTATGGCAGAAACGAAACCGAAATCCGTAGGAGCGGCGTTCTCAGAGGATTATTACCGTGCGCCTGCGTACCAGATTAAAAATTAGTACGGTCGTATAACGTTATACTCCAGCTGAAGACGCAGACTATGGCATCGATGACTTCTGTAGTTCCACGAATGAGGAGGAAACCTAAATATCGCTCGATGGTAGAACGAGAAATTAGATAGATTACGTGGCCGTCAGCCTCAGTTGCAGAACTATTGTGGAGAATGTCAAAAGCTTTAGGTGAGCAGGCATTGGAAGTGCCACAATTTGGTAGTAGCAACTATTCGCCTCAAAATCTCCGCAATCAGAAATGTCTAACGTGATGCCATAAACTGTAGACGGTTTAACGTAGACCTTCTGCGAGAGAGCATTAAAATGCGAGAATTTTCTGGGAGTCTGCAAGAAATTTTAAACTAGCAAACCATTTCTGACGACCCTAAAGGGCTGTGGAGCACAACGACGAATGACGACATTCAAGACAGGAGTCTAGCGTAAGCGTTAGCGTCAGAGTCGGGTTAGCTTTTCCTCTCTAGGCCCCTGTGCTGATAGTAGAAGTAGGAGGGCCTTAAAAAATAACGTAAACTGTACAAGCGACCCGAACAAAGGTCATCATTTTTAACGGGAATACTCCCAGTTACACCGGGAGGTGAAGAGCAGTGTGCGGTGGGTTACAAGGCGGCAGATAAACGAGCTCGTAGGAAAACCGACAAATGTGGCAAACACAGACAATAGTAAGGGCTATACCAAATTACTAAACAGCTTTCAGCAAAGCTCTCTACTAAAAACCATATGTAAAGAGTGCGGATGGAGGCGCCGAGAAGCAACTCTAAAGTTAGAGAGATCGTCTCTTTACCGCTTTGAATGATTTATTTTCACAGGAACCTCAAGAGAGCAGCAACAATACACAGCCAATAAGAATCACCACTCGTGCCCCATTCAAGACATAAATAGATATCGCAATTCCTGAGATAGCCAATGGTAAGACTGCTGGAAAAGATGACATCACGACAAAATTGTTGAACGGCAACCCAAGGCTTATTATTGATACGCTACAGCTAATCCTGGCAATAGCATGAAACACCTAGTTAAAATAGCCAAAACCACCTAACAATATACGCCAACTGTAGAGGTATCTGTTTATTATTTACTGTAGGCAAAATCTTGTCCAATATTTTACTATCTAGGATAAGAGAGACAGTAGACCGAACGCTTAGAAGACAGCAGGCTGAATTCAGAAAGGTTCGCTTCTAGAAAGACCATAAATTGGATTGGCCACACCTTGAGACACGAAAAGGAGAATCTAGCCGAACAAGCTCTTGACTCGTACCCGCAAGGAACCCGTCGAGTCGGAAGAACAGCGTGGAGGAGAACCCTATTAGCAGAGGCCGCAACAACTGGAATATCCTGAATGCAGCTGGGAGCTGTCGCGCAAAACAAAGTCTCCTGGAAGGCAATTGTTTCCACCATATGTTCCATGCGGGTTTAAAGGGGAATAAGTAATAAATTTGTTGTATAATAATTTTACACTGAAAGAAAAGTAGATCTTTAGATGAAAGATGGTCTTTTGTTATGCCCCAACCTGGAGTGTGTAAAACCATAGTTGCGAAGTCTGCGATGTTCATAACAGTAATTGGATGAGTACGCAAATGGCACCAGGGCTACACAAGTGTAGCAGCAAGATCATCCACATGCCATACTACACTAGTACACGACTTCTTACATTGTTATTTGTATATGGAATGCACGAAATACTAAGCTAGGAAACAATACTAGAAATTCCTTTCCTAATGTACTGGAAAAAATTGGTTGAAGACACAAATCCAGAGATCTGAGAGTATACCTAAAATGCCGAAATAAATATTTCATTACCACCTCAAATTGAAGAAAAAAAACATTAAATTCCTACATAGACTATTGCCAGTACAGAATGCGAAACCCATAAGCTAGTGTTGAGTGAAGGTGGCACTCAGCAATACGAATCTCATTGAACAGCCAATTTATTTAGTAATGCCTGGAATTGGTGCATTCCTAAGTCGTATTGAGAAAATTTTCTTCGTTATGTGCAAAATTTGTGCTTAAACTTTACCACGAAATAGGAAAATGTATCAAATGAAATTTATAGGTGAAACTTATTTTTTATAGGAAAAGTTCTTCTAACTCTTATTGAAATTATTTTAACTTTTTCTACATTATCTAAAAATCGTAATTTAAAAAAAAATTAAACAAAATACAATTTTTTAGCTCATTTCGAGTAATAATTAACACTTTTAGTAAACGACATTAAAATATAATATATAATAATAAAATAATATATATTTTTTAAAAAGAAATTCGTTGAGGAACTGAAAATACCTTATGGTGTAAAATCACTAAAATCTAAAACAAATAGGGCAGTGATAAAAATCAGCAAAAGTGCTTCAAAAATTTTCAAAAGAATAATATTCAAAATTAATTTTGTTACTTACAATTAAAATTAACGCATATTTTTACTTTCATATTCAGTTATAATTTGTTGCAGTGTCTGATATATTGTTGGAAAACTTGGTCTCTCATTTGGTTTTCTATTCCAACATTTTCTCATTAAAGCATAAATAGCAAGTGGAGTATTTTCAGGGCAATTGAGCACATTCCCTTCTTTAACATATTTAACGACTTCTTCATGTGTCATACCATAATATGGCTGTAATGCAAATGAAAATATTTCCCATAAGCATACACCAAAAGCCCAAACATCCGATTCAATAGTATATTTATTATACAAAATACTTTCCAATGGCATCCATCTAATAGGAATTGCATCGTGTTCATCTCCCTTATAGTAATCCTGTAGATATATTTTATGTGATAATCCAAAATCTGCTATTTTTACAACCATATCATCATCTATTAAACAATTGCGTGTTGCTAAATCACGATGAACAAATTTACGTTCAGATAAATAAACCATTCCAGCAGCTATTTGATGAGATATACCTAAAAGGTCGCCATGTGATAAATCTGGTCTTTGGCTATCTGGCCTATGAGTTATATAAGGTGAACAAGAACGTAAAAATTCATTAAGATCTCCTCTAGCCATAAATTCAAATAATAAGCACATGGGCCTTCCGATAGCGCAAACACCTAACAATTTAACAATATTTGGATGATCGAATTCTGCTAGTAAACATGCCTCGCGCTCAAAATCCAATTGCATATCTTGACTAGCATCATCCTTGAGCATCTTAACTGCAACAACAGTAAAATCTTCACCTGCCATTAGACCAGGTGCTTTAGCCTGAAATACTCGACCAAATGCACCTTGACCTAAATCCTTTATATATATAATATTATTGCGAGGATATTCAAGCTTTTCTAATTTAGGATTTAATTGTGCCTTTGTTTCATGATATGCAGAATTACTGGGCAACTTATTCAAATCTATGTTGTCATGCGTTGCTGCTATGTTGTAACCACCTGAATGTTGCTGTCGAATCCTTTTGTGTCGCATTATCCTGTAGATAAGAAGAACTATCAAGTGACAAGCGACAATTCCAACAAATCCTATTCCAGAAAGTAATAATATAACTGATGGTGTGAAAAAGGTTTCCATGGATATTGGAATGTTGGTGTCTTTTGATATTATATCTGAAGAGTTTGCTGCAAAATAAGGATAACGATTAGGTCAATTTGTATATTAAAACAAAATCAAGAAAAATGTTATTCTATGAATATAAAATATCTATATGTGTCTGTCTGTGATTTCAAAATAAATGTCATTTTCTAAGCTCATACAGTTTTTTACATAAATTTATATCTGTCTGTCTGTTTGTCCGTGTTTATCTGGAGAACGCTTAGTCCAATTGCGACGGGACTTTCACAGGAAGATTTAGTATTTTCTTGGGCATGTTTGAAGCTACTTTTTCATTCTGATCCGAGTATCAGATCAGGCCTAAACTTGACCAAATAGTCGATGAAAAGCGAACGGAAACTTTTTCTATCGGTCCAATTGTAGACCTCAGAGAGCTTTATCTTTTTTTGCTTATGTTGTCATGCTAAGCTCAGGAATCAAGCTTTGTACTACTACTCAGTTATGTGGTTTGTGACGTTATGGTACATTGTCTAGCCGTAAGCTTAATACGGGGGAATTAAGGGTTATGAGTAGAGATGGGAAAAACGGATCTTTTACGAGAGCCGGCTCACCGAATCTGCATCTTTCAAAAGATCCGACTCCCAGAGCCGGTTCAAAAGAGTCATCTCAAAAAAAGCTCTGTCGTATCTTCAGAATACTGGATCCATACATAAACTTGCGCTTCGGTTCTCTCAGCTCAACTTAATTCAGAGCGTATTTTGAGTTAAAAGCTCACAAAAACGGTGGTGTGAAATGGTATGATCTAAATCGGAATGTGCATGTACGGGATAGGAAAATCCGGATTTAGATTTAATTTTAATTCCAATTAGAAATAGGAAAATAGGAATTTTTAAATCATTCAATTTTATTGAATACAATATGAATTTCTTTTGCTGTATTTATGCGCATATAGCTTCCTGTTTGTCATAACAATAAAATTTTACCTAGTAGAAAACAACTTTTTAAATCCTGAAACTATCTCAAAGCTTAATAATAATTTGCAGATAAATCGATTTAGTTGTTTTCCATTCATTCGAGGTCCAGAAGAAACAAAGACAGTAATGTTCATTCATTCATTAAACACAATAACAAAGCTGTCAAAGTTTCCTGAAATTCAAAAGCACAACACCATCACAGCAAATTTTGCTAAGAGAGCTTAAAGAGCACAAAGATTCGTCGGATCCGAGAAGAAGTATAAGATCCCGTCGTTCATGATAGACCCGTGACTCTTTAAGAACCGACTCAGCTCAGAATCGCAAACCGATTCATTAACTCATTTTAAAGACGCGGATCTTTGAGCTGACTCAGACCTGAGTTACCCATCTTTAGTTATGAGGGTTCTAGGGGTGTTGAAGAAGGGCGTTTGAACTCTCGAATGTTGCAGGAGCTCGGAAATACTGACTGCGATAGATCTGCCGTGCAAAGGGGAAATGACCTATGTATATGCAAAAACTTCGATTCGAGAAAAACGCGATCAAAGTTTTTAAAATACCTGAAACCGAAGTAAATAAAGTGAGCATTTATTATGATAACTTTTAATTAAAAAGGACAATCAGTCTGAAATTTTTTAAGGATAAATATGAATATTTCATATCAAAAAACGCATACAAAGCCATTTTGACCTATAATGTATGTAGGTAATTTGTCCTTTGCACGGCAGAGATGACATCATTCAACCTTGTGTGGGGGCGCACAAATCTGAAAAAATATTTCAACTCTTTCTACCGTTTTTACTGCTTCTATACTGGTTAGAGTAAATTGAAGAAATTTCCTATATTTCAGAATGTGGCGTCATATGCCATACATATTCCACGGGCCTTCATGCAAAATTTCGAAGCTCTGCGATGACAGGTGGCCCCCACACAAAAATGCATACAGAAACGTTCTCTTATTAATATTTATTAATATAGATAACACAGTACTTGGTTTTGGTGGGGTTGAATTCGACACGATTCTTTAATCTAGTACGCTGGAGTTTATCCAGACTCTTGGAAACTTGCCCATGTTCAGTCCATACCGAAAAAACCTTTCCAAGCTCCAGCTTTCCCTCCAGCTACCGCCCAATAGAAATTTCTTCTATTCTCTCCAAAACCATGGATACGATAATCAACAAAAAACTTATGGAATATCTAGAATCCAACCTACTCATAAACGACAGACAGTGCGGCTTCCGACGAAAGGAATCCACTGGCGATCTTTTAGTTTGTTTTACAGAACACCTCAGCCGAAGTCTGCATGGATCTGGTGAGTCTAGTCTAGTCTGCTCTGGATATCTCCAAGGCTTTCGATAGAGTTGGCACTCAGCCCTGTTAGCTAAACTCAAAGCTATTGGAGTAAACTCACTTTTACAGAAGGGGATCGAGTTTCCTTTACAGCACTTCAATTAAGGTAATATTGGATGGTGTCAAATCCGCATCCCACCCGATCTCTGCGGGGGTCCCCCAGGGGTCAATTTTAATACCTGCCCCATTTCTAATTTTTATAAATGATCTACTTTCAATCCACTCTAAACCCATTCCTTCCACCTGCAACTCCCCCTTTCACGCACTCAACAAGATATGAATTCGTTTGTAAATAGAACAACTCGACTGTGGAATAATCTCTCGCAGTCAGTATTTCTGAGCTTCTACAAAATACAAGAGTTCAAATGCAGAGTTCATCGCTACCTTCTTAAACACCCTTTCCAACCCTCATAACCCATAAGTTCAAGTGAAATATTTCGATTCTGCAAGCCAATTTTTGTAGAATTGTTGTCATCCAATGGGCAGATCTCGTTTAATTTATACTGCTATATTTAAAGTGAAAAGAAATTTTAAACCTTAATTTCAAGATGTTGCTCAGCAAATTAGTTAACTGATTTAGGTTTCAATTAATTTGAAGCTGTCTGTTTGTTAAATGTTTTAAGTTCGACTTTTTAAAAGAAGATTTCCTAAAAACTTAAGTAAATAGAGTCGTTACGTTTGCATATTCAACAGCAATATATTTAATAGTAAACAACTAGGCAGAAAATTTTCGATTACTACAAAAAAAACTTACGGCATAAAGGAATATCGCAATGCTGCCATCGAATTGAATCATTTGTTGTATAACACCAAGGAAAAGGCTCTTCTCCTCCAGCATTTCTGCAATTATTCTCCCCATAAAGGATTTGCGGGAAAACTAGTGGTGGTTGGATATGTGTGTGCGGTACTTGTGAATCCCACCGTTGGCACGGAATGCCAGTTTTAGTAACATTAACATTTCCTAGATAATAACGTCCGTTACCCATTCGGCAATCAACTAAAATGTAAATTGTAAGTGAAAGAATTTAAAAACATATTTTGTTAACTTACAAGTGACTTCATCTTCGTCTAATTCAGCCAAACCAATATAGGAGCAATTTGGTCGTTTTGAAGTTTGATTGTAATGCGGTAACTCATCGCAATTTGGTAGTCTGAAGTGTCCCCTGGATTTAAAATAAATTCCTCGTTCCTTCTTCTCTTCAATTAAAACCCAGTCATTGTAACAAAACTGAAGATGTGTTGCCAGACAATCTTCATGGCACAAAGGTAACCTAATCGTGGCCCCATCCTCAATAACACATTGTGGAAACGCATATGCACAAAGCATTTTCTGAAAATACATTTTGTTTATCAATAACATTATTTACACTGAATTCTATATATAAACTGTTCCGCCTCTTAAGGGGGATAAATAATTTAAATTTATAGCTTGAGGCTTGCCTGATAAGGATAAATCCGGTGTAATAAATTAGACTTAAACCGCATAAGTAATTACCTCGGCTGCACTTCGGCACAGTCCTGTTAAATCGGTCATCATCTCCTCCCAAAGGGCGGTAGTGATTTGCTCGTTCTTCCACCCGCCATTAGGGTCCTCACGGCTGTACCACACCTGTCCGGTAATGTATGCCTTACAAACTTTACCATTATATGGGGCGCAATAGCCTGGTTCATCGTAATCTTCACTTATTAATGCCGAATTGCACAAATTTAGAGCAATAAACAATAAAAATAAACGCGGGCCAAAGTCAGGATCAAACAAAGCCATGTCAATCGATTAAATACTCATTAAACCCCTTTTAGACAATCATTAAAGCCACTTTTACGTAATTCACAATTATCGAATTGCAGTTTTATTCATCGTATTGTAATGTTATGTTAATATTTTCTATTAATTGCGTTATTTTGTTAAAACGATTCACAGGAAATTGACATTTTGTGACGCCATTACCCTCGCTGCCTTGTACGAAGATGTTGAGGAGGAAAATACAAGAAGTCATTGCCAGGTTAAGATATACTTGAATATGAAAATGTACGCTGTGGCAGTTAGGAGCAAAGGAGCAGTGTAAGTTTAGGTCATTTTGGCCATATCTTTTACGCTTTATTTTAAAAGGTATTTTATTTTTATTTATTTCCGCCAAAAAAGGCACACTTAAACTATATTATACAGGGATAGAAACTAATGACTATAAATATCAGCTGAAAGTAACATTTGCGTCTAACAATTATTATCATAGAGTACATCTTTATAACATACAAGCACAACTTAGTTATAGTGCTAGATCAGGGTAATTCGGATGATAGGAAGGATATCAATTTTTTCTTAAAAGATAATTTGCTAATTCCAGGGGAGAAGAAAGAACTGTGGCCATTAGGCCCCCATCCACGGTCAAACAAATCGTCAAATTCCTGGCCAACTACCGGAGTTACATGACAAACCGAAAGTAAACTGAACTTAACTCGATCTGAGTTTGTATATTCGGTCGAGTGTTATATGACATACTGAACATGGATTTTTAGTTGTCATTTCGGTTTGGTTAAATGTCAGTTCGTCGTATTTCACTCTTAAACATTTTATAAATGTGTTTATTTGTATATTTTTTGCCATCTAACAGTTTTAACACGTTCTTTTCTTTCATAATGTCCTAAAAAACACTTTACTTCAATCTAAATTTTGGGTTCATTTTACAGTCGTTAGTTACATGATACTCCGACCGAAAATTATACTCAACCAAGCAAAAACTTGTGAACCCACTCAGAACACGTTCGGTACAATTTTTTCGGTCGGTTGCTTGTTAGATGCCACAAACCGAACCGAAAACTGAACTCAGTTCGTGTTGAGTTTGTCATGTAACCTCGGTAAACATCGAAAAAATTGCAAGTGTGCGTGTATAAAATACAAGTTTTCGAAGTTGGCCGCTGTTTGAAGAAAATATTCGTCTGGTTTAATATTTCCTTCAAACAGCTTAAATGTGTGTGTGAGTTTTGCCTGTGTGCCATGTAAAGTTCGCTTTGTTTACAGTAGATTATATGAAATGTCGCTCGGGATGTTTGAAGAAAGTTTTCCTCGTTGATGGCCAAAAATGTCAAAGCATAAATGTGTGCGCTGTTTGTCGAAAATTGGTTTGACGATTTGTTTGACCGTGGATGGGGGCCTATTGAAAATCATACAACATCTCGTTCTTTCCATACTCGGTCCGATTAGGAAATTCCCTAAGGCCCTCCGCACACGGGTCGACTGATTAGCAATCCCAGTTGCATACGCAACTGTTTAGTGACCTTGCCTGTGTACGCAAATGGGAATCCACACACGGGTCGACAGAAACAAGACTGATTTGAAACTAGTTTGCAACTGGTCTTGGGCGACTGGGCTTGCCGGTCGAAAGCGATTTCAGTTGCGTGGTTGCACTTGTAGCTGTCAAATTTTATAGGTTAGATTCAAAGTTCATAAAGTTTATAAAGTGTTTATAAAGAGTTCGGAAATAAAATGTGCGAGCAAAAACTTAATATTAGCCTATTAAACAGTGGCATGAGATCCAACACATTGAGCCTGTCCGTGTACGGAGGTAGGCTATGGAAATCACGCGAGTCGCATAGAGTTCTCAGAGCAAAGAGTAGACATTTCTTTTGCTCATTTCAAACCCACTACTGCTTACTTACCTGGTAAATATGATTCCAAATCGGGCATGCGTATTCTACAGAACAGAAAAGGGTTTTTGTAACTCGAGGGTTGTCAAATTCCGTGGCTCTTCTCTTTATAAAGCCTAGAAGTTTGCTAGCTCTTGCAATAATATTATCGTAGTGCAAATTGAAATTTAATTTATTGTCCAGAACAATACCGAGATCTTCAATTTGATCAACGCGGTCTAATACCTTGCCGTTGAGATAATGGTATTGCAACTGTATGCTTTTTTTACGAGAGAAGGTAATTACGTGGTATATATTGGTTATTGGTTTATTGGTAACGTATTCAGTGTCGACTGAAGGAGAGTTAGGTCATCACGCGACCTTATGACTATATATATTTTGAAGTCATCGGCATAAAAGAGATGTAGTATATTCCTTAGTTTTTCTGACAGATCTGAGATGAATATATTAAATAAAAGTGGGCCAAGATGACTACCCTGAGGGACTCCGGAAGTTACTTAGATTTCTTTTGACAGAAATCCTTGAAATCTAGAGGCCTGTGTTCTTCTGCTAAGATATGATTCTATTCATCTTAGGACAGGCGCAGATATTCCAAATTTTAGTAGTTTTGTAATTAAAATATGGTGGTCGACATGGTCAAAGGCGTTACTGAAGTCAGTATAGAGAGCATCGATTTGATGACCGTTCTACATATCACATAGTAGTTCGAAGGTTAGTGTTATAAGGTAAGTAGTTGTCGAGCGCCATGTCTGAAGCCATGTTGTTGGTCATTGAGGAGCGGATCATTGTTTGGCAATCTTATCGTAAATAAGCTTTTCGAAAATTTTAGGAATTGCTGATAATATTGCGATGACCTTGTAGTTGTCCACCGAATGCTTATGAGATGCTTTGTGAATTGGTATGAGGTAGGATTTTTTCCAAATTTTAGGAAATGCTCCTAACAATAAGGATTTGTTAAAAATAGATAAGGGGAACAGAATTTGAGTTGATTAGCACTGCAAAAAGCCAGGAGCAGATTGTCTTGTCAGGAACGTGATCTTTATTGATATCTAGATTGTTTAAACCTGTCATGATGTCTTCGAAGGAGAGGGATATGTTCTCTATAAGAGTTCAAATAACAGTGCGCGTGTGAGTTGGGTCAGTGTGTGTTGTATTAGATTTTGGACAAAAGACTTCGGTAAACCAGTCAGCAAACATGCTGTGGGCAAGAGGAGTGTTTACTGCATTGGTCATTGTAGTTGGATAGCCTAAGGTCTTTCGTTTTATATTGACGAATTGAAATATTTTTTTTGAATCTCTTATAATGCTATCGCCAATAGAGTTAAGATATGTAGTATAGGCCTCACGTAACGTCTGAGACTAATCTAGTGTATGCTAGTTTCAGTTCATCATTTGTATGGGGGTTATTTCGAATCAGCTTATATAATTAATTTCTCTGATTACGAAGAGAACGGACATTCTTATCCAGCCATGGTT
Organism: Thereva unica; assembly: GCA_949987705.1. NCBI lineage: Eukaryota > Metazoa > Arthropoda > Insecta > Diptera > Therevidae > Thereva > Thereva unica. Next base: position 195,621,654 of record OX465281.1, on the reverse strand, counting down.
CCGATAAGTTATCCCTTCTTTTAATTCTGGGCACATGTTTGTCAATAACCGTCAATGTCATTAGGCCCCCATCCACGGTCACACAAGTGTGCGACATACGGCCAACATCGAAATTATTTCATAGTATGCGTGTGTAAACTACAAATTTTCGAAGTTGGCCGCCGTATGAAGCTAATATTCGTCGGGTTTGATTTTTCCTTCACACCTGCTTCATTATATGGGTGAATATTTGCGAATGACAGTGTAAAATACGTAAAACACGATTTGTTTTAACACTCAAGAAATTTTTTTTAATTTAAAAATATCAACGTCGCGGATACGATTAGGCAATTGCTTATAATAATTTTTAAAAATTGGATTTAAAAAAGCACAAGATTTTTATTATTATTGTCGCTCACACAAGTGTGAAGCAATTTTTGCTCGTTGATGGCCTAGAAATGTCAAAACTTCTATGTGTGTGTAAATGGCAGTTCTTCTTCGAAAGATGTTCGTCACACTTGTGTGACCGTGGATGGGGGCCTATTACCAGATAGCCTATTTTCCCTGACAACTAGGTACAATTCGAAAATAATGCTGCTAGAGTCTGCATTCTTATAATCAGAAATGATTGAGTTATTGTACGATATGCGATGATTAGATATTGCGGTATTATATTCGAAGATCCAAGCAGAATGGTGAATAGAGTTGGTGAAAAGGTTCACGGAGGATATGGATATTGGAAACAATTATTAGAATGACTGCTGTCTTAAATAATTAATGTCCTCTTAATTTTGGGAATTAAAATTAAATTTGGTGCCATCTTGGCATGAGATAACATTTCCCATTGAAGTTTCTCTATAGGCTTCCTTGACTGCTCCAAACCTCTGAAGGCTGCAATTTTGGTACCAACTTTGTTGTAAGCTTTGAAAGTCAAAAATAAAAATCATGAGAATCGCATGAACTGATCCAAATACCAATGCAAATATAAAACAGCAAATAATCCCTTTGCCCTTCATTGGCTAAGGTTAACTGTCTTCTAGAGCTCTGACAATGGGGCTAATCGCACAAAACGTAAACGCGAGCGAAACGTGAAACGTTCAATTTTGGTATCGTAGTAAACGCAGCGGGGGAAAACGTCAAACGTTAATTTCGAAGTTGATTTTTCAGTATGGTGCAAAACGTGCGGCGGCAGTTCCCCTTGTATTTGTGAAACGCGAAGTTTTGCTCGTGGCAGTTGTACGTTTCCTAGAGTGTTTGGACTATTTGGAAATATGTTTTAAATAGTTTCATTTTAATCTATTTCTTTTAATTCCGCCATAAAGGCATGCATTTTGTTATCAAAAGACCAAAGTTTATTTTTTTTAAATGCACATATTTTTTCAAATAAATTTATAAAATAAGTTTTTTTAGTTAAATCTTGAATGCACATTTATTTAAGCGAAAATTTTTGATGAAGTTAAAAGTATATTTTCACAAATAAATAAATTGGTTTATTAATTTAGGGATATATTTTCCACTCTTTCGTCCATTTAAAAAATCCCTTCCTGTACTTCATTAATTATGACGGCACAGCATTTTTACATTATATACAATGCCACGGTGTCCATAGACCATAATTATAATTCATAAGCCCGTATATTCACTTAAAACTTAATAAAAAAGTAACGATTTTGAATTTGAAAGATTAAATAAAACTCTGACGTGACTGATTTGTAATTTTTGACAAACATCAGCTGATTTCGAAACCTTTCGAACACAGTTGGATTCACGCGTTTTGCCCGATACGTTTTCAAGGTGAAGTGAAACATGTAAACGGCGCGTTTCCCAAAACGTACGTTTACAACGATAAGCCCCAATATTTCAGCAACTCCTTTTTAGTCTTTAGCAATACATTTTGTACTGCCAGTCTGTCATGTCTTTCATAATATGGTCCACCTTTTGGTAGTAAGCTGAGCTAGAAGGATACTAGCCTCTCATATTTGCAGGACAGACCACTTGAACAACTTCAGCAGTCTACCCAGTGGCTTGTCGCTTAGACTTAATTGTTTGAACAGGCTCTCGTTGAGCAACATACCACAGGCACGTCAGACCCAAAAACTAGGACTTCCCTGGTTCCTTATCGCAGTTTTGCCTTCAGGCTGTTAGAAAGGTGGATCCGAAAGAGGGGTTCTGGTTTGCTCCATGGGATTCCCCAATTCCATTGCGGCTCTCCCTGTGTTGGCCCTCTGCTTAGTTGGTGGGTCCATAAGAGTCCTATGAGTATTTAGGAAGGGGAAGGTCCAACCTGACAGAGCTTTCATATCAGCGTAAGATATTATATAACTGAGTGCGTCTGGTGCTCAGAGATTGTTAAACTATCCACTGCCACTCGACATGGTAGCTTTCAATCTTGGCGTGGTAGGTCCGATCATTTTAGCCCATCCGTTTCAGGACAGCTTCCAGTGGCCATAACTAAAAGGTTGTGATCGTACTTCCACTAGCCCGAAATAGCTACGGTACGCTAGTATTTACTTACACTACATATTGCTGCTCCTATCTCTCTGGTGAGTGACCTGCCATGCTACGCTTGCTGTGCTTGCCTTGACAGATCAAATAAACTTTATGTTGCGATATGGCAGGGCGTTCAATAAAAAACGAGAACGACGAGAAGTACAGCAAAAGTAACTTCGATTTGAGAAATTTTTAAATCCCAGCGCCAACGCGCTTAGCTTTTTTAATTAATCTCAGGAGTCACCCTTTGTACTACCAGGCCATGTCTAGTATTAAGCTTGGTTCGAAGGAGGGAACAGAGGCTAGAATAATTAAGAAGAGTCTGGAGAGTGCTTAAGAAGAAGCCCATGGATCTTGCGTTTGAACTTCTGGATGTAGTAAGAAGGCAAGAAGCCCAGTGTAGCAAAAATCAAAACAAAAAATTGTAACCGGACTTCGATTTTACAAAGTTGATATCCTCAATAGCAGCCGACTGAACCAGAAACGCAACTGTCGGGGTTAGCGGGATACAGACTCATTGGAGTGTTATGCCTCCCCCTAACCAGTCCATAAGGCCTTGACGCCTGCAGTACCAGACTTCCAAATAGGGCTTCTCAAAGGGGAACCCAGAATGCCGTTTTCCTGGGATCCAGGAGCTAAGATCAGATCCCGGCAACCCGTAATATTTCCCGAGAATTCCCGGTATTCGCTCTTTCTCTATAATTCTCTTGTCAATTTATTAACTACCCTGCAAATGAATCTGCCGAAAAACCTAATTTCGAGCCAAGGAAGGGGGCGTTGCATTCTGAGTCTCTAGAATTCATTTTAGATACCGTTGCAGATAACGTTGCGCATATCCCTATACTAGTTTAAATTCAACTTCTTACTTACTTAATGCACCTTTAATCCCTCGTGGAACGTAGGGCGGAAACATTTGCACTCCAGCGGACTCTGTTTTGTGCGACAGCTCTCAGCTCGGACCAGGATCGCCTAGTTGTTTCGGCCTCTGCTAGTAGGGTTCTCCTCCACGTTTTTCCAGGTCTTCCTACTCGACGGGATCCTTGCGGATACCAGCCAAGGGCCTGTTTGGCTGTGGCCAATCCAATTCCATTTCCTTCGCCTGATTTGGTCACCGGCACGGCGCCATAGCTCTTCATTTGAAATTCTATCTTGCCAGCGGATTTTTAGGATACGACGAAGGCATCTGTTGATGGAAACTTGTAGGCGCCATGTAATGAATTGGGTGACTTTCCATGTTTTGCAACCGTACAAAAGAACTGCCTTAACGTTGGAGTTGAACAGCCGTAATTTGGCGTTAGCTGAGATCTCTTTTGATCTCCATATGCGGAACAGGCAAGCATATGCGCCTCGTGCTTTATTTATTATGGAACTGACGTCTTCTTCTGCCCCGCCATTTTCGGTAATAATACTAACGAGGTAGCAGAATTTATCTACCTATTTCACGTCACGGTTAATCAGCGCCGTTCGTTCAATGGTGTTTACATTTATCCGCATTTCTTTAGTTTTAGTCGGATTTAGCCTCAAGCCTGCTGGACTACTTTCCGTTGCCAAATTGTTTAGCATGTTTTTGAGGTCAGATATCATCCGTGTAGTCGAGTCCTTAAGGCGGTCTAGCAAATCTCATTGTATGCCGCCTGTTCTACTATCTAGAGCACCGACAAGGATGTCATTTATTACTATAAGAAATAGTAATGCAAAAGTAGGCATCCTTGTCGTACTCCTGAGCTCACCTCGAAGCTGTCGGATAATTTTCCATTATGGAGAGCTCTGCATTTGGAATTGTTATATAGGGCTTTTATCAATTCTATTATTTTATCAGGCAGTCCACGTCGCCGTAGTGCCTGCCATATAAAGCTACTATTGACCGCGTCGAACGCTTTCTCATAACCTACGAAAGCAAGGTAAAGGGGGATCGGAATTCAGTAGACTGCTCCACTATTTATTCTCAAGGTGTTAATATGACCAATACATGAGCGGCCCTTCCTGAATCCGGCCTGCTGCCTCCTAAGCATTCGGTCTACTACCTCTTTTATCCTTGATAATATAATGTGGGACAAGATTTTACCCACAGTAGATATTAGATAGATGCCTCTCCAATTGTCACTTATTGTTAGGGCCCTTTTTTGGAATTTTGACTATGATAACTTAGGGCACTTTCGAGAATTCACCATGGTAGCTAACGGTCGAGCCAGCAGCTAATTTACCATGTTCGAATAGTGATCACTTACCATAAGTTACCACTCACCATGTTCGAATATTCACCGGTAAAGTAACCGCAGTCTCACCATAGGAACCTTATTCGTGTGATGGTTGAAGTGGTAGTTTGAAAAATATTTATTTTTTTGACGTTACGATAGTTTTTAGATTTCGGATTTTTTTAGAGCGGGTATTTTATATGATGTGTGATATAAATGGAGCAGTAAATTTGTAGATATTTTTAAAAAAAAATCTTGTACATGAAAAAAAAAAACACAAATGTCAAATTTTCTTTCGAAAATTAACCACTTAACCTCATCTATCAGTCGGTAAAAACTAACCACAGTAACCCTGATCAGCTTACCAATATGGTACCGTCACCAGAAAGGTAGCTACCACTAGTGAATTCTCGAAAGTGCCCTTACGTTCAATCTTCCGGAAAGGTACAGGTGTTCCATGACATTTCTAGAATTGGCTGTAGCGCATCTGTTATGAGGCTTGAATCGGCTTTCAACAATTCTGGCGGGATGCCATCTTTTCCAGCTGCTTTACCATTGGCTATTGCATGAATTGCGGTTACTATTTCTGTTTTGGATGGTGTACGGGTGGTGATTCTTATTGGCTGGGCATTATTGCTGCTTTCTTGAGGGTCCTGTGCAGATGAACCATTCAAGGCGCCGAAGAAGTGGGCCGGGTTCATGTTTGCAGAACTGACTTAGATCTAAGTAGCAGCAAAGCGTTCATGAATATCGCAGTTAAATTCTCGAAGGCTACTAAGTCAGAATTAAATTTATAACTGCAAAAACTTACACTGCGCAGTCAGAACTGCAAACATGAACCCGGCCATAATCTCTCTATCGTTGCTCCTCGTCGTTGCACAGCACTACAGTACACAGCCAGAAGTGCTTAAGTGCAAAATATGCGTTTCGAGAAAATCGCCCTAATAATTATAGCAATGATTAAGACTAAAATACTGAATACAAAAATGCGATAAAGCCAAAATCGTCAAATTTGCACTTAAGCACTTATGGCTTTTAATTGTAGAGCACCCTTCCATCCGCACGCCATGTTTTTTAGTAGAGTGCTTTCCGAGTGCTGTTTAGTGATTTGGTACAGCACCTTACTATTGTCTGTGTTTGTCGCGTTTTTCGCTTTTTCTACTCCCCTAAAGCTCCTGATATCCTCTAGAATAGTGCTCTATCTACGGCTGATGGCCACGTGATCTATCTGGTTAGTGACCTGGCCTATGCCTTAATTTCCTAGTGTTCAAGGCCGGTGTGGTTGGGGTCGATCTGTGCGTTTAGGTCACCCATTAAAACAATTACGTGCCCCCTTGGAATAGAGTGAAAAACCTCATTCAGTCGCATATAGAATTCTTCTTTTATGTCGTCGTCTGCGTCTTCGGTTGGAGCGTAGCATTGGACTAGCGTAGTACTTCTTAGTCTGGTATGCAGTCGCACGGTAATAATCCTCTCAGAAACTGGTGTCCGACTAATGAGGCCAGACCTGGCTTTTTTGGTGAGTGAGTCGCTGTATTCGCCAACAATAAAACGAAAAAAAATGGCGATAAACGGTGCTATAATTTCGACTCGCCAACCATCATAAGGCCCGTTACTCGCCCTATCGCGCTGCTGGCTGACAACTCTATTAACTCTCTCATAAAGTAGTTAATTATATAGTGTCACATTTGTAAAATGCATGGAACATATAGAAATCATGTTAAGATGATTAAATCTAACAGGAATGCTAAGAGGAAGGAATTGAAAAAAAAAGTAATTAATTCGCACTCAGAATAAATTGTGTGTCATTTATCACAATAATAAACTGTTTTATTCGAAATTTATTATTAACATTTCTCATGGATTTTCTCCTTGAATAACCGATCTTTTTTTTAATATTAAAAAATGAAACAATAAATATCATAAAACGTGCAAATATTTGAATACTTTCAAATAAAAAAGCATAACAACACGATCGACGACATCAACAGTCTAATGTTGTTTATTCGATCAAAAAACTTTAGGCAAGATTTTCAAAATCTAAAATAACTTTTTTCTTTTGTTTTTTTTTTGTTTTTAATAATTTATCGTTTTTCACTACCTATCACCACCTTCGTATACGTAGTATAAGAAAGCGCTGTACTAAGTTATTTAAAAATTGCATTTTTTTTTACTCAAAAACAATTCAAATGCGATATTAGAGAAGATATGCACTTTTTTCCTACTTTTAGTAACGGTTTCTTAAAGAATTTTTGTATTTACTTTTTAATTTGAAAAATAAAATGAATATAGAATATAATTACAAAGCATTATGTTGTTTTTTTTTGTTCTTTAAATTTGCTAAGGTTTTTAATAAAATCTTCCGAGGTTCTTGTAGTTTTACGTTTGTTGTCATTATTATACTTTTAGCCCTGTAAAATGTTAAGTTGAAATGAAAAACCGGAAAGCGCAAAAACCAAGCGAAAACGTTGGCTTTGCATTTTTCTTTTACAATATTTTACAAATAACAACTAATTTTGCGCAATAATTTCTACTGGTGTTTTCTTCTTTAAGAAGTTATCCATCATTACTTGTGAAAGTTTTTCAAAATCCCGAGTGGGATCAAATAAGGCAACTGAGAAAAATTGACTGAATAGTCGTCCCATGTATTGATCTTTGGTTTTTGGCCACCACCCCTCAAGGAAACCGATATGGCCACCACGAGCGGTTATGACAATTGCCACATGAGTCGATTGTTCAGCTGCTTTTATTGGAATGGCTGAAAAGAAAAATTATTAGTAATAAGTAAAAATTGACATATGGGCAATTTCGCCTAACCGTAGGAATGTATCAGCTTTGGAAAAATTTTACCGTTTTCACCACAACGATTGCTGTACTGAAATAAGTAACCTCATGCCCCCACGGCAACTTTTCTCCCGCAACACTAGACTTGCCCGCTCGGCTCTCCCTTATAGTCTACAGCCCTTATCTTCGCGCACACTCCGATTTAGAAATTCGTTTATAACAAGAACAACACGACTGTGGAACAACTTACCTCAGTCAGTATTTCCGAACTCATACAACACCCAAGAGTTCAAACGCAAGGTTCACCACCATCCCCTCCAACACCCACCCGACTCCCCCTAATCTATCCTATCTTTCTTTCTATCTTTCGAGCTAAGCTTACTTCTGGACATTGCACCATGACGTGAACGACATGACAGACTAGTAGTACAAAGGGTGACACCTAAGCTTAGACGACCACATGAAAAAAAACCGTTCCGCCCTCGTAAACTGGGGTGTTTCTCGAATACCTACATATGTTTGTTTCTACCTCGGATTTTTTTTAAATGATACATTTTGGCGAAAAAACGATGAACCTACAGTTTTTGGAGGTGTCGTCATCGAGGGAAATTTGCTACAGCTGGTGGAATATTGAAAAATTGGCTTTTTTTAAATAGACTGTGAATAGAAGTTCAGATCTTCAGGCCCAAACTGACGATAATTGCGAGTTTTGTCAGATTTCTTGAACTGCAGATCCCATACAGTTGGCAGCCAGTGAGTGTATAGGGATACTTGGCTTTGAGCGAAAACTTTCAGACCACGGCCTACCGGCGACCTGTGTGTGAATTGGGGCCTTAAGATATGGGTAAATCCTACACAAAAATTTGTTGTCGATTGTTTAGTCTCCACCGGCTAGCCAAACGCGCGTCTCATCGAATGCTGCAGAGTACGAGCCAAGTATCACTGACCCGCGAAAAGGCCCTTAGAATTTAGAACTGCAAGAAGGCACACGCCGAATTTTAGCGTAATGAAATGCTTGTTGAGTGAGTGCTCACGTTTTGGTAAACTACGTTTTACAAGCGGAAAAGCGAGTGGTATAGAGGAGGGCAAGCAGTCCAAATTATCAGTTATCTCAAATAAAATCGTGCTCCCAACACCCCCTTCCGCCCAGATGAACTTTTTAGGCTGCTCGCACACTGCATCAGAATTTGTACGATTTTGTGCGAATTCTGATGAAATTGTATGCTATTTCACCGGAATTCGCACAAATTCGTACAAATTCTGATCCAGTGTGCGAGCAGCCTTACACCCCTTTCACTTCGAATTCCAATCGGATTTCACTATGGTTACGAACCGTTTAAAAACGAAGGCCTTTCCTGGGGTGGCATCACGTAAGTTGTTTCAATCGACTTGTTCATACAAAAATTCAAGATTTTTATATTAAGTGGTCTATTGAAACAATTTACGTGATGCCACCCCTGTATTTCTATATTTTAACAAAAAGCCCGCTTTGCTGTGGTTACCACCGTAAATACGTATTTTTAGTGTAAATACTTGAAAAATCTCACGTGAGATTAGGGGGAGGGGGTCGAGCCAAATCTCCTGGAATCTCATCATGAGGGCCTCGGTGGTCTAGGGGTAAGGCGCCTGACTACTATTCCAGTGGTCCCGGGTTCGAATCCCGGCCAGCCCCACGGTCCTTCGCCTTTTCCACTTTCCCACCCACATAACTTTCCTTCTTTCTTCTCCCCTCTTTACATTCTTGATTCCTCCTGTCATAGCTTTCACTAGTCCTTCCCCGCTTCACCAAGCGTATGTTATCGATTGGCGGATGAGATTCAACTCGTTTCAGGAGGCATAACACTCCAGCGAGTTGTTTCTCAAATGCCGCGATGCCAGAGTCGCGAAATGGTTGGAAGTAGGTGGAATAAAAATATCGCAGCTAGGCTGTGGCAGCTCCTTCCTACTTCTCTCTCTCTCTCTCTCTCTCTCTACTCTCTATCTTCCGGCTAGAGCTGCTGTTTGACAATCTATACGAAAAAAATAGATTGTCGAACAGTACAAAGGGGCTTTCCGTCTATCACATACAAAAAAGGGGGGAGGGGGTCGAAAAATCCCAAAAATCACCTCACGTAATTTATGGACGACCCCCTATATCACTAAAACTTTTGCCGATCATTTTTTGCAGACTCTGTTTATTTATATTACTCGTGGGAGTAAGTCCTGCTGCAATAGATCTCAGAGCACTTTCATGGGGGAATGGGTTATGGCTGTCGAACCAAGAAATGATAGTCAAGAGATCTGCTGTATCTTTTTTTATCCTTGTACCTCTGGCATTAATGTGTTGATCCGTTGTGGAAAACCTTATTCTACAGAAGATCTCTACTTGTTCGCAGATATCTCGGCCAAAAGGCATTCCTAAAATGAACTTGATGAGTTTACCCCGAGACCTCCAGCGATGAAGAATAAATAAATGGAAATAAAAGGAACATTGTCAACTTTTTCAATATATATATATGTATATTCGAAATAGTTTTTCTGTGAAAAACCCGAAATTTGCTCTCGAAATAACTCTGGAAGTTGATAGTGTAGAACCTTCCCTTTGAAAGTTTTAGATAGGTGGGAGTATTCTGCGTATACTGCTACCTAATTCATGGAAGTAGGTCATCGGGTTACCAAAATACAGGGTGACATGTACCTCTATAAAAAAAAATTCAAAACGCCCTAGTGGCTAAACCGTTACGTTATGATTTTTTGTTCGTTTATCCAAAGCCTATCTACAGCCCGCCCCCCGCCACTTTGTAACTTTAGGTGGACACCCTGCATAAAGAAAACAATATATACATATACGAAATAATTTTTCATAATTTAAGCTTGAGGAGCCTTTTTTGTCGAGGATTTTCATAGCTTTAATTTTGTCTTCTTAACATTTTTCCAATTTCGACGTTTTTACCGAGCTACGGCCGGGAAAGCTCGGAAAATCCTTTCAATCGGATTTTCTCGTGATTTTCACAACGTACGGCTCGGAACTCAACGGTTACCTTTTCTCCTATTGCTAAACTCCCACCATTCCAAATTTCATTACCCTACAAATTTTTTTTCTTTCAGAAGAAATCTCTAGGAGCTGTACTATACAGCTGGTGGAATATTGAAAAATTGGCTTATTTGACTGAGAGTCGCACGAATTTTTAAAATTACATAGAAAAGGCTCAAAGGGTTTTATAGCTCAAAATAATCCTTACGGCACATGTAATAAGATGTGAACATCAACAAAAGTATAAAACTTTTCAAGTGTTGTGGACAGGGGTTATAGACTCACATTTATCGATTTTCCATGAATTTTGAAAAATTCTATTTATAAAAAAACACCCTTCGTCAAACTAAGCAATCATGGGCTTGAAAAGTTCCTCCTTTCATGGTTAAGGCGGGGTTTACATCTGAAATTTATTCGCGAATTTTTCGTTAGGAATTTTATTCACAAAAGTACACTTTCTATCGAGCAAGAAGTTCTGATAGCTAATGTAAACTATTTTGAAACAAGAGATGAATTTTATTCACGCAATTTTTATCGAATAAATTCCGGTAATAAATGTAGGAAGTTCACTATATTTTTTCAAAAATTCAGTGAACTTAATTCTGCAAAACTAGTTGCAATGTAAACCCTCTTGCTATATATTCACTATCCGAAAAGTTCATAGAAGTTCACGGAAGAAAATGAGAGTGAATAAATTCATGAAACAGCCAAATTGCTTTGGTGTTTGCAGAATTTTATGTTTGTATTGTAGAAATTGGAAGAAATTCACAAGTAGAACTGATTTCTACTTTTGAATATATTCACTTACGAATTTTCTGTATTACCCATTTTTTCCGCGATTAATCAGATTTGTAATCATAATGGGTCATCTTTTTAACGACTTTTTTGAAATTTTATAGAAAAATTATTTTATAGCATTTTGAAAATTTCGCTAAAATGGGCTTTGGAGCTCCTTTAATAATTCATATTATGTCCCTTTCGCTCATTTAAAAGAAAAATACCACCCCAAAATATCTATAAAAAAGGATATGAATATCTCTTTAGCCTCCATCCTTGAATATCCTGGAGAGTGTATCTCCGACTTTAAAGGGAGTTGAGAAGAGTGTGAATAAAAGTTATTCATTATGAAATCCTATAAATATGGCGTTTTTGCGGTATCCGTGGACGTTAACTCATTAAGTTTATGACTCCGTTCTACTCAGGTATAATTCAGGATTTGCCGATTTACCGTGCCCGTGAAATTTTGTCCGTCTACTGTTTATCAAAAGTGGTTGGGATTTTAATTGTTATTTTAGCAGTTTTCTGGATTTTTGTATTATTGTTGAAAGTTGAATTTTCAAAATGCGTCATTAAAAGTTTTAACGCACCTGGAAACAGCCAGAATTGAGGGGGTTTAATAAGAAACAACCAATAAATTGCTAGGTTGTCAAATGGTAGCAACGGCCTCAGGGACCTTTGATGGTGCCGGTACATCAAAGAGATAAATCCTGAGTAACGCCACCTGTGATCTAAGGTCTACACGATCTAAGATTCAGTGAAATCATTAATTCTGGACTAAAAGCCAGCAAGCAATAGGATATGCACGCTTCGTATTAAAACAAGGCTACATAACATTAGTCTTATAAACGCCCACGCTCCCACAGAAGAGAAAACGGATGAGAAGAAAGAGGAATTCTACCAAGAGCTAACAAACACCATCAGATTAATACCGTCAAATGACATTAAAATGGTGCTTGTAGAGATGCGCCGAATATGGGTTCGACCGAATACGAATATTCGGCCGAACATTCGGTCAAAAATGTACCGAACCGAACATTCGGCCGAATTATTCGGTTCAGCTTTACGCAGTAAACAGGTTCATATAGGTAAGCGAAGCGTTCTGCAAGTAGCAGCGTTCTCCCACCCTTCCAGCACTTCGCGCTAGCTCGGCTCGCTCAATCAATGCGCCACTCTTTCTTTTATATTTAATTTCTCTCGTGATAGAGTAGTTATCGCCAAAATAATAAGGGACTAAAGCAAGATGTGGGGAAATGACAATTCCATAAACATTGAGGCCTTACGCACATGAGTCGACTGATTTGCTATTCCAGTTTCAAACTGGTTTCACCATTATCACGCTCACAACAGCAGCATTTTGCAGCCAAAATGAAACCTTTGTCCACACACAAGCGCAACGGATTTTTGATCAATCGGTGTTCTGTGCTCACGAAGATTTTTTTGAATAAACTTTGACACATACAAATGCGATCTCGCAACTGAAACTGGTGGCATTTCCAAGCGTTGCATTCGGTGACAGACAATATAGAAGTGTGTGTATTCGAATGCATGCAACTACAAGACAAATGTAGGTCTAGTTTGCACTTTTTCTGTATTGCCGCATTCGACATAGCACATTGCCGCATTCGACAATCATACACTCGTTACTTAGATTTTGGGTTATGTTTAAAAGCTAGGACGGAATGTAACTACGCAATTAGATGTTGGCGCAAGCTCGTCGCATATCATGGAACCGTTGAATGCAGCGCAGGTACGCTTATCTGTCAGCAGATTGATATTGTTTCCGACCGGCAAGAACAGTTGCACGCAAGCAGTTGCACTAGTTCCAAATCGGTCTCATTTCTGTCGACTTTTTGATTTTGTGAATAAATATGGTAACACAAATACGTGTTTGCTTCATTTACAAATACTACCTGTCTACGATTCTAGAATAAAGCCTCTTTAACATATGTAACTCTTAAAATAATACTATTTAAATATTCGGTAATTATTCGGCAAACTAACCGAATATTCGGCCGAATACGAACATTTAAAAACACGCCGAATATGCCGAATACGAATATTCGGCCGAACATTCGGCGCATCTCTAGTGCTTGGAGATATGAATACCAAAGTAGGAAAAGAAGAGGAGTTCCTCAAATTGACCACGTCCTAATTGAAAGAAAAGGGGCCACGAGTATACTGGACGTAAGAACAATGAGAGGAGCGTGCTGTGGCTCGGACCACTATCTAGTCAAAGTGAAATTGAGAACCCGGATAGCAACTAAAACGCATAGAGTGAAAACTCAACCAAAATACGATATAGATAAGCTAAAACGGGAAGAAATAAGAGATGCCTACCAACATGCTGTCGTGTTTGCTTTTTATTCATTACTTCATTATTTTGTGAGTTTAATAATATTATAGCAGCGGCAGCTAATCTTTTTTTTGTTGGTTTCATTTTAAAGTTATAATTTTATTTTAAAATTTATTTAAAATCACATGTGAAAAGTACGAATCTTTTTATGCAAATGAAAAATGAATATGCATACATACACTTCCGTAAGTTGAATATATTCGAATAATAGTGTAAACTGATTGGACAGAAGCATTTATAAATTCACATTGAATTTTATTCGTTGCAAAACTCACAAGAACATTTTCGCTATATGTAAACGCTTCTGCAATTTTTACGTAGAATTTTATCTATAATGTAAACTATTCTGAATTATATTCAGTGAATTTATTCCGGAATATTTTCCGATATTGTTCTAGGAATAAATGTACGTAATTTTGTGTCGAGATGTAAACGCTTATGAACTATGATAGATTTATTCCTGTAATAAATTCGGCGAATAAATTCTAGATGTAAACCCCGCCTAAGAAGTATAGCAAAAATTAGAATGTCTGCTCTTTTGTAAGGAATAGGGAGATCACTTAGAACAGGAAATTTTTGTGCGAACACAAAGCTATTTTTTTCTTTAACTGGACAACAATAACACGGGTCACTCTGGATTAGGCTCAAAGTATGTGAACATGATTTATCTTGATGTAAGGAAACCGGACATATGCTTTATGATATTCTTTCCGTTGCAAGGGCAAGCAAAATATCCTTTTTAACATAGAACATAGGGTCTAGGGTACGTAGTGCGAATACCTATCTTTGAAATACTCGTAATTGTTACTATAGATGAAGGTATTGATCAAAGAATCAGCCGGTGAAAACGGCTTGAGTGTCGCTCCGTTGCCTCTCAAGTTATGTCCTTTTGAAAATGTACATTTTGTGAGTTTTTCAACGAATGGAATGCAGAGTATCCTCCGCCAGCTAGTTTTTGTCGATACCTACTTCAAAAGCGACCTGCTTGGTAAGGAAAAGTAGATTTTTGAATGGATAATAAGTCGACAAAGAGCGTGCAAATGTCGCGACTTTACCTCTCAAGTTAAACTCCTTTGAAAACACTCATATTTTACCTGTTTTTAACGATTTCATTGTAATGAAGAGCATCTCCCAGAAGCGATTTTTTTACCGTACCTACATATGATCAAAAAGTAGGACAGAGGGTGTGATATTATAGATTTTTGAACGCAGGAGAAGTTGGTAGAGGGCGCGCAACTGTTACTTCATCTGCTTTCGAACTACATGACTTCTAAAAGGCACATTTTTTTAGTCTTTTCAGCAGTTTTTCTGGGATGGCAAGGGACCCCGGAATCAACTTGCTGATGATACCTACCATCGAAAATCGAGTTGTCTAACATACGATAGTAGGTTTTTAAGTGGAGAATAGGTTGACAGAGGGCGTGCAAGTGTCGCGATCTTGCCTCTCAAGTCACATTCCATTGAAATATCAATTTTTCGTCTTTTTTCGTCGACTTTGTTGTAATGAAGAGTATCTCTCGGATGCAATTTTTCGTACTCAGAGGGTATAAAACTATAGATTGTTGAACGTGGAAGAAGTTGATAGAAAGTGCGCGGCAGTCGGTTTCTCTGCTTTCCAACGACAGCACTTTTAAAATACACATTTTTTAGTCTTTTCGGCTGTTTTCCTGGATTGGCAAGGGACACCCGGAAACAACTTAATATATATATATATATGTAGATATATCATTGGCACATGCCAAAATTTCTTCTTTGTGGGGAGCGCCCCCTACCCCCTCTAGAACCACCACTCGATACCTATAATCAAGCGAGTCACCTGGAACATAATTGGAGGTGGATAATAAGTTGGTAGAGGGCGTGATTTACCTTGCCATGGGGGTACCTTGCCATTCCAGAAAAATAGCTGGAATGACTAAAACATGTATATTTTAAAAGTGATGTCGTTCGAAAGAAGAGAAAGCGACAGTCACGCGCCCTTTACCAACTTCTTCCACGGTCAAAAATCTACAGTTTTATATCCTCTACAGTTTCATACCCTTGATTATGGGTACGGTCTAAAATTCGCTTCCGGGAAATGCTTTTTATTACAACAAAATCATTGAAAAAAAAAGACGAAATATGGATATTTTCAAAGGAATGTGGCTTGAGAGATAAGGTCGCGACAATTACACGCGTTTTACCAACTTATTCTCCACTTAAAAACCTGCAATTCCGTACCAGGCAAGTCGCTTTTCGATTTTAGGTATAGTCAAAAACTAGGGGGCGTGTGTTATCTGATTTCAGAAAAAACATTGAAAACAGCAAAAATATGTCTATTTTCAAAGATTTACAGATAGAAAACAGAAAGAGCGACATTCGAGCGAAATGTGTCATGTTATTCCATGTTCAAATATGTACATACATACATTTTGTGCTGTTATACTAGCCAATTGAAAATTCGGTATCTCAGCTGTGGTCATGTTTAGCACAGAATTATTTCCTCTGAACACGCCGAATAAAACTAACGTTCTAGAGCCAAACGTAAACAATCGGAAACCATTTCATTCCCGCACATTATTTCTCCAGACTCTATGCCCAATAATCTACAATTTGACTACTTGTACAAATAATTTGGAGCTGAGGGGTCATTTCTGTGGAAATGGATATTTAGTGATATTCAGTTCAATTTTTCAACCCTTCTAACCTCCACCGGAAAAATACCTAACCTCAAAATTATTGGTCACGTGCAAAAATAACTTCCCTGGACCTCAACCTATCGACTGATATCAGTTTCATGACCGACGCGGAACGGTTACGCGAAATTACCCATATACGAGTATTCTTACCATCTAAAGGCTGGAACGGGTCGTCTGCAGCACTTAGGCAAAGTAAAGGCACAGAGATTTTATGTAGTTTATTGTGTAATGAAGCCGCTTTATAATATTCTTCAACATCAGCATATCCGAATTGTTTTGATGTGAAATGAGAGTCAAATTCTTTTATTGTCTTACTCTGTAAAATAAAATGCATTTGAATTTAAGAAAATTTATAAAATTTGTGTACTAATTGGACTTACTGATAAGATTTTGTTCATGTCAATGTCGGTTTCTTTGAAAACATCACATTTTTGAAGGGTAGCACACAAACTTCCAGTTAAATGCCTACCAAGCATGGTGTTTAAAAACGGAGTTTCAATGCTTTTTGTACCTAAAAAGAAATAATTCAATTATGTAAAATGAATGAAACATTTTCAAGTTGGCAAATAAGTACTAGGTTGGTACTTCATTATATTGCAATTTTGTTGAAGGTTGTGTAACAGGTGAAATGGTTACGGTTATGTCACATCCATTTTCTTTACATGGTTGGGCTAGTCTCTTCTAAGTAAGGTTGGCGTGAGGCTAATAACCTCACCTGGATAGAAAACTCTGCAGTGAACGGCAATACTATTTAACAATTTCCACAAGGAAAGTTCGAACTCTGTACAGAACTCGAGCTGCACAACATCTAGCTGATACTCTGTCAAAATATAAAGCTGACATTACCGCCATTAGAAACACGATGGCAAGGGAATGGTGCCTTGCAAAGACCTGAGGAAGACGTGCATTACAGCTGTCATACAAAACACCATATGCTCGGGGTAGGTTTTATGTCAGCAAAAGCATGAAGCCCTCCATTATCGGCTTTAAAGCAATAAATGAAAGGCTTTCGTTACAACACTAATAACAATGTACAACGAGTTATAGAGACGGCAGTAGGTAAGAACGTGGTCGTTGCAAGTGTCAACCGATAGGTCTGCGAGAGGGGGAACGTGATCGTAGTCGACCGGGAACAGCGTCAACCGACAGGTCCGCGAGAGGGGAACGGGAATAGCAGTTGGCAGTCGACCGAGAGCAGACGTTTTGAGTTGAAGAAAGGGTGATATACCCGTGGTTATTAAATAAATACAATAATTTATTAATTTCATTGTTGTCCTTTATTTATTCTTAAATTACGAATTGCTAGTTACCAGGAAACAAGTTATGGTCCTTTGACACGAGTACTAGATTTACGCGTCATGATTTCCATAAAACACCCTTGGACACCTCCTGATGGATCCAGTCGCATCCAAATAGACCATGTGTTGAAAGATCATCGCCACCTTTCAGGTTTCAGACCGGCCAGCAGGGACGTACCGAGGTGCTAACTGCCTTGGATGGTTGGTGTGGTGCTGCTGGAGTTTAATATCCGCTTATCAGACTCGAATCAGCACAGCTGTCCTATGCAATGAAATGGCCAGAAACAGCTACGCCAGAAACGATTAACGCTTGAAAATACCTAAAATTTCAAGTATTTCTCAATCGATATCTCAAAAACGAAGCGACATATCGAAAAAAATATTTTACATTTTCGTCATAATTAAAACATCGGCGCCACGTAAATCGTAGCTCTAACGCAACTAAAAACTTTGGGGAAATACCTCAAAAGTCAACTCCAAGTGACAATATCTCGAAAACTAAGCGTGATATCGAAAAACATTATTTCACATTTTCGTCTTATTTGGTGGTGATTTATCTAAACCCATCGTCAACAAGCGGGCCACGAAAACGGCAAAAGTGCCAATAAAAAAAGAGGGGGTAAAAACTTGGACAAGTGGTCCGGCAACATCCGTATTATTATTCCTCTTTGAGCTATTCTCAACTGAAATGTGTTGACGGAATTCGGTCCTCATATTTTGCCTACCTCCAGCGGTCGGTCTAATACAGTTTGATGTCATCTCGTAAATACGGATTTTACAGTGTAACGATATCGTCAATTGAAAAAATAAAAAGGAGAGGGATGACTACCTTTGGAGAAACCAGAGGACGCTTCGATGTTTTTAGATTTGACTCCGCGGAATAGAGCCTGGTAGGTTCTGTCGGCTAGGTACGACTGGAACTATACCACAAGGGCATGCGGAAAGCCTAATTTCTTTAATTTAAGAACTATAATAGAGAGTCGAAAGCCTTACTGAAGTCTGTGTAAACACAATCAGTTTGGCAGCCAGAGACAAAGCCTCGAACTGTGTTTGAAGAGAACTCCAGTAAATTAGTAGTGGTGGAACGAGCTGCAAGAAATCCATATTGGTTTATTGAGATTGTCTCTTGCAAATAGAGACGATAGCAGAATAAATAATAGATTCGAAGAGTTTTGGTATAGACGATAACTTCGCAATTAGTCTATAATTAGATATTTCGTTCTTACAGCCTTTTTTATGGACAGGTATTATAAAAGAATTCTTCCATAAGGTTGGGAAGCACCCTTTATTTAGGGATTTTTGAAATAAATATAGTAGAGGAGACAGTAGGGCCCCTGCACAGGATTTTAGAACAACAGGAGGTACTTCATCAGGGCCGGACGAAAAATCTTATGGAAGTTGATGTTTCGAGATATCTTCCCTGGTTATAGACAGGGATAAGTTTTGAGCCGTTTGGATTTCATTGATATGTCAAAAATTGGTCATAGCAGTTGAGAAATGCATAGAAACTCGCAGTGTCTCTCCGGTTCAGGCAGATTTTCCAGAGTTTATTCTTCAGGTTTTTGGCACGTCTCAACTCATAGTTGTACCAGGATGGGGACGATCTGGACGACTTCGGCTCAACAGGTACACAAGATGGGAAGGTTTCATACAGGACGGAGTAAAATCTTGCTACATCAACATTCAACTCATTAGATGAGAGCAAGAAATTGAAATCGACCGTAGTGAGCTTGGTTGAGAGTTGGCTGAAGGTTGGCTTTTTTAAAGTTAAAGGTAAAGGTTGACTCCTCCGGGATTAGCTTATTGTTAAAAACAGAACAATAGGTCAGTTGGAGAGGAGGGTGATAATTATCGACAAGCTAAAAGACAATTGAGCTAGGCTCAACATTCATGTTGTCTGAGTCGGAAAAGAATACAAGATCTAACCGCCTTCCTAAAATATTATTCACACCGCTCATTTGGCACAAACCGCATTAAAATAAGGAATCCATCATCGTCATTATCGCAAGTTACCCCTTTAACATTGAGTAAGTTAAAATCGCCTACAAGTGATATGGATATGATTTTTTTATGTGGCAGTGCTAAGCTCAGGAGTCACCCTTTGTACTGCTAGTCCGTCATGTCATTTGTCACGTCATGGTGCAATGTCTAGCAGTAAGCTTAGTACCGGGGAGGGGTGGGGGGTATAGGTTAAGAGTTAAAAGGTATGGGGGGGGGGGGGTATTGAAGAAGGTGGTGATGAACCCTGCGTTTGAACTCTTGGATGTTGTAGGAGCTCGGAAATACTGACTGCGAGAGATTATTCCATAGTCGAGTTGTTCTATTAACAAACGAATTCATATCTTGTTGAGTGCGTGAAAGGGGTAGTTGCAGGTGAAGGGAATGAGACGAGTGGGCTAATCTGGTGTTGCGGGTATAAGATTGCTGTGGAGGCAGAAGAGCTTTTAACTCGGAGGAACAGTCACTATGATAGTAGCGATAAAATTTTGTCAGTGCTGCTACATTCCTTCGGTGGCTCAAGGGGTCGATGGTGGAGCAGGCGGTGTCGTCATCAATTAATTTGAGTACCCTTTTGCACCCTTTGAGATTAGAATATCATAAAGGTTTTGACCTCTATCGTCAAGAGTGCTTAACCTGATTGGATGTAACAGCAAATTAAAAATAGGTTGTTATGGACAAGGGAGAATTTAAGAAGGAGGATCTTAATGTCCAAAGAGTTTGAAAAATTAGGAAACGTTATTAAGCAAGAATGGGGCCTCTCCCCTTACATTGTGCGATGGATCTACACAGCGATCGTCCGCCCAATTCTCCTTTACGGGGTTTTAGTATGGTGGCCAACTCTGAGTAAATCCACCGTACTAAACAAATTACAGAGAGTACAAAGATGTGAGTTATGCATAACAGGAGCACTTCGCTCCACATCTACAGAGGCCTAAATGTTATGTTATACCTTCTTCCTTTAAATCTTGTGGCAAGGGAAAGCGCAACCATCGCAGCCCTTAGAATAAAAGAATCCGGTTTCTGGACTGGAATCAGGGGAGGGCACACGAAGGTACTGAACTCAGTTACTATCCCCACAAAAACCGACTTCTGCATTCCCGAAATTACCTTCACGAGGAACTACGGAGTCCACATCCCTTTACGTCGTGAATGGATAAATAGACCACACAGGTTTCAGGGTGCCATAAACGTTTTTACTGATGGCTCTGGCACGACCGCTACTCTCCTCCCAGAAAAGGAAAGAGTTGGTATGCCTTGGGCCACCTTTAAACTCCGATGCAAGCAACACACAATCACACAAGCGAAGAAAAATTGGAGATTTGAATAAATGCACTTTGGCCAAATTAACCTGGCCCTCCTATGATCTCAGGCGAACCACCTTAGCCTCGGGAGACAAGAACTCTCAGTTATAGTGGGAGTGTTGACCGGACACTGCCTGATAGGGACGCATGCGACCCGTTTAGGTCTTGAGACCTACGACTTCTGCAGAAGCTGTAAGAACCTGGACGAGGCGGAAAGTGTACTACATCTCCTCTGTCACTGCCCGGCCCTAAGCAGGATAAGGTTAAACACATTTGGTGAACCCTTTCTAAGCAACCTTGCGGAAATCTCGAAGTTTGGGATCCCGCAACTTAGAAGATTCATTACTTCCTCGAGATGGTTTTAACGAAGAAACGACATTTTAACATCACAATGGGCCTATCCTTCTGGCCTAAGTGTGTGGGCTTGAACCAAAAGCTCAGCCATATCTAACCTAGCCTAACCTAAGCAAGAGTTGAGAAGGTTACTACAGGCACGCGGCCGCTCTCACTCTAATTGAACAGTCACGAGCCTCCGAGTCAATATATCTATCCCTCCGAAACACTTGGAAGGAGGTATCGAAAAGTTCGGCATTAAGAATCCCACTGTGTAACCATGCTTCTGTAAAACCGATTATATCGAAATCGCTGGCCGAAGTCGACAGAAACACATCTTGGATTTTAGATCTGATTCCCCTCACGTTTTGGTAATAGAGGGAAAGCTTCTTAAGTTTTTTGCAACCTGCCGAGTGTCAGAAATAGAGGCAAATTACACGGCATAACATTTCTTCCATCAACACTTCCAATAATTCCAATAAACCGGTTTTATTGGTAAGGGGTTGCGGGGAAGTTTGTTACTTGTGCTTCCCAAAAAATTCTCGACTGCACAGAGCAACACACTAACACAATCATAATTTCACTGACAGTTTGTACACAGCTACATAGACAATAGAATTGTTACACGAAAAAATGCAGAACAGTCAGTTTATCGTGTAATTCGTATAACACGCACAAACCGGTTTGTTAAGGCAGAAAGTGTTATGCCGTGTAATTTGCCTCATACGCTGCACCCGCGTGCAGGGAACAAAGCACTTTGAAAAGGCACCAAGAGGCGAGAACGTCTGGTCTAAAAGCTTTTCAGCGGTATTGAGAGGTGAGGTCAGGACGAAACACGCAACCGGTTTGGAAATATTACTGATCTTCCTGCAGCTTTTCCCTACGGGTTTCTTTAATTGCCTCGCACGTAGTTTCAGGGGAGAAACACGAAATGAAAATATTTCGCGGTCTGCGTGCCGTTATCAAATTGGCGCAGGTTACCGAAGACTCAGTATCCCCTGTTCCGATGGAGAACTAGCCGTGGAACAGCGTGCAGAAAAAAGTTGCTCCTCTACCTGCCGGGCGCCATCAGATACTGACGGCGTTGAGGGAAGTTTATTCATTCAATATTCAAAAGATGTATGCAAGAGTGAGCGACTTTTGGGAAATGTTTTAAATATTAAAGTAATATAAGATTGCAAAGACCAGCTAAACTTCGATCTTACTATTTTAATTATAATTTCGAAAAAAACGGAATGGATACTAAAAAGTGTTATTTCTGAAGTAGCTACACCATTCTACAATATTTGTCAACAATACACGAACAAATTTGCAATATACGAACATTATAAATTATAAATATATATATTTAAATACCTTTATGGACATCCCAAGGCACTGAGATTATCTGTGCTGCTGTCAAAAGTCCCCTAGATTCTTCACTGTGATTCGCAAGGTAATTACCTAAAATGAAAAGTATTCCAATTATATAATAGCTAATCCTAAAAATTGCCTCTTATACTTACCCAATATAAGACCACCCATTGAGATCCCTGTAGCTGCCAATTTCACGTCGGGACAACATTTCCGTACATGATGTACAACTTCAGATAAATCTTCACAGTTAGATGCACAATATAATCTAGGGGTCTAATAAATAAATTTAAATGTTAAACATTTTGCAATTAATATTTTTTACCTTTAATGTGACACCACCTAATCCTCTGTTATTAAATACTACTGTTTTAATACCCGAGTTGTTTGCTGCTGTTACAAGGCATTTAATGTATTCAGCTTGAGACTCACCTTAAAATATTGTTTTTTTTACTATTTAATTGAATACGAATTTTATTTTTAATATATTTACCAGTTAATCCTGGCAGAATTATTATCACAGGTGAATTATCTTGGCAACCAGTTTCTAGCCAATCCAAAGCTACTTCGCCGCCATCTTTTAATGTAAGGATTTCTCTGCAACAATCAGCCAATTCGAAAACATTATTTAATTGAAATATATATTACGATTTTTTTATTTAGTATGGATTATGCATTTTGTTTTTTGTCATATGAAACTGATTCTATACCTTCTATAATCAATCCTTGGAATGATTTGTGAACGTAATATACTAGCAAATACTGTTTGTGCTCTACTTTCCACACACCAAAATGTGGGCCAAAATTTCATTTCCAAAATGGGAATATTTTGGAGAAGGAATGTTTTGAATGGTCCAACTGATGCGGCTAAAATTGGTCGCTGGAATGGGAATAGATACGGAATACTCTTTAGCATTTGCATAACTAAATGATGCTAGATGAAAATACATTTTGTAATGATGTTGATGTGTGTGTGTGGTTGAAACTTTATCGTAATAATAGATAAAGTAAAATAATTAAAACAATCCAAAGTTATGAGAAAGATGCACTAATGAGACAAAAATTATATACTGCTAAGTATATGAGTAATGTAAAATTGTAAAATATTATATAATACTTCTAAGAATTAAAAATAATGCAATGTGGATACATGGATAGGTGATTTTTCCAATCCATAATGTTTATAGTTTTTAGCGCGGTTGTTCAGTGATGGCATTTAAATCTAAACAAAATAAGTTAAAAAAATTCTAATGGCGTTATGAGACTTTTTTCAGACGAATCTTACACTTTTTAGCAAGTTTAGAAAGGCATAAAAATTCTTTATGGACATTTGGCATGAGTGCGAAGTGCTAGCAAAATGCTAAAATTAGAGATGTGCCGAATGTTCGGCTGAATATTCGTATTCGGTATATTAATCCTAGAGCCAGGGGTTTTAACCTGACATTAAAACCAATAGAAAAGATTTTTGGCACACGAGCAGTTTTTGAAGAGTACTTTAAGAAATAAAATTGTTCTGCACGCGAATAGGTAGGGAAAGGGGGAAAATTCTCAGTAAAACTCGGAAAATTGATATTCCATCAATATCGTAGAAGTGGTTGAGAATTTCGATATAATGTATTGGAGCAACTTGAAGAGGAACTTGAAAATCTACCCAAAAACGTCTTTACATGTTTTTTTCGAAAATTGCTTCGTTTGGGAGATAATGAGCTATAATTGATATATCCAGATTTCCGCGCCAATAGCACGGAATAACATAAAATTTACATTGACGCTCGACTAAAATCTTTATAACGCCCTTGTTTTTGGTCGAAAATTCATAAACTAAGCGGTCAAAAATTCCGTAGGTCACATTTGAACAAATCAGATATAGCATTCATTCCCAATTTATCTTGGGCCTTATTGAATCAAGCTTTTCTCTACCTCTTGCTCTTTAATTCGGTTATTACTGTTACTGAAACACTTTCGGTAAGACGACAGGAAAAGCAAACATGTTTAATGGGGTCTATATTCTTCCGTCAAATCGGTCGTAAAATTCAGCTATTAAGGTTGATCCACATATATTCCTGACGGCACCCCACCGACGCTTTCCACGTCAGTGACTTCCGTGATGAATTTTTCACTGACATTCGCACAGCACTGCCTTTGCCGTATCAATGATCAATGTTCAATGGCATCTTTTTAGTTTTGAAACTTGGACAGTGATCACAAGTGCATCAGGGAATTGAGCGTTTAATATGTTGCTGCAATCGTATTGCTCGAGGAGGAAAATAATAAAAAAAGAGAGCGGGTCCATCTCATGTGGACTCTTCGGGAAGTGGAAGGAGACTTCACAACTTTATACAGGGTATATCAGTGAAAATGTCGAAACGCCTGGCTATGGATAGGTCTTGGATAGACCAACAAAAAATCGTATGGGGGGGGGGGATAGTAACGGTTTAGCCGCTAGGGCGTTTTGAAATTTTTTTGGTAGAGGTTTTTTTTTTAAGTGACACACTAGAGACTTAGGGAAGGCCCCTTTGTACTGTCGACCATGTATTTTTATTTTTGAAATGTCGAACAGCAGCTCTAGCCGGAAGATAGAGAGAGAAGTGAAGGAAAGAACTGTCACAACCTAGCTGCGGTATTTTTATTTCACCATTTCACCATTTCGCGACTCTGACATCGGGGCATCGAGAGCAACTCGCTGGAGTGTTATGCCTCCTGAAACGAGTTGAATCTCATCAACCAACCGATGACATGCGCTTGGTGGAGCGGGGAAGAGAACTAGTGAAGACTATGACAGGAGGAATCAGGAATGCAAAGAGGGAAGAAGAAAGAAGGAAAGTTATGTAGGCGGGAAAAATTGGGAAAGGCTAGGTCCGTGGCACCGCCGGGAATCGAACCCGGGACCTCTGGGGATAGTAGTCAGGCGCCTTACCCCTAGACTACCGAGGCCCCTACATACATATGTACATATAACCCTGTATTTTTGTAGCTCTATCAGATATTTTCATGAATAAGCTAGCAATCTACGCAGAATAGAACTTCCAGAGTTATTATTCGTCAAAGTCAAAATTTTGTTTTTTTAGACTAAAATTTCAACTTCAACTACCTTTTTCTCCAAAAAATGCGTAGTTAATCAATATTCAATAAAAAAAGTGGATAGCTTGGGCAATTTCTTATTAATGTCCAATAACTTTTATTCTACGGTTTTTACTTTTGAAATTATAAGAAATTTTAATGTTAAAATTGGCCTTATTTGGTGCTTATTTGGTACTTTTCGACAAAACTCAATATTTCCAGTTAATATTTCCTCTGGAAGGCGTTTCTTCACTGAATTCAGCACTAGGCATTTCCTCTCTTTCTAATTCATCAGCGAGAGAGTTTCTTTACTCCTCTTCAATGAGGCTTGTATTCGCAACGTGCTTCTTAGTGCATAACTTCATTATACCAGGGCCCTACACACTGATTTTAAAGTAGCCAACTCAGTGCCAAGATGACTAGACTGCCTCTCTAAGCTCCGTATGAGTAGTACCATTGTGTCAACGAAGAATATAAGCTTGCAATAACAGTCAGAAATTTTGGAGAACAGATCAGTTAATTCAGTGCTGCCATGATCACGGGAATTATTCTCTACTATTATTTTAATTTTTTTAGGCCAGCTCAAATTTGACCAATTTCGATAAATCGTGAACTATTTCGCTGTTACTCGGAGCATTATTATTGGTGTGTTATTTTCAATGCGATCAGCAGCGCACGAAAGCTCGTTAATGCTTTCTATTAAAAGCTGGGAGTTTTTTCAGACTTATGAGCTTTAACGTTACAAGCTTCAAAAACAATTCTCGTGTAATTAACGGACTCCGCCAGGTTGATTAAGTCATCATTATTCGATTTGATAGCCAGTAATACATGAGAAAGGTCAATGGGTTTACAGTCCGAGCAGAAAAATTTGAACACCTTTTGTATTCTCTTATAAATATATTTAATATTTTTCGCGGTTTTTATGAGCCTTTGAAGGGTACTGAGAGTTTCGGGGTCGGATGTGTGGGAAGTTATGGGAATTTGCTTCCATGGAATTACATCGTGCCGATATTTTTTTTACTGATGCGCCGGTGCTGCAAGTCGCCGTCAGGGAAAATCGTGACTATTTTAACAAAATTAAGCCAATGGTAATTGTTTCTTCAGCGGTATTGAAAGGGAATCGTCATTCGTGATCTCGTCTGTAGGAACAGAAACAGAAACATCAGGTGTGGATTCTGAATCCGAATGGTTACTGATCTTCTTAACATCCACAATATGTTTTCTCATCTCATCTTAAAAAGACGTCGGGGTATTCATTTGCAGAATCAAAATATGTTTTCGGAACATTCAGATAATTTAACGTCGAGGCATCCAACAACCTGCGTTCCATAATCTTACGTTTCAAAGAGATGAAAAGCTCACCAGCTACTGACTCATGTTGTATAGCTTCTAATAAATTATTGGAATATAACATCAAAGCGGCGCCAGAAGTTACTAGACTAGCGTTTCTTTTGCATAGTTCTTCGAAAGTTGGTTTTAAGTATTTCAAAATAACCTGCTTAAATCAGCCAGCCGCTTGAATTCGTATTTAGATATTTGCAGCTCCATTTTCGTATCTATCTAATCTATTTTAAATCTGTCTAGTGGGGATTTTATTTTGTAAAAACTTAAAAAATATAAAATTTCGAAAATACCGTAAATCCTGGTTTTTGGAAAATTAATACCGGTATTTAGAACTTCCGGTTTGCGACCCCTAGAGTCACGTTTCCCGGATTATTTGTTCCCGGGAATTGGGAAAAATACATAAATTCATTTTTCCCGGGATTCCCGGGGAAACGAAACCTATTAGGAAATATTAGTGAAATGGTAATTAGGAGGAACAATTAGTGTTGAAAAATAAGTGAAACTCATTTAAGACAAGATACAAGTAAATTTAATTCAAAAATATTCATAATTTAAGAAAAATAATAATAAAAAAATCATTTGAAATAAACAAACATAACATGAAAAACTATCGCATTATAAAAAACGTAACATAAAAAAAATCTTTATATGTACATATGTATACATATATATAAAAATTAATCCCTGTTTCCCTTGGTCACGCCATAACTTTAGAACCTCGAAGCCCGGTTTTGTAAAATTCAAAGTGGTCGCTGAAATATGATTGAATTCAAAATGGCCGCGGAAATATGGCTGAACTTGTCAATTTTCTTCCGATTCCAATGAAAATTGGTATGACTGACGAATTTTGCCAAATACGGTGATTTTCCGGTTAGCAGCATGTAAGTTGTTCAAGAGTTTCAAAACCAGGAAATCTTGGCATCCTAGCTACAAATGGAAAAATATTGCACGTAGTATGTTCTAAAGCTCTCTAAGTAATCGGTTAAGAGTTGATCAACAAGGTTTTTTTTGAAAAGATGATAAGGAGAAGCCGAAATGTGGGGTTTATATACAGTGGATTAGAATTAAATAAACCCTCCAAATCTGAAATTTTAGATATAATTCTTAGATTCTGCACTACGGGAAGAGGCTGGCATCTGGGTAAACAAATAAAACCATTATCGATTCCTTTCATCCTTTTTTGTAGAAGGTTCTTATGGATGTGATCGTGAAGCATCGGGTGTACGGCATTACTAGGTGTTGGATGTATTCGGTCGAGTAGCTCCACGCACATATTCTGATTTGGCTGATGAACAAATTGCGGTCTAATGAAGTAGACGAAATCATATCAGCCAAAATCCCAAGTCCAATCGCCGAGCATACCTGCACGAGATTGTCAGAACACAGATGGTGCATGGACCGTGTGGCGCTTTGAACCCAAAATCACCATGGCCGGACAATCATTGTGAAAGTGACAGTTCATCATCAGAGCCGAAAGATTGATGTCGGAAACGAGTTCGCTGAGCCGCATTGTCCATTGCTGTCCCGGATTTTTAATGCACACTAGGGTTGCCAAACATCCTCGTTTGACGAAGATTGTCCTCTTTTCATGAGTTTTGTCCTCAGTCCTCGTCGCGGTTTGAAAATCCTCGTGACTTCATAAAAAATATATAATATTTGTGAAATTTCAACTTCTTTAACAAAATTAAATTAAAATTCAAATGTTATAAAGAAAAATAGCGCTATAAATAATTTTTCTCCTTCTGCTACTTCAAAAAGTATTTATCTAATCCATATTTAAAACAGAGAACTACAGAACTTCTTACTGAAAAAAGAAGTAGATTCATTTTTCAGTAACCAGTTGTACAAAAACCTGCGCGAATTTTACTTTTAACGAGCAGGTGATGTTCAAATTAAATTAAATGATATAATGAACTTCACAACAATTTTAATTTATATTTGTAGCAATCTTTTAAGAAAATGGAAAACACCCCACCAAAGAAACCTAAGAAAGCTACACAATTTAATAGCGATTGGCTGATACAAATACATGGTTCAAAAGGATTTCAGACGAAAAAGCATTTTGTGTAGTTCTTCTTTTGTTAACTGTTAACTGTGTCCTCGTCGGGCTTCTCAAAAAATTGGCAACCCTAATGCACACTTAAACGTTGTTGCCATTCTGCAAAATCAGTTTAACATTTGTGCATATGTAACGAAGGGCAAAAAACATGGCAGTGTTTCTAGTTAGGTTAGGTTAGGTTGAAATGGAAGCCCACTTCCAGTAGGAAGCCCACTTAGGCCCGCCATTGGGCTGATTGTGACGCCATTCTATTGTTGGCACAAAGTTCAAGCCATTTCAAGCCATTTTGAGCTTTTGATAAAGCGACAGAGGTTAGAAGCACCCAGCTCAGAAGAGTCGTGGATTTTGTGACGACAGAATTAAGAGCTTTGAGGGCCGCCTGGCTACATATATTCTTATGAGATATATTATTTTTCTTCAGACATTCGAGAGCCTCCCAGATCGCAGTGACTTCCGCTTGGAAGACGCTGCAGTGGTCGGGTAGACGAAGAGAGGTATCTATATTCAATGCCTCGAGAAAATACCAGAGCCTACGCTGTTCCCAATTTTTGAGCCATCTGTGAAGATAAATAATGACCCAGTTGGGATAACACCATCGTTCCAGTCATCTCTGGCCGGAATGATGATATTGAAACCTTTACGGTCCACGTAGGTGTAGTGTAGTTTACGTTGTCCGTAACGGTGGCGAACCTCCTAAGGATGGATGAGTCACCATATGAATATGGAGTCCATCCAAGAGAAGCCTTTGTCCTGGCGGCCGTCCAGGCTATCATTTGCTTGGCGTGTATGTCCAAAGGAGTAAGATGCAATAGCGCAGTGCAGCTGTTGGGGTGCTTCTCATTGCACCACTGATACACAGCGCAGCTCTTCTTTGGACCCTTTCCAGTTACGATACGTAATCTTCTGTAATACAGTCCACCAAACCGATATGCCATGCATAAGTATAGGTCTGATTACGGCTGTATACAGCCAGTGGACGATACGCGGTTTAAGGCCCCAATTGACTCCGATCGTTCTCTGGTATAAGAGAGCTGTTTTGGCCTTATTGGCTTTTTCTAAAAGATTCGGCCTCCACGTTAGTTTCCTATCGCAATGTTTTATTGCAGAGTCTTAAAGAAGGAAAATTAGGAACTCTATGCTTCTTTGTAAAGAGCGCTATTTCAGTCTTGGCTGTGTTAACGCCTAGATAGACCCTTTGTAGTAGCCCAATGGGCAAGAGTATCCAATACGTGCTGCATTATATCTGTTATTGTTGAGATGTTCTTGGCGGTAACCACCAACCCAATATCATCAGCATAGGCCACCGTGGTCACCCAGACTGCTTTAGAGCTATCAGCACTTCGTTGACTGTTATATTCTAAAGGAGCGGCGATAAGACCCCACCTTGTGGTGCGCTTCTTCCAACCCGTCTGACTTCATCCGAAAGCTCCAGGCTAGACTTTATGACCCTGCACCTCAGCAGCTGATCAATAAAGTACCTGGAGCACCCATCCACATCCAGACGCTGGAGTGCCCTCAATTTCAAAACAAATAATTACCGCAAAAAGTTCAACATTGTTGAAAGCATCTTCAATGTTTAAGAGAGCAGCCAACGTAAATTCCTTGAATTCAAGAGATCATTCGATGACCGCAACCATGGGGTGGAGAGCAGTGTTTACTGATTTATTTTTCGTGTAGACATGCTGCGCGAGAGAAAGCAGTTTTATATCAATGCATTGCTTAATATGAATTTCCACAAGTCTTTCTAAAATCTTGAGGAGAAAGGATGTGGGACATATAGACTGGGCCCCCCAGACAGACTAGAATTGATTGGTTTAACCAGAATAGTAAAGCCGCAATTGAAGAAAGAAACCAAAGCCACCGAGAGTACATCGCAAGGCCAACAAGAGCACGGATGGAAGTCTTCAAGGAAAAAAGAAAAAGTGCAGACAAGCTTTGCAGCAAGAAGAAGAGGGAATATCTAAACAGGAGAATCTTACAGATACAGGAAGACTTCAATGAAGGGAAAATTAGATAAGCGTACAAAGGAACTCGCCAGATCACCAATAAATTTCAGCCAAAAACGGACATCTGCAAAGACATAGATGGGAACTTGTTGGCAGATCCTGCTAGGATAAAGGAAAGGTGGAGAGAGTATTTCAGAACCTATTGAATCCTATCCCCATACTAAACGAGAATGCACAAACAGAAGCATTTGTAATTCCCCAAGATAACATCTCAATACCAACACTCAATCAGGTACAGGAAGCTATAAAAAGGCAAAACATCAACAAATCGCCAGGCGCCGATGGAATAGCAGCTGAGCTGCTAAAGGAAGGAGGACTCCAACTATTATGAGCCTTACACGAACTCATATGCACCATCTGGGAGGAAGAGGTATACCAGAGGACTGGAAGAAAGCGAATCTATGTCCAATATGGAGGAAGAAGTATACCAGAGGACTGGAAGAAAACGAATCTATGTCCAATATACAAAAAAGTAGATAAATTAAGCTGGTTTCAGCACAAACAGGTCAACATCGGACCAATTGCTGACCTTAAGGCAAATTCTGGAGAAAACCTGGGAAAGGAATGTAGATGTATACCAGATATTTGTCGACTTTCAGCAGGCATAGGACTCGATAAACAGAGAGAGGCTATACGAGATCTTATCGGAATTAGGAGTCCCCTCAAAGCTGGTAAAATTGATCAAATGCGCTACAAATAGCTCACTGGCGAAAGTAAGGATCCAAAATGTTATAACAGAGGAGTTGAAGTACGACAAGGACTTAGACAAGGAGATAGATTGGCCTCCATGCTTTTCTACCTGGGCCTAGAATGGGTGATAAGGAAAACGTCAGTCCAGAGAAGTACATCAATAGTTACACAGTCGGTACAATTACTTGGATATGCGGACGAGTGGGAATGACGTTTTTGGCAGCAAAAGAAACTTATGTCGAATTAAAAGAGGCGGCTAAGGAAATAGGGCTGAAGATAAACGAAGAAAAAACGAAGGTGATGCAACAATCCAGAGCAGAAAGATTTAGAAAGGGGAAATATAGCCATCGACGAACGTAACCTAGAAGTAGTCGATAAAACAGTCTACCTTTAGTCTACAATCACAAAAAGAAACGAAGAAAAAGAAGAAATAAGCAGACGAATATTAGCGAGTATAATAGAGCCTTTTATGCCCAACAACAAATTTTGCACTCAAGATTTAAGCTAGTGACAGAATTCCGCGCAATGGCGGTGCGGACATTGGCTTCGCGGTGTGCGCGGATTTTTCACTGACACAAAGTCGCCGTGCTGGTGTCGCGTTCCGACTTTGACACAATAGTACAGTTTCCAGAGTAAAAAAATCGCTAAAACTGCAAAAAAAATTGTAGTTGAATGAAATTTGGAATGGTGGGAGTTTAGCAATTGGAGAAAAGGTAACCGTTGAGTTCCGGGCCGTACTTCGTGAAAATCACGAGAAAATCCGATTGAAAGAATTTTCCGACGCTTTCCCGACCGTAGCTCGGAAAAACGTCGAAATTGGAAAAATGTTAAGAAGACAAAATTAAAGCTATGAAAATTCTCAACAAAAAAAGTTATATAAGCTTTTCCCGGAAAACCTCACGTTTGGTCGGAAAATGGAGGCTAATGAAAAAAAATATGAAAAATTATCAAAAAAATTTCAAAACGCCCTAGTGACCAAACCGTTACGATTTCTGCCCCCCTCGCATATGATTTTTTGTGCGTCTATCCAAAGCCTATCTACAGCCCGCCACTTTGTAACTTGAGGTGGGACACCCTGCATAAAGAAAACAATATAAAAACAAAATAATTTTTCATATTTTTTTCATTAGCCTCCATTTTCCGACCAAACGTGAGGTTTTCCGGGAAAAGCTTATATAACTTTTTTTGTTGAGAATTTTCATAGCTTTAATTTTGTCTTCTTAACATTTTTCCAATTTCGACGTTTTTCCGAGCTACGGTCGGGAAAGAGTCGGAAAATTCTTTCAATCGGATTTTCTCGTGATTTTCACGAAGTACGGCCCGGAACTCAACGGCTACCTTTTCTCCAATTCCTAAACTCCCACCATTCCAAATTTCATTCAACTACAATTTTTTTTGCAGAAGAAATCTCTAGGAGCTGTACTACAACCTAAAAATCAAAGTGACAAGTGGACGTGATACGAAATAAATATTGAAAAAGCTGTACGATTTGCGTATTAATTTTCTATCCTACAGGACTTGTATTTGTTCTAGGTACTAATTCCATCACCACAATTTCGAAATAATTATGAAATTCAACAAATTTCTTATCCCCTTCACCAGCACACGATTCAAAACATAAACACAATGCCCACCAACACCAAAAAACGACTCAAAACACAACACACACAGACAACTTTTTTACACTGGACCGCGCGGCAATGCGCAAGAAGTAGAAAGTAAAGCAACTTCTGCGGTGTGTGCGTAGCGCTAAAGCCACATTTTGTTAGTTCGCATTGCAATACACATACTTTATTCTATCTGTCAATGTCCGCACCGCGTTTGAGCGAAATTCTGTCACCAGCTTTATGCACAGGAAAACGAAACTCTCACTCTACAAAACAGTAATACGACCAGTACTGCTACGCCGTTTATGACTAGGTCGAAAAGTTGAGTCGAGATTGAGTTGAAATTACGACCACCGTATATGAAGTTGAGTTGAGTTCACTTTGGGTTAAAATAGAGTTGAATTGATTCAAAACATAACCTCAAATTTTTGTGGAAAATTCTCATTTATAGATACGTAAAAATTTAGAATGAAATAATTTAATTTTCCTGTACCAGAAAAAACATCAAACACAAAACTAACGCCGACTGCAGACTTCACGAATAGTAAACAAACAAGATAAATGTCACTTCAACCCAATTTCAATTCAACCTGCGTATATGAGGTAAAATTCAACTCAATCCAAGTAGGAGAGCTGAGTTGGGTTGAGTGGACCCAGCTTCAACTCGACATCCGTTTATGACTGGGTTGAACCCGGGCTGAACCTGGGTTGAACCTAGTCATAAACGGGGTATGTGTTATGGTAGCGAGACTTGGACTATGACCCAGGACATAGAGGAACAAGTCAGCAGGTTTGAGAGAGAAAATTCTCAGATGCATAATAGGCCCAACCAGAGAGGATGGAATATGGCGAAGAAGATACAACAACCAGTTGTATGAAATTTTTGACGACCCACAACTCTCAACTTTAATAAAAATTAACAGACTGAGACCAGCTGGCCACGTAATAAGGATGGAGGACAATCGTATCCCAAAACGGCTTATGGCATCAGAAATTCCCGGAAATAGGCCAGTAGGTAGATCCAGGAAGAGATGGATAGACTCTGTGACGGCTGACACACAGGCAATGCTCAACATCCGAAACTGGAAACATGTTGCAATGGACCGTCAAACTTGGAGAAATGCCCTAGAGGAGGCCAAGGCTCGATTTGGGCTGTAGCGCTACTGGAAGGATTGAATAAAAGCCACTGCTTGAACACTTGATCAATAAGTGTTTCTGAACACTTTCCAAAAAAAAATAGTTCGTTTGGTTCTACTTCTAAAAAGTGGGTACCCCTTGACTACGACACGACATTAAATTCAATTTCCTCTTCATATGATAACTACTTAACTGAAATCCGATTCTATAAATTCTTTTTGAAAGTCGGCATTATATTCAATAGATATTAAGTTATTTATATATCAAAAATTTAATTTAACTGAAATATTTAAAATGGCAACAAATCCACTAAGAAAAAATCCGAGTTTAAATTTTTGCATGTGGTATTTGTCAACCTAAAAAAGTATCGTATTTAATTGCTTAAATTTATTTATTTAATTTTCTTAAGCTAATTGGATTAGTTATAAGCAGTAGAAGCAAAATGGTCATTTATTTATAAATACTTAAAATATACCATTTTAAAATTCTTAATATCAAAACAAATAATATTAATTTCGAATTTTATATTTTTTGTTCTGTTACTATTCAAAATATATTTTAAAATTAGCTTCAATGCACAACACACGCTCTCTATTTATAGGCCCAAAGTGGCACATAAACGAGCGTCTATTAAATAATTGCACAAATGTCATATAATGCGCATTCACTTACCTTAACAACCTGAATCAAGTAGTAGGTAATGTAGCCGATGAAAATGATAACGAACATATGCCAGCGAGGAAGATTCGATAGGTAAGTGTATAAGCAGTCAATCATGTTAATTTGCTGGAAAAAAATAAAAAAATATAGGTAATTTCAAAACAAATAATTATTATCATTTGTGGGCATTTCTAGAAGTGGGTGGTCGAAATGCCGATGTAATTATTGTCAAGCTAGTATTTATCACAAGAAAAAAAATTATTTTTGGTAATAAATTGTATTTTAGGCAATGGCATTAATGATCAAAAATATATTTCGAGGTGATTGCCAAGAGTGGAATAAATCGATGTTATTAGTTTGTAAGTACTAAGAAGAATGATTGCTGCAATTGAAAGTGACGAACTCATACAGTTAAATATTTATGGTTTTATTATTATATGGAAAAAAATGAATATTATTTTCATAAACTGAATTGGAATATCCAATAGCACTCACTGCTTATGTCAGCTAGCGATAATAGTTTTAAAGAGTTTTGTATTACAAAATATGCTTGGCAGTTTCTTTGCCCTTAGATCTATAGTTTATTGTTAATGCTTATAAGTACCAGTTAGAACACGTATTATCACTGGGCAGTACCGACTTTAGGGGGAGTCGAACCCGAGGGCAAAAAGTCCAAGAGGGCGCCACCACTATCGACGAGATCCAGTAATGTGTTCATTTATTTAATTATTAAATGGTAATACCTCATCAATATATAAGACCCGATGCACAGGAGTAAAGGTTTAAAAAAACGTAAGACTCTTTATTATACTTTTGGCCCAATCTGCACTTGTATTCTTCAGTAAAAGCAGAACCGATTTTCTAGAAGAGAGGTATTATAGAAAGGACAAGAGGGAGTGCTGCAAAATGCTCACCAGAAAATTTTGGCGCAAAAACTTAGCGCATACGCAATGTGCTTTTGCTTATGAGCTCTGATTTTCACCAATTAAAGGCTAACATACAGATATCTCTGTGTAAAGACAATGGGGCTTATCGTTGTAAAAGTACGTTTTGGGAAACGCGCCGTTTACATGTTTCACTTCACCTTGAAAACGTATCGTGCAAAACGCGTGAATCCAACTGTGTTCGAAAGGTTTCGAAATCAGCTTATGTTTGTCAAAAATTACAAATCAGTCACGTCCGAGTTTTATTTAATCTTTCAAATTCAAAATCGTTACTTTTTTATTAAGTTTTAGTGAATATACGGGCTTATGAATTATAATTATGGACACCGTGGCATTGTATATAATGTGAAAATGACCATGAACGAGCTGTGTCCGTCATAATTAATGAACCCCTATTTTTTATTACAGATTTAGATTCTTCATGAAAAAATATGAAGATTTTATTCTTATCATTTTTTGTGATTTGCCTTAGATGGCGCTGTAATCGGCGGAAATAAATAAGTCATAAAAAACGTTTTCCTCCGATTACAGCGCCATCTATGGCGAATCGTAAAAAATGCTTGGGACAAAATCTTCATATTTTTTTATGAAGATTCCGAATCTGCCAAAAAATGGGGGGTCCCATTTAAATTTTAAAAGTTGCCCCCCACCCCCCAAAGAGGGGGTTGTTTGGGGGGTCCATTTTTGTATGGTCGGATAGAGTTTCAAAAAATATTGAACACGTGTTTTTTGTTTTTCTATTTCAATTCCAAATTTCAGAGATATTTGGGTGGTACGGGTGGTTTGGAACACCCTGTATATGCCATACCATGGTGCCTATCTATATATCTCACAGCGAAACTTTTAGCGTTTTTTAGCATAAACATCAAAAACCGCATCAAGTGCGTTTTAAACATCTCTTCACTCGTTTAACGTTATCGTTTATATTTACTTTTAGCGTAATATAATTTTTGATACTTCATCGCTTTTATTATTTATTAGGACTAAAACGCCACCAACGTCAATTGGTATTACGGGATGCGTGCAGCTTCTAATTTAAAATCATCTATTGCGAAAATACATGGAAACTTTTAGTGGCGACCAATTTTTAACTAATTTGCAAGTCATCATATATTTTTTAAGAACACGTAAATAAATTTAAGTTTGTGATTGTAGCCAAGTAAAAAAGAATTAAAAGTTAATTTTTCATTTTAAACTTTTTTAAACATCTTTTTCTAGAATAGCTATTTAAAATAGTGTCGAAGTAGGCCGATAATGTTAAGTCTAGGTGTTAGCGTTACCAACTTAGTGGTTTTACCACTAGAACTGGTGGTTTAGACTTGCCTTTCGTGGAAAAAATCGTATCTAGTGGCTAGTGGGTTTTTTGGTGGTAAAGAAGAAATTTTCAAATAAGTGAAATTAGTGTTGGCCATGCACTAAATCATAATAAGACAACAATAAATTACTACTGACCTAATAATTCACTTAAATTAAAACCAAAGTAGCATCAAATCCATCTTCTGAAGTGGAACGAAACAAGTTTTCGTATGAAGTACTCCAATTTAAAGAAACATCAGGAATAACTCGATTTGAATAATTGTCCTTTGGCTTTTTCATTACTAATTTTGCCGCACTGAAATACCGATGTTGAAAGGCAGTAGCAGCATGGACCTTGTCAAGAACAAGTGAAAGTGTAACCTCAGGTGTCACCCCTGATATTAACGTCGTTCATGTCATGGTGCAATGACTAGTACTAAACTTCGTATGAATAGGAAAAGGATAGGATAGGTTAAAGGGAGTCCAGCGATGCATGAGGAGTTAGCGGTGAACCTCGAGTTTAAAATTCAAAGTATCGACGTTCACACGGAAGGGATTTATTAGAAAAATTAAAACACTTCCTTTTAAAACTTATTAATTTTTATTAATATAACTTTAAGTTTTATTAAAATAACTATAAAGATAAATACGTACGTAACCCTTGAACACGAAAAGTAGACTGAGCTTCAAAGTAATAATGAATTATTTAGAGCGCAAACATTTTACAGTCGCGTTGCAATGCAACGTGCTGGGAAGACCTCCGAAGAGATCAGTTCCAAGTATTTAAAAAGTGTAACTTAATATGTCGCGACAATGGAGATGCAAGTGTAAGTCGAAATTGTTAACGCGAGCAAAATGAAGTGCAATGATAAGATTAAAAGGGTTTTTCTTGGAAGGTATAAAGATATTATTAACGGGCGCAACATAGTTGCGCGCGTTAATAAGAATTTCCTTTAAAAGATGTTATGACTAGGGCTTGTTTCAGCCGATTCTATAACTCCCCCACCGTTTGACGGAGGCTCCGACGTAGTTATCTTAATGGTGGTCTTTTTCTTACAACAAAATTTAAAAGTATATATTGTTACAACAATAAGTAAAAAAATTATTATGGTTTTTATTGGATAATTAATGAATTTTTCAATTTTGTTCATATATTGTATTTCTTTTATATTTTTTCTATTATTTTCAATATTTTCTAGATGCAATTTATCAAAAATTAGTTCAAAATTATTTGCTTTTTCTTTAATAAAAACATTATTATTCGGCAAAATTATATTTTCTTTGACTTCGATTTCGAAATTTTTATAAGTTATATTATTAATAATTATTTGGCATTTTTCAAACTTTATTAGGTTGGTACCTTCAATAATCGTTTCAAAATCATTACAATTATGGTTAATTTTAGTTTTCTTTAAATTTTTGGTTATTACAAGACCGCTTCTAATTTCTGTTACTACGGGTATTTTGAATATTTTAAAATTACAATAAGCTTCTTTATGCTTAAATATATTTAAGATACATTGATCGTTAATTTCTTTCAAATTTCTCTTTAAATTTTGAGGTACAGTAGAACTATATATTAGTTTTTCTTCATCAATCAAAATTTCTTTTTCTTCTACATCCAAAGTTTTATTTTGTTTGTTAGGCAAAGGTTCTATTAAAATTTTTGTTAGAGTTTTGGATTCGAAAGTAGGTATCATTATTATAATAATAATTTCTTTTCCGAAAGTGGCTATATTAATTTTGATGTTTGCCAAAACGTCCATATCGGATATCATTGCAAATTCGTCGGCTGTCAATATATTTTTGGACAAGATTCCTAATCTACTAAGTAATATAGTCTGTTCTATGTCGTCGATGTGGTTTCTGAGTAAGGTAATGTCATAGTTGATTTGATAAAGATACTGCATGTAAGTCATTTGGTCTTCAATTAGTTCGACTCTGTTTTCTAAGTTGCTTGTTATATTATCTATGAAATGTTTAATTTGAAGTTGTTGGCTTATAATGTGATTGGTTATGTTTTGAGTTTGTTCAATTAAAACAGAATTAATTTTTACTTGCTTATTATTTTCTGCAATTAGCATTTTGTTGTTTTCCGTAAGGGCATTCAGCTTTTTGTTTATTTCAGCTTCGTCGTTGCTGTCCATTACACCTGTTAGAAGCTTTAAAAGATTTCCTGCACCGTTGATCAGTCCTCGTTTTTTTCTATTATGTGAATGGGGTAGAATGTTGTTGATTTTTGATTTTAGTGCTCTATAGTTGTGAAGAACTGTGTTCAATATTGGTCCTGTTAGGGTGTGTTTGGTTAATGGTGATTGTAAACTGTTCCATAAAACTTCCGTTGTTTCTTGGTACATTGTAATATTAATGACATGAATGATTTTTAAATAAGATGTTATAAGTTTAACATTTCCTAATTTTATATTTATGTAACCATTGTCATTGTTATTAAGGTCTTGTATATCCATCAGTTGGGCTATGGAGGTTGTTGAAAGGGTAGAGATGATTATGAGAGTTATTATGCAGTATTGGTGCATTGTGGATTTGGTCCTAAAAAAAGAAAGGGAAGGGTGAGTGAAAATTTAAGAAGTTTGCTGTGTGTCGTTTTGACTACTTTGAGGTGGTGGGTCTGAAATAAGGTTTTTCATTTTGGATTTGTTTTTATTTAAATTATCGTTTGTTTTTAATTTACATCTAACATTTGATGAGTTTTGAAACTTCCTCTTCTTTCTGACATGGGTTTTGTAGTATTTATGACCAGTTTCCTTGTCTACTACATGGTCATTATCGAGTAATTCGGCATTGATTTTACGGAATTTCGAGTGGTTTTTCCCGCCTCTAATTTCTTTTATATAGTTAGGGCCAGGTTCTAGTTGTGAATCATTTCTATTTTGATTTATTTTATTAATTACTCCAGTTTTCTTTTCTAAAATTTTATCGTAGATTTTT
The DNA here is from genome assembly GCA_949987705.1 of Thereva unica. Lineage (NCBI taxonomy): Eukaryota > Metazoa > Arthropoda > Insecta > Diptera > Therevidae > Thereva > Thereva unica. Next base: position 195,581,347 of record OX465281.1, on the reverse strand, counting down.
TCGTATTCGTCTTCTTTAACTTTGCCTTGAATGAAGAGGTTTCTTATGGGTCGAAGAATGTATTGTGTTATTATAATAACCGTTAATTAGAATGAGCTGCTCTTCAATGGGTAAGGTTTTCTTAGTATGTTTTAGTAATCTTAAATGCTCATTAATTGTGTTGTGGAGCCGTTCTATATCGGCGTTACTATTATGATTTGAATTGGATGTATAGTGGATTTGAATGTTTTTCTCGTCTAAGAATTTTTTCATTAAATTTGATTTCATTCCCAGTTCGTTGTCGGTTATTATTTTTTCAATAGGGCCATACGTACTAATATATTTCATAACTGCTTTTCTAAATTCTGATCCGCTTCGGTTTTCGATTTTAGTGATTAATGCAACTTTACTAAATTTGTCAATCATGGTTACGAATAAGGTTTTATTTATGGAATAAAATACGTCCATATGGAGGATTTGATTCGGTTTATTAGGTGTTTCGGATAACTGTAATGGTATTTTTAAAGGTTTTCTTTCATATTTTTCTAATATGCAGATTTCGCAATTATTAATAAATTCTGTTATTTTGTGTTTCAAATTTGGGTAATAGAATTCACTTTTGAATTCCTCATAAATTTCATTAATACCGCGGTGATTGTTTTCTAAATGTTTTGATTGGATAAGGTTTTCTAACTCTTTATCGTCGGTAATATTTTTAAGTAGGGTTGTACATCTTATGATTTTACAATCGGACATATGTTTTGCATAAACGTTGTTAAGTTTTTCAAATATTTCGTCAGATGTAAAGATAGCGTTAGTCAATTTTGGACTAAAGTGATTTTTAATTATTAATATTAAAGTAGGTTCATCAGCAACCTTTAAAGAGATTGTTTTGCAAATATTCTTGTAGATTTTTTGTGTATTTATATTTAAAGAGCCGGATTTAATTTGTTTGATGATAATTTGGTTTTTATATAAATTTAGTGGGGTAACTGTAGTTACAATGGAGTGTTTTTCGCTTTTATCTGTATTTGAAACACCTTGGGGATTTTCAATAACTTCGTTTAAGTTTACATCGATCCTGCTAAGAAAATCGGCCACTCTGTTTTCTTGACCTTGTTTGTAAAATATTTCATAATCATATTCTTGGATTTGAAGACGCCAACGCATTAGTTTACTATTTGGTTCTTTAAGATTATTGAGCCACACGAGAGGCTTGTGATCGGTGAAGAGTTTGATTTTTCTTCCAAAAACGTATGGTCGGAACTGTTTCAGGCACCAAACCAGGCTGAGAAGCTCCTTCTCGATCGTCGAATAGTTGATCTCGTGCTCATTTAGGGTGCGCGACACGTACGAAATAGGTTTATCTTCTTGCGATAATACGCCGCCGATGGCATATTGACTTGCATCAGTAGTTATTTGAAATGTTTTTTCAAAGTCGGGGTATATTAATATTGGGGCAGATATTAATTTGTTTTTCAAAGTATTGAAACTGTTTATGTAATTTTTATTATTTGGATCAAGTTTTGCACCTTGTTTTAAAAATATTGTCATGGGTTTGGCTATTTCTGCAAAGTTTTGAATAAATTTCCTATAGTAACCGGCTATGCCGAGGAAGCTTTTTATTTGCGTGGGTGTTTGGGGAATTTTATAGTTTTTAATAACTTCAATTTTCCTTTGGTTGGGCAGAATTCCATGTTCATTGACTACATGTCCGAGAAACTCTACTTCTTTTCTCAGGAAGTGGCATTTGTCTAGTTGGATTTGAAGTTGTGCTTGCTTTAATTTCGAAAATATCTTTCTCAAATTTTTAATATGCTCTATAAGGCCATTAGAGAACACTACTATGTCGTCCATATATGGAATGCATTCTTTACCTATGTTTTCTCTTAAAATGTTATCCATGAGTCGTTGGAAAGTACTTGGCGCATTTTTTAAGCCAAAGGGCATGCGGCAAAATTCATAGTGCCCATTGTCTACCGAAAAAGCTGTTTTCTCTATGTCAGGAGCGTCCATTTCTATTTGATGGAACCCGGACTTTAAATCGAGAACTGAGAAATAAGTGCTCTTTCCTAACTTATCCAATATTTCTTCGATATTGGGTAGGAATCGCCTATAGTTTTTTCGTTTAGTTTTCTGTAGTCGATTACTAGCCTGTATTTGCGTTCTCCTGACGCGTCGAGTTTTTTTGGGACGACCCAAACAGGGCTATTGTAAGGACTTGAGCTGGGACGGATAATTCCATTTTGAAGCATTTCTTCAATTTGCTTTTGAATTTCTAATTTATGGATGTATGGATACCTGTATATTTTGGTTTTTATTGGGATGTTATCTGTGGTATTGATCTTATGTTTGATCTGATTTGTAAACGAGAGAGGTTTTTGTTGGGAAAATATTTCATTGTATATATCATCATATATGAGGTTGGTTAGTTGTGCCTTCTCTTCTTCATTCAAATGTTCAGTGTTAATTTTTTGGAAAAACTGTTCATTTGAGACGTTGTTTTCAGAATATTGCTCATTAGATTCGAAATTATTGAATTCTAGGATTTCATCAATTTCGACTGAAGGAAAATTTTCGTCAAAGTTGAAAATTTTTGGTTCGTCACTTGTGTTAAGAATTTTTGCTCTGGCTTTGAAGTTATGTACTTCATAAACACCTTCCAGAATTCTAACAACAGGACTTAATTCCATTTGATTTATTATTACGTCTCCGTTATATTCTTTAACAGGGATTGTGTAAAAATATTCTCCAGGGTCTATTTGGTAAATAGTGTTTTCTGGTTGATGATTAAAATATAATTTCATTTTAACGTCATTTACAGCGAGCATTTTGGTTTTATAATCAATAATGGCATCGCATTTTATCAAAATGTCATTACCAATAAGGCCATGATAAGTTTCATGAAAGTCGTAGATATAAAATTCGAATTTTTCTGTTGGATTCATTTTGAATTCTTCGAAAGCAGGTACAGATACGACATCGCTAACAACTGTATCCTTTTTTAAGGATCTCAAAATTTTTGGTTTTATGAATTGAATTTTTGAAACTTCTTTAAATATGTTTGGTAGAACTAGTGAATTTGTAGAGCCACTGTCTACTAAAAATTTATAATTTTGGATTTTTATGTAGGGGAGTTGGTTGGGCCCTTTTCCCGAAAATTTCCCACTTCAATTACTTGTAGGCTATTAGTGTCCATTGGTTCTACTGAGTTATTATTATTGTTTTGAGGGTTTAAAGGTTTGGCAAAATTTCTACTTTGGTTTTGTTGCCAATTATTGTGAGAAAATTGTTGATTGTTGAAATTATTATTATTCGAAGAAAAATTTCGGTTCGCGAAAGTTGTAGGATTATTATTATTATTTCGATTTTGGCTGCCATTGGCATACATCGGATTGTGATTTGTATTATAAAAACTTCTACTTGCGAAATTACTGTTATTAAGTGAATTCCTTGGGTAGTTTCTGTTATTGTTATTGCGATACAGATATTGAGGGTTCGTAGTTGGGTAGTTATTACTGTTGCGAAACGAATTTTGAAAGTTACTATTGGAATTTGAATGATTTTGATAATTATTATTGCTTCGGTTATTATTTCTACGATTGTGGCTATGAAAATTATTATTAGAAAGATTACTTCTATTGTTATTGGGACTAAAGAATGCATATCCAGATTCATGTAGGATTTGAATCGCTTCTTCTAAGGAAGTAGGACTTCTACATAACAAAATTGATTTGAGTGGTTCTGGCACTTTATTTTTAAACACATTTAAGGCACTATTAATGTTGGCGGTTAAATGTCTATCTAAATTAATTTGGTCATTTTGATACTCTAATTGAGTTTTCATATTTAATCGTCGAAGTATGGCTTTTATATCGTTATAAAATTCTGCTGCATTGCTCTTAAAACTTTGTCCTCTAAGTTCATCAAAAAGCTGATCCATAGATAGCCTATCGCCAAAATTGTTGTATAGGATTTTTTTTGATATCTTCCCAACTTACAGCTTGGTTATTAATATCCATAACTTCACGAGCCTTTCCCGTTAATTTGGATTTAGTAATATCCGAAAATATTCCCTTAGAAAATTCGTCATACTGTACTAGTAATGGAGTAATTCTGTCTATTAACTTTATAAAATTTTGTAGTGTGCCGAATTTTCCATTAAATTCTGGAACTCGTTCTAGATATTTAAGAGGATCAATTGAAAGTACTTTTTGTTCTGTCATGTTGTTGCTGGTGTTTAAATAAAGGAACAAAAGCGCGTCTGTTAAATAATCTATATCTTCGTTTGGCATGCAAAATTAGTTCACGAAAAGGAAATTTTGATTTTCAGAATTTTACATCAAAAATAATAAATTTTTTTTTGTTTGCACTTCCGTCTATATAATTTATCAAATAAAATATTTTTTTTCTAACTTATAACACAAAAAAAAAATTCTTTTTATAACTGTAGATCTACGACACTTTAATTAATTGGAATTTATTTGCTTATTTAATCACAATCGTATTATTTTTTTTTTATATATACATATCTTTGTTTAATTAAATTTAATATATTATATAATTTTTTAAAAGAATATTTAGTTAAAATGTAAATGACTTACTTAAATAAGGAAAAAAATGTTTGTAGTTTATCTAAAGCTGGAAACACCGTTCAAATGTAGTTGGCTGCAAATTTCTTCAATTTCTTTTGTTGATCTTCAGGCCACAATTTCCAGAGTTCTACTTTCCTCGAAAATTTTCTTCGTAAATTTCCTCAATGTTGAAGTGTAGTACAGGTCTTGTTATTTGTGAACGTCGTCGGTTCTAAGTACAAATGTACATATGTACTTATACTGTATCACTTTTATATGCGTACGTGTATATTTAAATATACAATTAGTGGGAAAAATTTTTTCACTTGAAATTATTTTTTTTTTTTTGTTCTGTGATTTACATTCACGCTTGCTTTCACGATTTCAATTTGATAATCGTTCACTTCGCAGAAAAAAAATTTCAATATATGTAATAGTTTATTACGTTATTAGTGATTTACGTTCACTTTTTGAAAAAAATTTATTTTTGTAATAACTTTCCACTAATTTACGCATCCTACCGACTGCGCCATTCAAAGTATCGACGTTCACACGGAAGGGATTTATTAGAAAAATTAAAACACTTCCTTTTAAAACTTATTAATTTTTATTAATATAACTTTAAGTTTTATTAAAATAACTATAAAGATAACTACGTACGTAACCCTTGAACACGAAAAGTAGACTGAGCTTCAAAGTAATAATGAATTATTTAGAGCGCAAACATTTTACAGTCGCGTTGCAATGCAACGTGCTGGGAAGACCTCCGAAGAGATCAGTTCCAAGTATTTAAAAAGTGTAACTTAATATGTCGCGACAATGGAGATGCAAGTGTAAGTCGAAATTGTTAACGCGAGCAAAATGAAGTGCAATGATAAGATTAAAAGGGTTTTTCTTGGAAGGTATAAAGATATTATTAACGGGCGCAACATAGTTGCGCGCGTTAATAAGAATTTTCTTTAAAAGATGTTATGACTAGGGCTTGTTTCAGCCGATTCTATAACTTTTAAACTCGATGTTGTATGGGTTCCGTCGGGGTTAGTGGAAGATATTCTCATTAGAGTCTTACGCCTCCTTAAAATTGTGGATCTCGCTAACTAGCTAACAAGGGCTACCAGGCGGAACAAGAAGGTATGTCGTCCGCTAGGTAAAGACCCAACCTTAGTTGAACTTTGGTACCCCGATGAACTAGTTAAGACGGCAATATGCGTTAGTACAGCAGTGTATACTCTTAGAGTGCCGGCTTATGACCCCAGCTTCACCTATCTTAGTTCCATTATTCCAGTTGATTAATCTCTTTTAAGTGATATTTTACGTTTAACTTTACTTCGAGTCCAGTTGGGCGAGCTGAGGTCTCTTTTATCTTCGTCAAATGAATATGTGGAAATTATATGCGAACTGAGGTTATTTTAAAGTTCAGATATTGACATTCTATAGCATTTAGTAGAGTCATTATTATTATTTTTTAAATTAGTCTGATTATTTCCGCTTAATCAGCGCCTTCCAAGCAATAACTTTGCGGAACTTTAGATTTAGTGGAATATCTAGTTACTTTGGGCGAAGTGGAATATATTTTAGTGGTTTTCTGGTGGTTTTAAAAATCGAATCGCTGCTAGCTGACTAGTAACCAGTACTTAATAGTCCGAGTAAAGTAAGTTATGGTATTAAAAAACTTAAAATTAAAAACTATGTTATCATAATAGTAACTTCAGCGCAGTTTCTTAAATGCACAATATATATATAAAATCCACAAAATAACAAATCAATGCCTATTTCAAAAGCGAAGCTATATTAAAATGAGAAAAAAAAAGTTAATAACAAAATGATACAACAACAAAAATCATACTATCTGTCACTTACTTTATTTGCTTGTGTAATTATTGTAGGATAAAATCCTCTAGCAAAAAGAATTTTAAATTTTGGAACTTCCAAACCAAGACGTTTTATAGATTTTCGATTATCTTTTGGTGTTAAACAAGTAAATTTTGAATATTGCTGTCTTCTTACACTCAAAATTGAAGCATTCCTAATACAAAATCGAAACTCATGAACCATTACATTATACATTATTTTGATGGCAAAACCAAATGATTCCTTGATATTTAGAAATTTAGTTTTAATTTATCAAACAGCCGGGATTATCCAAAAGTTCTTTTTCACTAAAAGTTATAACAACGAAGATCAGCAAGAGTAGATTTCTGAAATGTAGTAAATTATAAATTGTTTTAATTGAATTAATTTTGTTTCATGTTTGTTTCATTTAGGGGCTTGGACAGATATGACTTCAACCTGTTGACTTCTTCTGTTTTAACAAATAATATTTCATACACAAAACATTATATATTTTTAAAAAGATCATCCATTCAATTCTCTATTATCCCAGAAATCAGTTCGCTGCTTATCTCTTGTCTTTTGAATAACGTATTATTTACGAAATGTCATAAGGAACTTGTGTCAGTAGAATCAATTGTAAATACTACCATATTTTATAGCTTAATTTCTCTAAAATATAATTTTTATTACAAGTAAATATATATTACGAACCTCGAAACATTGAAAATTAGTTATATGATACCACAAATCTTTTATAATTTAGTTGTACAATCTACTTCAATTGCCATTTCTTCACCATTTAATAAATAAACGTCAGTAAAAATAATTTAAAATATTTTAATTCGTTTGTTTCTGTAGCAACCGTAGATGTTTACACTATTAATTTTTATTTCTAATTTACAAACGTATTTTTTTTATAAAGTTGGTACGAAAGTTCAATCGAAATTTTTATAAAATAGTTGCTGCGGCCACTTCCCTTGCTCTATTAACGTAGTGACGACATATTTATTTTCGGAGGCTTTAATCGGCTTTAAACCCCCCCCCCCATTTGGCCGCCATCTTGGAAAACGTATGCAAATGGTTTTTCCACTATATCTCCGAAACGGCACATCTTACCGGAAATTTGCAAGGACACTTTTTGTTTAGAATTAAATAATCTACAATTTATTACTTAGAAATTTTGTGGTAAAATGAATAATTAAGAAGTTATAAGCCTTAGAACACAAAAATTAGTCACAAAATTTTCTTTAAAGGCTCTTTTTTGTTGTTTAAATATACTTCTGGTTGAAATTTCCAGACCATTTTCTCAGTTTTTGGTCTTTTGACCAAGAGCTACATTTTGAGATATGGCCCAAGTCTGTAGCGGCAGTACTTTCAGAGATGAAAGTAGGCTTCAGACGGACAGACGGACAGAGCCTCTGTATAAGCTTTTTTTTTTATTATTCTCTCGGCATACATGGGTATTCCTTTCACGAGTAACTTTATTATCCATACACGGGATATGAATGTGTGCCCATCTCGAACGCGACCCAGTAGGGAATTTACGAATCCATGAAATCGGAATGCAGTATATCTTTGTAGATATTGGAACAATGTGATGGCTATTGGAAGGAATGATATTGGAAAGTGTCATGCATGAGGAACATGCACACTTTCCCCTTTGTTCATTATCGAGGAAAAATGCTGAAGCCGCTCGTAAAATAGGATGATGTAATAATTATCTGCCTTCGGTCTTTTCTCTCCCACCCTCTTCTTTTAAAACCAGTTTTTGGAAGGTATGGTAAAGCAAAATATAGCTCTTATGCCTTCATATTGGAATGAATTGAATTGCAAAAGGTGGCCGTTATGCCTTCGAACCTAGGACATCGCAATATTAAAAGAAGGGATGATTCGATCTACAAAGTAGCCATTACGCATTCGAAGGAAAGTGTACAGAATTAACTCTGGAAGGCTTCCATTCCCTACTGGGGAATAACAAAAGAGATATGTCAATATCAGACCCAAAACAAAGAAGATAAGAAGCTACATTTGTGTATGAAAACTGAAAAAGTTATAACAACAACAGTTCTCTTCCTTGGCTCCTCTGTCCTTAAAACTTAAAGTTTTTTAGTGTTGGCGTTATGATCCGTGTATGCCAGCCATTTATGATTACAAGAATGCCGAATCTAAAGCCTGCCTCGCGAGTAACTCAGTCGCCCGGCACCCCATACACCTCAAGTCCTTTGACTCGGGCTTAAAAACCGCCAAAGATACGAAGTCGTAAAGTGACACAAAGTGAATCTAAGTGCCTCTCTACATTCTCGACTTCGACCAACTTCGATCGACTTCACGAGTAGTGTAGCGCAGGCTTAGCAGCATTGCATTCGAATCATCCCTAGTTGACGGGGAAAATAGGCTATCTGGTAATGACATTGACGAAACAGTGTCTTGGTTCAACACTATTATTTTCAACGTTATGGACAAACATGTGCCCAGAATTAAAAGAAAGGATAAATTATCGGAACCATGGCTGGATAAGAATGTCCGTTCTCTTCGTAATCAGAAAAATAAATTGCATAAGCTGATTAGAAATAACCCCCAAGCAAATGATGCACTGAAACTAGCATACACTAGATTAGCCTCAGAATTCAGGCTTAGGTCACCTATAAAACCTATATTACATATTTTAACTCTGTTGGCGATAGCATTTTACGCATTTTATCCCAAAAAATTCTTTCAATTTGTTAGTATAAAATGAAAGTAATGGCAGTAAAAAGTCCTCTTGCTCACAGGAATATTGTAACATGTTTGCTGTTAGGTTTACTGAACTCTTTTGTCCAAAATCTGATACAACACATACTTACCCGGCCTTTACACGGGACAGTTCTACTGACGCACAGTTCTGTCTGGAACTGTCAAATACTGTCCAGCCAGCCGATTAGCGTTCGATCAACTGACAGACAGTTCATTCTAAAACTGTTTTCACACGTTGTGGTGTTGCAGTAACCGCTTTAAAGTGCTTAAAAGTGCTTGAGGATATCGAAAAGGATAAAAAAGGAGACACAGGAAGATAAAACATTGGGTAAATCCGCTTCTTGTTGTATGAATTGGTAAAATAAAAGTTGCCATTTTGGCCTGAAAATAAATTTTTATTTATTAAACTGAAATAATAAAATAAAATATTCAACGAGCACTTCGCATCGTACCGATAGGCAAGCTCTTGCATGTAGTTACCACCTTAAAATCACTTTTCGCCAACTTGATTTCACAATATTGTCAAATTACTTTCTAGACAGTATTGTCGAGATTGTAATCTTGCCAGTACTGTCGCGACAGTAATAAAGTCGGGATTGTAGACGTTTACATGAGACAGTAACAGTAATACTGTCCCGTGTAAAGGCCGGGTTACCGTTTTAAACAGTCTTGGCTTTGACAACATTTTAATGGCAAAACTACTAAAATTTGGAATATCTGGTCCTGTCCTAAGATTTATAGAATCATATCTCAACGGAAGTACAAAGCCGTTAGATTTCAAGGATTTCTGTCAAAAGAAATCGACATAACTTTCGGAGTCCCTCAGGGTAGTCATTTTGGCCCACTTTTACTTAATATATTTATCTCAGACCTGTCAGAAAAACTAAGGAATATACGATATCTCTTTTATACCGATGACCTCAAAAGATATAGTGTCATAAGGTCGCGTGATGACGTAACTCTCCTTCAGCCGAAACTGTATACGTTACAAGCTGGACCACCCTAGCCGCAGGGCTATATGGGCTATAGCCCCTGGGCGCAAGCTTTTTCGAGGCGGCAATTTTTATTGGTGGTATATTGTTTTGTTATTATTAGTTATTTTTATTTAAAATCGTTTCAAATAAGCAAATTACCAGTTCGAATGAAAAAGAAAACATTATATGTATGTATATTATATGTGCGGGCCTCGGTGGTCTAGAGGTAAGGCGCCTGACTACTATCCCAGAGGTCCCGGGTTCGAATCCCGGCCAGCCCCACGGTCCTTCGCCTTTTCCACTTTCCCACCCACATTACTTCCCTTCTTTCTTCTCCTCTCTTTACATTCCTGATTCCTCCTGTCGTAGCCTTCGCTAGTCCTTCCCCGCTCCACGCTCCACCAAGCGCATGTCATCGGTTGGCTGATGAGATTCAACTCGTTTCAGGAGGCATAACACTCCAGCGAGTTGTTTCTCAAATGCCCCGATGCCAGAGTCGCGAAATGTCTATCTTCCGGCTAGAGCTGCTGTTCGACATTCTATACGAAAAAATAGATTGTCGAACAGTACAAAGGGGCTTCCCCTAAGCCTCTAGTCTATCACATAAAAAAAAATGTATGTGGGGATCTGCGCTTTGGTAAACCAATCCGCAAAGTTATTGTAAGAATTAGAAGTTCAAGGACTTGAGTTTTCGCGAGCAATTAAACATTACATTTCCTTACAAAACTTTATTAAACAGAAAAATGGTTCTCGACAAAATGTTAAATTCTAATGACTGTGTCTCTTTCTACGACTCATAATTTAGTTTACTTCAATAGAATGGAGAATGTTCGAGAGCTCACAGTTTGAATGTAAAATAAGTTAGCCTGATTCTTTAAAGCCATCCGCCACGACTTTAGTTATCCTGGGCCCCTTGTGGTTACTTATCTTCTCTAATTCATAAAGGTCGTGATTCTGCACTAAATTGTATTTTATTTATTGCAACCAATATGCCTTCCTTATAGACGCTTATACCCAGGACACACCATCACTCTTAATCTTGATTATGACGTCAAAATGACGAATACCCATACAAAAGATATGGAAATAAAATGCAGTCTACGTCATTCTGAAGTCATAATCAAGATTAAGAGTGCTTGTGTGTCCTGGGTATTACGGTCTTGCGCTTCTAATTACTTTGTCTCCTATTCTCCCGTTTAATCTTAGTAATATTTTGTTTGGTTTCTCGTCGTTGGCCCCGCGATTTTGAAATTATAAGTTTTGATCATAAATTCGTTATTTGCTACTTTAAAACCCCCGTATAGCGATTTTCATTGGAATAAGAAAACAATTGGAAAACTCGACCGTCATATTGGCGCGGCCATTTATAAGTTTTGATCATAACTTCGTTTTTTGTGATCTTAAAAACCTCCACATACCGATTTTCATTATAATCGGAATACAATTGACAAAACTCGTCCGCCATATTGGCCCCGCCATTTTGAATTTATAAATTGTAATCATAAATTCGTTATTTGTTACCTTAAAAGCGATTTTCATTAGAATTGGAATACAATTGGAGCTTTGCAGCAAATTTTAAACGAAGCTCGAGATGACAGCGACCTCTATTAGTGGCTTCAGAAAGTAATAGAGTAGTAATGATATTTTTTAAATGTAAATAGCGCATAGTTAAAATTTAATTAAGATCGGTTGCACGGTGTAGGAGCCTATTGCAGACATACGGACATACACTCAGTTGTATCCAGACTTAAAATTCAATCAATGTTTACTGCGATTATTATGGTCAGTTGCAGATCCAGGGGCGGGTTCGTGTATGGCGAACGACGATAGTCGAACGAAAAAAAATTGAAGTCGAAAAATTTTGGCGACGAAAATTTTAGCGTTCGCGTAAGTCGAAAGAAAATTGTTCGTGTCCTAATGCAAAAACTCGATAACCCAAGACCTTTCGAGTGCCTTTCGTCGGCTTCAGACGAAAATTTTCAATTTTTTCGACTTACGCGAACCCGAGACGAAAAAGAATTTTCGTTTTCGACATACACGAACTGGCCCCTGGTTTACGGTGACAGATGCGAATGTCTACGTTCGTTAAATACGTATACGTCGATCTACGTCGAATTTAGTTCAGGCTCAGCGTTGCCAAATTGACGGATTTCCCGTCATATCTAGCGGATTGGAATGAGAGAAAACGGAACAAATTTTATGCTAACGGCCGACGGATTTTTTAACGGATAGATTATTTAAGCTTACTCCTATGAAAACATGGGGAAATTTGGTAACGAAAATATGACGAAAAAGTGTTATTTTAATTTCGTAGCCAAACGGTGGCGCTAGGTATGTTATGTGGTAAGAACGTACCATGAAATTAGCTCTTTATCAAATTTAGTACTTCCCGGTAATTCGAAGGGACTTCCCCGCTTATGTCTATCAAAAGTTTAGTAGGTACTGCTTGTTTAAACTTCGCATGTAGATATTGAGTTTAGAGTTTGTTTCTGTAACATTTTAGTTTTGGTTGTGAACTGCTGTGTTTTGTATGATAAAAAATGCCGAAGGTACAATATAAACAAAAGTTTCGGAATGAGTGGCTTCAAGATAAGTTATTTAAAGACTGGATTATTAGAAAAGAAGATAGTTCTGGCGAATCCTTTCCGGAATGTAAATATTGTCGATTTATAGTGAGTAGTAGTAATAGATATTCTGATTTAAAAGCTCATATAACTTCAAAAAAGCATGTGACTAATTCCAATATGTTAGCTCCATCACGGCAAAAAACTATTAATTTCCCGAAAAAAATGACAGATAAAACCAAATCGTGTGAAGCTTACATGGCCCTGTTTATTGCTGAGCATTGCAGCATATTAGCTGTCGATCATTTAGGAAAAATTATAAAAAAGTTTGTGTTGATTCTGAAGCTATTAAAGATATGCAACTGCATCGTACAAAATGTTCCAATATTATAAAAAAATATATTAAGCCCACATTTCCAAGAAGATCTAAAGCTGGACATTGGAAATGGAAAATTCAGCCTGCTTTTGGATGAGTCGACAGATATTAGTGTCATAAAGAGTGTGTTCCGTAATATACTGGGAGCACTGTGATTTTAGACGTCATGCCAGTGCACTGCGAAGCACGTTCCGTTTAAAAAAGTTATACTGAACTAAGAAGTACATTTTTGTATACGGAACGAGCGCACAGTATACTGGCTCCGCCTCCATATTTTACTGCTCACAATTAAATTTTTTGCAGCCACAATGCACATCTGTCAAAACCTGTTGAAACTACTGGGAGCACATTACCTCTTTCAAAGCAGTAGTCCCAGTAGTAAAAAGGGGAATATTCATGACGTCATGAATGTTCCCAGAGCACTGCGACAGGGCACTGTTTGGTGAAAACGGAACGACAAAACTACCACTGGTAGTACTGGCGCAGTGCTCCCAGTATATTACGGAACGCACTCAAAATATCTTGGAATCGTGATAATTTACTACAGTACACGTATGAAGAAAATTAATACTTCATTTTTAAAGTTGGCAACACTAACCGAATGCACTGCAGATGGAATAATTTGTGCGGTTAAATACACGCTACATGAATTTGGGCTGGACTTTAAAAATATTATTGGCATCGGCACTGACAATGCGAGCGTTATGACAGGAGTAAATAACGGCGTATATGCAAAACTAAAACAGGATATTCCAGGTCTAGTGCTCGTTCGATGTGTGTGCCACTCAATTCAGTTTGCCGTATCCCATGCTACAGAAGGTACTTTACCGAGAAATCTGGAGTTCATGATATCTGAAACATATAATTGGTTCTGCCATTCATCGGCACGGCAGGCTCAATATAAAGAGTTGTACAGAACGATAAATGAAGACCACGAGCCATTAAAAATCGTCAAAGCTTGCCAAACTCGATGGCTATCAATATACTCATCCGTAGAACGAATATTAAAACAGTGGCTGGAATTAAAAACGCATTTTGAAATAGAATCCCGGCAACATTATACTGCTGAGATATTGTACCATATGTACAGAGATGAGAGCAACTTGGCTTTATTTTCATTTTTATGTCCTATATTAGAAGAGCTGCAACGAGTTAATAAAGCATTTGAGGCCAGAAATGCTGACCCATGTAAATTATTTAAGGATTTATCCATGCTTGTCGGGTTCTTGGTCACTAAAATTGTCATACCACGCCCGAATATTGATCCCCTAACAATAAATTTGGAAAATTGTTTGGACCCAAGGCCATACCTTGCCTATGCATTTGAATCAAAGATACGCGATATGAGAGAAAGGAATGTTATAAATCAAGAAGCTGAAAATGATCTGCGGCGAAGATGTGTTAATTTTATTTTAAAATTAATACACCAAATACGTTCTAGGTAACAGATGTCTTTCTTTGCCTATGGCCACTATAAGCATTTTTATTCATTTACTATTATTTATGTTCCAGATTGCTACATTCCAACATTGAAGTGCTACAGAAAACCGAATTACTGTCATGTAAAAATGTATTAAAGATTCACAAGGAATCTTTAAGTCCTTTATTGACCCACTTGCATTATTCAGATGATGTCATCTCTTTAATAGAAACGCAATGAAATGCGATCAATCTAACGAAATGGCAAAATGTAAATAATACATTTGACTTTTGGTCAGAGGTGAAGGAATATGAAGACGCAGCCGGCAAAAAACCATTCAAAGAATTGTGTGATTTTGCCCTTTCAGTTTTGTTATTGCCATATTCAAATGCAGAGGTGGAAAGGGTTTTTAGTGTCATGAACGGAGTAAAATCCAAACTAAGAAATAAAATGACGCCTACTATGGTTAATGCAGTTTTGGACATACGTTGTGGATTAAAACGACATGACAAAACTTGCTGCACTTACAATTTACCTGACAAAGTGATTAATAAAGTAGGTACAATCCAAAGTTATAGCCAACCTTCGACCTCTGCAGCTGCAACGGCAACGTCGGCAACACAACCCGAAGAAACTGAAGAAGATTTAGAAATGTTTGATTTCTTAGATATAATTTAGACTTAATAAAGCGAACTGTTAAATAGTAAAGCTTTTTATTATTTCAACGGAAATTTGACGGAATTTTACAACACGCTTAGCGGAATTCCAAAATTTTTGTTGGCAACGCTGTTCAGGCTTAAGACTTGCCGGCCACGTAATGAGGATGGAGAACAACTGCATTCCGGTTTATGGTATCCGTAATTTCCAGAAATAGGCCAGAAGGTAGACCCAGGATAAAATGGATAGACTCTGCGACATCTGACGGAAAGGCAATGCTTAAACTTGAGACATGCTACAAGGAACCATCAAACTTTCAGAAATGCCCTAGAGGAAGCCAAGTCTCTCTGGCCGAGAAGGGAACAATTGAGAAAGGACCACACTGGATCCCGGTTGTAGAGCCCAATAAAGGAGCAAGTAAATTGTGCGTTCTTCAGTCATCAATCAATCATCAATCATAAAAATTATGGTTTTAATTCTTGATTCACGTACAGATTATTTGGTGAAAATTGATACAATTATACACCTCAAATTGTCATACAAATCTATTAATCAGTTAGTAACACTCTAGCAGGAAATCGAAAATGGTTTTCGATATTCAAAATGCATTTTGTAAACCAAAAAAAAAACTGCCTACAATTCTGCATTGATCACGTAATTTCTTGTTCTGAAATGTTGAGAATATGACAACAATCTTTGGTGAATATCACGTCATCGACCACAATCATATAATTCACATTAATCAGGCATACACAGAAGCCCGAGAAATGGTTACTAGTTTGCTTCGTTCTGCTTGACGCTTGACCTTCACATCGTGTAAAATCAAGAAAAGACTTGAATCATGGCTCGAATGTAAGCGATTTTGGCTCTAGAAAGCTAGATATGACTCAACTATCTGCTCACAATATTTTGACTGATGTAGCTTGACGCGGTAAAACTTGTTATAAGAGTGTTGTTTTTTGCAATAAGAGAGCATAGAATACTTGTTTTTGAAGAAATGACCAATTACGCTACACAACAAATTACCTATCTTTTTTTGAAATTTATTATAACAAATGATGATGAGGTTTATTTTGGAAAAAAAGGAAATTGTAATGGGTAAAAGGTGTTTATTCCAGACAATTTTTAGAAAGCTTATCAATTTAAATATTGGCTATTACTACCCATAATCATTTTCAATTTATATGAAGCTTGTCTTATCTGGACGCCTTCACGATAAAACCTTAAAGATAGTCAGGGATTCATTTCCTCATGAAACTTCTTTTTACATAATGATATTTACAAAACTGCATCACTTAATGGCAAATTATGTTCGACGGATTACTTAACTGATTCAAAACAATTGTTTAACGTGTGGTTATCTACATTCAGCCCCCTCTGCTGACATGCTTGCGGGACTGATAGTACAGAGTTTGGAATGCCTCGGCAAAACTTTTAGCTATAGCGTGTTGTTCATAAACGTAGTAATATTCGCTTGAATCGATGACAAATCAAGCTTGTTGGAGTTAAATCAGGCAAATGTGTGAACGAGGAGATGGTAATCGATGACTCTATTGCTCTGGCTAAAAACACAGTGACAAATCCCTGAGAATCAAAAAATGTTATAATCAAAATTTTCGATTTGATTCGATATTCGGCTGCGGTCTGGCAGTCAATCCGGGAAAACCTGAGTTGATTCTGTTCACAGGAAAAGTGAAAACTCCCACCTTCAACCTCAGCAGGTTGGAGGGGCACAGTTTCACTTTATCCTCTACAGTGACATTTCTACGCCTAATACTGGATCCTAAACTCAACTGGAAGTCGAACATCGACGAAAGAGTAAATAAGGCCTGTAGAGCCTTCTACGCCTGTAAAACGACTTTTGGTAAGAGGTGGGGTCTTAAAGCAAAGATGGTCTTGTGGATGTTCACAGTTGGGATACTTCCTAGTCTCACGTTTGGTTCGCTGGAATGGTGGCCAACGATGAGCAGGATCTATAATGTCATAAAGTTGGGAAGGGTCCAGAGGACGGCAACAATATGGAAAACAGGGGAAAACGAGAACATGCCCTTGGTGTTCTCTTGCACCTACTGCATCCCGCACAACGGGAACTTGCAAAATCAAGATAGCAAGACTTTTTGCTCATCATTAAGTGCCAAAAGTCTTATAGTGAGGAGCGAAAAGTCTTGTCTTCCACATTTAGCAAGACCAAGACAAGTCTGCAAGACTTTTTGCAAGACTTTTTGCAGCTAATCGCTGCAAGACTTTTGGCACATAGTGATCAGCCAAAAGTCTTGCTATCTTGATTTTTCACTCTTCTGTAGTCATGTCTTGTCTTGGTCTAGCTTTGGTTTTGCTAAATGTGCACGCAAAGGCAAAACTGCAAGACCAGTCTTGCTCATAACTACTGCGGAGAGACGAACGAAAGGGAAACACTTATTTACTTCCTGTGTAAATGCCCGGCTTTAGCTAAAAACCAGCCCACACAAACTAGGCAGTTACGTTTTGGAAGACAACTGAGATCTCCAGACTGGAGACCACATCATCGACAAGCTTCCTAAATTCCGCAGGTTGGTTTTAGGTATACATCACACACGACCAAACAACCACTGAACATGTGGTGTGGAGAGTTGTAACAGCATAATGGCGCGATCTAAATAGTGGGCGCCACTTATGCGAGGTGTTACCCCCTTAGCCAAAAGCCCGGAAGAGCATGGCCAAGGAGCCAACACCATACATAAGAAATAAAAAGAAAATCCGGAACTCCTACGCCGGCCACACGGAGTTGTCTAGCTCGCCGGAGGGGTCGTGGGGTGTGTGGCCGGGGCTTACCGAGGCTGGTTCACCACTCACCTGTGACTATGTAACTTGAACTCCGCCATCATCCTTTTCCGATCATCGTCTGCGACGCGTCACACCCTGAAAAGGAAGTCATCCGTCCCAACCATTCCCAAGAAAAAATCTAACAACTTGAGTTCATTCTTAATAACTTAAAAATTGTTTTCTTTTATTTCAGACACATTAACAAAATACTAGAAACACCAATAGGTAATATCAATATTCAATGGGACACGATTAGAACAATGTCATCATAGCTCAATACATTTACAGTTTCAACATAAAAACATTCACAATTTCCCCGGTAGGGATACTTCCGTATGCTAACTGATTTGCAAAACGTCTCGTATTGGTACCAATTTCGCTTCGTTTTACTCACAAGTGGTATCAACAAATATCGTGTCCAATTATAATTACGAATAAGTTATTGGAAAACAACCAGAAAATTATTTTGCAAATAAAAAAAAAATTTAAGCCAATATTTTATAATAAAATTAGAACAAATAAAAAGGAAATTTCGGTTAAATTATTACATAACAATTGTACGGGAACAGTGAAAGAACAACAATTTATAAAGTATTTGCTTAATACCGTTAAAATTATTATTTGAGTAATAAAGTTAAAGTTAATAAATGAAGGTAAAAATTTGTGTTATTTTATTTATTTGTATTGTGTAAATCTATATATGTGTGTATAGCTATTTTAGATATCTTTTTTTTTCTTTTGAAACCCAAATTTACTACCACCTTTCCGAATATATTGCAAAAGTAATATACAAAGTAAATGCCATACCGAAAAATCAATACTTCTTTGTTCCTTCTTAAGTTGGCACGATACCTTTATCGCCCTTAGTCCAATCAAATTAGGCCGACTTCACCATCTATATCCGTACTTGAAAAGTGTTCACCAGGCGCAACGCTTCATGACCAAATCTGCCACCAGGCAATTCATTAATAGTACACTGCCGTAAAACACCTCGGTGACCACTAGTGAAATGAAGCCGCAATGCATGTGCCTCTTCTTCTTTTCCTACACCAAGCCAATTGACCAAAAATGTGAATCAACACGGCAGCCAATCACTTCCGTGTTAATGTGCCGAAATTCTTGTACTCTCTTGAGAAACGCCGATGATCTCAAGTTGACCAACAGACGTGGAATCCAAGGTACACCAGAATAGCACCACCCAAATATTCTCCTTCGAAATTTGCTGCTAGATGAGCAATGACCGCCTTGCTACACATACGATGAAAGCCTTTTTCGTCTGCACGCTGCAAATCGCCAGGAAATGAGAAGCAGGATTCCTTGTCGCTGGTTTCTTGACCCCTTCTGGTTGGTTGTTTTGGAAGACTTCTTGGTAGCTTCTTGATTACCATCAGGTTGGGAGCGAACACGGTAGCCGCCACTATTTACTCCGTCATGCAAAAAAGCCAATTGCAAAAAAACCGATTGAAAAAAACTGAATCTCCTGACTGATTGCAAAAATATTAGTAAATCATTCCAAAAAAACTCTACGAGCTGACTCACACTAACTGAACTCCCAAATTTTTCTTTTTTCCCTGACTAACTCAATTATTTTTTTGTTCTCGCCTACCTCTTTTTAAATTTTTCCTTTTCCTCAAAAGTGATTTACAATAAATTTCCCATTGCCTACAAGGTGATTTCACAACTAAATTTCCCCACCCAAATAACTAATAATTCCGACCGTTACAGAGTTAGCAAAACCGAAGCAGAAATATTTCAATATGGAAATTTCAGATGTTTTAAAATTGTATAGATTTATATTGGGTGTTTAATTTTGATCAGTCCACTTACTTTTTGATGCGAATATGGCTAGTAGTCCAGGGAAATTAGCATTTTAAGGAAACAAAATTCCAAAATGTCTTAAAATTGGTACACAGCTTACTTGTGACTTTTTAAGAAAACAATTTCGGAATCCAAAAAAAATCGTGTTTTTTCCGAGTTTTCCATATATCCCGGTTTCTATGGGTCATGCAACTCGGTGCAATGAAATTGTCTACAACTTTAGGTTTTACAAAAATCTTGACCCGATTAACCCTTTAAAAGTTATTCAAGGTCAAAAATTTCGAATATCACTTTTTGGCAAAAATTTCATCAAAAACTGATATTTTCGAAATTTACAAAACGTTATTGCCTACAAAAAGTCCTGTTGTCATTTTGTCGAAAACTTAACCATTTCAATGTTATTCAAGATCAAAGTTTGCAACAATCACTTTTCGACCAAAAAACCACTCAACATTTTGAGCTCTCTCATGGAATTGTACGATCTATCGAAACCGAGATACAAAGAAAACACGATATCTCCGGCGGCCCTGTTTTTTTTTGTGATAAGTCCCAAGGTTCCAATGTTCAAATATTTAGGATCATTGGTTGAAGGAAAGAACGACGACGTTCACAGCCGCATCGGCCAAGCAACGCATATGGAAACGAACAAATATTACCATCAAAACGAAAGTACGTCGAACGTTGGTCCTTCCAATTCTTCTTTATGGATCGGAAAAGTGGACACTGCTCAAGCCGGACGCCTCGAGGTCTTCCAAATGCGATGCTTGAAGTAGATTCTTGGTGTCTCACTCCTCGATCGCCTTCAATAGATACTGATCAAAGAAGAAATACGAAAACTTCGACTACGGTGGATTAGACATGTTTGCCGAATGGAAGATAACCGCCTGCCAGGTAAAATTATCTGGCGGGACCGTCCGGCAGAGAACAGAATTCAGCGATCGTCACCAAAGAGAACCTGGCTAAAGAACATCGACTTAAAGAATAAACGATTATCAGTTGTCGAGACTCGAGACGTCGCCGAAAATCGTCAAGAATGGAAACAAATCGTGAATGTTCAGCGTCACCGAAAGCAGCTGATTTAAAACAGAATCACCTTAAACTGAAATTGCACTTAGTTCAATAGTAGGGTGGGGAATATTGCAGCCGATTTCAAACAAAAGAAAAGCAATTCCGTTTTGCTCACGCTAAAGCTCACGAAGGTTACAAATGTCAAAACAATTTTTTCAACGACACCCAAGTTCGATAACGTTATTATCTTAGTTACGAAGTCTGTGACCCAGCATAAAATCGAGCTTTTTTAAATTATTTCATCCGATAAAAACTTTGCTTAATCATGTATGTTTTTTTTTCACATCTGGCACTTCATAATTATTAAATATCAACAAACAAAATTAATTTTTTTTCTTAAATCTCATATTAAATAATAATTTTCTTTTATGATGCTAAAAGGATGTTGCTCATAAGATTGACTACAATCCCGAAAGTTCACAATTGAGTACTTATCAATTTAACTATCCACACCGCAGTAACAATAGAGCATTAACTTGCTATAAATAAATTTGTGAACTATTTTTAACGATCTTTTTCATATTCCCTTTCAGAACTAGCTTAAACTAAATAAAGTTTATAAAGTACTGATTAAGCTACAGTTGAACCTCGATTAACCGGGCTGCCGGGACCAAGCCTGACAAGGATAAACACCAACGTTCGACACTTGACATTGGATACTCGTAGTTCGAGCATCGGCCACACTATGTGTCCTACCATCAAGCGTCCAACGTTGGAAAGTAGCACTAAATAAATTCTTCAATGAAACATTAAAAGAAAAGTTTGTGTCTATCTCTCGTCGGCGCTATACCTTCGATGTACTATGCTTAAAAGAGGTTTTTGAATAGTCGTGTTCCTTTTCTGCTTTTTTTCCTTGTATTTACTCCCAACTACACCTGCCCTTACAGAAGTGTAGATAACTAGAGTAAATACGCATCTAACACCCACTAGGGGAATATCGCCATTTGCAGTCTATTGTGAATTATTTTTCACTTACTAAAAAGCCGATAGATGAATTTTCATTGAATTGTGACGAACTGACAGTTTTCGGTGTTATAAAAAGAATCAAGAATTTTTATGTGCGGTTTTTTAATTTTTATTTTTGTAATGGTAAGTATTAAGTACCCATATTATATTTACAATAATTAAACACGCTTTTATTTACAGGAAAGTTCAAAACGTTACCCAAAACAAAAAAAAATTGTGTTCCTTTTAAGTTTTACTCCGGAGTACTTAAGAGTAGAAAAGGAACACGGCTAATGAATTGATGGTAAAGCATAATTGACGAAAACATTAACACATTATATTTACAACATATTATGTATGTGACACACAATATAAAGGGAAGGTCCAGGGGAGGAAGGTCCAAGCTGAACAGGGAGTTGTTGCTGTTCTTTAAACGAAAAAATTGTGATAGCGTGATTAATGTTATTATGGAGAAAAATTGATTAGTAAAGATGCAGAAAAATATTACAAAAATGGGGCTCTGTCGTCTCAGCTACTTCAGGCAGTGGTACTGCAAGGGGCTCGTCCAAGTCGTCTTCCTCTTCTATATCTAAATTGTCGTCAATTTGCAGCATGACCCTTCACATTGCTGGCAAAGTTTCGTGCAGTTGCTCACATCCACGCCAACCTCAGCAATCTGTCTTGCATTTGCAAAATATAATCTTCATTGCATTTTGTCGTCAGCATGGTGATTAATCTATGCTTGTTTTTAGAAAACGATAGAAAATTGACATGGGAAACTTTTTGGTGTCATGGTGCTGTTAAATTGTATTTCCACGGATAGCATTTCGGTCGATCTCCTCAAGCGCCCCGTCATGTGCATTAGCTAGCTTAATGCTCTATAAAAGTTGCTCAACATCGAATTGCACCGTTGGGGAAAATCTAGCAACTCCGTTATCACCTTACCAGGAGCTCGAAAAGCTAACGTGTATCCTCTGATCGCGTTGGCAAGCGTGGGCCCATCATATTATTTTCAGTGCTGTTGGCTCAGCTCAGTGTCTTCCACACCACTCGTTATCACATCTTGCACTCTAGAAATAGATAGATCGAACGTGACGAACGTTGTACGATGCCTCAACGAGTGTGTTCTTTTAACGGCAGACAACCATAATGTGTATATCGTGTCGCATTCCCCGAAAGGCGCATTGTGTGGAATAAGTTACGTCCACCCACAGTATGTTAAAATCTTCGTTGTCATAGACTGCCAGATTGTGCTTGTTGGAACGATCAAAGAAGGGTACGCAATATTCGACACACTTCAAATCGAGTTGTTTCATGGTACGACGAACAAAACCCCATGGAAGACAGGACATTTATCAATTGGCAAGATCCGTATTTTTGCCGTTTTGAAGAACGGAATGTCGGACGCCCCTACGCCCCTGGCGCAGCGGCCATTTTTCGTAAATTTTTTTCCCTCTCCCTTTATGAGAACATTTTAGAGACATGTCTTGTAGGTAGGAAATTTAATGTACTTTCACGTAACATAAGGGCTTTTGTTGATAACGTGTATATTTTTCAAGTTGTGGTGGGTGGGCGTTTTCTACATTTTCGCCGAAAGGCTGTTCGCTGTTTCTTCAGGAAATCAAAGTTGCCTAATTCATTTTGAAGGAAATTTATAGTGGTATATACAGGGCCGGCGTTTGGGGTTTTGCGCCCGGTGCACTATGCCCGTATTGCGACCCATGAACTATTCATTTTTGAACGCAGTGAAGAACAATTTAAAAAGACAAAAACACAGACTGGATGGGAGAAATAATTTTCATAGTTTAGGAAAAATATAATATAACACCATAATAAGGCAACAGATGCCTGCGTCGTATCCTAAAAATCCGCTGGCAAGATAGAATTTCAAACGAAGAACTATGGCGCCGTGCCGGCCAAGAAAAGATAGACGACCAAATCAGGCGAAGGAAATGGAATTGGGTTGGCCACACCTTGCGACGCGAAAACGAAAATCTAGCCAAACAGGCCCTTGACTGGAATCCGCAAGGATCCCGTCGAGTAGGACGACCTAGAACAACGTGGAGGAGAACCCTACTAGCAGAAGCCGCAACAACTGGGAGATCCTGGTTGGAGCTGAGAGCTGTCGCGCAAAACAGAGTCAGAGGGCAACTGTTTCCGCCCTATGTCCCATGAGGGATTAAAGGAGCGCAATGATGAATGATGATAATAAGGCGTATAACATAAAAAAAGATTACAAAGATGGGAAGTTTCACATGGGTCAGCATCCAACTAACCAGAAACATTCGATCTCTTCGCAATCAGAGAAATAAACTGTATAACCAGATAAAAAAGAACCCTAATGTCACCGAGGAATTGAAACTGGAATACAATAGGTTAGCCTCAGAATTTAATCTTAGGTCACGTGAGGCCTATACCGCATACATCAATTCCGTTGGAGATAGCATTATAAAAGACCCCAAAAATTTTTTCGATTTCGTTAATTTAAAACGAAAGACATCAGGCTATCCCTCAAGAATGACATATGGTAGAATGCACTCCTCATGCCCCCAAGCAATCTGTAACATGTTTGCGGATAGGTTCAGCGAAATTTATTGTCCCAACTCTATTCCAAGGCACACTGATCCAAGTGATGCGGACCCTCCAGTTCTCAAATATGATTTATGCCTGTCGATTGAAGATATACTGACTGGTTTAAACAACCTTGACCCGAAAAAAGGTTATGGACCTGACAATCTGCCCCCTAGTTTTTTGCAACGATGCTCAAATCATATCTCATTCAATCTGTATCTCATCTTTAACAGGTCATTATCGTTAGGAAAGTTTCCTACGTTGTGGAAGAAATCCTACCTCATACCAATCCATAAGGCGTCTGATAAGCATTTAGTGGATAACTACAGAGGTATTGCTATTTTATCAACAATCCCCAAACTATTCGAAAAACTCATCCACGACAAAATTTCCCCTTTAATCGACCCACACTTAAATGAACAACAACACGGCTTCAGAAAAGGGCGTTCGACCACTTCAAACCTCATGGTCTTAATCTCTGAACTCCTCTGTATCATGGAGAAGGGCTATCAAATCGATGCTATTTACACTGACTTCAGCAAGGCCTTTGATAAGGTAGACCATCATATTTTACTTGTTAAACTCTCAAAATTTGGAATAACAGGTTCTGCTCTTGAATGGTTAAGATCATATCTCAACGGAAGAACACAGGTTATCAGATTTCAAGGATTCCTTTCAAAGGAAATCGATGTAACTTCCGGTGTTCCTCAGGGCAGTCATCTTGGCCCTCTTCTGTTCAATATATTCATCGCTGACCTCTCCAAGAAATTAGAGAATATCCCGCATCTCTTTTACGCGGACGATCTCAAAATATATAGTGTCATTAAGTCCCAAACCGACGTATCCTTTATTCAGTCGAATCTCAATGCATTACAAGACTGGTGCACCACTAATAAGTTGCATCTTAACATCAACAAATGTCAAGCAATTACCTTCTCTCGTAAACATAACACACAGCAGTATTATTATCATCTCAACGACACGGTGTTGAATCAAGTCGATCACATTGTCGATCTAGGTGTCGTTCTGGACATAAAACTTAATTTTAATTTGCACTATGATAATATTACTGCCAGAGCCAACAAACTTCTTGGCTTTATAAAGAGAAGAGCTAAAGAATTCGACAACATTTGGGTCACAAAAACTCTTTTCTGTTCTCTAGTCCGCTCTATCCTGGAATATGCATGTCCCATCTGGGATCCCATATTTCTCATAAGTAGCAACAGGATGGAATCAATTCAAAAGAAGTTTATCCTCTTTGCTCTGAGAAGTCGACACGATCCGCGAGATTTTCTAAGCCTACCACCCTACACGGAGAGGCTCAAAGTCTTGGACCTCTTGCCACTCTCTTCTAGGAGAAAATTTCTTATCGCGTCTCTCACCTTAGAAGTCCTTAACGGCAACCTTAAAGTGCAGTTTTTGTCGGATATGATCAAGTTCAATGAAGATACCCGACTTACAAGACATACGAAACTGCTCAAGGAAGACCCACATCGGACCGAGTATGCAAGGAATGAGCCCGTTAACAGATGCTGCGTGGTCTTTAACAAATATAGATCATGTTACTCCGCTTCAATAGATAAAGCATCCTATAAAAAAAGACTTAAATCCTTCCTGACAACCTAATTACTAACACTCCTTAGAATTAAATAATTATATATGCCAGTGTTTGTCTATAAGAACTCTCTGTGTATTTAGTTTAAGTACGCCTTGTTTGGCAAATAAATAAATAAATAAATACCTGTGAAAACGTCGTTTGCGGAGAAGAGTGTAAGAGGGGACAATGGGGTGGCCACATTTTTTGAACTTTTTTCTTTCACTGAATTTTTGAATCAACTTTTTGACAGCAGTTGTTTTTGTCTCCCTTTTGCTAAGAAAATCAAAGAAGAGAAGGTATGTCAGAAGGGAGGATTAAGATTAAACACAACAAGCTAAAGCATTCTCTAACGTATCGTGCGTTGGAAAAGTTGACTCTTTTGAAAACCACCAGACAATTGTTGTTGGTTGGCCCGGCCCGTGTGAAACTGGCCATATTAATTTGTTAGACAGTAAAGGAGCAAACAAAAAAGAACAATTAAAGAAGAATTCTCTCCAGAACGAATTTTGTTCTCTTAATTTCGTTCATTTACCTCTTCTTGGAACAAAATTTAAGTGTAGAAACAGCGCCCTGAAGTTTATATCAATCACGGTAGACAGCAATACACGATACATAGCTATCGGAATAGTTTTTCATTTGGGTGAGTGGATGTGGATCTGGTGGTGCAATATTCAAAAAGTGCTCCAGCATTGCATAAATAAATGAGAGATTGCAAGATTTTTTTCCTGCTTCTGATTCTCGAAGACAAAAGGTCTCTCCAGAACTTTTCTTGAATAAAATTTTATGAAAATCTCGAAGCTAAAATCTCTGGAAACTTCTTGCACGAAGAGAAGTAATATTCCCCCAGTTTTTCTTGCATGAGAAAGTACAGTATTGGGTAATTTGTGTAATTTTTTAAACCCGTAAGAATACTTTTCATTCACTTTTAAATCTTAATTTCTAAAATTGCGCCCCCGACAAATTGCGCCCGCTGCAAGTGCACCAATCACACCTACAAAAGCGCCGCCTCCGAGATATATAGTGCTCAACTTCGAAAAACGTATAGTTTTTGAAATATAACTGAAAAACTGAAAAAAATGGGAAACTATTAAGGATTTTGTGTTTTCGATTGTGAAACCGACCTCATACAAGTAAGCAAACTTGAAATTCGGATTCAGCACCTAATTCATTTAAAGTAGCACCGTTACATTTAAAATCGCTGAGAAAAAACTTCCGCAAATATTCTTCGAAAAAACCATCATTTGACTGGGCTATATATCTAGTAAAAATGTGTTCTCACAAAAATTTACACAGATATGACATTGACCCCCTTGAAGGTTAAAAGAGAAAAATATCAATTATATAATTTTTGCCGGTTAATAGAGGTTCCGATTAAACGAGGTACGGATAATCGAGGTTCAACTGCAATTGTAATGTAATAATATACTACAGAGCGGCATTATATACATAAGTTTGAACTGTATCAAACACAATTTATAAACCAAATAATTTTTGCGGCTATCAAAGTTTATTTTAAAAAAAAAATTGGAAAATTTAATTTAAATATGTGCGGTTGGTAAAAAACTGTCACGCGGTAAAATAACCGGTAATAGAGGATAAATCATGAATGCAATCAATTTAAATTTAAATTGAAAAAAATAATTTGACGCTATTGATCACCTTCTGAATTCATTTCGTTAAAAACCGTTCCGATAGCCTTCAACTGAAATATCAATTTATCATAGAAACATTAGTTGCAATTTAATTTCGCAATTTCGAAAATTGATAAATAAATATGACAAAAATATTTATTTGAATTCACTCACATTTCTACAATATCCTGACATTTTTTTTATCTTTAGAATCAGCAATACAACAAATATCCGGGAAAGATTTCAAACTCACTAGATTTTTACAAAGAAAGCCGTAGGTAGTATATTTAATTCAATTAAATCAAATCAATCTCAAGAGGTTCATCAGACCACAAAAGATAAGCAGATAACAAACACGTTCCTCAATTTTTGCACAGAATGATCTGCAAAAAGACTTTCAATTTTTTGCACTCCACAAAATTTGCACTTTGTACCGAGTTAAATAGTACAGATTAAGAAGGACTATACCGGATAATAGATAAACACAAGATCTAGATAGACTCTAGACAGAACAACAGATCTCAAAGTAAATCGCTTGCAAAATAATTTAAAAAAAGGTTGTTATAGGTGTGTAACAAAATGTGTCGTTCGCGTTCAATTCAGTCACTGAGGAAGCACTAATTTAATGTGGAAAAACGTTATTTAACAACTCACCGTTTTTTTTTATATATATATGTATGTTTTATAAATAAAATCTAATCAGAGCTAAAGTTGTCTGGCAAGTTTTAGATAGAGTAAGCTTTTCCGACCGGCTTCGTGCGACTCTCACCCGATGACTACTAAAACGAGGCTTAACTCATTCTGAGGTAGAAGGTCTATAAATTATGTGTTAGCAAAAGCTCCTCTAGCTTTAGCACGAGACCGTGTATCTTTTATTATGCGGCTTTACTATACTTAACCACCTGACCATCTCCTACTCGAAAATATGTATACAAATAATATCATTGAATAATTTCATGAATGTATTCATATATATGTACGTATACAAGTATGACGAATCGAATATAATAAGATTCTGTTTTTTCAGTACTAATGACAGGGAGACACGTGAATTTTTTTTATGGTCTATTTTAGTTCATTTCTACTTTGAACCCTATTGATCCGTTTTCGAGTATACTTTTAGTCAAATAGAGTAAGAACTTTCCAAATATGTTGCCCATTAACAGTCAATAATAGCAATCTGACGTCATTTAAGTGTTTGGATATAAAAAGAGACAATTTTGCTCAATATGTTTTTAAACGACAATTAGATCGTTAATTTTATACATTATTAACCTGCTATTATCAAATCACGTGAAATTTAAATTTATGCACATAAAACTTAGTATTTTATCATATCAGATTGGTTCTTACGTTTAATTAAATTATCTGAAGTGATTAATTTAAATCGGTGTAAAAAGAAAAAAAAAACAGTGGGTGTGTGTACTTAGTATGTACGCGCATTAGAAGTTATACTTCTTTGTCTTGATTTTAAGACTAAGTTTTAATTTGCATACAAATAATTTATCAGATTCTTTTTATTTTTGTGCGTTAGAAGATGGAAGCACATCATGATACCGACACAGAGCCAGAGCCGGCGCTTGGGCTTTTTGCGCCCGGTGCACTATGCCATATTGCGCCCCATAAGCTGTTCATTTTTGGACGCAGTGAAGGACAATGGAGAAAGACACAAGCACTCGCCGAATGGGTGAAATAATTTTCATAGTTCGCGCATAACTTAAGATTGCACTATAATAATGAGTATAACATAGAAAAAGATTACATAAATAGGAAGTTTCACATGGGTCAACATCCAGCCAACAAAATTCCGCTGAAAACGTCGTTTACAGAGAAGAAGTAGGCGAGGACAATGGGTCTGGCAGATTTTCTAACCTCTGAATTTTATTTTTTGAATCAACTTTTTGACAGCTGCGTGTTTAGTTTTTGTTGTTTGTCTCCCTTTTGCTAGGAACAGAAAAGAAATGACAGAAGGAAAAATTAATATTAAAAGCAACAACAACAAGCTAAAGCATTCTAACGGGTAGTTTGTTGGACAAGTTGGCTCTTGTGAAAATCCATGCGATTCTTCATCGAATTTCAAAAGGGAGTTGGCGGTTACAGCCAATTTTCGTTGGTTGGCCGGTGTGAAACTGGCCACAGTAATACTCCGGTTTCACGGGCCGAACTGCGTCCTCGCTCGCTCTTTTTTTTCAAAGTTTTAAATTTTTTAAACCTTAAATTCTGAAATTGCGCCCCCGACACATTCGCACCTATGAAAGCGCCATCCCTGCGCCGACAAGCTTCAGCCTGTCGGTTATACCGGATTCTAATCCTAAATAAAATCACCTACTAGTCGTCTAGATCAGTGTTTCTCAACTGGTGGTACGCGTACCCCTTAGGGGTACGCTAAAATATATAAGGGGTACGCTAGATACATGCTAGAATTCATTTGTTACAAGAAATCTTGAATAATGATTGGAACACTGGTGCCCAAATATGGAACACTGAGCCACAGATAGGGAGAGCAGCGCTGGGCTGTAGTCAAACTAGCACGACCGTGCATTCATTTTCCCTTTCACCATTCTATCTGTGGCAGTTTAGTCATCATTAACTGCTCAGTATTTTTCCAGTTTCCAAATTTGCTTTGTGCGTGGACTTATTCGTAATTAAACTTTATACAAACTCATATAACGCACCATAATACAACTTTGTTGGGGTACGCATAGTTAATGATACACAAAAAGGGGTACGCGGGTTCAAAAAGGTTGAGAATCCCTCTAGATTAGGCCTTACTATAATGGTCTTAAGACGGGCTTAAGATGTCTCATCAAAATTTCTCAAAACTAGCACTCCATTTCTGTCAAAACGTAATGTATGTTAAGCTTTATATACGGCGACAGCTGGATCAGCTTTTATCTGCCTGATAATACTGCTGGTATTTCTAAGCCTTATTCGTTTCCTTTTGATTTCTTTCCGCCTTAGCTTCTGATTGAAGCTTCTCCTCCACTTTATTCCATAGATCACACGATGTATAGATTTTTTCAAATGTTGTGACATTCCGCGCATGTATCCCTGCAAAGCTCTTCAAAATGTTTAAAAGCTTGGACAAAGCACGGTGTACAGAAACAGAAGGTAATGTAAAAGTGACGACAGATTCGAATACCATAAAATATGGGCGCCTGGTGACGTCAGCCCTAATGCAGAAACAACAGTCGATTTTATATGGGGAGTGTCGCCCACGTGACGTCAGCACTAAAATACTGTATACGGTATACAGTCTTTTACATTACCTCATTTCTGCATTTAATTCCTCCTATCAAACCACTTGTTGCCATTTAATCAGTCACGACTGCGTATTGCTAGAAGGAGATACATTATTCTGCGACTTCAATGATTATTTAAAAAATTTACAAATTATGAATGAAAAACGCCCCTTTTTATATATTTTTTTTTTAAGTAGAGATGCGCCGAATATGGGTTCGACCGAATACCACAAATGTACCGAACCGAATATTCGGCCGAATTATTCGTTTCATTTTTGCGCTTTAAACAGGTTCATATAGTTTGGCGAAGCCCTCTGCGAGGAGCAGCGTTCGCCCGCCGCTTCAACTACTCTTATTTTTATTGAAATTTCTCGCGTGACACATTTGCTACAGAAATAATTTGTAGCAATTTCTACTAAAAAATACGAAATTTGTATTTTTATCACTTTGATTATTGACGTTTTCGCCAGTCGCATGCGCGCTTCTGCTTGGGGAGGTTGTGCTGCTTGCGACTGCGGAGAACTCTCGCTTCATGAATGAAAAGGCTCATGTATTCAAAAGTATTTTTTTCAGCATTTTTTTTTTCAAATTATTTTAAATTTAGGGATGAGAAATATTTCGCATAATTATAGTAAAATTATGCTTATTAAGATGAATAAACTGGCTTGGTTGAGCAGAGGTTTTACATGTATTTAAAAGCGCTGCTCAACCCATATAAAGATAAATTAACTTTATTCATTCGGCATGCGCACATCCCTTCCCAAATTATTTTGTTGATTTTTTTCTGCGTTTGTTGCCGTTTTAACTAAAAAGAGGGGAAATGATAGAATAATATTTATGAAATTTGACAACGAGGTGCGCAGAACTGTTC
The DNA here is from genome assembly GCA_949987705.1 of Thereva unica. Classification (NCBI taxonomy): domain Eukaryota; kingdom Metazoa; phylum Arthropoda; class Insecta; order Diptera; family Therevidae; genus Thereva; species Thereva unica. The sequence goes on along the minus strand of OX465281.1, from coordinate 195,549,692 downwards.
AAATTACCATTATAGTATATGACGTTCTTTGCTTAGCTTACAGCACAGCAGTTTTCTCGGTCAATCTCCGGCATTCCAAAAGGACATGGTCTGTGTACTTTATCACATTTAAGAATGCCGGGCATTGCGTGGACTTACCTTGTCCAAACCGATGGAGGTATGCTCTCGTAACTCACCTCTCCATGCGCTCTCGTGGTGACCCATCCCTACACGTTTGTATTGAGCCAGATTCCTTTGCCACTACTGAAATAAACACCACTTCTAAATTATGTTCACTTCCCTAGCTTCTTCTAGTGATTACTCAATTGAATTGAGCGGGTTAGGGTAACTGAAATATGATACGAAGAGTTTCATACTAAAGGCTGGAGTACAATAATTCCGTTATGTACCGTTTCAATGTCAAAAGTCAGATTGTTAGAATTTTCGATGGAAGTGTTCGTGGAAATGAAATAGTGATTACAATGGATGGTTCGGAACGGTGCGGAATGAAAAAGATGAACAAATTCCATGTTACGAAAAACTCGGAAGACATAACCTACAAAAGTCATTTGGTGGTCAGTAATTTAAAACATAAAAATGGAGGACGAAAAATTAATTGAATTAGTGAAAATATGCCTATTAAAAATATAACTGAACCCGTGTAGTCTTATCAACTCTTTTTTGATTAGAGTGTGTAGTTAAAGTTAGTTAAATTTCCCCTTTTTTTAGTGAAAATCTCATGTTTGTATAACTGACTAATTAAATATGTAGAAAAGCTTTCTAACAACTTGTATTTGTTTTTTATTCAGACATTTACAATCATGCCAATTATACAACTCGTCGGATCGTCCGCGGAGGGAATTTTATTCGGATTTGACATTTGGCGTATTATAGAATCCGTCGAATGAAAAATAACCAAATGACGGTAATGCAGTGTGAAAAATTTATATTGTAGAATCCGCTCGTGAATCGCACTCTATATAAAAATTTTCATTACAAATCCGCATCAAATTTACTGAGGAATTGAAAAATTTCGGTTTTTTTCTGCAATGGAGACTTATAAAATATGAGTTTAATGTTTTTAATCATACTTTCAATAATGAACAAAATAAGTTTACAAATAAAATTCTTTACGCACAACGAACCGAGTTCAGTTTGAAGAAATGGTTCAAATGATGAAAACACATCCGGATATACATATGTATGTATCTGTGAGAGGAAAGCAGTTGGTGTTTTTATTGTAAACTGCACAGGTCCGAGGGTCGCCGTCCACATCATTGCATGAAATGCTATAGCCGGCTGCCCGCAAGCCCTGTATAGCACCGTTACTTACACATATGTAGCTCCTGTACAAGAGCCACGACAATAGTCACTGTACGTGTGTACCACCCGCATCTTGGGGTTGTTCCTGCTGCTGTAGCAGGAGTCTCCTTTTTTGAGTCAATCTCCTTGACTCTAATTCGGCCGAAGCCGTAGAATAGGGACATGCCCTGCTCTTTAAGCTGCGTGAGCGACCTCTCGTCAATACTAAGGGCAAGAGTTTGACTATTCTGGTCCACCTTCCTACCCATCTTTTGCCAAGAGGTCACCTCAATTGGCTGGTTCTTAATTTCCAGCCTGCAGAGCACATGTTCCGGTTCCCTAACATCGTTATCGAATTACATGTAAGGAGTAATTTTAGGCATTAGTAGTCATGAAGGCTGATTAATTCTGTGACTAATAGCCACGAAGGCTGTATTTTTTTGTGATATTTCTAACGATGAAAACTGACTAATTTTTGTAATGAATAAAACATTTTTATAAGTTAAAAACAATGAAATTTTTATTACCACAAAAGGCAAAACCCAAGTGGTGAAATTGCAGTTTCAGTGCGGATCGATAATGCAGAATTCCGTCGGATTCTATAATGCAAATATTTTCAAATGCGGATCGGATGTTCTCCCGTCGCAGAAAATCCGGGGAGTTGTATAATCGGCATGAATATCTGTGCAGTCTATAAGGAGAATAAAGAAGTAAAACCCCCTTCAACAAAAGAGTGAAAATAAATCCGGAGATTTCTATTAATTCACTCTGTCCATTTTAATATATCTACACTCACCTCTTTTAAACTTTATAGTTGTCAAAAACGGAATGAATAGGCTGTATTGTAGCCAGTTACCCAACTCCACGGAAGTGTACGGATACAGCGCGATTTGAAACGGAATCATTGCACTCCAGCCCTGATTATTATTAAAAAAATAATAATTACCCACATTTTTTATTGCAGCCTTTGTTGTCACGACTCAACGATGCACTATCAGTGGTTCAATTGATTGTACACTTTGATTGGACAAAAATATATAATAAATATAGCAAAACTTAATTAATTTTTTAAAACATTGTAAAATATATCGCGACCCAAAAGTACGTGTAGCATTTAAATTGTACGTTATTTGTGACATATGCAATATGACGGACTAAAATTTGAAGTTTATCGTAATTGCGTGGTTGCAGGGGGATGATACACGGGTCAACATGTTGAGCAACACGAGCTTTTTCTGCGCAGTTCGTAGGCCAAGGGAAGGGTCAGGGTGAAGTGTGCGGTGTTGACTGAAACTAGAAACGATTTCTATTTTTCCTCCAGTTGCTTGAAAAATGTTTATGTATGCGTAACTTTCAAGCGATTCTGGGTGAAAATAATTTGGAATGCACACCCACACATATGAAATCGCAATGTTATTACACAGAGTGTTGCGTGTAGCGTGTTGAGTCGTGTATCACCTCTGCTCAACAAACTGACAGTGTGTTGCAGAGACACGTTGACTCGTGTATCATCCCACTTACCTGTTTGAAAACATGTCAAAAGTAACTGTCAGGTAAATCAATCGGGCAACTTAGAAACCTTGCCTTTGTAGTAGTGTAAAATAAGGAATCCGCTACGGAATCCTTTGTAACGATGCAATATTTATGAAAGAAGAGGTGTTAAATTACGGGTTTTCGCGAATGACTTTTAAACTTTATAATTTCCGAATAAAAAACTGCTTGTGTTAGGCACGACTGGCACTTTTTGACCTGGGGTAAAAACTAGAAACTAGCCATGTAGCTGGCTGGAGCATGGTAACTTTTGGTCGAGCTCCAACAACGGACAGGAGCGTATAATTTACGGTGTGTGAAGGATAATTGTTATGGGGGTGTGAGGGATTGCGTTTCAATGTTGTGATTCATTTCATATTCTCGCTCACAGTACGCTGCTGTCCGCTGCTGCATAAGTACTATGTATTGATTACAATGCACTATATATATTATGTACTATGCACTCTGTGCCATGTACTATGTATTATGTACTAGGTATTATGCATTATGTGCTAGAACTATATACTATGTACTAAGTATTATGTACTTTATACTATGTACTAATAACTATGTATTATGTACTATTTACTGTGCACTATACAGGGTGTATCCCCATCTAGGCCATTTCAGCAAATTCGACGGGCACTTGCATACAGTTACAGCCGGCGAATAATGTGAGTGAGTAGGCTGGGTAGCAGTACCTACCGGGAAAATTCTGGGTGGGTAAATTTGAGAATGCATGAGCGTATTACATGAAGAATGCCTCTGGTTCCGGCCCATATTCGCCGAATTTCACACAATAAAAGAAAACTTGCTCTGCATTATCCTGGATGTTGTCTTTATTCTCCATTTCCACTCAAGGCCTGCGTGTGGTCGAAACCTAATTAAAATTAATTTAGTTGGTTAGTTTTCTTACAAGCACGCACGTATAGCAAACAAAAAGGCATGCAACAAAAGTATGCACGCTCCCGCCACTGGCATACACGCTCAGCACAAATTTGTTCGCCACAGGCATGCACGCCTTAAAAAGAAAGAAAGTGAGTCTCTTAATTGTGAATTAGAAGGTGGGCCTACGGTGTACAAGACAACATGTGGTATCAGGCGCGGATTCAAGGGGGGGGGTCACGGGGGTCATGACCCCCCCCCCCCCAAAAGCTCGAACTATGCAATAATAGTTGAGATGGGAGAAACCAAAAGCTGCTGATACGCTTCTGCTACTTGTCGAACATCTTGAATGTCTGAACTGATCAATGTCTCGGTCCAACATGTCTGGAGAAAGCATTTCATTAAATTCGGTAACAATGTTGTCCAATAAAGGAATGAAGATTCTTCTTCTGGAGCTTGATTTTTTGTGCTCGTGCTTCTTTGAATTCCTCATCCAATTGTGCAGCGAGATGTTGGGCTTCAGTAAATAACCATCGAAAACCAGAATCTACATCACATCTTTTGGTCAGCAAGGGTATCTTTGATCATATCCGTTGCTTTTTTTAAATCCAATGAAGACGTTTGGAGTATTCGGCTCAAAGGTAAAGTTGTACCTGATACGTACAAAAAGTAAAAGCTTATTATGTTATTAATGACTATGATAAAAAATCAAATAGTACGAGTATTATACACGCCTAGAACGTCATTTAACCAAGCAGATGAAATCGGAAACTCTAGGCTGAGAAGTACAAGACGAATATTTGCCGCAGCAAATGCAGATTTCGCGTCCTCCCACACCGAAATCTCATTAGGTGCGTCACACATTTTATTAATTGTTCACCCTCAAACTGCATGTGCCCAACGTGATTTTCTACCCAACTAGTAAAGTTGGTTTCTACCAGTCTAGCAAAGTCCTTAAGTGATTTGCCACCAAGATGTTTTTTAAAAACCTTTGCAAAGCCGTTAGCCAAAGCCAAAACTGCTCTCATTGTTCCTGAAGCATTGCGACAATTTGTAACTTTAGAAGATTTTAATAAAGAATTGTTAACAAATGAATAAATGATTACTGCAAGAACAACGTCTTGCGTGAATGGCTACTTTCGTCAAGTCCTGACATACCCCTTTCAAATCAGACGCCATTAGCGAGCAACTATCTGTTCTAATTCCAACCAAATATTTAAGGTCCAAGTCGAATTTCTCACACAGATGAATGACGATATCCTCGGAACGAATTGCTTGGCATGCATCGTAAAATGTGATGAAATTCTCTGATTACTCTGTTGCAGTAGTAGTAGTAGGATAAGCTAAGGTGTTTTGTATGAGAATTGTCGTTCGTCTCATCAAATACAACTCCGCAAAACTTTGCCGCTCTAACTCTATTCAGAATAGCTTTCTGAATTTCGTCTTTGCAGGCTTCCATAAGTTGATTTTGGGTGGTTTTACTGATATATGTCGCGATTGAACCTGCGGTTTCCAAATGATGCTGAAGAGTAGTCACCAAATTCAATGAAGAGTGCCCTGAAGTTTCTATCATCTGCAACCAGACTATCTACTTTTCCGTCAGTGTCACGATTATAGAGAAGTTCATTATCCCTACATAATAACATCGATATCGGCTTTCTTTTACTTGTGAGTCCCGTTGTACACACAGATGCTGGGTTATAAAAAGTCTGAAGGAAACTTTTTTTAGCTTCTACCACCCGCTGATGATATTGGTTCCGTTGGTGAAATGAAAGCGTTCCATTTTGTCCAAGTAAATCGTCGAATGCTTTCAGTGTTTCGCTTTCTTGGTTTACTTTTAATTCCGTGACCCCCTTCAAAACAAAAATTCTAGATCGGCGCCTGTGTGGTATCCTAGGGCCACTCCGGTGGATCACAATGTATCATGAGGTGTTGAGGCTACGAGTTGTACGCGAACGAAGCTATCTAAAGCAGCCTGAAGGCGCTGGTCTGCCGTTTGCTGAACACCAAGCTGTAAGTGAACTGATCAGTACTCTGGGAAAACAAGTATCCGTAAGAATCAAAGTATGGGAACAGATCACTCACAGCTCGCTTTAAGGAACCTGGAAGTGATGATCGACCACAGGCATGGCGGATAAACCTTTCGCTATTTGTGCATAATTTCCGAGAATGCTGCCCAACGTGGGGGGAAACAGATACTTGCGGGCGTGCAGTGTATGAGGCGAATTTTCGTCTAGTCTTTTACAAATAATCAAAAAATCCAAGCGACGAGTGCATGTGGCTGTTGTATGTGCGTGTGTTGGGTGTTTGATACTATGGTGAAAACGGCAATGAGGAAAAGTTGGAATTAGCCCAACTTTTGCGTTACGTTAGTTTGCATTGGAATGTAAGCACTTCGCTAGCTAGCGTGCGTGCTTAAGTAAAAATAAGGCTCAAGATAATTGCCCGTTTTCTTCGTCCTACACAATTTTCTTAAGCCGCAATTTTGCATCCAATTGTGGATGTACAACCAAAACCAAAACTATCGATTGTGACCCGGTCGGCTATCAAAACTCGTTGCGTTCAAGAGTTTGATGAAAATTAGGATGTACATATATGTACATTCAATTTGACCGTGTGTGTGGGCCTTTAGGAAAGGTTGGTACCAAATAACAGTTTTGGAGGAGGCGTTGTGTTTGTTTGACTACCCACCCGGACCACACAAAACGTCGGCACTGCATGCAGTAAGCCTGCAGTTCTGGATATTGAGCTTTGTCTCTACGTCAGCCGTAACAGATTCTATCCATCTCCTCCGGGGAGTAAAAGCGCGTTTTGGCGGCAGTTCGACAGCTCCCTCGACTATCTAACATTTCGACTATAGCTGTTCAGCAATGCATTCCAGATAAAAACGTCGACTGTAAAAAGAGGCTTTCCTCTAAGCCCTACCTTTTCACATGATAATTTATTATTTATCTCCCTAAGAAAAATATTCTTTGTAAAAAAAAAGTATTTTAATCAAACTCCTTAAAGAAGCAAACCTTCCGGCAGAACACGATGTAGTAAATAACAACAACGCAATGCGAAGACGATGTTCGAAAACAATAAATTTACTTAACAACCCTTTCAATGTAGAAGGATTTAGGTCAAGCCAAAGTGTGTTGTATACAAAAAAGGTCAGGAAAATAATAGTCAAAATCGAACAAGCTTTGGCTTCTATTATTCTTGGGTTATTTACTTGGAACATTATTGCAAATGCTGCAGCGCTGCTGATACTCCTCTAGAGGTACGCGGCAAATGTGTTTATGTGAAAGGAGGTCATGATTGTAAAAAAAAATTTGCGCGCTGCCAATGTATCGAGCATCGGGGTATTGATTACTTACCACTAGCCAATAGGAATGCTGTTAAATATGTTCATTTTTTATCAACTCAAATGGAAGTTTCAGCTTTCGCAATTTGTAAATAGAACATGAACCTAGAGAAAAAATGGTTAACAGAATTGCTTGTGGTCAAAGAATAATCAATTTAGCTAAGTTGTAGCATGGAACTAGTTTTTTTTAGTATATCGAGGTAAGTGACCGTTCGAGTCACATTCAATCCATATTTAATCTGGAGTTCATTATACAATATTATTCGTTTTTTATTAATATTTTCGCAATAATGAAGCCAGACAGTTTAATTAGCCATAAATTGATAACACCAAAAGTTGTCGAAATGAAAGGGAAAACTTAACACCAATTATGAAGGCGATAATATTATTTTAAATCCTAGAATAATAGACAATACCTCGCAACCATCATCGCCGTACAATACGTTTTGTATATGAAGACGTAAACTGTACGTGGCCGGAGTTCAGATTTTTATCAATGAAAATAAAGCAACCCACACCACCTATCTGTCACTCAAAACCTCAAAGCAGAAGAATCCAGTTCTTCTAAGCTTTGTCGATTCATTCAATTTGGCGGCAACTGACGTAATCGCCATAGAGTGCCATAGAGTCACTATGACGAAACGAGCCGGCGAAGCGCCAAAGCGGTGGTGGCCCCAATCAGCTGTTATTCTTCCATTCACTGCATAATTTTTTTGCCTTTAACAAATCAATACAAATACATCATCACCGCAATTAAGGCAGCCCCCGTGATTCTTACGCATTAATTACGAATTAACTTTAATAATTATATAATTTCAAAAAAAAGAACACACTTTTTCGCCAATTTTATTTAGAACTAAAACGCACTCCTTCCACCGAAAAAAAAACGGCGCTACGACTCTACTTACCATCGATATAAATAATTGTGACCGAAAATAACTTTAAATTAGCACAGTTGCACTTATTCTTCAACAAATTAAATTTCTTTTAACGTCACAAAATTAAAACATAATGCGAGGCTATTTTAATTAAACTGAGTAGAAACTTTGAAAGCAGAATCACACAGCACCGCAGCACATTTTTCGCGTACGAATTTGTTCGATTTTCCAGTTCACTTAAAAAATGCTGCATACTCGAGTCTGAAGCAAGTGCAGAAGTACGTTTCTGTTGTTTTGGGTTGTTGTACACGGTTTTAGGTGGAAATATATGCTGAGAATCTTCGCGCTACGGTATAGGGCTGTCACAAATCTTGGTTTAAATAGTCCTAAATTCTTAAAGAGGTAACAAGACGCGATGTGAAACCTACTTGTTTTCTTACAAGCGTATCCTTACTGAATATTGGATATAAAATTATTACAGGAATCCTAAATAATCTATTTAAACCGTCCTTGGAAACAATTCTTGGTGGGTGCTGAAATGGGTCTGCTGCTGGTCCAAAGTAGAGATGGCAAAACGGATCTTTTATGAGAGCCGACTCACCGGATCTGCATATTTCAAAAGATCCGACTCCCACAGCCGGTTCAAAAGAGTCATCTCAAAAGAAGTTCTGTTCTATGATGTTCAGAACACCAGATCCATACATAAACTTGCGATTCGGTTCTCTCAGCTCAACTAAATTCAGAGCGGTTTTTGAGTTAAAAGTTCACTAAAACGGTGGTACGAAATGCTATGACTATGACCTAAATCAGAACTTAAGCTTTTTACATCACTGTGTGTACGGTATAGGAAAATTCGCATTTAGCTCTAATTTTAATTCCAATTAGAAATAAGGAAATAGGAATATTTAAATCATTCAATTTAATTGAATACATAAATATGAATTTCTTTTGCTGTATTCATGCGCATATAGCTTTCCTGTTTGTCATAAGAATAATATATTACCTAGTAGAAAAGTACTTTTTAAATCCTGAAACTATCTCAAAACTTAATAATATTTTACAGAGAAAACGATTTAAGGCTCAAGCAGAACCAATCCGTTCCGTCCGTTTTTAAAATTTGGAAATTTGACATTTCCATAAACTTTCCATGAGGCGAACGGAACGGTAGCCACAATCAAGCGGACGGAATGTCAAAAAGAACAAAGGAAAAACGTGCGGAGCGGACGGAACGGATTGGTTGTGCTTCAGCCTTTAGTCGTTTTTCATTTATTCGAAACCCAAAAGGTAATGTAATGGTATACAGTAATGTTCATTCAATCGTTAAAAAAATATAATGTTTCTCCATAATATCTACCTTATAAAAATTCTTAAACATACCATTATTTTATTATCTTAAACATACCATTATTTTCCCTCATTTTACACCCCACACATTTCAACAAAAATGCTCTCAAAGTTTCCTGAAATTCAAAAGCACCGTAACTGCAAGTTGAGCTGAGAGAGCTTAAAGAGTACAAAGATTCGTTGGATCCGAGAAGTATAAGATCCGAAAAGAACTATAAGATCCGGTCGTTCATGAAATTACCGACTCAGCTCAGAATCGCGAACCGATTCATTGACTGACTCATTTTAAAGATGCGGATCTTTGAGCTGACTCAGATCTGAGTTACCCATCTCTAGTCCAAAGTAAAACCTAGTATCCAGAGAGAGAGCGATATTTTTTTCGCTAACGTTTCGTTTGCTAGTATCCAGTTGGAACGAAATTACACAGGTTAAAAATTTCCTCTTCGTTTCAATATTTCGCAGCGAAAAGACCACAAACCCTGGGTGATTCCACCCGAGCGTACACACGACATGAACAAGAGTCGCCAGCAGAGGTGGGTTATGGGGAAGAGGGTGAGATAGGACGATGGAATGGACACAATTCATCGCCCTCTCTCGCTCCTTCTTCTCCATAAATCACCTTTTCAGCCGACTCTTGTCGTGAATTTGAATTTGACTTGGCGATTTAAAAACAATAAATATTGTTTTGAATCATGCAAAATATCAGAATTGTAGGTTTTTTCAATCTTCTTTCATTACGCTCCTTTTATCCCTCATGGGACAGCGTCGAAACAGTTGCCCTCCAGCGGACTCTATTTTGCGCAACAGCTCTCTGACCAGAATCTCTCAGTTGTTGCGGCCTCTGCTAGTAGGGTCCTCTTCCACTTTGTTCTAGGTTTTCCGACTTGACGGGATCCTTGCGGATTCCAGTCAAAGTCCTGTTTGGCTAGATTTTCTTTTTCGCGTCGCAAAGTATGGCCAATAAAATTCCATTTCCTTCCCCTGATTTGGTCGTCTATCGTTTCTTGGTCGGCATGGCGCCGTAGCCCTTTATTAGGAATTCTATCTTGCCAGAGGATTTTTATGATACGACGCAGGCATCTGCGAAAACGCAGGCATCTGATGAAAACTTGTAGGTGATGAATGGTTTCGCAACGGTACAAAAGAACCGTTTTAACGTTGGAGTTGAACAGCCACAATTTGGTGTTAGTTGAGATCTCCGTTGATATCCACAAGCATGCATATGCGCTTCGTGCTTTATTTATTCTGGAACTGACGTCTTCTTCTACCAAGCCATTTTCGGTAATGATACTACCGAGGTAGCAGAATTTAATGGCGTTTGCATTAATCCGCATTTCTTCAGTTTTATTCGGATTTAACCTTAAGCCTGCTAGTTACATATAGAATTCTTTTTTTGTCGTCGTCTGCGTCTTCAGTTGGAGCGTAGCATTGGACTAGCGTAGTACTTCTTAGTCTGGTACGCAGGCGCACGGTAATAATCCTCTCAGAAACTGGTGACCAGCTAATGAGGCAGGACCTGGCTCCTTTGGTATATATTACGTCAACCACTCCTACGGCTTTCAGTATCGTTTCTCCCAGAATATAAGGACTCACCGTTTGGGCAGATATGTTCCCCCGTAACGGGCCATAATGGTCTCGCTGAGTCCCATGATCTTGATTTTATATCGATTCATCTCGTTGAGGACTTCATCCAGCCGTCCCTCAGCAAGCAGTGTTCCCACATGCCATGATCCAATTCGTGTCCTTGTTCAAAAAGCAAAGGTCGTCGTCGTGTTGTCCATCCGATTCCGAGGCATTGTTTGCCGATTCGTAGCAATGGTGTTTTTTATGAGACTCAGCCCAATCGACTAAAAAACTCTGCTTTGCTCGCCATTCGCCCGTTAGCTCCTTCCGAAAAAGTAACCCAGGGGGCACCGCTCGGAGGTGGGATTAGGACTTGCTAACAGGACTGCTAGGTCTCGTCTTTTAACTCTTCTCGGGTGCCACTAGTTTCCGAGGCCTTTGTTAGCCATTCGCCCCCCCAAAGTTTTTCTTACTTTCCTTAATTTTGGCCACAGTTTTTTTTTATGTGGCAGTGCTAAGCTCAGGAGTCACCCTTTGTACTACCAGTCCGTCATGTCATTTGTCATGTCATGGTGCAATGTCTAGCAGTAAGCTTAGTACGGGAGGGAGGGTGGGGGAATAGGTTAAGGATTATAAAGGTACGGGGGGGTATTGAAGAAGGTGGTGATGAACCCTGCGTTTGAACTCTTGGATGTTGTAGGAGCTCGGAAATACTGACTGCGAGAGATTATTCCACAGTCGAGTTGTTCTATTTACAAACGAATTCATATCTTGTTGAGTGCGTGAAAGGGGGAGTTGCAGGTGGAGGGAATGAGACGAGTGGGCTAATCTGGTGTTGCGGGTATAGGATTGCCGTGGAGGCAGGAGAGCGTTTAGCTCGGAGGAACAGTCACTATGAAAGTAGCTATAAAATTTGGTCAGTGCTGCTACATTCCTACGGTGGCTCAAGGGGTCGATGGTGGAGCAAATGGTGTCGCCATCAATTAGTTTAAGGGCCCTTTTTTGGCCCTTATCTAACCATGCTAAGGTGGTTATTGGAGCGCCGCCCCAAACGATGGAGTTATATTCGAGAAGGGGCCGAATGTAGGATTTATAAATAACAGCACGGGCCGATGGCTGGAGGAGGAACTTGCACCTCTTGAGAAATCCCAAGCACTGGGATGCTTGTTTGGCGATTTGGAATATGTGGTCATTCCATCGCAAGTCTTTGGCTAATGTCACGCCTAAGATGTGTTGGGATGGGTCGGCCATTAGTTGAACTTCACCCACTTTCAAAGGTGGAGAGGTGTTGAACTTCTTTTTGGAGATAAGACAGTACTTGGTTTTATCGGAGTTGAATTCAACACGATTCTTCTCTCCCCACTCTAGAATCAGTTTAATGTCGTTATTAATCGACTTGGACATTAGTTCGCGATCATCAAGAGAGGATCTGGCATGAGTCTGTCTTGTATCGACGCTGTACGAGTAACGTAGAGTACCGTCGTCAGCGAAGCTGAGAAGTGGGTTGGAGGGGACTGAAAGTAGGTCATTTATAAAAATGAGAAGTGATAAAATTGACCCCTGGGGGACTCCCGCAGAGATGGGGTGAGACTCAGATTTGACGCCATCCAATACTACCTTAATTGAACGGCCGGAAAGGAAACACTCAACCCACTTATACAGAAGCGAGTCAATTCCAATAGCTTTGAGTTTAGCTAACAAGGCAAGTGCCATACTCTATCAAAAGCCTTGGAGATATCCAAAGCAACCAAACTGGATTCGCCAGATCCATGCAAACTTTGATGGAGGTGCTCTGTAAGGCAAACTAAAAGATCACCGGATCTTTTTTGACGGAAGCCGTATTGTTTGTCGTTGATAAGTTGGTTGGATTCTAGATATCCCATTAGCTTTTTGTTGATTATCGTCTCCATGGTTTTGGAGAGAATAGAAGTAATTGCTATTGGGCGGTAGTTGGAGGGGTCGCTGGAGTCACCTTTTTTCGGTATGGGCTGAACATGGGCAATTTTCCAAGAATCTGGATAAACTCCGGAGAAGTATGATAGGGCAAAAAGTTTGCGCAGAGGTTTAGCCAAAGGTGAGGCGCATTGTTTTTAGACGATGGGGGGTATATTATCGGGTCCAGTGGATTTATTGGCGTCGAGCTTTTTGAGACACCTGTACACCTCGCGAGTCCTGAAGAAAACCCTGTCCATTAAATGAGCGCTGTGCTCGAGGACCGGGGGTAGCATATCAGTTTGGGGTAAAGAAGAATTGGAAGCAAACAGAGATGCTAATAAATCGGCCTTGGATTTTCTGTCTGTTATCACCTTCTTATCGTGGATGAATGAAGGAGTTGTGGATGAAGTGAAATTCTTCTTAATGGAGCTTACCAAGGACCAGAAGTTTTTGCTACCAGAGGTTGCGTTAAGGAATTTACTTCTCAACTTGCTGTCAAATGAATTTTTGACATTCCTGATGGTGACTGCAGGAATTTCTCAGTTTTATATATTCTAGGCGGAGCGATTCACTCGGAAAACTCTTGTATGCTCGAAAGGCGGCTTCTTTGTTTCTAATTGCGTTCATACACTCCTGATTAAACAACCATCTGTTGGGCCTAGGCTTCACAGATTTGGTAGAATGAGGAATGAATAAATGCATTCCTGCCTGAATGATCCTGGTGATACGGATAGCGACAGAGTTGATGTTTTTGGTTCGGAAACACTGGTCCCAGTCAGCGGCTTGGAAATAATGAATAAGCCCCAGCCAATTGGCCTTCCCATAATGCAATACAGTTCTCCTGACTGGTTTGGGAGGGGTGGGAAATTCGAAAGGGAAGCTGGCACTGACTAAGCAGTGGTCCGAATTGCCGAGAGGTGAATCTACTTCGACGGAGTACCTCGCTGGATGTGAGGTAAGAAAAAGATCAAGGAGATAGGTTCCTTGATCAGAAACATCCGGGACTCTCGTGGGATGATCCACAATTTGGTGTAAATTATTGGTGTCTGCAAAGAGCTCAACGTCCTTGCCAGAAACACTGGTGCCATTTGAGTAAGTCAGCCAGTTTACATTGTGAACATTGAAATCACCCGCAACAATGATTTCACACTCAGGATTGGATGATAAGAATCCCGAGATCTGTTCAGAGATAACATCAAATGATGAGGTTGAAGCTTCGTTACTTATGTTAGGGCTTCTGTATAGGAAGCAGAAGTATATGACGTGGCTTCGGAAGATGATTTTAATCCAAAGATAATTAAAATCAGAAGTCGTGCTTGAATATAATTTGTAATAAGCCACGTCATCCCTAACATAGATGGCAATGCCCCTATGGGGGGAGAAATTGTGCACTAAAGTGTACCCGGATATCTGGGGCCGTATTTGGTTTCTCGAGTCGACATTGTCGTCTGTCGATAAATAAAAATTGGCATTTGGCGACACGATATCGTCTCTTTACGTGTCGATAAAGACGTTTGACGATTATTAAAAAGCTCAATTTATGCATGCAATAGACTTTTAACAATTTCTATTTTATTTAAATATACGTGGTTTGCTGCCTTGGAGTAATACCACCCAATTTGATGGTTTTGTATGGCTTCGCTTAGCTGTCGATTTGGTCGTGAAACCAAATATGAAACTTAAAGAAAACCGAGAAGCTTTTTTTGTCTATCGACTCGAGAAACCAAATACGGCCCCTGGTAATGACTTAAGTCATTATCGGGTGATATTTGGGTTTCACTAAGTGCGAGGATTGGAGGTTTATAGTTCAGTAAGTGGCACTCAACAAACGAGAAATTCGCATGAAGTCCACCAATGTTACAGAGGTCAATAGCAAAGCTTGACTTGTAACGGGACTTCGGTTGCGCGGGCTCAATCGCCACATTCATAGGGATATTTTCCGGAATTACATTTGCCGCATCCATCAGAGGCAATAAAATTTGTCCGCGTCAAAGTGTTATGCCTTTTGAAACGGGGCAAATTTTATCGACCGACAGATTTTGGGCGCGGCACCTGCAAGTCCGGGGTCTGAGTTTGCAGGTTGTCATGTACTTCACCTTAAAGTAACACGATAAAGAAGTGGAGAAGTGGAGTCGCAGAATGGAACACTACGAACACTAAAGGATAGCACTAGTTTAAATTAGGAAACAATGAGTTTACAAAGCTACTTCTGGGACGAGGGTAAAAAAAATCCAAAAGGTGGTGAAAATCACTACACGTCTGCCCGGTTCAAAAAGCGAACTTTTATTATGAGTGTATTTTGGCGTTGTTTTATTTAATAATTATAGTAAAGAATAGATTTAGAACAAATTTCAAATAATAAATTAGTGTATTCATAAAAGCAAATGGTGTAATAATTAATAGTATGTGCATCCCACTGGAATGTAAATTAAAAAAAAAAATTCGTCTTAAATTACAAAAAACTATTCAGTTACGTGAGCGTCTATAGTATTTAATGTGCATAATTTAATTGATATTCAAAACTGAAATTTCAACATATAAATATAAAATATTATAAATTATACAGCTGCACAAAGCCATCTGGAACTTTTCATTATTACATGGACTGAATCAGCATCAGAAGTTCTTCTTTCAAAAATGGTCCATCAGAATTCTTTACGGTTTCATTAACATATATCAAAACAGTGCTTGGAATGAGTCTACAAATAGACAAAAAATATGTTAATGTTAATTAATGTTGAAAAAAATATTTATAAGTAAAAATACCTTAAATCATACAATGATTTGTCTAAGTCTTCATCAGAGAACTTTGATCCAGCTGGAGCTGTTAAACCAAATTCCATTGATTCATCACACAAGCAGGATTGAACAAATTCATAAACATCACTTAATTTTTCATATACATTAAATGTTCCCTATTTTATTCACAAAAAAAGAGATTCTAGTTACTATATATAAATGCTAAATTAGTATATACATACTTGCAAATAAATACTATCAGGAAATTTCACACGTATCAATGCATAACGATATTTATTCATAATGCGCATTTCTTCTCGTTCTCTCATCGCTTTGGTCCGCAGTAGTTGGGCATTTTCTATAGCTTCCGTTCGTAATTGTTGTTCCCTCTTAATTTCATCAGGTGTCATACGGAAAAAGTCGGGCGGTAGCTCAGCCTTTTTTGCTTGAGATGGTAGCAGAACTTGTATGTTTCTATCTAGCTCTAATGCTATTGGCTCTGAACAATGTAACGCGTCTAAGAGAACAGTCAGATCAGAACTTCCTTCCATATTTGCAATGGACCAAACTAGATACGGTTCTCCATCAATTTCTGTCTCGGTAAAGCCAGCTGCATTTAAGAATTCCATAGCCCCTTCTATGTACCGCACTTTTTCACAAAAAATTCTGTAATATTTAATTTGTTAGAAATAGTAGCTTCACGTTGAGAAACAGATATGCAAAATTTATTTACCTATTATTCATTCTTATTTTATGGTACTTTTCCTCATCAGGATGATTAATTAGGTTTTCGAGATACTTATTCAGTGTTTCCACGCAACCCTCCGCCTGAAATCAAATAATAATTAATTTTTTCCAAAAAAATGTTTATTAGAATGTATTTTTGTTAGTTTTTTCTGTTTTGAATGGCTTTTTGCGGTTGTTCTATATGACCCGAAAACTTTTGTTAATTGAATATTGGTGAGAACTTGGCAATTGTATGAACTTGTCATACACTACTATATAAGATCTCGATCCACAATACTACTTTTAAATCCTTGTGCAGGTTAGAAATTAGAATAAAATGCATCGTGAAATAGAAGAAAGAAAGAGTGTAGACTCAACGTCATGAGAAAATTTGATATTGAAATTAACTGCAACCACTTTTTAAATTGACCATCACTTTTTGACATTTCAAAGTAAAGGTATCCGGAAAACTATCCCGACTAATCAATACGGGCTTGCTTCCTCCTCGACCTGTCATTGGAGAGAGTAGTCCGAGATTCGGATGTGAAAGCAAGAGGAACAATCCTCTCACCCAGTTAGTAATGGCCTGAGGCTGGGTGCCTTGGGACCTTTGGGGGTGCCGGTACACCAAAGAGATAAGTCCAGAGAAACGCCTTCTGCGATCTAAGGTCTACGTGATCTAAGATCTACCGCTATGCTCCCGAATCTAAATTCCACTTCCTAGAAGATGTTGCCTTTACATCGGGTGACCCCTGGATACTCTTGTCTATACAAAAGTAACAGAAGGAGAGGGTGAAAGGCGTGGGTAGGCAAAACAAATATCGGATTGGTGGTCCAGGTTGGGGGTTGGGCGGTAGGTTGACTTCACGAATCCTCGAGGTAGGCCTCGGACACGACGGACCCAACAGCAGCGACCTAGGCTATGGAATATGGATTTCAACTTTGGAATGTTGGAATGGTCAACAGGACCGGTGCTCTGCCTTCGCTTTTATTATCACTAAAAAAATACGATATACCGATCACCACAGGAAACTGAATGGATTCACAGTAGCATAATGGATCTCAGAACCCGCAAGGTATTTTTCAGTAGATCATCGAATGGAAGAGGAGAGTTTGGAGTAGCTTTCATTATGAAAAGAAAATGAAATCACTGATTCTGAACAGAATATGCACCCTTCATACGAAAATAATATTACATAACATTAGTTTCATGAACGTCCATGTAGCGCCTAGAAGACAAGTTGGATGAAGAGAAAGAGGATTTCTACCAAGAGTGAACTAACGACATCAGGTTAAATAATCAAATGATATTAAAATGGTGTTCGGGTATTTGAACGCTGAAGCAGGAAAAGAAGAGGAGGTACTAGGAGTCGTAGGAAAGCATCGTCTACACAACACTTCCAATGCCAATGGTAGCAGATTGATCCATCTCGCACGCTGGTAGTAAGTTCAACAATTGTTCCGCACAATAATATTCATAAGACTAGTGGGGCCCATGTTTAAACACAAAACGAAAAATAGCAAAAATATCAAACACAAAACTATATTCTCTTCTGACCAAACAAAACAACAGAAAATAAAAAGAATTATCTTATCTTCCTGATAGTAGCCCCTGTTTTCAGCTAGAGGGCCCCTGAGTTATCAAATTTGATGTGGTGTACTAGCAGGTCATATAAACGACTATTTGTAAGAAATTGCAGTTAATACCAATTCAATTTATGTAAGACGACTATGGTAGATATGGGGCATTTGTTTCAACAAAACCCTTACTACCCATAATTTCAATATCAGAAACCGTGGAAGGATAAAATGCAGTAGCACAATTTTTTAAAATAGTCCTTTTGTTATACAAATAAAAAAATATAACATAAAATTAAAAATTTCTTCCGTAAAAATATTAGCACCCCATTTGAAACACGTAGCTAGCGACAGATTTAGGTGCCTCATTTTCTCAAGCTAGCTTCGAAAATCGATGTTGGCTTGGAAAAAGTTAAATTAAGGTGCCGCTCTTGGGGATAACGTAACATAACGTATTTTTCGTAACAGAAATGAGAGGCGTATTTCGCCCATATTTTCACGCCAATATTTTTATAGGAATAGTGACGATGAATGTTTTCACACTTTCGATGGGCTTGTGTTAGAAAATCGGTCAAATTCTCGATTTATTATGACAAGATTGTGCCCTTGTTTCCACCTCTTAGCTTTCAGTTAAGCTCAAGTCTTCGCTTTTCGGGAGCCAGTTGCCATTCAAAATCATGTAGTAAACATGGCTAGCGTAAACGTAGTCGTAGCGTAAACGTAGTCGTAGCGTAAACGTAGTCGTAAACGTTATGATTTGACATTGCAAGTAACAGCTGTTTTTGACATGTTGAAAAGATCGTAAGATTTCTTCTTCTTCTTATTAACGGCTCCATAACGGGGATCCGGTCGTGGCCTTTCGCAACTGTTCTCTCCACCGGTCCCGATTCTGAGCCGATATCATCCAGTTTGGCAACCTGAACGTCATGGTCCAGGCCATCCATCCAGCGGAAGTTGGGTCTTACTCTCTGTCGCATCCCATAGGAGATTAATAGGCTCACCCAAAAAAAAAAGAATTATTGAGGAACAAGCAACATGCCTCGGATACTGGTCGTAAGAATTTACTCCATCGAAAAATCAACTGTGGTTTCTTGGTCGAGGGGAAGCAAAAATTTCCTTGCATTTCCGAGCATGAGATTCTATTGGAACTGAAATTGGGTGATTACTTAGTCAATAGGAGTTTTATATGGCAGGCACTACGGCGACGTGGACTGCCTGATAAAATAATAGAATTGATAAAAGCCCTATATAACAATTCCAAATGCAGAGTTCTCCATAATGGAAAATTATCCGACAGCTTCAAGGTGAGCTCAGGAGTACGACAAGGATGCCTACTCTCGCCTTTACTATTTCTTATAGTAATAAATGACATCCTTGTCGGCGCTCTAGATAGTAGAACAGGCGGCATACAATGGGGTTTGTTAGACCGCCTTAAGGATCTCGACTACGCAGATGATATCTGTTTGCTGGCCCACATACACCAGGACCTCAAAAAAATGATTAACAATTTGGCAACAGAAAGTAGTCCAGCAGGCTTAAGGCTAAATCCAACTAAAACTAAAGAAATGAGGATAAATGCAAACACCATTGAACGGACTGCGCTGAATAACCGTGACGTGGAACTGGTCGATAAATTCTGCTACCTCGGTAGTTTTATTACCGAAAAAGGCGGTGCAGAAGAAGATGTCAGTTCCAGAATAAATTAGTTGGGATGTGGGTTTGACCCTTTCGGTCCACACGATCAACTTCCCAGTATGATGGATGTTGAATATTATGATTGGATATTTTAATAATAAATGAACAATAGGCAATATAGAATATATGTATAATACTGAGAATTTGTCACAATTGTTTATCAATATTTTCGCTAAAATGTCAAACTAAATGTGCGCACCTACAAGATTAGGATGACGAAAATGAATATAAAATTGATGTGTTAATGTTTTTCGGCACCTCAATGAAGTCGAAATAGTTTTTAGTTCGCGCGGTATCGTGCAGGTACAAAAATCACTTAAGTCATTTAAACCAAAAAAACCGCTGGACCGAATATTATAAAAATCTTTTCAGATTATATTGTCGCTAATACGCTTCGAACGGCACCTCAAGTAAGTCAATATCTTTCGTGGTTCGGGCGATATCGTGCAGGTACAAAAATCACTTACGTCGCTTAAACAAAAAAACGGCTGGACCGAATTTCATGAAAATCTTTTCAGATCATAATTCGGTTGATACGCTTCGAACGACACCTCAACGAAGTCGATGTCAGTTTTGGTTCGCGCGATATCGTGCAGGAAAAAATGACCACATCCGTACGCACATACACACACACACACATACTTCCTCCCAATTTTTTGCTTAAAATGCTCCTGGGACCTTGAAAGATGAAAATACGTTGAAATTTTCGATTTCGATTTTCGAAGTGACGTAGCCGAGATAGAAACAGATGTGCAAACTGCAATAGATATTACGAAAATCGTCTGTTTATTGCATAATGTTATCATTGACTACGAAGGCGAAGGTAGCTTTACTTCGTGTACAAAATCACTACAACGACCATCTCTGCGATGGCGCCTCCTCAAATCATTCAAATTTTAGTGTCAGCAACGTTCGAAATATTTTTACGACTTATTTTTGTAACAATAAGTGGCCACCATATTGGATGGTGAATTGGACTTACTTTTGTTTAAATAAATAATAATAAAAACTTAATTACATACCATCAAAAACTAATGCATCCGATACTTCATCCCAGACATGCTTCACTTTCTCTGTTTTTCCTTATAATTAGCCACAGTTGATCCCATAATTTCCTATTCCTCACTTCATTTATTAATTTTTCACAATCCATTTTTCAAACTTCAAGTTCAACTGGTGCCAGCTAACTAAACAAAATTGATTTTTTATCGCGCTGTCATGAATGTTCATGATAGTGTGAATGCATGCGTAATAACTCTGGAATTTTCTTGTAACACCTTGCACCAGCTGAACTATCACCAACTTTCAGCCAGCGTAACCGGCTGCTTAAGATTATCACTGACAGAATGGCCCTTATTCCCCGAATTCCGCGGATTTGCTTTCGCACCGCTGTTTAGTAATTAAATTCTCTTTCGCCCACCACCTCCGAATTCGATACGAGGAAGGTGATATCGTTTTATTGGCACTTCAGTGCCACTTGCACTATAAAATCCTAACACATATCCACGAGGTCTACAGGATTCAACAAGGACACAAGGCGTAGTAGAATTTTTGTGTGAACATTTAAAAAATGTATTCCTTAATTAATGCTATAACATAATAATGTGTAAACTAGTCTACCTATAATTTGCATTTAGCAGCATAATGTCAGTTTCTGAGCAAAGTGTGTTTCTGCGAATCTCACACTCAACGTGTCATTAAAGTTTGCAAGTGTAAGTTTTCTGAAATGTAAAATTTACCTTATCCTTCGTGTTACAATTCTGAATAATTAAACAAGCTGTCAACCCCTTCTCTTCCGGTAATTGTTGATAAAGGAAATCTTTTATTTTCACCTTCCATTCCTTTTTAGGTAAAATTTCATTGCTGACTAAAGGACATCTGAAGAAAACGCCACTGCAGGCAAGATTCCTATTTGAATTCCCAGCCTCAACTGAATCCTTAATCTCTATTTTCTCTAGCTGCTCCTTCAGCTTTCTTTCTGCTTCTAATTCTCTCTTTACTTGAGCTTTAATTGCTGCCAAGGAAGTGTTAAATTCTTTTGTATCCTTCTTTTCAACTCGAGCAATTGCTGCCTCAGCTGCGGCTCTACAAAATTAAATTAAATTAACATATGGTAACTATTACAAAGGATCGTTTTCAATAACTTACTTGGCTTCCTCACTTAGTGCTTTTCTCTTAGGAGGCTGGTAACCGCTCTTGCTGTTGGCATTTTTCTTCTGTTGGGATGACTCGGGTGCATTTAATTTTCTTCCTTGGCCAATGCTTAACTTTTTTTAGTAACACTGATTATATTTGTTACAGTTAAAAATATAAGAAAATTCACCTTAAACTTTGCTTCCTCCTTTTTTTTGGCGAAAAATTTTTTAATTTTTTCAGCAGACATTGTCTATATTCTAGGGGAATGTTCTTTTGGTAGTTTTAATTTAGCAACAGACAGCTTTAGTTCCTCTATTTCTTTAAGAGTACCTTAAACAATAACCAATTATTAATTTCACAATTAATTGCGATTTTTACATGTGAAAACTTTTACTTGGTCTAATAAATTTATCTGTAATAATGGTACCGTATTTGCGCCAAGATATTGCTATCAGAATAAAATTTGTAAAAAGTATGAAAAGTAATACTTTTAATAATGTTATCTGAAGCTCAGAAAATTCTACCGGGCTGCTAAATGATTCTGTTGCCGAATCGAGTACAAGTTTTAAGGAAAGTGCAAATTGTACAACGGCATCCGAAAAATTTTCAGCAAAAATTTTTAGTCCGTCTAAAGAGGTATTTATATTTATAAGAAAATCATCTAGTTTCATTTGTATAGGAATAGAAAAGATATTTCTGGGGACACAAAAGTTCTTTTTAACTCAATTCACTGTGACTTTATAACAAAGATATTTTTCGACAAAAATTTTTGCGAAAAATAATACTGAGATAATCGTAGCAAATTATTGACATTTGTAAGAAAGGGGGTTGTCAATAAAAATGTCATTTTAGATGGATTCTGTAATAAAATAAAATGTAAAATCTGTAGATGTGTAATATTGGAAGTCCAAGATTGGAGTCCAAAAGCCTATTATTTGTTTTTTTAGATATCTTTGATTAATTGGCGAATGTATATTTAATTTTTTTTTTCTTAATATTTCTATATAAACTGGAGAAAAAATCAGAAAAATTAGAAAATCTTTTTCGCCGATTTCGTTAATTGAAATTATAAAAATTTGAAAGCGCTGAAAGCGAAAATATGAAATACTTCTAACTTCATATGAATAAAATGTCACATGATTCGCCTGACGTTTTTCCATCTTGTGACGAGAATTTTTGGGCTGGCTTTTCTGTTCGTAAATCGGCTGTTTTTACCTCTAAAAAATGAAAATTTGCGGTCCTAAATTGTCCCTTTGCGGATTAATCATTTCTGTCTGGGGGATCATCCAACTAGTAAGTAGATTTTTATATTTTTAAATAAAATAAGAATAGTTTTACTATCGTACAAACTTTCATCATTTTTTTTATCTGAAAATATTTAAATATTCCTTGTATTTAAGGTATTAATGGGTGTATTCTATTATGTGCACAGTGTTGCACTAATCGAGGATTTACCTCTTCAAGAAGAATACGCATCAGCCGAAGAATTCTATGTTGCTGCAAATAATGCATACAGTCAGGTAAATTTTGCTAAATTTCGTTAATTGTTGATTATATTAAGGTTTTGATTCATATGGACATTGATATTACGTATTATTGGGTACTTTGGCCCCTAATACCTAAATATACTAGGTTTGCAGAAAGAAATTGCTTTTTAATTTTGTATTCAGAAAAGGAGAACTCCGTATTATCTTCATTTCCTTACGGGTTTCTTGGTATTATAAGCGTATTGTTACTTTGGCACAGATAAGACATTAAAGTGTATTTCAAATCTAAACTACAATGATCACGTGAGTATGTACAATCATTTGAATTGGTGTGAAGCTGATACATGGTAAGCTGTTGAAGTCCAACTGTTATAGTTGCTTATATAAAAGAGTTCCATAATTCGTACGTAAAAACACCACTTAAGATTCGATACAAAGAAGATTTACTCGACAGATTTTAATAAAATCCGCAAACAACTGGAGATAATCGATAATATGAATGGACTAAATAAAACGCTAGAAGCCACATACTCCCCCTCGTTCCGAATATTCAAACTTGTTGAATTCAGTTATCCTCTGCGTGCAATTTGAAATTGATTTCGCAACAGCACCATTAACAGTCTTCGTGTGTTACTATAGCAGGTTAAGCTTGAAGTTTCTTCGTATATTAGGCACTAGGCAATGTCGAGCTTTTTAATTGGCTGGAATTATTTTTAATAGTGTATTGAAAGTTAGATAGATAAGTTTTATCCGTCTCAGCCTAGTTGGCCTGGAAACGTGAACTAATTACATAATTATTTACAGAACATATTAAATCTAGAGTCTTACAAAAATATAAAAATATTTCAAAAAAAGAAAACTTAAACATAATACATTTCTCTTAATTCTAACTTCAAAAACTCAAAAATAAAATAAAACGATGATTTTTTCTTTTTGATTCGCTGCTTCTGTCTCGAGTTCTGCTTGGCCATCTCTTTAGCTCCTCTAATTCACTGCAACAAACCAGAATTGTTTCTCATAAGTTATTTTTCCTATAGCTTATTTCCAATTTTTTCTCTCTATTTATTTCTCTCTTTCTTTTCTCTTTAGTTTCTTTATTTTCTTTTATCTTCCTTTTCATTTCCTTGTCCACATATACGTCCATATATCGACTAAATCTTTGTTCCTATCCTCTCCAATCGACTTCTTTATTATTTCATGAACATATTCGACCCTTTCTTCAAACCAAATTTTAGTTTTTACACATTCCTTAATGAAGTGTTCTAGTTTACCTAATTCATTCCCACATAAGATACATTTTTTGTTTTCTTCCTTCAACCAGTATTTATTATTCCATCCAAAGTTTCCACATCTCAATTTTGCTTTAGTCCTAATTTCTGTTATTCACCTACTTTCTTTCATGTACCTAGGAAGTTCTTGTTTTTTCCTAAAATATTTGCCTTTGTATGTACTATCTCTTATCTTTCCTTCTATTTCTTGTTCGTCGATATCTTTTCCTCTTGAATCCAATAATAGCCTCATGTTTTGACCTCTGTTCCTATCCAATTCAAAGCCATCACTGCCCCAACCTCTTTCATTCAGGTATTTTTCCCTTTCTTGACTATATATTTCTTTTTTTGTCATACTCTTTTTCCACCCGACACATTTTCGTTAACCTTTCGTCACCTAATTTTCTAATTTTTTCCTCAAAGTTTAACGCTCTTATACCCCCTTTTTCCCATAATTTTCCTAGGTTTAATTCCTTCCTTATCAGGTACCTCGGTGTGCAAAAATCTAAACCTAATATCCATCTGAAGTGGTTTTCCAGTATTCTTTCCAGATCTTTTCTCTAGTGTATTGAAAGTTATTAACCTGTGAAACCTATAAAACCTTGTTTTTCACGTAGCCAGTGGTGGTAGCCGTATCAAGTTATCTGTTTCGAGTTTTCCATTGATTTTTTCCATTTAAAACTGGTAACACATTTTTTTTTGTGATACGATGAAGCTTAGGAGTCACCCTTTGTTCAACTAGTCCGTCATGTCGTTCGAGTCATGGTGCAATGTATAGTAGTAAGCTTGATCTGAAGGACAGAATAGAAAGGATAGGTTAGGGGTCTGGAGGGTGCACGAGTAGGTGTCGATAAACCTTGCGTTTGAACTCTCAGATGTTATATGAGCTCGGAAACACCGACTGCGGAAGACAGTTCCGCAGCCGAATTGTTCTATTTATATACATACTGTAATGTGCGCGAAGAGGAGGGCTGTAGTGTGTGGAGGTGAGCCGAGTTGGCTAGTCTTGTGTTGCGGGAAAAAAGTTGCCGTGTAGGCAGGAGGTTTTTTTCAGTGGAGCAGTCACTGTGGTAAACTTGCTGAGTGCAGCTACATGCCTTCGGTGGCTTAAAGGGTCGATGGAGGATCAAAGAGTGCTATCGCCAATGAGTTGGATGGCGCGGTTTTGCTCCTTGTCTAGCCAAGCCAAGGTGGATATGCGAGTTGTATTCAAGGTGGGGTCGAGTGTAGGACTTGTAGTTTGTGGCTAGGGCAGCTGGCTGAAGGAAGAACTTGCATCTCTTAGGGAATTCGAGGCATTGATACGCTTGTTTGGCGATTTGGAATATGTGACCATTTCATATCATTGGATAGAGTCACGCCCAGGATGTTAACAGATGGATCAGCTGTTAGGTTATCCTCCCCCACTGAAATAGAGGGAAGGTCGGTACAAGTTTTGGTGGAGATAAGGCGGCACTTTTGTTATGCGTTAAATTAGACCCAGTCAAGAATGAGTTTGATGTCCGCGTTAAGAGAGCTCGACATGAATTCACGGTCTAAGAGACAAGGTCTGGCACTTGCTTGTCTAACGTTGCCTTAAGAGTAACGCAGACTACTGTCATCGGCGAAACTGTGGAGTGGGTTGGAGGGATTGAGAGCAGATCGTTAATGAATATTAGAAAGGGAGCAGGTAAGAGGATCGAACCTTGGGGAATGCTGGCCGAGATGGAGTGTGGGTTGGATTCAACACCATCCAATACTACCTTGATTGAATGGCCAGAAAGAAAGCTCTCAATCCAGTTCGAAAGAACTGAGTCGATACCAATAGCTTGGAGTTTAGACAGCAGAGCGGGATGCCATACTCTTGGAAATATCTAGCGCAACCAGGGAGTCAATTCTGGTTCGGTGCAGTGAAAATGTGAAAAAAAGTTTACACTTGACATTTTACACACCTTTTTTCACTTTATCACTGCACTGAATCTGAAAAAGCGATTCTCGTTGCTTTCGTGTAAACTTAATGCTGAATAAAGGCTGAATTGAATTTTTATACTAGCAAGTGACAGTTTATCAAATCTAGTAGGCACATATTTAAAGTGTAAACTTTTCACTGCTTCACTCTAAATTTGACGGTGTAAAATATTTTTGAGCGTGCAAAGTTTTTGACAGCGGTTTGCACGGTATAAGAATAGCAAACAAATGTGTAAACGTGTAAAGTGTTTTCACGTTTTCACTGCACCGAACCAGAATTGCCCCCCAGGACTCACCGGAGCTAGGGAAGTTTCGGTGCAGATGCTCGGTCGAGCACACAAGAAGGTCGTCAGTAGATCTTTTCAGTCTTTAGACCTTACTGCCTGTCTTGTATAATTTGGTTAGATCAGCTTTCACGGAGTTTCAGTCTCTGTGATTTTGGAGAGAACAGAAGTAATTGCTATTGGGCGGTAGTTTAAAGGGTCGCTGGATTCACCTTTTTTGGGAATGGGCTGAACATGAGCTAGTTTCCAAAAGTTGGAATAAACTCCGGAGAAGTATGGTAGGGCAAAAAGTTTTGGCAGGGATTTCGCCAAAGGTGAAGCTTATTTTTTTAGTAATATATGGGGAATATTCTCGGGGCGAGTGGATTTATTGATAAGCAAGCTCTTTGAGACATTTATACACTTCTCGTGTCCTGAAGAAAATTCCGTCCATGGACCGGTGGTGACGTATCAGTTTCGGGTAAAGAAGAAGAATGAGTTGAAACGACTTCTGTGTTGCCACCCCGGGTAAAATTGTTATTTAAATATTTTGTAGGTAACTGCATCTGCATTATTATCTCTATATACAGTGATCGAATCACCCTGTATTTTTTGTAATAATATTTTCATGAATAAGGCAGAAATCTACGTCACAGCGCAACGACACGGTTCAAGCCTTCATCATTAAATGTCTACTACTTTAGTTGCAACTAGAGGTAAACACGGAGAAATACATATCTTACGGTGTCTTATAGTTCCAGGATCACTATCCTCGTTTAAACCCCACGCTACTTTACTTTATTCTCATTTAATCCCTCATGCGACATAGGGCGGAAACAGTTGCCCTCCGGCGGACACTTTTTTCCGAGACAGCTCTCAGCTCCGACCAGGATCTCCCTATCCTTTCTTGGCCGGCACGGCACCATAGTTCTTCATTTGAAATTCTGTCTTGCCAGTGGATTTTTAGGATACGACGTAGGCATCTGTTGATGAAAACTTGATGCGTGATGACTTTTCATGTTTCGCAAACGTATAAAAGAACTGTCTTAACGTTGGAGTTGAACAGCCGCAATATGGTGTAAGTTGAGATCTGTGTTGATCTCCATATGCGGAACAGACATGCATATGCGCTTCGTGCTTTATTTATTCTGGAACTGACGTCTTCTTCTGCCCCGCCATTTTCGGTAATAATACTACCGAGGTAGCAGAATTTATCTACCAGTTCCACGTCACAGTTATTCAGCGCTGTCCGTTCAATGGTGTTTGCATTAATCCGAATTTTTTTGGTTTTAGTCGGATTTCTTTTGCTAAATTGTTTAACATGTTTTTGAGGTCCTGGTGTTTGTGAGCCAGCAATATCCGCGTAGTCGAAATTCTTAAGGCGCTCTAGCAAACCCCATTGTAAGCCGCCTGTTCTACTATCTAGAGCGTCGTCACTATAAGAAATAGTAATGGCGAAAGTAGGCTCACCTCAAAGCCTGTCGGATGATTTTCCTTTATGGAGAACTCTGCATTTGGAATTGTTGTATAGCGCTTTTATTAATTCTATTATAATCTCTGACAATCCCCGTTTCCGTAGTGCCTGCCATATAAAGCTCCTCTTAACCGAGTCGAACGCTTTCTCATAGTTTACGAAAGCAAGGTGCAGGAGGAGCAAAATTCAGTAGACTGCTCCACTATGAGTCTCAAGGTGTTAATATGATATGATATGATGGTCTACTGCCTCTCTTATCCTATATAGTAGTCTATGGGACAAAATTTTGCCCAGTATAATCCAGTAAACAGATGCCTCTCCAATTGACACATATTGTTAGGTCTCCCTCTTTTGGTATTTTGACTATGATACCTTCCGTTCAATCCTCCGGAAAGGTACATGTGTTCCATGCTATTTCCAGGATTGGCTGTAGCGCATTTGCTATGAGGCTTGAATCGGCTTTCAACAATTCTGGCAGAATGCCATCTTTTCCAGCTGCTTTACCCCTAGCCTGAATTGCGGTTACTATTTCTGTCTTGCATTTGGCCCGGGTCTTTTGGCTGTGCATTCTTGCTGTTTTCCTAGGGTTCCTGTGCAGGCCAAGCATTCAGGGCGGCGAAGAAGTAAACCCTCCATCTTTGGACTTGCTCCTCGTCGCTGCATAGCAGCCTTCCATCCGCATATATGATAGCCACCGGATCTATCTGATTTCTCGTTCACCATCGGGCGATACCTAGGTCTCTTTGTGTATCTTCTTGTGGAAAAAGTAAGTTCCACCTACCATGAGTTGTCGGGAACTACAAAAGTCAACGAAAAGCTCACCATTATTGATAACTGGGCTTAGGCCTCGATTTCCAATTGTGTGCTCAAGGCCGGTGTTGTTGGGGTCGATCTGTGCGTTTAAGACACCCATCAAAACAATGATGTCTCCCCTTGGAATAGAGCGAAAAACTCGTTCAGTCGCATATAGAACTTGTCTTTGATGTCATCTTCTGCGTCTTCAGTTGGAGCATAGCATTGCACTACCGTAGTACTTCTTAGTCTGGTACGCAGGCGCACGGTAATAATCCTCTCAGAAACTGGTGACCAGCTAATGAGGCTGGACCTGGCTTCCCTGGTCAGTATTATGCCTACGCCACTCCTACCGCTTTCAATTCGTTTCTCCCAAAATATAAGAAGGACTCACCGTTTGGGCATATATACTTCCCCGCACCGGGGAATCTGGTCTCGCTAAGTTCCATGGTATTGAACTTATATCGATTCATCTTGTTGAGTACTTCATCCAGCCGTCCATCAGCAAGCATTTCATGATCCGATTCGTGTCCTTGTCCGGCATTGTTTGCCGATTCGTAGCAATGGGCACTTAGACTGTCAATAAAACAAGTTTTTTGCAGAACCACGCCCAACTCATTCTTTCCCCTCTTCACCTAATTTTTAACAAGTCCCTAACTACCGGTAAGTTTCCTTCGGTATGGAAGAAATCCTACCTCACACCAATCTTTAAATCAGGTGATAAACATGCGGTAGACAACTATAGGGGCATTGATATCCTATCTGTTATACCTAAACTATTTGAAAAACTTATCTATGACAAGATTGCCCCTCTAATTGCTCCGAACCTAAACGATCAGCAGCATGGTTTCAGAAAAGGTCGTTCCACCACATCCAATCTTATGATTCTGACCTCCGAACTGCTATGCGGTATGGAACAGGGCCAGCAGTTTGACGCTGTCTACACTGATTTCAGCAAGGCATTTGATCGGGTAGACCACCACATTTTATTTACGAAACTATTAAGATTTGGGATATCCGGCCCCCTTCTGGATTGGATAACATCCTATCTTAACGGGAGAACTCAGGTGGTAAGATTTCAAGGGTTCCTTTCGAAAGAAATCAATGTAACCTCAGGTGTACCACAGGGCAGCCACCTAGGGCCACTTCTATTCAACATATTCATTTCCGATCTATCTGAGAAATTAAATGGCATTCCGCACCTCTTTTACGCCGATGATTTAAAAATTTATAGTGCTATAAGGTCTCAAACTGATGTATCCTTTTTACAGTCGAAACTTAATGCACTACAAGACTGGTGCACCACTAACAATCTTCTTAACACCAGTAAGTGCCACGTAATTACCTTCTCCAGGAAAAGAACAAAACAGCTGCAATATTATTATCTCAATGACAATGTCTTGGATCATGTCGATCACATTGTTGATTTAGGCATTGTCCTCGACAGCAAGTTAAACTTTAACTTACACTATGATAAAATTATTGCCAGATCCAATAAGCTGTTAGGCTTTATTAAGAGAAGAGCTAAAGAATTCGACAATGTATGGGTTACTAAAGCCTTGTTTTGCTCATTAGTCCGTCCTATTCTTGAATATGCTTGCCAGATCTGGGATCCCATATTTCAAATTAGTGTAAATCGAATAGAATCTGTCCAAAAGAAGTTCCTTCTTTTCGCGCTTAGGAACCTTTATAATCCTTCGGATTTTCACAACCTTCCTCACTATACGGACAGGCTCAAAATCCTTGATCTCTTACCTCTATCCCTTAGGCGGAAATTACTCATATCTTGTTTTACCCTGGATGTCCTGAACAATAACCTCAAGGTACAGTTCTTGTCGGACGCCATCAAATTTAACGATACTCGACAAACAAGACATTGCAAATTACTTAAAGAGTACCCGCATCGCACTGAATATGGTAGAAACGAGCCTGTTAACAGGTGCTGCACTATCTTCAATACCTACGCAGCCTGTTACTCTCCCTCAATTAATAAAATGTCCTATAAAAGAAAACTAACTTCCCTACTGTCCTCCTGATTTCTCACTAACACTTAGACTTAGATCTTAGTTTAATACTTAAATACTCACAATGTTCCTTTTACGTTAATTATTACGTATTTTTTGTATCTAATGTAATCCATTTGTTTTAAGTGCCTTGCTTGGCGATAAAATAAAAAAAAAAAAAACAGAAGGCTTCCCTCAACCGTTCGAAGTTTTATTAGAATTGGTTATTTGCTGCTTTTTTCAAATTCCTTGGCTTACCCGCCATTTCGCTACAGCCACATTTGTATAATATGTGAAAAATTACAATTATTACATGAGTATTTTTTTCTTTCAGAACGCGCTCAACTGTTGGATTGCAGCTTGTATCTATGTATTTACATTACTTTTATCCGGTCAACAATTTTATGCAAATAGTCGGGCTGCGGCTAATTAAATTATAATTTATTTTAAAATAAGTTTCAAGAGGTCAACCAACATTTATTCCCTAAATAAATCATGTAACGTCTTTTACGTTTGCGTTTTATTCCTTGTATTAAGTAAAAAGTTGTTTTTGTTTACTTTTTTTTTCTTTGATTTATTTTTTTTTAATTATATTTTCATTTAGTTTCTTTAAACATTGCATTCCTGTAAACTACTATTCATCGTATATTAGGGGTATGTTCATACGTTGTATTTAAAACAAATAAAAACAAAAAAAGAGAATTAAAAATATTATTAGAATAATAATTTTGTTTTCCGTGTATAAAAAAATGAATGTTAAATAAAATATATAGAAAAAGCAGTTGTGATTATAAACTGTTGTTGTTTTGTTACATTTAAATAATAACTTTAATATTATATTCACATCGGAACTTTGGCATGTTGAGCAATATTGTAAATTTATTAATAATTATGTCATGTATAGTTGATTTCATTAGAATATTTAGAGGGGCATATTCTGTGGAGGAATGCTTAGCAACAAAAGTGATTTACTAATTACATAAAGCACAAGTTGTCGCTTTGCTATGGGCATTGATGTAGTTAAACCCTTTTGCATTAATAAATTACTTTAATCAACGTGATTTTATTTTATTTTGTGATTTTAATTTTAATTTTTGTTTATGCTCACGACTGTCATCGTGGTTTTATTGATATAAAAAGTGTTCCATTGTCTGAAAGTGTTCATATTGTTATTGTATTAATACTATGTTCAAGTGGAGAATTTTCTATTAATGGGTCGTATTCATAAAAGAAAGAATTTTAATTCTGTCGTCACAACATCCACGACTGTTCTGAACTGCCGCAGGTCTCTGTATGAGACTGCCACTCAGTTTTATAGAACACTGTGTTGGGTTCCTGGACACAGTGGGATTAGGGGTAACTCTAGGACAGATGAGCTTGCTAGACAGGGAACCGAAGTGGAAAGGACACCCCACTTAACCCGGCTGGGAATGCCCCTAGCAACCTACAAACTAGCTATGAGGAAAATCAGCTTAGCTCGAGCTGGGTTGAGATGGACCACAGCAACGGTGTGCCGCACTCTTCATGCAATATGGCCAACTTTGGACGGAAAGCGTTCAAAATCTCTTGTTCAGCTGAACAAAAAGGAGATAAGCCATGTAGGAAAGGTGCTGACCGGTCACTGTCCCTTTGGCCCGCACGCCGAAAGATTAGGATTTCCCCACAGCGACTTATGCAGAGTTGTAGTTATGAAGAAGAGGGAGAAACTCTCCTATCGGGCCTGTTTAGACGGTTCGCTTCCAGGAGCGTTTCTCACGAACTTTGTGGATGACGGGAGAAGTGGGGTGGCACCTCTCATCATCCCCACTTACCCTTCATCTTCAAAGTTCGTGAGGAATGTTCCTTGAAGCGAACCGTCTAAACAGGCCCATCTTCGCTGCACATGTCCCGCCCTCGCAAGGAAAAGAGGAACCTTTCTTGGCTCCTCACGCTTCCTTGATGGATTGAGCGAGCTGTAAAATATTGGTGTTCCTAACCTCTGTCGCTTTATCAAAAGCTCAAAATGGCTTGAAATGGTCTGAACTTCATCCCAACACTAGAATGGCATCATAATGGGCACAATGGCGTGCCTAAGTGAGTGGGAGGGAGCAGCCATTTAAACCTAACCTAATGCCAAAGAAATATACTAGGGTTGACGTTAGTTGGCCTGGATCCATGCATGGCTCGAGGATATAGACAAATTCACAAGTATGCTTACAATTAAGAAAAAGTGACAGCGCTGATGAGAAGTTCGCTGACTGTGTACTCCAGGTAGTGAAATTCTTTTACCCATTCGAAGTTATATTCCCCCAGGTGATATTGTGGTTTCTTCTTCATTCAGTTTGTCAGTCAAGGGTGGAAGACCGTATTAAAATCTTGCTCTTGTCTGCAATTTTTTGCAACCCTATATGTTTGGCTCCATTTACTAATTCGGTGAATATTTCTCTAAGGTATAACAGTAATATGGCAAGGCAGTTCGCATCAATGTTTACTTTAAGAATTACTCCTTCTAGGCAGAGATTAAATAGCATGGGTACCAGCCCATCGCCCTGCTTTAAGCTTTGCTTGACTGAGAAGGACTCCGTCAATTCTCCTTGTATTCTGACTGCACACCTTGTATTTTCCATTGTCATTTTTGTTAATTTTACTATTCTTAAGGGTATGTCTAGGTCCAGCATTGTCGCATAAATTTGTTCCCTGACGATACTGTCGTATGCTTGTTTAAAGTCAATGAGAAGTTGATACACGTCGATGTTGTATTCCCAGCATTCTCGGAGGATTTAACTTATTGGAAAAAGTTGATCCATTGTTGACCTATTTCTTCTGAATCTAGCTTGGTATTCACTTATTGCGGCTTCTGCATAAGGTTCCAGTCTGGCCTTAATTATATGTATCATTATTTTATATACTGTGCTTAAAAGAGATATGTCTCTTTAGTTTACACAGTTGAATTTATCTCCTTTCTTGTGTATTGGCCAGATAATGCTTTGTTCCCAATCGTTAGGCATTTTTTCTTTCCTACATATGCATCATAGTAATTCGTGTATAGCTGCTGAAAGCGATTCGCCTCCTTGTTTGGCCAACTCTCTCGTTATCAATTCCTGGAGATTTGTTGTTTCTTAAGGATCGTATGGCACTTTGTACTTCTTTCAGAGTGGGTACATCTGATGCTCTTATTTGCGTTCGTCAGCTCGCTAAAAAATTCCTTCTATCTTTTCTTTACATCTTCGCTGCCTGTGACAATAGTGCCTTCTTTTGTTCTACACATCGCACATGTATTACAATAGTGACACAACTCAAAAAAGTAGATTTTTCAGGAGAGACAAAAAACTATTTCGTGACGAAGCAAGTTTAGTAGTTTCCAGTCGATTATATGGAATGTCGGGCGGTATGTTTGAAGAAAGTTTTCCTCGTCGATGTCCAACAAATGTCAAAGCATAAATGTGTGCGCTGTTCGTCAAAAACTTGTTTGACCGTGGATGGGGACCTAATGTAACACAATTTTGTTTGAGAGGGCAAGAGTGACATAAGTGATGTCTGACGGCAAGCAAAAAAAGCTAGATTCAAACGGTTTGCGTGGTTTATACCAATGGTTTTGCTAAATAATTTGACGGGTATAACTCAAATACTGAAATTTTTGAGTTGTGTCACTATTGTAATACATGTGCGACATGCCGGAAGAGGGTTTGAAGCCTTTCTTGTAGAAGTTTACTTCCCTGTATGCTTCCCGTTTTTTGCTCTCAAGATGTAGTTGTTGAGGAATTATCTTTTCTCCTCCTTCTTGCTCCTCGTTGGTCTCTCTATGTATATTTTCCTATTTATATTTCTGGCTTCTATTACCCCGTTTATGACTAGGTTGAAGAGTTGAGCCGAGGTTGAGATGAAAGGACAATGGGCGGATTGGTACAACCCCTCAATAGCAATGATATATACATCGTTAGATAGGTATTTTTAAGTAGAACAATATTGACTATGGCGGCGTTTTTCTATTCGTTGTCCGTTTGGAGTTATGGCTACAAATGTGAAAATGTTTTTTTATGCTTTTATTTAATGTGTTTTTTTACCGATACGTATTATTCTTGTCATTATAACATCAAGAATTTTATCATTCCGTAAAAATACTAAGTTGCGCCCCGGAGACCGATATTATCCTCCCACCCCACCCCCAAAACTCGGCAGCGGCTTCTACGTTCAATAACCAATACTTTTTTGAAAATAAGAAATATAATATATGCAAGCAAAATCGATGGACAAAGCGGCCTATAACTCCGAATGGACAACGAATAGAAAAACGCCGCCATAGTCAATATTGTTCTACTAAGAAATACCTATCCAATGATGTTTAAATTATTGCTATTGGAGGGTTGTACCAGGTCCCGTGCTTTTTTGCCCATTGTCATTTCAACCACCGTATATGATGTCGAGATGAGCTCACTTTGGGATGAAATAGAGTTGAACTGAAATCACAACATAACCTGAAATTCTCATTTATAGATACGTAAAAATTCAGAACGAAATAATTTTTTTCCTGTGCCAGGAAAAATACCGAACACACAATTAACGCCTAAAGCGGACTTCACGGATGATAAATAAACAAAACAAATGTCACTTCAACCCAATTTCAACTCAACCCGCGTATATTACCGAGTTTCCATGGGAGTCGAGTTGAGTTGAAATGACACTTCAACTCAACGACTCAACTCTATGCGTTTCCATGGCTGACTTTTCTGCCTGTGTACAGACAGCTGAATGTGTACTTGTATTAAGCAAGCAGCTGTTTTTAAATTTGACGTAATATTTTTGTTATTATAAAATAGCGATCATGGACCATAAAATTAATTTATTGTGTTCGTTGTATAACAGAAACGTTATAAACAGGCGTGACATTTTTATTTTTTTAACATTTGACAATCCCGTTTGTAGTTGTGTGCGTGAACTCTGTTCAATCTACCTATTTTCGTTGAGTTGAGCAGAGTTGAAAATCTTTAACGAAAACTCTTGACTGCGACTGTTTCCATGGAGTTCAACTCGGGTTCAACTCTGGTTGAACTCTCATGGAAACTCAGTATATTACCGAGTTTCCATGGGAGTCGAGTTGAGTTGAGGTTGAGTTGAAATGACACTTCAACTCAACGACTCAACTCTATGCGTTTCCATGGCTGACTTTTCTGCCTGTGTACAGACAGCTGAATGTGTACTTGTATTAAGCAAGCAGCTGTTTTTAAATTTGACGTAATATTTTTGTTATTATAAAATAGTGATCATGGACTATAAAATTAATTTATTGTGTTCGTTGTATAACAGAAATGTTATGAACAGGCGCGACATTTTGACTTTTTTAACATTTGACAATCCCGTTTGTAGTTGTGTGCGTGAACTCTGTTCAATCTACCTATTTTCGTTGAGTTGAGCAGAGTTGAAAATCTTTAACGAAAACTCTTGACTGCGACTGTTTCCATGGAGCTCAACTCGGGTTCAACTCTGGTTGAACTCTCATGGAAACTCAGTATATGAGGCGAAATATCAAGTCGAACCAGGTAGGAGGGCTGAGTTGGGTTGAGTGGAACCAGTTTCAGCTCGACATCCATTTATGACTGAGTTGATCCTGGGTTGAACTTAGTCATAAACGGGGTATATAGCTGTTTTACATTCCTCGTCGTACCAATCACCGGTTCTGGCTGTGCGTTTGTAGCCTACAGTTTTCTTTGTGACATCTGTCAATATCTTCTTCAGTCTTGCCCATTTTCCCTCAACTGTATTTGCATTATTTATGTTTAGACTTGGGTCTATCCTTTTTGCTAGAGTTGCCTGATACCTCTCCAATACGCTCTGTTCTTTGAGGCAATCAACGTCGAATTTCTTTAGTTTGTCTTTTCTTTTTTCAATAACGAACAAAACATGTTTTTTTTATGTGTTAATCAAACTTTTCGCCTAGAAGCCTTCGTTAAGAGATATTTATCAAGAAAGGTAAAAAAGCAGGGAATTTTTAGTGGAATCGAACTACTATTTTTGGTTCGACATTCTTTCGACGGTTTGAGGAGAAACGGTTTAGAGGTATTTTTAATTACAGATTGTGAAGAGTTGAATATGGTTTTGAAATCCAAACAAATAAGTAAGTAAAGTAGACATTATAGTTAAAAATGCGTTTGCTTATTGCATAACATAATCGGGGTATAAACTCCGTGTTGCCAATTTTCGTTGGTTTAATGAGGGCCGATTGTATTCATCCGGTCAATTTATTTAACTTTCCTTCCCCGACTAGAGCTGCTGTTCGACATTGCCCTCTATACGAAAGAAAATAGATTGTCGACAGTATAAAGGGCCTTTCCTGTGACTCTAGTCTTTCACATAAAAAAAATTTAAAAACCAGCTTTTAAATTGGATTTATTTCAATGCGATTATTCGTATATAATAAATTTTTGGATTTTCCAATGAATTTTTATTAATTTCCGAGGTATTTTTTTGCATTGCTTCACTAACTTAATTTTGAACAAATCGTCGAAATGGGTCAAATTCGGCTAAC
Source organism: Thereva unica (assembly GCA_949987705.1). Lineage (NCBI taxonomy): Eukaryota > Metazoa > Arthropoda > Insecta > Diptera > Therevidae > Thereva > Thereva unica. The sequence goes on along the minus strand of OX465281.1, from coordinate 195,512,320 downwards.
TTCATGTGAGGCACGTCGGCTTTAGGCGACATCTGTGGCCGCAAATGAACTAGAAGTTTAGTTTCTGCTACCCATCCATTTCCGATTATTTTCGCCACAAGAGTTTATACTACTTTATTTATACTAGTATTTTTTTGTAGAAATTGCTACAAATTAAATTAAATTCCAGAAAATTACACCTTCCTCTAGCAATACGCGGTCGTGACTGATTAAATGGCAGCAAGTGATTTGATAGGAGGAGTTAAATGAAACTTTGTCCGAGCTTTTAAACATTTTTAAGAGCTTTGCTGGGGTACATGCGCGGAATGTCACGACGTTTGAAAAGATCTATACATTGAAATCAGCATTCCTATTCTGATTTTATCTTAAGTATAACGAGTGTATAGTTTTAACAAATAGTATAGTTACCTGATCTGTCTTACCTGAACTCGTAGAATTAGAATAGTTCGTTTGTCTATATTAATAATGTAATTATTTTACAAAAAAAAGGAAATAGGGATTGAATTCTTCGAAACGTTTATTTATTTATTTAAATAATATTTATAATAATAACGAGTTGAAAACTCTGAGAGAACAAAAATACTTTATACATAATTTTAAGGCTAAAGCAAAAAAATTTAACTAAAACAGAAAGTCTAAAAAAAACATCACAAGGGATCAGACTAGGGCTCTGCTAATAAAAAGCAGGCTGGAGAGAGGTTTTTTGTTATGAAAAAAGGAGAGTAAAAAATCTGTAAAAAAAATAAAATGCTTCGCTGGACTTAATTTAAACTGAAAAAATAAAGAAATATAGTGACAAAATATATATAAATAATAATGCAAAATTTCAGAATGCATCCGGTTAGTTTAAAAGCTTTTGTCAAAAAAATGGTTTTCTCAGAGGTCCGCCCTGCGAGGCATTTTATTTTCTTCCAGATTTCTTCTCCTTCTTCTTAGAGGCAGGTGCATCCTGAGCGAGTTTTTTTTTATCGTCATCTATTGAAAAAATTTATATCATTATTAAGTATTTTTGACTGTTAAGATAAGTAGAAGTACCGTTTAATGGTTTCGTAGATCTTGTAGTCGTGACGATTGGTTCTCCAGGTTCAATGATTTCCTCTTCATATTCTTCAATGATTTCTTCCTCATCAGATTCACCAGCAACTGGAACTGGATCATAAATAGTTTTACTGGATTTCTTAACAATCCCTTCGGCAGTAACAGTGGTGTAATGGTATTCAGTACCGCCTTGTATTTTAACTTCTTCAACTGTTGTTACTTCACCAGGATTTTCTGATGGTATAACCTTCTTCGTTCCAACCTTCGATGGTAGTGCTGTTGTTTTAGTAACATTCTTATGCTTCTCAGCTTCTTTTAGTTGCTTCTTATATTCCTTGATTTCCCTTTCAGTCATTTCAACTTCTTCCTCTTCGTATACTGTTTTGATTGAAGTAACAACAGTACCATCTTCCTTAACTGTTGTATAGTGGTATTCAGTACCACCAGTTATTTTCTTGGTGACAACAGATGTTTTCTCACCTGGTTTATCAACAATCTTCGGTGGAGCCGGTGGGGCATTGGTGTTCTTGGTTGTTGTCTTCTTTTTCTTATCCTTCTTTTCTGTGATAGATTGAATATTTTGCTCCTCAATCGTACCTTTATGAGTGGTTATTGACTTTCCGCTAACCTCAGTTGTCTGGCTGAAGTGCGATACCTCTTCGAAGGTGCTTTGGTGTTGCATTTGAATTTTCTGAGTTCTCTGTTCTTGATTGCTAACCTTAGTTACTTGCTGCGAAGTAACTTGTTGTTGAGTTAGCTGCTGTTGAGTCAGTTGTTGCTGTTGATTGAGTTGCTGCTGTTGAAGTTGCTGTTGATGAACTTGCTGCTGATGAAGTTGCTGTTGAGTAATTTGCTGCTGATTAAGTTGCTGCTGAGTAATTTGCTGCTGATTAAGTTGCTGTTGCTGCTGCTGAGTAATTTGCTGCTGATTAAGTTGCTGTTGCTGCTGTTGAGTAATTTTTTGAGTAGTTTTCTTCTGAGTAGAAGTTTGCTGTTGATCAGACACCACTTGCTGCTGTTGAGTTCTCTTATTTTTTTGATTATCTTGCACGACTTGTTGATTACTTTCAACAACTTCCTGAGCATCATAAACTGTTTTAGTCTTGATGCTTGTAGTACCATCAGGATAAACAGTAGTGGTTATCTCTTCATGCCCACCCGGGATCTTTTTAATTTCGACAGTGCTGGTTCCTTTATTTTTATTATTAGATTTCTTATTCAATCTATTCTCCTCCTCAATTTCTTCGGCCGTCATTGGGACAGGATCGTAAAAGGTTTTAGTTTGAGTTTTAGTAGTACCATTTGGCTGCGGGGTTGTTATTATTTGCTGATATCCCTTGGGAACCTTCTTGTAGGTTATTGTTGCCTGAGTCTCAGGATCATACTCAGTTTTTCCATCTTCAATATCGGCGGATGTCAATACCCTTTCTACAAGTATTATAAAATTATATTATATTTCAAATATTAACAAATTAATAAACAAGTTATTCTATTACACACAATTCCCGCTGCAAGATGAGACGTGCACATCTACTATAATTTATTAATGCTGTAATTAAAATCCCGATGCTCCCCCAGTGCGGTTAGTAATACTATGAATTGTTATTGAAATATGCTAAATATTTTGTCTACTAGTAAATTAGTTTGCTAGTTGTTTTTGTTCGTCACATTTCGTTGTTTTGTTGTACAAGCTTTTGGTGGCTTTAAGTATAAATTATCCTGAGATTTGCATGCTTTTTTATTACGTGTTTTTTGTTTAACACCTAGAGAAAAAGAAAAGAACATTGTTTTTTTTATATAAAATTCGTTTATTTACACTTTTGTGTATTTATTTGATGATGGTGTTTGGCTGTGTTGAGTTTGTGAATATTTTTTTGTTTTGATTTTGTATTGGGTTAAGTAGGAGTTATAGTGCAGTAGGTGACATAGCTACAACATAAAGATATAATGCGGAAAGTGTAGTAGATAGTTTCATAGATTGAAAATAAAGTTTAATTTTGATAGTAAAAATTAAATGTTTCTTTTATACAAAATATGCAGGAGTTTAACGTGTTGTGGAGTTGTTGTTATCTACATGACTACAGAAAACATTTTACAATCGCTTTGCGAATAATAGATAATAAGAGCTTTGCATTTCTATTCTATTGTGATCTATTACAGCGTGCGTGAATTATATTCTAGCATAACATAAAAACTATTTTTTCGATGCTGGTGATTTAAAAAAAATGTAGTATTAAATTTTAGCTATTTCTGCTCAAGTAACAATGAAAAATATATAAATGAGATATTAGAAAGATTGAAAAAAGAAAATAAATAAATCATATTACGATGCTTTATACATTCTGCCAGGATGATGTCTTTTGACTTAAGTTACTAAATTTAAAATCTATGACACCTTTTTCAGACCAACGATTACCTACGGCAGTTTTCTCAACTGGTGGTACGCGTACCCATTGAGGTTACGCGAAAATATATAAGGGGTACGCTAGATACATGCTAGAATATAATTGTTACAAAAGTTCATGAATAATGATTTGAAATTTGCAGTCAGCAAACACGACGCTCGTTATTACTGCATTTGTGGTATAGTATTTTAGAACACTAGTGCTTAAATATGGAAAACTGAGTCACATACCTAGTTTATAGCTACTCCAAAAATAATTCGAATTATGGATCATCCAAAATTTTTTACCCTATAAACGAGGGAATTCGAATTATGGCTTAAACCGAAATATTTCGGCTTAAGCCATAGTTATAAGAATGTATTTAATACCCGTTGATACGCTAATTCGAAATTTGGATGTAACTTTGAGTTAAATCGATTTAATTATTCTGCTATAAACTAGGTAACAGACAGGGAGAGCAGCGCTGGGTTATCGGCAAACTTGGGGTACGCATAGTTAATGATACACAAAAAGGGGTACGTGGGTAAAAAGGTTGAAATCCCTGTCCTACGGTATCGAAACGCTCCGTTTTACATATGAAGAGAATAAATATATTGTTGTGGGAAAGATTCTGAAAATCAATTAGCGAACCAGGTAGTTTTTATCCTCTACGATATAACAGTGAAAGCTTCCCTAAATTCAGTACCGGCTTTAGGGGTGGACGAACCGGGGCGACCGTCCTAGGGCGCCAGTTGGCAGAGGGCGCCGCTACTACTGCCGAGATTCAGTAATGTGTTAATTTGTTTAGTTATTGCATAACAACGCCTACAAGACAAGAAACAATCCCGGATGGGCACAGGAGGTAAACAAAGATCCCTGTGCTGAAAGTCGAGTCATATGACAGTCGCATTTATATGTCGTTGTCGCCTCGTTTTTTAGTTGGTGTGCTGATAGTCGGGTGGCGTGACAAGTCGTTTGAATTGAAGAAATTTTCGTTTCTGTAAAATCTTAATTGTTTTCTATTTGTAATTTTTATCCTGAAATTATTAAAAACTTAAAATTAAACACTCCAAAATAACAAATATGTATTTTATTTCAAATTTTCCTACTTTGTCATTAACGCAAACAGCCCGAACAAAACTGACAACAAAACTACAATAAGAACGACTGTCAGCACACCAAATAGGCTGTCATTTACGTCAGAAGATTTTACACGTCAAGAATCGAATCGAATCAGCACACCGCAGTATTAGCGTCACTTCTTATGACGGTAAATACAACTTTCAGCACATGGGCCAAAGCTTATGTTTCAAAAAACGACAGCTGGCAATAGTGATGAGCAAACGCAAGAACAAGATAAAACCGATATAGTTTTGGTCTTGCATAGTTAGTCTTGGTCTTGCGAGCATAGCTGATTCTTGGTCTTGGTCTCGCTAAATGTGCAAGACCAAGACAAGACTGCAAGACCAAGACCATTTTTGCTCATCACAAGCAGGCAACGGCGCTTTGTTATACTTTTGCATTTATTGTGTCTAGTTTCTAGCAATACACCGTTGCTGGGCAATCGCAGCCCTTTGAAGCCACACGAGATTCCCAGGAAATTCTAGAGCCCCCCACCTATTCTGGGGCCGTATTTGGTTTCTCGAGACGACATTGTCTTCTGTCGATAAACAAAAATTGGCATTTGGCGATACGATATCGTCTCTTTACGTGTCGATAAAGACGTTTGACGATTATAAAAAAGCTCAATTTATACATACAATAAAGTTATAACAATTTATATTTTAATTAAATATACGTGGATTGCTGCCCTTGGAGTAATACCACAATTTGATGGTTTTGTATGGCCGCGCTTATCTGTCGATTTGGTCGTGTGCAAGCTTGTCTTTAACTACTAGCACTGAAGAGCGATCTTTCTCCACCATACGTCAAATAAAAGTATATTGAAGATTGTTTGAATGGTCTAGTTTGAATGGTGTAACTTTAATGCATAAAAGAAAACTGCCTTTCTCAAATATGCACTAAATGAGCACTAACCCTTATTTTAAGATATATTTCTTTTAATGTTGTATATTTTTGTTAATATGTGCCCCTCCCAGAAAGAAAACCTGGACCGCCCATAGGTAATCTACTTGAAATAAATATCCTTAAAAATTTAAGGGCGAATAAAAATATCACACACGGGGCACCAAAATACCTAAAGCCGGCCCTGCCCAAATTAAAAGATGTTAATATATAATGAATTACTTAAAAAGTCAAAGGTTAACCTCGGTAGAGCATGGATCGCAAAGGAGTTTTACATTAACTGCATTTGGCAAACTTGGACACGATAGGTTGAAGGGATAGACATATAGTATATATGCATGATGAGTAGAACTCAGTTTGAACGCGAGTCCAACTACATGTAGACGCGAGTCGAGTTGGGCTACGGTCGACTGAACTCAACTCAGCTCTGCTAACTGGGTTGAGTTGAAATTATGCGTATAGACGCGAGTACAGTAGACTTTTCTTTGTGATTCGTGTCGCGAGTCGATAAGTCAACTCAACCTCAACTCAACTATTCCACTTATCATGTATACGTAGTAATAACAGAAAAATATGTAACTCTCAGAGCAAAAGCGGGTTATATTTGATGTTGCAGCAAAAGAGGAATAAAAATATTTCAGCGTAAAAATGGTTCAACTATTATTCAGAGCAAGAACGGAACGGCAAAAGTCTTAGAGCAAAAGCGGATTAACTCTCTAAACCGTTTTTGCCCTCTACGAAAACTTAAACCGCTTTTGCCCTCAGTTTTTATTTATACCTCCGTCGCTCACATTATTACTTCGAAATCTATTTTTAGACCACATTTTCTTCACTTTCCTAGAAATACAATGCAACTCTATTCATAATATTGGAATTTTTGGAATTTTCGCGTTTGTAAGATTTGACTTTGAATGTGTGAAGTCTTTGTAATTGTTTATGATAAGTTTTAAGTTTTTGCCATTTTCCCATTTTTGACTACATATTTGGGGATTTTTACATTTCTGACATAAATTTTTCACATGTTTATCTTTTATCTTTTTTAGTAACTTCAATTTTTATAATGTTTGCAATTTATGATTTTTTTCAATTTACTTTTTTTACTTAGTAATTTTTGTATTTTGTAAAAAAAATTTAAATTTGTTCAAAAATTCAGAATTGCAAACATAAAACTGAAGAATTGGAGATATTATTGTCAAAAAAGAAACTTAATAATATTAAAATGAAAAGAGCACTCATTTTGAAACTGAAATTGTGAAATCCAAATATTAAATAAAATTGAATTTTTTTAATAATTAAAGGCCAATTTCTAACTACACAATAAAGACATGACTGAACGGAAAATAATTATTAGATAAAAAAAAAAACTTTTTAATATAGCACGTTTTTATAACGAGCTAAAAAGAATAAAATAATTTCTCCTAGCCCCATACAGATTTAGAACCGCAAACATATTCCTAACCCCATACAGATAGTCCTGAAAATTTGTGATTGTGTTTTTGTAATAGCTTTGAAAATATTTGTAAGATTTTAAACGAAAAAACGTGGGGCGCATACATGATTGATGCGAATGACTTCTCAACCCAGCTACTCTACACTCCTACTATTGTCTATAGCATGACCCCCACGTTTTTTCGTTTAAAATAACATCTATAAATTATATTTCATCTGAAACTTTTATCTTTTATTTTACTTTAAATAATTTACCGTATTAATTTCCATTATGTAACTGGTGTGCATATTAAATTTTGAATTACGTCACATAGCTTATTTTGTTCTACATGGCATGTCCTTTCATTTGATTCCCATTTCGAGGTTGTTGTAAAGTTAGGCAATCCACCAGTTTATGTTAGCCGCCAAGTTAAATTTATAATGATGCCATCATATAGCTTATTGTATTCTACTTATCACACCCTTTCCTGTAGTACCCACGTCGCGGTGGTTGTGAAGAAAATGTTAATCCGTTCTCTTGAGATGGCCGCCATGGACCAAACGATAAATTGAGTACCCTTTATTGCTTATGGTGTTTTACTTATTACACCATTTCATGTGAATGCCATGTTTCGGGTGTTGTGAACAAAATGGTAATCCGCCCTGTTGAGATGGTCGCCATAGACCAAACAATATATTGAGCATACTACGCATACGCTTTCATTTGATATCCATATCGAAAGGGTTCTGAAGAGAATGGTAACCAGCATTCCTGAGGAGACCGCCATGGATCTAAAGACATAGCTCATTGCATTCGACTTGTGATGCCCTTTCATTTGATACCCATGTCGAGGGGGTTGTGGAAGAAAATGGTAATCCGCCCTCCTGAGATGGCCGCAATGCACCAAACGAAATATTAAGTATACTGTATTGCTTATGGTATTCTACTTATGATACTCTTTCATTTGATACCCATGTCGAAGGGGTTGTGAAGAAAATGGTAACTCGCCCTCTTGAGATGGCCGCGATGGACTAAACGATAAATTGAGTATACTATATTTCTTATGGTGTTCTACTTATCATACCATTTCATTTGATACCCATGTTTCGGGGGCAGTGAAGAAAATGGTAATCCGCCCTCTTGAGATGGCCGCCATGGACCAAACGATATATTGAGCATACTATATTGGTTATGGTGTTATACTTGTCATATTCTTTCATTTGATACCCATGTCGAAGGGGTTGTGAAGAATATTTCAACACGCCCTCCTGAGACGGCCTCCATGGATCTAAAGGTATATACCATATTGCATTGTCTTCGGAGCTAAAGCTGTGTGCAAAATTTCAGAATGATAGGATATCCGGAAGTATTTGAAAAATCGATTGCAAAATTTGTTCCGTGAAGAAAACAGTAAGCCGTCCTCTGGAGACCTCCGCCATGGATCTAACGGTGTAATGAGTATACCATATTGCATTGTCATCGGAGCTGAAGCTGTGTGCAAAATTTCAAGGTGATCGGGTAACCGGAGGTATTCAAAAACGAAAATTTCAAAAATAGCAAAAATGTGTTAATATAGTTAAAATTAACCGAAACCTTTGAGATAAACTCAGGAGTACGACAAGGATGTTTACTTTCGCCGTTACTCTTTCTTATAGTAATAAACTATATCCTTGGCGGCGCTTTAGATAGTAAAACAGGTGGGTTTCAATAGGAATAGTTAGTTGGCGTGAAAGGGCGAGCATCTTCTGCCACAGTATTTTCGGCCGAGCGGGACGTCCCAGCAATGGATACGCTGCTGTCGGTGCCGCTTCGAAAAATACGGTCTCTTGCCCTGTTTCTTCGGCTTCCCGATTCTGTTCAATTCAGCAGATCGAGTACCCGCCTCCTTTCACACCCTGGGCTTGGGACCAGGCGACGGCGAACTTTCTATATTACGTTACAAGGGAGAAAAAGCAGAATTCAAAAAATAAAATCTAAAGCAGCGTTTTCAACCCTGATGAAAACAATTTTGACGCGTTTATTGAGAGCAAAAGCGATTTAAATTTTTGTTCAGCGCAAAAGCGGTATAAGTTTTCATTAAGAGCAAAAGCGGAGTAAAAAGTTAACCCGCTTTTGCTCTCGGTTTTTTGATACACCGTTTTTGCGCTGAAGTATAGTTATACCATTTTTACTCTAAGAATACGAAGATATTCCTCTTTTGCGCTAAAAAAAAACCCCGAACCGTTTTCGCTCTCTTTGTTATTTTAGCCCGCTTTTGCTCTGAGGGTGTCATATATGACGCAATTGAATATCAGAAATTGGCCTAGCGTTGCAAGAGATGGGAATATCTTGAAGCAGAAGATTAGGCCGACTCAGGCAGAGCAGCACGGTTTCTATGTCTCATGCTATTTAAGGGAGAACCGAAGAGCCGCGAATTACAACACAGAGCAGGTGACAGAAATGCTGCGCCAGGCGCAGGTTTCACGACATTTGTGGATGTGGCACAGAAACTGTGTACCACGTGCCGTAACGTTGGAGTTAATTCGAAATAACTCAGAGTTATCCGAATCTGACTCAAAACTTATTAAATTTAGATACTCCTCCATTTCCAAACTACTTTGCCAATGTGCTTAGACAACTGTGTGCTTTCGTGCTGCTCTACTCTGCGCTTACTGCGTGACAGACCGCCTAAACATACATATGTATATACAAAACGCTTCTTTAATCTCTCATGGGACATAGGCCGAAAGCAGTTGCCCTTCAGCTGACTCTGCATGACAGCTCTCAGCTATGGAGGATCACCCAGTTATTGCGGCCTCTGCTTATAGGGTTCTCCGCTACGTTTTCTAGGCCTTCCGACTCGACCGGATCCTTGCGATTCCAGTCAAGGGCCTGTTTGGCTATATTATCGTTTTCGCGTCGCAAGGTGTGGACCATCCAATTCCATTTCCTTCGCCTAATTTATTCGTCTATCCTTTCCTGGCCGGCACGGCGCCATAGTTCTTCATTTGAAATTCTATCTTGCCAGTGGATTTTTTGGATACATGTTTCGCAACCGTACAAAAGAACTGCCTTAACGTTAGAGTTGAACAGACGCAATTTGGTGTTAGTTGAGATCTTCATATACGAGATAAGCATGCATATGCGCTTCGTGCTTTATTTATTCTGGAACTGACGTCTTCTTCTGCAGCGTCATTTTCGGTAATAATACTATCGAGGTAGAAGACTTTATCTACCAGTTCCACGTTACGGATATTCAGCGTGGGTGCTTACATTTATCCGCATTTATTTGGTTTTAGTCGCATTTAGCCTTAAGCCTGCTGAACTACTTTCTGTTGCCAAATTGTTTATTATGTGCGCCTAAAGCCTGAACGAAATACGACGTGCCGTACCATAACCATAATCTAACGGAGGTGTTATAGTAAGGAGATGTACTGTTGTACCCTTTCTGTAAGACTTTGTATTTCTTAATATAGATGGCAATTACCCAATGAACAGAGAGATTATGCACTAAGGCATTGTTCCTTAACCAAGGGAGTTCCCGTTAAATATAAGGGGGGTCTCAGTCTGTCCAAAAACACATATATTTTATAACCATGTAATAACAAACGTATAAAATTCAAAAAATTAGCCACGATTTTCGTCGACGGAAGAAGTCAGAGCCCGATCATACTTTTAGTTTTTCCTATCGTCTCCATTAGACTAAATTTTTGGTTTCTTACTGAGAAAATTGCTTCAAATGCTTAGATTTAGATCTTTCAACTTGTGTGGAATGGGACACGATTATAAAATTAGTTTGTAAGAGGTGCCTCTTTTTTCTTTTGAGTCAAAACAGGCGACAAAAACAAACCAATGAAAAGTTTTTTACGAGTATGACTCTAATATGCATTAAACTGGCTCAGAGTAGGAGTAAGAGAGTAACAAACTAATGGCTCAACGATGTATAATTACCTTTTAAAATCTCACGTTTCCTCATTTTAAGTTGGAAAGAAGTAAGAAATGTCTCTCCAGTTCGTATTTACAATCACACTACGTCTCTTTTATCTCGATATATGAGCGTGTATCTAGGACATTATTTGTGTAACGGACTACTACACTTTACAAGTAAGACTTTTTTGCCCAGAAGCTAGTAATATCCAATAGATATAGTATAAAGCCTGTCGGACATATAGTACGCAATATACCTATATGTCAACTAGCTGGGACCCGGTACGCTTCGCTGCACCCATAAGCAAATAGTAGCCAATAACAACCATCCATTGATTGACTTTCGAGATATAAATTACACAGATAAAGTGCCTCAAAGAATGGATACATGGGTCTTGAGACGGCCGCCATGGATCTAACGGTATATTGAGTATACTACATTGCTTGTTGTATTCTACTTATCATACCTTTCATTTGATACCCATGTCGAGCGGGTTGTGAAGAAAGTGATAATTCACCCTCTTGCGACGGCCGCCATGGATCTAACGGTATATTTAGTATACTATATTGCTTATTGTATTCTACTCTCTATTCTACAGCTGAGGTATAAAAAATAGCCTACGACCTATTCTCAGACCTACCAAATATACACAAAAAACTTCATAAAAATGGGCCAACCCGTTTCGGAGGAGTTCGGTAACAGAAACTGTGACACGAGATTTTTATACATATATGTAGATCGAAGATAGATAGATACATCTAAAAAAGAAGGAAAGGTTTTATGATAACTGAAGTATTTTTGGTTGAGACTGGTCTAAAAATCGCGTAAAAACTTTATCAAGTGAGGTTTCATATGCCGTGGTACTTTTGTCTGTTTAGACGCTTCGTTCCCAGGAATGTTCCTCGCGCACTTTGTGGATGAAGAGAGAAGTGGGGTGGTACTTCTTATCCACTTTCCCCTTTACCCATAAATTTTGGACGCGGACGGATGTAAAATTGAACCTTCGAAAGTGGAGATGGTCATGTATGAATTTCATTATTTCGGGTAAAATTTTATGCGGCGATACATAAATAACCACCATAAAATTCATTTGTCCATTTTCTGCCTACACATATTTTACGGTGATTTATCGTGACATAGCGTTTTTGGTATGTCTGGATGAAAGTTAGCGAAGTCTTCACCATATTCTTCATTTTCCATCCAAGTTTCTGATAAAAGTACTACATTACATTTATTTTACAACTTAAGCATCTAAGTCTTGTACGATCGCGCATGCGCAAGTCACACGGGTATGCACGCTCCCACCACAGGCATGTATGCTACCTCCTCAGGCACGAAAATCTAAACATTCGCCTGCAGGAACTATGCATGCTTCGCTCCAATGCAATGCTGCTTTACCTACACAATCGAACGAGAGCCAGTCTACTTGAGTATCCTATTGGCACCGTTTATGGTCATCTATCCAATTGCCTGTTTTCTTCGTCCTACACAATTTTTAGAGAGCCAATTTTAAAGGAAGCTAAAAGAAATGCAAAAAATATCAAACTTTTGTCAAATTCTACTTTTACCTAGAAGTAGTTTTACTCCCTTTAGGGTTGAAAATAATTTACTTTTGGCTGATAAAATCGAATTTGAACCATAAAGTTGAAAAAACATTTTTTTACAAAATTTTATATTTTTAGTCGATGTAGGGGTGGTTTTAGTCCTTTAGTATTATCCCTTATCATAAAATTTGGCTAATTTCAACCACTTTTAAAAATAAATATTGAAAAAATGTGTTTCATTGGGTTGTGTGTGTTTGAATATAATTGAAATTATCGCGAAAGCCCTTAAAAAGGATTTTTTTGCACTTTTAATTCATATTTTAGGACTGCGGGACCATACATATAAGAAACGATTTTCACAACAGTGTTATGTTTTGACATAAACGATTCGCTGGGTTTGCTGTAAGTTAAAAAAAATTTGTAATTTCCAGTCCAGTACATCTTACCCAACCGGAGACCACCTCACGCATTTAATTCACTACTCTCTTTTGGTATTCCAAGCACCCAGCCACAAGAAAAATCTGAAATAATTCACCTCTAAAGGCCCAATTATAATGAACGGATTTGAGCGCAATAAAACGGATTGAACTGTCAAATTGGTTTTCCCAGCACACATTTTAGACCTGACCGATTATAATGAACGCATTCAAGCGGATTCGGTCAGATTTGATCGCATTCGTTTTTAAAAGATTAGAAATTGCCACATTGAACTGTCAAAAATTTGATAAACATAAGGTTAAAAGTTGAAATGTAAAAATGTTTACCGGCGACCAACTCGTCAACAAGGTTAAAAATTATGAAATTATTTATAAAAAGCGAAAATGGCTATAAAAACCACAAAATGAAGAATTTTTTTGCATTCTTGTTTACAATAGATTTTGATGTTTGAATCCGAGCAGATGCGTGATTATAACCAGTCAATTTCCCATCCGATCAAATGCGTTTTTTTGACATTCCAATCCGCTCAGATCCGTTCATTATAATTGGGCCTTAATGGTGAATTTGAATTCGGATAATGAGTTAAAGCCACTCACATATAATAATGGAGGATTGTTGGCCCCTTATGTGAGGAAGGACGATTCCGGAGACTTTACAATGACGAGATCTACGAGTGCTATCGCGTCATAGAAATTGTGAAGAAAATAAAGCTCGGTAGACTCCGGTGGGTAGGGCATCTAGATCGTATGAGTGAAGATAAGCCTGCTCGTAAAGTTCTCTGCGGTAAGACATATGGGGTGCGACAACGGGGGAGAGAACAGTTGCGAGAGGCCAGGACCGGATCCCTATTGTAAAGCCGTTAAAAAAGAAGAAAAATAGTAATTGGATAAAACAAAACGTTTCGTTATACAATTCAGAATGTATAAAGATTATGTAACGATAATAAATGAATTTAAACATTTATTTTACGCAGTTTGAAGTATTTTAATACTGAATCGTAATTTTTAACTGTAATTTACCTAATAGCCTAATAGTTTATTTATTTTAGATGAGGTAACTTATTGTTTTAGGAAGAAAGTAAAAATAATAATAATAAAAATAGAAAAATTGACCCTATAGTATAAATTTATGTTTACAATAACATACCATTTTTAACAAATATTTTATTCTGAAAAACAAAAATGTTAAAAATAATACTCCTATAGAAGGATTTCATCAGAGAAATTTCGTTAATCTGAAAACGGAGCAGCAATTTAACAAAGCGTAGTTTTTCTCAATTGAGGGATATTTGTTGTTCACGGTATACAGAAACAAGGTAATGTAAAAGACTGTATATCGTAAGACGGTATTTTAGTGCTGACGTCATGTGGAGCCCGCTTACCATATGAAGTCGAAGCTGTTGTTGTTTTTGTATTAGGGCTGACGACAAGCTGTTTCTGTATACCGTGTCTGTTGTTTAGCCAACGATTTTAGCTATTAGATATGCAAAACTCTATTGCAGTAAAACATAGTTAAACATATGTACTTGGTGTGATGTTTATGTCACAACAAAATGGAAATTAATTTCAACAAAAAAATTGAATTGAAGAATTATATACAACAGTATTTCTATTTTGTTTTGTGTCAATCAAAATGTATAAATAAAATAAGTCAAATTGTTTATCTGTTTGTCTGGTAACTAACGAGTGTATTGTATAACATAAAAAACCAAAAAAAAAACAAGGAAAACAGGAAAACAAAATATATACATAAAATACATACGTGATTTTACCTCGCATAACCAATAATTTCGTTCGACAATGCGCAAAGGAACAGAAACGTAACAAATACAACAAAATAATAATAGAGAAATGTGATAGAGAGAAAAAATACCAACGATGACATAAAAATGGAAAATGCAATTTGTTTTTATATTAAACGTATATTTTTATTTACCTTATAATGCACAAATAATTATTGTCGTAATTTGATGTTGATGAAAATTTACGATTTCATATGAAGTTGAGACACGGATGTCATGCAGAACGTGAAATAATAAATACGAAATGAAAAATGTTGAAAAAAAAAGAAAAATAATAATTAATGTGAAACCGATACGTATATGTTTATGTAATACGAAAAAATATATGTATGTATATAAAAAAGAAACATAAAGTGTACTTTTAATTTGCACAAACTCTATGCATTTTGTGTACATTTAAAAAAAATATTGATTTGTGTTTTTCTTTTTTGTGATGCCGAGAAAATAATTAAATACTACCAGACTTGTCTTGGTCGGATTGCGCTGGCGGCTGGGTTTCTTTCTTTCCCGATTCGAGCGTTTGAGTGATCTTTTTCCAAATATTATCAAATGAATCTTTGCCAGTATAGTCAATATTGCCAGCTTCCCAGCATTGACGTCTAATATGCTGTTCGTATGCCTCTTGTTCGGGGGTTCGTGCCTCACCCAATCGTAATTTTGATAAAGCACCAGCTAAACCAACCTAAAATGAAAAAAAGAACAAATTTAGATAATTTCTCAAATTTAATATTTTTTTTATTTCTGATTGGTTTACCACTTAAGCAACCTTCACCTGATGTATATATATTTTAAGAATGCTTACAATTTTTATCAATGTCTTTATTTACATAAATAATAAAATAAGTAAGTCGAGTACACGCACAAGGAAGTAAGCTTCTTCAAGAAAGGTTTCAAACCCTCTTCTGGGATATGTAGAACAAAAGAAGGCACTATAGTCACAGACAGCGAAGTTGTAAAGAAAAGATGAAAGAAATTTTTTAGCTAGCTGCTGAATGCAAATGAAAGCACTAGACACCAGAACCCTGTCTACAGCATAACGATGACCCCAGAGAAACAAATGTACAAAGTGCCATACGATCCTTAAAAAACAACAAATCTCCAGAAATTGATAACATCCCAGCAGAGTTGATCAAACAAGGATATACAGATGCGGATATACATAAATTACTATGCTGCATATGGAGGAACGAAAAAATGCCGGAATTATCTGTCCAATACACAAGAAAGGGAACAAATTCAACTGTGGAAACTATAGAGGCATATCTCATTTAATAAGCACATTATATAAAATAATGACAAATATAATTAAGGCCAGATTGGAGCCTTATGCAGAAGTCGCGATAAGTGAATACCAAGCTGGATTCAGAAGAAATAGGTCTACAATGGAACAACTTTTCTTAATAGGGCAAATCCGCCGAAAATGCTGGGAGTGCAACATCGACGTGTATCAATTTTTTATCGACTTTAAACAAGCATACGACAGCATCGACAGGGAGCAGATGTATGCAACAATGCTGGAGCTAAACATCCCACTAAAAATAGTAAAATTAACAAAAATGACAATGGAAAACACAAGTCAGCCAGAATTCAAGGAG
This sequence comes from Thereva unica, assembly GCA_949987705.1. Lineage (NCBI taxonomy): Eukaryota > Metazoa > Arthropoda > Insecta > Diptera > Therevidae > Thereva > Thereva unica. The sequence goes on along the minus strand of OX465281.1, from coordinate 195,496,159 downwards.
AATTGATAGAGTCCTTTCGAGTTAAGCAAGGCTTAAAGCAGGGCGATGGGCTGGCACCCATTTAATTTAATCTCTCCATAGAAGGAGTAAATCGCAAAGTAAACATTGATGCGAACGCAAACCTACTAAACAAATCAAAACAGTTGGCAGGATATGCCGATGGTATAAATTGCCTTGCCAGATCACTGTCATACCTTAGAGAAATATTCACTGAACTAGAACAGAGAGCCAAAGATATAGGGCTGCAAATAAATGCAGACAAGAGTAAGATTCTAATTCAGTCAAGGGTGGAAAGAAGAAGAAGAAACCACAACATCACCTGGGGGAACATAACGTAGAACGGGTAAACTAATTTAACAAAGAAGAATAAACGCCGCAAATAGAACATACCAGGAACATACCTGCTGCCAGTAATGAAATCCAAAGACACCCACAGAAAAACCAATATAGATAGAGGCCAAAGCTTGAATTGGGCTGTAGAGCCATCGAAGAAGAAAAGGAAGTCTAGAAGACTAATGAGACGCTTCGTCGTCGTGAGTACATCAAATTGAGAAGTTCCTGTTATCATCAGGAAAGTCAAAACATCATTCGATGATAGCTTGAGAAGTAAGATTCACAATACTGCTACAGGCAGTAAAAACTTCTGGTCCTTAGAAGAAGAAGAATTTTACTTCCTCAACACCTCCTTTCATTAACAACAAGGAAGTGATAACAGAAAGCAAACCCAAGACTCGATTCGGTTCGCCTCAAATTCTTCTTTACCCGATACTGCTATGCGCTACGACACCCCCACCTTCGAGAGTACCACCCACTCAATAGACGGGGTTCACTTTAGGCCTTGCAAGGTATTTCTTCTTTCTTCTTTGATCCGTTAGCTAGCGGTCTGAGCGGGACTTCTCCGTAACGGATACGCTGCTGTCGGTGCCGCTTTAAAAAATGTGGTTTCTTGCCTAGTTTCTTCGGTTTCCCGATTCTGGTCAATTCGGCAGGTCGACCACCGCAAGGTATTTAGGTGCCTCAAAGAGTTCGACGTCAACAAATCCACTGGCCCCGACAAAATTCTCCCTTTTTGCTTTGTCTTACTTCTCCGGAGTGTATCCCGACTCTTGGAAAAAAAGCTAAAGCCAAGAACCATTTAAACTACCGCCCAATAGCAATTACTTCCGCGCCCTTCAAAATCATGGAGACAATCATTAATAGAAAGCTGATGAAATATCTACAACCCAACCAAGTTATAAACGAAAGGCAGTACGACAGCTTTAGACTAGAACGTTCTATTGACGATCTCCACCGCGTTGGTTACTTGAGTGTAGTTGCTCTAGACATTTCCAAGACTTTTGGCAGAGTATGGCACCCTGCTCTGTTGACCAAACTCCAAGCTATTGGTATAAACTTAGTTCTAAGGAACTGGATAAAGAGCTTCCTTCCTTCTGGCCAGCGTCGAATCCAACCCTTAGAAATTAACAATGCATCCAAAGAAAAAGGCTTGAAAATCAACAAGGAGAAAACAATGATAATGCTGCAGGCACGAGTTAAATAGATCATCAATAAGTAGCTCACGATAGATGAACATAAGTAAGAAATAGTTGACCATTTCGCATATTTAGACTCAACCGTGTAAACATTCTTCTTCTTCTTTGATCCGTTAGCTCACGGTCCGAGCAGGACGCCCCCGCAACGGATACGCTGCTGTCGGTGCCGCTTTAAAAAATGCGGTTTCTGGCCTAGTTTTTTCGGTTTCCCGATTCTGGTCAATTCGACAGATTGACCACCCTCCTCCTTTCATACCCTGGACTTGGGACCAGACGACGGCGGAGTGTGTAAACATTACACTACACATCAACTTTATTAATATTAACATTAACATTTGGTTTTTTTTAAATTTTAATTTAATTTGTTCACCTTCAATGACCCTGTTGGCATGCATGCCCCCAATTCTTAGGGCTAATTCTCAATCTATCCCATAACAATTTGTTTGTATTCTACATATATTTCGATCAGCCTGCCTATTGGTCAAGGGCGTCTGTTGCTCTCCCATTTGGCTGGGAATTCATTGTCACACTCAATGATGTAATTTTTGGCAAAATTTCATTTTACGCTGACACTTGCTTTGGTATGCGTAAGTGTTGGCGCACACAGTGTGACAATATATAACGTTCAATTTATCGATAAACTTAGATACTTCATTGCAACATTGCGTATTGATCTTGAATGGCTATTTTAATCGAAATCTTTCTAGATGAAATGATTCTTCTTCTTATGCGGCCATACAACCGGGATCCGGTTCTGGCCTCTCGCAACTGTTCTCTCCGCCGGTCCCGATTGTGAGCCGATGTCATCCAGTTTGCCATCCCCAAGCTTTGAGCGTCCTAGTCTAATATCGTGCAGGTTAAATATGAATTTTAATCCCGCCCCTTCATAAAAAATGATGTCCAGAGATTTTTGCTTTTGATTTGTGATCTTGCATCATTATAAAAATAACTAGCTGGGACCCGGTGCGCCTATGCTGCACCCATAAGCCAATAGTAGTAATCAGGTGATATGAATTTTAATATACAGTAGGAGAGTTTGACTGAGCACAATCAATCACAATACAGTACTTACTGAAGGTTTTTTGATTGGTTGCTATGTTTGATTTTGTTTTCTGCATATGGCAGAAAAATCAAAGCACTGTTCAAATGAATAGATGGAAAGTATTATTTAACTCATTGAATGAAATTGAGATGAAAATAATAATGTTGTGGGAAAAATACATACCGTTCGAAAGGTAAATTAATGATTTTTCCAAATAGAAATGAAAACAGGTGTGTTCTAATACGAATTGTTGTATTTTGAAAAATGAAGGAACTTGAAATCTATGAAAATTTCCAAGTACCACATCTCAAAAAGTAAAAGTGATAAACATACGATTATTGAATTTGTTGTCTTTTTGGCTTCGAGACCTTTTATTTAAGCCATAGATTTCTAAACTCGGCTCATACAGTCGAAGCTACTTCAATCCAAGTTCAGGGAACCGCGTCGTTCGCGAAAAATCCAACAAAATTGTACCGCAACTACCAGTAAATCAACTCCGATCGATCTGAAACTTTGGGAATCGTATTTTTTCGGAAAAAAACGAAAATAAAATGGATTTGAGCTCTTTAGCAGTGATTCGAAGAGTACCTCCCATACAAAAGTTCGAGATTTTACCATATCGGTACACTACAGCTACCCGAAGTGTTCGAGATAGAGCAAAATAGAGCCAAGCCAGCTAGGAACACTCCCCGTACCCGAAAACCCCTATATCCAAAAAATTATGCCAATCGGATGAGCGGTTTCGGAGTCTATAAAGGACTTACACACACACACAGACAAACATTCACTTTTATATATATAGATATATCTTGGGTAGACATTTCTGAATGAATGTTTTCTGGGCGCCATTTGTCACAATGGGGGATCTTTTTGATGTATTATTAGAGGAACCGTACAACTTAGAGAGTACATTTTGGTGCCGAAGCGTATACTTTTGGAGCCAAGTAGTCCAATAAATGCAGAAAATAACTCGGCAGACAAACTCTTCCGATATTTTATAAAATGACGGCTGTATAATGTGTTGCACCCATGATTTACTAGTAATTAATTTAAATATTGGACAGAAGATAGTTAGAGATACTGCAAATATTCGACACTGGTATACAATGGAAAAAGCCTGAAGAAAATTCATGAAAAACTAACTGAAACCACTGAATCACTACAACAATTCGAGTCTTCTCAGAAATCAACAAATTCTATAGCTACCGCTCGTTTACCTCCAACAATTGATCAGAAACCAGACGACCGTGTTATTTATTTGTGGTTTATCCAGAACACGGGCCAAAGGGATTGACGAAAGAACTAAGTACAGAATATGTGAGACTCGAAGGGCCAACACAAATATCTTCAGCAAGTTTGTTCTAAGATATAGTTTTCAGCCAATTTGCTGATCTAAACAGTGAAGTGAATGTATTTGCAGCGGATTTGTTGGTTTGCCCATTCGAATTGCATGCGTGGATACATTCAAAAATATGAATGTGCAATTAGCTCCCTGCACCAACCTGACCGCCAGCCTGCGATCTACTCACTGACACTTGAATTGCTCGAATAATATATCTCATAAGAATATATGTATGTATGTATTCTTTCGGATAGCCAGACGGCCCTCAAGGCTCTTATTCTGTTGTCACAACATCCACGACTCTTCTGAACTGCCGCAGGTCTCTGTGTGAGACTGCCACTCAGTTTGATATATACTACGTTTATAAGCGGAGTTTCCCTCCGGATGGAAGTTTCGATCCGGAGTGAAACACCGCTTATAAACTGGGAGTGAAACTCCAGAACTTGGATTTTCGCTCCCGAAGAAAAAGCTGGAGTGAAACTTCGATCCCGGTTTATGTTGTGCTTATAAACGCTGACTGGGAGTGAGAATTTTTTCCGAAGGGGGAAAACTTAGTAAAGAAGAAGCTGGGTGTTTTATTTTGCTACAATAGTTTTTTTCTTTATTTATTGATTTTTTAAATACATTAAATTAAACATTGGGTTTACAATTTGTCTTTGCTATGATTTTAAATTTGAGCTTGGAGCTGTCATTTCAAAACAGGAAGTATTTTGGATTTTCACTCCCATTGCTTATAAACCCATCGGTAGTTTTACTTTGGACTGAAGATCCGGGAGTGAAACTCCGCTTATAAACGTGGTAATAGCTATGAGGATAATAGGCTTAGTCGATCTGGGTTGAGATGGAACACAGCAACGGTGTGCCGCACTCTTCATGCACTGTGGCCAACTTTAGACGCAAAACGCTCAAAATCTCTTGTTCAGTTGAACAAAAAGGAGAAATGCCATGAAGTAAAGGTGCTGATCGGTCACTGTCCCTTTGGCCCGCACGCGAAAGATTAAGACTTCCCCACAACGATTTATGCAGAAGTTGGGGTAATGAAGAAGAGGAAGAAACTGTCAAAAAAAATGGCATCACAATGGGCCCAATGGCGTGCCTAAGTGGGCTCTTTAGTGGGGGAGCAGCCATTTCAACCTAACCTAAACTTTCACCCCTTTGGGTGAGATCAAAGAATTAATGATCAGCATTGATGAAACTATGTCCATAATAACGAAGTAAAGATGTTCCTGGTGAGAACGTTCAATGACCCAAATCGTTTCTGTCCGTACCATGAGCCGCTCATTGTATTCTTACCTGATTTAACTCTTGAAGTTTACTTGCTGCCACAATAAGATTACAAGATGCAGTAAAGTCAGCTGGAAGCATATTAAGAAATGTCTTGTAGGAAATAGAGGCGAGCGTTTTGATAACAATGTTAAGTCCCCTTCATTTCATTCTGCAGAAACCCCTTTGAAATGACTGAGCCTGTGCGACTACACAACTTCGTGGCGAATGGCGCCCAGAACACTTACAGTTGTTTGGCGTACTAACAAAGCTCATCTCTGTCAATCAATTGAAGATGTTGTTGCAGTGTATATCCTGACGGCTTTCAATTATCTGCTATAACTTAATGTTAGTCATTAAGTACCAACAATGAGTTACGATTTGGCAATTTTGATCTTCCAAATATGAGGTAAGGGTGAAAAGCTTCCACGTGAGTAAGGGTGAGAAGTTGGATACATAAACTAAGTGAGCATGAGAAGAAAAATCATTATGGTATATGGGCAACCCTTTTTATGAAGCTGTTGATTATAATGCAGCATCGGCCAATTTCGAGAATTCTTCATGGTAGCTACTGGTCGAGTCGAACCACAAGTTAATTTACCATTTACTGCGTTTCCATTAGCCGAGGCAGAGTTTTCGTTGACTAAACAGAAAGTTTTTTCCCTCAAGTTAACTCGATGCTGTTTCCATGAGTATTCAGGGCCGGCGCTTGGGTTTCTTGTTCCCAGTGCGAGAGAGTGGGAGGGGACGATGGGGTGGGCAGATTCTTTGAACTTGTAAATTCTTTCGCTGAATTTTTGAATCAACTTTTTAACAGCTGTGCGGAAAAGAAAAGCAAAGGGAGAATTAAGATTAAAAACAACAACAACAAACTAAAGCATTCTAACGTAATATTTGTTAGAAAAGTTGGCTCTTGTGAAAACCCATGCGATTTTCAAAAGGGAATGGACGATTACAGCCAGTGTTGGTTGGCCCGTGTGGAACTGACCATATTATTTTGTTAAACAGTAAAGGTACCATCATTGCCGCCAGATTTTTTTTTTTTTATGTGACAGACTAGAGGCTTAGGGAAAGTCCCTTTGCACTGTCGACAATCTATTTTTTCGTGTAGAGTGAATGTCGAACAGCAGCTCTAGCCGGAAAATAGAGAGAAGAGAAGGAAGTAACTGTCACAACCTAGCCGCGATATTTTATTCCACCTACTCACAACCATTTCGCGACTCTGACATCGGGGCGTCGAGAACAACTCGCTGGAGTGTTATGTTGACGAGTTGAATCTCATCAACCAACCGATGGCATGCGCTTGGTGGAGCGGCGAAGGACTAAGGAAGGCTATGACAGGGGAATTAGGAATGTAAAGAGGAAAGAAGAAAGAAGGAAAATTAGGTGGGAAAGGCGAAGGACCGTGGCGCCGCCGGGATTCGAACCCGGGACCTCTGGGGATAGCAGTCAGGCGCCTTACCGCTAGACTACCGAGGCCCCAAGTGGTGTTATCGCGAATGGGTCATTATGTATCTACACAGATGGCTCAAAAATTGGGAACAGCGTAGGTTGTGGTTCCGAGGCATTGAATATACATAGATACATCCCTTCGTCTATCCGACCATTGCAGCGTCTTCCAGGCGGAAGTCACTGCGATCTGGGGGCTATCGAATGGTTGAAAATAAATAATATATCTACAAAAATATATGTATTCTATCGGATAGCCAGGCGGCCCCCAAGGCTCCTAATTCTGTCGTTACAGCATCCATGACCCTTCTGAACTGCCGGAGGTCTCTGTGTGAGACTGCCACTCAGTTTGATATAACTCTCGGTTGAGTTCCTGGACAGTGGAATTAAGGGAAACTGCAGAGCAGATCAGCTTGCTAGACAGAGAACTGAAGTGAAAAGGACACCCCACTTAACCCAGATGGGAATTCTCGTGAGCACCTCTTTTTCGTTCTTGGGTCACCTTTTCTTGATGGATTGAGTGAGCTGCAAAACACTGCTCTTGAACTCTGTCGCTTTATTAAAAGCTCCAAATTGCTTGAAATGGCCTGAATTTTTTTCCCAACACTAGAATGGCAACTCAACTCAATGGTGTACCTAAGTGGGTTCACTAGTGGGTCTGCAGCCATTCCAATTTAATCTAACCTAAAGGAACATGTAAAAAGAGCAATTAAAGAGGAATTCTCGCCCCAAGGAATTTTGTTCACCACATTTCGTTCATTTACCTCTTTTAACAATTCTTGGAACAGAATTTAAAATGGCAGCAACAGCGTCCTAAAGTTAATATCAATCACGGTAAACAGCAATACACAATACAGAGCCATCGGAATAATTTTTTCTTCGTGTGAGTGGTGTTTTTTACAGAATTTTCAAAAAGTGCTCCAGAGTAGAATACATAAATGAGAGATTTTTCTCTCGCGAATTTTTGCTTCTGATCCTCGAAGAAGAAGGTGTGTGTGGGAGGACACTTTTTGAATAAAATCTCGAGTAATATTTCTTGAGTTTTATGAATATCGTGAAGCAAACCTCTGGAAACTTCCTGCGAATTAAAAGGAGAATTAAAATTTTCCCGATTTTTCTTGCATGAGAAAGTACAGGGACGGAAATTGGGTAAATTGAGAATATGAGGTGAGAATATTTTGAATTTTTTTTAATATTATAAACATTTTTTTAATCTTAATTTCTGAAATTGCGCCCCCGATAAATTTGCCCCGGCAAGTTCACCATTCGCACATATGAAAGCGCCGCCGCTGAGTATTCGAATATGGTAAGTGGTGACTTATGGTAAGTAATCAGTTTTCGAACATGGTAGATTCATTTCTGATACGACGGGTAGCTACCATGGTGAATTCTCGAAAGTGCAAATTATGCCGCCTGGTTTTTCATTTACCAGTAAATAAAGTCAGACCTATCCTTTTGCATGATAAAAAAGTATTTAATTGCCAACAATGGAAATAGCTTTGCGCGATTTTATCACCACTGAAGTGAAGATTGTCGTTGGACATGAAGGACGTTTTATGTTGATTTTTATTTTGGAAACTGATAGCATCTACCATAACTATAAACTTTATCTATTCTGTAAAAAGGTGCGCGGTAGATACTTTATAACATGTTAATAGCATTTTTGTAATTTTAATTGGATTAATTTTAATAAGACTGATACGTAGAGTACTGTCAACCCGGGTCTTAGCGCAGTATTCAGAATTAGGTATTAAAAATATTTCTTTGCGATGGGCGAAGGTAGCTTAACTTTTTTATTCAGCTGACAGATATAGGCAAATATAAAGGCCTATATTCTGAACTCCGCTGGAATCGATTCCTCTGGAATCTTCTTACAATGATATCCTACCAATGTAAGAAAATTCCAGGGGACTCCAGAATATGCTTGATAATTGAAAATTTCTTTAAAAAAATTACTTTTAAATGACAGAGCAAAGATATTTCACTAGTAAACATAGATGAATTGCGAGACACTCTGAACTATTAATTTATCAAAATACTCACTAAGTAGTAATATTCTAATTTAATTTTAAAGACACCATAATAAAAATTGTAAGCAATAAATTAGTATTTTATAAAATATATATGAAAAAGCATTTATTACCTGATTTACCATAGCTAAGTCCCCAATATGATAAAATATGATATGCTTTAATAGACAAAATTTAACATATACAAGCATATTATTTCCACCACCAAAATTAAATGCGATTAGTTGTTATACATAATTTAAAAAAACAAGCATGCCGGAGAAGATTACTTTAAAAATTTGTAGAAACTATTTTAAAAATTGCACTATATAAGCAAATATTACTGTTATTATATTACTTAATAAAACAACATAGTAAAATGTATAAACGTGATTTATAATAAGGCGTGCAGGACAAATCCGATATCCAATAATAAATTTTCCATTTTTCTTGTTCTAGGAAGCAAAATGACAATGAAACAAAAATTTTGAGAGACATTTTTTCAAGTAATTTTAAATTCATTTTTAATTTTTATCATGACAGACAACAAATATGATGTTTTAAACATTTAACCCGAAATCCCAATCAGGCTTAAGTTGTGTCTGAATACTTATACGCACCTCACTGTCAGGTGATGTTGAATCTAATGATTCATTTTTTGTTTCTTCTTCAGTAGTTGTATCACCTATTGTTTGTTCACTTTCTATGTTATAATTCATATCAGTATTTGTATTACTTTCTAGTGGTTTAGTTATTTGAACTTCATGGTTGCTGTGCTCATGCGCCTTTGCTTCTATGCATTGAGTTGGTTCAATATTTTTTTCTGCATTACTATGCTCACTATTTTTATATTGAAATGTAGGAATATGCTGCTCTTGTGTATGGCTAGTATGAACAACTTCTTGTTGTTCAGTTGATTGTTCAATATTTTGTCTATGTTCACTACTTCTATGCTCATGATGTTGATATGAAGAATGACTTACATCTTCTGTATGACTACGATCCCTACTTAAATCACTATGAACTGTTTCCAAATGATGTGTTTGTAATTCTTCACTACATGTTGAACTAACGTATAAATTTGCTGGTTGATATGATGTTGAACATTCTGCTTGTTGTACACTTTTAACATTATTTTCATTTTCTTTTGCACTATGACTTAAATACCCTTGATCAAAATTAACATTTTGCCTATCATTTTGTGGAGAAACATGCAATTCTAATGTAACATTTGTTTGATTTTCACTTTGATTATATTGATTTGCACTTTGATTTAATTCATTATAAATATTACAATGAATATTTTGCACATTTTGCCAATTATTTTCACTTTGTGATGCAGTGTTTTGCAAATTTTCATAGTAATCTTCCCAGGGATCATAAAAATCTTTCGAACTTATAACATTTTGTGTAACATCTACAGATTGATAATTAGGATAATCAAAATACACGTAATCCTGTACGTGAATTGGTGTTGTGTAAAATCCCGTTGTGAAGTAATTCTGTTTTTAAAAAATTAGTACAATTCCACAAGAAAGCAAAAAAAAAACGGTTTCTAGTATAAATTATTATATAATATTTAAGAAAATATAGTGCCCGGTAAAGAGTTTTCTGTGTTATTTACAGGTGTAGTGAAAAATTATTGTGTATTTGTTCCAAGTTTTCTTTCAGTTTTCTTTGTTATTTTACAGGGTTGGACTGTCTTTTTAAAGATTATGAACAGAAGTCGTATGTATGAAATATCAAAATAAGTCAATTATAAATCCTTATACTATTAACAATTTTCTAAAAAAATAGCAGGATATTCTACGAAATCCCACACAAATTCTTTGTAAAAGTTATATTGCAGGTAAACATAGGATAATTGATCGTATAGTAAAAAAAATTGACTGCGATTTCCAAACTAGAAGTATACACCCTGAGAAAAATTAGTAATTTGAAAGTAGATACAAAAAAACCGCAAAAATGGCACAAAGGCTAACTATGACAACTTAAAATAGGTAATTTATCCAGTACAAGACAACAAAAATGAAGAAGGCTCAAATAGATCCAGATGTCATTCCTAAAATATTGAATTTATACTTAGCGGTGGCGACCCCTAAACCTAAGTCTAAAAATCAAAAAAAAAAATACAGTAACCCTTTTTTATAGAACAAAGTAACAGGGTGCGCCAAAGAAAATTAAGGAAAAAGTTTTTTAATGACCACCCTAATAAGCATTGCAGTTCCAGACAGTTTTAAGAAATTCAAGCAATGCTTCTTTAAATTAGGAGACTAAAAATTGTGAATACGGTGGCTGTCCCTTTTCTTAGAACGTAGTTAGGAAGATGATTACCGAGTCTGAGCGAGTGCACAGAGAAGGAACGACATCCAATTAGGGAAGAATGTGCGGGAATGAGAAATATAACTAAACGCAGGGATTGGAGAGGCATGAGGACGTCAAAATGACAAGAAAGCAGGGGTTGATACCTTAACCGTAACCCTTTCAAAACCCTTTAAAATTAGTAACCCTAATCGTAACCCTAACCAAACATTCAATTTTCTGTAACCCATAAGCCTAATCGTAACCCGAATATTTGTAAGTCTTTCTAACCGGTTACTAATGGGTTACTGAAAAAAAAAAAAAAAAAATATATAATAAACGAAACAAATTGAAAGAATTTTGACTCTTAATCCTTTATGACGATGGGAAAAATTTTCTTCCGAAATCATTGTTACAAAGTTTTAGAGCTAAATTTAAAACAAAACAATTTTGAACAATAAACGGATTAACTGATGTTCGAAAATTGGTCCCGACCAACAATGAGTCATAGCCTGCGCACTTTTCCCGCCCCTCTCTTTTCTATTAAAAGAACTAAAGTACTTTTCAACTATTTATAGTTGTTTTCAAACGTCGTGACATCCCGCGTAGTAGTAGCAACAAAATAGTTACACTCTGAACAGCTGACTTTGGGAGACTTGTACGGCACTTGGATGAAGTGCAAGTTGGAACTCAAAGCTTTGAATACAGTTTTGGCAAAACCGGGCCCAAGAACCGTCACTGATTCGAGCAAACGGCGGTGTTGACATCGAACCGCTACTGCAAGCTTTTTCCAACACCAAACGACTGCCATCCACTGTAAATGTTCTTCAGTATTGGCATGGGGAACAATATAGTCAACCTCACTTGTACCACCTTGCACAAGTTGTATTGGGTGTTCCTGCAACTCAAGCGAGCGTTGAACGTTTGTTTTCCGGTCTAAAATTTACAGTGGGTAATCTACGAGCAAAATTAGGTGGACCTTTAGTTGATTCAATCAACTTGATTCGAGCGATTCATCTTTTTGGATTAAAAGTTTTAACTTAAAATAGTTGGTCGATTTAGTTAAAATTGTAAAATTGTAAAAATCATTATTTAGTTTTTTAAGTAAAATTAATGGTATTATTGCGAACAATTTTATAGACTGTTAATATTTTTCATGGTGACCCTTTCGTAACCGGTTACATAACCGATTTGAAATGATTAACCCTAACCATTTTTATTAGGTAACCGTAACCCTAATCATAACCCTAACGATTAAAAAAAATTGTAACTAGAACCGTAATCTTAACCCTTATCCGTTACGGTATCAACCCCTGCAAGAAAGGCTTTTAATACGGAGAACTTGGAGGGGTTTAATACGGAGAATGAGGGGTTTAACAAGCTTTTTTTATGTAAAAGACTAGAGACTCAGGAAAGGCCCTTTATATTGTTGACAATCTATTTTTCTTCGTATGTCGAACAGCAGCTCTAGTCGGGGAGGAAGGAACTGACACAGCCTACCCCCGGTATTTTTAGTCCACCTACTCCCAACCATTACTATCGCGACTTTGACATCGGGATATCGAGAAACAACTCGCTGGTGTGTTATGCCTCCTGAAACGAGTTAAATTTCATCACCCAACCGAAGACATGCGCTTTGGTGGAACGGGGAAGGGCTAAGAAAGGCGTGACAGGAGGAATCAGGAATGTAAAGAGGGAAGGAGAAAGAGAGGAAGTTATGTAGGTGGGGAAAGTGGAAAAGGCGAAGGACCGCAGGTCTGGCCGGGATTCGTACCCGGAACGTCTGGGATAGTAGCCAGACGCCTTACTTCCTGGGCTACCGAGGCCCTCAAAAGTGGCATCGACGTCCAACGTTCACAGCCGCATCGGCCAGGCAACAGCAGTATTCGCCTCGCTCAAGTGGTGCATATAGAAACGAACAAATATTTTCATCAAAACAAAAGTACTCCTTTTCCGAACGTTGATCCTTCCGATTCTTCTTTATGGATCTGAAACGTGGACACTTCTCAAACCGGACGTTAAGAAGCTCAATGTCTTCCAAATGCGATGCTTGAGGCATATCCTCGGTGTCTCACTCCGCGATCGCCTTCGAAACGAGACAGTTCGACAAAGATGCCATCAGCAGACACTGATCGAAAAAGAAATGCAAAAACGTCGACTACGGCGGTTTGGACATGTTTGCCGAATGGATGATAACCGCTTGCCGCGTAGAATTTTCTGGCGAGACCGCCCCGCGATCGGCACCGAAGAAAACCTTATCATTAATTCCTTAAAAATTACGGAAACAAGAGATGGTGGTGGTCGTCCATCTGCAGGTGCGAAATTGCCCGATAAAATATTTTAGCCGTCATTTTGTTTTTATAAAAACTATAGCCAAATTCGAAATCGAAAAGCCTAAGAAACCAGGAAAACTATATTAAAGTAATTTTGGTTTTATGAAAATTTGCTGCCAAATTTTAAATTTTAACCTGGAAAACCCATTTGCATTAAAATTTTGACTTTTTTAAACATAGATAGCCGCCATTTTGTTTTTCGAAAGCTGATTCGTAATCAGCGGCCTCCGGACACCAAATTTCAAAGAATTATCTCAATACTATTAATTTTAATTGAGAACAGATTTTCAATATCAATAGCAGTTTTGCTGGCGACAAGGCAGGACGATTTGATAGGGTTCAGATCACTGTTTGGCTAAACAGTACAATCCTCGGTAAGTTCAAGAGGTTTTCTTAAATAGATCTGCACATCATCAGCATATAGATGAATAGAAAAATGTTTGACTACATTCGGAAGGTCATTTATATAAAGGCTGAAATGCAAGGGGCCCAGGATAGATCCTTGAGGTACTCCACAATGAAGAAGTGTAGGTTCGGAGAAAGATTCTTGTACCTTAACAATTTGAGAATGCTAACTTTCAAAAAGTTTGACTGCAGTAGGACCGAGTCCAAAATGTCTGGCTAGTTTTTCAAGTAACATCATATGATCAACTGAGTCAAATGCTTGTGAGAGATCAAGTTGGACTAAGATTGCAATTTTATTGTTATCAAGTGACTCAAGAATATCAGCATATTTAAGAGTGCCGTTTCGCAGCTATGCCCAGGCCTGAAACTAGATTGCCATATAGAAAGAAGACTACTTTGATTTAGATAGTACATGAGCTGCTTAGCAGAAAAAAGGAAGCATAGAAGACTGACTGGACGGAAGTCAGATGGTTGCGGTTATTTCTTTCAGTTCTTCAATTGAAATTAAAATGTTTACAGATGAAGTCGCAAACAATTCTTGATAGATTAGAAACTAACTGAAGTTTTAACTACGAAGTTGCGAATATGTTAGCTTTGTATACTAGATTTGTTCATGTATAATATTAACCCTGTTAAAACCATCAGAAATCGAAAAGAAAACTTGGTTTTGTGGTTTATTTAGAAAACAAACAAAAAATATAAAGTTTTGTATTACTTAACTGTATATATCTCAAATAATTATTGTTAAATTAACAAAAAAGAAAAAAGAAATCTTTTCAATACCGTTAAATACTCGTATGAACTCTTCTTGCTACAGCATCTTACCTCTTTCTTCACAAATGAAGTGGGCTTGCAATTAAAATTTATGTTTTTATTTAATTATAAAAATAGGTGGGAGCACTCGATATTAATTCAGAAAATAAAAACCAAATAAATAATATCAAACAATTAAAACAAATAAAAATAATTAAAAAAAAAACACTCACCATTTGATCACTCAAACTATGATGGACTTGATTGCAATAAATATCCCACCATAATTGTATTAAGTCGTATGCATGTTGAAATTCTTGTGGCGGATATGCGGTTTTCGTTTCTGAATTGAAATTAGCTAACCATGGCTTAAATCTACCAGCAAAGTGTAAAATTTTAATGCTGTCGCGGAACCTAAAATTTATTGTTTAAAAAAAATATATTTATTAGTTTCGAATATTATTTTAAGATTGAAAGGGTTTACTGTTTAAATGCTGGTAAGTAAGAGTATGATGCAAACGCATGAGTATTGTAGATAAATGGTAAATGTTTTGAAATATCTTTTTGTGCCCAGTCTGAAAAATATTGATTTAACAGACCTTGATCACCACCATCAAAACTTCCATTTTCTAATGCGAATTTAATTAATTTTGAAAATGTTTCTAAATTTGGACGGTAAACAAAAACGCCTGAATTGAAACAATCAGGCCAACTTATATCTGGTGCTGCTGCTAGTTCTTCTCTATCAAATAATTCGTCACAATTTTTTATTACCTAAAAAGAATAAGAATTTAAATAAATAAATTTTGTATTTTTTAATTATAAAATTTCTACTAACGAGAATGTCAGCGTCCAAAAATACACATTTCTCAAATTGTACAAGCTTCCAACAGTGTAGCTTTGTGAAAGTGATACCTAATTCTGGACGTGCAAGTAATGCCAAATTGGCAGTATCTTGTGAATCCAATATATTGACTTCTTGTACAACATTGTACACGTCCTTTAGCCTATTGCGCATAGCCTCTGAAACTCCAGGGGTTACCAATACAGCCAATTGATGTGCTGTTGATACCCGTTTCAGTGAATGCGCCAATACTAGGGCGCCCAATGAATATGTGTCATTTGTGGTTAATGTTACCCACGCATATTCTGAAAATAAATAAGAAAATTTGTTTGTTACTAATTGTTTGCTCTAGTTTTAGATAATAAATGTGAAATTATGCAGCTTTGGGGCTAGCTATAGTAAAAAGGGAGATTTTCGAACCAATTCGTTTTTTTTTATTCTAAATAATTTATTTTGCAGGATATTTGTTGAGCTCAAACATAAATAATTGAAAATATACAACATAGCTATATTTATTAACAGCAAGGGTTTTTTAGTGTGTTAGTTTATATTTAAAATTAATTAGGTTCTATTTATTCTAAAAAAATAAAAAATAAAACTTTATCTAGAAGTATCCAAAATATTGCATTGTTTTATTATTTAAATACAAATTACAACCTTTAATGATGATGAACTGAACTAGTTATACTATAATAAAAATACCGAGCCAGTTTCACAGTTCAACTTTGGTATTTTAAACTACAATAATACTTGGTGGTCTCGATAAGCAATCACTACCTCTTTACTAAGTAATCAAATGTTACACATAGCCTTAAATGATAAAATTAGAAAAGACATATATACCAAAAGACATATAACTACGAACCACGAGTTTGTTGTTTGTAGTGATGAGCAAGACTGATCTTGCACTTTTAGCAAGACCAAAGTAAGACCAAGACAAAACAGGACAAGGACAAGTCGAGACTTCAAGATCAAGATAGCAAGATTTTTTGCTCATCACTAAGTAGAAAAAGTATTGCAGTGGTGAGCACATCTCTTGCAGTGGTCGTGTCTTGCACATTTAGCAGGACCCAACAACAATGCAAATCTTTTTGCAAGACTTCTTGTAAGACTTTTTGTAAGACTTTTTGCAAGACTTTTTACGCATCACTGTAAGAATTGTTGTGCTTTGGTTTTGCTAAATGTGCAAGAAAATGCAAAACTGTAAGAACAGTCTTGCTCATCGATAGTTGTTTGGCGAAATTTTCGCTTTCAAAATAACAAGCTAAGAACGGCGTAGATTATTGAATTTGTTCGGGAGTACTGACTGTTTGTAGTATTATTCCATTATTGAAGAAATTTGTTAAATAAAGCTTGATGCAGGTCAGGCCAACAGGAGTGAAGCAAGCAATAGTCAAGCTAATCTGATATTACACAAATGTAAATGTACGCATTATATAGGGTGAAAGATCGGAAGTTACTTTCGTATTATAGATAGAGTTTTACTATTTTAATGCCGCTGTGGACTGATGGAGTCGCCATCGCGAGGTGCTCGGTTTCATGAGTGGGATTTTTGTGTCGATGAATAACTTTAATAAGAAAATATAACATAGCAATTAAGATGTGGAAATAAGGGGGCCAAGAATTAAGGAACGGATTACACAAGTTATATAGAATCGATATGGCATCAGAAAAATATCCCGCTTGAATGGACGGAAGGTGAGATATGCCCCCAGCATAAAAAATGAGATCAACTCGAATGTGGGAACTATATGGGTATAGCCCTCCTCAACTCAGCGTTTAAAATACTATCCACTATTTAATTTTGTACAAAAAACTTTTACCCATCGCGGAAGACATAATAGGTAGCTATCAATCAATGTGGCTTTCGGCCAGGTAGATTCACTAAAACCATATTTCTACTTTAAGTAGAATTTTGGAAAAATCATGGGAGTAAAACATCTATATTCACGTACTGTTTCTAGGCTTCAAGCAAGCATCAAGCGTCAAGCGTGAGGAGCTATTTAAAGTAATGGAGTGCTTCCGATTTCCAAATCACCTAATCGAAATAACAAAAGCTACATTCGAGGTAGTTCGATGCAGAGTAAGTGTTGAACGAGACCTCTCAGAAAGACCTCACATCACAGAGAGACAAGGTGATGCGCCGTCATGTCTCCTATTTAACATAGTGTTGGAGAAGGTGGTAAGAGACAATGACAATGGACACAGACAATGGCTTATGTTGATGACGTCGTTCTACCCTACCAACATTCCGACTCGATATCGAAGCCAGAGCGATTTATTAAAAGCGAAAGCTTTTTTCGAGAACGATTCGAAAGCGTTATCGAAAATGATAAAATAGGAACGCTATAACGAACCGCTTTTTAGATGGAATCTCGAAGTCTTTGCATGTATGTGTGGCCCCTGTGCTGAATGTCGAGTCGTGATTTGTGACAAGTTTTTTGAGTTGAAGAAAGTGGCGTTTCAGACGAATTGCGACTTTCAGCATAGGGGGCTAAACTCGCACTTAGCACTTCCACTCTAGGCCACTATGCTGAAAATCGTAATTCGATTAAAACGCCACTTTCTTCAACTCAAAAAATTTGTCACAAATCACGACTCGACAGTCAGCACAGGGGCTTCGCTTTTCCGAATCTATATCGAATAAATCTCGAATGCTTTATATATTTACGTTCTCGTTTTCTTCCATTCACTTCTACTATTGAAACTGCTCGCCAGCTTATTCCCATCGCGCCTGCGTTTCCAGAGAGTAGTCATGAGCACGCACTCATCTTCCAATAGAAAACCCCTCCAAAATCTCAAATTTTAAAACAATTGGAAGGGAGAAAGAAACAAAACCATGGAAAGAGTGTAAAAGGTTAGGAGTCGTTTTAACGATTGTTTCTCGAATAATTCTCGACAAGTTTTCTTTCGCAAATAGCTCGAGAAAGCGAGCAGCCGAGAAATTGTTTGCAGATCTCAAGAATTCACGGGCCGTAGATGGCCCGCGAGCCGAAAGTTGCCCACCATTGGGTGGTTTCAGACGTTGAGTCATTTAGCTGTTGTTACAACGTTCCACCGTTTCACACGGTTCCTGTTGCAATGGGAACATTTTTTCTATCTTTACAAGGGGTTGTTGATGTGTGTGTATTCCTGTCGATATTCTTCTTCTTTACTATTTTAAATTCTCCGAGCTGCTTTTAGACATTTTAATCTATTAGATCTATTAAACAACGAGTTTGCGGTCGTGTCCAATTGTCTGCCATTTTTATTTCAAATTAATAACAGAAACCGCTTTTTTTAAAATTAACGAATGGCAATTCATTGGGAAAAATGAAGAAGAAGATAAAAATGGTCATGTGCAAGTGTTAGTGTTCAAAAGTTTTCAACCAAAAATTTTTGTGGGAAAAGGTTACAACACCTCCTTCCCTTTCCTTCACCTCTCTCTCCTAAAAAATCGGTTTTACAACGTTGTTATCACATCAGGTCTGAAACCCCCCATTGAGCTACTAGCTAGGGTATGCTAACTACGACCGCTGGGTAAACCCCCCTTAGAGTAAGTTCTTGCTGTTTCGTAATAAAACTATTCAAGACTTTAGAAGTCTTATGAAGAATTAAAAAAAAATACAGCTTACTTCACAAGACAGGGAAAACTACTAGCACATCTCCAATGTGAAGTTATTGAAGTTCTGCATTGGCAGCCTCCGTTAACATTACTATTTCCTTTATTGTTACATATAACATTTGTAGGAGCAATAAAACGATCTTGTAGGAAGATTAGATTAAGCTCTTAAAGACTGGCAATTCCGTCTATCTTTGGATTCTGTTGAACAAGTCATTTAGAGCCACATTTTAATTCAACATACCTTGAAATGTTGAAATACAATAAGACTGTTATTCGGATTAAAACAAAATGGCAAACATTGGACATAAATAGTAAACAAATATAATCATCATGTTCTCAAATATTTATAGCTCATAAAGCTCTTGTATCAAAAAGAAGTGGTAAGCGATCGCGTAAAGTGTCCCCGTAAACGTGGGGGATTCCAATTGCATATGCAAATAAACTAAAGAACGCCAAGCTATACAGCTTCGCTGGAATTTATTCCGCTGGAATTTTCTTACTTGGAAGCCTGTCCGAACTTCCACCGAAGTTCAGTTTAGGACTGATTCTAGTCTCCTCTCCATATGTGAAAAATGTGATATATTGAGAAAAAAATAAAATGACTTGTATTCACCTCTAATTGATTTTATAGAAGATAATAATATTTTTATTGCTATTGTGCTTTACACAGTAGCTTTAATCTAAAATTGTAATTGATTGCTTTTATTTTGATTCGGCGCCAGCTTAATAGATGACCCCAGGTCTCTGGGGTCGATTAATTGTTGTAATACTCCGACTTAATTGATTTTAATTAGTTTTCTGTGCAATTTAATTAAATATCAAAACATTTACTATAAATAAACATTGCAATAGTTGTAGTATGAGAGAGACTAAGTTTTGCGCTTTCAATTAGTTTCGTTTTGTTTTAAGGTGAAATAGTTCATTGAAAGTAGTATTTTTGATAAAGTCTAAAAGCAATAGAAACGATGCCCACATGCAGAATGTTTTGTTAGTATACAGGCGAGAATTTTATCTGATTTGATTGGGATGTTTTGAAGCTGCTTGTATGTTTTACAGCACTTCACTATCCAGTATCCATTACTAGTTTCTCAGTGATCAATAACTGAAGAAGAAGTTTTTGAAGAAACATACATTCAGTTGTAGAAAAAGTTGTGGAAGTCTACCCCAATGAATAAATCGATCCATTTTCTTGCCTTTGGGAACAAAGTATGCAAAAATTAACTTCACATACATTGTACGCAAGGACTAGTCCGCTATCCAAATTAGTCAAAAAACGCAGTTTTCTTGGGAATTATAAGACCGGTGTGCCAAGAGAAGGATTTGGGTTGTCTAAACATGATTTTCACAATTACACAGGAGAAACTATGCTTGTTGGTGAAAACATCAAAAGAGAAAAGTTGTAGCGCATAAAATTTGCTACAAATTTTGTCTTCACTGATTTTTCGAATTTTCATAGTTTCGCCGTTAGGGGCTACTTTTTTAGATTATGAAAATAATCAAGGTGTCCAAAAGAGCCAGTTGAAAAACTTAGTGGCAGCACAGAAGTCGTTCAAATTCATTTCTGACGAGTTTTAAATCGAAAAAATCAATGGAAAACTCGAAACAAATTACGACTTTTGCCCTGACACCTCTGCATCCTACTTTCATCTCATTTAACCACTGCTAATAGTATAAATGCGAAAGTATCTCGGTCTGTTTGTTACATTTTCGCGCATAAACCGTTGAACCGATTTTGATGAAATTTGGTACAGAGATAGATTAGACCTTCGAGAAAGACATAGGCTGCTTTTTGTCGAGAAAAAAAAGACTTGAAGGGGTTGAAATGGGGGATGAAAGTTTGCATGGGAGTCCGTCATTATTGAAGATAAAACCATGTAACTTTTTATTTAGGCTTTAGAAATTTCGACCCACATGGAAGTGAAAAGGGAGAATGCTTGCTTTCTTAATACACTTGAAAATAGGAGGTAAAATACAATAAACTAAGCACACCCAGGGCCAAATTAATATCTCATTATTAATACTCATTAAATGTACATACTCCTACCGAAGAGAAAACGGAAGAGGACTCTGTGATGACTCTTTAAAGAGAGTATACAGAAGCTGTCCTCGTCATGACATAAAGATAGTCATTGGAGATGCCAATTCAAAAATAGGACGAGAAGCAGCATTTCTGTCGACAATCGGAAAGTTTAGTTTACATAAACACCACAATGACAATGGATTAAGACTAATAAACTTTGCCATGGCATCAAATTCCAGCATAAGGATATTCAAAAAGCAACCTGGAACCAACAACGCAATTGATCATGAACTAATAGACGCACGCCACCAATCTAATGTGCTGGAGAGCTTACCCCGACGCAAATATACATAGACTCTGACCACTTCCACGTGTACTCTATAACAGACTACAAACATACGTGAAAAGAATATTAGGAGAGTATCAATGCGGTTTTCTTCCTGGCAGATCCACAACAGACCAGCTATTTGTACTCAAGGAAACCCTAGAAAAGGCTGTTGAATTTAACACAAACAACCACATGTTATTCATTGACTACAAATATGCTTACAATAGTGTGAACCGTAATGAGTTATTTGATGGAGCAGCTCTGAATACCAAAACACCTTGTAGAACTGACAAAAATCTCGATAAAAGATGCAAGGTGTAGAGCTAGAATTGATGGTGAATTATCCCCACCACTCAGAACAAATAGAGGATTAAGGCAAGGTGATGCACTCTCCTGTTTGCTATTCAACGTAACCTTAGAAAATGGAAATGTGCACAAAGAACACCAGAAGTAGCAGACAAGATATAACGATCGACACCTACAATATAGAAGCAGTGGATGAATTCGTATAACTAGGCACGATTATAACAAAAGGATATGATACATTAGCCGAAATTAGAAGACGAATAATGAATAATAAATGATACTTTGTTCTACGCAGACACCTGACGTCTAGAAATATTTTAAGGAAGACGAAATTGGCAGTTTACATAACACTAATAAGGCCTGTCCTACTATATGGTTCGGAAGTGTGGACAAACGCAGACGAAGCATATTGGTAGGAAGATTTGAAAGGAAAATCCTTCGTTCGATCTACAAAGGAATACAGTTTGATGGCGTTTGGAGGAGCAGATACAACTCAGAGTTGTATGAAATCAGTAAGTTTCCGAACGTTGTTAAAAGAGATCAAAATAAACAAACTACGATGGATTGGTCATGTACAACAAGGTGGGGAACGTAACCCGACAAAGATAGTGCTGGAGAAAGCGCCGCCAGGGAAACGGAGACGAGTTCGTCCTAAGGAAAGATGATGTCGAGGATGACTTGAGACAGTTGGATATAAGAAACTGGAAAAGTCGAGCCAGGGATCGAGAATAATGGAGGCGGATGCTGGAGGAAGCCAAGGCCAACAAAAGGCTGTGGAGCTCCTGATGATGTGAGTCATACGACCAAATCGAAGATACTCATGGAGGTATGATGGACGGTCAGAGTATAGGAGTTTATAAATAAATGTCATTGCCTTGAGCGATAAGTACACATCAAGTGTACACCCCAGAACAGAAGAACGATATCGACTTATATGGTCAGATCGCCGAAGATTATAAAGAAACCTTGTACAATCGTTGAAGGCTACATTGAGTTTGTCACGACATGACGCAACAAAGAACGGAAAAATCAAGCTAGCATAAGTGAAGTTAGGTAAAATTAACGTTTTGATTAGCTTTGAGTGAGTACCTAAGGGCAGAATGGAAGCGTACAGCCATAGACGACGCAAATTACCATATATTTTAGATAGGGTGTGAGAGATCTGCTCACAGCAAGTTAATTGTGAATTCAGATAGGCACCTAGATTTTTGACTTGCAATTGACAAGATAAGCACGTGTTCATGAGAATAATAGGTGGAAGGAAGGAGGTGTTTACATGACTCTTATACACTGGAATGCAGCAGTATTTAGATGCATTTAGCAGTAAGTGGTTGGAAAGAGACCATTGAGAAATACGCTCGAGATCGGCATTAATGTTGTATGGAACCTTGCGGAACACCGCGGGTGATTGGTAAGGAATGAAAAGTTGAATTTTGTAGCCATTCTTTTTGAGATCGATTGGGCAAGTAACTCCGAATAAAGGAGGCCGCAGAGGATGAAAATCTCATGTGGTCTATTAGCTTAATTTCAAAGAGCGTATGGCTAACAGTGTCGAATGCCTTACTAAAGTCCAGAAGCACAAGAAAAACAATGTCATGGGAATCAAGAGCCATTCGCAAATCGGTGGTCACTTTCAATAGTGCAATTTCACAGCTACTCAGTATGGATAATTTACAGAGTGGGATAGTTAAGGCTGCAAATATCTTACTCAATTCCAAATAAATTGATATGGAATAAAATATTCTACGATTCAAACATTTCAGGCTATCTTTATTAAAGTGTGAAAATATGTGAGACAAAAAAATTAGTGCGGATACAATGCAATTTTTTATTTCGAAAATCCACAATAACAAACCATAATTAGTTGTGATTGAAACTTCTTGTTCTGGTATAGCCGAACGTGTGCAAATATCTAAGTTCGGAAGGATTCAGTAAACATTCACACTTTAAAACACTTAGCAATCAACAAGCTAGCTGCAAGATTTTTCTCCTTTAGAAATCAGAAAATAAAAACTAATTATTTTAAAAAAAACATTTATTTGCTACACTACACAATAATACAAAGAAGACAATTATACTAAAATACATCAAGTAAAGGGTTCATAACTGCCAGACAGCCACACGGATACAGAGACAGGCCATTAGATGAAAGTAATCCTGAAAATTATATTAATTTATTTTTAAGAAGGTGAATGAATGTACATTTTCAAAACGAAAGCATTTTGGTAAAAGTTTGCAGCAAAGAAATTCTTCTAAACTCTAAAAGTCACTCCAATTTCAATAAATCTTTATAAAATTTCTCTTTGTGTTTATTTTATAAACAAAATTGAAACAAACAAAAAAACTATTTTATATAAATGTAACAATTTTAGTGAATATTGCGAAATTTAGTGAATATTGCGAAATTTCCACCTTTAAATTTAATGGCTTCCACCTACGCGTTGAGTAGAAAATAAACTTTGAAACAATGGCCAAAGGGTTACGTAGTTGGCACGAATTCAATATGGCTGATGTATGTATGTGGCTCATTCATACTTTAATTTAAAAGTAAACAAAAAAAGAATTTTAAAATTATATTTTAATTATTATTAGTGAAAAAGAAGATCATCACTATTTCATCAATGCAATTTGTTTCGGGTATAATTGGTGAGAAGTTAATTATTGTGGTTTGAGTTAACAAAAGAATGTTTGGGACTAACTTCTAAGTTGTTTATCGTTTTAAAAATATCAGAGAAATCAATTGAGAAAGAAAATTTATTATAAGAAAAATGAAAATTATTTTTAGAGTAAAGGGAAATCAGCCGAGAAAGAAAACTACATATTATGAATTATGTTTGCATTACAAAATTATGAAACCTGGCATCTTTTAAATCTGAATCGGTATAAATAAAAATATATATTATTAATTTGAGAAATGTCTTTTCAGCTATTTAATATATAAAATATGTCTTCGTTAATGCCTTAAAATGAAGTTCAAGGAATGAAAGGTCGATGAAATGGAAGACATTGTGTTACTGCCATACCAAATAAGCAATTTATTTCAGCAGGGAACCATTAACTTGCCTAAAAAAGAAATACATAGTTTAAAAAAAAAAAACTAAAAAATATGCTTTTATTTTAAAAATAAAATGAACCAAAAAGTGAAAAATAATTTTGAATGTAAAGTTTTTATTGCTGCAGCCACTTACTTAAATGTAAAAAAGCGTGGGCGCTAACGAAAAGTTCCAGTATTAATAAAATAAGAATATAAGTAAAGACCGCCCCACGCTTTTTTTTTAAAATTTTACATTTAAAATTATTTTTCACTCTTTGGTTCATTCGATTTAAAAAGCGTATTTTTTAGTTTTTTTAAACTATTTCTTTTTATTACTTGTTAGTCTATTATAAGTCTTCCGCAATGTTGTGTTTGCCGCCTTTTGGAATTTAGAATGGTCGCACACAGCTAATTGTATTCTACCTGTAATATCCTTTTATTTGATACCTATGTCAGGGGACCGCGAAACACAATTGCAAAAATCGGCCGCCATTTTGGAACCACCATCTGGATTTTTTTACAAAATGGTCAGATTGCATTGTCATCCAAACTAAACGTGTATGCAAAATTTCTTTTCAATCGGAAACCGGGAAGTGGGTTAAATTTAACTTCCAACATTTTATTACATAGTAAAAGTATACAGAACCAAGTTTGATAAACTTGTTTTAATAATTATATGAGCTATAGACTGACTCCGAAAAGATTAAGTTTATAATCAATGTAAAATATAAAGGGGGTAGAACATAAGTAAATATCTCAAATTAATCGATAGCACAAAATAACAAAAACCCTTTTAATTTTTACTTAATTCGAAACAGAAAGCAGACATACCATAAAGATTGTGTGAGCAAAACTGCTATACTTCAACATTGGCCAAACTAGTTTTTTATTTGCGTTTCAGCCTGTTATTGTCTTGGATTCGACAAATATAGCTGTTTCAGCTGCATAATTCATACGCTGTTATAGCATCTTCTCCTATCTATTTTTATTTCAATTAATCCTACACGGTTCAATAAAGGAGAATAGGCAACTCCTCCGTAGCCGGCTCCAAGTTAGGTTGAGAAAGGATGAAAATAAAAGGAGTCGTAGACCTTAACATCGATCAACATCCAGCATACCAATGATGACGTCACAGTGCAAACCCTTTCAAATTTCGTCCAGCATAGGTCCAGACATGGCATATTAGATGTCACAGCTCGCACTGCTAAAGAAGACTCTACACGCTTCATCGTTAAAATGCAGGATCAGAGCAGATATGTCAAAAAAGAAATAGAGCCACACATACCAACATTTGGCATAGGAAGTTTAAAAAAACAAGAAAAATACATGATTTTGAACCTAAATTAAACAAGGCACTGAATAAAACTGCCAATTCATATCCGCGCAACATTCAAGGCATCGATGAAGCTTCGTCCACGTAAAACGGAGTCATAGTACGCTTCATATGATGTTCTAGGCCAGTGTTTCCCAAACTTTTGACATTTGTGTACCCCTGCTATATTTTCGTAACCAGGAAGACTATACAAGGAGATATAACTCTTATGGGGAAAATTACCGGAAATGGATGGGTAGCAGAAACTAAACTTCTAGTTCATTTTTAACCACAGATGTCGCCTAAAGCTGACGGCCCCACATGAAGCAGAGCTGCACAAAGTACCGACCAAAATTACTTGAAGTAGTAAGTACTAAGTAATTGGTAAATGTATTTGAAGTACCAAGTACTATGAGTCATTAATATTTAAAGTACTTGAATTATCAATTACTCCCAAAATGTACTTGAAATATTTACTTCAAGTACATAGAAAAACTTCAAGTAATTGAAAGTAATTGAAGTACATTGATATTTTAAGTATTTTAAATATCTAAGTACTTCAATTACTTGAAGTTTTCCTATGTAGTTGAAGTAAATATTTCAAATATTTCAATACAAATATTTCAAGAAAAATACGAATAGTCCAGTGCAATTAGTCGAAAAAGGAGCATGAAATTGCATTTCATGATGTACGAAATTTTTTTTTTTTGGAATTTGTTTAGGTACATCTGACAATGTTAAAACCAAGTTTGTGGGGTCGCAGTGTGTTGGGAAAAGCCGCCATCTTGAAAAGGAGAGGTCATTTATACCAAATAACCAGTTTCCATGCAGTGATAGCTGAAAATGATCACTGGCAAGGTATTGGAGAATAAAATTATCTACAAAATCAGCTCTCAACGAGGTCTGTAAGTTGATTTGGCTCAAAGTTATGGCCGCTCAAAGTTCAACCTTGATTATGTGGTTGGGGTTGAATGCAGTTTTTTGTGATTAACTCGTAAGAGATTAATTTGTGTGGGTTAATGCCGATTACCAAACTTAAAGTGCTAGTAATTACCTTTAGAATAAGCCCTTAGTCGTCGTTCTCGCTTGTAGAGTTTGCGAGTAATCCAACGCCAAAGTTCGTACTGCACGTGCCTGAAATAACTGATAACGCCATTTTTTTTGAATATCTCCTTAACGGTTGCTCATATGGGGCCATCCATAAATTACGTCACACGAATTTCATGATTTTTTAACCCCCCCCCCCCCCGTCCTTGTCACAGCTGGTCACATTTGAGAAACCCCCCCCCCCCCTCCCTAGTGTGACGTCACATATTGTGCAATTTTGCATCTAGAAGTTATTAAACTAAAACAGCAGTTCCGAAATTAAATATATTTCTATTTAAATTATTTTTTAATAAAATTAACATAAAATCAATATAAAATTCACTTAAACATTTCAAAAAATTAACAAAAGAAGAAACGATTAATTCTATTAAAAAGATACAAGATTAGTCAAGATTAAATATATTAGATTTTGAAATGTGACGTAACAAAATTTAAGACCCCCCCCCCACCCCTTGTCACACAATGTCACACTTCGCCGACCCCCTCCCTCCCCCCTAACATGTGACGTAATTTATGGATGGCCCCTATGATAATGTAGTAAGAAGCAGAAATACGGGTATTAAAATATCTTTGAAATGGGCAATTGGCCGAAACTCTATGTCGTTTCATGCCCGCGACATAACGGGTGAAAAGTCAACCGCGAAGGTTGTGACACTTCTCGAGGAATAACTCGCTTCCAGCCAGTTTCGCGTGTCGGATGAATTAGAATTTTATGTAACGCCCTGAATTATCTATATTTTGGGTTATTTAACTACTTTGGAAAATTATAATAATGGGAAATAGCAGCTAAGAATCATAATTTTCGAGGTTCTAAAAGTAAAGTTAAGGTAAAACTTTCTGACAAGACTGTCTTTGGAATCCGGGAAACATAACGTGTGCAAAGAAGCCTAAATGAAAGTCAAGTGAAAGCTGTTTAAGCAAAGGTGGTGCAAGCGATTCGTAACCCGAAAAACGGAAAACGGACAGAGAGAATAAAAGACAGCAATTATTATAAGTACTTGAACTATTTATTATACTTCAAGTATTAATTAGTACTTCAAGTTTTTATTAGTACTTCAAGTTTTTATTAGTACTTCAAGTTTTTATTAGTACTTCAAGTTTCTATTAGTACTTCAAGTTTTTATAAGTACTTGAGTAACTAAAAATATCAAAACCAATTACCAAGTACAAGTATTTGAGTAAAGTACTTGCAACATCAATTACTTTCGTTGGTTTAGAAAAGTAATTGAAGTAAAATATGTACTTCAAGTTATATAAAGTAATTCAAGTACTTTTTCAAGTACTTTACTTCAAGTATTGTGCAGCTCTGACATGAAGTTAGCTGAATTTTACCCGAAAATGAAGCAATGCAAAAAAATTCATTGGAAATTAATAAAAATTCATTGGAAAATTCATAAATTGGTTAAATACGAAATATCGCATCGATATAAATCCAATTTAGAAGCTGATGTTTTAAGTTAGGCGTAAACATAAAATATCTTAGTAGTTAACGGACTTTGTCATCAACCGGATGAATATACTCGGCCATGTTTTTTGGGGTACATGTGACTGTGGCGCCCTCATTAATCAAACGAAAATTGACAACACGAAGTTATATCTCCTTGTATAGTCTCCCTGTTCGTAACGCTGAGTACCCCTCCTCAAAAAAATGTATGTACAAATTTGGACTCAGGTAGCAAAATGGGAAGCAGCTGAGATGGGGTGTAATGACCACATTTTAATTAATTTCATATAATTCTGGGTTAATTTTATGAGATATTCATGATTTATTTACTAACTTGTACTAACTGTTCTTCTAAGAAATATGGTACAATTTGCAAAAAATGAGAAAACCTCCGCGACAAAATTTTAACCTCACTAATTTTAAAACACTTCCCTTAACACTTACAGCGAGTGGTTGTTAGTGAAGTTGTAAATTTAACTTTTTAAGTAATTTTTTAAGTAAATAAGTACAAATATGAGCAGGGTACTCTAATAGGCACCTCGCCGTTAGATTGAATAGAAGCCCCCGAGTCATCAATAACTTGCTTAAGGACATCGGACATGACGGTAGAAAGCATAATGAAATGAGGGGGATCATTTCAGTTAGAGAACTAGTGAAGTTAAAATTCATCAAGGGAACGCAAACAGGAGAACAGTACCAGGACATGTTAGAAGAGGTAAAGGTCAACCATGGATGGATTTTCCAACAAGTCCATGCAGGACTTCAAACTGCTAGAAGTCTCTGAAGGAGTGGTTTACGGTCAATAAACTGGTGGAACTAGAGTGTCGGTGTCTTCAGATCCCAACATTAAAGAGAACCTATGAGGCCAGCTCAAGAAGAGAGTCTACCGATCGAAAATATAGTAAAACACTTAACACATGTACGGACAAGATGGTACAAATCATTTAAACACATATATAATTACTTGACGAATATACCGTAGGAATAATTATTTCTCCTCTACATAAGAGAGGAGGCCGAATAAACTGTGCATAAACTGTTCCAAATTCTAATATGTCCTGTGTAATTACTTACTATGTCAATATGAACAAGAAGTTGGCAATAAGCAGTGCGTTTTTGGAAAATAGAACGTCCCATATAAACTTCTTACAATACTTTCGTTATAGAAACCCACATCTTCTTCATTGGCTTTGAAAAACTTATGATTTAAAATCTACGAAACAGCATCGGAACACAACTTTCAGGAGCATTGAGCCTAATTACAAGGACTAACGCCTCTTAACAAACCGGTTTGTGTATGTTATAAGAAATGTGTCAAGTAATACTAGAATGTTCTAAATATCACATAGATTCTGTAAAATATTACACATCAAATAAGAAATCGAAACATTGAGAAAATCAAGTGATGAAATCGAATGTCTTTGAAGGCAACAATTTCAAATACTCATGAGATTATACAAAATTCATCTCCTTATTTCTTTTCTAGATAATTGCCCCCACACATCCCACACACAATAACCTCACCGCTCTATTTTGATACCCGAATAATATCACCTGAGACAAAATGATTCTGAGTCAATTGAAATGGTCGTCATACACGTTTAGGAATGTTCAAAATAGAAAATGACGCGCAAAAAACACGTGATCTGTGAATGTTTGTGACGTGATGTCAATAAGATTATATTCAGAAAATTAATTCCTTTAAGATTTTTATTTAAATTTAATTTTAAATTTAAAAATTTAAGAGGAGATTGTTGTGTCTATATAAAAAGAATGAGACAATTACATTGCACCAAAGTGATGTGACTCCAAAGCAAATCAACCACTAATATTTTTAAACATGGAGTTACACCACTTTTACATTGAAGAACACATATGGGCGATTCTCCGGAACTTTTAACCTGCTTGTCGCTTCAAAATTTTTATGAATTACAATTTTTGTAGGAAGATTAAAAATAAAAGAAGCTATCGATAATGTTAAGAAATTATTAATGAGCAATGAGATATAAGTACGAAGTCATTTAAAACGATATTTTGCAATGAAATTTAAAAAAATGTTCCGTTACCTGTCACTTTTCGGCCTGTCCTTAGCGCTAATTTGAATGAAAAACTATTTATATTTGTGATAGGAAGCGTTGAAACAAATAGTGAAAAGTGAAAAGTTGTAGTTTAACTCTTAAGGAAAAATGCAGTTGTGTTCGGTGCAGTGTAAAATCGCTATATTTTCCAAAAAACAACTCTGAAGTTTGTCCCTAGGTTTTGACGTCAAAGTTGTAACCCGCATGGTAAGTCGAAGTACTCAGAATTGTCTCATTTTATCATAAAATTTTTTAAACGCACTTATTGTTCAGACACTAACGAACATGTGCATACATTTTGTGACAAAAATAAGTTGAAATTGGTTGATTTTTGGGCAAAACTGGCTAACGTGAATGTAGGTTACATTTAAATGTCAAAGTTGTAACTGCAATTAATTTGCTCATATTACATTAAATTCATCCCCGTAAAATTTCTTATGACCTATTGTAACTAGTTAAATCATATATAACGTTTCCTTCGCTTAAATTGTTTCATGAATCTTAAAAAAAAAGTAATTTAAGCGAATGTCAAAATTGTAACCATACCGAATTTGAAATGTCAAAATTGTAACCATGTCATGTCATGTTTTCATAAAAAAAATATGCGCATTTAATTTTTTAATGTTCTACATCAGAAAACATTTATTTATGAAGTAAGTAACACAAAAAATATCATTTCACGGTTGTGCTATCAATTTGAAATTTCATTTTTCCAATTAGCTCAAGTTAAAGGTTCTGGAGAATCGCCCATATATGAACGTAATAATTTAAAGATGAACAGAACTTCGTTTTAAGAAAGAACAGAGAAATTAATCCACCTTCTATGTTTTTAGACTTGACTGAAAACGACCTGTAAAGGAACGAATAATGATATACATATATTAAACTTATTGCAGCAGCTCGTTCGCATTAGTGTAGGAAAAGTTCAACTGACGACGATTAAACTTCTAACTTTACAATGAAGGGTAAGAACCAAATCGCAAAATCGGAGAGAAATCATTAAATCCATACTGGTTTTATAGCGGAAAGTATTACATGGCATTACAAGAGATCAGATGGATAGGAGACGGGACAACGACCATGGAAACTACAGGATATTCTACAGCTGCGGAAGTGTGCATCATTTAGGGGTACGCTTCGTAGTACACAAATCAATTATAGATAATGTCATAGAATTCAAGCCAATAAGTGAACGCCTATATTCAATACGACTCCAAACGAAATTCATCACCCTTTCGATCGTAAACGCACATGCGGAGACGGAAGAGAAAGTGGACACGACAAAGGACACTTTCTATTATAGGCTTGAGCGCCTGACGATTTGAAACAAAACATTATTTTCCCAATACACAAGAAAGGGGACAAATTGAACTGTGGAAACTATAAAGGTACATAAAATAATGCCAAAGATAATTAAAGCCAGACTGGAACCTAATGCAGAGGCCGCAATAAATGAATACCAAGCTGGATTCAGAAGAAATAGGTCAACAATGGATCAACATTTTTGAATAAGGTAAATCCTCTGAATATGCTGGGAATAAAACATCGACGTGTATCAACTTTTCATCAATTTCAAACAAGCATACGACAGCACTGACAGTATAACAATGTGTGGCGACAATGCTGGACCCTAAACATACCCCTAAAGATAGAGAAGCTAACGAAAATGGCAATGGAAAATGCATTGTTAGGCAAAATTGCTTACTATTAAGTCCATTAATTACGTTAGGCGTTTAGGGGGAGGGGGTCGAACCGAATCTCATCCAATCTCACGTGGGGAATAGGGGGGGGGGGGGTTCTCGGAAAATATCACGTAATTACCAGTGTAAAATTACGAAAAAAAATTGGGTAAAACATGTTTCTCCACTAAAGACCCCCATTCACTTACAGGACTCCGGTAGGCAGTGGCCTTCAGACCAGATCGGCCGGCAGGACTAAGCTTGACTCAGTCTAACTGAGGGATGATATTTCAGGTACCTACCTGATGGGCCGTGTCATGCGGATGAAGTAATGTCTCCCTAAAGACACACAGGCAAAAATGACTGCTTAGCATAGCAGGTTATTAATTCAAGTGCAAAAATGTTCATGGCCTCAACGAAAGCTTCAAGGCGGCTCCAGCCCCTCGCCGTGAACACCAGCAAACAAGCGCGAACGCCAGTGTGGATGGTTTCACGCCTAGCTTTCCGTTCAAGGGGCACGGCGTAAATTTTTGACGTCAATTCACGGGTCGAGAGTGAATAGAAGTTTAGATCTTCAGGCAAGAAATAACCATAAAAGCGATATTTGTCAGCTTTCTTGAACTGCAGGCCCATACAGTTGGCTTCCGGTGAATGTTGTATGTTAATACTTGGCCTCAAGGCGAAGACTTTCAGGCCACGGCCTGCCAGCGACATGTGTGTAAATTGGGGCCTTAAGATATGGGTAAAACTTACACAAAAATTGTTCCTCGATTGTTTAGCCTCCACCAGCTAGCCAAACGCGCGACTGGTTGAATGCTGTAGAGTACGAGCCAAGTAATGCTGTAAACATACTAAGGGCGAAAATAGTTTCCACAGCGACTCGCAAAAACGAATAGAACACACAGCTTTTCTATGAGTATGAAGGGTGCAGCACAATATGCAGACCACTAGACGACGAGGTCGCCGAGAGTGGCGACTCAATCAATCCAAGTTCTATTTCGTAGCCGTCGCCCCTCAAAGTTGCCTGGGCGGTGTGACATGGGATTGTGTTGCTATTCTCGTATGTTCCTGTGCGCGTGTGTAGCATTCGGATGTCGAAGATGATTATTCTTGTGTGTGCTTTTTAATTTGTGTGCACCGTCGCCGTCGCCCTTAGCATGTTTACAGCATAATACTGACCTGCGCAACCTACGGAATTTAGAACTACAAGAAGGCACACGCCGAAATTTAGCGTAATGAAATGTTTGTTGAGTGAGTGCTCACGTTTTGGTAGTCCACTACAAGCGGAAAAGCGAGTGGGATAGAGGAGGCCAAAGAGTCGAAATTATCAGTTTTCTCAAATAAAATCTTGCTCCCAACACCCCCTCCCCCTTCCTCCCAAGTGAGCTTTTTACACGCCTTGCCCTCCGAATCAAGAAAGATAAATTTCCTGAAAACGTTTCAACATTGGGACAACTATTTGAGGTAATAAATTGCTCCATATCTTACTATAAATGCAAATTTTTGCTAGAATATGTAATAACGACAAACTTCTAAGCCTACAGCTTTTATTAGTTCATTACCACCTTGAAGAAGTAGGAAGAATTTTTTCTTCAATATGTAACATATGCTCACTACGTGACATTCGAAAGAATACAATACTGATGTCCAATCTGCCACTTTGGTTGATGAACCACTTAGCAATGCTTAAGACGCGTGCAATTTTTAAAATAAATTATATTTTCGGAGATTAAAAAGACCATTTTTTCTCCACAATAATAGAACGATATTGATATTTCAAATTAACGCGAATATTTTTCCTTTTTTTAATTTTCTTAAAAAAAGATTGTAAAAGACATGATTGCTATGCGTTGGAGGAGGTGGATAATCGCTAATATTTGCTTTTGACAACTAGCTTCGCCAGATATTGTTAAAAACAGTGTTATTTAAAAAATGTAAGGACCTTTACCAATAAATAAAAAATGATGATCAAGCTTGTCTTATTGAACTGTTCTCATTCGGTTTAAAAATGGTAAAAATATTATGCGTTTAAAACATCTTATACCACGCATATGAATTCGTGAAAACTTGCATCAAAACTGGTGATCATATAACTTAGCGAAAAATAAATATAATACTGAATTTGTTTTTTTCCATTTAGTATCGAAACAAAACAAAACTTTATGTGATAATTTGAATCGATTACATCGAATTACTGAAATTCTACATTAAATTATAAATATTTACAAAATTATCCATGTTTGGATTAATTGTTCATAACAAATCCTATACTAAATATTGATTATTGTATTAGTCCAGCAAAAAAAATATCTATTTACAAAATTAATTTTAAAAGGAAAGCCAAATTGTACAAAAAATAAAATTGTTTTTATATTTTATAAAAAAAAAAAAAAAAAACTACAAAACCGAATTACAAAATTCCAATGAATAAAAAAAAAATGAAATAATTCCTTTTTTGATATATGTGTTGTGTATATATATACAAAACTGCAATACAACGAAAAATGAATAAAATATACAGAGAAGTCTCAAATTTATACGATATGTAATCATATGTATGTCCAGTAGGAGTTAGTAAGCCAGCATTGGAGTAAAGTTACAACAAGATTCTCAAAATAGAAACTTCCTCACAGGAAAACAATTTTTTTATATATATAAATATAATGTATTAAACTTTAAAAGCGGATCGCGTTGCACGTGGATGCTGCGAGTGATAAGTATAAAATTGCGAAATATCAGCCAACGACAAAAAGATTTTTAAGATGGGATCTCTACCTTGAGGAAATGCTGAGTGTGAACAAAAATGTTTTACGGTTTTTCTTTTGCTTAATATGTCCACGATTTTTTTCATTTCTTTTCAACCTAAAAATAAATCAAAAATTTAACTACACATAAAAAATTATAAAAGAAAAAGAAACAACATAATTTTGAGAGACTTACCCCTAGAAGAGAGACGGTTATAAATTCACTTTTCTTGCACATTTATCCTTTTTGGATTTCTCTTTTTAAAAACCAACCAAACAAAAAAAAAATACTGTGGTTCTATTTTTATATTTACTTGAAAATAGAAAATGCCACATTTTCTTCACAGTTAAGTGAGAATCAAGAAAAACTCAGTTTTTCTTTTTTGTATCAAGAATAAAAAAATTGATTTCTATTTTTATCTTAGATATATGGACAGATTGGATAGATCGGTGGTAAAGGAGTCACCAAGGCTTGAATTTATTGGTGCTATGAACTCATTTTTTATTTATTATAAAATTAATTGAACAATTTACATGATGTCATTAATCTTTCGATATACTGAGAATACTGAACACAGCGAGCAGTCTAATTTTATTAGGTGATATATAATACCTACATATGTGATGAGTTAAAACAATTAGTAGACGTTTAGCAAATAATTTACCCTCTAAGTGACCAATGATCAGCCCCTTATGATTGTCTTGTAGAGGAAGGCCCTCGAGTATCATGACTTTAGAGTGGACGATAGATGGATGAATGCTTTGATAGCTTTCATAATTCTTCTTTTGACTCATCGCTATTTGATGAAGTGATTGAACTAGGGCCGTGCCTGAGTACATGGCGATCTGCCTTCCAGGGTATATAGCCGCCTCGAAGGTAACATCATATCAAGAAAAGGGAAATTTTTAAGCCTACACTACACTACTCGCGAAGTTTATCAAAGTTAGTCGAAGTAGAGAGGGTAGAGAGGCACTCCGATTCACTTCGTGTAACTTTACTTCGCCTCGGAGAACTTGGCTTCTTCGGCAGTTTTTGCGCGCAAGTCATAGGACTCTAGGTTTTCCGAAGTTCGAACACGAAGCGTCTACTACACTACCCGGCTCACTTTGTTCTTTTTAATTTTCTTTTTATGATAAATAAAATATAATACATGAGAGTGCACATTGCAACTGCAGCTGTAGGGCTTCAGACCAAAATGATTCCAAAAAGGTTTTCAGAATGATTTTTGAGTGCTGACAAATTGAATGTTTATCAATTTCGGTGTTGTGCCCAGGTCGGGCGAGGCGCAAAGGAGAATAAATCACTCTCAATATCTAAAAAATTGTGTGATTCTCAATTAGCATTCCCAAATAGCCACCTTGAAATTACTACTGGGGCACTCAAGAATCTCAAATTTGGAGCGACTTCGGTCTGGAGCCCCAATTTTAAACATTTACCAAAGAAAAAAAAGGTATTTTTAACAAGAAAATAAACTTTATGCATTAATGGTAACTTAGTTTGATTTTTATTATTATTAATACATTTGTATATTGTAATCTGGAGATGATGGAACGCATAAAACCTAGCAATATAAGGCGGGCGTATGTAAGGATTGGTCATGTAAACGAATAGATTGTCTTGGTACTGCGCAGCCTGAATCCACTGAAAACACTTATCCGTATTCAACGTATTTTCTCCATGGCGATTTAGCCGGCTTTTATTTTGGCCACCTGCGTGCTGCGTGCAAAATGTACGCTAGCCGGGCCCGACTCTGGATTAAACCTACACTTATAGAAAAATTGTCTTGATTCCAGCAATACCATAGTCTTCGTTTCGTTGTCTTGAGTAGTAACATTTTTTAGTCTTGACATGAGAATGCTGTCTCAGAGTAAGACACTAGAACTTCTTGAGCCAAGCAATTGTATTTCTTCGCTCAATACTTATACTTTTCGAACAAGATATGTCTTTTTCGAAATAAGATTTTTTAATTTTTTACTCAAGAAACTAAATGTATTAAATAAAGACACGGTGAAGTTTTAAATTCGAGAATATATAATAAGGTAATTCACTATTTTGTTACCTTGAGTTTTAATTTAAACTAGTTGGGATGTGGGTTCGACCCTTTCGGTCCACACGATCAACTTCCCAGTATGATGGAAGGAAGCTCTTTGAAATAACGATAAGAATGGTAAATCCGCCAGGCTTTTCTAAAGAACTTTTTTTTTGTTGAACAGTAGCAAACAAACATGTCCCTGGCACTTCGTTCGCTACACTATAAAGCGAATTCATTTTGAGCGTGTTGACGCGCTGATGATAAACTGCAATGGTAAAAACTTCATTTTCAATTCGAACGATTTCAGGAGATAGTACCAAAATTAATCAATGTAACGGATTTGTCAAACTTTTTCGAAAAGGCCAAACTGTAATCACTGGAAATCCCGCGATGAACTCAATTCCCAAAACTGTAGGACATGGAAAGCAATCCGCCGTTCAAACAGTTCTGAGCTAAAGTTTGAAAATTTCGTCATGTTTGTAATGGTTAACGTATTTGTTGAATGGTTTTTAAAGACAACTCGGATTTTGACGAGTGATGACTCTTTGGGAAGCTATTGCTCGGCTGAATCCATAAAAGTGAACTTCATTTTGAACAGATGTCATTCCAACGCTTCGATCGGCACCTCAATGAAGTCAATATCATTTTTGGTTTGCGTTCTATAGAGCATGTACAAAAATCACTTACGCTCTTTAAACATAGATACCGCTCGATCGAATTTTATGAACATCTTTTCAAACTGTACTTTCGGTAATCGAAGTCGGTATCATGGTTGGTTCGTGCTATATCGCGCAGGTACAAAAATCACTTACTTCGCTTAAACAAAAAAACGGCTGGACTGAATTTCATGAAAATTTTTTCATGAAAATTCCGGGTTTCATCTACCGGTAGTCTGGTACTACTGGTGTTTGTCGATTGGTTAGCGAAATTCATTTGTATTAGGAGGCATAGCATTCCGACCAAGCTGTCTTAAAAAAATGAACGCATGTAACATCGTCCTTCTGATGCATCCTCCAGACTTCACTTAACCTGTCATATCCTTTTTTTATCCTTCGAGCTAAGCTTTCTTCCAGACACTGGCTCATGATATGAACGACACAAAGAAATATAAACTAAACACGGAATGGGTGTAAGCCAGATTGAGCGTATCACAATTTCTGATGTGTTTCGAGTTCACTGTGCTAGTAGTGGTCAGGCAGTGCAGACGTAGATATGTAAGTAAATAGGTAAATTTTAAAATTCTTGGCATAAAATCTATGCCCCGGATATTGACTTAGCACGCAAGAAGCTACCCTGCTTTGGGCGGGATGTAAACAAACCAAGTCGGCAATTTGTGTCCCTCTTCCACAGTATTACTGTCCTTTTAAATAAACTACCTTTATTGTGGTCACAAATGTACAGGGTTTTTACACGACACAGCCGTTCCGTGTTAGTTTATATTTCTATGGAACGACATGAAGCGCTGGTAAAAGAAAGAATGACACCTGAATTTAGACCTTCACATAAAAAAGATCAAGCCAAACAAGCGAGGAGTTCCAGTGTTCGGTTTAGTTGATCCAAGCTGATGGATATGGTTCCTGATCAATGAATGCTTTGTCGGATCCCTTCCTAACCAAGGAGTTCGCCTTTTCATTACTTTCGAGTCCCCGACACTCCAAGTCCCAAATAAGCGTCAAAGGCGTTAAAAGAGGGACACAAAAGGATATTCTCATTTTTGCCAAAATTAAACATTTGTGACTACTGTCGAGTGATGAAAATGGAGATAGAAAGCACCTTTTACAGATGGCTCATGATCTGAACATCTCTCACAAATACAATCCATTCTAAATCATTGGAAAAGTACCCACGCACTTTTGCTTTGGGTGAGGAAATCCACAGCCTTAAGGGCTCCACTGACCAAGAAGCATTTAGCCCACAGGCGATCGAGCTTGGACATCAAACTGCACAGCCAGAGACGAGGGAAAGATCGGTGATCGCGCTCACAAAAAATCTAACCCAGTGTGATTTTCGTCAAGTGGTCTGCAGACCAATTTTGGAGGCTTGGGCGATCCCATAGGCGATCAAATTCGACGTTAATTTACGAATTCGGAAAGCTTTTTGAAAAGTCTTAGTTTTTTTTGTTGCATTGCTTCATATGTATGTGAAGCATACGCAATAGACGAGTTCATGTTCGGTTGCAGAGGTTAAGCAGCATTGGGCGTGATTAGTACGCAGTTGGGGACCACTCGGGTTAAAAAATATAAAGCTTCACAGTTATTACTCATATACCTACGCCGGATTTCTTCAAAGTTTTCGGCCTCCTATTCCAGTCGTAGGAGCCCTATCTGCACAAACTGTCGTACATAAACTTAATACTGAATCGACTGAATGTAGGAATTTTCGTTACTGGGTGGATAACATAGATGGTTACAATGAAGTTAATGATCATGTAATAAATATTGATGAGTCTGCTTCACTTGAAAATTAGATGTACCAGCTGCTTAGAGGTAATCAAATCGAAATTATTGCACTCAATAATAACTGAGAAAATAAATGATTTTTATTGATGGACCCGGAGAACGGATAAAACTTTTATCTATAAAACTTTAAACTATATTCTTTTAGGAAAAAAAAATCAAG
The DNA here is from genome assembly GCA_949987705.1 of Thereva unica. Taxonomy (NCBI): domain Eukaryota; kingdom Metazoa; phylum Arthropoda; class Insecta; order Diptera; family Therevidae; genus Thereva; species Thereva unica. The sequence continues at coordinate 195,456,578 of OX465281.1, read as the reverse complement.
TGTATGGCTTTCACTGGTATTTTATTTTGTATTACCTATTACTTCAGGATCGTCCAGCTCATAAAATATTTGGACTTAAAAGCATTATTAATTGCTGAATTGATTACGAATATAGAACCTGGGAAAACAAAACTCGAGAGCTTGCGCAATTGTATATTTTTTTAATGAATGAAGCTGCTATGCTTCCTATATATGGACTATAACATAAGGATCACTTGGTTCGAAACTTAACTAATTCCAATTTATCATTTGGTAGAAAGGTTGTTGTTCTTTGAGGAGATTTGTGGAAATGTTTACCCGTTCGACCAAGGGCCAACCGAAGCGTGCTTCTAGAGTTATCAAGATAGAACATGAAATAACGCAAGCGTAGTCGACTCGATAAGATCGTAGATCGGCTTCCTGATCCTGATATTAAACTATAGAATAAAAGAAAATTTAGCGAAAGAATTTCATAGTCCTAAGTAAGGTGATATACATTTTGTAGTTTTAGTTTATCTACATAGATCGCGTTAATGTGCAGGACCGAACCGGTTCAAAGTATCAAAAAAAGTTAAAAACCCCGCATAAACGACGACGGGACGGAACCGTTTTCGGTCTTTTGCGCCTTGATTTTGAGGTGGACCATAGTGGACCGAACCATTTGGGTTTAGACCGATAAACGGCTTAGGACCAAAACATAACCTTATTTAGTCCAATATTGACATAAAAGGCTCAAAATAACTTCGAAATAAATGAATTTTAATATTATTATTAAAATAGGTGAACGTTGGGCACAGGAAGAAGTAATAATAACACTTCCTGACGTGTGTATTGAGCATAATATAACAGGGCTAATGGATGGGAAAAAATGCGAAACAACGAAATTGTAAATAATAGTAGTTTAGAAATGTTAACCTGTAATATTACTTCAAGCATTGATCAAATAAATTATATTTTTACAAGATTGATCAAATTTTTCATTTTGCCTTCGTTGCAACAGATCAGAGTAAGGTTATATTCGAATGCGCACATAATCCGAACCGGTCCAAGAAACTGGTTTGGTCCTGTACATAAACGCGCTCATATATGTATGTACTTTGTTGTAGTTGATGTGTGAAAACATCAACATTTTAAATTTTGTCTTACTTGATTGAAGTAAAAACAAACATATTGCGATAGTCGAAAACATTAGACATGACATTGCCAAATGAACTTTAGCGCAACAGACCTAATTATCTGACTCATTGAAAATGTGTATCCAATTGTATATCAAGGTCAAGCATAGCAAAATTTAAAAAATATAATAGGGCTTATTACACCCTAGCAATGGAAAAAGAAAAAAAATTTTATAATAAAAATAAGAATCATAATTTCCGAAATCATTAAAATTATTAGAATATCAAATTTGAATCTAAAAATAAAATGTTTTACGACAATAAATCTAAATAAATAAGTAGACACAAGTGCATCAATGCAGTTGCCAAATATTTAATTATGGATAACAAACAAGACTAACCAGAATGAATTTGAGAATGAATTCGAACACGGCCATTCATGTTTGATACGTTACATGCAACTGCGTCTTATTCGACTATCAAATTTGTTTGTTTTGATACCCCAAAAATGATTTTTATGACTGTTTATATTAGCCACAAAAATTGATATTATACGTTTCAAAAAGATACAAAAAAAAATGATTTATTGTAATAAAAACAGAATTGTAAATATATGTTTTGTGTAAAATACTATATTTTCTAATCTAATCAGAAATTAAAATGTTTTAATGGTAGTTATCTCAAATTTATGTATATATAAAAAAAATAATAATGTATGCTTTTATTTAGTAATATTCATTAAGTGATTCAACAAGTTATTTTAAATAGATAAAAGTGTTTTGTAATCTGAAACACGCTTTGAAAGTGAAATGATACAAGCAAAAGAAGAAGAAAAATAAATAAACACGAGAAAGGATGCTGCCGCCTAACCACGCAATATTTTTCTTGACGTTTAAAACTAAAGATAAGCCAATAAAAATAGACTTTAAACACAACTTTGATTCTTGGTATCAAGATGCCAGAATTTAAATTGTTCATTCGAACAACAACGAAAAAAAATTGTTTAAAAGAAGAAATTTGTTTATAATAAATACATCACTTAAGTTATAATGTCTTCAAATAATTTCTAAACTGTCTCATTTCGAAAAATAATAATAATAATAGATTTCAAACTGCTTTCTCTTTATTTTTTTTTATTTTTTGAATAGGAATATTTCATATCGCATGTGTGTAAATAGCAGGATTCGGCTAGATTTTTAAATTTAAAAATAAAATAGTCGAAAAAAGTTATCAATGCTTGGAAACAAAAAATTAATTTATAGAAGCAAAATGTTGTATGATCATTTGGAAAATTTGTTTTTTGGCTTTAAGCCAATATATTCCAGAATAAAATGATGTTCATCGACAAAAATCTTTATGGGGATGCAGCAGCAGGAGTTTCAGTTATAGAGAGCATCATCCAGTTACTATTTTATTAGGCATTTTCAGACGTTTCGTTTCTAAAAATAAATCTCAAGATGCTTCAAGAGGATTAAATACACGAGGATGCTTCATTTTCGAAAGTAATTTGTAATAATTTACTAAAAAGTAGTTTTTTTTGGTAAAATAAGATGCAGTTGAGATATGTTGGTTGGTTAAAATTACATTTTTTTAATTTTTTGTTGCTTAAAACGAAACATAAACTTCCCTGGAATAGATAAAATGATAACACACATTTTTTTTTGATACATAAATCTTCACAAACTCAAATTACAGACAATCCAACACCTTGGGCACAAATATTTTACGGTATAAAATATACAATGCTTTCGTCAAATCTCTAATTTTACTACGTTTTTCTTTTCTGTTTCTATATTATTTATTTTATATAGAAATAAACTGGAAAGCAATTAAATTCGATTTTTAATTAAAATCAAAATAGTGAAACCGGACTTTTTTAGGCCGATAAAAAAACAAAATATATTTTCTTTATCAGAATTTCGCATCATATAATATGCAACACATTGTGAAGGTCATATAAGGTCAACCAATGATTGGTGGTTAAAGCCGATCAAACACTTTCTTTAAAAAAAAATTGTATTACTTAATATTATATTAAACGCCATAAAACACTTAAAACTTCTTTTTTTTTTGCAAGTAGAAACTTACTACTCATTTTGGATTAAATTCACTTTAATAACAATCTCACTCTTAAAAAAAAGGTAGAACAAAATAAATTTAATTAAATTATTTAAAAGACTGGGATTTAATATAATGTTTTTAAAGCAACTCTAATCCGCGACTGAACTGGCTAGACACTGAATGGCGTAAAATTTAATTTTCTATACAGAGTTCCACCTCTCGAATTGACGACGACGACGGTATAGTGTATACAATCAGTCGTCCCCCGGAGATTCCTCACTAGAAGTAAAGGAACAAAATCGAAAAAAAAGAGCACAGTGTACACTATCAAATGTCACTTTGCTGGAGTACTTGTTCCTTTTCGTCTCCGACAAATCTTTCAATGTATACATATATAATTTCTCAAACAGAGACTTCTCTTTTTCTTCTAAATTTAAAAGAACAGACAGACAGAAAAAAAATCCCAAAGAAACGAAGACGCCGCCTTCGTGAAAGAAGAGTCAAGATTCAGTATAGTGACTAGACTAACAGACAATATTTTTTATGTGCCCCACATGGGGGGACAGACAAGACGCATGCGTTAATTTTTGAAATTCTTGGATACCATGTGGGAACGAGAGACTAGAGGCTAAAACGTGTATAGTGCAATATAAGTATACCTAAAGCTCTCGGACTCATTCTCTCTGCATTCATGAAATGTCAAACTGATAACGTGGATATACCGAATAAACTCACCATGTGCTCCATTGGTGCTCCCCACAATGATAGGGGAGACTTATCAGCTGTTGTTAATCAGCACTAGAATATCTCATCGATGAGGCTTTAAATATTGAAGCTTTAATACTGGATGGTCCACAAGTTTGGTCTCTGGTATTCGTATTATACGTGCTTGCACGGATCTTTGCATGGATCATCATTCGATGGATCGCGTTATTTTTAACCTAAAAAAAATTAAAAACAAATTTAATAATAACCAAAAAAAATCAATGCATTTTCAACACAGAATTAAAAATAACTATAGACGGCATACAACAAAAAAAACCAACCCCAAAAAAGAATGGGTGTGGTAGACCAAAAAATTCGCACTTTTATACCAATGTATAAAATTAACAAACCAACACTGTAAAAGCGGCATTTATATTTATACACCATCCGAGTGCAAGGTCATGTGAACGCGTTCATTTAATTTCTTATTTTATGAAATCGCGTGCTTAGATTCGCGAGTTGAAGTATATAGCTTATCAATGCTGCTAAGTCACAAAGTTCAATGCAGATACTCGTACCGAACAAATGAGGCTGAGTGACAAGATTGGAGATTTGGCGCCAAAAATCTATTTTAAAATTTTGCACTTAATTTTCTGAAATTATCATTTTTTGTGTAATAATCTGACAGGATTTTATTTCTGTGTGGTAATCTTTTGGCGGGAGATATGATTTTGGATTATTGAACATTTATGGGTTGACATAACTACTAGTAGCTTTCTGCAGGAACAGGTTCGTAGGTGGCAGATTAGACCATTAATTAACGTCTTGCTAACTGTAACATTTTTGGCGTCAGTAATTCAGTTTTAATGTGTGTTATCGTACGAAGATGTTTAGGTTAGTTTAGGTGTAGGGTTAACTCGTGAACGAGAGGCGTGCCGTTTGTTTGCCACAACTCACCTACCTAGGTTCAATGGTTGTCGGTCGAGTGTGACGGGTGTCTAAAGCCGTCCTGAAGAATTTACGAAGGTTATCAGTGATCTGATCGGGGGGTAAAATCGTACGGTCACCTCCTCGCTGGTGACGTCTGGATAACCAGCCGACGATGGACGTACCCAGTGCACGGGGGTATAGTTGGGTCACCCTATCCGATGGGGTATAATTCATAATACCGGTCCTCCTGGTAGTGGGGTTGGGCGTTGGGCTAATTACAGGACCCTGTAAAAACACACCAGTTAAGAAACCCGAAGCAAAGCCTCGGAACGGACGGGCAAACGGCAACGAATACGGCAACAGCATCTGGAAATGATTTTTGGAACATGGAACACGCGAAGTATGTACAAAACTGCAGCAGTTAAGTCACTATTAGACGAAATGAGCAGGTATAAAATAAAATTACTCGCGTTACAAGAGATCAAATGAATAGGAGACGGGCCAATGGACCTTGGCAACTACAGGATATTTTCAGCTGCGGAAGGGAACATTACTTAGGAGTAGGCCTCGTAATACACAAGTCCATCCAGGGCCGTAGCAACCAGGGGACACGTTTTTCTTATATATGAAATCGAAACACTAGAAAAAGAAGGAACAAAATTTAACGACAATCGAAAATAAAAGCCTCTAAAAAACCCATTCAGCATTTTCTCTTCAAATTGGTATCCCTGTAATCTAGGTCTGCACGGGTGTTCCTTCATCACAAGTAGGTTTCTTTACTTTACACGGAGATATCTGTATGTGTGCCGATAATTAGATGCAACGGGCGAACACCGGTCGTTTGGCTTTTAAGGGGCATATGATGGCCGGGGGTTTTAACCTTTTTAAAGGGAGAACATACAGCCTCACAAACCCCGAAACTTGACCAATTTAAATGGCCAAGAACTGAGCTGTACATACGGGCGGACATTCGACGGTCTATTCGAGCTAAAAAGAATCTGCATGTATTGTTGAATATGCTTTATGGGAGCTTGATCATTTTCATAATGTACAATGGTCCTTTCGATTTATCCTACTCAAAGATAATCGATGCACAAAAGAAACGAGCTCGCCAGTCGTCAGTTTGTTTTGCGTGAAATGTGTGAAGCGTGTTGAGTTATATTATACATATTTTAGGGGAAAATTGGAGTATGATTGAAAAAAGAGGAATATGTTTCAATCAAAGTCGGTGTTCACCAATTTTAAGACCATTTTTTGTTTTTACTCGGGATTTTAGCAAAACTGACTTTCTTGCAGTAAAACCAAATGACCCATTTTTTTGGGAAGTGTTCCATGTCTGAGGTTGTGCATATGGTTTTATCCATTATTTGTCTGACAAATGTCTAATATTTATATGACAAATGTCTAATATTTAGTTATTAAATTAAAAATCTCGGAAAATTTATAACGAAATGAACTCTAAATTTATACTCGGGGGCTATCGAGGACTCTGAGCACGAATCAAGCTCCAAATTATTGGCGATCCAATTACTTTATCATCTCCTCGGAAGGAAGGCCAGGCCGAGAGATGCTAAGATAGGGTGTCATGAACTTCTGATATTCTATACTATGTAACGGTCGGAATTATTAGTTATTTGGGTGGGGAAATTTAGTTGGGAAATCACCTTGTAGGCAATGGGAAATTTATTGTAAATCACTTTTGAGGAAAAGGAAAAATTTAAAAAGAGGTAGGCGAGAACAAAAAAATAATTGAGTTAGTCAGGAAAAAAGAAAATTTTGGAGAGTTCAGTTAGTGTGAGTCAGCTCGTAGAGTTTTTTTGGAATGATTTGCTAATATTTTTGCAATCAGTCAGGAGATTCAGTTTTTTTTCAATCGGTTTTTTTGCAATTGGCTTTTTTGCATGACGGAGTAAATAGTGGCGGCTACCGTATTCGCTCCCAACCCGATGGTAATCAAGAAGCTACCAAGAAGTCTTCCAAAAAAACCAACCAGAAGGGGTCAAGAAACCAGCGACAAGGAATCCTGCTTCTCATTTCCTGGCGATTTGCAGCGTGCAGACGAAAAAGGCTTTCATCGTATGTGTAGCAAGGCGGTCATTGCTCATCTAGCAGCAAATTTCGAAGGAGAATATTTGGGTGGTGCTATTCTGGTGTACCTTGGATTCCACGTCTGTTGGTCAACCTGAGATCATCGGCGTTTCTCAAGAGAGTACAAGAATTTCGTCACATTAACACGGAAGTGATTGGCTGCCGTGTTGATTCACATTTTTGGTCAATTGGCTTGGTGTAGGAAAAGAAGAAGAGGCACATGCATTGCTGCTTCATTTCACTAGTGGTCACCGAGGTGTTTTACGGCAGTGTACTATTAATGAATTGCCTGGTGGCAGATTTGGTCATGAAGCGTTGCGCCTGGTGAACACTTTTCAAGTACGGATATAGATGGTGAAGTCGGCCTAATTTGATTGGACTAAGGGCGATAAAGGTATCGTGCCAACTTAAGAAGGAACAAAGAAGTATTGATTTTTCGGTATGGCATTTACTTTGTATATTACTTTTGCAATATATTCGGAAAGGTGGTAGTAAATTTGGGTTTCAAAAGAAAAAAAAAAGATATCTAAAATAGCTATACACACATATATAGATTTACACAATACAAATAAATAAAATAACACAATTTTTTACCTTCATTTATTAACTTTAACTTTATTACTCAAATAATAATTTTAACGGTATTAAGCAAATACTTTTTAAATTGTTGTTCTTTCACTGTTCCCGTACAATTGTTATGTAATAATTTAAACGAAATTTCCTTTTTATTTGTTCTAATTTTATTATAAAATATTGGCTTAAATTTTTTTTATTTGCAAAATAATTTTCTGGTTGTTTTCCAATAACTTATTCGTAATTATAATTGGACACGATATTTGTTGATACCACTTGTGAGTAAAACGAAGCGAAATTGGTACCAATACGAGACGTTTTGCAAATCAGTTAGCATACGGAAGTATCCCTAACGGGGAAATTGTGAATGTTTTTATGTTGAAACTGTAAATGTATTGAGCTATGATGACATTGTTCTAATCGTGTCCCATTGAATATTGATGTTACCTATTGGTGTTTCTAGTATTTTGTTAATGTGTCTGCAATAAAAGAAAACAATTTTTAAGTTATTAAGAATGAACTCAAGTTGTTAGATTTTTTCTTGGGAATGGTTGGGACGGATGACTTCCTTTTCAGGGTGTGACGCGTCGCAGACGATGATCGGAAAAGGATGATGGCGGAATTCAAGTTACATAGTCACAGGTGAGTGGTGAACCAGCCTCGGTAAGCCCCGGCCACACACCCCACGACCCCTCCGGCGAGCTAGACAACTCCGTGTGGCCGGCGTAGGAGTTCCGGATTTTTTTTTATTTCTTATGTATGGTGTTGGCTCCTTGGCCATGCTCTTCCGGGCTTTTGGCTAAGGGGGTAACACCTCGCATAAGTGGCGCCCACTATTTAGATCGCGCCATTATGCTGTTACATAAATGGCGCCCAACGCAGCTTTTAAAGCCCGTTGACTGTCCTACACGGACCTTGAAGTTTAAATTTTTTTTGGTTTAGTACCACTTGTGCCTTCACGGACAACGTTTGATTTTTTTGTTTATGGTTCACCACTTTTACCCAGCGCTCGCTGTGGGCTAAGGTAGTACCGCGAGGCCTTAGTCCTTGTCTGTTTTTCGAATTTTTTTCAGCGAGTGTCCAAATTCTAGGTGAATTTTTATTTGTCTTCGCTTTTAGGCCTACCCGTTCTATTCAGCGGTAACTTCTTCTTTTTGGAGTAGCTTCGAACCATGCTGACCTGCACGGCTTGCTAACAAGCGGTGTTCGCTTGGCTATGCGTGCAGGTGTAGTAGGGGTTCATCCCTGTCCTGTTTCTAGGGTCGGCGACTCTGGTATCAGGCGTGATACCGCCTGCCACTGCGTCGGTCCTTGAACAGGATCATCTTTTAATTTTCCTGGTGGAAGTTGAAGTTGGGACAAGGGCTTAACCGTCTTTGGTAACAGGCGTGTTAACGCCTGCCACTGCGCCCCTTGTTCCTTCGGAAGGTCCATTCAGCTTTTTAAATTCTAATTTTTTGTTTACGTCCTGAGTTTTTTCCGTCTGGTTCATCCCAACTGATTTTCCGAAAGGTAGCTCAGTTGTGATTGAACAGCGGATTCCCCAAATTTTTTTTATTTCTGAAGAAGTTTCCCTTTCGTGACTATGCCCTTTGACTTTTTGTTTCCGTCCTTCGTTCGGGGCAGACCTGAAGCTGGGTCGGCGACCTGGATGACACCTGGTGATGACTATGCTTCATAGTTTTCACCAGCTGGCATCGAGGCCATCGACATGCGGGAGTCCTGAGGGGAATTGTTATCCGTCTCAACCATTCCTCGCTTATACTGAATTAAAGCACATAATCACCTCACCTACACTACCATATATAGGCACTAATACACTTTGGCTGTTTTATCGCTATTCACTAATCAGCGTTGGTTGTGTTTTTTTGAGGTATACTCACATAATTTCAATATTTATTTGATTTGTTATTAGGCATTTGTTGTTATACTAATTGCTGTTGATTTTATTGGCTGTTCTATTTTAATCTATTTTCACAAAAAATTTTTTTTCCTCTTCGATTCCTCGGGGCGTGGTGGTTGCTACTGTCCTCGGTAGTCATGGTTGATACTTGCGGACGCACGTATTATGGCCTGCCCCTCGCGCACAAGAAGCTGCGTAGGCCACATTGTCGTTCGACTCTATATCCGTTTGCGAAGGAATTCGTTCCTAAGGCTAAACGGGTTGTCATGTCACACCCACTGGACGAGGTCACAGCATTGAGTTATCTTTTCGAGGTGATGAATAGGTTAACAGATATTCCGGGATCGTTCGATACCATTGCGTCGAGAATCTTAACTATATTTTTCGATTTTAAGAATAATCCCTGGGTGTTAAGTCAGGCAATGGAGGGTATCTTCTATCGTTGCGTGGCGGAACCGGCGTTGTGCGTTACGGGAGCAAAATTATATGGGCTGCTGGATTCAATGAATCCCGAAAAGGGTAGTGCCTTTAGAAGTCTATTTAGATTACGGTTGGCCGAGCTGCAGAGGCTACTTAGGCAGGACGGACTGAATGGTCGTAGGTTACGAGGGGTCGAGTTGTTCTTGTCGGCCGTAAGTACCCATACCCTTCGACGATCAGTTAAGGCGCCCGGAAAAAAAGTCAACTAATGCATTTTTCATTATCGTTTTGTTGGCGCCATCATTTTTTAATACGTTAATTTAGAGAAAAATTAAATATAACAGATCTACACATATATGTGTTTTTAAGACGGTTATTTGGTAAAGTTTAATAAGGAAATATAATTTGACAAATTTAAATGCAACGAATTTGTAGTATTAACGATTTTATCATCAAGATATCAGTGGTCGTCGAGAAAATTTTTTCTTTATTGGTTTGTAAGGTTATTTTTAAAGCCGGAAAATTTATTTCCATCTCAACTCGGAACTTGCGAAGCAAAGATAGGACACAAATAAAGTGGATAGTATCCAGCTATGGATGACGTATTTAACACTAAGCCCACTAGAGTTTGCGCAGCAGCCGCCAACTTTTCTTCATCTTGATGTCAGTTTCCTCTGGATTCCTGATTTTCTCGTATTTCCCGCAATTTAAATATATTTAACGGATCCGTAATACGAAATTATTGAAGGTGTTTGCGTGACTGATATTCGGTAATGGGACTCATACTGTTCTTGGTAGATCTGGCTCATCTATTCTATGCACCCTTCCCAAATGTGGAGGAGAGCTTTAATATACAAGCAATGCATGATATACTCTATCTCCGGCACAATTTCACTCAGTATGATCATCATGAATTTCCTGGTGTAGTGCCACGAACTTTCATTGGGCCTTTTTTTGGCATCAATATTATCGTCACCCGCTGTTATCTTCTTCTAGAATTTGGGAATTCAAAAAATTTTGTAGTCAATAGGTAGTTAGACTAGTGCTAGCCGGAATTGTAGTCGCAGCATGGAAAATTTAAGAAAAGTAATAGAAAAAATTCGGCCTTACTATATCGATATGGTATGTTAGTAACGATATCACAATTCCACTTTATGGTCTACATGAGTCGTCCTTTACCAAATGTCATGGCGTTTCCAGTTGTACTTGATGCAGTTAGTTTTTTGCAACAAGAGAAGCATAATCTCTTTGTATTGTTTTCTGGAACTGCAATAATAATATTCAGATCGGAATTAGTGATTCTTCTAGAAATATTGGTACCTACCGATCTTTATACCAGAAAAATCTCAGTGGATAAGCTATTAAAGGTAGGAGTACCAGCAGGTATCAACATTTTAACAACTACGGTAATTGAATGACAAGTTTTATGGTATAATAAGATTTTGAATAAGAACTCAAAATGGGGTGTTTCACCGTTACTATGGTATTTCTACTCCGCAATCCCACGAGCAATGGGGGCATCAAAATTTTTTTTATCCCTCTAGGTTTTGTTTTTTAACCGAGATGCTGACCAATTGGAGTAGCTGCAATCACTTCGTATTCCTATACTCATTTTACCGCATAAAGACCTACGTCGTTGATTTCCTCAAGGTTCCATCTTCATTTTTTTATTTTCGGTCAGTCTGGAGAAGGTCTATCGGCGAACTGGGTGTCTGTCGGTTCACCGGGATGATTCGAAGGCAATATGGCATTGCTGGAGGTTGTGCCGATGGATCGAAAGCACCCGGGGTTTGTGTGAGAATGTTTGGAGACGTATAGATATCAGTAGGGGGACAATGTGGTATTGTCTTCCGCCTGATATTTGTACCTTCAGATATTCCTCCGGGAGATTTTTCAGACTGGCCATCGCAACTTACGGTTGCAAGCATGAACCTAAATTATAGTTAGCTTTTCACTCGGTTCTTATATTACCAACTAGTTCACGTATGCCCGGCTAGCTCATTAGAACATGAGACTCCTAGTCTCAGGGTGTGAGTCGAGACCCACATTGGCGCCAAAGATATTAGACCTACGGCGACCGTTTTTTTCGGCTCCTCACTGCCTCGCGAGTCGGCCTCGTGGACCCGAGGGTATGTAACGGTCGGAATTATTAGTTATTTGGGTGGGGAAATTTAGTTGGGAAATCACCTTGTAGGCAATGGGAAATTTATTGTAAATCACTTTTGAGGAAAAGGAAAAATTTAAAAAGAGGTAGGCGAGAACAAAAAAATAATTGAGTTAGTCAGGAAAAAAGAAAATTTTGGAGAGTTCAGTTAGTGTGAGTCAGCTCGTAGAGTATTTTTGGAATGATTTGCTAATATTTTTGCAATCAGTCAGGAGATTCAGTTTTTTTTCAATCGGTTTTTTTGCAATTGGCTTTTTTGCATGACGGAGTAAATAGTGGCGGCTACCGTGTTCGCTCCCAACCCGATGGTAATCAAGAAGCTACCAAGAAGTCTTCCAAAAAAACCAACCAGAAGGGGTCAAGAAACCAGCGACAAGGAATCCTGCTTCTCATTTCCTGGCGATTTGCAGCGTGCAGACGAAAAAGGCTTTCATCGTATGTGTAGCAAGGCGGTCATTGCTCATCTAGCAGCAAATTTCGAAGGAGAATATTTGGGTGGTGCTATTCTGGTGTACCTTGGATTCCACGTCTGTTGGTCAACCTGAGATCATCGGCGTTTCTCAAGAGAGTACAAGAATTTCGTCACATTAACACGGAAGTGATTGGCTGCCGTGTTGATTCACATTTTTGGTCAATTGGCTTGGTGTAGGAAAAGAAGAAGAGGCACATGCATTGCTGCTTCATTTCACTAGTGGTCACCGAGGTGTTTTACGGCAGTGTACTATTAATGAATTGCCTGGTGGCAGATTTGGTCATGAAGCGTTGCGCCTGGTGAACACTTTTCAAGTACGGATATAGATGGTGAAGTCGGCCTAATTTGATTGGACTAAGGGCGATAAAGGTATCGTGCCAACTTAAGAAGGAACAAAGAAGTATTGATTTTTCGGTATGGCATTTACTTTGTATATTACTTTTGCAATATATTCGGAAAGGTGGTAGTAAATTTGGGTTTCAAAAGAAAAAAAAAGATATCTAAAATAGCTATACACACATATATAGATTTACACAATACAAATAAATAAAATAACACAATTTTTTACCTTCATTTATTAACTTTAACTTTATTACTCAAATAATAATTTTAACGGTATTAAGCAAATACTTTTTAAATTGTTGTTCTTTCACTGTTCCCGTACAATTGTTATGTAATAATTTAAACGAAATTTCCTTTTTATTTGTTCTAATTTTATTATAAAATATTGGCTTAAATTTTTTTTATTTGCAAAATAATTTTCTGGTTGTTTTCCAATAACTTATTCGTAATTATAATTGGACACGATATTTGTTGATACCACTTGTGAGTAAAACGAAGCGAAATTGGTACCAATACGAGACGTTTTGCAAATCAGTTAGCATACGGAAGTATCCCTACCGGGGAAATTGTGAATGTTTTTATGTTGAAACTGTAAATGTATTGAGCTATGATGACATTGTTCTAATCGTGTCCCATTGAATATTGATGTTACCCATTGGTGTTTCTAGTATTTTGTTAATGTGTCTGCAATAAAAGAAAACAATTTTTAAGTTATTAAGAATGAACTCAAGTTGTTAGATTTTTTCTTGGGAATGGTTGGGACGGATGACTTCCTTTTCAGGGTGTGACGCGTCGCAGACGATGATCGGAAAAGGATGATGGCGGAATTCAAGTTACATAGTCACAGGTGAGTGGTGAACCAGCCTCGGTAAGCCCCGGCCACACACCCCACGACCCCTCCGGCGAGCTAGACAACTCCGTGTGGCCGGCGTAGGAGTTCCGGATTTTTTTTTATTTCTTATGTATGGTGTTGGCTCCTTGGCCATGCTCTTCCGGGCTTTTGGCTAAGGGGGTAACACCTCGCATAAGTGGCGCCCACTATTTAGATCGCGCCATTATGCTGTTACAACTATTTTCGTGCTCGGCAATTAAATTGTTATGCTTCTAATCATTGAAACCGACGGTAGCAAAAATCAAGACTGGACAATAAACGAAACAAATGGACGAAACAAAATACAAACCCAGTTTATGGCGAATAGAGTAGTCAATCACGTGTCATATCCATGCCATATCGTAGCTCCCTTATCTTTGCGGATGCGTATCTAAACCTCTTTATATATTCTTTCATATTTTGAAAAACTGCCGTCAAGATTTTGGTATCGCAATGGACCATTTTTGATCCAAACATGTATTAAATTGACATTTTTTCTGTCCCAGAAACCAGGGTCTGTCTCATCGGCATTGAATTCTGTTTCCCACAAGGGTTTGTCGAAGTTTTCAAATTGGGCACTGCTGCTTGACTGAACTAGACCAACTAAGTAAGCCTGCACTTTCTTATGCAAAACTTTCGTGTGTCTTTTGGTGATTCTTCGATTAGCTGGATGTCCTCTTTTTTAACTTCTGTATTAGTTTGGGTAACTTATTAATTTTGTCTCTCTCATTCGGGGCTCTCTTTCTCTTATGTGCGACACTTAACTCGGCACCTTTCATTTTGTTCTAAGCAGAGTGACGAGATAGATTTTCTAAATATCAATAAAAATATACTATACTTCCTAGTGCTAGCACTCGGTACAAACTTGTTTCCGAATGACATTTTCCGCGTTAATTTAGTAAAATTGCTTTGCCCCACCACGCAAAAGAGAGTAGCTACGGACTGAGTCCATCATAGATAATGTCATCCAGTTCAAGCCAATTAGTGAAGGTCTATGTTCAATTCTTCACCCTTGCAATCATAAACGTACATACGGAGACGAAGTAGAAATCGGGCACGACAAAATACACTTTCTACTACAAGCTTGAACACGCATATGGGTGATTGTCATGAAATGGGAGTTTTTGAGATTTGAACAAAAATTTGTGAACAAAAAAAAAAGTGCTGAAAAAAAATTTTCTCATGTGTTTTCAACATTATTTTGAAGTACTTTCTGTATATTTCCACATAAATACACACGAGGTATAGACAGTGAGAAGTTTATATCGAAAAGCCGAAATTATATGGCTTCGGAGGCGACAATTACGGTAGCGACATTTCATCGAAAAATCCGTCGCTTTCATGATCAATGAGAGCAAACAATTTTTCCGAAAATTTGCTTGCTCTACAAATGCAAACAAATATACCGAACCGAGTTAAAAGAGATTTGCAACACATATCACAACGAAAACACACATTACGGAGGCGACAGTTTTTTTTTCTTCGATAATTTTCTTGAGGGTTGCTCTCTTGTTTATAAATTGTTCACAGTCTAAACGTCCGGCGAGGACAAACCTTCATAAAGAAACTTGTGACGATTCGTTTTCACTACTTAGTACCACTTGACAACCAATTTGTCGTTGCGTGTGCGCTATTCTTATAGTTTTTATTGAAATTTGCAACAAACAACAGTCAGAATGTAAACACTGACATCTAACTAAGCAGGTATCCGCCCGCGTAATACATACCGGTGATCAGTTTCGGAACACTGCTGCTATCGTTTGAGACCCTAGGCGCGCGGCAATAATGCACTGTTTTTCCGTAAACGTAGTCCCGTGACGTAAAAGCGGAAAATGGACAGGTTACGGAGGCGACATTTTCGGTGGTCGAAGGGCCGCCATTTTGTTCAAGAGTGCTTGCCGCGGGAGGCGATGAAGGAGAGAATGTTTTATTACTGGATGGAGATTTTCACCCCAGAAAAAATTTGTTTGAGGCGTTGTAGCTAGAGAACAACGGCCAGCCAGCCACTACCCCCATTTCATGACAATCACCCATATGGTACGGACCCGTTCAATGATATCAAGATGGTGATAGGAGACCTCAACGGCGAAATTGGAAGAGAGAACTGGCACAGACCGACCACTGTAAAGGAAAGTCTCCACGAAACACCAAACGATAACGGACAACGGATGTGTTATCGATTTCGCAAAAATATATCGTCACCTCAACATATTTACTGCAGATACTGCAATCAAATAGACTATAGACTAATAGATTATCCCCCAAGTAAGATCTTGCAGAAGGGCGAATTGTGAATCGGACCACTTCCTAGTTGAAGCTAGATTCAGATGTCGACCGTCCACTCAAGAAAAAAGAAACAACAAACAAAAGAAATTCGTGAGAGATATCAGGCAACTCTAGCAGAAATTTAAGGTAGAAGTCTTAACATAAATAATGCAGTTACAGTTGAGGGAAAATGGGCAAGACTGAAGACGATACTGACAGATGTCACGAAGGAAAATGTAGCTTACAAAAGCACAGCCAGAGGAATATAAATAGCTATAGAAGCCAGAACTAGAAATAGGAAAATATGGAGGAAAACTTTGCCCAAAACAAAACACGGGAAGCATACAGGGAAGTAAACTTCTTCAAGAAAAGCTTCAAACCCTCCTCCGGTGTATGTAGAACAAAAGAAGGCGCTATAGTCACCGGTAGCGAGGATGAGTCATTGAGCCGAGAAGAGTCATTGCAGACGAACACCTAGCAGTTCTGTTAGCAAGTCCTAATACTACATCCAAGCGGTGCTCCCTGGGGTACTACTTCGGAAGGAACTAACGGGAGACGGTCGAATGGCGAGTTCTCTGCGTCGTAACACAGAGTTTTAAGTCTGTTAGGCTGATGGTTAGCAGCCCGCTCCCATAAAAATACCATTGCTACGAATCGGCGAACAATGGCTCAGAACCGAATGGACAACACGACGACGACCTTTGCTTTTCGAACCAGGACACGAATCGGATCATGGAATTTGAGAACACTGCTTGCTGAGGGGCGGATGAAGTCCTCAACGAGATGAACCGCTATAAAATCAAGGTCGGGTCGGGACTCAGTTAGACCAGGTGGCCCGATCCGATCCGTAACATATCTACCCAAACGGTGAGTTCTTGTTATATTCTGGGAGAAACGAAACCAAAGAAGCCAGGTCCAGCCTCATTCTGGTCACTGAAACTTTGGTGGAGCAGACACTGGAGGGGAAGATCATTTGGTGGTAGCAACTTTTCATCTAAAAATCGTCTCTAATTCTCATGAGGAATTAAATGGGAATAATCGTTTTCGAGCCGCGGCTGAATATTCGTAAAAGGAGCTTCTTCAGGATGTCTCCGTTTCTTCACTCTCTTTTTGAGGGTATTTTGACAGAGATGTCCTTCCTGAAGGTTAATCTAGGGAAGTATAGTCAGTGGTTGTAGCGATCATCACAGGACCATCTTTGAATTCAGACCCCAACCTTTGCTGAATGCCTTTTTACAGGCATAGAAGGATATGCAAGCTTTCTTTGCCCTATCCTCGATGTTAGACTTCAAGTTGAGCTTTAGGTGCAGACCGAGAAATTTCACTCTGGAGGATAGAGTGAGGGTGTGCACCTCGAACCTTGGGAGGTTGAAGGTGGGAATTTTCGTTGCTCCTGTGAATAGCACCAGCCCAATTTTGCCAGTATTGTTCCCGCTGCCTACTTAATTTAGGTATCCTTAGATAATTTCACTAATCCCGGTTGGAAACACCATTATAGTAGATTATCTGCTTATCTTACTACATTAGCTACACTTCTGTCTAGGTTTTGCAATATGCTATTTATCGTTACTAACCAGAGTAAAAGGCTGATTACGCCTCTTTGTTATGTAGCTCTGTTGGCGTATTTCATTACGAAGATGTTTACTAATAAGTAATTGCGCCGGATCGTTTTCAAATCGCATAGTTGACAGCATTTGTCGTGTAGCGTTTGCTTTACTCGTTTGCATGGAGTAAATATGTATTTCAAATATCAGCTGGAATTTGAAGCCTACAAAGGTTCTAGCTTGCATTAAGGGTCCCCATATACGAGTGATCCATATATCGAAATGACGCCACTCGGATGAACTCGTGACCTAGAGACAGCTCTGGCCGTTCGAGTAACAGGATGAAATGTTTTTGAAATGTTAGTACTCACAACAACCATAAGAGAAATCTTGGTGTACCTGGGCGGAAGTTGTTCACAATTTTGGTAAGTGCATTTTCCGGAAAAATTTTGGGACCGCAACTGCACCCATCGAGTAACAGCTTCGAATAAATACCAAATGAAGTTTGAACATTTTTATTCTAGAGAACACTGAGGTGCCATGTCTGTGCCTGTGTCAAATACCTGGCACACCACTTTTTATTTTTTAGTGTTTAATTGTTACTTAATAACTCCTGTACCGATTAACGTAGAGCAACATATGTAATTAGGCTTGTTTTTTTAGGTAATTGTGTATTCTTTTACGTAATGTGTATTCTTTTAGGTAATTGTGTACTTTTTTTTCTTAAGTTTCTGATGTAACAAACCATTCCCTAAAATAATTCCATACATAAGATTTGTCTAGGTCGTATACTTTTCCAGTTAATGAGTATTAGGCCAGTATTTCACCGGGACACCATGCCACCAACAAAATGTACATATGGTTGCGCAACTGAGCGGACACCAGGAGCGCGTTCAAAAACCTTACTATAGTAAACCACGAGGTAAGCTGTGGTTATGCTACATCACTTCACTTAACCACGAAAGTTTATGTTTAACCATGGAGGTTTTTGAACGCACCGTAGTTAACTACGTGGTTAAGAAAATTTAAAAATTTTTCCCATAAAATAGTGTCGGCTATTTGCCTCAATTATTTCCAATAATTATTTATTTAAAATAATCTCACAAATCCCACTTTGATTTGTTCATTATAAGTAAGCCATACACTAAGAATTTTTTCTTTCGAAAAAACTGTCGGTTGGCGCGTTGAAAAAACTGCCACTTTGCGTGGCATGTTTGAAAAAGCTCTTTGTCCATACACTATAAAAGTTAATTTGTCGGATTGCGTGGCAGTTAAAAGAGCTTTTGAAAAACAACAACAAAATGTATATAATTGACTCGGCGTGTGGAATGGCTATTTTTTCAACGTTCCACGCAAAGTTCAGTAGTATAAAATAGAGAAAAATTCTAAAAGTTGCGTGTCCTTTGGAGTGTAATTTTTATTGTGGTTATTAAAATGGCAGAAAAAATTAATAATTCACGGGAATTTATCATAAATTTTATAGAAATTTACAAAAAACTCCAGACGCCGAGCCACTCCAAATGACACGCCACTTTTAGAATTTTTCCATGGGTGCGTAGATCAAAAGAAAAACTGTGAAATTGAGTGTCAAGTGGACTGTAGAAAAAATTGGCGTGTCATGTTGACCACTCACGATGGCATAAAACTGGCAGTTGGCGTGGCGCGACAATTGGCGCGTCGAAAAAACTGTTAGTGTATGGCTTACTATTAACATTAAAACAAGTGTCAAAAAATTGTTTTTATTCTTCTTCTTAACTATCCCTAACCATGCTCCCGAGCATGGTTAAAATTTAACTACACCATGGTTAACCACGGGAGTTTTTGAACGCCAAAAAGTTATGCTCGTGGTTATGTTGTAGTTAACCACGGAGTTTTTGAACGACAAAAGTTTACCATAGTTAACCATAGTAAAGGCCCAGGTATATAGCAGAAAAATGAACCGAAACGAAAAGAATGAAATAATTTGTTTGAAAATATATGAACTCAGTTATATAAACGAACAGAACCGAAACCGAACGAAAGATATAAATTTATTTTATTTCGGTATTCGTTTCAGCTATTCAGCCCGTTAATTTGACAGTTGGACAGACAGTTTGTTTTCAAATTAAAAGCAGTCGATAGAATGAAAACGAGGGTATTTTAAACAAAATGCAGTCAATACAAGGTGAAAATATTAAAATTTTGAATTCTCTCCCCCATTGAATTAATTATTATATTTCAGTTAATATAAAAAGCAGGCAAACACTCATTAATAAATGTCAAAAGCGGATTCCGTCTTTCGTTTATATAATTGCAGTGTATTCCCCATTTCATTTCATTTCAAATCTGTTCGTTTTCATTTCTGCTATATAACTAGGCCTTAAGGTTTTTGAACGCGCTCCAGGTGAGGCATTCTCTATGGAGCTGAATACATTTTGTTGGTTGCCATGGTGTCCCGGTGAAATACGGCTCTAAGGGGACAGGTAAAAAATTAAACATACAATTTTTTGTTTGTCTGACCAAAACCTATCAATAGCCGGCCGTTTTTAAAACTTAGTGTACACCCTGTATATTGTGAGTTTATATTTTTATTTTAGGGAAAAAATTTTGAAATTTTTATTAATTTTTTTTTTATTTTATCATACTTAATTTCATTCATTTTTCATTTCTCATCGGGCAATTCTTTTACTAATTCCAGCGGATTTCGTGATACTCTTAAAAATTTCGCTGGAGTTTTCTCTCCGCTGGAATTGTATTTCGAACGAGGTTAAGGTTCAGAACAGGCCTGATAGTATTTGTTCTCGCGTGAGTTTTCATGTGTGTGTACACGATGAGAACAAATGGAACAAAAGATGGCTGATAATAATTTTTATTCTCGAGCCCTATGCTGAAAGTCGTTGCTGTTGTAATTCCGTGTTGGTGATTGGATTTTGTGCGAGTTTCAGGTTACTGGTCCATGCGGAAGCGTCTGAGGAGATCGAACGGAAAAGGGGAAATGTTTGGTCAAAAGAAATTTGGTTGGATCGAGACAGAAAAAATGTGTTTGCAAATTTAATGGCTATTGAAGAACGAAGCCGAGGAGTTTTATAACGGTCGGTTGAAAATTCATTTTGGGTGGGCAATTTATTTTGGAATCAACTTGTAATGGGGAATTTTGTTCAAAATCACTTGGAAGTAAAAAGGGAAATTTTAAGAAAGTAGGCGGGGAAAATAAAACAAAAATAGAAGACAATTTTTTTAGAGAAAGGAAAACTAGTGGGATGTTGTGCCTAGAGACTAGCCACTAATTACGCTTTTTCATGGTATTCTTTCTGTTGAATAACACTTCAGATTGGATGACAATATATTAAGTGGAGATTGATCCGCACTCACTTCCAACCCGCCGGATCTGGGAATCGAGGCCAATAATTCGAATGTGTCAAATTGAAGAAAAAAAATGCACATCACACATGTAAACACTATAGAAAACGAATCTAAACATTTTTCTTTGGATTGGGGGAAAATCTAATGTGATGCACTTTGCACAACAGAATTAGGTGTATTATTTAACTTAAACATACATGTCTTATTATTAAAAATTCGGCTTACCGCACCCTAGTTTGGCCATGGAGATTCATAAGTATCACACTGACCAACGCTATATATAATTAATCTTGAAAAGTTTTTGTTAAAGGCTTATGTAGGTTATAAGTTGTGAGACTGCGTAATCTAAAACTTAACAAAGTATTTAACAAACACTACAATATAATCATCATAGCTTAAAAAAAGGAAATCAAATGTAAACAATAAAATTCTTTGATTCTTCACCCACGTCATGGTATATTTCTTTATTCAATATAAACAAACGTTTTTGAGCCGCAAATAAAAACTATATGCCATAATTTCGTTATCATCGGTTTTTGTTCTGGACGCAAATTTAGAGACGTATTCATGTCAAAAACTTGTTTCATATGAAACAAAATCCCCGAAGGAAATTAAAAAAAATTATTATGACGAAAATAAAAGCACCGCTAGCCGAAGGATCGAACTCGCACCCCCACGGACGAGGGAGTTTCCCTAGCCCTTTATAGTCCATGGAAATGGTACTTTAACATTGCAAAAATGCAGGACAAGGTTTTATTTTTGGGATGTGTAGGGGGGGTCAGGGTGAGCTTAAGTTTGAGGATTTTCGGGATTCTAACCCCCCCCCATTTGGCCGCCATAAACGTATTGGAAAACGTATGCAAATGGGTTTTCCACTATATCTCCGAAACGGCACATCTTACCGGAAATTTGCAAGGACACTTTTTGTTTAGAATTAAATAATCTACAATTTATTACTTAGAAATTTTGTGGTAAAATGAATAATTAAGAAGTTATAAGCCTTAGAACACAAAAATTAGTCACAATATTTTCTTTAAAGGCTCTTTTTTGTTGTTTAAATATACTTCTGGTTGAAATTTCCAAACCATTTTCTCAGTTTTTGGTCTTTTGACCAAGAGCTACATTTTGAGATATTTCCCAAGTCTGTATCTGCAGTACTTTCAGAGATGAAAGTAGGCTTCAGACGGACAGACGGACAGAGCCTCTGTATAAGCTTTTTTTTTTTTGAAAAAGCTAAAAATCACGGTAATGCGAAAGGCAATGGTATCAAGTGAATGATTGACAGTGGCGCTGTGGCATTTAGCTTCAGGTAATTAACGAATGTTTTTCTTATAATTCCCGCCTTTTATTTGGCGCGAGAATGGGATTTAACTAGACTTTATATTTTTTAGGTAACAGCTACAATGTAGTGTGTTTCATGCTGTGTTTCATATCCCACAGTGTACAATAGCAGGGATAGTGGATGAAGTGTGCAATAGGGTAGGTCACGCTTGTATGGAGAAAAAAAGTGTTTTTCATTTGACTTCTAATAGTAAAACAAATGTGTTACAGGGTTATAGGAATTAATACAGACAATCGGATATTACCTTCTGCCTCCGAATTGACCTTGAAATTCTGGTAGTTCAAACTTAGCCTACATATTTCTTAAAACTCTTTTAACTGTTTATTATTTATTGCAGGATTGATGTAATTAATGAAACTTAATTTATTAGGTAGACTATATTTTATCTATATAAATATAATTGGAGTGTCTGTTTGTGATTTCAAAATAATGGAGTTTTTCTAATTTCATATGGCTATTTACATATTAATGCAAAATCACGCATTTTTAAAATTTTAGTCTGTCTATATGTCCATATAACCGATCAACTTTAAATTTTGCACATATGTACAGTTCACGTTATAATGTAATTTGACCATTTGGTAAAAAAATCAAGATGGCCGTTTCAAGATGGCCTCCGATTTTCTCAATTGTGCTCGCCGACCCCCGATATGGATGTCAAATTAAAAGTTATCATAAGTAGAATACAATTAGCTATGTGGTGTCATTCAAAATTCAATATGGCGCCCAACACAAAATGGCGTATTGAATACCGGTATGGATACCAAAACAACTCATTTTATGTTTAAGATACCGATCGAAGAAGATCATATGGAAAAAAATTCTAAAAACCGCCACAAAAACTGCATGGCGAATCTTATTGCCAGAAAAAATGGCCGTGGGGACCTCGGGTTAACTATAAGTAATCCTTTTAAAGAAGGGGACTTGGAGTTTTGAATCATTTAGTTATTGGTTTACAAAAAAAGACGTTTGCTTGCAGAGTGATGAAAAAGCTGTTTTCCTTGAAAATTTGAATACACTCCCCATGGGCTGAAAATAATCCTTTAATTATTGTTTTATAATACTCAATTTAAAACTAAAACGACAGCACTGTATGGTGGTTGTCTGGGAATGGGATGAATGTAAGAGTGCGAGCGGTATAATCAGCTGCTAAAACATGGCCCCTGTGCTGAAAATCGAGTCGTGATTCGTGACAAGTTTTTTAAGTTGAAGAAAGTGACGTTTCAGTCGAATTGCGACTTCAGTTACAGTTTTGACGGACCTCTCAACTGCCTGAGTATAACAAGGTAAACATAAAAAGGTTATTTTATCGTTTTCTCCTCTTCTCTCGAAACTTTAAACCTGATTTGCAGGCAGTTATACTATACTGATTGCAATAATATTTGATACACGTTCTATCAGTCCCAAATGACAACATACATATTATCACTATTAGAATCCATAATTTAAAAAAAGCGTTTTGATCCACCATAGTGTGCAAGACCATTTTTGACGAATTGAAAGAAGATTGTTATTTAAAGGTAGACTATTTATTTATACATTAATTTTAAAAAACAAACAAACAAATTTCTTAAATTATTCGTCAAGCATGTACCTACCAGCTTCTACGTTGTCTTCAATTTCGTCCGCATCGTCCTCTTTAAAGATGTCGACGGTAGGCTCGCGGTTTTGCACAGTGACGTTCCGAGCTTTAATTCTCTTTTCGAGCAAAGCCCCGTAGAGTTCCTTTCGAAATGTCAATTCCATTATTTCCGCTAAATCATCGTCCTCTAGACGTCGCAATAGGCCACCAAGTTCTCGGCCTATTACATCATATTTGTCTTCTATTTGTCTATTTAATTCTGCGGGCATCCTGTTGTTGCCCAGAGCTGGCTTCTTCAGATTTACAGGCTCAGGCTCCGGCACAGACTTTCTTTTTTTTGATACCTGTATTGGACTGCTGCTGGTGCTATTAGGAGTCGCACACATTTCGAATGATTCTGGATTTTCAGGTTTGACAACTTCGACGTCTTGCGTGTCCTGAAAATAAGAATTTAACTTAATTTATTTTCAGATTGGGGATCAAATGGTAGTAACGGCCTCAAGGACCTTTGGTGGTGCCGGTACACCAAAGGGACAAGTCCTGAGAAACGCCATCTGCGACCCATGGTCTTCATGACCTAAGTCCTTCCGATATGCTACCGAATCCTACCTCCACCTCCACGAAGATGTTGACTTTACATCGGGTGTTCCCTGGATGCTCTTGTATATACAAGAGTAACTGACGGAGGCGGGTGAAAGGCGAGTGTTTCGCGCCTCAAAACGAAACAATTACCGGACTGGTCCTCCAGGTTGGGGGTTGGGCGGCAGGCTGACAACCTTCCACCGTAAAAACCCACCCGTCACGAATCCTCAAGGCAGGCCTCGGACAGGACGGACTCAACGGCAACGACCCAGGCAACGAAATATGGAATTTGACATTGGAACTTGGAACGTCAGAACGCTCAACAGGACGGGCGCTCTGCGTTCGCTTTAATTATTATTGGAAAAATACGGCATAGCAATCACCGCTCTACAGGAAACCAAATGGACTCACAGTGGCATAATGGATCTCAAAACCCACACGATACTCTCCAGTGGTTCATCGAATGGAAGAAGAGAGTTCGGAGTTGCCTTCATAGTCGAAAAGAAAATGAAATCACTGATTCTGGACTTCAAGCCAGTAAATAATAGGATATGTACGCTTCGGATTAAAACAAGACTACATAACATTAGTCTCATAAACGTTCATGCGCCCACAGAAGACAAGACGGATGAGGAGAAAGAGGAATTCTACCAGGAGCTAACAAACGTCATCAGATTAATACCGTCAAACGATATTAAAATGGTGCTTGGAGACATGAACGCCAAAGTAGGAAAAGAAGAGGAATTCCTAGGAGTCATAGGAAAGCACAGCCTACATAACGCTACCAATGACAATGGTAGTAGATTGATCGATCTCGCTAGCTCGAACTCAATGGTGGTAAGTTCAACAATGTTCCCACATAAAAATATTCATAAGATGACGTGGCAGTCACCAGACAGGGTTACATATAATCAAATAGACCACGTCCTAATTGAGAGAAGAGGGGCCACGAGTATACTGGATGTGAGAACTATGAGGGGAGCGTGCTGTGGCTCGGACCACTATCTTGTCAAAGTGAAATTTAGAGCCCGGATAACGACCAAAACTCAAAGAGGGCAAACACAGCTAAGGTACGATGTAGACAAGCTGAAACTTGAAGAAAGAAGAGAGGCCTATCAGAATGCTATCGTACAAAACCTGAGAGAAGGAGTAGGAGAAGAGCCTGACATTAACAACAAATGGAAAAAGCTGAAAAACAGCGTAAAGGAGGCAGCTGAAGACGCCCTAGGCTGGGCCCCCAGACAGACTAGAATTGACTGGTTTGATCGGGATTGCAGAGCTGCAATAGAAGAACGAAACCAGAGCCACCGGGAGTACATCGCAAGGCCCACAAGAGCAAGGATGGAAGTCTTTAAGCTAAAAAGAAGAACTGCAGACAAGCTGTGCAGAAAGAAAAAGAGAGAGTATCTAAACAGGAGGATTCTACAGATACAGGAAGACTTCAGCGAAGGTAGAACTAGGCAAGCCTACAAAGGAACACGCCAGATCAGTAATAAGTTTCAGCCAAGAACGGATATTTGTAGAGACATGGATGGGAACCTATTAGCAGACCCGGATAGGATAAAGGAAAGATGGAGACAATATTTTCAAAACTTATTGAATCCAACCCAAAGAATAAACGAAGACTCACAGGCGGAAGCAATGGTAATACCTCAAGATAGTATCCCAATAGAACCACCAACACTGGATGAGGTACGGGAAGCTGTGAAAAGGCAAAAAAGCAGCAAATCCCCAGGCATCGATGGAATCGCAGCTGAGCTACTAAAGGAAGGAGGGCCGCAACTCTTAAGGAACTTACACGAACTCATATGTAACGTCTGGGAGGAAGAAGTTATACCAGATGACTGGAAGAAAGCGATTATATGTCCAATCTACAAGAAAGGAGATAAATTAACCTGTAAAAACTACAGAGGCATCTCACTACTCAGCACCAGCTACAAAACCTTCACAATCCTTGTGAAACAAAAACTAGAACCTATAGCGGAAGGCCTTATAGGAGAATATCAAGCTGGTTTTAGGACAAACAGGTCAACATCGGACCAACTGCTGACCTTAAAATAAATTCTGGAGAAAACCTGGGAAAGGAATATAGATATATACCAGATATTTGTCGACTTTCAATAGGCATATGACTCGATAAACAGAGAGAGGCTGTACAGGATCCTATTGGAATTAGGAGTCCCCTCCAAGCAGGTACGACTGATAAAATGCGCAACGAATAGCTCCCTGTCGAAAGTAAGGATTCAAAATGCAATAACAGAAGAGTTCGAAGTGCGACAAGGTCTTAGACAAGGAGATGGACTAGCCCCCATGCTTTTCAACCTGGCCCTAGAATGGGTGATAAGAAAAACATCAGTACGGAGAAATGCGTCCATAGCAACGCAGTCTGTACAATTACTTGGATATGCGGATGACGTGAACATCGTGGGAAGGTCCTTCTTGGCAGCAAAAGAAGTCTATGTCGAATTAAAAGAGGCGGCCAAGGACATAGGGTTGAACATCAATGAAGAAAAAACGAAGGTGATGCAACAATCCAGAGCTGGAAGATTTAGAATGGGAAGAAATATAACTATCGACGAACATAATCTAGAAGTAGTCGATAAAACAGTCTACTTTGGGTCTACAATTACAAAAAGAAACGATGAAAAGGAAGAAGTAACTAGACGAATACTACTGGCTAATAGAGCTTTTTATGCCAAAAAACAAATATTGCACTCAAGATTTGTGCACAGAAAAACGAAACTCTCACTCTACAAAACAGTAATACGACCAGTACTGTGCTATGGCAGCGAGACTTGGACTATGACCCAGGAGATAGAGGAACAAGTCAACAGGTTTGAGAGGAAGGTGCTCAGATGCATAATAGGCCCAACGAGAGAGGATGGGATATGGCGAAGGAGATACAACAACGAGTTGTATGAAATTTTTGACGACCCAGAACTCTCAACGTTTATAAAAATCAACAGACTAAGACTAGCCGGCCACGTAATCAGGATGAATGATAACCGTATCCCAAAACGGCTTATGGTGGCCGAAATTCCAGGAAACAGACTAGTAGGTAGACCCAGGAGAAGATGGATGGACTCTGTGACGGCTGACGCAGAGACAATGCTGAACATTCGGAACTGGAGAACTGCTGCAAGGAACCGTCAGACTTGGAGAAATGCCCTAGAGGAGGCCAAGGCTCGATTTGGGCTGTAGCGCCATTGGATGGATGGTATTTTCAGATGCTATTCTCTACACTCGTTCTAATACGCTTTATCACTTGTAACTTATGTAATAAAATCTTGGAAGTTAAATTTGACCCACTTCCCGGTTTCCGATTGAGCTGAAATTTTACGTACACGTTTAGTTTGAATGACAATGCAATCTGATCATTATTTTTACAAAATGGCGGTTCCAAAATGGCGGCCGATTTATGCAATTGTGCTCCATGGCCACTTGACATGGGTATCAAATGAAAGGATATGTCAGGTAGAACACAAATAGCTGTGCGGCGTCATTCCAAATTCAAAATGGCGGCCAACACGAAATTGCGGAAGACTTAGACTAAAACGTAACAAATATAACCGATCAACTTCAAATCTTGCACACATTCGTAGTTCGTGTGATAATTAGAAGGTATGTATAATAGCAAGAATTATCGCGGTATTAGCCTTCTTTCGATCGTCGACAAAGTATTTACGAAAATCCTACAATCGAGGCTACAGAAACATCGAGAGCAAACTAGCCGGAAAGAACAAGCGGGATTTAGACCACATACAGTATGCATTGATCAAATATTTGCACTCCGTCAGCTAATGGAAGAAAGAATTCGTTGCAGCAAACGAACTGTCGTTGTTTTCATCGATTTCAAACTCGCTTTCATTGAGAATCATCCAACCTCTCCAAGCGTCGTACGGTAGCTCAACCAGCAGCGTTCGTATTCGAAGCGACTTAGAAGTCCTCTATTCAAACGGGTGTCCGACAGGGATGCCGAAGCAACGGGCATCTTATACGACATTTCCCGCATCGCCGTCATACAGGCTAAAAATAAATGCGGAAAAGGCCAAAGTGCTGACAACGGACGGATCAAGGGCCAGTGTTCACCTCGATGGAAGCCAAATCGAACAGGTTCCGAGGTTTAAATATTTGGAATAATTGGTTGAGGAAACGAAAGTAGCATCGACGTCCGAAGTTCACAGCCGCATCGGCCAGACAACTGCAACCTTCGCCTTGCATATAGAAACGAACAAATATATCCATCAAAACAAAAGTACGCCTTTACCGAACGTTGATCCTTTCGATTCTTCTTTATGGATCTGAAACGTCGACACTGCTCAAACTGGACGTTAAGAAGCTCGAAGTCGTCTAAATGGTGTCTCACTACGCGATCGCCTTCGAAACGAGACAGACAAAGATTCGATCAGCAGACACTGATCGAAGAAGAAATGCAAAAACGTCGACTACGGTGGTTTGGACATGTTTGCCGAATGGATGATGACCGCTTGCCACGTAAACTTCTCTGGCGAAACCATCCCGCTGGCTGAAGAATCCAGCGATCGGCACCGAAGAAAACCTGGCTAAAGAATATCGAAGGTGACCTAAAGAATCAACGGTTATCAGTTACCGAGGCACGAGACGTCGCCAAAAAGCGGCAAGAATAGAAACGAATCGTGAATAGAGTTCGAGACCCAGCGGCACCGACAGCAGCGTTTCCGTTGCGGGGACGTCCCGCTCGGACCGCCAGCTAACGGCGATAAGTTGAATAGTTGAGGTTGTGTCGAAAATAAAAAAGCACTACAGATTACAAAAATCACAAACAAATCACAGAGATGCTGCTGTCAACGAAATTCAAACTACTAACTCACGTCCGTATGCAAGGCATGGGTATTAAAAGAAAGAGTGCGACAGGCAGAATACAGTAAAATGTGTGACGAAATTTTAAATCTAATATGGCCGCCATCATAAAATGGCGGAAGGCATATAATAGTCTAAAAATTAGATAATAAAAATATGTAAATAGTAAAGTAGATAATAAAACTAAAAATACACAAATACGAAAGGTTCCAGTATTAATAAAATAAGATTATAGGTAAAGAGCGTTCCACGCTTTTTTAAATTTAAGTATGTGGCTGCAGCAATAAAAACCTTACATTCAAAATTATTTTTTACTTTTTAGTTCATTTTAAAATAAAAGCGTATTTTCGTTTTTTTTTTAAACTATTTACTTTTATCTAAAAATTTCCCTATATTTCAGGAGCCTGGCGAATGGATTTATCCCCGAGATTTGACTACTGTCTAGCTCCACAAAACATTGCAAAACAACCGAAAGAGAATATGAAATAATTTGCTAATTTCAGAAAACGGCCGGTGAAGTGAAAGGGCAGTAAAAATCGAGTGAAATTGATAACTGAAAAATGTACTTACATTACTATCAACGTCTCCTGGTTCAGTGACTTCGCACGACAAAAACCGCAAACGATCTAAATACCTCCACTTTTTGAATTTGCCATTTTTTCCAGCTCGCTTTTCCTTCTTCAAGTTTTTCATAAAAGTTTGGCGCATCGAAGTCCACCTTGCCTTCATTTCCGCCACCGAGCAGTTGAGAGATTTTGCGATTTTTTGTTGCAGTTGTAAATGGGGTCTGAAATAATTTACATGGCCTTTCTTCCAGAGGCATTCGTTCGCTTCGTATGCGTCAAACATTTGTTCAAATTTTTCTTCTGGCCATGACTGTAAATAATATTTATATTTATTAATTGAAATTAAACTTGCATATTTCCAAATAACTTTGTTTTACTTACTTTCTTATTTCTTAATTGCAGCTTATCTCTTCTTTCCGCCATGTCAAATAAAATGGTAAAATTAAATAAACACAACCGCCTGCACTCGCAAACTAATATAATATAACAAAACATTAAGAGAACGCATGAGAGCAATCGATCTTTCCAACTTGTTGGAAAGAATGCATTCTCTCGCATTCTCATTGGAATATTCCTACGGCACCTTTTTGTTCGTATGAGAGAACGATTCGCATCACGGTATTCAGAAACAGAAGATAATGTAAAAAAGAGTCGACTGCTTCGAATACCGTAAAAAAAGGCGCCTAGTGACGTCAGCCCTAAAGCAGAAACAACAAGACAGCTTCGATTTTATATGGAAAGCGGGCCCCACGTGACGTCTCAGTAAAATACCGTCTTACGTTATACAGTCTTTGACATTCTCGTTTCTGTAGACCGTGGATTCGCACGAGAAAACTTGAAAATTCTTGGATGAGAAAGAGCAAGAATTCTTACGAGTATTTACACATCAGACCGTAAAAAGCCCCCATCCACGGTCACACAAGTATGCGACATACGGCACATCGAAATTATTTTATAATGTGCGTGTGTAAAATTTTCGTTGGGCGCCGTATGAAGTTAAAATTAAATTGGTTTAAATTTTCCTTCATACCTGCTTCATTTTATGTTTAAATTTTTGTAAATAATATATATAAAAAGTGTAAAACACGGTTTGTTTTGATTTTGTTGTTTAATTGTTAGCCCATTGGGGTCCCTTAATGGTCCCAGCCTTGCAGCTATATTAACCATGACTCTGTGATGTGAAACAACTTTTTAAAGGCCTTATTTAAAAAACTCTCTCTGATCGTCAATCCTATAGTCCAGTCAAAATAGACGAAAAAACGCCACAATTGGAAGATAATTCGGAAGTTGCTGAAAATTGGAACAGCCCTTAAAAACATTATTATACATAAGCTGTAGAGACTGCCACGCGATTGAACGACTGCAAACTTTTTTATTCAAGGTCAAAGGGTCAAAATATCAGTTTTTTGCAAATATATGCTAAACCGTACGTCTTATCAGAAAATTGTGTTTACAAAGTTTGTAGATTAGGCGATTATCTACAAAAAAATATATTATACATTTTCTCGTAGGAATTGCCATTTCGTTTTAATAAGTTAAAATACTCATATTCTATCATTCCCGACTTGTAAAGGTCATCAGAAATTTAATAAATCCTTTGTTGGAGTACGCGGCTGATATTTTCAGGGGTGATTCCTGGATATCTTTGGAGAAAAAAATTGTTCTACAGAGGGCGGCTATCTCCACTATCCACTAAGATACAGGGTGATTAGAGAAAACATTGTTTTTTTTTTTAATTTACTGAAATTTGAATAACTCCTAAAGTAATTATCATAAAGTAGCCTAATTAGGCTCATCTTTTAGGTAAATGTGTATTCTTTTATTTGGTATAAAGCACAGCAACCTGAGTGACTCCGTTCAAAAAATATGTAGGCTCAAACCAATGCTACTATGCCGCAGTTGAAAGAAGAGTAACTTTTTAATTGTTCACGATAAAACTACTACTACTACTACCTACAAAACTACCCAAAATAAACACTTATTGTGTATGGAAATATTGTAGGTAATAGTTTGATGCATCAGAAAAGCAAAAAAAAATTTACTGTTAGTAACGAATTTTCTGAGAAAAACGAAGAATCTGCCAGGTCTATATGCAAAGCATTGGTTTGAGCCTATATAAGAACGGAGTCACTCAGGTTGCTGTTACAAATTTTGTCACCTTACTGCACTGTTTGCTCTCATTGCAGACCTACTCTCCACATCTTCCTCCAATTTGATTGCAAAAATGACCAGTGAAGTGACCAAATCGTTGGCACTTAAAGCATCTAGATGGAGCGTATACGAATTTGTTTACGTTGAAGGTTGAATAATATAGATTTAGCTTTTCAGGTATTTTCTTTTCTCCTATGTATATTTTGATTTTATTGGTCGAAGGTATCAAGGTATTGCCCTCCACTTTCCTTTTCCAAGTTATTCTAAATACCTTTTTGAAGTCTAGTGAGGGATTACAGTTTCTAAGGGCCACCACTAATTCTTCCTCATTTAGACCTTCATCAACTCCATGAATTATAACTGGTGACAGGATCTGTGGCTTAAGGATACCCAAATTTAATCTCTTTTATACCAAAGGTAAGGGAAAACCCAGAACTTGTATTCTGGTCAAAAATAACATAAGCACGTTTCTTCTCCCTCAATTTAGCAAAGGAGACCTTATTGTGGTCGACCTAGAGTTGAAACAGAAGAAAATCAGGATGGCCTTTCAGGATCTGGTAAGATTCACCCATCCTACCACGGTTCTGGTTATGGGGGGTGATGCAAATGCGCACCATACACAATGGGGTAGCACGGACACCAATGATCGAGGTGAAGTTATCTTTAACTACCTACTGAATACCAACCTTGCTATTTGTAATAAAGGTAATGACCCACCTTTGTTACCAAGAACAGAGAGGAAGTTCTGGACATCACCCTTGTCTCGGAGTGCCACTCCGACCGAATAGTGGTCTGGAAGGTTTTGAAGGAACACTCCTTTTCAGATCATAGATTTATAGAGTTCCAACTGCAAGACTCGAGCCCAGCCAGCCCTTCCAAAATAAAAAACCTCCAAAGGACAAATTGGGGTTACTATACTAGGCTTATCGCAAAAAACCTTGCCCCCAAGCCTCCCTTTGTTCCCAAAACCCGGGAACAACTCGACAGCATTGTGGACATTTTCACGAAACAATGCACTTACGCCATTAATAAAGCTTGTCCGAACAGGCCACATAAAGAGGCTTCCAAACCCCCATGGTGGTCTCGCGAACTTGAGATACTCCGAAAAGAGTGCAGAAAGGAATTTAATTCAGCAAGACGCAGTAACAGCGAAACCGCTTGGGGCTGCTATAAGTCGAAGCTGAATAGATACAAAACGGCAACAAGGAAGGCCAAACGTACCTCCTGGGCTACCTTTTGCAGCAATATAGAGTCCCCATCGGAGACCTCAAGGCTGCGTAAAATATTAACTAAAGCGCCAACAATGCTTAACTGTTTACGCAAGGAAGACGGCAATTGGACTGACTCAAGCAGAGAATCCCTGAAACTACTTGTGGACATCCACTTCCCGAGTAGTACTACAGTTGATACAACTATCACGATAAACTCTTCAACCTCACAACAGCTGATCAGATCTATCATAAGTAGAGCAAAAATAAAATGGGCTGTAAACACCTTCCAGCCCTATAAATCACCAGGCCCTGACGGCATAGGGCCGGCACAACTGCAGCACACCCTTAGTTATATTATGCCCTGGTTGCAGGCCATGTTTACTGGGTGCCTCCAAAATAACTGTATTCCCTCTAGTTGGAAAGAGGTTAAAGTAGTTTTTATACCTAAGGCAGGAAAAGCCTCCCACGCAACACCCAAAGACTTCAGGCCAATCAGCCTATCATCCTTTCTATTAAAGACTCTGGAGAGGCTAATCGAAAATATATCTGAGGCAGAAAATATTAACCTCGGAACTCTCTGGCGCACAACACGCCTATACCAAGGGCAAATCTATTGATACTGCTCTTCACTCACTGGTCTCAACCACTGAAAAATCCCTCGAGGTTAAGGAGTATACATTAGCCGTGTTTTTTTAATGAACTATATAGTTCTTTCATCGAGTTCATTAAAAAAACGACAAGGGAAATTTCATGTAGCGCCTACTTCGATGCTTAAAAATTTCAAAATTAAACGGAAGTTAAGTGTTATTTTTTGCACTGTTACACGAAATCCTCGCTAGAAAATAATAAATATGTTTCTAAAAAATCAATTATGTATTTGTTATAAATTTGCTCTCATCACTTTCCTGTTGTTTTTATTTTTAGATTACGTCTTTCCGACCCCCGAAAGTTTGCAACATGCCAACCCCCGAAAATAAAGTATGCAACATGCCAACCTCCGAAAGTATGCAATATGCAAATTAAGAAATTTCCCAAAACCTCGATAGAAACCCCGAAAAAACCTGGGTTTTGAGATTTGTATGGGGAAGAACTATATAGTTCATTAAAAAACACGGCTGTTAGTAGCATTTCTTGACATAGAAGGAGCATTTAACAATGTATTGCCGGATGCCATTACCCTGGCGTTGACAGAACATGGGATCGAGACATCGTTGGTGTCTCTTATCCACCAAATGCTTACTGGCAGAATGGTGAGCTCGATCTTGGGCGATAGCTCGGCCCGAAAGGCCGTAAATAGAGGCACTCCGCAAGGAGGAGTACTCTCCGCACTGCTATGGGTCGTAACTATGAACCCGTTGTTGCGACGCATGCAGGCAGAGGGACATGACGTCCTGGCGTACGTGGATGATGTTGTTATCATCAAAAAAGGAAAATTTCCTCAAGTCCTCTGTGATCTCATGGAGGCAGCGCTACAAACCCTCTCAAGCTGGACTGCTACCCGCGGACTCAGCGTTAACCCAGTAAAAACGGAGCTGGTCCTCTTCACAAGGAGGTATAAGATCTCTCCGTTAACACCCCCCGGCTTAACAATGTTAGGCTCAAAATTAACAACAGTGCCAAATATCTGGGAGTAATTCTGGACAAGAAACTCCTCTGGCATGAAAACACAGAAGAGCGCTTTAAGAAGGCAAACATCGCGATTTTCGCTTGCAAAAAATCCATTGGCAAGAAATGGGGCTTCTCCCCTTACATTGTGCGATGGATCTACACAGCGATCGTCCGCCCAATTCTCCTCTACGGGGTTTTAGTATGGTGGCCAACTCTGAGTAAATCCACCGTGCTAAACAAATTAAAGAAAATACAAAGATATGGAGTTATGCATAACAGGAGCCCTTCGCTCCACACCTACAGAGGCCTTAAATGTTATGTTATACCTCCCTCCTTTAAATCTTGTGGCAAGGGAAAGCGCAACCATCGCAGCCCTTAGAATAAAAGAATCCGGTTTCTGGACTGGAATCAGGGGAGAGCACACGAAGGTACTGAACTCAGTTACTATCCCCACAAAAACCGACTTCTGCATTCCCGAAATTACCTTCACGAGGAACTACGGAGTTCACATCCCTTCACGTCGTGAATGGATAAATAGACCACACAGGTTTCAGGGTGCCATAAACGTTTTTACTTATGGCTCTAAGCTCGAGGGTCGAGTGGGAGGAGGAGTATTTTCCCCAGAACTGGGGATTGAAGTCTCCTTCCGACTTCCCGATCACTGCAGTGTATATCAAGCGGAGGTTCTAGCCATACAAGAAGCTGTTCTGCAAATCAACCAGCAAGGCGATAGGAACCGGACTGTCTACATCTTCTCTAGTCAGGCAGCTCTGAAAGCCCTGCGCTCCTGCACAAACAGCTCTAGAACTACCTCTGAATGTCGCAGATCTCTTAACGAGATGGCTCAGCAGTTCAGGACCCTCCTCGTATGGGTGCCCGGTCACCGAAATATAGAGGGAAATTGTAAAGCTGACGAACTGGCTAGGAGAGGCACGACCGCTACTCTCCTTCCAGAAAAGGAAAGAGTTGGTATGCCTTGGGCCTCCTTTAAACTCCGATGCAAGCAACACACAATCACACAAGCGAAAAAGCATTGGAGGGATCTTTATAAATGCACTTTGGCCAAACTAACCTGGCCCTCCTATAATATTAGGCGAACCACCCTATTACTGAGCCTCGGGAGACAAGAACTCTCAGTATTAGTGGGAGTGTTGACCGGACACTGTCTGATAAGGACGCATGCGACCCGTTTAGGTTTTGAGACCAACAATTTCTGCAGAAGCTGTAAGAACCTGGACGAGGCGGAAAATGTACTACATCTCCTCTGTCAGTGCCCGGCCCTAACCAGGATAAGGTTAACCACATTTGGTGAACCCTTTCTAAGCAACCTTGCGGAAATCTCGAAGTTTGGGATCCCGCAACTTAGAAGATTCATTACTTCCTCGAGATGCTTTTAACGAAGGCCTAAGTGTGTGGGCTTGAACCTAAAGCTCAGCCATATCTAACCGAACCTAACTGGGGTGGTCATCAGCCCTAAGAGTATGAATTCGCTGTATACCGAATCCAGATGGCAGTTTTCAATGAATTTGTTTACATTACATGCAGTGTCAAACTCAATTCTGCATGTACTTAGTCCCAATTTTCTGATAAATACAATGCCTGTGGTGGGGGTTATTAAGCATTTACCTAAGAAGAGTGTATTAAGATCTTTTACATCTCTAGACAGGGGTTTTTTTTAACAGTGACTCGAAAAGCCCCAGTTTCTTGCTCACTATAACCAGTAGGTATAACTTTTGTTTTATCAGGATTCACAGCTGACTTTACTGGTGATCCGTTGATCAAATTGTGTTCTGGATTGGCTGACGAACTTGTGCTAGCTTGTGGAGAGTCAAAGGAGTGAATTTCAGACGTCTCTCCTTTTTTCTTTGTGGGAGCTCATATATTTCTTGTTAATCGGAATTTTGTATGCTTGGTTCGTTTGCTTTGGTTCGTGATTCCATCTTTTTTCTGAGCCCATCATCTGTTCTTGGTCTTTTTACCCATGCGTCGGCCGAAAATTCTCGTCATGTTCTTCATCCTGATTCAATGGACGAGGCAAAACATAGAAAAAAGTAACAGGGTAAGGAATTTCACAAAGGTAAAGACAGGACGAAAACTCGGAAGCTATTAAAAAAAAGAAAATTTTTTTTACTTTATATGTGTATAAATGACAGTTCTTCTTCGAGAAGTTCGTCATACATGTGTGACCGTGGATGGGAGCCTGTTTTCGGGTTTGAGATGACTGCTCCGAGCTCAAATTAAAAATGGCAGCGAATAGAATATTTAATTGCATGACTGCAAGGAATGAAGAAGTTGTAAGAAGGCTGAAAGGTGCATCAACTGCAATGGGCAGCATGGTCAATGCCCACCAACACCAAAGCCCGACTCAAAACACAAACAATTTTTTGACACTGGACCGCGCGGCAACGCGCAAGAAGTAGAAAGTAAAGCAACTTACGCGGTGTGTGCGTAGCGCTCAAGCCACATTTCGTTAGTTCGCATTTCAATACACATATTCTATTCTATCTGTCATTGCCCGCACCGCGTTTGCGCGTAATTCTGTCACAAGCTTAGGGCTGGACCCGCCTTACAAATATTGTCATTGGTACTGCTGATTCCAACTTAGGCAATTCACACCGCGTTGCACATACTGTAAGGACAAAGAAGGGGATCTGATTACTGATCCTAAAGGCATCTTGGAACGATGGCAAGAGCACTTTCATGAATTGCTATATGGCGAGCTAACTGAAGATTCGGAGGCTCCACCAATATCTGATGATAATGCTATGCTGCCGCCATCAAGCTTAGAAGAAGTTAGCAGAGCCATATCCCGGCTCAAAAACAACAAGGCTTCTGGTGCAGACGGCATCTCAGCGGAGATGGTTAAATGTGGAGGGCCTACATTACACCAAGCGATTAGTGAATTAATTGTGCAAGTATGGGAGCAGGAAGCGATGCCAGAAGACTGGAGCAAAAGGCATTCTCTGTCCGGCATATAAAAAAGGAGATATCACAACGTGCACTAATTATCGCGGTATGACGTTGTTGAGTACCGTGAGTACCATACGCCACAAATATCATAGGCCAATTCCAGTGTGGCTTCAACGACTGATCAAATTTTCATCTTGAGGCAGGCTATGGGAAAATCTCTAGAGTTTAAAAACTCAATTCAACACCTTCAGATTGAGCAAGCGACTGCACATTAACGAAAGCAAAACTAAGTACATGGTGGCTTCGTCTACTAGAACACCTAACATTAGTGCCACAATCAAGGTAGGGGAACACGAGTTTAAGGTGGTAAAATCATTTACCTTCCTTGCGTCAATGGGGCTATTCACACGGTGCACATTCATGGCAAGTAAAACCGGTTTTATAGATGAGAGAGGGAAGAGAGCGGAAGAACTTAACGAAACATTTTTCACGCAAAAGCAAACGCGTGAAAACTTACACACATATGAAATGTTACTTCTATCTCTTGTTTTCTTTAGCTCTGTTTTTTTCTGACAAGTGAATTTTAACATTTAAACGTTCCTGTAAAGCTTTCAAATGTTCTAAACACAATTACGCCCCGTGTAATTTCTTAGGGGTTGAATAAAACCGGTTTTGCTCAACACACTTATGGCAGCTTGTGAATATTCTCAATAGTAGCAGCCGACAATAGCATGGAACCAGAAATACACGCACGACTGCTAAAAGCCTACTATAGTCTGTCAAGGCTCTTTAAAACCAAAACCCTAACGTCTAAACTTTTTCAACATAAGACGGTAGCTTAGCAAAAAGCACTCAAACCTCTTAGCCGTGTTCGAGAGGAAAATACTTCGGAGGATTGTTGGCCCCGTATGCGAGGAAGGACAATTCCGGAGGCTCTAAAATGACGAGACCTACGAGCGCTGTCGCGACATACCTAGTTTATAGCAGAAAAATTAAATCGATTTAGCTCAAAGTTACATCCAAATTTCGAATTAGGTGTATTAAATACATTCTTATACCTATGGCTTAAGCCGAAATATTTCGGTTTAAGCCGTAATTCGAATTACCTTGTTTATAGGGTAAAAAATTTTGGATGATCCATAATTCGAATTATTTTTGGGGTAGCTATAAACTAGGTAATAGATGTTGTGAAGAAAATAAAGCTCAGTAGGCATCTAGCTCGTATGAGTGAAGATGAGCCTGCTCGTAAAATTCTCTCGGGGTGCGACAGCGAGGAAACCCAACCTCCGGTGGAAGGATGGCGTAGAAAAGGACGCTCAGAGCTTAGGGATGTTAAACTGGATGACATCGGCTCAGAATCGGGACCGGTGGAGAGAACAGTTGCGAGAGGCCAGGACCGGACCCAGGCTGTAGTGCCGTTCAAGAAGAATAGACCCCTGCGCAGTTATAATTCGACGGAAAAAGTCACTCTCCAACTCAAACGACTTGTCACGCCACACGACTCGACTTTCAGCATAGTTCGTATTGTTCTGTAAAACTGTTGTACTTTAAGTATTCTAACATCAACGAAAACTAGCTTCATTGAGCTGGTGTATACATGGATTAATTGACTGAACATGCGATAAATCAGTTTTTTAGGCCGTATGCTAATTATAAAATATCTTTCGTATAACATTTTTAATCATTTACAAAAACTATTTTATTTTTCTAAATATTATCTTAATAAATTAATTAAGCTTTACAGTTAGCCTTAATTCCTACTGTAAAAATGTACATACCTTAAATTTCCCCTTTAAAACAGCCAAAACCCAGAAATTTTATATTTGCAACTTTTAAACACCTCTTTCACCAAAAAACCGAACTGATAAATACAAGACGCAGTCTGAAAACTTTCTGACGTTTAAATCCGCTGAATAAAGTTCTGCATTTCAGCTGATATGCAATTTAGCCGATTCGACAACCTCAAGTTGATGCAAGGAAACCACGTGATAAAAAATGTACTTTCGAAAATAACAATTTACAGTTATTTTAAATGTCCGTTAAGAATTAGTTTATTTTTTAAACTTTTTTTTTTAAATTAAATTAATAAGAAGTTAAACAGTTTGATTAAAAGAGTTGATAAAGACTTTAAATTCGCGGTAAGGGCTCACGATAATTCGTATTTAAGCTGTTTAGCGAAGAGTAAAAGCTCAAAAGAGCCAGATAACATTACAAGAGCTTGTAGACATAACTGGAAAGTACAAAGTGCAAGGTGAAATGGTAGATTTGGAAGGGGAAATGGTAGATTTAGAAAAATACAATACCTTGAGTCTCCGTGCGGTACAGTAATGACCATACACATCTGGTAATACTTCGTCACACTGCAATTCAAAGAACCGAAAAGTTATTGCACACACTACAGTAAACAGTTTTGCTCTCTCTTTGCCAAAGATGCTTCTCTCTCCTCAGAAATATAAGTGCCGAAAAGCTCATCCTTTTCGGTGTTTTTTTACCCACTTTTATCTCTGCTTCCGACAAAAACAATGGGAAAAAAGCAGTCGGGCGAGTGTTGTTGAGTGCTGGCGATTCTCATTCTAGTTTTCTTCTATCAGCATTCAGCTAGCTTCTATCCGAGTTCAATTCTCTTGCGTCGTCCTCTAGGGTGCAATGGCGGAAGGCTGCGAGTGCGGACTTTTTTCTAGTTACGGAAATCCGATTTTTGTGTTTTTTGTGGCCGAGAAGGAAAATTGAAAGTGTTGTTATTGCTAGATAAAAAAGAAGTATTACAGTGGCAGTTTAGTAGAGAGAAATAAAATGAATAATTTTATCCATAGAAAGTGATACAAAAAGAAGTTAGCTAAAAGAAATCCTGTTTAATAATATGCAAAGTTGATGAATTTGGCAAGTGTGTTGTTGGTTGTGTGTGAAAATATAAATAAAATTCGCAGCGAAATTTTGTTTCGATTAAATCTTGCGTGTTCAAAAGGAAATGGAAAATTCTCCAAATTCAATTGAAATGCAAATTGATAATTTTCTAGAGCATTTTAAACGGAGCGCATCAAAGGCCATGGACAGCGAATGGACATCTACAGCGGGCAGCAATCTTTTGAAATCAAGAAGTCGCTCCAGCTGTCTGGACGTATCAGAAATGTCAGGTAAAATACCTTATATACATATTTAATATATATCTACCGACTAAATTTATTATTAAATCCATATTACACACCAAGCGTACAAAAAAAAATTCTTTGTATTATCGATTTATTCAGAGAGAAAACTGACAATCCCTGTGACCCACCCAAAAAGGGGAATCCCTAGGCTTCCGGAAAAAGGGATACACGGAAAATTCGATGCGGTGCGGATAAACTCAACAACAACAACCAAACGCAGAACTTGAATCGATTTCTGCTTTTAGCAGCGAAAAGAAAACAGTTTAAATATACTAGTTGACCCGGCAGACCTAGTTCTGCCTGAAATTAATTAACTGACTGGAAAACACAACGAAACAATAAAGCAGATATCAATTTGGATCAAAATTATTAATTTCAATTGAATTAAAGTTTTGAAAATCTTTTGATGTTAATTGCAATGCCATACGATAAACAATGTTTTTCGTTTTGCCATCTTTGCCATAGGTCAATGGTTTCAAAACTTTGTGATACTGCGGCCCCTTTGCAACAAAAACAGACCCTTAGGCCTCCCACGGTTTACAGAAACAGAAGGTAATGTAAAAGAGGCGACAGCTTCGAATACCGTAAAAATGGGCGCCTGGTGACGTCAGCCTTAATGCAGAAACAACAACAACAGGTTCGATTTGATATGGATAGCGGGCGCCACGTGACGTCAGCATTAAAATACCGTATACGGTATCTTCTTCTTCTTATTCTTTGATCAGTTAGCTGGCGGTCCGAGCGGGACGTCTCCTGAACGGATACGCTGCCGTCGGTGCCGCTTTAAAAAAGCGGTTTCTTGCCTAGTTTTTTCGGTCAATTCGGCAGGTTCACCACCCTCCTCCTTTCACACCCTGGACTTGTGATCAGACGACGGTGGAGCTACCGTATACGTAATTTCCAGTTATTTCCTTGTCGAGCAGTGGTTTTGCGTGAATGTCGTGTTTCTCTGTTTCCCAAATTCGACACTTGTTTATTGGCTCCGTCAGGGAGTGTAAAGTGAGGTCATTAAAATTTAGGCTCGGCTCTTTAGAGTTTTTCGACTCACGTTTAACTCCTGACTTAAACTGGATCATTGGAGCGCCTCGGACGCGGTCAAATAGGACGCTGGCGAGTCACTGCAGACCTGTAGTCGTACTCAGTGGCGTAGCGTGGGGGGTGCCGAGGGGGCCATTGCCCCGGGCGGCGTAGATGTTGGGGGCGGCGGAAAAACTGGACCGAGCTAGAGATCCTGCCGGCAACATCAGGCCCTAACCATTGCCACATTTAGCACGATGTCCTGGCTGATGGTGTCTACAGGCCAAACCTAAATGGGAAGGGAAGTGAAGTGAGGTGAAGTTAGGTACCATTCCATATAAATGTATGAGAGCAAGGTTGGCGCTTTCATAGGTGAAAACGGTGCACTTGCACCGGGCGCAATTTCAGAAATTAAGATTTAAAAAAAATTGAAAAAATTGAAAAAGTGATCCCATTGTCATATATTACACGAAATACACCTTCTGTGCGTTTTACCATTGTCTTCTGCAAGGTGTGACCAATGCAATTTCATTTAGTTCGCCTGATTTTGTCGTCCATCCTTTCTTGGCTGGCACGGTGCCATAGGTCTTGATTTGAAATTCAAATTAGTCGTACTATTATAGATCACTACTTCGGCGAGAAACACCTGGATCGCCTCTGCCTCTGAAGTTTTTGAAAGCGGCTTCTATGTCCAGTAAGGCTGTTAAGTGGACGGCTTTGTTATGCAAGACTCTACCGTAGAAATCAATACATGCAGTGCAGTGACCACCTATTATCCTTCGAAATATAAAGGATTGGAGAACGACAGAGACCTTCGTTATGGAGATTCGAGTTTATAGTATTATTAGTGCTGGAAATAATTAAGGAAGTGCAGCTTACAATGAAAATCATCGGAGAGCATTAATCCTAATTAATTAGCGGGAGAGTTTTGTGAGCTTAAAGCGTAAGTAAACTCAGCACAAAAGGAAGATCGCGAAGCAAATCCTGATTGGTCAAAGGCAAGGGCGCGCTTTCATAGGTGCAACTGGTGTATTTGCACTGGGCGCAATTGGACAGAGCGCAATTTCAAAAAAAGTGAAAGAAAAATTCCGTGCCTTCATTTTCCATGAGTGTTTGTGTCTTCTTTCATTTTCCTTTACTGCCATCAGAAAATGAACAAAAATGAAGGGGGCGCAATATGTATATGGCATGCTGCACCGGGCGCAAAAAAGACAAACGCCGGCCCTGTTTGAGAGTGACCAATATGGAAATAAGTGGATGTTACATCTACTTCAGTAGAAATTACGTCTACTTTACTTTTTCGTTAGTTTTCATTTAGGTTTGGTCTTATTTCTGGACTATAAAGTTGATGCATCAAAATTATCCAACCAAACTCTCCTATTTGACGGATTTATCAAAAAAGTGTACGCCTGTGATGGAAGACAACCACTTTTCTATTATTCAATTATTTGGCGTAATTCTTTCGATTATTTGCACGGCATAATTTCCCTAGTTGTCCACATTAGAGTTGAGAATGAATCGTCTTATTAATTGGAAATACCTCATATTAGACGAAGTTGCAGCAGAGGTCAATTAGGTCTCATTAGGTCTCTCATGTTTTTCACATTCAACTCATGAATAACTCATGCATGGACCTTCTTTTTGTATCCATGTTTGTGTAAATGGTTCAAAACACTTGTGTGGATAATATCTAGCAAACATATATTCCTTATGATTAGAGTCCGTGCCATAAAAGAAGGGAAATGAGCGCTCATATGAAACACAATAGGTGTCCATTGGGCAGCTCGCAACGGATTGGCAAATTGTGAATAAATCAGTCGGTTAGATGGTGGTGAAAAATTGATTCATTTGTTTATTTTCAGTTGAATTGTAGTTTTGTTGTAAGTTCGTTCGTTCGTTTTTATACAAACAGAGTGACGTTGCTCTCATGTATGAGACTCTCAATGTGCATGGAAACAGCGAATTTAAGATTCCCTTCTTTTATGACGCGGGCTGTAAATGCTGAAGTTTGAGAAGGGCTCCAACAGCTGCCGCATTTGTCGTTAAAATCCCGTGTAATAGTATTGGGCTATGATTATGGGAAATGAAACCTCCAGATATTGGACAGAGAAGAGTTTAAGCTTAAGCTCGTGCATATACGAGGCTTTCTATCTAAAGACAGACTGATATAAATTACAGAGAGAAATTACTGATTCCAGCTCTCTGGGTCTGTTAAAGTTTATAATTTAGGCCAACATTGAAGCACGGATATAGCCTGCGCCAAAACAATTGGAAATCTCAAAAGCGATTTTTTGATGCGCAGTGAAAGTCTCAAATCCTCACCACGAAAGTAGATTCGAAAAGAAAAGTGCACCTCGTCATTCCGTTCGTTTAAAACCCCAAATCACCAGCTCATTTATATTTTCAATCACAATTCAATCCGTCTCACTACGCGACTCTTGTCCTGGTCAGATGCTATGGTGAAGTGTTGTTCCCGGTAAACGAGTTTCAAAAGGTAAATTAAAATGCATGTGCGCTTGAATTTTTTTCCATACACGGAATATTAATGTATGTGGAGTTGTCATTTCCTCGCCTGCGCGTAAAATTCCCATTTATTTTGGCGCACACTATACCGAACATTCATTAGTTACATATGATTCATTGCGTTTACATGATGCCTTGAGTTCTTGGATTCAAAATTACTTGAAATTCAAGTTGGGTTTTCGATTCATTGAATAAAAATTATTGAAAATCTACAATGTCCACGTTGATATTAATCTAGCTCTACATATCTAATCTAGCTATCTTACCAATAGAACAAGTGGTATAAATTAACATTGGCCAATGTGCATCAAGTTAGCGAAACAGTTTTGGCAAATCAAGTCGTAAATATTCGGATAATTTGCCGTTAATTTGCCGCTAATTAGTTGTGATAATTTCGATTTTGCCGTTTTTTAATTTTTTTAAAATATTAGATGTTTTGCTAACTTGATGTCAAGTTAGCGAAACACCTGTTCAAAATAGACTCAATTTCAAAATTTTTAGTTCGATCATATTCGGCGAATTTGCCGCTAATTAGTTGTGATAATTTCGAGTTTGCCGTTTTTTAATTTTTTAAAAAAT
Source organism: Thereva unica (assembly GCA_949987705.1). Classification (NCBI taxonomy): domain Eukaryota; kingdom Metazoa; phylum Arthropoda; class Insecta; order Diptera; family Therevidae; genus Thereva; species Thereva unica. Next base: position 195,411,745 of record OX465281.1, on the reverse strand, counting down.
TTAGATGTTTCGCTAACTTGATGTCAAGTTAGCGAAACACCTGTTCAAAATAGACTCAATTTCAAAATTTTTAGTTCGATCATATTCGGCGAATTTGCCGCTAATTAGTTGTGATAATTTCGAGTTTGCCGTTTTTTAATTTTTTTAAAAATTTAGATGTTTCGCTAACTTGATGTCAAGTTAGCGAAACACCTGTTCAAAATAGACTTAATTTCAAAATTTCTGTTTTCAAAAAATTAATAATACATTATTAAAGCTTAGGATTTAATCTTTCATTTTATATCTTTGATAATTTTTTTAAGAGAGTAAGTTGCAAGAATCAATTTTTTAAAAGTCAGTGAATTTTTTAGAAATTATAGCTTCCGGTCAAATTTTCTATGAGAAAAAAATACCAAATAGTCCAGTCAAATAAGGCAAAAAAGGGGTCAACCTCGGAATTTGAGGTAATAAGCTGAAAATTGGCATGAAGCTTTGTTTTGGCATTTTACATGATGTGCCGAAAGGCACATATAATCTCGTGTCCGCGTCTTGAGATATTAGAGGTCAAAGGTCACAAAAATCAGTTTTTCGCAAATATCTCGCTTTACGCAAATTTTGGTTGGGTAAACTTTGTTCATTAGACAAATCTGCATAAAACTGTCTTGTACAGAATTTACGTAGAATCAATAGTTTTCGAGATATGGGGCTGAGAAAACTCGAGCATCGCGCTGCATTCTTTTCCTCACCACCTTGGAAGTAGAACTCAAGCAGCCTTTTTGCATGGTATCCCCAGTAGGCCTAGTCCATAGGTTACAGGTTATGAAATAATTTTATTGATTATCTCTCTAACTCTTCTATTTCCACTTCTTTCATATTGCCATCTTCATCTGTAATCATCTCAGAAGAGAATAATGAAAGGTGGTCGGCGTTATCATCGTTCTACTCAGGGTTAATGGGTGTATCCTCGGACATTGAATTGAGACACGACGGGTCCCGACAAGAGCCATTGGGATGGTCCCATGAGCGAAGTTCTGCATAGGCTGCATCATCGCCCGGCATAGCAAAGGGTGTTGTCGAAAATGCATGACTGCGGTATCACTGCAATATTCAGCCACATACTTCCAATTGCTGAATGTTGCAGTGATACCGCAGTCATGCGTTTTCGAAAACACCCAAAATCTATGAGGACGATTCTGAATATGTTTGACTAGGTGTCTGTCTCATCATCGAATCTTAAAAAAGTTGTAACATACTCTAAATTTTGTTAAGATATAAACAATCTTTGCAGATTTGTTCTTTTTTCATTACCTTTTTCCTACCGCGGACTGTGCCACAGATAATCTTTTTTTATTGAAAGACGTTGGAAGGTACGCGGGGTTTTTGTTAGTCTTATAATAATGTTAAAAATAGCTACAAGATTATGTTCTATTTACATACATTATGTTACATCTTGAATTATTTGAATTATTAAACTTGTTTTATAAAATTGACGATTATTTCATATATTTCTCAATAATGCATACTTAAGGCGAGACGGATCAGATAATCACGTAAAAAGTAATAACATTTCTCGCCCAATACGGGGGACCGCCATGCAGGCTGAAAATACAAGAAGGTCTATATTACACGATGCCCATATTTTTTAAAAAAATATCCTTGTTGTGAAGAATAATGATCTATCACAATCCGCACGGAATCGAATGCGTTGTGGGGTTCTCTAATTTGTCGTGAACAGCAATTAATTCTTTAATAATATTGACGTAAATTTTTTCGCGGACAGCGATAAAACGTAGTCCGGAAGGGCCCAATCGACTCGCAATCGGGGCCAGAATTTGGTGCTAGTTCGATTTTAATTAGTTGTGGTGTCCTCGAATTCGGAATTGACAGAATTTGTTTTTAGCAACCGGTTTAGTTTCGAGATCGGTTCTTACCAGAACTAACTAACGGCAAAATCGGCGAACATAATTCAACTTAGAATTTTTGTTATTAAGTAATTTTTGCATCTGTGTTTCGCTAACTTGACCTCAAATTAGCGAAAACCTTATCTTTTTTTAGTAAATTGTTTTTCGTTTCAAATAAAGTACATTTTACAGCATTTATATGTGCACAACTATGTAAATTAGCAGCAAATCCGGCGAATATGATCCAACTGAAAATTTTGAAATTAAGTCTATTTTGAACAGGTGTTTCGCTAACTTGACATCAAGTTAGCGAAACATCTAAATTTTTAAAAAAATTAAAAAACGGCAAAATCGAAATTATCACAACTAATTAGCGGCAAATTCGCCGAATATGATCCAACTGAAAATTTTGAAATTAAGTCTATTTTGAACAGGTGTTTCGCTAACTTGACATCAAGTTAGCAAAACATCTAATTTTTTTAAAAAATTAAAAAACGGCAAAATCGAAATTATCACAACTAATTAGCGGCAAATTCAGCGAATAAGATCCAACTGAAAATTTTTAAATTAAGTCTATTTTGAACAGGTGTTTCGCTAACTTGACATCAAGTTAGCGAAACAACTAAATTTTTTAAAAAATTAAAAAACGGCAAACTCGAATTTATCACAACTAATTAGCGGCAAATTAACGGCAAATTATCCGAATATTTACGACTTGATTTGCCAAAACTGTTTCGCTAACTTGATGCACATCATTGGCCATTATCTCAAGCAGTTCGCTTTGTAATTCGAAAGTAAGGGGCAGCAAATTTATGGTTCGCCCCGGGTGGCAGAAATCCACACTACGCCACTGCTCGCACTTGTCTGAAGGCGCCGAATTTCTCCCACATATTTTTACGATAAGCGGTACTATTTCAGCGCGTTGCCCCCCCCCCCCTACCTACCATTGGCGTAGGTATATAAACAAAGCTGATGGTTTGCCAATGCGTTAGCAGACGACGTATAGTTGGCCGTGTGAGAAGCACTGATACTCTAAATTGATTCGTCAAATTTCCAATGAATTGTCATTGCGAGGGCAAGTCGAATCATAAATTGATGGCGTTTTAATTCAAGAGGCAAATCATTCGTAATCATTGAAATTCTCAGAATCAAAAATCGCCTTGGTACTTTCCCTTGTAATGGTAGCTTCGATCACATTGCTCATAAGCTTTTTCGCAGACAATCTGGTGCCATTGCAAAATCTTGGTTCATTGATGTTTCGCAATATGATAAATACCAAACCAACTTTTAACTGAAGATAATGCCATCCATATCAATAGTATTCTACTCGTCATACTCTTTCATTTGAAACCCATGGCGGGGGATTGTAATGAAAAAGGTAATCCACCATTTTATGGTGGCCGCCATATTAGATGTACCATAAAATTGAATATATGTACTTTATTGTATTGCCTTCAGAACCAAAGATGTGTGCCAAATTTGAGCATCACCGGATATCGGGAAGTGGTCGAAAAATAAATCGCAAGAGTCCTCACAGGGACGAAGTTAATAAGCTTGTAAAAATCAGTCCAGTCGTTTAGGTATCGCTTCAAATTGTGAATCTAAACCATTCTCGAATCAACTTAACCACGCACACAAAATTTCATTAAAATCAGTTTAGCCGTTTAGGAGGAGTTTGGTTACATACACACGGACAGAAGAAATATAAAGAAATTTTTTATGTTTTATACATATATAATAAAAACAAAGACACATTTTCGCAGCTTGACTTTTATCTTGGCCAGAAAATATAAAATGACCTAAAATGTTTATCGATCGCTGCTTGGGTGAATACCCCTAGCACTGTGCTGGCTCTTCTCTATAGCAGCATATTCTCTAAGCTACATAGTATAATTCGCATGTAATTGTAAAGTGGAGCAATGTCGTCCCAGTTTCCACTTTCATAAAGTCATATTCGAGCTTGGAGTAATGCAGTTGTGATGTTTTTTTTTTAGAGAATGTATGCCGGCGTTTTATTTGCATAATGACCCTTTTTCGTGCGAAATAATATGGGTTAAAACAAAAAAGTATATTCTTCAGCTTCTAGCACGAGATATTTGCTTGATAACAATGGCGATGCGTGCTAGAATCAGCAAATAAAAGATATAAAAGTCCTTAGATACAGCAGGGTATATTCTAGGTCTGGGCTCCCGGTTGTGCATGGTTGTTGCTATATTATATAACATCAGGGTGCCCCGATTCAGGGTGAGCACAAATGTAACTCGTTATTCTTTGTGTGACCTAATAAAAAGGATCTGTTCTCGGTGTGGGGCCAAACATTATTTAAACAGAAGCAATTTAGGGCATCCAAGAAGAAATTCTGGGAGAGTTTTGTCCTTCGGCATTTTAGCGAGATTATGAGACATCAAAGTTAGATTATTTGAAATATGTTTTTTTTTACTGAAAATTTTTGTTTGTGGAAAGAGTTGTTGGTGCAAATATGTCGAGATTAAAGCAGGAAGCAGATAGCAACGGTCATGAGAGTCCATCAGCAACGTCGATAAATGCCAAAATGTACGAGTATAAAATGCGTTATCGTGTATTCTGTTTGGTATTATCAGGTTGCATGTATGGGTGGTATTCATATTCATTTTGACAATTATCAGTGCTGAAGGACTCTTATGACCGCTACAATCTGTTTGCAGCTTAAAGCCTCAGTTATAAGATAGTACTATGCGAACTAGATAGCGCGCTGGATAATTGTTGTTGTGCTTCGCGTTCCTTGCATTTGTAATTTTGATTGTTGACCAATGGCACGCATCGTAGCTAGGGGTCGTATTATCGGACCATTTTTGGAAACAGGTATTTTCGGTACTGACTTCAAATAAATACCGATCAACTTTTCATGAGAGTTTAGTAGAGGGTTGTCCATAAGTTACGTGAGGCGATTTTTGTGATGTTTCGATTCCTCCTCCCTCATGATGAGATGTCGTGAGATTCTCCTGTCCTCTTAATCTCACATGAGATGGCGGTGGCGCCTAAACAGTCGAGGGGCTACTATGCTACTTTCTGGCGTACGTATACATATTTTGGTGTAGCATTTAGAGATATCTTAAGGCCCCCTTTCAAACGCAGATCGACAGAAGGCCGTGGCCTCAAAGTTTTCGCCTCGAAGCCAAGTACCACTACACACCTCCCCGGCCGGCAACTGGATGGAGCCTGCAGTCAAAGAAAACTGAAAAAAATCTTTGGATGTTTGGGCTTTTTTCGTCAGTTTGTACCTGAAGAACTGAAAGCAAGACGCGAACTTGGCGCGAAAATCATCCATGCGCGTTCGCGGGTGTTCACGGAGTGAGCATGGAGCCACCTGCGAGGTGTCTGTAGGGAATTATGACGTCACCTGCATGCCACGGCCTGTCAGGCGGTTACCTGAAGACATCATCCCTCGGTCAGACTGAGTATTGTGTGACCTTCGACGGGCCGTGCCTGCCGGCCTAAAAGGCCACGGCCTTTAAGTAAATGGGGGTCAGAAATGGAGAAACGTGTTTTACTTAATTTAACCCAGTTTTCTAGCAATTTTACACTTTTTACACCTCATTCCTTGAGGGAAAAAATTACGTGATATTTGCCGCACGTGAGATTTGGTGCTCGACCCCTCCCAACTAAACGACTCACGTAATGAATGGAACCTCTAGTTAGACCCATCGATTCTTAGCTTTTTTAGTGTTGCGACCCCCGAATACTCAGAAAAATGTGAAGTAAAAAATCTTGCGGCGCTCTCACTAATATTAGTTGAAAGATAAAGATCGAAGCATTTGGAACAATTTTGTTTTGATGGAGACGACAGGAAAAACAAACATGTTTGATCGAGTTCTATATTCTTCCGTCAAATTGGTCGTAAAATTGAGTTATTAAGATCGATCCACACATATCCCTGACGGCACACCACCTACGTTTTCCGTGTCAATGACTTTCGTGATGAATTTTTCATTGACACAGCATGCCTTTTCCGTATCAAGGCTCAATGTTCAATGACATCTTTTTTATTTTGAAATTTGGACAGCGATCACAAGTGCATGGAATTAAGCATTTTATATCTTGCTGCAATTATATTATTATTTGAGGAGGAAAAATTTAAAAAAAAGCGAGCGGGTTAATCTCATATGGATTCTTCGTGTAGTGAAAAGAGTCTTCACAACTTTATATCGAGGATTGATGGACCAGAAACTAAATTTTACAAAAAAGTTAGAATGAGCCAAAACGTATTTATTGATTTGCTTAAAAATCAGACCTATAAAGGTAGCACCGCCAATGCAGCACAATCAAAAAATGAAATGGTAATAATTAGCACAACAATAAATGCTAATTTATTACCACAATTAAAAATTTAATACCATTTATTTTAAAAAAAAACTAAGTTTGTGCTAGCTTGTATGCAAGCTAGCACACATCGGTAATAAATTATAAAAATTGGTATTTATTCGCACAACATTTAGTGCTAATTTATTACTGCACTAATTGTTTGATTTATTAGTAATTATTTATAAATAATAATCAATAAAAAAAATTTTATGACAAGATCCTTGATTTTTTTTATTGATTATTCATTATTATCAGGAGCTCCACAGCCTATTGTTGGCCTTGGCTTCCTCCAGCATTTGCCTCCATGATTCTCGATCCCTGGCCCGACTTCTCCAGTTTCTTATGCCCAATTGTCTCAAGTCATCCTCGACGTCATCTATGTATCTTTTCTTAGGACGACCTTTTTTTTATGTGACACACTAGAGACTTAGGGAAGGCCCCTTTGTACTGTCGACCATGTATTTTTTTTTTTTTAATTGTCGAACAGCAGCTCTAGTCGGAAGATAGAGAGAGAAGTGAAGGAAAGAACTGTCACAACCTAGCTGCGGTATTTTATTTCACCTACTTCCGGGCATCGAGAACAATTCGCTGGAGTGTTATGCCTCCTGAAACGAGTTGAATCCCATCATCCAACCGATGACATGCGCTTGGTGGAGCGGGGAAGAATTAGTGAAGGCTATGACAGAAGGAATCAGGAATGCAAAGAGGGAAGAAGAAAGAAGGAAAGTTATGTAGGTGGGAAATTGGGAAAGGCTAGGACCGTGGCACCGCCGGGAATCGAACCCGGGGACCTCTGGGATAGTAGTCAGGCGCCTTACCCCTAGACTACCGAGGCCCACAAACGTCTCCTGGTCTCCGTTTTCCTGGTGGAGCTTTCTCCAGAACTATCTTTGTCGGGTTTCGTTCTCCACCTCGTTGTACATGACCAATCCATCGTAGTCTGTTTATTTTGATCACTTTAACAACGTTTGGAATCTTGCTGATTTCATACAACTCTGAGTTGTATCTTCTTCTCCAAACGCCCTCAACCTGTATTCCTTTGTAGATCGAACGAAGGATTTTCCTTTCGAATCTTCCTACCAATGCTTCGTCTGCGTTTTTCAATGTCCACACTTCCGAACCATACCGGGGGCCTCGGTAGCCTAGGGAGTAAGGCGTCTGGCTACTATCCCAGAGGTCCCGGGTTCGCATCCCGGCCAGCCCCACGGTCCTTCGCCTTTTCCACTTTCCCACCAACATAACTTTCCTTCTTTCTTCTTCCCTCTTTACATTCCTGATTCCTTCTGTCATAACCTTCCTTAGCCCTTCCCCGCGTCACCAAAGCGCATGTCATCGGTTGGTTGATGAGATTCAACTCGTTTCAGGAGGCATACCACTCCAGCGAGTTGTTCTCGACGCCCCGATGTCAGAGTCGCCAGTAATGGTTGGGAGTAGGTCGACTGCAAAATATCGCTGGTAGGTTGTGACAGTTCCTTTCTTCCCCGACTAGAGCTGCTGTTCGACATTGCACTCTATATGAAGAAAATAGATTGTCGACACAGTATAAAGGGCGTTTCCTGTGACTCTAGTCTTTCACATAAAAAAAAAAAATATAGTAGGACAGGCCTTATTAGTGTTGTGTAAAGTGCCAATTTTGTCTTCCTTGAAATATCTCTATCGATCGTTATATTTTGTCTGCTACTTCTGGTGTTTTTTGTGCACATATACTTTGTTTTGTGCTCATTTATTTCCAACCCGATTTTTTTTTGCGGCCTGCTCAAGTGCTACAAAGGCCTCCTTCATGCTCTCAAATGATCTTCCAAGGATAGCAATATCGTCGGCAAAGGCTAGTATTTGCACTGACCTGTCAAAGATACACCCTGATGTGTTAATCGATGCATCTTTTACTGCTTTTTCTAGGGCCACGTTGTATAACAGGCAGGAGAGTGCGTCACCTTGCCTTAATCCTCTATTTGTTCTGAGGGGTGGGGATAATTCACCATCAATTCTGACTTTACATCTTGCATCTTTCATCGAGATTTTTGTCAGCTCTACAAGGTGTTTTGATATTCCGAGCTGCTCCATAGCATCAAATAATTCCTTGCGGTTCACACTATCGTAAGCATATCTGTAGTCGATGAATAACATGTGGATGGTTATGTTAAATTCAACGGCCTTTTCTAGGGTTTCTTTGAGTACAAATAACTGGTCTGTTGTGGATCTTCCAGGACGAAAACCGCATTGATACTCTCCTAGTATTCTTTCCACGTATGGTTGTAGTCTATTATAGAGTACACGTGAGAACACTTTGTATGTTGTATTCAATAGCGTTATTCCTCTATAGTTGCTGCAAGATAGAGGGTCTCCTTTTTTGTGTAAAGGACACACTATGCCCATGTGTCCGGTATTGCTATTGCCAAAGATCGTTCTCCAACAAATCTGCGACACGAAGAGTGACTGGGATAAGGAGTTCGAGGAAGAAGTGAAGAATAAGTTTATCAACTGGGTTCGCGATTTACCTTATTTGAAGGAAGTAAAAATTTCCCGCTGGCTTTTAAGTTCATACAAACTGAAAAGTTCTTCAGTACATGTATTATGTGACGCTAGTCAGCAGGCATATGTTGCTGCCGTGTTCTTGAAAACTATATCCGTAGACGACCAAGTTAATATACAACTTATACAAGCTAAATCGAGAATCAATCCTTTGAGAAAACAGAATAAGAAGATGACTATACCCAGGTTAGAGCTGTTGGCTACTACTGTAGGAGTAAGATTACATCAAAGTGTAGAAAAAGATTTAACAATTCCTATTGATAATGTGTGCTACTGGTCTGACTCTACCACTGTGCTTGCATGGATTACCCGGGGGGAGCAGTGGGATATTTTTGTACGCAACAGAGTGGCTGAAATAAGACGATTCACCACGAAAGATCAGTGGCGTCATGTACTCGGGGCAAATAATCCTGCTGACCTTCCATCGAGAGGGTGTAATGCAAAAAAGTTACTAGCTTCGAGATGGTGGTTGGGACCAGAATGGTTAAGGACATCATCGGACGACTTTTCCTCAACCGAAATTTCCTATAATGAAGAAGAAATCGACATGGAAAGAAGAAAATCAATCAAATCATTCTGTTCCATGGTGTGCAGTTCAACCGATGCTGATTGGTACTACAAGTATTTCTCTAATTACAACCAAATTGTGCGAATGGATGATCCGTTTTAAGCACAATGCGTCCGTGAGACAAGAATCGCGAACATTTGGGGATATAATAACTAATGAATTTGAGTATGCTGAAAAACGAGTTTTGCGTTTAATTCAAAGAGATTCTTTTAGTGGTATTGATGATATTAAGATAAAGCATTTGTGCCCATTTGTTGATGAGGATGAATAATGCGTATTAAGACGAAGGTGTCCCATCGAGAAGATTTTGAAGACTTTTGCTTTCCCATATTGCTAAAATGTTAAAAACACCCTGTAGTAAGTCGCCTAGTGTCCCATGCAGGTTTGCACTGCATGTTAACTATCTTGAGAAATCGTTTTTGGATTTTGAATAGTCGTCGTACTATCCGATTTAATTTAAATTCTCGTATGGTTTGTAAAGGGTATAACGCTAAAAGGATAACAACAAATTCTCCACCCCTACCTATTGATAGAGTAAGAGATGCGAAAGTGTTCGAAGTAATTGGCGTAGACTTAGCTGGCCCGATTTATCTGAAAGAAAGGAACTCAGGAACTTCTAAGAAGGCATGGATTTGCCTATTTACTTGTGCAGTTTATCGTGCGGTTCACCTCGAAATGGTTTCAGCAATTTCCACTGAATGTTTTGTACAATGTTTACGTAGATTTATCGCTAGACGAGGTCGACCAAGCATCATATATAGCGATAATGGAGCGAATTTTATTGGGACTGCCAATGCCCTTTCTAAGGTGAATTGGAATAAAGTACAAGAATTCAGTAGTGTTAGGGGTATACGCTGGAAATTTAATCCACCGACCGCGGCTTCGTGGGGTGGATGGTGGGAGAGATTAATAGGCTTAACGATGTGCATAAAGTTAGAAAAACAGCATTGCCAAATCGAATGGCGAATAGTTGGATAATTTGCCGTTAATTAGTCGTTAATTAGTCGTGAAAACGCCAAATTTGTCGTTCTTATTTTTTTAAAAAAAATCGGATGTTTTTCTAACTTTATATAAAGTTAGAAAAACAGCCATACAAAAAATGAATAAAAAAAAATTTTTTCTTCCATGAGAATTTGCCGTTTTTTAGTCAGAAAAAGAATGGCCTAGACAGATTTGGAAAATAATAAAAAGTACAGTTGAAAATAAAATTACGAAAATTTTTTGCATCATGACATTATTTTAAGTTTCGAGAATACTTGCGAAAAAAAATTATAATTGTCACAACTAATTCCTATCGTGCGAACGACAAATTCCGGGACGAGAATCGAGTCGATTTAAGGCAGTGGCGGTGCCTCTTTGGAAGTAAAGGAATTCTCTGTTAAGTTGGCAGGACCACCTCTGAAAAATAGTTTCCGCTACGGCTCAAAATTATCCGCTTTTTATCCGCTAGCGATCGCCGCAAAAAAAAAATTTTTTTCCGCTCTTCCCATTTCGGCGCAAGGTATCCGAAGCAAGTGATAAGCTCTTATCCAATTCTCTGTCTATCTCTCTCTCTCTCTGCTCACCGAAATTTCAGCTATAAAAAAAATATTTCCACCTTCCCATTTCTTGAATATCTATGCTCATCTCCTGTTATGTTACAAACGAACTTTCTGCTCCTCTCTTGGGGACACTTTTTCATCATTCCCATATAAACGTCCAAGACCAATATTTTCTTGTCACTCAGGAGACGAATAACATAAAAATTCATTAAGTGAAGTAATTGATTACAAGAGGAAAAGTATAGTTGCCGTGATAAGAGAAGGGAAAACAGGCGCAACGTACTCAGCAACATCCCGTGCTCACACGCCTTTCTATTTCTTTCCTTCTCTCGGTTGCTTCTTACTTACTTAGTCAAGAATTTCTTGGGTTGTCAATACTTTTGAATATTGCAAACAATCTAATTACAAATTATTATCTATTATACAAAACTTTTTCTTCCCTCGCGTACAGTAAAGCCTTTTAGAAGCCCTTTGATTAGATCTAGTCGGATACGCGCGCAAGATAAGTGAAGATTTGAAAAAACTTTTACGTTATTTGGAGTTTTCTCAATTCAAATCATCTTAACCTGATGATATCATCCTAGTTTAGAAGAAGAGTAAAGACAGAGGGGGTGTGAGAAGCTTGTTCTCTAAGTGTACAGCGCAAGCCAGGGTGATATTAAAGATAACTGTCCTTTATGTCTTCCAGGTTTGCGATTCTTCACGAGCTCTTCTGACCGCGTGTATTTCTTCTTATACAAATTTTCCAACTTAACAGAGGTGCAAAAGAAGCACTGCTTCCCTTGACCAAATCGGCAACTTCATAAAAATAAATTTAAATACTTTAAGATTAATCGCAAGAAAAATCTTAATATATTTGCTCCTCTGGAAACACTAAAGCTGGAGATATTGCAACTTCTCGATGTGGTGTTAGGCCTCATACATGATATGAGCTCCGAATGATGAGCGGCAGAGTGGCAAATACTAAAGTGCCCTTCACCGCTCTTGTCGTGGCCGAGACCTTATACAACATGGGGAAGCTATAATATCTTCAGCTTCTTGCCACAGAAAATCAATATGAAACTCCAACACATTCAATTTAATTGAACTCACACTGACGCGAAAATTTTCGTTTATACAGTGCCCTCAGAAGCTGAGCTAAACGCAGCTTCTTCGGCACCGAACAGCGGGAATTGGGAAGTCGAAGATAGAGAAATTTCTGTATCCATCATATTCTCTTTGTTTTCTTGGTTTCCTTTTCTGGTAATCAAGTTTTTCTGGCCCTACGGCGCACATGCGTCAATATTCCACATTTACGCGGCCAAAATTGAATTTTAAAAACTTACGGTAAACACATAAAATAGCACATGCAGAGCTAGAAGACAGTTCCAAGAATCCTAACTGACCCCCACCACCTACCTACGATACACCCCGACCGCATTCAGGTAGTCGGTACTTGACCGTCAACCCGTGCGCTGGTTTTTGCTGCTTAAAGTTACAAACACAACAAAAGTGACAACATTAATATTTTTTTTTCTGTGTCAGTTTTTGAAGTGAAAGTGATGGATTCCAATAACACAGGTATGGATCTTTATTTTTATTATTATTTACTTACCCAAAATGCTCAATTCGAATAATTTGGGGGTTTCAAACACATGGGTTGTTTTAAGACAAATTTTGAAGTAATTTTGAACTTCAAAGGTCAATTTGTTGTATTTCTCGATGAGATACGATCATCATTCTTTTTTTATTTGAAACTACAATCCTTTGACTAAAAGAAAATACAAAAACCAGTTGCGGAAGAGTGCGGATGACAAAACGGGGGACCTTTTATACCATTAAGATTTTATATGAAAAAATAACCATTTTTTTTATTTTGTGTGTATTTATTTTGATTGAATACATTTTTTACCTTAATTTATGTTTTTTTTACCTTAATTTATGATTTTTTACCTTAATTTACAAAATAATTTAACTAAATAAAAACAAATAGTCTTATGAGATATGTAGACGTGATATACGTAAACAAATAATTTTGGCCGCGTAAATGTAGAATATTGACGTATGTGCGGCGGTGTTTTTCTAACTTTCAGCGGGGAATTTTGTAACTTTATTTCTGGCAGCACTATGGGGCGCGTAGTCGCGAGCGGATGCGAGCAGCTAACTCGAAAAGTTCCAGAAAAAGTATAAACTTCTCATACTTTTTCGGGATCTTTATTTTAATTTTTAACATTTACAGACTTTTTTTGTTGACAAAATTAAAAGTTCGTGGTTGCTAGGGAAATTGAAAATAAAACTTTTAAATATATGCGATTACGATAGTATCATGTTGCTATAGATATGAAAAAGTATTTAATCAGCCTTATTCTCGTTGTCGAGTGCCGTGAGAGATGTCACTTCGACCCTCAATTGGTATTCTCATTGTCAATATAAGTGACACCTGGCGACTAGATCGACAAATGTCGAATTCTAATTCTCACTAGGTGGAAGTGTCAAGTGACAATTTTGTCGATACGTTTCTAGGTATCGACAGTTCTATCTTTAGCAAAATTGAAGCAGAAAAAAGGTTAACAAAAAATCTTTCGATTGTATATTCCCTAAAAAATTATACAAAATTAACATCCAAAAACCAAAACGCAACTTAACTCTTTTTTTACAAATTCTTACGTGTTTTTCACAACAAACATAGCACTGTAAAATATGTCAAACTCAACTGTCGTACCTCGTAGCCTCGTCACTCGCCAACGAGAATACCATATTCAAAGTGACGTGACACCGCCTAAGAAAAATCTCACTTGGGCTATGCGACAACGAGAATAAGGCTGAATATTTACAATTGTCTAGTCATAAAATGGAAACTGCACGAAAATGCAAAGCCGCCTTCTCGCTCATATCAAAATGTCCTTCATTACGTTTACATGATTTACTTGAGTTCCTGACTTGAAATTTACTTGAAACTCAAGTTGCGTTTTCGGTTCATTTACTTGACTTCAAAATGTCTTCAAATTTTCTTGAACTGACACTTGACCTTTCATATTATAACAGAAACTATCTTCAAATTATAATATAAATAACTTTAAAAATATTGCATCAAAAGTATACATTCACTACAGTTTTTATCTTCTTCTTGTTCCAAAGAAAAAATACACAAGCAAAATTTCAAGTATTCAAGTAGTGTTTACATGAGCTTTTTCAAGTCAATTAAACAAATTTTTGTGATTTACTTGACTCAAGTATACTTGAAGTCAGGACGAGTTTACATGCATATTTAGTTACTTGAAATTTACTTCAAGTATACTTCAAGTAAGCATGTAAACGTAATGCTTGTCTTTTCATACTTAAAAAATAGAAGCTTAAAAAAAAGCAAGTATCATAACAGCATAAAATCATACAGCTGTTTTGCATTTTTATAGCAATTCCATAAAATATGTGTGACAATGATACGACATTCTTTGTCAGAAGAAGCTATATGGACCAGAAAAACCCTTAAATCGACTCGATTTTCGTCCCGGAATTTGTCGTTCGCCCGATAGGAATTAGTCGTGATAAGTATAATTTTTTCGCTCCTGGGATGAATTGTTTATAATTAGGTTGCGACTTTTCTCGCTGAAAGTTAGAAAAACAGCGCGGTAGGGCCAGAAAAACCCTTAAATCGACTCGATTTTCGTCCCGGAATTTGTCGTTCGCCCGATAGGAATTAGTCGTGATAAGTATAATTTTTTCGCTCCTAGGATGAATTGTTTATAATTAGGTTGCGATTTTTCTCGCTGAAAGTTAGAAAAACAGCGCGGTAGGGCCAGAAAAACCCTTAAATCGACACGATTTTCGTCCCGGAATTTGTCGTTCGCCCGATAGGAATTAGTCGTGATAAGTATATTTTTTTCGCTCCTGGGATGAATTGTTTATAATTAGGTTGCGACTTTTCTCGCTGAAAGTTAGAAAAACAGCGCGGTAGGGCCAGAAAAACCCTTAAATCGACTCGATTTTCGTCCCGGAATTTGTCGTTCGCCCGATAGGAATTAGTCGTGATAAGTATAATTTTTTCGCTCCTGGGATGAATTGTTTATAATTAGGTTGCGACTTTTCTCGCTGAAAGTTAGAAAAACAGCGCGGTAGGGCCAGAAAAACCCTTAAATCGACTCGATTTTCGTCCCGGAATTTGTCGTTCGCCCGATAGGAATTAGTCGTGATAAGTATAATTTTTTCGCTCCTAGGATGAATTGTTTATAATTAGGTTGCGATTTTTCTCGCTGAAAGTTAGAAAAACAGCGCGGTAGGGCCAGAAAAACCCTTAAATCGACACGATTTTCGTCCCGGAATTTGTCGTTCGCCCGATAGGAATTAGTCGTGATAAGTATAATTTTTTCGCTCCTGGGATGAATTGTTTATAATTAGGTTGCGACTTTTCTCGCTGAAAGTTAGAAAAACAGCGCGGTAGGGCCAGAAAAACCCTTAAATCGACTCGATTTTCGTCCCGGAATTTGTCGTTCGCCCGATAGGAATTAGTCGTGATAAGTATAATTTTTTCGCTCCTAGGATGAATTGTTTATAATTAGGTTGCGATTTTTCTCGCTGAAAGTTAGAAAAACAGCGCGGTAGGGCCAGAAAAACCCTTAAATCGACACGATTTTCGTCCCGGAATTTGTCGTTCGCCCGATAGGAATTAGTCGTGATAAGTATAATTTTTTCGCTCCTGGGATGAATTGTTTATAATTAGGTTGCGACTTTTCTCGCTGAAAGTTAGAAAAACAGCGCGGTAGGGCCAGAAAAACCCTTAAATCGACACGATTTTCGTCCCGGAATTTGTCGTTCGCCCGATAGGAATTAGTCGTGATAAGTATAATTTTTTCGCTCCTAGGATGAATTGTTTATAATTAGGTTGCGACTTTTCTCGCTGAAAGTTAGAAAAACAGCGCGGTAGGGCCAGAAAAACCCTTAAATCGACTCGATTTTCGTCCCGGAATTTGTCGTTCGCCCGATAGGAATTAGTCGTGATAAGTATAATTTTTTCGCTCCTGGGATGAATTGTTTATAATTAGGTTGCGACTTTTCTCGCTGAAAGTTAGAAAAACAGCGCGGTAGGGCCAGAAAAACCCTTAAATCGACTCGATTTTCGTCCCGGAATTTGTCGTTCGCCCGATAGGAATTAGTCGTGATAAGTATAATTTTTTCGCTCCTAGGATGAATTGTTTATAATTAGGTTGCGATTTTTCTCGCTGAAAGTTAGAAAAACAGCGCGGTAGGGCCAGAAAAACCCTTAAATCGACACGATTTTCGTCCCGGAATTTGTCGTTCGCCCGATAGGAATTAGTCGTGATAAGTATAATTTTTTCGCTCCTGGGATGAATTGTTTATAATTAGGTTGCGACTTTTCTCGCTGAAAGTTAGAAAAACAGCGCGGTAGGGCCAGAAAAACCCTTAAATCGACTCGATTTTCGTCCCGGAATTTGTCGTTCGCCCGATAGGAATTAGTCGTGATAAGTATAATTTTTTCGCTCCTAGGATGAATTGTTTATAATTAGGTTGCGATTTTTCTCGCTGAAAGTTAGAAAAACAGCGCGGTAGGGCCAGAAAAACCCTTAAATCGACACGATTGTCGTCCCGGAATTTGTCGTTCGCCCGATAGGAATTAGTCGTGATAAGTATAATTTTTTCGCTCCTGGGATGAATTGTTTATAATTAGGTTGCGACTTTTCTCGCTGAAAGTTAGAAAAACAGCGCGGTAGGGCCAGAAAAACCCTTAAATCGACTCGATTTTCGTCCCGGAATTTGTCGTTCGCCCGATAGGAATTAGTCGTGATAAGTATAATTTTTTCGCTCCTGGGATGAATTGTTTATAATTAGGTTGCGACTTTTCTCGCTGAAAGTTAGAAAAACAGCGCGGTAGGGCCAGAAAAACCCTTAAATCGACACGATTTTCGTCCCGGAATTTGTCGTTCGCCCGATAGGAATTAGTCGTGATAAGTATAATTTTTTCGCTCCTGGGATGAATTGTTTATAATTAGGTTGCGACTTTTCTCGCTGAAAGTTAGAAAAACAGCGCGGTAGGGCCAGAAAAACCCTTAAATCGACTCGATTTTCGTCCCGGAATTTGTCGTTCGCCCGATAGGAATTAGTCGTGATAAGTATAATTTTTTCGCTCCTAGGATGAATTGTTTATAATTAGGTTGCGATTTTTCTCGCTGAAAGTTAGAAAAACAGCGCGGTAGGGCCAGAAAAACCCTTAAATCGACACGATTGTCGTCCCGGAATTTGTCGTTCGCCCGATAGGAATTAGTCGTGATAAGTATAATTTTTTCGCTCCTGGGATGAATTGTTTATAATTAGGTTGCGACTTTTCTCGCTGAAAGTTAGAAAAACAGCGCGGTAGGGCCAGAAAAACCCTTAAATCGACTCGATTCTCGTCCCGGAATATGTCGTTCGCCCGATAGGAATTAGTTGTGACAATTTTATTTTTTTTTCGCAAGTATTCTCGAAACTTAAAATAATGTCAACTGTACTTTTTATTATTTTCCAAATCTGTCTAGGCCATTCTTTTACGACTAAAAAACGGCAAATTCTCATGGAAGAAAAAATTTTTTTTATTCATTTTTTGTATGGCTGTTTTTCTAACTTTATATAAAGTTAGAAAAACATCCGATTTTTAAAAAAAAAATAAGAACGACAAATTTGGCGTTTTCACGACTAATTAACGACTAATTAACGGCAAATTATCCAACTATTCGCGATTCGATTTGGCAATGCTGTCGAAACGAAACAGTTGTTACGACGTGTACTGGGAAGAAATTCACTGACTTGGGAGGAAATGGAAACTATAGTATGTGAATGCGAAACGGTAGTCAATTCTCGTCCGTTAACATATGTTTCCGAAGAGTGTGCAGATTTAACGCCTTTGACTCCCAATATGTTTTTACAAGAAAACACAGAAGCTGGGCCACCAGACTTGAATTGTATAGAGGTTATGGACTATAATCGGAAATTACGTTATCGTAATGAACTAAGAAAAACTCTCAAGAAAAGATTCCGCTGTGAATACTTAGGTCAGCTTATTCTTCATTCTAAAGGAATTTCTCTCAGAACTGTTAAGGTGGGAGAAATAGTTCTTGTGGAAGCTGACAATTCGAAGCGTGGAGAATGGCCTTTAGCAAGAATAGAAGAACTCATACCCGGCCGAGAAGGAGTGATTAGATTAGGGAACAATGCTGCGACCAGTGCAGAAGATTTATCCGCTGGAGATTGAATTTTGTAGCTCCGCAGTAGATGACAATGTCGAATATAAACTAGCGAGACGAAAACAGAGTGTATTAGAGGCCATAAGGGGAAAATTTCAAGATGATGAAGAATCAGCGGAGGATCAAGGAGACAGTAAGAACGATACGAAGTGGTCGCGAGATTAGAACTAAAAGGTTGAATTTAGGTTAGGTTAGCTTGTTTTTTTTTCTTTGTTCACGTAATTTTGTGTAATTTGTTACTTTTTTGTTATTTGTGAGTCAATTTCATTTAATTAACTCAGGTGGGAGTGTGTTAGAAAATGTACTTGTAAGAAAATGCACCTACTGATTCATTATTTTTATTTTATATCGGGTAGCCTCATGTCAAAAATATTATGTAGGAAATTTTGGAATTTCCTCATTTTATTTTCAGATTAGCTACGAATAGGAAGCCCTTGTTGTACGCGTTACGAGATTTTATATGCATTTATATTGAATTATATAATTAATAAACATTGTTGATCTAGATTCATTCGTGGAAATTATTGAACTTTTCCACACAAGCGGGACCCCATTTTCCCGGAAAATGGGAAAAGCGGAAATTTTTTTTGAAGGTTTGGTAGCGTATAAAAAAAGCGGATGATTTTGAGCCATAGCGGAAAATATTTTTCCGAGCTGGTCCTGCCAACTTAACACAGCTGTCGAAAATAATTTTCCATTATGGAAACTCAGCATTTGGAGTTGGTGTATAACGCTTTTATCAAATCTTTTATTTCCCCATGCAGTCTTCGATGCCGTAGTGCCTGTTATATAAAGCTCCCATTAACCGAGGCGAATGCTTTTTTATAATAATGTTACACCCAGATATTTGAGCAGACTACGATGGCTAGGATACGCTGTTCGAGGAAAGAATGTTTGTCCAGATTATCTATGGTAGACCAACAGAAAATAAATGCATAGGATAATGATAAGCACAAAAATATAAAACTGGATCTATCTAAGCCTCCTTAGGTGAATAAAAAAAATTTTAGCATATCTTATCAATCTCCTGCTCGAGCTTCGTTGCTCCCTCCGAAGGAATTATCCATATAACACTATTTTCATAAGCAACCTCAAAGAATGTTAAAAATAAAAACTGCTATAGGTGTGCCCAATTTTAATATGGAGATATACTTGGATATGCTAATTTTATTCATCCCCCAAGTACGGAATATTCTTTTATACAACCCCCCAAATTTATTAACACATTCACTTGTGGGGGAGATATACTCATATATCATTTTTACGTTGGCTTTGCGAGCCGAAAAAATTGTGTTTATACATATATGAAGTATGATATTATTTTTAAGATTTGTTGATAATTTCGGAAACATGCGAGTTTTGTGAACGCCTTGAATGAACTATAAAAGGTCAAAATAATTTTTTAATCCACCTCTATGTAACTACAAGTAAAAGTTTGGGAGCGCTTTATGAAATTATATGCTAATTAATTTTCGTATTTAATAGTTAAATCACAATATTTTTATCTTAGTTATATCTGAAACATATGTAAATTGAGTTAAGTTATTGAGTTAGTTATCCGCTGAAACAGATAGTTATATGGAGATATTGCGAGATTTGTTGGAGACGTCGTTTTCAGTACGTCGTTTTTGAAGCATTGAACTCGTCACGATACTTGCAACCTTAGGTTAGATTAGATATGGCTGAGCTGTTAGTTTAAGCTCATACACTTAGGCCAAAAAGATAGGCCCATTGTGATGCCATAATGATCCCACTTTAAACCTGATGTTAAAGCGTCGTTTCTTCGCTAAACCTCTCGAGAAAGTAATGAATCTTTTGGGCTTCTGTAGCTTAGGGAGTAAGGCGTCTAGCTACCACCACAGAGGTCTCGAGTTCGAATCCCGGCAGCACAGGGTCCTTCGCCTTTTCACTTTCCACCTTCACTTTACTTCGCTCTTTACATTCCTGATTTTCCTCCTGTCATAACCTTCGCTAGCCCTTCCCCGCTCCACCAAAGCGCATGTCATCGATTGGTTTATGAGAATCCGTTTCAGGAGGCATAACACTCCAGCGAGTTGTTTCTCGATGCCCCAATGTCAGAGTCGGATTAGTATGGTTGGAGTAGGTGGAATAAAATATCGCGGCTAGGTTGTGGCAGTTCCTTTCTTCACTTCTCTCTCTCTCTCTTCACGATTTTCCGACTAGACATACAATTAATTTCTCCTCGCCGCATGCGCATTGTGTCCGCAAATATGGTGGTACGTGTATTTTAAAGGTTTTTCTAGTCACCAATCTGTTTGTGCCTTTAAAGTTTTTGTTGATGCCATGAACATTTTTGCACTTGAATTAACAACCTGCTATGCTAAACTGTCGTCTGCGCCTGCGTGTCTGTAGGGAATAACCTGCAAGCCAGACCAATCAGCCTGTTATCCTTTTTATTAAAGACTCTAGAAAGGATAATTGAGATACATCTGAGGCAGACCATACCAACCTCGGAACTCCGGCGCGCAGCACGCCTATACAAACGGCAGATCTATAGATTCTGTCCTTCACTCATTGGTTTCAACCATAGAGAAGTCACTCTAAGTCAAAGAATATACATTAGTAGCTTTCCTTGACATAGAGGCAGCGTTTAACAACGTGCTCGCGAATGCCATCACCCTGGCCTTGGCGACGTTGGGGATCTAGGCGTCGCTGGTGTCTCTTATACATTAAATGCTTACCGGCAGGATCGTAAGCTCAAGCCTTGGCGCCTGGTCGGTCCGAAGGGCTGTCAACAGAGGTACCCCGCAAGGAGGAGTACTTTCTCTACTTCTATGGGTCGTGACTGTGAACCAGCTGCTGCGACGCATGGAGAAAAAACAGAATTAGTCGTCTTCACGAGTGGTATAAAACTCCACTCCTAACTCCTCCCCAGTCAGGCTGAAATTTAGCAACAGTGCCAAATATCTGGGAGTAACCCTGGACAAGAAGCTCCTCTGAAATAAAAATACAGAAGAGCGCATTAAAAAAGCGAACATAGCGCTTTTCGCTTGCAAAAAAATCCATTGGGAAGAAATGAGGCTTCTCTCCTAACATAGTACGGTGGATCTATACAGCAATTGTCCGTCCAATATACGGGGTCTTAGTATTCTGGCCAACCTTGAAGAAATCCAATTGCTAATTTACAGAAAGTGGAACGATGTGCCGAGTTATGCATAACAGGCACACTTCGTTCCACACCTACAGACGCCCTAAACGTTATGTTACACCTCCTTCCTTTGAACCTTGTAGCAAGGGAAAATGCGACTGTCGCCGCGCTTAGAATAAAAGAGTCTGGATCTTGACCAGAATAAGGGGAGTGCACGTTAAGGTGCTAGACTCTGTCAACATTCCCACAGAAACCGATTTTCGCACATCCGAGGTCACCTTTACGAAGAACTACGAGGTCCACACCGCTTCACGTCGTGAATGGAGTAATAGACCACATAGTATTCAAGATGCCATAAACTTCTTCACTGATGATATTACTACGTGATATTTTCTAAGCTCGAGGGTCGAGTCGGGTCGAGGAGTTTTCTCATCGGAACTTGGGATCGAAGTCTTCTTCCGACTATCCTATCACTGCAGTGTATACCAAGCCGAGGTTTTACCCATACATGAGGCTGTTTTGCAAATCTACTAGCTAGACGACCCTTCCTGCGTCTTGCGCTCTTCCACTAATAACTCCAGAACTATCTATGAATGCCGCCGATCTCTTAACGAGATGGTTCAGCAATTCAGGACTCTCTTCATATGGGTGCCTGGTCACCGAAATATAGAGGAAAATTGTATAGCTGACGAACTGGCTAGGAAAGGCACGATCGCCACTTTCCTTCTTGAAAAGGAAAGGCTTGGTATGCCTTGGGTCACCTTTAAACTCCAATGCAAATACCACACAATGCAACTAGCAGAGAAGCATTGGAGAGATCTTAATAAATGCACCTTGGCCAAAATGACTTGGCGCTCTTACGATCTCAGGCGGACCATCTCACTGCTAAGCCTCGGTAGGCGGGACCTCTCAATTACAGTGGGATTGCTGACCGGACACTGTCTGATACGGACACATATGGCCCGCTTAGGTCTCGAAACCAACGATTTCTGAAGAAGCTGTCTAGACGAGGAGGAAAGTGTAAAACACCTCCTCTGTCACTGGCCAGCCCTAAGCAAAAGGAGACTTGCCACTTTTGGTGAACCGTTCCTAAGCACGCTTGCGAAAATCCCGAAGTTTGGGATCCCGCAACTAAGAAGATTCATTACGTCCTCGAGGTGGTTTAGAGAAGAAACGACACTTTGACATCGGGTTTAAAGTAGAATCGTTAAGGCATCACAATGGGCCTATTCCTTTGGCCTAAGTGTTTGGGCTGTATACCAGCAACTCAGCCATAACTAACCTAAGCTAACCTACCACTTGCAAGCCACGGCTTGTCAGGGGGATAGCTGAAGTCCTCCTCAGACTGAGTATTGTGTGGCCTTCATCGGCCCGTGCCTGCCAAACTGGCCTGTCTGCAGCCTGTAAGTGAATGGGGTTCTTTAGTGGAGAAACATGTTTTACTTAATTTAACCCAGTTTTTAGTAATTTTCGCTGTTTTTTGAGATAAAAAACTACGTGATATTTTCGGAAACCCCGGTCGGACTGGGTGAGATTCGGCTCGACCCCCTCCCCCTAAACGACTCGCGTAATTAATGGACGACCCCTAATCTGCTAAGGGAATTTAATCGGTTTTCAACAATTCTGACGGGAAGCCATCTTTTCCAGCTACGTTACAATAGGCCATTGCATAAATTGCTGTTACTATTTCTGTCTTGTCATCACACTTCTGGAAACAGAGAACCCAGTCAGCAGCTTGAGAAAAAACGAAGCAATCCCAGCCCGCAGGCTTTCTCATAATGCCAAACAGTTCGTACATAAAAAATTGCCGCAAATTTTCTAATTGTTTCAAAAATAACTCTAAAATGAAAAAAAAAATGCGCTTTATATCGTGCAACACGTAAGCTAAAATCATTGAAATCTTACCACAGTTTTTATAGTTCACTCCTTCTTTCTCACAACTTGCCAAATATATCCGCGGACTTTGTAGAACCGTGGCACATTTGAAGCCCGGCCGGCATACCGTTTGAACCCTTGCATATTTTAAAATTTGATATTCGTTCATTTAGACCAAAATTTTTCCTATTCAATTATTGTTAAGACCTTACTAAGTATTCTTTAAGTTTCCCACGCCACCGACCTGGAACAGAAAAATGACGACACCTCGTAGTAAGAAATATGAATTTCAAGAATCACTCGTCTCAAAATGGAATTTTTAATTTATGCCAAAAAGCGTTTCGTTATCAGAGAATCGAAGCAATTTGTCGATCCATCATATTTTCAGCAAGAGAAAAAAACTGGCTCAAATTTCTTCCATTATTTTTCACTTTTCACATTTTCACATTGAATAATTCGAGTAAATGTTTCTTCGTTACTTTGGAGCAGTTTTAACAGCCACCAGGTTTCAAACTGTGCGTGACTCTTTTATCAGAAGCAGGTAATTTAGAGAAGAATATATATCTTCAACGCCCCTCTTGACGTCATGCACCGGTGATTGCTGCCCGCCGCATTTAATTATGCTTCTGCCTCCGTCCCAGACTGCTACTAGACCCACGCCGTATCGTCTAAGACGAATCTCATTTCATTTCGTTTTCTTGTAGATGCGCGGAAAAAAGAAGGAAAGGCATTACATTACGGACTCCATCCGCCGCAGTGCAATTAAAGAAAAACGAAGAATCTTACTTTTTTGCTATGCTCACTGGTCTGGCTCAAATTGGTTCAGAAATTGGATTCGATGTAAACAAGAGACCACAGCCGTCGAATCCTCTCGAGGTTACCTCTTAAAAAATAGGTGTTCTGCTCTAAAGTTGATGCCGAACTTGTGAAAGAAACGACCAATTGCTCGTTACAGAGGTTGTGCTACTGATTGGCAAAATAATTTGCCAGGGATTTTCTGTGGCGCGCAAGGTAATCACTAAACTGCTTCGATACGCGGAAAAGGAACTTTGTTTGTTTATCTCGAACAGCATGAATAATTTGAATTAGAGCTGAAAAATCTATTCGATTTAAGACTAATTCTGTATGGCAGCAGAACTCAATTTCACAGCTTCATTGAATTATTTTTTGTATTGCAAAAAACGCGCACATACCTTTACCTCTCGCATTACCAAAAGTTATTTCAATTTATTCAGTTTGTTTTAAAAATATCCGGTGTTTAAAATTAATTTTGGTGCGCGTTGTGGCGCCATGTTGGGTTTATAGCTTAGAATTTGACAGATTCCAACAGATGTTTATGATATTTTAATAATGGATATTCATTTCAATTAAGTTCTGTGTAAAAGAGTGAAAGAAATTTATTATTCGATTAAAATTTGAGTACTTTTAAAAATCGTTGATCGTCACACTATTTTAACAGTTGTAGAAATTATGTTTCTTTATTATCCTGTATCCTGCAAGCTTGATGCCAATTTTATTATTATTTTTATTTTTTGTTATTAAAATATAGCCCCTTCACAGTGACATGGTCTCGCGTTTCTATATCTAGCTCGCTTAGTTACGGTTACTTTAGGTTATGTTAGGGGTCGTCCATAAATTAAGTGCAGCGGTTTTTCGACCCTCCCTCTGCCTTGGTGGCATGTCGTTAGATTTGGCTCGACCCCCTACCCCTCCCACT
The DNA here is from genome assembly GCA_949987705.1 of Thereva unica. Classification (NCBI taxonomy): domain Eukaryota; kingdom Metazoa; phylum Arthropoda; class Insecta; order Diptera; family Therevidae; genus Thereva; species Thereva unica. Next base: position 195,386,971 of record OX465281.1, on the reverse strand, counting down.
AATCTCATGTATTATGTATTATGTATTTACACTAAAAATACGTATTTACGGGCTTAGCCACAAGATTTAATTATACATAGGTCGAACTCCTACTTGCACCTCCTCTATTCCACTCGCCTTTTCTTCTTGTAGTGGACACAGCACTACCAAAACGTGAGCACTCATACCCAACAAGAATTTCATTACGCTAAAATTCGGCGAGGGCCCTTCCTGTAGTTCTATTTTCGCAGGGCCTTTTCGGGAGTCAGTGTTTTCTTGGCTCGTACGACCAACGTCGCGCAGTCGCAGTCGGGTGCCGGCTAAACAATCGAGGAGCTACTATGCTACTTTCTGGCGCTCGGATAAAATTTTTTGTGCAGGATTTATTAATATCTTAGGACCCTCTTTCGCACACAGGTCTACGGCAGGCTTTAGTCTGAAAGTTTTCGCCTTGCAGCCTAGTATCACCCCACATTAACCAGCCGCCAACTACATGGGGCCTGCAGTCCAAGAAAACTTACAAAAATCTTTATCTGTGTGGACATTTATCATCAGCTTGTGCCTGAAGATCTGAACTTCTAGTTTACGCCATACCCACTCGGGCGCGAAAACTATCCACGCTCGCGTTCGCGCTTGTTCGCGGGTGATCACGGCGTGAGTTTGGTGCCGCCTTAAGGCACAAACAGATTAGAGCAGAAGCTGTGACGACGGCCACTTGCGAGAGAATTTCCCATACATTTAATTTACCCGCGCCGCCTGGCCTTTGTGTTAGCAAATATGTTGTTCCGTGTATTTTAAACGTTTTCCCAGTCGTCGTCTCCGCAAGCCGCCGCGCCCCTCTCTTTGTGTCTTTAAAGTTTTCGTTGAGGCTATGAACATTTTTGCACTTGAATTAACAACTTGCTATGCTAAACTGTCGTCTTTACTTGTATGTCTGTAGGAAATGATGACGTCACCTGCTTGCCACGGCAGAATACCTGAAGTCTTCATCCCTTATCAGGGCCGTGTATGCAGACCTGGCATGTAAGTGAATGGGGGTATTTAGTGGAGAAACTTAATTCAACCCAGTTTTTTAAACAATTTTACACCGTTTCTTGAGGAAAAATATTACGTGATATTTTCCGGGACCCCCTCTCCTAACGTGAGATTGGCCTCACGTAATTAAGGGCAGACCCTTAGGTTAGATATGGCTGATCTGTTGGTTTAAGGCTCGTACACGTAGGCCAAAAAGGATAGGCCCATTGTGATGCCATAGTGATCCCACTTTAAACTTGATGTTGAAGTGTCGTTTCTTCGCTAAACCACTTCGAGGACGTAATGAATTTCCTTAGCTGCAGAATCCCAGTCTTAGATATTTCCGCAAGAGTGCTCAAAAAGGGTTCGCCAAAGTTCTGCTTAGGGTTGGGCAGTAATAGAGGAGATGTTGTACACTTTCCTCCTCGTCCTGATTCTCACAGCTTCTGCAAAAAGCGTAGGTCTCAAGACCTAAGCGGGTCGCATGCGTCCCTATCAGACAGTGTCTGGTCAGCACTCCCACTATAACTCAGAGGTCTTTCCCGAGGCTCAGTAATGAAGCCTGAGATCATAAGAGAGCCAGATTAACTTGAACTTAAAGATCCCTCCAATGATTCTTTGCATGTTGCATTGTGTGCTGTTTGCATCGGAGTTTAAAAGTGGCCCAAGGCATACCAACCCTTTCCTTCTCAGGAAGCAGGGCGGCGGTCTTACTATTCCTAGCCAGTTCGTTAGCTATACAATTTCTCTCTGTATTTCGGTGATCGGCACCCATACGTGGAGGGTCCTGAATGGCTGAGCCATCTCGTTAAGAGATCTGGGACATTCAGAGATATTTTTCGAGCTGTTTGAGCAAGATGTATATGTAGACAGTCCCATTCCTATCGCCTTGCTGGCTGATTAGTAGAACCAAGCGGGGGTATACCTTGCAGCGATCGGGTAGTCGGAACAAAACTTCGATCCCAAGCTCTGGAGAAAGGACTCCTCCTCCTACTCAACCCTCGAGCTTAGAGCTTTCAGTAAAGAAGTTTATGGCATCCTGAAAACTGTGTCTACTTCTCCATTCACAACGTAATCTCTGGCATGCAAAAACCGGTTTTCGTGGGTAGGATAACAAAGTTAAGCACCTTCGTGTGCCCTTCCCCTGATTCCAGTCGAAAATCCAGATTCTTTTATTCTAAGGGGCTGGGATGGTTACGCTTTCTTTGCCTTGGTCTTTGCCTTGTAGGTGTGTGATCTATCGTACTACGTTAGGAGACAAACCCCACTTCTTCCCAATGGTTACTTTCATCGTCATCTGTAGCACTTAAGCCTATTATTGCTCTTGGCTTTCTCCAGCATTTCTCTCTATGTGGTTCGGTCCCTGGCTAATGCCCTCCAATTACATACGGCTAACTTTACAAAATCTTTTTCAATGGACTCCATGTATCGCTTCTTTGTGGCCGACCTGAATTTCGCTTTCCATCAGAGATTCGCTATTTAAAAGGGTCGCTATAGTCAAGGCTAGTACAAAGGCACTTGGTTTTTGCTTCATTGATGAGTAATCCATCCCATTCTTTTCGCAGCTGTTTCCAGTTTGATGAAGACTTCTTTCACACTTGCAAAGGACCTACCTATTAGAGTGACGTCATCAGCAGAAGTCATTGTGTTGACTTGTCTCGCCTCTCCGTGGTGTGAAACTTTCTGAGAGGTCTCGTTAAACTCTTACTCTGCACCGGACTACCTCGATTGTAGCTTTTGTTACTTTAAATGGCTCCTCACGCTTGACGCTGTCATATGCTTGCTCGAAGTCTACAAATACGTGAAAATTGATGTTTTACTCCCATGATTTTCCACATCTCCATTGCTATGCTGTATTTTCCTCGTATGTTATCATGGACTTTATATGATAGTGATGGTTTTTTTATTTGAAAAATTATCGCTCAGGGTGTAATGCCCCTTTGCCCTGGCAGCGGTTCTATCATTGAGTACGATTAGCAGGCCCCTGTAGGAAAGATGGTTGTTAGGCAGTTAGGAGCGGCAGTCCCATCTGGAACTGGTTGGAACACAATTGGCGTAAAGATGCGCCGTTTTCATCCGAACCCTTGAAAAACTTTTGAGTGGAGTAATAAGCTAGGAGGGGTTTTACAGCCATCCCGTACCGTATCAAATCTCCTATTTTGAGTTTCGACACATCCCTCGAAACCTTGAAGAAGAGGCTTCCAAACACACGGTGTCTGATATTAGCCAGAGCCGGACATCCGCAGAGAATATGTTCGATTGTCTCACCGGCCTGTCCCTCTCCGCAGCTACTGCAGTACGAAATTTTGAATATGGCTCTCTGCTGCTCAATTGGCCAGTGTCGTTATCATCAGCACGATTCTGGAGGTATCCTTGCGAGGCATCACCACGAGGTCTCGCCATCTCTGTTTGTTGTAACAAGGTCAAGTATTCCTAGCACATGATGATAGGCTCTACTATCTGAAGGCAGCTACTGAAAGAATGCACATGGAGATGTCTCTATTTAGCACAGAGAGAGGCTTCAGACATTCTCCACCGGTTTGCCTGCGAGAGGTTTGTCCCTAGCCTTGCCAATTCATCTGTCTTCACGTTGCCCTCCATGTTGCTATGATCCGGTACCTACTGGAGAATGACCCTTTACATCCCGGCAAGAGAGGTATAGCCATCCCATCTCATGCCGAATGTCTACTTACAGCCATAGAAAGCTATACTGGCCTTCCTTGTTCTTTCTTCTAATATATATTCCACCTCCACTTCAACTTTGGGTCCAGAATAAGATCCAGGTACTTAGCTGACTGGGAAGAGCTTAATATTTGACCGTTAAGTGAAGGTGGGCATTTTAGTCCTGTCGGTGAAGAGCATCATCATCGTGTTTTCCGGGTTAACGGATAGCCCGGTTGGACCAAGCGCTAATCTTTCCAAGTGCCAACGCAATAATCTCACTAATAGTGTGAAGGAATTTTTCCAGGTACTAATCTCATCATGTCGTCCGTATAGGAAACTGCCTCGATGCTGTAGCTATCTAGTGTCTTTAGGATCTTGTCTAAGCTAAGCACAACACATAGGATTAGACTATTATAGTTTAAAAATTAATTAAATAAAGTGAAATGCTGCCTTATCCCAATCATTTGAGAGAAAATGATAGGCTTCATCATAACATTCATTGTGGAAGTGGAAGAATTCCGTTTTTAATTGGATTTTTTCCAGTTATTGTGAAAGATTCGCCAATAAGGAAATATTTTTCAAAGCATATTCAAAATGGTAAGCAAAGAATTTTATTTAATCGTATTTTTTAATAGTGTAGTCTAGGCTCTTCAAGGCTGGTACAAATCTTCTTAACTAGGAAAATTCAATCGCCCATAAGTCTTTCCTAATAGATTTCATTATTTATTCTGGAAGATAATCAGAATTACTGAGTACAAAAGTTTTTATATATTTCTGAACTATGGATCTTTTCCAGTAGGTCTTTTTCGCAAATAAAAATCACAAACTGAATATTAACTACCTTAAGCAGACAAAAACCTGACGGCTAAGGAGATCTCTCCATACTGTCCAATTACCACGATTCTACGTTTCCTCTTCCACCTAACGCTCAGATACATGATGTGTAACGAAGCACTGGTTTCCAGCACCTACGTTACATTGCATTGCAATCCAACCCTCATTCCATTTCGGCCGGCGTTCCCCAAGGGGCGATTCTCTCACCTTCTCTCTTTCTTATATTCATTAATGATCTGCTCTCAATCCCCTCCAATCCGCTTCATAGTTTTGCCGATGACGGGACTTTGCGTCACTCATACCCCTCCGACAGCACAGGACAAGCAAGTGCCAGATCTTGTCTCTTTGAACGCGAACTCATGTCCAACTCTCTTAACGCGGATATTCAACTCATTCTTGATTGGGGCCGCAAGAATCGTGTCGAGTTCAATGAAACCAAAACCAAGTACTGTCTATTCTCCACTAAAACCTGCACCAACCTTCCCTCCATTTCAGTGAGCGAGGATAATATAACAGCTGATCCTGAAATCCTGAAATCTTAACATCCTCGGCGTGACTCTATCCAACGATTTGCGATGGAATAATCACATACTCCAAGTCACCAAGCAAGCTTACCAATGCCTCGGCTTCCTTAAGAGATGCAAGTTTCTCCTTCATCCAGCTGCCTTGGCTACAATCTACAAGTCCTAGATTTGGCCACGCCTTGAATACAACTCGTATATCTGGGCGGGTGCCTCCAAAACCACCTTGGCTTGGCTAGACAAGGTGAAAACCCGCGTCATCAAACTCATTGACCATAGCACCCTTTGCATTGATCCTTTAAGCCACCGTAGGAATGTAGCAGCGCTCAGCAAGTTTTACCGCTATTTTCATAGCGACTGCTCCACTGAAATCAAAAACCTCCTGCCTACACGGCAATTTTTCTCCCGCAACACAAGACTAGCCAACTCGGCTCACCCCTTCACCCTTCAGCCCTCCCCTTCACGCACATTACGTTTTAGCATTTCGTTTATAAATAGAACAACTCGACTGTGGAACTTTCTTTCGCAGTCGGTGTTTCCGAGCTCATATAACGTCTCAGAGTTCAAACGCAAGGTTCATCGACATCTACTCATGCACCCTCCAGACCCCTAACCTATCCTATCTCATCTTTCCTTCAGATCAAGCTTACTACTATACATTGCACCATGACTTGTAAGACATGACGGACTAGTAGTACAAAGGGTGACTCCTAAGCTTCATCGTGCCGCAAAAAAAAAATTGCGGTGCATTGAAGGTAGTGCCGCATTAAAATGTCTGCCATCATTGAAATATTCAGGGCAAAATTGATCTGTCAACGCATTCATGCAACGCAATGCAATTATGTACTTCCAGCTTGAGCGTTAGGTGAAACTGGATGCGCAGAATCGAGAGTTCACTGAATGCTTCAAATGGTTTAAAGCATGCCGTGTATTTTGATATGCACAATTTTTCGGTTCAAATTTTGTAAAAATAATTCTAGTTGAAATAAATATTTAAAATAAGAACCTTTTCAAAAATTCGGGACATTCCGGGACAAAAAACCTGAATCCGGGACAAATATTGCTTCTACAAAAATCCGGGACGCAAGCTGGAAATCCGGGACTATCCCGGCCAATACGGGACGTATGGTCACCTTACCATATTGCGTGATACAGAGAAGACCCTACATCCTACTCCGTAGTTCACCTTTGGACTGTTTGTGTAGATTATCGTGTCCACTTCTGCCCATATCTATGTACATATATCCTGTTGGAATTTTAATTTTGAACTTCATGCTCAATTCCATCTTGCGCATAATGTAGTCTGTGGCAGTGCCGGCGGATCGTGTTGGACACGGGTGGGTGGTCCGACAAACACACCCCTTCCTCCGAAACTGTTATTTGGTAACAACCTTTCCTAAAAAGGTATGAAGGTAGGTCACTTCATTGTTAATCGGAAGATGCGGCAAGAACAGGTGGTGTCCTGGACCTCTCCTGATGTGTTGAGGCTACTCCTTGATGTGATCGAGTTATGCTCGAATAAAACTACTGTATCTGATCTTATTGAAGTGTTGTATGGGTACAGATCATTCACTCACAGCCCGCTTAAGGTACCTGGGAGTGATGATCAAACAAGTCTTACTTTTAAAATACTTAATGGATCAAGTTTTCGCTATTGCTGCAGCATTCCCTGGAATGCTGTCCAACGTGAGGGTCAAACCAACCCGTCGCCTTCTGATGATGAGGGTGGTTAGCTCAGTCTATCTTTACGCAGTGCCAGTGGGGGCAGCAGAATTTAACAAGAGGCCTAAAGCTGGAGACAGAAAAATGCTGCAGAAATAGATATTGTAGAAGAGCATGCCTTCAAATGCGATCCCCGATATAATTTCGTGAACAGAACGCATGTAACGTAAGAGTTGGTTTGTGCATTGGCTGTCCCTGTCCGCACCGCACGCATGCATGAAACTGTTTGCAACTTAAAACAGCAGAAAATGGAGGGCTGCATAAAGACTAAAGTTGGAAACAGATAAGTGCGTGTGCAGTGTGTGCGGTGTATGCAGCGAATTTTCCCTGACAGACAAGTTGTGTACTTTGGTTCCGTCTAGTCTTCTACATATAACCAAAAGATCTAAGCGACGAGTACATGTATCTGTTGTGTATGCTTCTGTTTGTGTATTTGAGGCTATGGCGAATGCGAAAAACTTGAAAGTAGGTGATGGTATATCTACAGTACACAGCCTTAAGCACTGCACTTCTGGCTTTTTACTGTAGATATGACGCGTCGCTGGGCGTTGTGCTCAATGGCTTAGGCCCATGTGCTTTGTCTTCAATGTACAGCAATTATCTACCCTCTGCGCTGCCATCGCCTAAAGGTACAATAAGTCAGAAAGCCTTTTCCCGTTTGATCATCGAAGTCTGCGTTCTGTCTGGCTAGCATAGAGGTCGGAGCCGATGGAATAAAACCGTTTGTTGGCCATTCTTTGATTATTTTCTTTAATGTTTTTCTGACTAGAGCTTGTGTTTGACATTAGACAGAACTGCCATCAGTTAGAAGTAACTTATCTCTGATCTCTAGTCTTCCACATAAAAAACGCAATCCCCTTTCAAGTAGCCCGAGAATTTATCTAAATTTTTTATTGCGTCGATTCATCACTCGTGCTTCTGAATCAATTTAAAAACAATTACGTTAAAATTTAATTAATGAAGCAGATCGATCTAAATAGCCCTTTTATCCCCCTTTCTCTCAATAAAAAAAACACAAAGCAACTGACTACAACAGCGACTATCGATTGAATGAAAAACTTTACAATGAAAAATCTATAAATATAAAAAGTGTGGAGACGGCAACACTCAACTTTACAAAGAACAAAGTTGAATGCCTGTCAAACCGGGATCTTTCAAAGAACACGCCGAACTCGTGCAACCACCTGGATAAAAGCTCCCATTTGACGTTCTCTTAAATTCTGTTTTTTGTATTGTTCTCTTATCTCAATTTTTTAAGAGCCTCAATCCCCCCAATTGTGCGTAGAAAAGCTTTGCTGAATGCTGGATTGAATAGACTGAATCCAAATTGAGTGCATTTCAGTGCTTCTTCAAATGTGGTAATTCGATTATGTTAAAGGGGCTTGAGTGAAACTATGAAGCGAAAAGATAAATAAAATTTAAAATGAAAGATAATTGTTAATTTAGTTATACTGAAAGAAGATGGTTTTGAGTGCAAATTCCACTAACATAATTTGATAATTCGTTGTTTTGTGTAAATAGATGGAATGGTAAATGTAATATATAAGGTTTCTTGTATACGAACTAATCCTTTGTTGTTTGTTATGTCGTTACGAATATCTCATGAACAGTAAAATATGAAACCATGTGTAGAAATTCTATATATGAATATATTGCACTGGAATAATAATTAGGTCATAAATACACAAAGAAGCATGCTTTTCTTATGTAGCAGTGCTAAGCTCAGGAGTCACGCCTTGTACCACTAGCTCGTTATATCGTTTCAGGACATGGTGCAATAGGTTAAGGGGGCAGAATAGGTTAAGGGTTATGAAGGTACGGAGGGGGACTTGAAGAGGGTCGGCCGTTAGTTCAACTTCGCCCACTGTCACGGATGGAGAGTTGTTGCATTTTTTATTGGAGATAAGACAGTACTTAGTTTTGGTGAGGTTGAATTCGACACGATTCTTGCTTCCCCACTCTAGAATGAGTTCAATGTCGTTATTAATAGAGTTGGACATTCGTTCACGATCATCAAGGAATGATCTGGTACGAGCCTTTCTTGCATTGTCGAAGCTGTAAGAGTAACGCAGGATACCGTCAACGAAATTGATAAGTGGGTTGGACGGGACTGAAAGTAAAGGCCGAAAGCGAAAACGAAACGGAACCGAAACGAATTCCAATATGCTAGCGATTATATAGCAATCGGACCGAATCGGTTTTTGACATTTCTAGACAATTTATTATCATGTTGGGTGAAGGAACAAGTTTTAATTAAAAAGTTTTGAATTTAAATAATATATTTACAGTTGAACAGCTATTAGTTGAAATAAATATATTATCTATAATATACGTAAATAAATATCATAAAATAATATGTGCACTCAAGCTCTTAAGAAATTCGTTTCCAAATAATCTCTTTTTTCACGCATCCCTATATTTTTTATTACTGGTATTGACTGCAATATTTCTGCTGCTGTGCCCCTTAGTGACAACGTTAAGGCCATTGCTTTTTCCTCCTCAGTCCAGAAATTGCCTGCTGCTGCCGCTTCGTATTGAAGCTTATAAGTAGGCCATGGGCTTTGCCCGTCGAAAGTTGGAGGCTACAGTTTCGTAACTCCGATGACTTCGTGAGATGCCGTCTCTTTATCCTTTCTAGCTCAGCTCTGACCGATTCTAGCTCAATCTTCAACTTTTCATCATTTTCCCTCATGGAATTTTCGAGCTTTTCCAGATCATTCTCTACGTTTGCTTTAATGGAAGATTCGAGATTTTCCAGATCATTCCTTACATTTTCCTTTACGTTATCCAGCTTTCTGTCAACAGAGAGTGACATTAGCTCGAGTTTCTGCTCCATCTGGTTTCTCTGTTCTTCCATAGACTCTTTGAGTTCTGCTAACGAGCGTTCATGAGCTACTGCTAATAATTTTTGGTCATCTTTTAACACCAACACTTCCGCCTTGATCTCTGTTGTCGAATGTTCTTGCGCTTCTTTCATCTCGGTTGTCGCTTCCTTCTTCTCTGCTGATGCAAGCTCTTGCGCTTCCTTCATCTCTGCTGATGCAAGCTCTTGCGCTTCCTTCATCTCTGCCGATGCACGTTCTTGCGTTGCTGTTGACCGTTCTTGCGCTTCTTTCATCACTATTAATGTTTTAAAAAGTTCTGCCATACTCACTGTCGCTTCTTCTAGCTCTGCTTTTACCTTGCCTTCAAACATGTAGGTTTCAGGATCTTTACCCTCGTTCATCATAGCTTCTCGAAGCAGCGCGGTTAGGGAGTTTTTAGCACCCACCGTTGGCGAGCGTTTACTTAGTTCTCTTTTCAACTCCACAGTACGCAAATCATGTAATTTTCGACCCATTTTATTATTATGTCTTTAGTTCGCACTCACAAAAATTAAATTCCGGTCACAATTATTTTAAAAACTCACTTATTTCACTTATCTCTTAATTAATCCCACGTCTGAAACCAATTGTTACGTTTTTACGACTTAACGGACTCGTAGGACTAATTAAGGAATACACTTTTTAATTATCCACACAAATATCAATTTCATAAAAAACACAATTCTTATAGTTCACTATAAGCACTTTCAATTTAATATCTCGCACTATTAAATTCTATCCATCGCTTTATAATTCATTTTTAAATCACCGCTTTTCACTGTTATCGCTGTAGAACACTTTCGTCGCGTTTCAAATCAAAAACTGATTTACAGCCTGCAAGTCGCTTTTATATCCCAGCTCCACCTTTATCTAACTTCAGGAACCTTCGTCCATTTTCTAGTGCCTAGTCCCTAGTGGTATGTTCTTTCCTTTTCGGCAAGAAGCTTGAAGTTGTTTTCAATTATAGTTCGTTCTCATTTTAGTTTAGTACATAAATCATTAGTTCAGACAACAACCACAGTCGTTAACGACAATCGCTGATTCAGCTTTTTAACGAACAGGCGCATAAATCATCACTATAATATAATAAATAATTTTTCTTAAATATTATACTAAATTTGAGATAGACAGAACACCATTCAAATCGCATGTTCTTTTTGTTAGAAATAGTTTGGCGACAACGATGTACGAATATAGCCCTTTGAATAGAGAAGATAAGGAACCGAACATAGCGTACATGTATGTATACGGATTCGAGGGAAGCACTTCTGCTCACGAAATTTTCTCTCTAATTCTCCCTCTCCACGGGTGTCAAGCAACGGAGTGGAAAACGCGGGAGAAGACAACTGAGAACTTTCACTATCATAGGAAAGTAATTGTCGTTAATTTATGAATATAAAGTGTAAAATTTATCCTTCCAATCCAAAGAATAAAGTGTCGCGTTGCATATTCAGTTGTTTTTTTGGAAGTGCGAGTACATTTAATGTCAATAAAAATAAATTAAAAGCGCAGTTTTTCTCCACAATTTCAAATGTAAACAAAGTTTGACCACAACAACAAAATACATTGTCTAACTTGAACAGAGGCGTAGCGAAATTTGTTCAGGTTTGCGAAGGGTTTGCTCCAAACATTTAGCCAAGTGTAGTGTTCTCATCGGGATGATTGTTGAGAAACGCAATTCCTCCCGGTTTTTGACTAAATATGACATCGCCATTGTCCGGGTTAGACACAAATACTAAAGAATGCTTTGCATAAGTGTTACCAAAATGCTTCCCTGGTTTTAATTAATTGCGCTTCCTTCTCTTCTCTATTCAAAGGTATAGCCCGAACCAAACGAGATGAGGTTTCTCAAAAGTCTATTTTCCATGCACAGTAGCTATTTCGTGCGCATGAAAGTGCATAAGCGCATGTTTTATTCATATGTGCTCAATGTTTATTTGTGTGAAATGTTCATTTCCCCAAATGTGCCAAGAAAGGAAAAATATCTGGATGACTACATACCTAAGTATGTATAAAATAGTTTAGCGGGAGGAAGGATTGGTTTTGGGGGTTAACCCCCCCCCCCCCCCCCCCTCCGAAGCAAGATGCTGGCTATGTCCTTGGCTAATTGTATTCTATCTGTCATGCCCTCTCACAGGGAGACTATACAAGGAGTAGAAACTACGTGTTGTCAATTTTCGTTTGATTAATGAGGGCGCCGCAGTCACATGTTCCTCAAAAAACATGGCTGATTATATTCATCCGGTTCATGGCCGTTAACTATTAATATATTTTATCTTTACATCTAACTTGAAAAATCAGTTTCTAAATTTTTGCGCGATTTTCCGTATTTAACCAATTTATGAATTTTCCAATGAATTTTATCGCTGATTCTGCATTACTCCATTTTGACTAACTTAATTTTGAACAAATCGTCGAAATGGGTGAAATTCAGCTTACTTCATGTGGGGCACGTCAGTTTTAGGCGACATCTGTGGCCAAAAATGAACTAGAAGTTTAGTTCTGCTACCCATCTCCATTTCCGGTTATTTTCCCCATAAGAGTTTTAACTCCTTTTATAGTCTCCCTGCCCACTCATTTGATACCCATGCCGAGGGCCGTGGAACACAAATGCAAATATCAGTGACCATCTTGGAACCGCCACTTTAATATTTTTACAAGCGAGCTGTTATGTTCAAAATTATAAGTTGATCGTTTATACCGAAGTGGGTCAAAATCAAGTTAAAAGCTTTTTTTGTTAACGCTTGATTTTTACTTCCCATCTATTGTTCATAATGTGCTCTATATATGAAACTATTCTTAAGGAGTGAACTATAAAAAAAATGTTTAGTGGGTTTTGACCTGTAACCGCGACACCTACCCCTACCTGGTCTGATTAGAAACATTATGTCTTCCCGCTTCGATATTACTATTGGGCCACTCAAAAATCACCCTAAATATATGAAAAAAACATTTGTTTGTACCGATTTCCCTCTGAAGACTCAATTCCAATCATTTATCCCCACTTTTTTTAACTTGCAGTTTATGAAATTATTCTAATGTAGAAGATTGTTTCAATTTTTCTTTATGGCAATATCCTTTCTTTTCGACCAACGCTCTTTCTTATTCATACAAAATTAGACTTCACTTGTGTCTGTGAGTTTTGTCATAAATATATCCTTGTTGGAATGCATCCAAAAAGTTAGAGAACATGTGCTTTGTTTTGTTCTCAATAAAATAAGTGAACTTAAATTTTATAGCAACAAAAGGATTTTTAAAACTATATTAGTGATAAATTATTCTTTAACGAACCGATGGCGTCTATTCGTCACCAATCATTGCACAGAAATCAAAAAAGTTTTTGGCAGTCAAGAAAGTGGCTTTGTCTTAATTGATTGCAGAATGAATATAAATTATTTGAATTCCTTCGAAAGCACAGAGATCAACAGCCCTATTGTTTTCATGCTGGAATCGATAAAAACAAACGATAAGAAAAGTTTACTGAACTACTGAAGAAGCATTTTTAATTGTTATTTAAATATCCATAAAAAAACTCGATTTTACTACGCTCCTGCGAACAAACAATTCACCTGTTGCCAAATTCTAATGTTAATCCACCAGAAGCTCTCACTGAAACGCGGTTTCTGCTCACAACACTTATTATTATTAGTGATGAAACGATTTCGATTACGATTAATCGTAATCGACGATTAGCAGTATTTAACGATTAATCGTAATCGTCGATTATCATTGCGATTATTTTTCGATTATCTATGAAAAGTATTTTTCTTATAGATTACACCTTTACATGATGTATCCGAACGCATTAGGAACTCTCCTTCGACAGCTTAGGAGCTCCCAGTCCCGTTCGCATAGTTAGCAAACAGGTTTGGTTGGTTTTTTACATTTTCTGCTCAGAGCACATTAGTACTGGCAAATTCAAACAGTGACGCTTCTGTTGCTCAGCTCTCCACCAGTAAAACAGTATCTGGGGTATCTGCAAGGATATAGTTGATGGCACAGAAATGAATGAGCCTCTTTTTTAAATTTCAAAGACAACGCGACTATTTATGCTTTTTATATGTAGGTATTCCAGCCATAGAAGAAGTAGACTCGTGTATCAAATCCTCCAACCTACTGCAAGATGCCGACATTTTTCAGTTTTGGGAAATGGCCACACAATACCCAGGGGTGGTAGCACGTAAGTTGTTTCAAACGACCTCCTCAAGCAAAAATATTTGTAAAACTTGAATTTTTGTATGAAGAGGTCGATTGAAACAATTTACGTGCTACCATCGCTATTTTTGCGAAAAATCGCAAAAATATTTGTGTTTTAAGCCTTCCAGTGTCGCATCTAAGAGGTTGCTTTCAATTGCCGGCTTGATTCAGACCGACAAAAAACAGACTGACAATTTAGAAGTGTTGTGTTTGCAATATTTAAATTTTGAATACTAAATATTGTAATATTGTAACACATTTCCTTAACTTTAAAATATGTTTTATTTAAAATATACCTACAAAATGTTGCAATAATCGTAATCGTAATCGTCGATTATTGTGGCTGATAATCGTAATCGTTATCGTAATCGCTAAGTGATAATCGTTTCATCACTAATTATTATTGTTATTGTTAGGCGATGAACAAAAAAATGGTGTGTGTGTTTTTCTTTCTTGAAAAATAATTTTCCCAGAAGTTCATAGTTTGCCAACAAAGGCGCGTCTTGACTGAGCAGCAGCTTATTCGCAAGACGCGCGATAATAACCAGAACGGCATCGTCGCCGCCGATTATACTCTTCTCCGCTGACTCTGAGTCTGACGCGCAGGCGAAGTATTGAACTTGCAGGTGATTTGTTGTTGTTGCTGTAATTGCAAATGTCCATTTGCATATGGATGCGCGATTACTGACAGTATTTTCGCGGCTCTCCTCAGATGAGGGCACTCTTTTTTTTCGTTAGATTTATTAAAATACATTTTTATAAATCACCAAAATTTTTCGTTTTGTTTTTTCGACAAGTTCATCAACGAAATTATTTACACTTGAAAGTGAAATTTAGTGGATTATACATACATACATGATGGTTAAAAAGACATTTTTCCGTAAATTATGCCCAAAACGTAACGCTAGACATAAACGTGAGTTGTTAACGTTAAGTTTGAATTTTAAAAATTATTTCTATAATAAATAATGTGAAAATACGGAAAGAAAATTGTGTGAGATGTTTTTTTTCACATTGTTAAGTTATATAAAAAAACAAATTTAAATGTTTTTTTTTATCGTATTTTATCACGCAGCCTCACTCTTCTACTACTGAGTCATATTTTATTTTTCTGCGACTTTTTTTGAATAAATATCCTTGACTGAAAAATTATTTTAGATTTTATTGAATTTTTCTTCTACTAAATTTTATTCTCCACTTTACACTTTACCTGGTAAGACTTAAGAATACGCGCACTTCGTCAATTTTACCAATTGTTTCAGGTGGCGAAGTACTAACAAGTGTGTGGCTTTTTCAATTCAAGTTATGTCAACATTCGGCTTTAAAAGAAGTTTTATGTGAAATATGTAGGTACATTCAAAATTTAGTCAATTGGTGATCAGTTTAGATCGAGGCTTTTTATATCATTATTTTAAAATGTTATTGCCGGACTGAAGTTTTCATTTCATACAAGGCATATATTAAATGTGTTGTTGATTATATCCGATCGATTAATTTATCATATCGATTACTGTGGTGTGTTTTTGATAAATATTTACGCATTCCTAGTATCTTCATACTGGATTTTTTTAACCCTTGACGATCGGTGTGCTTCAACCATACCAACCTTTTATGAAGTATGTACATATGTATGTAGTTCAAAAACATGCTGCTGATAAATTTGAGGAAATATAGTAAGTATTTATTTAAACAACGATCTTCAATTGAAGTTCCTTAGTTGATACAGTTGGTTGAAACATTCCTGATAACTGATTTATGTCTAGCAAAAAACCACCGATCGATATTCGCCTGTCACTGGGTCAGGGTCTGCCTATTCAGTTCTCCGAT
This sequence comes from Thereva unica, assembly GCA_949987705.1. Classification (NCBI taxonomy): domain Eukaryota; kingdom Metazoa; phylum Arthropoda; class Insecta; order Diptera; family Therevidae; genus Thereva; species Thereva unica. The sequence goes on along the minus strand of OX465281.1, from coordinate 195,371,349 downwards.
AAATTTTGCATTTTAACAAATCCATCCAATAAAAATTATGAGTGTGCTTAAGACCACACTTTAGAAATAAAACTTTTCTGCCTAACATCTAGTAACATTCAATAGATATAGTGGAAGCTTTGTCGGATATATATGTAGTTCCCTTTGTGAAAAGTCAGGCCAACGACAGATGCAGGAAGTATAGTGGCGATCAATTTGTCCATCCATCCAATGGCGCTACAGCCCAAATCGAGCCTTGGCCTCCTCTAGGGCATTTCTCCAAGTTTGACGGTTTCTTGAAGCAGTTCTCCAGTTCCGAATGTTGAGCATTTTCTCCGCGTCAGCAATCACAGAGTCCATCCATCTCTTCCTCGGTCTACCTACTGGTCGATTTTCTGGAATTTCAGCCAGCATAAGCCGTTTTGGAATACGGTGATCGTCCATCCTGATTACGTGGTCGGCTAGTCTTAGTCTATTGATTTTTATAAACGTTGAGAGGTCTGGGTCGTCAAAAATTCGAGGCTCAGGGGCCTCGGTAGCCTAGAGAGTAATTCGTCTGGCTACTATTCCAGAGGTCCCGGGTTCGTATTCCGGCCAGCCTTACGGTCCTTTGCTTTTCCATTTTGCCACTTACCAAGAACGTAGCCAGCATTCTGCTTAGGGGGATCTGATCTTAATGATCTGTGTAAATGAGATCTCTCCTTCCTCCCTGTATACTTTTGTTATACATAGTCATCCAGATATTTTTCCTTTCTTCGCGCATGTCGGGTAATGAAAATTACACACAAATAAACATGAAACATCACATGGCTACTATACTGTGCATGGAATATCGACTGTTGAGAAACCTCATCTCCTTTAGTTCAGCCTATTCATCGCTATTCTAGGAAAACAAATGCGATTTGAATGGTGTTCTGCCTATCTAAACTTTGGTTTAAAATTTAAGAAAAAGTATTTATTGTATATCGAGTATCGACCACGTTTAAGCAAAAAAATGCGAAGGTTATATGCATGAATTTCAAAAATTATGTTATTATTTTATTTTTCATGTTATCTGTGATGTTTTCTTTGATGTTTGAACCCTCAAAACCCCTCCCCTAGCTACGTCCTTGCCACCTACATAATTCCTCTTTCTTGCTTCTTCCTTCTTTACATTCCTGATTCCTCCTGTCATAGCCTTCCTTACACCTTCCCGCTCTACCAAAGCGCATGTCATCGGTTGGCTGATGAGATTCAACACGTTTCAGGAGGCATAACACTCCAGCGAGTTGTTCTCGATGCCCCGAAGTCAAAGTCGCGACAGTACTGGTTGGGAGTAGGTGGACTAAAAATATCGCGGGTAGATTGTGGAAGTTCTTTCCTTCCCCGACAAGAGCTGCTGTTCGACATTGCAGTCTATTTGAAGAAAATAGGTATAAAGGGCCTTTCCTGAGACTAGTCTTTCACATAAAAAAAACCTCAGCTTGAAAAACAGTGGGGGTAGTGCCCAGAACCATGGATATTTTGCTCCTGGGGTCATAATCGCCCAGCCCTATCTCTTTATCGGGTTTGGAACCGTCCGTATATCAAAAGGCCGTGCTTCCTCTAAAGAGAGACCCGCCATGTTGCCATTCTGACCTGCTTCGAATAATCGTCGTAAACGGTTTGTCAAAGTCAAGAGCGGCAGGAATGGTATCGGACAATGATATCATTGGCTCCAGGTTTAGCTCCTTGATGATAGATAAATGATCTGGATGGTCTCCTGACTTAAGGGGACTCTTCACTGAAATGGCTAAAATCTGAACCGCTAGACCGATTTAGGTGAAATTTTGTGTCCGAATAGTTGTTATCGAGTAAAAAACAAAAGCACAAACAAATGTTGAACAAAAAATTTATAAGCAACATTTTTGTTATTAAACATCCGAGAAAATGGGTATTTTCCGCTAGCTCCTTGCACGCGAATTTTGAATCGATTTTATTTTTGTTAGTGCCAAAATGTTCAGTAATTAATTATAAACAAAACTGTCAGACAGAATTTTGATATCTTTTTTTGTTCATTAACAATCCACAAATATGTCTGGCAATGACGAAAAACAGCCGAAAATCACGATTTTTTCGGTTTTTTATTACATTTTTGTTTATAACTTTATGAATTTTTAAAATTTCAAAATTCTGTCTGACAGATTTATTCACTTAAAAATTTCGAACATTTTCCACTTTATAAAATTAAAATCGGTTGAAAATTGTGCAACGAGGAGCTCGGCGAAGTTAAAAAAATGAAAAAAAAGTTGTTGAAATAATCACGTTCAAAGTTTGACGATGACGCACAAAAGAGCTACGCATGTAGCCGAAGCCAATGTCTTTGTTTCTTTTTGGATGGAAATTTGTCGACTAAATGAAGAAAATAAAAAACTAATAAAATGTTAAACGTTTATTAATTGTTATTAACAATTAATTTAGTTTTAACAATCACTAGTAAGAAAATAGTTGAAAGAAACGAGCTCGTCTGTCGAAGCGCGACGCTCGGAGTAATATCTCCGCCCGTGCGCGCTATGGAAAAAACTATGTTATAAACATTTTTTTTAAATGTGAAAATGCTACATAATTCAGAAAAGTCTACTCTATCAGAATATGCAATAAAAAAAAATCGTCAAAAAATCGATTTTCAACCAAATATCGGTGAAGAGTCCCCTTAAAGGAGAATATTTCTCATAGACGCAGTGCCCCCGCCAGAGCCTCCTTATTCACTACTAGGTGCAGCGAAGTGAGATTCAGTAGGGACTCCATAGCCGCAGTCGGACAGGTGCTTTTGGCCCTGTGATACCAAGACAGGCCAGTCTTTGCACCCTGGCCAGCTTAATCCCTGCACCCTTTTGTTTGGTCTTGGTACACAATACGGTGGATGCATATGTGACGATTGGTCTTATGACCGTCGTATATAGCTAAAACATTAACTATTGGGAAGATGTAATTGCCTTGGCAGCTACTCTCTCAATTTCCAGGGATTTCCAGGAGAGCTTTAGGCTGCTTACACACCAAACTCGACATCGACACGATATTACAAAACGTCCATCGACAAAAAATTGTTTGTCGAATCTTCGTACACACCAAATTCGACACCTAATGAACAAGAAATTCACGTCGTGTCATGTTGAATTCAGTGTGTACGGAGATCCGACACAATTCGACACTCGACACAACGAAAGTCACTGCATAAGTACTCGACGTGTCGAAAGTCGTCGTTCGACGTTTTTCCTCGTGTCGCCTTCAGTGGATATAAACTGATTCGTCGTCGGTAACAGTTTTTTTCCTTGTCGAGTTCTGTCGTGTCGTGTCGATGTCGAATTCAGTGTGAATACACTCGTATAATAATAAGAATAAATGGGTGTCACAACAGAAAATCTTGTCGTGTCGTGTCGATTTCGAATTCAGTGTGAATAGACTCGCTTAATGATAAGAATAGATGTGTGTCGCGACAGAAAAATGTTGTCGAATTTCGTCGTGTCATGTCGATGTCGAGTTTGGTGTGTAAGCAGCCTTAGATTCAGGATTATGCCTAGATATTTAGCTTCCCTTGAGAAAACCATTTTTTTGTCGTCCAAAGAGGGAGCTTTTAAATTTAGCTTCCTACTATTAGTAAATGGTACGATGACAGTTTTTTGTGGGTTAATACCCAAGTTTTTGCTACGGCACCAGCTATGCATTTATGACAGAGCGGCTTGCATGAGGTCTGAAACGACGATATCGTCTGCATAAGCCTGTACTTAAATCCCGGGCTATTCAGGTCGGCAAGAAGTTCGTCAATCACGATTGACCATAAAAGGGGTGATGGAACGCCCCTTGAGGGCAGCAGTTAGCAGTCATTACCTTAATCGATTTACCATTCATCTCAGCAGCTATCAATTTGCTGCTCAGAAGCGACGTGATACATCTCGCAGTAGGGGGATGAATGCCTTTTTTACTGCTGCTTCATTGATCGCGTCGAAGGTAACTTTGTCAAAAGTACCTTCGATGGCTGCAAAGGCGCAGAGAGAGATTAATTTGGCTCTCAGAAGTCCCCATATCTCTCACTAGCACATGGATGGCAGTTTCTGCAGATCTGCTCGGCCGGTAGGCAAAATACAGGCAGTGAAGTGGGTTCGCTTTAAGAACCTCTCTCCCTGGTTTTCAGAAGAAAGGAGGAGAGGCTGATGGGTCGATAGAATTTTGCTTCCCTATATGATCTTTTTCCTTTTTCCTTGATCTTTTTTCCCTTTAGGGATAAAGACTACCCTAGCCTATCTCCAACACCTGGGAATATGGACCAGCGCAAAGCTGCCCCGATATAGTCGTTACAGGAATGGTAAGATCTCTTCCAAGTCTCTCTGAAGAGAAGATGTGGTCCTTTCCAGCGCCTTGAAGGGATCCTGTTTGCCAGGTCTTTGTTCCTATTGTAGTACTATCTCCGATTAAATGTTAGGTTCCAAGGCCAATCCAGGGTTTGTTACCTGAGAACCGGGGAAATGAGTGCCCATTAATAGCTTCATGGTATCCCTGGTGCTCTCCGTAAAGGACCCTTCAGGAGTCTCGAGAGAGACAATGCCAATGGAGTGATCCTTAAAAAGAACTTTGTGTAACCTCTTGGAGGCTGGAAGCTTGTCTATTTGTTCGCAGAAGGCTTTTCAATATCTTCGTTTGGATCTTCTCAAATCTTTGTTATAATTGTTGAGGGCCTTCTTGTAGAGGTCCCAGTTGCCCGTGACCTTAGCCCTGTTAAATAGTTTTCTGACTTCTTTCCTTTGCCTGCAGAGATCATTGTTCCACCACGAAAACTTTCAGTTTGCGCTTCAAGGTTTCGAAGGACAGCTATTTTGGAAGGCTGCGATGTTCGTTTCCTGCAGATTGATAGAGAGAAGGTCGAGATCGGCCTCAGGATTATTATCAATATGGCTGACTCCTAACCCGAGGGCGGTGCGATAAGTCTCCCAGTCAGTCTGCCGTGGAATCCTAAATCGTTCCGAGGCTCTCAAGTTAAACCTTATATGTCGATGATCACACATTGATGGCTCACTTGAGACGTTCCAGTTCAACATTCTGGAACTGACGAATGTGCTATCAAGATTCGTCAATCATCTCTTGGCTAGTCACATTAGAAAAGGTAGGTTTGTGGCCCTTGTTTATAACCTGTAAATTGTAGGTAGTAATGAAATCAAGGAGGTATTCGCTGGCCCTTACACCTGCACTTCCGTATTAAAACTGTGAGCTGGGTAAGTGTGAGCTCTGCAGATTTGAATGCATTTCTTATACCCTACTCCAGTGATCGGCAAACTCATTAGTGAACAGAGCTAAATATCAACTATATAGGATATTAACTTAATTAGGGTATTCCTAAGCTGTCCTTCGCTAAAAAAAGCCTTCAATCTGATTGAGGTAAGGTCGCACAGGTCGATCCTTTTAATCTCTTCCATTCACACTTACAAATCACCCTTTGTACTACCAGTCTTTTATAGGTATATCAAGCCGCAGCTTATTCGCAAGTCGAGCCACACACGGTCCCAGGTCTATAATTTTTCGCTAATTTGTTGCTAATTTGTAATGTCAAAAATAATTTTGTCGCTCGTCTTATCGTTTAAGTAATGATGTAGATGCTATCTTTATATCAAGCTGGCTAGTCACCCAGTGCATCTTTCGATCTGAGCAAGATAACGGAACGGGGTTTGCGGCATATTTTGTCGCTGAAAGGGTCACGTAATGCAAGCATGGATGAGTCTTGGTCTTGGTCTTGCGAGCATGGTTAAGTTTTGGTCTTGTTCTTCTTCTTATTCTTTAAAGGCTTTACAACCGAGATCCGGTCCTGGCTTCTCGCAACAAATATTGCATTATAGTGCACTTCTGGAGCCGCTCATATTAGCCTTTACTCTTTCATAGGATAGCTACCAGTGGCCACCGGTAGGAGGTTGTGATCGCATTTCCATCAGTCCGAAATAGTTACGGCACGTGCATGTTATGCTACATGTTTTTCTCCCTATTCCGATGATGACTGACCACCAACGAACTTTAATTGATTGTTAAAACGAAATGTATTGAAATGGGCCGAAATTTTTTAATGTCCCGGTTCTCAATTCAGTCCAGTTCAGTCCAGCCGTGTCGCAGAGTACTTACTGGCAACCGAAATAGTTAAATCAGTCACCTCGCTCCTGTCTACAGTAGCTCAGGCTCAACAAGGTGATACCGAGTTGAAATCTCTCAAAGGGTCACGGGTTAAATAGTCCTTACACCAATACCATTTACCTTTTATCAGCTGTGGTTTAAACATAGTATAGGCATTCCTAGGCCTAATATGCTCCCCTTCTAAGGCTTGCCACTAAATTTGTTTCACTATTCGGTGTTCTTCTTGAGATCATTGAACAGCCCTGGAGGACGCCGACTACAATTTTTGTAACGAACCACGTTTGTTACTAAGAACCCTCTCTTAGAAAAATACTAAAGTAACCCGTTTCAACTCTAGAAGGCATTTCCTAACAAAGCTTTAGGAAAAATAAATATTTACTCAGCAGCTGGGTGATTCTCCTTTGAAAGCTCACTTCGAAGCGTTAAAGCTTCCTATGCCGACGAGCTTTCGGGCTATAAAATAAACGGCTTCACCAGGCTAAAATTCAGGCTTTAATCAGTCTCGTTCCGGAGAGGTCACCTTCTCCGGTCCTAGACCGTGTCGTGGTGTACGATCGGGCACGGTTGCACTATACACACATTACACACAATACACATTACTAGAGGAATGTTGCCGAGGCCTTCTCGTGGTGTACGATCCGACTATGTGCCGAAGTAGCTATTCCTATACCGTGTCGTGGTGTACGATCCGGCACGGTTAGACTACAGACATAACACCTACCGACCAACTACCGAATACCGGAGGAATGTTTCCTGGACCAATGTCGTGGTGTATGATCCGACATTGTTCCCGGCAGCATTGCCTATACCAGTGCCGCGGTATGACCAAATACAAGACCGACCACATACCGACACACACACACACTCACACACACACGCACATCCTGCTAGACCATTGACCCCAGCTTACGCACATGTAGAATAGAGTAGTGAGTAGGTAACTGCTTAGTAATAACAGCGAGCAATAATAATAAGAGTGATGAGCTAGAACAAATTTTCAAAAATGTTTCATTGTCCTTGAGATCAGCTGATAAAAATTTCAATGCGAGTGAAAAAGTCAAAATATCACAAAAGTAATATCTATGATAAAAGGAGGCAGCATTACTTTCACACTACACGCAATGTGTATTCTTCTTCTTTAAACTCCTTTAATCCCTCATAGGACATAGGGCGGAAACAGTTGCCCTCCAGCGGACTCTGTTTTGCGCGACAGCTCTTAGCTCCGACCAGGATCTCCCAGTTGTTGCGGCTTCTTCTAGTAGGGTTTTCCTCCACGTTTTTCTAGGTCTTCCTACTCGACGGGAACCTTGCGGATTCCAGTCAAGGGCCTGTTTGGCTAGATTTTCGTTTTCGCGTCGCAATTCCATTTCCTTCGCCTGATTTGGTCGTCTATCCTTTCTTGGCCGGCACGGCGCCATAGTTCTTCGTTTGAAATTCTATCTTGCCAGCGGATTTTTAGGATACGACGAAGGCATCTGTTGATGAAGACTTGTAGGCGCCCTGCGATGAATTGGGTGACTTTCCATGTTTCGCAACCATACAAAAGAACTACCTTAACGTTGGAGTTGAACAGCCGCAATTTGGTGTTAGTGGAAATCATCGTTGATCTCCATATGTGGGACAGGCATGCATATGCGCCTCGTGCTTTATTTATTCTGGAACTGACGTCTTCTTCTGCCCCACCATTTTCGGTAATAATGCTACCGAGGTAGCAGAATTTATTTACCAGTTCCACGTCACGGTTATTCAGCGCTGTCCGTTCAATGGTGTTTGCATTTATCCGCATTTCTTTAGTTTTAGTCGGATTTAGCCTTAAGCCTGCTGGACTACTTTCTGTTGCCAAATTGTTTAACATGTTTTTGAGGTCCTGGTGTCTGTGGGCCAGCAAACAGATATCATCGGCGTAGTCAAGATCCTTAAGGCGGTCTACCAAACCCCATTGTATGCCGCCTGTTCTATTATCTAGAGCGCCGACAAGGATATCATTTATTACTATAAGAAATAGTAATGGCGAAAGTAGGCATCCTTGTCGTACTCCTGAGCTCACCTCAAAGCTGTCGTAATGTGTATGGAAGAAAGATAAAAAATGAAGGGGAAGTACGAGTGAACAATAAGGGACAATACAAGTGTAATCAAGTAACGCGAGTGCTGTACCAACAAGAAATTTAACCGCATACATACTCAAATTCTATACCGACACGTGCTCTGTTCCCACGTTGCCTCCATTTGAATGTAAACATTGCAATAGGAAGGGGAATCAGGGAAAATTTCTGTTTCGTTCATACTCTTGTGCTTTTTGCATAGAACATATCTGCATCGCGTGCTTGTTAATATTTTTTTTGAATTTTTCCTTAATGTTATTGCTTATTTCTTCTTTCATATGTTTAACTCTCTTACTTGTCCTTGAGCTCTACCTAATCACTCTTGTTATTATTGCTCGCTGGTAATAAATAAGTAGGAAACGTGTATTGTAGAGGCAAACCGTAGTCAATTACTCAGAGATAGCTATAAGAAACCTGTAAACATGTATCCCGTTTTACTTAGATTTAAGAGACCTAAATTGTAAGGAATATTTTGAATAAATAAAGAAATTTTATTTTGTAATAAAGTGTTTGTTCTCACACGACCCTGGACAACTCGAGAGCTCCCGGAAACCCTCCCTTAAAAAATGAGGTTAGAGAACACTTTCAACGAAACACCATTACATTTTTTGTGATTAATCGTGTCCGAAAACTTTTGCGAATCTCCTTATGAACGACCATGTAACGATTACGAAAACACTACAAATAGAACGACATAACTAAGTTGATGGGCAAATCCAGACGAAGCCAAGCCGTCTAAAACGGTAGGACTCCTCCGTTAACGCTGCCCTGTATGGAGGGAGATATGACGACTGCGCCCAGCTGAAACCACTAGGTTCACTCAAATGTCACAACAATAAATTCACCAGAATTCACCATGATCGAAGCGTCCAAGAGTCAGGACAGCTCCACGATCACTGAACTACGATTCAATGATCTAGTCATTTCCGACCTCCCCAACTACTACACTTGATCGACAGATTCCTCAAAGGCAATATACGTAACGCGTTAAAAGTTTTATGTGCATGTAATTTTATAAAAGATCAATTTCGATTACGAATTGCAATGATCTACCACAAGTTCAGCCAATAATTGAAAACTTTCTACAATCAAAACTGTTTCCATTAACCTACTGCTAGTGCCAGTAGCTTCACATCCAGACTGACGTGAGAAGTGATCACGTCGTATACCAACCATAAAAAAAAACATCGAATAATAATGATGCCAATTAAAGTCGGTTGTTCTTCAGTCAGTATTTGAAGGTCAAGTTCTAAAATCGCTGACATTTTTCAATTATTACCTTAAGTTAATTATTTATATCATGATGGACGGAAATCACTAGAATATACTATATCATCAGACTCTCCTATAAACTGACTGATTTTAAAGCCATTATTCAGAAATGTTATTCTAAACACACAAACAGAATGAAATATTCCATCATATATACCAACTACTTCCTCTCTCACAGGTGGCATTCATTCATTGTTGTATTTTTTAATGGCACCTTTTTTTACTCTAAAATGCGCCACTTAACATACAAAGTCACTTCCACCTTTATGATGTGATCACATTTTTATTTTGCATTCATGATGTTCGAGTGACGTAGAGCGGTGCCTAATTAGAATATTTGTATAGACAATTAACAAAATCCCCAGAATTACTTTTCCATTCTTTCCGAAAGACCAATCTCGTGTCGAGACAATGCTGTCTAATCACATAGCTATCAACCGATCCCAGAGTGACGGGATTAAGCAAGGTGACTGCAGCAGAGATCGTCGGGTGAATCTCGACGAAATGCACAGCTGTGAGTGTTGGCCACAACCTCAAGAATAGCGATCGATTAATAATTATTAAATGATGTGAAAATAACTGTTGATACGGTGAAACGTGCTCTCCAGTTCAGCACCTTGATTCAGCAGCGGCTACTGGAGCCATATGGCAATTACCTCTCGGCGACGATCGTACGACAGAGAAGAGGGCTTGAGGTCTAGGTGTACTGTTCGTTTCGCTGGTGACAAAGTCCATTCGTTGACGAGTTATCGAACTTCAAAGTTTCTGATACGGACAAGTTTTTATCATTATAGCAGTGAAGTAGGACGTAGGTTAAGAACCAAAATAGACGAGAAGCTCTCTCGCAAGTCAACCTAGTACAGTGTGTGCATCCAGTGTGCTCCTCGCGTATAGTTTAGTACAAGGCAAGATCTTAAGCTGCGACGTGATCATTAAAGACGATCGTCTTCGCTTTATGTGAAGGTCTTTTCTGATCATCCAAGTTTTTTCGACTGCTAGAATCAAGATAAAGTCGCGGATATCGTGCAGTGACTGCGTCCCTCTTGTATGAGTCAGTTCGGGAAGAAGAAAACGCGAAGCTTATGTGAAAATTGTGCTTGGATATGAATATGAGAAATCGGTCGTGATCCTCTTCAGTTTGTGCAGTTGAAATGGGGAAGTGTGTAGTGCTTGACCTGATATTCTAATTACAACAAATTGAAACCATCTACCATGGGCGCTTCATTTTCTCGCGGTATTTTAATTTTTTCATTTAAATTTTCATTTTTCTATTTCGAAATTTCGAAATTCCCACTTACAAGATCGGTGATCACGTCAACTCCATGACCACCAAATTTACTGATCTTGTTTGTTTTTTTTTCTTTCTGTGTATAATTTGGGGCTGTGCGATGTACTAAAATTGTCTGTAGTAAAATTATGTAATACCACATACTCGTACATATATCATTTCGACTATTGTTTAACTTTTTTTATTGATGCTTATTTTCGTAATCATCAACATCTAAGTCTCCGTTCGAGTTCGTTAGAAGAATTTTTGCTGGTTGAGTTTAGTGAAAGTTATTTTTAAAATAAAAAAAAAATATTACTAAACGAGGCATCGCTGGATGTTTAACATTTTTGATTAATTGTAACTGAGTGGTATTTGCTCGTTAGTTAACAACAATATCATTGTCGGCAGCCGATAAATTCCCATAGAGATTACGCTGTAAAAAAAACAGCGCACACATTTCGTGATATTTTTGCAGAAAATTTTAGTTTTTGGATAAGTAAACAAAAATCAATGTGTGACTTTGCATATCTTAAACTTGTTTATGACAGTGAGTAATGATGGCAATTTTATGATTATTAAAATTTACAAAAAAAAATAATAACAAAAATAATTTTGAGAAGTTGTTTTGTTGTTTTTGAAGCTCGATAAAAACGTTGAGAGATGTTAATGTGTTGATATTTGTTTGAAAATAAAGTTTTAAACCCCGACTTCAGGAAAAATCAATCTCGTGAGACACAAAAAAAAGGATTAAATAATTGTTTGTAATTTTTAACAATATTAATCCAATCAGTTACATTGATTATGATAAGGTCGGACGGGTAGGTGGTCGAACATCACCGTTCACCCATGCGCATGCGAGGGTTGTAGCCGAGACATATTTTGTACAAGTCAAACATATTGGGTTGCGCAAGCCAACCCGTTGAGTTTACACGGAACGATCTATTTGTGCCAATTCACTTGCGCAAGCCAATTTGCACAAGTAAATCGTTTCGTGTGGATCTACCTTTTTTTAAACTCCCCGCTGAAAAAAATGTATATGCACTAAAAAGTACGAAATAAAATAAAGTTTTAAAACCGACTTCAGGAAAAAACTAATCCCGTGATACACAACAAAAGGATTAAATAATTGCTTGTAATTTTTAACAACATTAATCCAATCACAATGGATTTAGAAAGAAGAATCACCTTTGCAAACGAACCTCCTAAAGATGGATATATGAATATGGAGTCCATCCAAGAGAAGCCTTTGTGCTGGCGGCCGTCCAAGCTGCCATTTGCTCGGCGTGTATGTCCAAAGGAGTAAGATGCAATCTAGCACATCTGTTGAGGTGCTTCTCATTGCACCACTTATTCACAGCTCATCTGTTCTTTGGATCCTTTCCAGTATCTTACGATAATCTTCTGTAATGAATTCCACCGTACCGATATGCCATGCATAAGTATAGGTCTGATTACGGCTGTATAGAGCTAGTGGACGATGCGAGGTTTAAGGCCCCCAATTGACTCCGATCGTTCTCTGGCATAAGAAGAGAGCTGTTTCGGCCTTATTGGTTCTTTCTTAAAGATTCGGCCTCCACGTTAGTTTCCTATCGAGTACGAGACCTAGAAATTTCGCATCCTCCTTTAGAGGTAGTGTTTCATTGCAGAGTCTTAAAGAAGAAAAATTAGGAAGTCTATGCTTCTTTGTAAAGAGCACTACTTCAGTATTGGCTGGGTTAACGCCTAGACCCTTTGTAGTAGCCCAATGAGCAAGAGTATCCAATGCTTGTTGCATTATATCTCTTATTGTTGAGATGTACTTGCCGGTCATCACCAGCACAATGTCATCAGCATAGGCCACCGTGGTGCACCCAGACTCCCGCAGAGTTATCAGCACTTCGTTGACTGTTATATTCTAACCCGTCTGACTTATTCCGAAAGCACCAGACTAGATTTTATGAGCTGATCAATCAAGGTCCCGGAGCACCCATCAACATTCAGACGCTAGAGTGCCCCCGTGATCGCAGAAGATTCAACATTGTTGAAAGCACTTTCAATATTTAACAAAGCAGCCAACGTGAGTTCCTTGAATTCAAGGGATCTTTCGATGACCCCTACCAGGGAGCGGAGAGCAGTGTCTACTGATTTAACGTTCGTGTAGGCATGCTGCGAGGGAGAAAGCAGTTTTATATCAATGCTTTGCTTAACATGAATTTCCACAAGTCTTTCTAGTATCTTGAGGAGAAAGAATGTGAGACATATAGGTCTCAAGTCCTTTGGATTGTGGTAGGAGATTTTACCCGCTTTTGGAATGAAAGCCACCTTCGCTACTCTCAATGATGTCCTATAGATGGCTGCGAGCCAATTCAGAATAAGGTCACTGACTTTCTGAATTTCAATGGGATAAATTCCGTTTGGTACAGGTGGTTTATGAGGCTTGAAGCCTTCTATGGACCACAGGAGTATATCCCTGTTTATCAATCTCTCAATGGGGTGCCTAAATTATGTTCATTATTTATTTTTTTTTTATGTGAAAGACTACAGTCTCAGGGAAGACCCTTTATACTGTCGACAATCTATTTTCTTCATATAGAGTGCAATGTCGAACAGCAGCTCTAGTCGGGGAAGGAAGGAACTGCCACAACCTACCCGCGATAGTTTTCAGTCCACCTACTTACAACCATTACTATTGCGACTTTGACATCGGGGCATCGAGAAACAGCTCGCTGGAGTGTTATGCCTCCTGAAACGAGTTGAATCTCATCAACCAACCGATGACATGCGCTTTGGCGGGCGGAGCGGGGAAGAGCTAAGAAGGCTATGACAAGAGGAATCAGGAATGTAAAGAGGGAAGAAGAAAGAAGGAAAGTTATGTAGGTGGGAAATTGGAAAAGGCGAAGGACCGTTGGGCTTGGCCGGGAATCGAACCCGGGACCTCTCGGATAGTAGCTAGACGCCTTACTCCCTAGGCTACCGAGGCCCCCCCTAAGAAGTTGGGTCCTCAAAACCTATTTCTGCAGATGCAGCAAGAGATGTTGAGCCAGGAAAATGGGTATCGAGTAGGAGTTTCAATGACTCCTGTCTGCTTGTTGCAGCAGTTCTTGGCACATTGGGCTTTTCGAGAGAACCTTTCTCATTTTTGCGGCGACCGAAAAACCTGCAAAAGGTCTTCCTGGATTCGCTCTTTGACTTTCGCAGTTCGTATTTGAACTCCCTGAGACGCCCTTTGCAGTTGTAAATGTGTTAAATATAAATAATAATAAATAAAGTTTTAAAACCGATTTCAGGAAAAATCAATCTCGTGATACACAAAAAAGGATTAAATAATTGTTTGTAATTTTTAACAATATTAATCCAATCAGAATGGATTTAGAAAGAAGAATCATCTTTGAAGACGGAGCTAATACCAGCAAGATTTAGTGCATTGAAAGTCAACGACTAAATGGCAATCCGTGTTGTTTTTTTTTCGTTTTTTCGTCTTTTCCATCGTCTGTATGATGAGATTGTCCATATTTTTGAGATATGAATCAATCTCATTGTTGGTTAGATTCCTGATCATTGGAGGTAGGAGTCTGGTATTCTGTATTGCCCTTTACATAGACTTCTCGAATTTTGGCCAGTGCATCTTTGGTATGCAAAAGGATGCACTTCACAATATTCCAGAAGTTCCACGGAATCGTCAGAGACTTGTATTGTTATTTCAAGTCCGTAATGGTCTGGTACTGTCGTTAAGCAGTTTGTCTCGTTCGTATTTATCCCTGGTAGCCCCATCAGAGAATCTAGCAGACATAAATCCAGAAACGACAAAACGCCTGGGCATGACAGTATGTCTGTAGCGAGAAGGTTAATTTTCCGCTGAATACTATTTCGAGCCAACCAGTCATTCAGTTGCTTGCCTCTGGTATTGGCTGTTTGGTCTCCAAATGCCGCATGGCGTGCGTTTAAATCTCCGGCCAATAAGTAAAAATTTTGCTCCGACTCCAGTTGAAGCGTTTGAAAGAGCAAGTTCAATTCCTCTATAAATATCCTGGATTGAGAAGTTTGAGTTGCATACGCGGCAATTATATACAACCTTCTGCCAGTAGACAGAGGGATGTATATAACGTACGCTTCTAGCACCTGAAACCTTTCTTCATCCCTGCTATACACGATTTTATATTTCAGGGAAGTCTTTATTAATATTAGTAGGCCTCCGCCTTGATGGCATTAGGTCTTCTTCTTCTTCTTTATACTCCTTTAATCCCTCATGGGACATAGGTCGATCACGCCTAATTACCACATAATCTCTGTAATCCACTATGTGCTTCTGCTTATTTTAGTTTCACTAGCCAAAACCACATCCGGATTTTGGTTCTGCAAGAGGGTTAGTAGGTTCGCCCTTCTCTCGTTTCGTATCAATGAGTTGACGTTCACCGCAGTGACCTTGGTCGTGTCCTCCCTGCGTGAAGCCATTAAACAGCTTACCCAGAGATGGTTTCTGTCGAAAAGAACGCAGAGTATACTATATCTAAACGAGTTGCATGCTCGCTTAGATTTGCCCTTGTATGGACAAGAGAACCGCCTTAAGGTCACCGTCTCCAGAGCTCGCTGCAGGAGCAGCTTTTGGAGCTTGTTGTTTTGTTGCCTGGGCTCCTGTAGCCATTCCAAGGACAAGGACATTCCAGGAACAACGAAATTTTTGAACATTTGCGTTTTATTCGCTTGTTCAGCCTTCAACTGATCTTTTCGCGCTTTCATGCGTTCCTTGAGCTCTGCATATTTAGGACATCCTCAATAACTAGCAGGATATCCTTTAGATTTGCGGAGAACACAGACCCCCTTGCTTTTGTCCGCAACTTTTTCTTTTCCCAAAGGGGCATTCACCTTAAAATCGAACCGCCCACCTAGGTTTGAACCTGCAACGTTATATTAACGCTGGAACTACGTGCCACGCTCTACCCACTCGCCCACCGGCCTTCTAACAGTTTCACGACAATGATGTAATTTGTTCGGTGCCTATGAAAGGTTCAAAGTGAACTAATTTTAACAGTTTTTTATGGCTAACTTCGAACTCCTTTATCAGAATTTAGAAAAAATTGTACGGGACCACCGTGGCAAACTACCTGTTCAGATCACGCATTTATTTCTTCAGATCACGCATTTATTTTTAAGTCCATCAAAACCTAAATTTTCCAAAAATATTCAAATTCAAGTAATACAATTTTTTACCACAAAACAACTTAGCTTCATTACAGTAAAAATTTATTTTCTTGTTAACGTAGCATTTTTACCACAATACTCTTATCAGTCAGACAGATCATATTACATTAGAACGTAAGAATTTAATTGTTGAATATGCATTTAAGTTTTCTTTAAAGGAAAATATTTTTTGTTGTAAATATTAAATTAGAGAAAAAAAAATATGTTAGCCAGGTAGTATATAAGTCGAATTTTAAATGAATAAAGACCAGTTGACTTTCAACTAGAATCAAGCGTTTTTGGTGTATCACCTAAGACATTTTTTTCCCTTCTCGTGCACTAGTAGTGAACTAGGGCACTATTCTACAGCGCATAGGTTTTGTACCTAGGCGAAAAACCCCAAACAAAAGCGCATAGGTTTGTACCTAGGCGCATTTCCACCATCAACCAAGCGGGGAGAAAAAAGCTTCCCTCGCTATACAAAAACATCTGGTGACCCCGACGTGATTTAGCAGGGGCTAATATCACGATCCACGCAAAATCACAGTCGCTGGAAGCATCGTTAAGGTCACAGCGGACACCTATCCAACACACATACCAGAAGCATAAATTTTATATCCATCTGATCATCGCTTTGAAGTCATGGAACCACTGGCAGAATCACAAGGCAAGGTTGGGGGAGAGATCGAGCAGCTTATATCCAACTACAGGAAGACTCCAACCGAGCGCAGAACTCTGAAATACTGCCAAGACAAACTGCAATGTTTGCAGGCTGCTTGGGAGACATTCCAGCAAACAGATAGCGTGATCAGGAAGCTAGAAGACGTACCATTGAGCCATGCATATTTCAAGAAGGAATATTTCGACGCCATAAAGAAGTTATACCACAAATACTTTGAGATCATCGGTGCCAACATAACCGAGCTCAAAGATGCAGCATCGTCACAACCCCCAGGGCCCATGTTGAACTTGCAATTGGACGACGAGGAAAACGACCATGAAGCTGAAGAAGGTGCTAAGGCATATCAACCATCTAAGGGGGCCATCAAGAAGTTAATCAAAACAGGTCAACCGGCTGTTAATCATACAGCAGCTCCCGAGAGTAATACAGAGAATAATGACCAAATTGTGAAGCTGATAAGGAGGCAAGGGGCGATCATGCAGTCACTTGATCGGCTTCTGACACAAACACTTGCGGACAGACAAGTGCAACCCAAGCAGTACTCGGAGCTACAATTAAAATCAATTGACGGCTATTGGGCTCAGGTTGAGCAGTACCACCAAACTATTTGCGAACTAAGCGATGACCCACAGGCAGTCGGCTATAATATGGAGGCATACCTTCAATTGGAGCAGTTGGTCCAAGCAGGAATATTGCACTTAACACAAAAATTGGAAGTGCAGGATGTACCTTAGCAAGTTACCACGCAGCAATACTCCACTTCAATTAACCAGCCAAGCATGATGCAGCTTCCCAAGATCAGCATCCCGAAATTCGACGGCGATTACCTAAAATGGCGCCAATTTCATGACCTTTTCAACCAAATGGTAAATAACCAGCAGATGGGAGGATGCCAAAAGCTTTGGTACCTTAAGACCAATTTATCTGGGGAAGCAGAGCGTCTCATAAGACATTTTACCATAACCGACGAGAACTACGAGGCTGCATGGGATATGCTAAGAGATCGATACAACAATACCAGATTACTTGTGACCGCACTTCTAAACAAGCTTCTGGCACAGCCGGTGCTCTCTACAGAAAGCGCGGCTGGGATAAAATCCTTACATGATGTAACTCAAGAATGCCTGCTAGGACTTCAAAATTTAAACATATCTACTAATGATTGGGATCCATTATTGGTGCATCTTTTAATCAAAAAGCTCGATAGAAATACTCATAGCCTATACGAGCAATCATTAAAGGAACCCAGGAATCTTCAGCCAGTAAAGGAACTACTGGAGTTCTTAGAGACGAGGTTTCAATCACTGGAGGCTTTAGGTAACAAAGGCAGACACCATGAGGCACACCAAGTGCGGCAGTCGACAGTTAAGGCGCTATCATCAACTTCCAGTGTACCACATAGTTGCAGCATATGCAAGGCCAGCCACCCGTTATATTTCTGCAAGGAGTTCCTCCAATTATCTCCGAACAACAGACTCAATTTAGTAAGAAGAAACAAACTTTGCGTTAATTGCCTCAAACCTGGGCATGCAGCAGCTGTTTGTAGCCTAAGGAGTTGCAAGAAATGCAACAGCAAACACAATTCACTTCTTCATATAGATAGAAACACCAATAGTGTGCCAGCAGTAAAGGATATACCAGTAAACCAATCAACTACTCCAGAGGCAGCAGCTAAGCCAGAAAACAAGGCAGACAATTATTTCACTCTTGCCACACAAAACAATATGAGAGGAAGACGTTATGTCCTATTAGGCACCGCCATGATAAATATCAGCAACGGCAAGGGCCTAACAATATCCTGCAGAGCTATACTAGATTCCGGCTCCCAGGTGAACGTTATTACCGAAAGAGTTTGTAAAAAACTTGGATTAACTCATCGACCGGCAGATACAATTATCGAAGGCATTTGGGAAATGAAGCAGAGAGCTCAAAAAAGAGTAAACATACTGATGCAATCAACAACCTCAGGGTTCTCAAGACGTTTAGAGGCATTAGTGGTACCACAAATTATAGCTCCTCAACCAGCCGAGGAGATAGACACCAGCTTATGGGACATTCCAAAGAACATACCTCTTGCAGATTCTACATTCAACCATCGTGCAGCAATTGACGTATTGGTCGGAGCAGAATTCTACCATGAACTTTTATCTGTCGGCCAAATCACTTTAGGCAAAGGGTTGCCAGTACTACAAAATTCTGTTTTAGGATGGATCGTCGCAGGAAGGATAGATGGAATGACACAACCCAAATCATTTTGCGGAATTGGAGGCAATCATGATATCAACAGCACCATAGAACGATTCTGGAAACTGGAAGAAGTTGACACTTCTCACGCCGCTTTGACACCTGCCGAAAAACGCTGCGAAGAGCACTTCATCCAGACCGTTAAAAGAAGCTCCGAAGGTCGCTTCATAGTAAAGTTACCCTTTAACCAAGATCCAGCGCAGCTGGGTGAATCGATCGACATTGCACTTAGAAGATTCACTTCACTTGAGAAGAAGTTAAGCCGACATGAAGACCTTAAATTGGAATATACGAAGTTCTTGGATGAATACTCTCAACTAGGGCACATGCAAGAAGTGCCTATTAGATCAATCCGTCACCCATACTACTTTCTCCCACACCATTGTGTCTTGAAGCCAGAAAGTAGCACCACCAAACTCAGGGTAGTGTTCGACGCGTCGTGTAAAACATCAACCAATTTATCATTAAACGATGTTTTAGCAACAGGACCTACCATCCAGTCGGAACTCTTCTCTATATTGTTACGGTTCCGACTACCCAGGTTTGTCTTCACGGCAGATGTAGAAAAAATGTTCCGGCAAATCGAGGTGGCTGAGGAGGATCGCAAATACCAACTAATAGCCTGGAGAAAAGATCCTAGCCATTCTATGAAATTCTACCAGCTCAACACTGTTACTTACGGCACAACATCAGCACCATATTTGGCAACGAAGTGTTTACAAAGACTAGGCCAAGATAACGCTGATAGGTTTCCTTTGGGCTCCAAGGCCATACAGAACGACTTCTATGTAGATGACTTGATGACCGGAGCCGACAGCTTATCAATGGCACTCGCCATCCAGGAGGAAGCAATAAAGGTGTTACAACAAGGACAATTTAAACTAAGGAAGTGGTGCGCGAATCACCCACAATTACTAATGGGTATACCATCCAACGATACGGAAGTCCAAATAAATTTCAAGGATGGATCATATGAGGAACAAGTCAAGACGTTGGGCCTAACATGGATGCCTAAATCAGACTCTTTCTGTATAAAGGCAACATGGAACGAAAACGACAATGTCACCAAGAGAATAGTGGCCTCTAACATTGCACACTTATTTGACCCCTTGGGCATAATGGGACCTGTTGTGATTATCGCCAAGTTATTCTTACAACAATTATGGGAATTGAAACTAGACTGGGACGCCGCCATACCTCAAGAGATGCACACCCGATGGATCAGATTCAGAGAAGGTATGAGGAGCCTGAACAACATCAAATTCCCACGACACATATTCAGTCAACAAGTTCCTGACACAATCCAAATGCATGTATTCGCCGACGCATCGGAACGAGCTTACGGTGCAGCAGTTTATCTCAGATCCACATTTGGCACCAACTGTATAAGAGTAGCACTTCTATGTGCTAAATCGAGAGTAGCCCCTGTCAAGAAGATAACTCTTCCTCGTCTTGAGTTGTGTGCTGCGAAACTTGCCTCCGAACTAGCCAAAAGAGTTAAGGAGGATTTAAAATTACAAAACTGCAAGACATTCTACTGGACTGATTCTGAAATTGTCCTCAACTGGTTGAACTCTGCGTCATCATCCTTCCAGAGCTTTGTTGCTAATAGGATAGCAGCAATCCAGGAGTTATCTGAAGCCAATCAATGGCGACATGTAGCCTCAAAGCAGAATCCGGCTGATGTATTATCCAGAGGTCTTGCTCCCGAGAAATTAGCAGGCCACGCGTTATGGTTCCACGGACCACCGTTCCTGCATGGGAAGGAATCCATTTGGCCGGCACAATATGTTCCTGCAGCGAGCGATTTGGAGAAGAAAAAAACAAAGATTACAATCCCAGTAAGCATGGTTGCAGGACTGGTTACCAAAACCATCAACCATCGTAATTCATTTAGCCACATGCAGAGGGTTACGGCTTACGTTCTTAGATTTGTAAAGAACTGTAAGTGCAAAACAGAA
The DNA here is from genome assembly GCA_949987705.1 of Thereva unica. NCBI lineage: Eukaryota > Metazoa > Arthropoda > Insecta > Diptera > Therevidae > Thereva > Thereva unica. The sequence continues at coordinate 195,350,553 of OX465281.1, read as the reverse complement.
CCAGATAGAAGCAAAGGGCAGTTAACTGTAAATGAGCTAGAAGAAGCGCTAATTGTCCTTATTAAGGAAACGCAAGCTGAAACATTCAAGGAGGAGCTTCAGCAATTGAAAAAGTCAGCCATCGTACACAACGCAAGTCCCATCAGCAGCCTCAGCCCATTTATTGATGAGAATGGGATTATACGAGTAGGAGGAAGACTCGAGGAAGCCAACCTACCTTACGATACAAAGCATCCAATGCTATTACCTTACGCACATAGCACCACAAAGATGCTGATGGAACATTTACACCATAAAAATTCACATGCAGGCGCCCAGAACTTACTTGCAATAACACGAGAGAGGTTTTGGCCTTTAAAAGGTAAAACAACTGCAAGATCAACAGTCCAAAACTGCTTGCGATGTTCACGAGCTAAACCAAAATTACTTGCACAGTTTATGGGAAATTTGCCACAAACGCGAGTACAACCCGCAAGACCATTTGTAAACGCTGGCGTGGACTTCTGTGGTCCGTTCTGGATCCACTACAAATTAAGAGGGAAGCGTCCGCATAAATGTTACGTAGCAGTGTTTTGTTGTTTCGCCACCAAAGCTACGCATCTTGAGGTCGTTAGCGATCTAACAACAGCAGCATTTATCGCCGCCCTCCGAAGATTTACCAGTAGACGCGGTAATTGTCGCAATCTATATTGCGACAATGCCACAAATTTCGTAGGAGCAAAAAATCAACTAACGGAGTTACGAGATTCGGTGTATTCCAAGGACTCAGAAGAAAAGATTACCACATTCTGTACAGGAAATGGCATAGATTTTCATTTTATTCCTCCAAGATCACCACATTTTGGCGGATTGTGGGAGGCAGCGGTGAAGTCAGCAAAACATCTGTTAATAAGAACAGTATCAACGGCATCCCTCACATACGAGGAATTGGAGACAGTGATAGTGGAGATTGAGGGGATACTGAACTCTAGACCACTAACCGTACTCTCGGAAAATCCAGACGATCTTTCGGCTCTTACTCCCGGTCACTTCCTCATAGGTGAACCGTTAACAAGTGTTATTGATCCTCAGGCCGAACAAACCAAGATCACTCTGCTACAACGATGGAAGCTAGTAACCCACCTGAAGACACAATTCTGGCATCGGTGGACTAGAGAATACCTTCATGAACTACAACACAGGTATAAATGGAAAAATCGATGCCAAAACGTCCAACCAGGCACCGTGGTTGTGCTCCAAGAAGATAACCTTCCAGTATTAAGCTGGCAACTAGGAAGAATCCTAAAAACCATTAAGGGCCAAGATGGTTTAGTTAGAGTCGCAGACGTAAAGACCGCATCCGGTGTCTTAAGACGCCCAATACATAAACTGGCACCATTGCCAATACCGTCTGAAGTGGACACAGTGACCGTTTCAGATTTGAAGACGGACCAGCAAGACTCATCCCCAATTGGATCAATGGATTCCCGAGCTATTATGGCAGACATTCAGCCAGAACCTATCGCATCTGGTTCTGCTCCACAACATCAGCTAGAACCTCTGGCGAGCGTCTCAGAACATCCATCATCACGACCGAAACGCCGACGGGTTTCAAGGACTGCTCTAACCTTATCATTGTTAGCTTGCTTGATCTTTCCTGTAATGGGCTCCACAAGTCCTGTGGCCATAACTCCATTTGAGAACCAGCCTGGAATTTACTTTGAGGGTATGGGGCCAACCCACTTAATATCACATGAGTGGAACTTAGTCATCTATTATAATATGACGAGTTATTGGCGAGAGTATCATAATATCGGTTACGGGATCGAGAGACTAAAGCACATATGCAGTAGAATGACAGACCAATCGCAATGCAATTCTACAAACTTTCAATTCATAAATGTTTTACAAGGCTTAAAGGATACAAATGAACTGCTTCAATCTCCAACAAATTCAAGGAAGAAAAGAGCCCCACTCGATATTGTCGGGAATATTGCACACTCCTTATTTGGGGTGCTCGACTCCAGCTACGCAGAGGAAATGTCCGAGGTTATAAACAAGGTAGAAGGAAACCAGAAATATCTTCTAGACCTCATCAAAAACCAAACCACGCTGATTGATTCAACGACGAACATAGTTCGAAGATCATACGACGACATCAACCAACAGTTCGAGGAATTCAATCGCTATGTTAACCGCTCCCTCAATACCATTGAGGAAGAATTGAAAGAGCAGCAATTAAAGGAATGGTTGAGCTCAGCCTCTCTTAGTCTGATCCTGATGATATCCAACTACCAAAGAATGCAGAATAGCTTATTGGACCTAATTATCGACACTCACCACGGTAAGATCAACCCTCAATTATTGACACCAAGGCAGCTACAAGAGCAGATAACCATTATCAAGGAGCACTTACCTTCAACAGTTCGTCTACCAGGAAGTCAGAACAACTTATTGCAAGTATACAACCTGATGACAGTACAGGGTCGTTTGGTTAAGGATCACATCATATTCCGAGCGCGACTACCACTATTCACATATGAACAGTATGAATTGCTGCGCATTATTCCATTACCAATTGTAGCTAATGGAAGCTACATAACTATAGAACCCTCAACAAACTACCTCATTATCAACTTACATCGAGATCAATATTACCCGCTATCCGATCAAGAGCTTGCAAGATGCACAAAAATTGATTATTCCAGCTACATGTGTCAACAGCATCATCCTATCTACAGGAAAGCGTCCAACGTTAGTATATGCGAAGTGGAATTCTTAATGCATTCGTCAACGCCTCCAAGTTGTAAATTGGTCCGATCACAGAATCCTCCCAGGTGGATACAACTATTAAATCCAAATGATTGGATTTACAATATGAATGAATCTACCACCATAAATCTCGTATGTGGAAGCGCGGTCTCACAGCAATTACTGAAGGGGCAAGGAATGCTCACGCTACAACCTGGATGCACCATCAAGGACACGGGCACAACAATACAGTCTCACAATCTCTACCCAAGTACCATCAGAACAGCATTCTTGCCGTCACAGAACCTCACGGACATAATCCCATTTTCACAATTAGAAGAACTACTTCAACCGCCCAGAAACCAGCAAACCCTAGAAGAAGACTTCACTAAATTAAAAGAAGACATCAAACAACTTCAAACCGAGGAAGCTAATGGCCTTCAGACGACACCGCATCATGTCCATTATTTTAGTTTAGGGTACTTGACAGTCTTTAGTACCTTAGCTGCAATAGGCTATATAACCTGTAAATATGTCAAGAAAAGGCGTCAGACAAAACCGCGCATCCCAATACCTCTTCCGAGAAGAAGACATTCCTTAGACATCAACACATCCGACTTTAACATCAACCCAGCGCTAGCAGACGATACACCAGTCTAGTTGAATCACAGATGATTCAACGCGGGGGAGGATGTTCAGATCACGCATTTATTTCTTCAGATCACGCATTTATTTTTAAGTCCATCAAAACCTAAATTTTCCAAAAATATTCAAATTCAAGTAATACAATTTTTTACCACAAAACAACTTAGCTTCATTACAGTAAAAATTTATTTTCTTGTTAACGTAGCATTTTTACCACAATACTCTTATCAGTCAGACAGATCATATTACATTAGAACGTAAGAATTTAATTGTTGAATATGCATTTAAGTTTTCTTTAAAGGAAAATATTTTTTGTTGTAAATATTAAATTAGAGAAAAAAAAATATGTTAGCCAGGTAGTATATAAGTCGAATTTTAAATGAATAAAGACCAGTTGACTTTCAACTAGAATCAAGCGTTTTTGGTGTATCACCTAAGACATTTTTTTCCCTTCTCGTGCACTAGTAGTGAACTAGGGCACTATTCTACAGCGCATAGGTTTTGTACCTAGGCGAAAAACCCCAAACAAAAGCGCATAGGTTTGTACCTAGGCGCATTTCCACCATCAACCAAGCGTGGAGAAAAAAGCTTCCCTCGCTATACAAAAACACTACCCTTTCAAACAAACAAAGAAAAAAGTTATTATTTGAACAGGACAAAAAAAAATACCTACACGTCGAATTGATAACCTCCTCTTTTTTTGAAGTCGGTTAAAAATATAAACAATCGAAAAATTGCAAGAAATTTTCTTGTTTAAAAGTATTTCACTGGAAAATATCGGCTGAAGTATGTTTACTGAAAATCGAATAAATAAAAAGATATATTTTTAATTTAAAATTTATATTTACTTCACGATTACAAATCTGAACTTTTTTATCGAAATATCAATAATGCTTGACTCATTTCGCAAGTAATGCAGTTTACGTTTTTGTATCTTGCAATGTAACATCTTTTAATGTTTATTTCGTTATGTTATCTACAATTATGTTCGTCATATTAAATAGCAGCTGTTCCAACCAATCATATGATGCAATTTTATTGATGTTGTTGATGCTACATATTATCAGAAATATGCCTGACTGAGCGACAGAGATTGGCTTGGCGATGACAGATAATAAAATTGCAGATAGAAAACCCAGAAATTTTATGTTTTATAATTTCTTGATAAACTGCAGGTTAACTGGTGGAATAAGGGAAGATTATAAACACTTTATTACGGAATATCTGGATTAAAAAAATGTCATCAAGTTTTTCTCGAATTTAACAAGAATCGGGCTGATTTTCGTTCCCTTGCCTGAAGTCATATCAGCCAGCTCGGCCGCAACTACGAGATAATCATAGATAACTGATAATTCGAATTCCAACTTGCCCCTACTCTATTCCACTCGCTTGTGGATACACAGCTACAAAAACTTCGGCATTCATACTCGACAAGCGCTAAAATTCGGCGAGGGCCCTTCCTGTAGTTCTTTATTCTAAGAGCCTTTTCGCGGGTCAGTGTCAAAGTCTAGTAATAACAAGTCTTTCATCTTCATACAAAAATTTCCGACCGTTGATTGTGTGCGTGCATATATGAACATCACTGCTGAGCAAAACTCAACGCATACTTTGTGAACTCGGCCAGACAAAGCCAGATTCTCTCTTTATGGTAAAGTATACAGAACAGAAAAGGAAAGAAAATTGAATCAGCTGTTTTCTTTCATAAATCAAAACAAACGAGCAAATATGCACCAATACATCCCCATATAAACTCATAAAATTTTCCGACTTATGGTTGTATTCCAGCGCGTATAAAAATGTTGCATTCTCTCTCTGATAGCCTGACATCGTCATTTGAAAAACTTGTGCATGCAGCTGTTCGCCTTTCACTCATTAACCATATGAAGATGAAAGACTTGTTAATTTCTAGACTTTGGTCAGTGTTACTTGGCTCGTACGCCGCAGCATTCGTCAAGTGGTGCTTTTGGCTGGCCGGTGACGGTAAACAGTCGAGGGTAGGGAATGCAATCCCGCGGATCCGCAATCCCGCAATTGCGGGATCCCGCATGAAATTAGCGGGATAACACGTGCGGGATCCGCAAGATTTGCAAGATTTTATTTTTTCCAGCCTAAATTCGCATAACATCATGTATGGCAAGAATGCACGATAATAGGGAATCCCCAAATCGAAGTTATGTACCTGTAAGTCGAGTGACGAGTGAATTTCTCTCTGTACGGGGATATCCCAAATCCAGATAGTTCCCAATAGGGAACTCTTTGTATATTTTGGAAACAATGTGAATCGATGGCTATTGAGGCAAATTACACGGCATAACACTTTCTGCCTTAACAAACCGGTTTGTGCGTGTTATACGAATTACACGATAAACTGACTGTTCTGCATTTTTTCGTGTAACAATTCTATTGTCTATGTAGCTGTGTACAAACTTTCAGTTAAGCTAAGTCATTTTCGTAGACCTCGAGAATGAAATTATGATTGTGTTAGTGTGTTGCTCTGTTGCAGTCGAGAATTTTTTGGGATGCACAAGTAACAAACTTCCCCGCGACCCCTTGCCTCTAAAACCGGTTTATTGGAATTATTGGAAGTGTTGATGGAAGAAATGTTATGCCGTGTAATGAGGCAAATTGGAAGGAATGGTATTGTAAAGTCTCATGAATAAGGAACATGAACTATTTTCCCTTTGTTCATTATCGAGGAAAAATGCTGAAGCAGTTCGTAAAATAGGATGATGTAATAATTATGTATCTACTTTCGGTCGTCCCCCTCCCACCCTCTTCTTTCTAAAACCAGTTTTTGGAAAGTATGGTAAAGCAAAGTGGCCAGTCATCAGCGGAATAGGGGGAATAACATGTAGCATAACATGCACGTGCCGTAACTATTTCGGACTGATGGAAGTGCGATCATAACCTCCTAGCGGTGGCCACTGGTAACTATTCTATGAGAGAGGATAGGCTAATATGATCGGGTGATCTTAATGAGACCCCCTGCCGTCCTTGAACCCAAAAACTGAGGCAGACAATCGCCTTTACGACTTTTGTCTACCTCAGACAGGATGGCATCGCAGACAGAGGATGATTGCTCCTCTGTCAATTTCCCCTCGGGATAGTTGTCCAGGACCACTGCCATGGTGATCCCAGCTAACTTATCTCGGTATGAGGGTTCTTGCAACTCCCCCTTTTTTCTTCTTCTTCTGGGGTCCCTGCCCAGCCGGAGAATCCTCAGACCGCTGCCGTTTTGGCAGTGCGTCAGTTGGGTCCGGCATAGGACATAGCCCCCTAGAAGTTGTAGGAGTTGGTGCTACCAATTTCCCAGGTCCAGAAACGTCTGGCAGTCCAGCGGTCGTCCAGGTCTGCTCCTTGGAGCCCCCCGTTCTGACCACTGTCCTGCCTTGGGTTTGTTGGGAAGGAAGTTCCGCATGTGGGACTCGGGTGTGCTCCGTGGAGCTCCCCAATTCCTCTGCAGCCTTCCTTGCCTTGGCCCTCTTCCTCTTGGCAGCACCGGATTTTTTCTTACTAGGTTGCACGGTCATACCGACAACCTTGGCAGTTATTTCTTCAACAACATTGTCACCAGCTGCCTGGGCCAGTGTTGTTGATTGAGAAGCCGAAGCTTCTGTGCTAGACGAGGTACCTCCAAGGAGTTCCCTCTCCAGCTCTGAGCTGATACTTATTGCATCAGACTCATAACCTCTTTCTTCGTCTGTTTTTATATAAATTTTTTGGTCCATAAGAGTCCCACGAGTACGGCAGGAAAGGGAAGGTCCATCCTAACAGAGCCTCCATATTAGGATAAGGCTATATACAACTGGGTGCGCCCGGTGCCCAGAGGAGATCGTTAGAGACAGTGCAGCACTACCCACTGCCACGCAGCCCTCGACACGATGACATTTACATCTTGGCTTGGTAGGCTTTTAAGGGTCTCCTCCCTACTACCGTCGTTAGTTGGTTATCCAGGGGGCACCACGAGGAGGTGACGGTTCGGTTTTGCCCCCCCTGAAGCCAAGTATCATCATACACTCACTGGCCGCCAACTGGATGGGGCTTGCAGTCCAAGAAATGTGTGAGCACTTATAGTCAATTTGTGTCTGAAGATCTGAACTTCTAGTAAGTCTCCTCAAGCTCCCACTTGAAACTGAAAGCAAGGCGCGAACTAGGCGCGACAACCATGCACACTTGCGTTTACGCTTGTTCGCGGATGTTCACGGCGTAAGCCTGGAGAGACCTTAAGGCGCAAACAGATTGGCGCGGAGGAGGTGACGGCGGCCTGCGAGAGAATTTCCCATACATTTTATTTCTCCGCTCATTGTGTTAACAAATATGGTGGTCCGTGTATTTTAAATGTTTATCAAGTCACCGCCTTCGCCAGCCGCCGCCAATCGGCCAGTTTTCTTTGAGGCCATGAACATTTTTTGAAGTCCTAATCCCGAGCCTGGATAATGTGTGGCCTTCATCGGCCCGTGCCTGCTGACCTGGTCTGAAAGATCACGGTCTACCGTGACATGTTTTACTTAATTTAACCCAGTTTTTTTTAGCAATCTGTTTCTTTAGGAAAAAAATTACGTGATATGTGACTGGGTGAGATTCGGGTCGACCCCCTCCCCCCTAAACGCCTCACGTAATTAATGAACGACCTCTTATCTAGGATTCCTCTAAATCTTCCTAACGTTAATGATCTGTTAAAGATGATATACAGAGGGAACGAGATATGATTTAAGCATCGTTGCAAAAAACTAGGGGGCAGATTGTCGGGTCCATGATCTTTTTTCGGGTCATGATTGTTTAAACCGGTCAGTATTTCTTCAATCGACAGGGATAGATCATCTATGGGAACTGAAGTGTGTGCATCAGTTGAATCAGTGTGCCTTGGAACAGAGTTGTGACAATACATTTCGCTAAACCTTTCAGCAAACATGTTACAAATTACTTGGGGTATGAGGAGTGTATTCTAATATCCTAGCAGAGTTGATCAAACAAGGAGGCGAATCGCTCTCAGCAGCTTTACACGAATTACTATGCTGCATATGGAGGAACGATAAAATGCCTGAAGAATGGGAGCAAAGCATTATCTGCCCAATACACAAGAAAGGGGACAGATTTAACTGTGGAAACTGTAGAGGCTAATCTCTTTTAAGCACAGTATATAAAATAATGGGCCCTATTCTGATTCTCACTTTGACGGCGAGTGACTACCCAAGACACAATTTTACATTACACTTTTTATTTGAAAATGTGTCTTGGATTGTCACTCGCCGTGAAAGTGAGAATCAGAATAGGGCCAAATGACCAATATAATTAAGGTCACACTGGAACCTTACGCAGAAGCTGCAATAAGTGAATACCAAGCTGGATTCAGAAAGGTCAACAATGGATCAACTTTTCTCAATAAGGCAAATCTTCCGAAAAGGCTACTTTTCATCGACTTCAAACAAGCATACGACAGCATCGACAGGGAAAAAATGTACGCGACAATGCTGGACCTAAACATACCCCTAAAGATAGTGAAACTGACGAAAATGACAATGGAAAATACAAGGTGTACAGTCAGACTACAAGGAGAATTGACGGAGTCCTTTCCAGTCAAGCAAGGCTTAAAGCAGGGCAATGGGCTGGCACTCATGCTATTTAATGTCTGCCTAGAAGGAGTAATTCGCAAAGTTAACATTGATGCGAATGCAACCCTACTTAACAAATCCAAATAGTTAGTCAAGGGTGGAAAGAAGAAGAAGAAACCACAATACCACCTGGGGGGAATATAACTTTGAACGGGTAAACCAATCTAACTACCTGCGGTCCACAGTCAGTGAAGACAACGATGAAACGATAGACGTACAAAGAAGAATAAACGCCGCGAACAGAACATACTTCTCACTACTGCCAGTCATGAAATCCAGAGACATCCACAGAAAAACAAAAATAAGAATCTACAAAACCATCATATGTACAGTAGCTACGTATGGATGTGAAGCATAGAGCATCTCCCAGAAATCCGCCGACAAGATGGATATATTTGAGAGGAAGGTTCTCCGAAGGATATGCGGCCCGATCAATGAAGACGATGCATGGGGAATACGCTACAATCATGAATTGTACGATTTATACAAAGAGTGTAAACTCTCGACACATGCCAAGCTACTGCGTTTTACGTTGGGCCGGTCATGTCCAAAGAATGGATGACTCAAGGATACCAAAAAAAACCTTGTACCTACTACTAGATGACAGAAGACCAGTTGGCAAACCATGGTCAAGGTGGGAAGACAATGTTAAGGTCGATGCAGCAAAATTGCTCAACACAAGAAACTGGAGACAAGTTGCGGAGCAGAAAGACGCCTGGAGGAAGAAGCTGATGAAGGCCAAGGCTCGAATTGGGCTGTAGAGCCATCGAAGTAGAAGAAATTTGTTGTCTCTGTCCATTGTCCCTCCCTGCGACCAAAAAGTGATAGGGCGCAATATGGCATTATGCACCGGGCGCAAAAAAACGAAACACCGGCCCTGGCCTTATACCTCCATCTTTATTGGGAACCACTATTTTTGGTGCGACCAAGGGAATTCGTAGGGCTCGATGATGTCCATTTCCAACATTCTTTCAATTTATTTTTCCAGTATAGCCTTGCGCTGACTGTTCAAGCGATAAGGGGATGTCGAAATTGGCGGGTGGTTGCCAGTATTAATTTTGTGCTCTATTAGTCGTGTGGACGATCCTTGAGTTTAAATATGACTGCGCTTCCTACGAGCACATATTTAATTCTTCCCTTTGAGCTTTTGTTAATGCTGTTGCTTCGTCTGGTCGAAGATTAATACGATCGAAATCAATTGCATCTAGATGGAATGTTCTTAGCTCCATCAAGTCAACTTCGCTTCGCTTTACTTTTCGCACACAATATATTAAAATTATTAAAACTACTTGAAATCATGCGGTCCTAATTAGTAATGAAAATTTAGATTGTTAGGGGTGCTTTGAAAGTCTATTAACAATTCTCCTTAAGTAGAGAAAATTCAACCCTTTGTAGTTATTAAAACTGCACAATTAAAAATTCTTGTACTAAATGAAACTTTATTTTGTTTTTTAGATAACGATCTTGATACAAATTTATCTGAATCACAAACGTCACATCATGCAAGGCCGCATATATTTCAACATCAAACATCTGTAAATAGTACTGCCTCTGTACAAACGGTGCTACATCAAACAGTACAAAATCCTCCCAACTCTCATACAACGAGTTTCATCAACAGCAATCAACAAAATAAATCTGGTAGTGTTAATTCACTTAGTAATCCTGTGATTCCAACGAACATAACTAATGGAAACGAAGATCACTTAAATATTGGCGATGTAGCTGATTTGCTACATCCTCAGCATGCCATCATAACAGGTAAAGGGGTTTAAATAAATAAACTATTAATAAAAATTACATAATTACTTTCTTACTCAGGAGGAAGATCCAGAGATGGTTGTCCTTTAATCATTTTTCCCGATAATAACAATTTTCAAACTTTGGAGGATGCCGACTATCAAAAATTAATTTTATATTTAACTTCAGTGCCATCGTAATTATGTGTTTTTAAAAATGATTTAATTGAAAGTGATTAATGTATTTTTTAGCATGCAAGATGCGGATTTGGGCTTCCAGCTTATTATAGATCGACGGAAAGACAAGTGGACTTCCGTTAAAGCAGTTTTATTAAAAATATCAGTAAGTGTATTTTTATATTGTTATGCAATATATAACGAAATAGTGCACGTTGATAGAGGATTGGGTTAAGGGGCGTTATCATTTTAAATGGGTCGGATGCTATCGGTGAAATATCTGTCTGGCCATGTAGGGCTGCGGTATCATCTCCATGGCCTAGGACTTTCTCAGGAGGCAGAACGCCGACTTTGAATGGAAGGCGACGCGATTTCTACACATGTTCTCTGTGAATGCGCTGGGCTAATATGGCTTTTTTATGTGGCAGTCTGAGAAGTGGGTTGGTGGGGATTGAAAGTAGGTCATTTATAGAGATAAGAAATCGGGCCGGTCATCGCCGGCGGATAATGTGGGTATGATAGGTACCAGTGCCCACCCGGAAAATTCTGGGCTGGTAAAATAACCACCCAGAATTTGAGAATAAATGAGCTTGTCACATGAAGAATCCCCCTGGTTCCAGCCCATATTCGCTGAATCTCGCACAATAAAAAAACGTGGTCTGCATTATCCTGGATATCTAGTCATACTTAATCATAACGCTGAGCTATGGTACTTGAAACGATGAAGGTGTTTCCTAGATCCTGCATTTCCAAGACCTGCGTGAGGTCGTAACTCGCTCACTCACTACTCACTCGTTAACCATCTGTCTTCGTTTGTAATAAATCCGAGGGTACACCGATTTTTAACAGACTTGGCTCACTTGCCTTGTCATTACGTTACAGACACACAGTGTGTTATCTGACTTTCGCACTGACTCTGTCTCCCCTCTAACATATTCTGGATCATGAGAGACGTAGTTACGTAAACAAAACGTACGTTTTTCGCGCGTTGGCAGGCGTTGAAAATTTGATTGGGCCATCACCTAAAAGTTGGTCTACTTCCAACTTTTCCTCATTGTCGTATTCACCATAGTCTCAAATACCCGAACGCAAGCCACAAAAGAGACACATGCACTTGTCGCTTAAATTTTTTGGTTATTTGTAAAAGACTAAACGGAACCCAAGCTTGCAACTGTCTGTCAACGCAAATTCGACGCATACACCGCAGACACTGCACACACGCACGTATCCGTTTCTAGCGTTAGCCTGCATACGGCCCTCCATTTTCTGCGGTTAGCCCTCTTTCTTACTGCTGCCCTTACTGGAACTGCGTAAAGCGAGATTAAGCCAACCACCCTCCCCAACAGGAGGCGACGGATAGGAGTGGGCCTCCACGTTGGGCAGCATTCTCGGAAATGCCACCCAAATAGCGGAGGCTTTATCCGCCCGCCATGCCCTCCAATTGTGTTTAAAGGACCCCGCAAACTTCTTATGGAAAAACGGTCTCCGTCAAATCACTTGATATTGTGATATTTAGATTCTTCGTACCTTTCTGATTAAAAGTCATCACGGGCACGAAGCACACGAAACCTGAAATTTTTAGTCCAATATGCCCTTTGAAAATTTCGACTTCGGCTGAAAATCAATTTTTTTCGATGTAGGTTTTTGCCTCTTTTTTTATTAGGCGAACAAAGATGCTAATAAATCAGCCTTGGATTTGCTGTCTGTTATCACCTTGTGGATAAATGAAGGGGTTGTGGATGTAGCGAAATTCTTTTTGATGGAGCTTACCAAGGACCAGAAGTTTTTGCTACTAGAGGTTGAATTAAGGACTTCTTAATTTGTTGTCGAATGAAGTTTCGACTTTCCTGATGGTGGCTTTACAGGAATTTCTTACTTGTATATATTCTAACTGGAGCGATTCTCTCGTGAAACGTTTGTACGCTCGAAAGGTTGCTTCTTCTGTTTTTATGTCGTTCATACACTCCCCATTAAACCATCTGTTGGGCCTAGGTTTCCCAATTGGCTTTCCCATAATGCCATACAGTTCTCCTAACTGGTTTGGGAGGGGTGTGCAATTTGAATGGGAAGCTAGCGCTGACTAGGCAGTGAACCGTATTGCCGAGAGGTTAATGAACTTCAACGGCATAACATTTCTTATTAATTTGATTTTGGCGTCGAGAATGAGATTGGACATATTCGGAATTTGCAACAACGGTGGAAGTACAGATCATCCAGCACCCAAGCTCCCATTGAATTCTGGGTGATTTGGGATTTTAAACGAACGGAGTGGCATTTTCCTTATCGAATGTACTTTCGTAGTGGGATTTGAGACTCTCACTGCCCATGGAAAAGGCGGTTTTGAGATTCCCTATTGTTTTAGCGTACGCCATACTATTGGTTTATGGGTGCAGTGTGACCCACCGAGTTCCAGCTAGCAATAATAATAAAAGAAACAGTTATATTCACTTAGATTATCATTAGAAATCTTTCTGTCAAGCTTCGATTTAAAAGCCACATATGTTCATCTAAACTGAACTTTCTAAAGAAATGTTTGCGTTTAAGTGTGTTTTATTATTTATGTTTTTTTTTTGTTAATTCAAATTAATCCAAATTAAACCAGTATACTCTAATATAAAATCTTGTAGGTATATTTTCCGGGTATTATTCATGTTGTGTATGTATTGAGGCCATCAGGATTTTTCCAAAAAGCCATTTCAGAAGTAAGTAAACTGCCATTATAGAAAGTCAGTTCAGCATGTTTAAAAATATAACCTTACAGGTTAGTTCTAAATTTATAAAAGAAGAATATCGTTTTCGCCTAGTCATTTGCTCATCTATAGAAGAATTACATGAACACATAGATAAGTCACAACTAAGTCAAGATATGGGTGGTACTCTTGTGTACTCTCATCACGAATGGATACAGCAAAGAATAGTAAATATATACATAGTTTTTAATCTTAGTTTTTTTCTTAACTAAATCAATATTTTAGTCTCTAGAAAAATTTTCAAGCCTAACACATCAAGTTTCAGCCGATCTTGATATATTTATTCGAGCTATTCATGACACGGAATTTCCAAATTCTGTTGATGCCACACAAAAATTGTTAGATCATCAAGGAGCAGAGTATGAACGACTTAAGGTTAAATAAAATAATAATATAATCAATTAATTTATTCATAATTAAAAATATTAAAATATTTTTAGGATGAAATCTTATCAGCAGCAAAACATGGAGAGAGTCTTCTAAATAATATAAAATCAAATGATGAAATTAAGGAATTTTCGGAACGTACCGGCAATGTCAGTTCTATTGAGCGGTAGGTTGCTTTTTTTGCTTCATTTAAACGTTATCTTTAGCTCTGCACTGGTTTGGTGTTTTCCATTCGATTAATCGATTCATTTATTAAATATTGTAAAGCTTCTTAGCCTTTCGCCGCAAAATGCATGTTAAATAATTTCCGGTAAGAGAGTTAATGATTTTTTAATATTGGAAAGGCGAATTTAAATATTTGAAAAACAAGTATGTGCAGTTTTTTTTTCTTGAACCTTCGAGTGGTTTTAAAACCCGCTTTAATTTATATTTATTAGGGGCGAGCGTATCATTATTTTTTTTAATATAAGAAAAAGTGCAACGTTAAAAAGTATTGTTATGAAATATACATATGCACTTTTCAAGTTTTGTCATTGAAAGGTGAAAACGAAACGAAGTAATGATCAGCTAATTTTTTCGAAAACTATTTACCTTAAGACTAGTGAATATTATTTCCCTGAGAGGTTTTAGATTCAAAATTCGTTTACATTCCGCGGAGGTTCTCCGGAAAATTTCTTACATTAAGATGTTCAATCTAATAAAATAGGTTCTTTTGTTGCTCTGCGACTTCTTTCGATGAAGTAAGCCATACTATTATTTTGGCTGGATTTATTTCTCGCTTTTCTTTTTTAAATAAAAAATGAAAAAATCGAATATTTTCTGTAAACAGAATTTCAGTTACCAATTGGACTTCTCTATAGCTTGGCCTTCGAATTAATATTGCCTATGGTTATGACAGAAACAATGAATTTTGCTGCATTAGCTTTCGCCAGTGTTGAGTGTTCTTTAATTTTTAGCTTAGTGTTCTAATTGCCCACAATACGTTAGTACTACTAGAATAAACCTTTAATACTCTGCTAAATACTACTCTTTCACAAAAACTACATTATTGAATTTTGGAGCAGTATACTTTATGTATTAGGTTGATGCAAAAGTTCGTAAAATCGGCGGCTTTCAAATATTGCTTAGTAATGCCACTAAAGCTAATATTACGGTTAAAGGTTATAGTCTGATATATCAGAGTCCTGGGGCCCTATTCTCTATTACAATACTTAAATGCTTTTCACTTGAAACTGTTATTGGAAACTAAAATGCTTCCCTATTACAATTATTGCTTCCTCTAGTAGAAATGTCCCCGAAAGAAAAGAAAATAAGTGCAAGAGGTTTCAATTGTGTCGCCTATACCTAATCTATATCTATAAAAATCTCGTGTCACAATGTTTCCCTTTTTTGGAATTTTGACTATGATACCTTCCGTCCAATCCTTCGAAAAGGTTCAGGTGTTCCATGCTTTTTCCAGGATTGTCTGTAAGGCATCTGCTATGACGCTTGAGTCAACTTTCAACAGTTCTGGCGGGATGCCAAATTTTCCAGCTGCTTTACCATTAGCCATTGCATGAATTGCGGTTACTATTTCTGTTTTGGATGGTTTACGGGTGGTGAGTCGTATTGGCTGTGCATTATTGCTGCTTTCTTGAGGTTCCTGTGCAAATGAACCATATAAGGCGGCGAAGAAGTAATCTCTCCCATCTTTGAAGTTGTTCCACATCGCTGCGCAGCAGCCTTCCACCCGTACTCTCAACGGCATGCTTTTTAGTAGAGTGCTTTCCAGAGAGCTATTTAATAATTTGGTACAGCACTTTACTGTTGTCTGTGTTTGCCGCTTTTTCTGCGAGCTCGTTTATCTTCTGGCTTTTATCAAACCGGACGCTTCATTTTACCTTCCGGTGTAATTGGGAGTATTCCCATTCAAGTTGTAGAAATTTTTCCGGGTCGCTTATAGAATTCGCTTATTTTTTAGGGCCCTCCTGCGTTCTATTTGTCTAATGTTGCTGGTTTCTTTGGATATCACCGACGATTGTTTCCGTTGCTTTTATAATAGCGCCCTTTGTATTACTCACAGCTCTTCAATGTTATTTTCGCCAGAAACTCTTTGCTGACTTAAGGTTTGTTGTAGTTTCCCAGCAAATTCTCGCCTTTTAATGCTTTCCCGCAGAAAGTCTACGTTTAACCGTCTACGGTTTATGGCATCGCGTTGACCGTTTCTGATCGTGGCAATTTTAAGGCGAATAGTTGCTACTGTCAAATGGTGGTCACTTCCAGTGTTACTCGTTCTAGCATCGGGCGATACCCAGGTATTTTTGTGTATCTTTTTGGGGCAAAAGTAAGTTTCACCTACCATGAGTTGGTGGGAACTGCAAAAGACAATGAAAAGCTCACCGTTGCTGTTAGTGATCTGGCCAATGCTTTGATTTCCTATTGTGTGTTCAAGGCAGGTGTTGTTGGGGCCGATCTGTGCGTTTAGGACATCTATTAAAACAATGATGTCTCCCCTATAGAATTCTTCCTTGATGTCGTCGTCTGCATCTTCAGTTGAAGCATAGCATTGGGCTAGCGTAGTACTTCTTAGTCTGGTACGCAGGCGCATGGTAATAATCCTCTCAGAAACTGGTAACCAGCTAATGA
Organism: Thereva unica; assembly: GCA_949987705.1. Classification (NCBI taxonomy): domain Eukaryota; kingdom Metazoa; phylum Arthropoda; class Insecta; order Diptera; family Therevidae; genus Thereva; species Thereva unica. Next base: position 195,333,888 of record OX465281.1, on the reverse strand, counting down.
GGTTGGACCTGGCTTCTTTTCTGGTTTGTTTCTCCTAGAATATAAGAAGGACTCATCGTTTGGGCAAATATGTTCCCCCGCATCTGGTCTCGCTGAGTCCCATGATCTTTATTTTATATCGATTTATCTCGTTAAGGACTTCATCCAGCCGTCCATCAGCAAGCAGTGTTCTCACATTCTATGATACGATTCGTGTCCTGTTTCTAACCCTCAGCCCAATCGACTTAAAACTCTGTTTTGTGATGCAGAAAGCTCGCTATTCGCCAATTGTGGCACCGCGGGGAGGTGGGATTAGGACTTGCAAACAGAGCTGCTAGGTGTTTGTTTGCAGTGGATCCTCTCAGCTTTTGACAGAAGTGACAAATCGGGTTCCACTACTTTCTGCGGTCTTTGTTAGCCATTCGCGCATAAAAATATACATTTTCGTCTTATTTTAAGGTTTTTATCGAAATTCATAATTAAAACATCGGCGTCACGTAAATCGTAGCTCTGATATAACTAGCAACTTTGAGGAAATACCTCAAAACGTCGTCAAGTGTCAATATCTCGAAAACTAAGCGTGATATCGAAGAATTTTATTTCACAGTTTCTTCTTATTTTGTGGTGGTTCATCAAAATCCATCGTCAAAAAGTGGGCCACGGAAACAGTAGAGGTGTCTATATAAAAGAGGAGACAAAAAAATTGGACCCAAATATGGTCCGGCAACATCCGTATTATTCCTCTTTCAGCTATTCTCAAGTGAAATTTGTTGACGGAATTCGGTCCTCATATTTTGCATAATTAACTACCTCTAGCGCCCAATTGGTTTCTAATTAGAACAAGAATAGAATAGTCTCTCGCAGTCAGTATTTCCGAGTTCCTACAACATTCAGTAGTTTAAACCTAGGGTTCATCGCCATCTTCTTCAATAACCCCCCGGACCCTCACATCCCTTAATTTATTCTCCCCGGACTAAGCTTACTGCTAGACATGTCGGAGGGTGATTCCTTAGCTTAGCACTACCTTTTACTTCGATCAGGTATTTAGTGCGATAAGACACAGTTTATATAAGTATGAAAATATGGTATAAACAGCATACAAAGTCCATTTTTCAAAATTTTATTTAAAATGAACGCACCAACTTATGCATCAATCCAATACAACAAAATAGTGAAAAGTGGTATATTACAAGTTGAAGCAGAACTTTCTCCCTCTTTCTATTACTACGTTTCCATGACAGCTTGAGTACTCGAAGGCTTGAAAATCTCAAGAACTCGAGCGCGTATATGCTCTGCCTACTTGAAGCCGCATATTAGCTTGAACTGAGCTTGAGTTCTTTAGCTGTCATTTGAAGTTACTATTATATTTCTTTTATTTCTTCTTTTTATGGTGCTTTTATTTCTTCATAAATATTTTTGTCTCCTCATATTCCCACACATTACCTTTAGACACATTAAATAAAACTTTGACATGCAATATTTCAAATTGCAATTGCAGACAAATTGTGTAGCCCCCGGGTAACTTTCGCAATTTCGAGCACTCAAGCTTTCAAGCTCGGTTTACATGACAAGCACTCGAGCCGATCACAAAAATCTTTTTGATCGACTCCAGTCGAGCTGCTTGCGTTTACATTTGTACTTGAAGTACGCTTCAAGTAAGCTTCAAGCTGTCATGGAAACCCACTATATGTCTAGACTTTTTTGCTTTTTAAACATAACGTTTTCATAATACATTTCCCTAGACTACTTTAATATTTTGTTTATTATCAATTTAATATATTTTATTTATTTTGTTAATTCTTTGTGAAGGATCGTAGTACGGCCTTTGTTCTGTTTTATTGATAGAAAGTAGAAATGTTGGTACATATATATATTTGTTATAATAATTAATTTCTTCATTTCGTTGAAACTCCAATCCATAAAATATTTAGTTGTATATTTTAAAAAATAGTGATAATTTTTAAAAATAAAACAAAAATATTTTATTTAGGCCAAGCAACGAATGCTCAAAAAAACGTATAGAGGGAAATACTTGAAACACAATTTTTGACTTAGCAACTTTGTTTGGACTAGTTAGGAGGTGAACATATCAAAAGTCCGCTCCGTAGCCCTTGAGCCGGGGAGGCAGGGGGGTTTTGAAGGACCATTTTTCGCTTATATCTCGGAACTATGTGTCCTAGCGACATGACCACTTTATACAAAATGAAAGCTGATTAAATTTTCTACAAGTTTGACTTAGTCAAGTATAGTTCGATAGTATATAATACTTTATTTTAATTTTATCTATTTTCTTTCAAATATTAAAGCATTTCAAGTATTGTGCGTGAAATCCGAAGTATTTCTCACCATTCCCAGTCCACGAATTGGCTGAAATATGCACCATTATGTACACATAGTGAGTACCGGACGTCTAAATAGCATAATTATTCGTTTTGGAATATATACTTGTAGACCCGCTAACCAGGCTTCTCATACTTAATTAAAGAAGATCTAAACTATTTTAATGGGAAAATATGTTGCTATATCCATGTTTCTACATATATGAGCATCTATAAGGCATTGGGATAGTTTTATAAATCACAACAATTAAATGAAAACGAAGTTTATTGACATAGGAAAGTGAATTAACATAAAACATTACAACAGTAGACACCATTGAGTCAATTTCTTGCGATCTTGGGGTGGGAGGGACCTTCATCCTCGTCTTTGTTTTCATTTTCTTTTTCTCCAATGTCTTCTTCATCGGACCCGTGTAGAGAAACGGTCAGAGGATCCTCCTGGTCTTCTTCATCTTCGGAGTCAACTTGAATGACCCCATTCAGGCACTTCCCCTGGCAATTTTGGCATGCTGGGGAACATTTGAGGCTTCTTTTTTTGCAGCCACACTTCGCGCTGGCACAGTCTTTCTTACATCGGCAGAAAATCATTTTCAGGATATCCTTCGGTGCAGCTGCTAACTCACTATGCACTGGGACCAGATAGTTGTTCTCAATCTTCCACCTATACATCTGAAGAGGCAGGTCATTTCCCAGTCACAGCTGAACTTGATGGAATGTTCGGAGGGAATGCTGTTTTACTGTTCCTTCGGTTGGAGGAAGACACGAGATATTAGGCTTGATGGTGGCCACCGATTTCAAGAATGACTTGTACCTGTAGGCATTGAGGGAGATATCTTTTGCTGGAGCCACATACCACCTCAAGATACAGGTTTCACCTGCCTTTTGTACTTGGGCGGTGATGGAGGAAGGGTCTGAAAAGACCGCTGCTGTTTTCTAGACCCCTGGTGATTTCAGATACAAATTCGCAAATGCGACCTTGCTTTCTTGAATGCAGAAGATGCTGTGTCGCATCCAGTAAAGGCGTGCAAAAATAGCGCGTCTTTAAAACCTTGTTGCTGAAGCTCTTGAGACGAGAAGAATGAATCCCTTATCTTCCCACGTCCAGGTTTGATGAAAACAATGTCCTTATGCGCATCAGCTTTAGCCATTAAGAGGACTATGAGGTCGACATCTTCACCCACAATGCCGACAGCTGTTGTTTCCGACATTTCCACAGCCGTATCTACGATCAGAACGTCCGCATCACTTTCTGCTTGAAGGGTCTTGATCCCATTGTCCTCAAGCTGGCTTTTGTCTCGGTGTCTTCGGTAAAATGGATGTCAACAGACTTGCTAAGTCGATAGCGCCTTTGATGCTCTGCTACTTTCGCCCTTGAGGTTGATGAGGAATAACCGTCAAAGAATACAGTACATCTCCTTCCGTGGTAGTGCTTTGTAATAAAGTCGATGTATGTAGCTCTCGCAGATTGTCGATATCATTGACACCTCTTTGCAAAATTTTATATTATTGAAGGGAATTTAATGCTCTACAACCGTTTTGGTGGCATTTACTTTTCAGGTGCATTATTGGAGAATTATCCGGTAAAAGGAGCAAAAACGTTTTTTTTTTGCCAAAATTACAGACTTTCAAGAGCAGATATCTCGAAAACTACAAGATATCGAAAAACTTGACTAAGTCAAACTTGTAGAAAATTTAATCAGCTTTCATTTTGTATAAAGTGGTAATGTCGCTAGGACGCATAGTATCAGAGATATAAGCGAAAACCCGAAACATGGGTCCTTCAAACCCCCCTGCCTCCCCGGCTCAAGGGCTACGGACGGGGACTTTTGATATGTTCACCTTCTAACTAGTCCAAACAATTTTGCTAAGTCAAAAATTGTGTTCCAAGCATTCCCCTCTATACCTTTTTTCGTTGCCTGGCCTAATTGTCCAAAGCCCCAAATGTGTAAAATAAACTAACTAAAAATTAAAGCCTGCATGCGCTTTAAATGTTGCGAATAAATAATTGTTTCCACAATATTTTCCACTTAACAATATTATACACACAGTTTTCGAAAACAAAATAAAACATACCAACATATCACATTTCTCAATTTGTTTTTTTGCAACAACTTGACACTTTAACATAAATATAAATATAGAGAAAATTTAACAAAAATCAAACAAAACGTTCATCGCACATCATTCAAATCTAATCTCGCACAAACCACGCTTTTAATCACATATATTCGGTTAACATTTCGCGTTCTCTCACTCTCTCGTTCGCTCGCTCGCTCATGCTCAAATCATTCGCATCCAGTGCAGGGAATTTAAAGCGTGTTAATGTCCATCATCATGATGACTGTCGCGATTATCGCAGACTCCTTGTCCAATTGGAAGAGACCGAGAGGCGTTTCGATGAATTCTGGAAGACACATCAGGCCCGGTTGAGACAATGCTTGGAGCTGAGAAGATTTGAGCAGGATTTCAGAGAATTGCAGGTAAGAGCATCTTGTAATAACCCATGTCTTTAGAACTAGATCTAATAAGCACTATTTAATTTTACAGGCCAATTTTGATGGTCACCTGAAAACAGTCTCGGAAATGACTGAGATTGGAGAGACCGTTACACGTGTCGACACTCTGATTAAGGAAACTAAAGCGTTTCAGAAAATCTGTCAATCCGATATAGAAAGAGCAGAAGAGGTGATATCAGCCGGACAGCAACTTATCGGGATTAGAGGAGCTTATCCTAGGGATGTCGTTCAACCAAAATGTGATGAGCTTCTACGTGTCTGTGATATAATCAATGAAAGATTAACAAGAAGGCTTGAAACTTTAAATAAAAGTCGAGAGCTTATGGAAAGAGTTGAGAAAGTAAATTATATTGTTTATTCAAAATAATTATAATAACTATCTTATCTTATTCCAAAACACAGGCTAACAAATGGTGTGCTAAGGGTGTCGAACTTCTTGCATCTCAACGAATTGAAAAATGTTCAGTATCGGCAGAGATTGCCGAGCAAAGCCTACAAGAGATTCAACAATTTATCGCCACTGCATCAGAATTCAAATTATCTAGTCCGAGAGAGTTTAAAAATGTTTTCCAAGAAAGCACAACGCCCGAAACCAAAGCTTTAGTCAGTCAAGTAAGTCCATTATTTTTTAATCGTTCTTTCATTGATAAGGGCTAGACATTACTCACTCGTTAACTATTGTTGCAGCTGTTCTTAGAAGTTGTTATCAATGTTTTGCATACGTTTGTTTCAATACTAATAGAGCTTTGTTTGGAGGAACGAATTTTAGTAATCAATGGAATATCTAACTGTGAACATTGACACTGATTTTTTCGTTCAATGGTAAAACTGAATGAGATAATTTCGTTTTATTGATGAGTTTGGGACATTTATTTAGTTGGTAATTGTACCTAGTGCATCTTTGGAATATGGCTATACAAGCACAGGTTTAGTATTGGTTTTAGTGATATCCCCTGAAAGGTCTTGTTTAAGTGAATGAAATCGTAAATATTGGGTTGACTGAATAGAATAAATAGTAGTCAAAGTTAATTTGATAAATTATGTTTACTACTCCATAAGGAACAATAAAATTAAAATCATCAAGTGATTATTTCATGATGTTTTAGCATTTTATTAAACATATGTTGTGTTAGTATCCGGATTCTCAAAAGCAGATCAGTGCCGATTTATTTTTATTATGCTTCTTTTAAAAAAAGTTAAACATTCAATAAATATCTTATAAACTGCTTCGAATTGATCCGGTTTGGATTTCTCTTCTTCTTTTGGGCATTAAGTGGTAAAGTTAAATTTAGTCGAGGCATAATCTATGTGAATTGAAACTCATCTCCCTAAGTCTAATTGACTAATCTACGAATATCCATTTTTTGATTTCTTGCATACCAAATATTAACTTGGCCGGTGAATCCGATCTGGTAATTCTAAATCGGTACATCGGTACGTTCATAAACCCCTTCTTTTGACATATCTAAGTATTTACGATTTACGAAGTTAATGACATACTCGGGAGTAACGACGTTATGTTCATGTCGAAATCCTAAGAATGAAGGTCGCTAGTTGAATCTCGAAAGTTGTCACCCACAAGTGTTTAATTTTCTTATTTTTTATCTATATTCTGTTGTGCCTTTTGCGATAATCTGTCTTCTTTCGACTTATAGCTCGACGCGCGTGCATATTTGTTTTATTTTTTTTACGGTTTCCTATTGACTTGCGTAGAAATTATCACTATGATAAATAACGGTGTTGAAACAAGAAACAAAAAACAGACGAAACCGCTCACACCATCTCCCGCAGTCCAAACCTTCTCCAAAGGGAGCCTGGACTTCAAAGATCTGCTAGGTGACCTTTGAAACCGAATGAACTGTCTTCAGGAAGATTTTCAGCGGCAGTTAAAGGAATTACATGTTGCCATTGTCAAGGACGTGCATCAAGATCTGATCAATCCACTTGAATTAAAAGTTCATGGGCAAATCTCCGTGTTACGCTCTACTGTAAACGATATGGAATACCGTATCGATTCGTTGGAAAGTCGTCCTTGCAACTGACGTCGTGCTAAATGGTGCCTCCAAGTCATAGGGGAAAAATCTTGAGAATATTCTCTCAAACCTCTGTGCTTCTCTTGATGTCGCAGTTCCTACTATTAAAAATATCTACCGTATAAAACCGGAGCTAACCTAGCGGAGTAGACACTTCCATCATGGCTTTACAACCGGGATCCGGTCCTGGCCTCTCGCAACTGTGCTCTCCACCGGTTCCGATTCGCAGCCAATGTCATCCTGTTTGGCATCCCTAAGCTCTGAGCGCCCTGGTCTACGCCATCCTTCCAGCGAAGGTCGGGTCTCCCTCGATGTCGAACCACAGAGAACTTTCCGAGCAGGCTCATCTCCCCTCATATGAACTAGAGGCCCTGCACACCGGAGCCTACCAAGTTTTATTTTCTTCACAACATCTTGGTCGCGATACTGCTCGTAGATCTCGTCATTGTAAAGTCTCCGGAATCGTCCTTCCTCATAGACGGGGCAAACAATATTCCGAAGTATTTTCCTTGCGAACACGGCTGAGAAGTTTGAGTGCTTTTTGCTAAGCACCCACGTTTCAGATGGATATGTGAGAACCGGTAAGACCATCGTCTTATATAGTAAAAGTTTAGACGTTATCGTTAGAGTTTTAGCTGTCGTGCGTTTATTTTTGGATCCATGCTATTGTCGGCTGCTACATTGATCCAAGGTAGGTAAATGATTTTACCACTTCAAGCTCGTGTTCCTCTACCTTGATTGTGGAACCAATGTTAGGTTTTCTTGTAGACGAGGCCACCATTTACTTTGTTTTGCTTTCGTTAATGTGTAGTCGCTTGCTCAATCTGAGTGAAAGCTTCTTGTACAGCTGTTGTTGTTCTTCCAATGATGTCAATGTCGCTTGCATAAGCCAGTAATTGGGTTGACTTGTGCCCCTTGATGTCACGCCCGAATCTCGGATCACTTTCTCCAACGCCAGGTTGAAAAGGAAGCGGACCAGACCGGCCCCTTGTCGGAGTCCATTATAGATGTTGACTGGTCTGGACAGTGTTCCGGATACCTTAATGCTGTAAACATACTAAGGGCGAAAATAGTTCCCACAGCGACTGGCAAAAACGAATAGAACACACAGCTTTTCTATGAGTATGAAGGGTGCAGCACAATATGCAGACCACTCGACGACGAGGTCGCCGAGCGTGGCGGCTCAATCAATCCAAGTTCTATTTCGTAGCCGTCGCCCCTCAAAGTTGCCTGCGCGGCGTGACATGGGATTGTGTTGCTATTCTCGTATGTTCCTGTGCGCGTGTGTAGCATTCGGATGTCGAAGATGATTATTCTTGTGTGTGCTTTTTAATTTGTGTGCACCGTCGCCGTCGCCCTTAGTATGTTTACAGCATTACTTGGCTTGTCGCATTGGTCACGGTCAACGTACATAGTTTTGTCAGTTCGTTGGGGATGCCGAATTCTCTCATGGCTTTGTAGAGTTCTACTCTGGCTATGCTATCATAGGCAGCTTTAAAGTCTATGAAGAGGTGTTGAATTGAGTTTTGAAACCCTAGACATTTTTCCATAGCCTGCCTCAAGGTGAAAATCTGATCAGTCGTTGATTTGCCTGGGCTGAAGCCACACTGGTAATGGCCTATGATGTTTCTGGCGTATGGGGCCATCCTGTTTTGTAGGATAGCGGAGAATATCTTATACACAGTATTCAACAACGTTATTATTGCACGCTGTGATATCTCCATTTTTATGTACCGGGCAGAGGATGCCTTTTCCCAGTCTTCTGGCATCACTTCCTGCTCCCATACTCGCACAATTAATTCATGAATCGCTTGGTGTAATATAGGTGCTCCACATTTCACCAGCTCCGCTGCGATGCCGTCTGCACGTGAGGCCTTGTTGTTTTTGAGCCGGCTGATGGCTGCTCTAATTTCTTCTAAGCGATATTGGTGGAGCCTCCGAATCCTCAGTTAGCTCCTCATGTAGCAATTCATGAAAATGCTTTTCCCATTGCTCCAAGATCCCTTTAGGATCGGTGAGCAGATTCCCTTCTTCGTCCTTACAGTATATGCAACGTGATATTCAATCATACTCCTGTTTAAAATCTACGATCTGATATACGTTTACATTGTTCTCCCAACACTTCTCTAAAAGCGGTTTTAGGGAAAATAGTTGGTCTGTTGTAGACATTTTCTTACGGAAACCCGCTTGGTATTCACCCAGTATTTCTTCAGCAATAGGTTCTATCCTTTCAGGATATTGGGCTGCTTTGTTTCAGCCTTGCGGTAGCGATACTGCATTCCATATGCCACATATAAGCCTATGCAGACATTCTACGACTTTGTTATTGCTGTACTTAAGTATCTCAGCAGCAATTTCGTCTCCTCCAAGGGCTTTATTGTTTTTGAGCTTATTTATGGCTTTTTTAACCTCTTCCAAGGTTGGACTCGCTATTATTATATGGTCATCTGCTATGTCTCTTCTTGTTGATGTTGGAACATTTTGGCTAAGCAGGTCTTCAAAGTAGTTTTCCCATTTATTTTGGACTTCCGTTGGGTTACTAATAATACCGCCATTGTCGTCTCTGCACATACTAGTTCTGGGTTTAAATACAGTCAGTACTCGACCTTATATCCTTATACACATGCCTAATGTTTTTGTTGTCACCACAGCGACTGTTCCAATGAAATCAAGAACCTCCTGCCTAAATAGAGCAACTCGATTGTGTAACTGTCTTCCGGAGTCGATGTTTCCGAGCTCATATAACATCTCAGAGTTCAAACGCAAGGTTCATCGGCATTTACTCATGCACCCTCCAGATCCCTAACCTATCCTCTCTACTCTTTCCTTCAGATCAAGCTTACTAATACACATTGCACCATGACTTGAACGACATGACGGACTAGTAATACAAAGAGTTAGTCTTAAGCTTCATCGTATCACAATAAAAGTCATTACAATCAGATGAAATACCTGAATGAGATATTCATAATAGTAACAAACAAATTATATAACATTTTTCTCTAAGTTATGTTTTCACCCAAGTAATTTCCTGTCCAACTAAGCAGAACACGAATGAAAAATAACTTTCAAAATATTTGGAATCCGGTTAACTATTGTTCATCGTGATTGAGATCAATTACCAGAATCTTCTTAACATTCCGGACTTAAATAAAAATGGGTAGTTAATAATTATAATCAAGCATAAGACTCTTAATTTGCGGAAAGTCTTGTGTGGTTAATATGGGTGAAATCATAAAAAAATGTTCTGTTGATGTACTCAAGTGGCAGATTGCTGACCCCTTGAAAATCTTGAGTAAGAAAGTCAAAAATATTAATCTGAACGGTTGAAGAGCGATTGAATAGCAACTTTTTACTAATTTGTTAACAAATTTGTTCATAACTGCACGAATACGATGAAGGCAGAATACCAGCATTAATCCAGTTTAACAGAAAAAATCTCAAAACCGGTAATTGAAATATCTCATATAATCCTCACCCATATTCGCCAATATTATCGTAAGCCCCATCTCCGCTGCTCATGGTAAAATATCAAAAAGTGTCGATGCAGATTCTATTTGGGTTATGATAGCGCGTTTTCCGGTTAATTTTCATACTTCATACCGACCAAACTTGGCCTTGCTGACCCAATTGCAGTGAACGCAAAGAAAATTGCATAACAGAACGACAAGTTTCCCGGCGGCGTCCCAGAGAACTCGCCAATGGTGGCTCCAAAAGAATGCCCCAGGAACAAGTTCTACCTGAAAATTTACCGGTGCATCAACAGACTGGAGAGTTCGATTCTAGTTTGATAATCTTGAACCTGACCACCATCGGGGTGCACCTTTGAAACGCTTCACGTGATCCCCAGACCGTGGCACCTTCGAACCTCGTTAAGCAATTCCGCGTGTTTCCTCTGCAAAGATTTGCAAAATTATGGAATTGTTGTCTGCGGTGAGGCTCGAGGCGAGTACACGCTTGGGAACGTTAAAATGCCGCATTAAATGCATTAAATTTTAATTGGATGCAATGGAGGAGAATGCGAAAATTGTAAATTCTAAGTAATTTCTTATTTTCCATTAGATGTTATGTCAGTAAATTAAAATTTTAGTAGGTAGTTAAAAATGTTACGGAATGGTTAAACTAGCGGGAGACATTGAAGGTGCTCACAAATTCTGTAATATTATCGCAAAATTCTGCATGTTCGCATTTTTTAACAGTAATTTAAATTTGTGTTATTTATGGTAATTTCTGTTTCCAGACGAATAATTTATAGGGTCGCTAGCTTCTTTAAATTAGTTGCATAATGCATTATTTAAGAATGCTGTTAAAATTTAAAAAACTTTACTTAACTATCCCAAGGACCATATTCCATTGTTAGGATTTCAATATTTAGTATTCAATAAAGACTGACTTTTTTATACGAAAAAGCCAAGCTCAAGAGTAACCCTTTATACTACCAGTTCGTCGTTCAGGTCATGATGCAATGCCAGTAGTAGGCTTGGTTTGAAGGATAGAGGAGAAAGGAAAGGTTAGAGGTGGTCTGGAGAGTGTAGAAGAAAATGCCGGTGAATCTCACGTTTGAACTCTAAGGTCTTGTACGGTTTCGGAAATACTGACTGCGGAAGATTATTCCGCAGTCGAGTTGTTCTATTCATAAACGAGCTTCTAGACCGTATTGTGCGTAAACGGGGAAGCTTTAGGGTATGGGGGTGAGCCGAGCGGGCTGGCCTTGTGTTGCGGAAAAAATATTGCCGTGCAGGCAGGAGGTCTTGATTTCAGTGGGACAGTCGCTGTGGTAATAGGCATAAAGTATAGAGAGGGCTGCTACATTCCAACGGTGGTTTAAGGTGTCTCTATGGAGGCGCGAAAGGGGTCATCACCAATGAGTTTGAGAGCACGATTTTGCACCTTGTCGAGGCAGGCTGAATGTAGGATTTGTAGATTGTAGCCAGGGCGGCTGTCTTGTGGAGGATCTTGCATCTTTTGAGAAACCAAGGTATTGGAAGGCTTGTTTGGTGGTTTGGAATATGTGATCATTCTATCGCAGATCCTCTTTTAAAGTTACCCATAGGATGTTGAGAGTTGAGTCAGCCGCTAGATTCTCTTCACCCACTGAGGCAGGTCATAGGAGGAAGGTCGGTACAATTTTTGTTGGAGATCAGACAGTACTTCATTTTGGTGGCGTTAAATTCAACACGATTCATGTTACTCACCCCAAATAAGAATTGATTTGATATCCCGGTTGATCGAAGTGGGCATCAGTTCACGGTGGTAAAAACAAATCCTGGCACGTGTTTGTATTATATTGTAGAGAAATGTAAAGTACCGTCATCAGCGAAGCAGTGAAGTTGGTTGGAGGGGATTGAGAGCAGATTATTAATAAATATTAGGAAAAGTGCGCGTGATAGAATTGACCTTTGGGGAACTCCGGTCGAAATGGCGTGGGGGATGGATTCGGCCCATCCAATACTGCTTTGATTGAATGGCCAGAAATAAAGCTCTCAATGCAGTTCCTTATAACTGAGTTTATACCAAGAGCTTGCAGTTTGGTCAACAGAGCAGGGTGCCATACTATGTCAAAAGCCTTTGAGATATCTAGAACAAACAGATCAGACTCACCAAAGCTGTGAATGCTTAAACACACAAGCAGATCGCTAGTAGACTGTTTTGGTCTTACGCCGTATTGCCTGTCGTGTATGATTTGTTTGGATTCTAGATATTTTATCAGCGTTCTATTGATTATTTTCTCTCTGGTTTTGGAGAGAACAGAAGTAATTGCTATTGGGCGGTAGTTTAAGGGGTCGCTGGCTTCACCTTTTTTTGGGATTGGATGAACAAGAGCTAGTTTCCAAGAGTCGGGATATATTCCGGAGAAGTAAGGCAGGGCAAAAAGTTTGCGCAGGGGTTTAGCCAAAGGTGAGGTACATGTTTTACGTACCATAAAGGGGGATTCTGTTGGGGCAGTGGATTTGTTGATGTCGACTTTGAGGCACCTGAATATCTCGCGAGTCCTGTTGTGGGTTTGACCCTTTCGGTCCACACGATCAACTTCCCAGCATGATGAATGCTGAATATTATGAAAGTATAGTTCGTTTATTATTGAACAGTAATAACAACGAATTGTAAGAAAAAATCACATCAAATTCTTACGCCTGGTTCTTCATACTAATACAACTCCTATACTGAACAACAACAATTTTGTGATATCAAATAATATGTAAACATTAAAAAACTTAAAAATAATAATAGTTTTAGTACTAGTGCGAAATTGGTTAGTAGCAAAATTGGTGCCAAAGTAATCCTTAGAGGAGCTAATTTAATTAACGATTAGTGGTAAATCCACAATATTTTTTAGACAATTTTTTTTCCTGAACGTACGTAAGCAAACAAACATTTCTTTCTTGGTTCGTTTGCGCCACTTGAGCTGTTTGACTTATTGGACTTGATCGTAGAGGCCAAATTGTTCAGTAACTACTGGAAATTCCAAGGTGAGCTTAAATTTCCATAAACTGGTGGGACGCGGAAAACAATTCCCAGCCCAAAAAGTACTAACCTGTGGTTTGATAAATTTGTTGTGTTTGTAAAAGGTAACGTAAGTTTTGCACTGTTTTTAAAGAGTGCTAGAATTTTGACAGATGACGTCTTGATGGGAAGCTTTCGCTCTGCTGAAACCAGAAAAGGTGATGTCATTTAGAATGGGTTTCACTCCAATGAGTTTATTAAATATTAGCAAAACTAATCAATTTAAGGTCCTTGTGACCCTTAGCCGAAGTCGGCCCATTTAAACAAAAAAGTGAATGTTATGAAATTTTCTTCAGAGCATGTTTTCGTTAATATACTTCGATCTGTAACTCGAAAAAGTCATTTTTTGTTAGGGCGATATCATGCAGGTTCAAAAGTCAGGAACGTCGTTTAAACTTAAAAACGGCTCGACCGGATTTTAAGAGATTATACATCCGTTGATATTCGGCAATAGTCGCCTCAACGACTTCTGCATCATATTTGGTTCGGGCGATATAGTACCGGTACAAAAACCACATAATGTTGTTTAAACAAAAAAAAAACGGCTCGACCGAATTTTATAAAAAAAAAATTCCAGATCATATTTTCGTTTACGCTTCGAAGGACACCGCAACGAAGTCGATATCGTGCAGGAAAAAAGACCTACTTACACACACATACTTCTTCTCAATGTTTTGCTTAAAATGCTGTTGGGACCTTGAAAAATGAAAATACGTTGAAAATTACGATTTCAATTTAAAGTTGAAAATCGAGAAAGCGTTTCCAAGATGGCTGCCGATTTCAGAAGTTGTGTCCCGCTGAGCCCACGACTTGGTAGCAAAATCATGGAAGACATATACTAGACTAGACTAAAAAGTATAAAATAAAAATAAATAGGTAGTTTAAAAAAAACTAAAAGATACGTTTTTATTTTAAAATGAACCAAAAAGTAAAAACTAATTTTCAATGTAAAGTTTTTATTGCTGCAGGGCGGAAATGGAAAAGTTCCGAGTATTAATAAATTAAGAATATAGGTAAAGAGCGCTCCACGATTTTTTACATTTAAGTAAGTAGCTGCTGCAATAAAATTTTTACATTTAAAATAATTATTTTGTGCTTTTTGGTTCATTTTAAAATAAAAACGTATCTTTTAGTTCTTTTAAACTATTTATTTTTCTTTCAGTTGAGTTTCAATGTCATTCAAATGTTCTTGATATCATGATTTGTTATAATTTAATATAAAATCAGCTCCCATTTGGGACAACTTTGCAGTTTTGTTATTTCAACGTGTAATATAAACCTATTTGCATATACATACAATTATTTAATTCTAATAGAATTTTAAAACTAAAAAAAATCTTCATTTACTTTGGTAAAGTCCATGCCCTAGCACTATGTAGAACCAATTTTAGGTATTCAATCACCGCAGAACAAATCTTACCTAATCATTGCTAACTTTTTGTTGACATATTGCTTTCGATTGGAAGAAATTTTCCATTAGGTAAATAAATTTCACAAAAAAACCCCACTCGAAAACCCTCACAAACATTTTATATTCTGACTGCGTTTATCATCCAAAAATCATAATAAACAAGCTTTCTCCCATTTCCTTCCATACAAAAACAACGACCACTTTTCCAATTCTCATCTCCGCATCTTATTTTTTTTCCTTTATTTTAAGTCGAATTCAATTAATGCATTTTAATTCTTCGATTCCTCCACGTGAAGATGCGAGCGCTTTATTATTTCCCATTGCAAATTTCTGAAGTCTACCCACGCCACGCCATAGGAATGGACTTTCACTTTCGCCAAAATGGCAATTCGCGAGATTTCGGGACCCGTTTTCGAATTCTTTGCATGCATGAATCTCTTTTATGTGACTTCCGTCTAGCGACTACTGTCGACGCCAGTCAGTAAGGCTCCTGACCTTTATCACCTATGTCCACCTGGTTATCGCTGACGATAATCGTCATTAAAATGTTTTCGCATTGAAGCAAGAAAATATCGTGAGGATGGTAATCATTGGAAACTCGAATGTCAAGACCGAAGGTGATGAATTTTCCACATTGTTCCCAGTCAATGGGAAGATGTTTCCATGGATAGAAAAGTGAAAATGATCATCTCTGCTATGGGAACCTGTACCCCAGCAGTTGGTTTTCCTGCATGACATCGGATGTTTGTTTTTTAACATTGCTGTGGAGTTCATGTTTTGCAGCATTGCTTCAGGTGACATTAGTGAAAAGTATTTCCTTATGGATGGCTTTTCTTTTGGGGTTTTTGTTACTTCTTATTGTATCTGTTCACCAAAAGCGATACCTCTTCAGCGGAATTCATGGTGCATATGAGGAAATTGTAGTTTATTTCAAGATGTTTATCTAGTATGACAATAATTTGGTGTTTACGTGCTGGAGTTATCATTTTTGATCTTGGTGCTTTACGTAAATTATATGTTATGAATGGCAGTAGAGAAATATTTTTACAATAAGAAGACACTTAGTTGTATTTTGTATGCCAGATGACTGCAGTTTTGAATTCACTATGAATTTTCATTTAAATATTAGGTGCACTGGCAGTTAATTTCTTTCAAGCGGTCAAAGGTTATGTCTCAAACTGCTGTTCAAATTCTGCATTTGAAGAAGAAACATCACAAACGGGCACAAATGCGTCCTGGACTTGCAAATTTGTAATCAATTTATTTATATAAACTGTCAATTTTAGTGCAATAGTAAGTACTATTGATCAGGGCTACGGAGTTGGAGTCGCAAGGAATTTTCTAGTTATTGTAGTCGAAGTCGGAAAAAATATCAAAAAATTTGTCGACTTCCACTCCTTTTACAAATTATATTTTGCAGTTTTTAACTTCCCAGTATAGGGAAGTTGTAATCGGTCCTAAAATCGAAATCAAAATTTACAACGTATTTTCATTGTTCAAAGTCCTAATAGCATTTTAAGCAAAAATTTGGGAAGAAGTATGTGTGTGTCTGCGTACGTATATGGTTATTTTTTTCTGCACAATATCGCGCGAATCATCAAATATAACGACTGCGTTGAGGTGTCGTTCGAAGCGTATTAACGAAAATATGATCTGAAAAGATTTTCATAAAATTCGGTTGAGCCGTTTTCTTGTTTAAACGATGTTCGTGATTTTTGTACCTGCACGATACCGCGAGACTGAAAAACTATATCGACTTCTTTGAGGTGCCGTAAGAAGAATATTAACGAAAAAATGCTCTGGAAAAAAATTCATAACTTTCGGTCGGGCCTTTTTTTTGTTTAAATGGAAAAACTTCGGCTGTCAGAAGGACCTTAAATTGATAAGTTTTGCTAATATCTAATAAACTTGATGGAGTGAGACTCGATCTAAACGAAGTGATCTTTTTCGGATTCTGCACAGCGATAGCTTTCCAAACAAAACATCACTTGTCAACTTGTCAAAATCCGACACTTTTAAAAACCGTGCAAAAATTACGTTACCCTTTACAAACATCACGAATTTTTCAAATATTGGATCACCACTTTTTTGACGGGGAACTGTTTTCTACGCTCTACAGCTGCAGGAAATTGCGGCTTATCTCGGAATTTCCAACAGTTACCGAATAATTTGTTCTTTTTGTTCAAGTCTGACAAGTACTTTGCATTGATTAGTTTTGCTAATATCTTCGGAAACCTTTAGAAGTTCCAAATGAAGTCATTCACTTCCCAGTTTATTAGCGGCGCTTCAACACGCTCAATACGGATTCGAGCACCCGCTTTAGTGTAACAATCGAAGTACGAAGGAAATTTTTATTTGCTAACGTTCGGGAAAAACAAATCTCTCTAGAAAAATCTTATGGATTTACCACAATTACAGTTATTTGAACTAGCTTCTCTCAGGATTGCTTTGTCACCAGTTCTAATACTAGTCAATCTCCCACTAGTGCTAAACGTATTACTATTTTGTAAGAAGTCAGTTTTTCCGTCTACGTTCATCATACTGGGGAGTTGATCGTGTAGATCGAAAGGGTCAAACCCACATTCCAACTATGTACTTTTTCTTCAATTTCAACCAAAAAAAATTTACTCTCTCATTTGATACCCATCTCGAAAAATGGTAATCCGCCCGCTTGAGATGACCGCCATGGACCAAACGATATATTGAGTATACTATATTGCCTATGGTGTTCTACTTATCATACCCTTTCATTTGATACCCATGACGAAGGGGTTGTGTAGAATATTTCAATCCGCCCTCCTGAGACTGCCGCCATGGATCTAAAGGCATATTGAGTATACCAATTCTTGCATTGTCATCGGAGCTAAAGCTGTATGCAAAATTTCAGCATGATAGGATATCCGGAAGTATTTGAAATATCGATTGCAAAATTTGGTCCTTGAAGAAAACGTTAATCCGTCCTCTTGAGACGGCCCCAAGGATCTAACGGTGTAGTGAGTATTCCATATTACATTGTCATCGGAGCTGAAGCTGTGTGCACAATTTCAAGGTGATCGGGTAACCAGAAGTGTACAAAAAATCTGGGAAAACCCCCAGCCGTCCGGACGAAAGCAAAAAGGTATTTAGTTGAAGAAGACCAGACTTGACTAGCGATCATAAGCTCTCCGATAAACTTTCTCCCTCTAAGTCAGATCAAAATAGGACATTCACAGACAATATGTATGGAAGTCTCGTTGCCGTCCATGCAGAGTCGTATGGCCGTCAGAGAACACACCAACCGCTGGACCGGTCCGGTCTTGAGTTTATGTCCGCATTCGAATATAATGAAAATTTTTAGCAATCTAGTAAAAATATTTCAATAATAACATTAAATTTCACTTATGTTTAACATTCTTCGGCAGTTTATAAAAAAATACTGCACTTGGTCTCTGTTAAGGTCCTAAACAGTTTATGTGTCTGAACGTGATTTATTTTATATTCATTAAAAAGCTAACATAATTTTTTTCTTTTCAGGTATTACAAAGAATCGATGATGTATCGCTTATGTGCGATAAGAGAATAGCGAGCTTAAAGAAGCTCACATTAAAACCACCTAGACCAGTGCAAACTGTTACACCGGAACCAGCTGTGCCATTGCAACCTCCTGGAGGAGCGCCACACTTATTGCGAAGAAGAGCACACAGCAAGGTAAGTGCTTTCTTTAGGTATTCCTAATTATAAATAAGCATTTTAAAATGTATTGAAAATAAGGTACAGTTGTACCTCGATTATGCGTACCTCGTTTAATCGGGACCTTATTTTTCTCTTTTAACCGTGTTATCCGGGGTCACTCTGATATCCGTGTTTCACTCTAATTTCCGTGGAAATATTTGTCAGAACATGTTTTTACGTGATATAGTCCAGTCAAATGGTGGTTTTTTCGAAGCATAATTGTTGAAGTTTTTTTCTCAGCAGTTTTAAATGTTAGGTACTGAATCCAAATTTCAAGTTTTCTGCCTTGTAGGAGGTCGGCTTCACAGCCAAAAACGCAACGTAGCGAAAGCGTAGAAAATCGCCCACATACTACAACTCGAAAAACATACACCTTATACTACGTGAAAGTACATTAAATTTCCTACAAGAAAATTGCGAAAAATGGGCTCTGTGCCCAAATGAACTCTTTCACCATGCCCCGATCTCAGGCGCCTTCACGTCAGTGCTTGAGGCCTACGAAATTCCTTCCATTTCTTCAAATCGGCAAAAATACGGTTCTCGCAAATTGATAAATGTCCTATCTTCCATAGGGTTTTGTCGTCGTACAATGAAAAAACTCGATCTTAAGTGTGCCGAATATTGTGTGTGTCCTTCAAGCACTTATTCAGATTGTTTATGACAACATACTCTGGATGGACGAAATGCATTCTATACAATGCCCCTCTCGGGGAATACGACACAATATACATATCATGATTGTCTGCCGTTAAAAAGACACACGTTTTGGGACAGCGTTCGTCACGTTCTATCAAACTCGCTCTAGAGTGCAAGATGTGATAGCGAGTGGTATCACGCAGCCACCAGCATTGAAAATAATATGAAAGGCCACGCTTGCCACAGCGATCGGAGAACACATGTTATTTTTCCGAGCTCTTGGTAAGGTGCTAGTGGAGTCCCTAGATTTTTCCCCAACGGTCAAATTCGATGTTGAGTAACTTTTGTAGAATGGGGATCGAAGCGAGCTACTGAATGCACATGACTATTATGTTCGATGAGTGGGTACTCGGATCTATGGGTCGGGTGGAATCTTATCCAATCTCACGTGGGGAGAGGAGGACGTCTCGCCAAATATCACGCAATTTTTTTCCTCAAGAAACATTGTAAATTTTGTAGAAAACTGGGTGAAATTAAGTAAAACATGTTTCTCCACTAAAGACCCCCATTTACTTAAAGGTGGCCGACAGGCCAGGTCGGCAGGCGTTGCCCGATGAAGGCCACACAATACTCAGTTTGAATGAAGGATGAGGACTTCAGGTATCCGCCTGATAGGCCGTGGCATGTCGGTGACGTCATGATTCCCTACAGGCAGACTGAGGAAGTCGACAGTTTAGCATAGCAGGCTGTTAATTCACAGCTTTTGTGAGTCTGGTCTGGTTGCTCTAGATATCTCAAAGGCTTTTGACAGAGTATGGCACCCTGCTCTGTTGAATAAACTCCGAGCTTTCTTTCAGGCCGTTCAATCAAGGTAGTATTGGACGGCGTCGAATCCAACCCCCACGCCATTTCGGCCGGAGTTCCCCAGGGGTAACTTCTCTCACCCGCACTTTTTCTAATCTTCATTAATGATCTGCTCTTAATCCCCTCCAACCTACTTCACTGCTTCGCTGATGACGGTACTTTGCATTTCTCTTACTCCTTCGACAATATAAGACAAGCACGTGCCAGGCCTTGTCTTTACCACCGTCAACTGATGTCCACTTCGATCAACAATTGGGGCGAAATTAACCGCGTCGAATTCAACGCCACGAAAACGAAGTACTGTCTGATCCCCAAGAAAAGTTGTACCGACCTGCCTCCTATTTCAGTGGATAAAGGGAATCTAACGGCTGACTCAACTCTCAACATCCTAGAGGTAACTTTAACAGAGGATCTGCGATGGAATAATCAAATATTCCAAATCGCCAAGCAAGCCTCCCAATGCTTTGGGTTTCTCAAGAGATGCAAGCTGCTCCTCCAGCCAGCCGCCTTGGCTACAATTTACAAATCCTACATTCAGCCCCGCCTTGAATACAACTCGTATATCTGGGCAGGCTCGCCAAAAACAACCTTGGCTTTTCTCGACAAGGTGCAAAATCGTGCCCTCAAACTCATTGGTGATGGCCCATTTCGCGCCTCTACAGAGACCTTAAGCCACCGTTGCAATGTAGAAACTCTCTCCATAGTTTATCGCTATTACCATGGCGACTGTTCCACTGAAATTCAGGACCTCCTGCCTGCACGGCAATATCTTTCCTGCCACACAAGACTAGCTCGCTCGGCTCACCCTCATACCCTACAGCCACCCCGGTTCGCGCATAATGCGGTCTACAAATTCGTTTATGAATAGATCAACTCAACTGTGGAATAATCTCCCGACATCAGTATTTCCGAACTCGTACAACACTTAAGAGTTCAAACGTGAGGTTCATCGTCATTTTCTTCTACACCCTCCAGACCAACTAAGCTCTTCTTCAAACCAAGCTTACTCTAGTAGTATTCTAGACATTGCACCATGAACTGAACGACATGACGGACTGGTAGTATAACTCCTAAGCTTGGTTTTTTCATATAAAAAAAGGGAGGGGGGGGGGGGGGGGGGGTCGAAAAATCCCAAAAATCGCCGCAAGTAATTTATTTACGTCTGTGCCAACAATGTGAAGGGTTATAATGCAAATTGACGATAATTTAGATATAGAAGAGGAAGACGATCTGGGCGAGCCCCTTGCAGTGACACTGTCTGAAGTAGCTGAGACGACAGAGCCGCATTCATGTAATACTTTGTTGCATCTTTATTAATCAATTTTTCTCCATCATAACCTTAATCATCCTATTACAATTTTTTCATTTGCAGAACAGCAACAACTCCCTGTTCAGCCTGGGCCTTATTATTATTAAATTAAAACACGGTTACTCGGGATTGTCCGAGACCACCCGGTTAAACGAGGCTCAACAGTATTTGTGTAGTTGCACTTTGTTGCTTCTTTTTAAATTTCATTGGACAAAAGAAAATTGTCTAAGCACTTTCTTGAGAAACTTATGGCTAAAGCATGTGAGTGAGTATCCGGCAAATGGTGGTACGAACTCTTAATTTTGTTATGGCAGTAAAAAATCGCAAAATTACTTTTAAATTAGCCGTGAAGTTTCTTGATATCCGAGCGTTAATCGAGAAACGTGACAATATTCAATTAAGTCATTTAACGGCACGTGAACATCATTTCGATAAGTTTGGGCTAACTGGACTAAAAGGCGATTAAATTGTGTCTCATTTTTCATGAAAGAGTAATTATCAGACTTAATACATTCGAAAAAATTTGATGAATAGTTTTTGTTTATTTGTCGGAAACCTTGACTTTCAGCAGTTTGATTTGTGCCAGTTTTTAGAAAACAATTTTTTTGTACGCTTCATGAACAAATTATAAGGTCTTAATATGAAAAGTTCAGGTTTGATCGAAAATTTCATGCATTTTTTCGAATTTTTTATTCTAAATTTATTTTTTCGAGCTAATACTGTCCTTGAAGTCAGGCAATATTCGTAGCCAGTTAAATTTGTAGTTAACATTTGAATGCTAGTCAGAAAGTAGTGTATTCTTTAGCACTATTTTTTTTTTAAAGAAAAAGATACGTTTCATACGAAATCTGAAACATCTACTTCATTCCCTTTATTCCATATTAAGAGTGTGTGCAGTCAATCAATTCTAAGTCGAGTTCATTTCTCTAAAATAAACCGAGTCCCTAGAGTGTAGTGTGCACGAAAAAGAAGATTCTGGGAGTGATGAGAATGTATGCTAGGCTGACGTGCATTGTGGGAATAATATTGTTTGTTGCGGTATTCACTATAGTAGGAGTGATGACTGTGATCCAAGGTCGATGGTGGCCTCATCCCCTATTATTTTGAGAGATGAGTTTTGCGCATTGACCAACCACGCATAGGGCCGTAAACACCAACGAAGATAATCCTTATCCGTGATTTCATCATATATATCAACCTGGGGATACAATTATGACTTTACACTATACTGTTCACGTGTAAAATTTCGAAATTCAAGATATTGAGAGAGTATCAAATAAAAATTTATTATAAATTAAAATGTTTTCTTTTTTTTCTTAAAAGTGCGTTAACAATGTTGGAGTGAACTTTATGCGAGGTTTGCATCGAAGTAGAAGTAACATCTGAAACGTCTATTTCATCCACTTTATTCCATATTTGGAGTTGTAGGTTTGATACCGTTTTATATGGATTGGTTTTGTTCTAAATCTGCCGCATATCTAGGAGTGACCTTTGCACTTTCACAGAAAATTCTCCAAAGGCCTGGGTATTCTAAACAACCACATGGTATTCTATGTTATTTATTAGGGTTTGTCAGTTTTTAAAAACCTGGTTTCCAAACCGGTTTTTGCAAGAAAATTATGCAATTCGAAAACCGGGTTTTCAGTAAAAAAAACACGGTTTTTTACGTTGCACTTCTTCCATTAACTAAAAAAATTAAATAAAGATTTTTCTACAGAGGATGACTGCGATGTTAGAAAAAGTGACGAAGAAGAAAATCAAAACCTGTATCTATTACAGCAATTAATAAGTTCTTCGGATGCCATATTGATGGCGCCACTACTGGCAAATCCATAGTATGTACTTTTAGATAGTAAAATTATGTCAAAAATTCATATCATTCCGACCATTTCCAAGTCACAGTGGTTTTAGTGACGCTACTTTTGTAATTTTCAAAGCAATGGAAAAATCTAAAATTGGTGTGTTGATACAGCATTTCATTTTAATGGAAAAACACCGTTCAAGCAACTGGGTTGAAAGGTGTTACATAGTCCTATTCTGCTCCATCGAAACCAAAGGTAGAGAAGTTGATTTTAAACGCGGTCGCAGAAACAGCGAATATAATAAAGGCTCTGGTCGGCAGCTCCAAAAAAAGAATGAGCAAAATCGTTTTGGAAGAGCGGAAAGTGAAGTTGCGTGATATAGTTCACATCTAGAAGATATCAAAAGGTAGTGCATTCACTACTTTGCTTGAACATTTGTCCATAAGAAAGCTCTGTGCGGTACTCAGTGGTATGCTCATTGTTGACCAAAAACAATAACGTGTTGATTCAGAGCGCAGTTTAAAGCCATTTCAGCTGTTTTGGTTTTTTTTTCATGCGATATGAGAAAGGATGAAATGTGGATCCACCCGAGTTTATTATATATATAAGAAAATCTAATGAATTTAAGATGCTTCTAACCCTTAGTCGAATTCCCTTCATTTAAACAAAAAAGGGCTTGACCGAATGTTATGAAATATTGTTTAGAGCATGGTTGTGTTAATATTCTTCGATCGGCTCCTCAAACAAGTTGATATCATTTTTAGTTTAAACATATTTTAATCGTGCAGATACTATAATCATGTCCGTCGTTGAAACAAAAAAACGGCTCGACCGAATTTTATAAATTTGTTTTCAGATCATACGTTCGTTAATACACTTCGATATCATTTGTGATTCGCGCGATAATGTGCAGGTAAAAAAATCACGTGTGTCGTTTAAGCAAAAAAAAACGACGGCCGAATTTTGTGAAAATCTTTTTTGGATTATATTCCTTATATTCGTTCGGCAGCTCAACGAAGTCGGTATCGTTGTTGGTTCACGCGATATCATGTAGGTAGAAAAATCACCTACGTCGATTAAACAAAAAAAACAGCCCGACCGAATTTTATGAATATCTTTTCAGATTATATAATTTTAGATTTTTCCATTGCTTTTAAAATTACAAAAGTAGCGTCACTAAAACCACTGTGACTTGGAAATGGTCGGAATGGTATGAATTTTTGAAGTGTTGCTCGAAGCGGATTGAGGTGTTGCTCGAAACGTATTGACGGAAATATTTCCGTCAATACGCTTCGAACAACACCTCAACGAAGTCGATATCTTTTTGGGATCACGCGATATGCCCGCATTATTCATAGGTAATTGTTCAAGTTTTCCAATTAATAACAAAAAAATTTTGGAATTTGGTGGTTTGAAACCATGACTTCGACAGTTTTAGATAAGTGGGAGTATTCTGCGTAGATTGCTGCCTTATTCATGAAAATATCGAATAGGGTTACAATAATACATGGTAATATGTAAACTTCTATCAAAAAAATTTCAAAACACCCTAGCGGCTAAACCGTTACAATTCCCCCCTCCCCCCCCCCTCCTACTTTTTTTGTTCGCCTATCCAAGACCTATCCACAGCCAGGCGTTTCGTCATTTTCACTGATACACCCTGTATATAAAAGTCTCGTGTCACAGGGTTTGTTATCGAACTCCTTCGAAAAGGATTGGCCGATTTTTATGAAATATTTGTGCATATTTGGTGGGTCTGAGAATAGTTCGTAGGCTATTCAACCAAAAGAAACAGCTGAAAAATCTAAAAAATTTATAATTTTGGGAACGCCATTTAATGACAATTTCAAATTTACGCAGCGGTCAAACAATAGGTAGGTCATGACACTATTGAAACTAAAGTGAAATACAGTAAGCAATATACTATGCTCAAAATACCGTTAGATGCATGGTGGCCGTCTCAAGAAGGCGGAATACCACTTTCTTCACAACCCCCTCGACATGGGTATCAAATGAAAGGGTATGATAAGTAGAATACAATTAGCAAAATAGTTTACACAATATACTCAATATACACAAAAGACTCAATGGCACAAAAGACCAAACAAAATAGGTCGCAGTGCCCGCCAAGGCGCCCCTCAACAAGAAATAGTATATTATACCGTTAGATCCATGGCGGCCGCCTCAAGACCGAAGGATACATGTTATTTGAGGCAATTCATATGTGTAAAATTCATATCTCGAAAAATGGTTTTTATTGGCTACTATTGACTTATGGGTGCAGCGAGGGGTACCGGGTCCCAGCTAGTGTAGCAGCATAATGGCGCGACTATATCTTGGGCGCCACTTATGCGAGGTATTGCCCCCCTAGCCAGAAGCCCGGAAAAGCATGAACCAAGGAGTCAATACCATACATAAGAAAAAAAAATTTCCAGAACTCATATCCTCCCCAACCGCCGATACTAATGTTAGGGGGATATGCTGCCGGCCACACGGAGTTCACTAGCTCGCCGGAGGGGACGTGGGGTGTGTGGCCGGACCGAAACCTTCATAGTTCAACACTAACCTCTATGTCAGTGCCAGTCCTCTTCAGGTCATTCCAGGTTAACGTTCGCTCAGCCTAGAGCGCCACCGTTGGTTTTCTGGGAAAGAGTGAACCTGCCACAAACACAAAAAATCAAAGAATGAGAGCCCCGGAGAGAAACCCGCCAACCATCCTGGAAAAACTTACAATTTAGGCTATCATGCCTATTCGAAAAACTGGGAACAAAACTAGGATAAATCAATCTATATTTATTAATCGCCAACAACAAGAGTTTTCAACAACTACGAAAATGTGTAATCATACAGTTAAGTTTGAAGAAAAAAAAAACGGAATAAAATGAATTCAGTGATAGTTCGAAATTCTACCACGAAGCAAACTCTCACAAAAAAATTACTGACATTATCAATAAAAACGTCGCCCTGAGCCCAGTACGTTGTCTTTTTACAATTTTAATACAATACTTAACGTAGTTTTTATTGTTATCAAAGTGGACGTGCAAGTTCCAAACAACAAGAAAAGAAATAAAATGTGTTAAAGTACTTCATATGTGGCTAAAATTATTATTGTTGTTCAGTAATATTAGAGTATAATAAAAAGTGATAAATATTAAATAATAACAAAAGGAGTAAAAGTGTAAAAGGACCGTGTGAGAAGGCTCAATAAAATACGGTTGTAAACTCCTGTTAACTTATAAAGTACTATGTGCAAAAACAATAGACTATAACAAAGTATCACAAAAAAAAATCAATAGAAATGGTAATAATAATATGGTAATATAAAACAAAACGCAAATTAATAACGCTCAAGTATACTGAAATATATTATTATTCAATAAGGTTTTTTCTCTTCCTCCCTGATTTATCTTCCAGTTTTTTTTTTCTTTAACCCTGGAGTCCTTCTTTACTGGTCATGTAGCCCCGAAGGAGCCCAGCAGGAGCAATAACGAACGAAATTGTACCCTGAACATGAACAAAAGTGGGTATCGTATGTTTGAGACCTTCGATACAGTGAAATGAACAAAAAGGACAATGATGAGATGACAAATTAAGGAAATATTTCATAAATCAGCCTTCGTTACCTTCTTACTAGGCGATAATAAGAGTTGCTTCCTTGGGAATCCTAGTCTCCTAGAGCCGTGCAAGAGCCAGTAGACCAAGATGCTAGCTCAAACCTCTTGTGACTGGGTGTACTTGTTTGAGTATTTCTTGTCTCAGTCACGCCGCTCTCCATCAAAGTAGCCATTAAAAAGGTGGATTTATCCGCCCTACCACATTGGGGTAGGGGCTCCCACGGGTTTGTTTCGGGACCTCTGGTCACCGCTCTTCAAACTACTAACTACAATAACTTTTACCTTTGTTATTTTTTTGCTTGGCAGGAACCTCTATCTCCACAGTCGAGCTTATATACCATTGGGTAGCACCATCACTTCCTTCTTCCTCTTGAGGGGGTTCTTTCCCGGTTATTCGGGGGGTTGGCACCACAATATCTTCCTCTTCGGAACTGCCTCCAGCACATGCGATTTGTAACTCGTAGCGGCACACCAACTCTCTGAATCAAACCATTTGGCACCTTAAAACCATAAAAATCCTCGCCAAATTTGCTAGTACGCCAAAATTTTTTCCTTCGGATCCTTTTCTAGCCGGCCCGACAATACTCTCGACTCCTTCGGGTTGGTTTGTGGAAGATTCAGATTGGAAGATCACTCCAAAAAAAAACTCTAGAAGCTGACTCCACAAACTGACTGCAAAAAAAAAACTCACTCGCCAATTTTTCTTTTCTGTATTTTTGTTTTTCTTTTCGCCGCCTACTTTTTAGTTCCGAACAACTTCTCAATTTCATTCCCGACAGTGATTTTGAGTCAAGTAATTATTTCAGGATTTTCGAGCAAAAATGACCGTTACACTAGTAAACTACAATAATTCACTCTTTAATTTGTTATAGACAATAATAGTTCACTGTTATGAAGGATATCGATTCCGCCAAATGTGAATGTAATGATCTTTTTCTATTGCAACTTACTTGTTTTAAAGTTATTTCAATTATCGTGGGGTTTTCTCACCAGTTTATCCTAAATGTATATGTACTGAAATAGAATGCTGATATGGTGCTCTGCAATAAATGAATTCCATAGGTACTTTTTAAAAGAATTACAATTTATGTAGTAAAGAATGCTACCAGTTTAAGTAACACTGTGTACCTTAAAGTTAATGGTGATATCAAAAACGAACAATGTGTACAAAACAATAAAACTATGTGCTTTCTACCTTAACCAAATTCCATATCTCATTCTCGCAACACTGGAAAAGGTACAAAACATTTTTTTTATTAAGGTAAAATGTGCCCATAAAATATTTTCACTATACCTTGAACATTATCAAAAATAGTTGAGTAATGAACATTTTTTTACGATTACAATGCAAGTGATCGAACGTACTTATTCTTTATTATGTTACATATCATGCATCACGAAGTGCGAAACTCTTGAATTATTTTTCCTTTTAGGTACTTGCCTTTCACAAAAACCCAGTTTCATCCACATTTCTTCACGAAAACTGGCACGGCAATTCACGACTGTATATTGTATTCCTCTGCTAAAGCACGCTGATTGTCGTCTCACTTTCAATATAAAATCTGCCATGGAAATTAAAATACAGCCGCAGAAGAGTCAACTTTCCATTTGTCCTATCTATTTGAAGAAGCTAAATTATCATGTCTTCTTGACGATCCTACCATGTCTTCTTGACGATCTTCACAAAAACCAGATATTTTGAAGCACATAAAGTCATAGCCGTTGATTTACGTGCATTCTCTGCAATTGAGGAGGATGGATTAGTGACCCCTGGACAGACGATGATAGATGATCTTCTCGATTCATAACTCTTTCGATATTGATCTTGAACATAGAGTCGTCTTCACAATAAACGAAGTTCAAGTTTACGCGGCTAAAATTAACATTCATAACCAGAGAAAACACAGAGCCCCAGAGCGTTGTGAATTATGTTTTGCGGTCTAAACCCAGGTAGTCGACGACTGCCGGAAATTTGGTTTCGCTTTATTAAGACATCACCATCATCAACGTCTGCTTCACTCAACGGAGCCGCGAATCTTGACCATGATCTTCAGAGATCTTCGGCTTTATTCAGATTTTTTTGATCTTAGCTTGAAACAGTTACCGTGGCGCTTGTTATTTTGTGCAAGGTCAGAATTTAAATGAGATCAAGAGCAGAGAAATGCTTGTACCTCATTTGGCTTGCACAAGACGTTGAACTGTGAATCTCTTCGTTTTCAGATTTTCCCTCTTTTTGGGGCCTTCGATCGTGGATCACCTGCTTCGTATTCTGGAAGCGAGATCAGTAGCCCAATGGATGTACACACTTTAAACCTCTGTTTTATATAGTTTTGTTTTTCTACTTTTTCCTGGGAAAAAACTGCGAAAATGAAACCAGAACTTCGGGACATTTTAATTGTGTCTAGATTACACTGTCTAAACTCTAAGTGCAAGCAATTACCTTGCCAATACTTTCGCGTAACTGGAAGCAATAGAGAAATTCTGTGGTGTTATCGGCTAGACTCGGGTCCTGACTGGATTTGATTGATTTCTTATTTCGGAACAATTTCCGTTACACGATCAGTAGATATTGTAGACGATCAGATACTTTGTTAGTCGGGTCTAATGAAAGAGAAATTGAGTCCAGACTTGTTCAAGTAGTAATTGAGAGTAATTATAGCTTGCGCATGTAAGCAAACCGCTAAGTACCCTTAATGTTAACAGCAGAAGCTTGTCGCCTATTCAAATCTAAAGTGCTTATTGTAATTTGCGGGTTCGTTTAAAGATAGTTAAGAGGTTTTTGTTGGCGGTTAACAGATTAACAATTTTATTGTGTTAAATTGTTGCGGTAACGCTTGGGCGATTTTGAAAGTCGAAAATTTGAGGACAATTAAAGTTAATTTCGAAATAAAGGAAGTGTGTCGTGTTTGAAGAATAACATATTGTTAAATAATTGGGGTTTTGAAGGTCATTATAATTTAAACGATTTTTCTATATTTGAATAAAAATAAAGTACAGAATCTTGTTACAGATAAAAATAGCACCTGGTAATGGTAATTTTATTACAGACTAGCAACAACCCGCTTACGTTGAATTAATAAATTCTAATAAATAAACTAATGTGTGCATAGTCCGGGATAAGAAATACCCCTGCAAACATTTTATCGACTCGTCGCTTTAACGACTCGTTTACGAGTCGAGAATCGCTCGCTAAAATGTGGTTGTCTACTCGTCGAATCACTCACCAATAACTTGATTATCCATTTAATCGTAAACGGTAACCTTTACCTGATTTTTTTAAATTGAATATCACTCATTAATATTTAAAAAAATACTTGATATATAATATCCCTTATAAGCACTTGTTTATTTATATTTTTTTTACAATTTCTTCCTGCCCATCAAAGAAAATTAATAAGGAGCTCTTCGATTCGAAGTCGCGACTACGAGTCGTTATAGATTTGTCTCGAAGATTACGCGACTCGTATTCGAGTCGATCTCGACTTGTAATGTGGTCTCGGGACCCCATCTTATCCCGTTGTTTGCCTATGCAAACAAAAACAAATCTGCACCACATGATTTTGGGTATAGAATTTTTCAAACTCCGTGACACAAAAAATTTGAGCAGTTCTGCGCACCTCGTTGCCAAATTTTATAAATAATGTTCTATCATTTCCCCTCTTTTTAGTTAAAACGGCAACAAACACTGAAAAAACTCAACAAAATAATTTGGGAAGGGATGCGCGCATGCCGAATGAATAAAGTTAATTTATCTTTCTATGTGTTGAGCAGAGCTTTTAAATACATGTAAAGCCCCTGCTCAACAAAGGCAGTTTATTCAACATAATAAGCATAATTTTACTTTAATTATGCGAAATATTTCTCATTTCTAAATTTAAAATAATTTAAAAAAAAAATGCTGAAAAAAATTCCTTTGGATAAATGAGCGTTTTCATTCATAAACCGACAGTTCCCCGCAGTCGCAAGCAACACAACCTCCCCGAGCAGAAGCGCGTATGCGACTGGCAGCGGCAGGAAACGTCAACAATCTAGTAATCAAAGTGATAAAAACACAAATTTCGTGTTTTTTAGTAGAAATTACTACAACTTTTTTCTGTAGCATATGTGTAAAATAAATAACCTTAAAATAAAAAAAATATATAAAAACGGGTGTTTTTCAGTCATAATTTGTAAATTTTTTAAATAATCATTGAAGTCCAAAAAAATACACCTCCCTTCAGCAATACGCAGTCGCGACTGATTACATGGCAGCAAGTGATTTGATAGGAGGAGTTTACTGAAGCTTTTGTCTGAGCTTTTAAACATTTTTAAGAGCTTAGCTGGGGAACATGCGCGGGATGTCACGAGGATTGAAAACAACTATACATCAATTTTTTTAGAGTTACCTATTAAAAAATAAGTTGCCTACACTGATAGAAAAATTGTCTTGATTCCAGTAATTCCATAGTCTTCGTTTCGTTGTCTTGAGTAGATACATTTTTCAGTCTAAAATGAGTATCTCAAATCAAGAAATTTTTTTTTCTTCTAGTCAACTTTTGTCTTCATCCAAGACAATAAAACCAAGACTATGAGTATTGCTTATCCGAAAACAATTTCGTTTTCGTTATATCCAAAACATTATTTGTTTGGTTCAAGAAAAAGTCTCTTAAGCTAAGAACTTTTTTTATCAGTGTAATTTTTTTTCTAAAATTCGAGGTTGAATACCACCTACCGGGAAAATTTTGTACTACGTGCACAATAGACACATAGCCAATCATGTTCAGAATACGTCTCGTACGCAGATTTTGACGTTCCCAGGTAATTGGCATCCTGGGGAGGACTTGCTCCATGGCGACTCAACTTTTTTTTTATAAAAGCTCTAAGAAAGGTCATGAATTTTGTAAAATTGGGGCCCACTGTGCACTCCAAAAAGGCATATTATTATTTTATAAATACTGGAACTTTTAGCTAGCGCCCATTTGATACCCAAACCGAGTTGGTTCTAAGGAAAAAAGTAACTCGCCATTTTGTATTGGCCGCCATTTTGCATTTCGAAAAACACCTCATAGCCAATTGTATTCTATTTGTCATACCGTTTTATTTGATACCCATGTTGGGGGTACAATTACGAAAATCGGATGCCATATTGGAGTCACCATTTTGATTTCGGGTGCCATATTGGAGTCACCATTTTGATTTTTTTTACAAAATGGTCAGATTGCATTGGCACGCGAACTATACATACATATGTACAAAGGTTGAAGTTGATCGGTTATATGGAAGGGGGTCAAAATCAAGTTGCAACATTTTTCTACATATGTACATGCATACATACAGAAGAAGCTAATATTCAGGGTATACAATTAGCCTAAAACATGCCCGCAAAAATACTGAATTTTCCAGTGAAAGTGCCATTCCAATCAAATTAGCCGTTTCCGAGATGAGCCCGGACAAACAGACATACAGACAGAATTTTTTTTTGAAAATAGTTGATTTTGTTTTAATATCATGTAAATAATCATATGAACTTAGAAAAACACAATGATTTTGAAATCACAGACAGACACTGCAATTATATTTATATAGATAAAAATTACCTCTACCTGTATGTTTATAGACAATATTGGTAAGAAAATGTTTTCTTTACAGTTAAATGGTTCGCAATTTTCGCGCGTTTTTTGTTTTTTTTTTTTGTTCAAGCTCTTCAGTTTTTTATTGTTTGTAATTTCTTTGGCGACTAGTTAAAACAGAATTAAAAAGAAAATGTTTGTAAGAATGCAAAACCTTGTTTCATATTTTCACTTCAAAAGGCATTCCTACATGTCATTTACATTATTACCTGCAGATTTTAATATATTACAGTTAGAAACAGTTTAGAACTTTCATTTTGTTATTATGTAAAATAGAGCGGGAGCTAGAAGGAAGGTAGTATGCAAAATGTGACGACCGGCATGTTATCAATTAATAATAATACGGCTCTTAGCTGTCACATTTTTCTGTCCAATTTTTTTAATCCGATAGCGCTGATTGTGTTTGGGTGAGCATTTTTCCAACTAAATATTTGTATTATTACTTTCATTAAATTAAAGCTGACGAAGGCTATATTTTGGGAAATCAGTTTATATTGGAGTTCATCAGGAGTTGATTTTTATTTTTGAGTAAAGGTATGGACAAACTTTACATTAAGGTTTCCCAGAGATACAGGGGTTATTTATACACAATCTCCCGATGTGCATTTGAAACATATAATATTGTACTACCTAATCTACTGACACCTTCGCAACCACAGCATTCAGCAGCTAAATGACATCCAAGAAGATGTTTATTTTTATAGGAACCATAGACTAGACCCACGGTTGGCAAACCTCAGCCCACGTAAAGTTTCTATCGGGCCCGCGAGATATTGAGTAGAAATTATAAATAAATATTTTTCGATGTAATTCGTCTAGTTTAAATTAAATATAAAACCCACAAATTAAACGCCCATAATTTAGTACTAATAATAACATCATAGTTACACTATGCATTATTTCTTTTATTACCCTCATGAACAAATAGATTTTATAGTTTTTATAGATTTTAGAAAATTTGTCAGAATCTCCCTCCCATAACACTAACACAATTATAATATCGTTCTCGGGGGTCTGCGAAAAGTATGAGAAGTTTCCCTTCTCATTAGCGTTTTTTTGCATAACTACATAGGCATCCCAATCGTTGCACGAAAAGGAGACAGAAAAATGAATATTTAGTGTAGAATCTACATCATACACAAACCTGTTTGAGTTGAAAATTGAGTGATGGATAGTGTGATCTACTCTATTAAAGCATCTGACACGGGTACGATTATAGAATGAGTTTGTAGGAGGTGCGTCTTTTGAGCCAGTACAATGTCATACTTCAAATGAAGCGAGGTGCCATTGCAATGACAAAATCAAGCAAAATAAGGAAAGAAGGAAAATAAGTAGGTACTAATGAAGCGCTTTTTTACGAGTATGTTTCTAATATGTATTTAACTGCCTCAGAGAAAGTAAGATGCTTCCCAATGTATATTTATATTTTACAATCTCACTTCAGCTAATATCAAGTTGGAAATTTTGCTGTCACAAAAGAAGCAAGAAATGTCTCTCCAGTTCGTGTTTACAATCTAATCTCGCCCAGTCCAAATTAGATATTTTTTTGCTCTAAACTAATTGAAAATAACAAATAATGACTCCACTAAGTGCAATAAAATATCAATATTTTAATAATAGAATCAGCATTATTGCTTTGACAAATAATCATTATACTGTAGCTTCTTTGGTCGATGAAGCGCAAGTTCGAGCAAATTGAACTGAACATTAAAATCAATATCGAACCTCAGTTCGCATACAATTTCCGCATATTCAACTGTGGATAAAACAGACCTCATTTCGCCCAACTGGACTCGAACTGAAGTTAAACGTAACAGCTCGTTCAAAGAGAGTAATGAACTTATGGAATTCCATTCCAGTGAGCTTTTGCACTGAACATAAACTAGGCTTTAGCCAGTGAAGCCACTTACATATGTGGATTGAACTGAACATTATTGAACTGAGATAGATGAAGCCGGTGGCATTAGTCGCCACTATAAGGGTATCTTCTTTCTTCTTCTTCTTCTTTAAACTCCTTTAATCCCTCATGGGACGTAGCGTTGGTTTACAAGCAGAATTCACTAAGTACAATTTTTCAAGTTTTCAGTTTTTTATACTAAAGTAAGTCTTATAATGCCAACTTTATACTGGCAATACCTTATAGCCCGCACACTAATATTGTTAAGGTTTTTAGGGGGTTAGTTTCGGATTTACCTTGTCCATAATGACACAAAACTACCAAATCATTTCTGCCAAAACCCACTAATTCGTTGCGTTTTTTTATTTTAATCTAAAAATCCAGTATTAGAATTAAATAATTATTTCAATTCTTTTGTAAACTAAACTAAGAAATCTAAAAAACAATGTATACTGAGCCGATTACTATTATATGCCATTACAAAATTTTCAGAGACACAAACATCTTAAATATCGCTTTACTAAAAACTATGGTTTTTGACTTAGTGAGTTCTGCTTTTAAACCCACGATAGGGCGGAAACAGTTGCCCTCCAGCGGACTCTGTTTTGCGCGACAGCTCTTAGCTCCGACCAGGATCTCCCAGTTGTTGCGGCTTCTTCTAGTAGGGTTCTTCTCCACGTTGTTCTAGGTCTTCCTACTCGACGGGAACCTTGCGGATTCCAGTCAAGGGCCTGTTTGGCTAGATTTTCGTTTTCGCGTCGCAAGGTGTGGCCAACCCAATTCCATTTCCTTCGCCTGATTTGGTCGTCTATCCTTTCTTGGCCGGCACGGCGCCATAGTTCTTCGTTTGAAATTTTATCTTGCCAGCGGATTTTTAGGATACGACGAAGGCATCTGTTGATGAAGACTTGTAGGCGCCCTGTGATGAATTGGGTGACTTTCCATGTTTCACAACCGTACAAAAGAACTGCCTTAACGTTGGAGTTTAACAGCCGCAATTTGGTGTTAGTTGAGATCTCCGTTGATCTCCATATGTGGGACAGGCATGCATATGCGCCTCGTGCTTTATTTATTCTGGAACTGACATCTTCTCCTGCCCCACCATTTTCGGTAATAATGCTACCGAGGTAGCAGAATTTATTTACCAGTTCCACGTCACGGTTATTCAGCGCTGTTCGTTCAATGGTGTTTGCATTTATCCGCATTTCTTTAGTTTTAGTCGGATTTAGCCTTAAGCCTGCTGGACTACTTTCTGTTGCCAAATTGTTTAACATGTTTTTGAGGTCCTGGTGTCTGTGGGCCAGCAAACAGATATCATCGGCGTAGTCGAGATCCTTAAGGCGGTCTACCAAACCCCATTGTATGCCGCCTGTTCCATTATCTAGAGCGCCGACAGGGATGTCATTTATTACTATAAGAAATAGTAATGGCGAAAGTAGGCATCCTTGTCGTACTCCTGAGCTCACCTCAAAGCTGTCGGATAATTTTCCATTATGGAGAACTCTGCATTTGGAATTGTTATATAGGGCTTTTATCAATTCTATTATTTTATCAGGCAGTCCACGTCGCCGTAGTGCCTGCCAAATGAAGCTCCTATTAACCGAGTCGAACGCTTTCTCATAGTCTACGAAAGCAAGGTAAAGGGGGGATCGGAATTCAGTAGACTGCTCCACTATTATTCTCAAGGTGTTAATATGATCAATACAGGAGCGGCCCTTCCTGAATCCGGCCTGCTGCCTCCTAAGCGTTCGGTCTACTGCCTCACTTATCCTAGATAGTAATATATGGGACAAAATTTTGCCCACTGCAGATAGTAAACAGATGCCTCTCCAATTGTCGCATATTGTTAGGTCTCCCTTTTTTGGTATTTTGACTATGATACCTTCCGTCCAATCCTCCGGAAAGGTACAGGTGTTCCATGCTATTTCTAGGATTGGCTGAAGCGCATCTGCTATGAGGCTTGAGTCGGCTTTCAACAATTCTGGCGGGATGCCATCTTTTCCTGTTGCTTTACCATTGGCCATCGCATGAATTGCGGTTACTATTTCCGTCTTGGATGGGGCCCGAGTGGCGATTCTTATTGGCTGTGCATTGCTGTTGTTTTCCTGAGGTTCCTGTGTAAGTGTACCATTCAGGGCGGCGAAGAAGTAATCTCTCCATTTTTGGAGTTGCTCTTCGTCGCTGCACAGCAGCCTTCCATCCGCACTCTTAACGGCATGCTTTTTAGTAGAGTGCTTTCCCGAGAGCTGTTTAGTGATTTGGTACAGTACCTTACTGTTGCCTGTGTTTGCCGCGTTTTCCGCTTTTTCTGCGAGCTCATTTATCTGCTGCCTTTTATCACGCCGGACACTTCTCTTAACCTCCCGATGTAATTGGGAGTATTCCCGTTCTAATTGGTGACGTCTTTCCGGGTCGTTTATAGAGTTTACGTTATTTTTGAGGGCCCTTCTGCGTTCTATTTTTTGTCAGCTTGTGTCCGAGATCCAGTGTTGCTGGTTTCTTTGGACATAACCGATGCTCATTTCCGCAGCCGTCAATATCGCGCCCTTCGTCGTACTCCACAATTCTTCAATATTTGTGTCGTCAGAAACGATTTGCTGGTTTAATAAGTCTTGTAGGTTTCCAGCAAATTCCCGCTTTTTAACGCTCTCCCGCAGGAGGTCTACGTTAAACCGTCTAAGGGTTCTAGCAGTTTGTTGCACGTTTCTATATTGCGGCGATTTTAAGGCGAATAGTTGCTACAACCAAATGGTGGTCGCTTCCAGTATCCGCTCCCCTGAAACTCCTGACATCCTCAAGAATAGTTCTCCATCTGCGGCTGACGGCCACGTGATCTATCTGATTTCTCGTTCTACCATCGGGCGATACCCAGGTCTCTTTGTGTATCTTCTTGTGACAAAAGTAAGTTCCACCTACCATGAGTTGGTGGGAACTACAAAAGTCAACGAAAAGCTCACCATTGTTATTGGTAACTTGGCTTAGGCCTTGGTTTCCAATTGTGTGTTCAAGGCCGGTGTTGTCACGGCCGATCTGTGCGTTTAAGTCACCCATTAAAACAATGATGTCTCCCCTTGGAATAGAGCGAAAAACCTCATTCAGTCGCATATAGAACTCGTCCTTGATGTCATCTTCTGCCTCTTCAGTTGGAGCATAGCATTGGACTACCGTAGTACTTCTTAGTCTGGTACGCAGGCGCACGGTAATAATCCTCTCAGAAACTGGTGACCAGCTAATGAGGCTGGACCTGGCTTCTTTGGTGAGTATTACGCCAACGCCACTCCTACGTCTTTCAGTTTCGTTTCTACCAGAATATAAGAAGGACTCACCGTTTGGGCAGATATGCTCCCCCGCATCGGGCCATCTGGTCTCGCTAAGTCCCATGATCTTGATTTTATATCGATTCATCTCGTTGAGGACTTCATCCAGCCGTCCCTCAGCCAGCAGTGTTCTCACATTCCATGATCCGATTCGTGGCCTTGTTCGAAAAGCAAAGGTCGTCGTCGTGTTGTCCATCCGGCTCCGAAGCATTGTTTGCCGATTCGTAGCAATGGTGTTTTTTATGGGAGCGGGTTGCTAACCCTCAGCCCAACCGACTTAAAACTCTGTTTTGTGGCGCAGAGAGTTCGCCATTCGCCCGTCTCCCGTTAGCTCCTTCCGAAGAAGTACCCCAGGGGGCACCGCGGGGAGGTGGGATTAGGACTTGCTAAGAGGTCTGCTAGGTGTTCGTCTGCAGTGACTTTTCTCGGGTCTTGACAGAAGTGACAAATCGGGTACCACCACTTTCCGAGGTCTTTGTTAGCCGTTCGCCCCCCATTATTGATGATCTCGCCGGAAACTAATTCAGGAAATATAACTCTTATGTAAAAATATTTTGTATATAAATAACTTTATTTTTATGTAATATGAAGCAATAAGCACAATCTAAGCTAATCTTTTTTCATCTACTAATTAAAAATAATTGACCACAAAACTGTTATGTTTTATTTAATTGAATATTTTTCTCATAGTTATTGCCGTCGCAATAATTTTCTCAGTCCATACAATGATGTAACTTCCATCTATAGAATATGAAAAAATGTACCAGTTTTGTTGCGACAAAAAAGGCTGTTGTTAAAAATAACACTCCTTACCAACATCGGCATCCGAAACTTCTTTTTCTGTTCAATGAACGTGGAACTGAATTGCAGCCAGCAAGAAGAACGTCGATCGACTTTAAACCAGTTTCCACTCTGAAGTGAGTAAGTAAGTCTCTAACTAAGGTGAATATTATCAGTTACAAACGGTAGTACAGTTACAAACTAAACTTACTTGCACTAAATAAAGATGCAAGCTCGTTACCCGATTTGATGTTTTCACAGATAACACTCGTAGGAAGTTATACCGATTGACACGTAAACGGAATTAGTGTCCGTTCACAATGCACGTTCAGGAAGATATATTTTTATAATTTAAAAATGAAACAGTTTTTACGGTGTCTTGTTACTGCTTTACCTGATCATAATAACATGTAACATTAAAAGCCTTTATGGATTTAGTATAAAAAATCCAGTTTTGGTTTGATTACATATTTTGCTTACACTTGTTTGGTCGACAACATCTTTATGATGATTAAAGGACACATATTACCTTATGGCGTGAAATATTTATGAATATTTAAAAATTTCTATTATTTAAAAGTTATTTTAGACCAGTCAATAGAAACAAAAAAGTTGTTGCAAAAGTTAAGAGAAAAATAATATTTTTCATGGATCTTAAGTTTGGCCTGGTTTATTGGTTTTTGCGGAATCAATTTTAGGGATCGGTTTGTGCAGTTCAACAAGGATTTTTTAGTCCAGTCAAAATAGATATTTGACTTTGAGACAAGAAGTCGCTGAAAATTGGTATAGCCCTTAAAACTTCATTATAAATAATACGTTGAGTCTGCCAAGGCGGTAAGAATTTGGTCGCTGCAAGTACTATATATTTGCACGTAAAGATATTCATAAAGCCACCTGGGTATCTCTTGATGCAGCCACTCGCAACCAAATAAACCAATTGTTAATAATTATTGCCTTCTTCCATTTATTTGGCAACCTTACTTTGTTCAATTTTTAATCTAAAATCCGCATCCCACCCGATCTCTGCGGGGGTCCCCAGGGGTCAATTTTATCACCGGCCCTATTTCTCATATTTATAAATGACCTTCTTTCAATCCCCTCCAACCCACTCCTCAGCTTCGCTGACGACGGTACTCTACGTTACTCGTACAGCGTCGATACAAGACAGACTCATGTCAGATCCTGTCTTGATGATCGCGAACTAATGTCCAAGTCGATTAATAACGACATTAAACAGATTCTAAAGTGGGGAGTCAACTCCGACAAAACCAAGTACTGTCTTATCTCCAAAAAGAAGTTCAACACCTCTCCACCTTTGAAAGTGGGTGAAGTTCAACTAATGGCCGACCCATCCTTACACATCTTAGGCGTGACATTAGCCAAAGATTTGCGATGGAATGACCACATATTTCAAATCGCCAAACAAGCATCCCAGTGTTTGGGATTTCTTAAGAGGTGCAAGTTCCTCCTCCAGCCATCGGCCCGTGCTGTTATTTATAAATCCTACATTCGGCCTCTTCTCGAATATAACTCCCTCGTTTGGGGCGGCGCTCCAATAACCACCTTAGCATGGTTAGATAAGGTCCAAAAAAGGGCCCTTAAGTTAATTAATGATGATACCGCTTGCTCCACCATCGACCCCCTGAGCCACCGTAGGAATGTAGCAGCACTGACAAAATTTTATCGCTACTACCACAGTGACTGTTCCTCCGAGTTAAACGCTCTCCTGCCTCCACGGCAATCTTATACCCGCAACACCAAATTAGCCCACTCGTCTCATTCCCTTCACCTGCAACTACCCCTTTCACGCACTCAACAAGATATGAATTCGTTTGTTAATAGAATAACTGTGGAATAATCTCTTGCAGTCGGTATTTCCGAGCTTCTACAACATCCAAGAGTTCAAACGCAGGGTTCATCGCCACCTTCTTCAATACCCCCCGTACCTTTTAACCCTTAACCTATACCCCCCACCCCTCCCCCGTACTAAGCTTACTGCTAGACATTGCACCATGACGTGACAAATGACATGGCGGACTAGTAGTACAAAGGGTGACTCCTGAGCTTAGCACTGCCACATAAAAAAAGGATGCAATATATCTGATATAATGTTGGCTTTGAGCAGCTCAACTGGAACTCCATCTAGGCCTTCTGATTTCTTATTTTTCAGCTTCACCATTGCTATTTTCACATTGCTATATGCTGATTTATATTGCTATTGTTTGCTGCTACTTCTGCTTCCCTAGCAATTTTATTATTTGATCCCTGAGGTCCCTGGTTCGAATACCGGCAACACCACGATGCCTCGCCTTTTCCACTTTCCCCACCTAGATAACTTTCCTTCTTTCTTCTTACCTCTTTATATTCCTGATTCCTGCTGGCATAGCCTTCTCTCTTTCCCCGCTCTACCAAGCGCGCTGTCACCGGTTGGTTGATGAGATTCAACTCGTTTCAGGAGTCATAACACTCCAGCGAGTTGTTTCTCGATGCCCCGATGTCAGAGTCGCGATAGTAATGGTTGGGAGCAAAGTCTAGTAATAACAAGTCTTTCATCTTCATACAAAATTTTCCCCCCGTTAGTTGTGTGCGTGCATATATGAACATCACTGCTGAGCAAAACTCAACGCATACTTCGTGAATTCAGCGAGACAAAGCCAGATTCTCTCTTTACGATAAAGTATGCAGAACAGAAAAGGAAAGACAATTGAATCAGCTGTTTTCTTTCATAAATCAAAACAAACGAGCAAATATGCACCAATACATTAAGTTTATCCCCATATAAACTCATAAAAGTTTCCGCTGTTTAGTTGTGTGCAAACGCGTATAAAAATATTGCACTTTCTCTCTGATAGCCAGACATCGTCATTTGAAGAACTTTTGAATATAGCTGTGCGCCTTCCACTCATTATCTATATGAAGATGAAAGACTTGTTAATTTCTAGACTTTGGTTGGGAGTAGGTGGAATAAAAGTTTCGCGGTTTCACAGTTCGGCCGAATTTTACATATGGAAATCTTTTCAGATCATATTTTCGTTAATACGCTTCGAACTGCACCTCGACTAAGTCGATATCTTTTATGGTTCGCCCGATATCGTGCAGATACAAAAATCACTTATGTCGTTTTAACAAAAAAAAACGGCTCGACCAAATTTTACAAAAATCTTTCAGATCATATTGCTGTTAATACGCTTCGAACAACACCTCAACGAACTCGATATTTATTTTTGTTCGCGCGATATCATGCAGGGAAAATAACCACATACGTACGCACACACATACTTCTTATCAAATTTGAAAAATGAAAATAAGTTAAAAATTTCGATTTGCGGACCGATTACAATAACTTACATATGTGCCGGGTGCGGACTGCGGACCAAAGGTACGCCACTGGGATGTTAAAGAAGATCTTTGAAATCGGAAATCCTGCCTTCTCCGCAATCGAGTTGTTTTCTATTTAAAAACGAAATCCTTGACAGTGGTGTGCGAGAATAGGAGAGTTTTAGGCAGAGTGAATTAGCCGAACAAGCTAATCTTGTGCTGCGTTTATAAAATTATCAGGGTGTGGAATAAAGTTTTGTCAAGGCTGCTACTTGCCTACTATGAATTTGTTTTTTTTATCAAACCACGGTAGGATGAGTCGAGAAGTTGTATTGAAGGAGTGGTCGAAAAAAAATTTCTGCTCGCGAACTGGTAGGGAAAGTGAGGAAAATTCTCGGAAAAACTCGGAAAATTGATATTCCATCAATAACGTGGAAGTGGTTGAAAATTTCGATATAATGTTTAGGAACAACTTGTAGAGCGGGAGAAGCTTCACAAAAAACGTCGTTCCGAAAATTGCGTTGTTTGGGAGATAATGAGCTGTAATTGATATATCCAGATTTCCAGGCGAATAGCTCGAAATATCTGAAAATATACATTGACGCTCGACTAAAATCTTTATAACTCCCTTGTTTTTGGGCGAAGATTCATACACTAAACGGTCAAAGATTCAGTAGGTCACATTTAAACAAAACAGATATAACATTCATTCCCAATTTATCTAGGGCCTAATAGAATCGAGTTTTGCCGTAATAACCGAACTAAAAAGCAACAGGCTCCTGGTAGAATTCCTCTTTCCTCTTCATTCGTCTTGTCTTCATGGGCGTTTATGAGGCTAATGTTATGTAGTCTTGTTTTAACCCGAAGCGTACATATTCTATTATTTACTGGCTTGAAGTCCAGAATTAGTGATTTCATTTTCTTTTCCACTATGAAGGCAACTCCGAACTCTCTTCTTCCTTTCGATGAACCACTGGAGAGTATCGTGTGTGTGCCACTGTGAGTCCATTTGGTTTCCTGTAAATTAGTGATGATGTTGTGTGTTGTTGTATTTTTCCAGTAATAATAAAAGCGAACGCAGAGCATCCGTCCTGTTTAGCGTTCTGACATTCCAAGTTCCAAAATCAAATTCCATATTTCGTTGCCTGGTTCGTTGCCGCTCGCCTTTCACCCTCCTCTCTCAGTTATTCTTGTATACAGGGCCGGTGTTTGACTTTTTTGCGCCCGGTGCAGTATGCCATATTGCGCCCCCATCATTTCTGTTCATTTTTTGATCGTAGTAAAGGACAATGGAAAAACGCACAAACACTCTTTGCAGTTCCATTAATATGTGAAAATGAAGGCACGGAAACACTTTTTAAATTTTTTTTTTGTGGAATTCTAAAATTGCGCCCGGTGCAAATACACCAATTGCACCTATGAAACGCCCTTATCTTTGATCAATCAAGATTTGGTTCGCGATCTTGCTTTTGTGCGGAGTTTGCTTACGCTTCAACTTCACAAAACTCTTCCGCTAATGCTGTTTAATGCTCCATGATATTTTTCTGTTTTCTTCTTCTTTAACTATTTACAGCACAACCATGTACTCAGAAAATTTGTAATACTATATACTCGAATTTCCATAATAGAGATGCCTTCCAAGCCTTCATTTTTCAAGGGATTATAAGTGATCACTGCATGGTATTAGTATAATCTTGCATAGAAAAAACAACGGTCCACCCCTACAGCATACCTGGACATAGAAGGCGCTTTCAATTACTTCAGAACAGAGGCGATCCGGGTGTTTCTCGCCGAATTAGGGATGCCTAATAGTATGACACGTGCCGGCCAAGAAAGGATAGACACCGAAATCAGGCGAACGAAATGGAATTGGATTGGCCACATTGGCCATTGCAGAAGACAATTGAAAAAGGCACAGGCACTCGGTTCAGTTTCTTTAATATATGACAATGAAGGCACGGAAACACTTTTTTAATTTTTTTTTTTTAATTTTAAGTTTTTTTAAAATTTTAATTTTTGAAACTGCGCCCGGTGCAAGTGCACCATTTGCACCTATAAAAGCGCCGCCCCTGCTTGTATAGACAAGAGCATCCACGGGTCACCCGATCTAAAGTCAACATCTTCGAGGAGGTAGGATTCGATTGCATACATATCGGAAGGTCTTAGGTCGTCAAGACTTGAATTTGAATGAATTTTTTTATGGTAATTGCAAATTTCGAATGTTGAATAATTGTTATTGGCCCCTAAACCTAAACCCAACTTCCACCTGCGATAGCCGCTATCGGTTCAATTTATTTTTCCATCTTTTAGAAGAGCTTGTTCGACAATATTCCGCTGTCAAATTGATGTAACGATTTTTTTTGTTCGAACTTTATTTCTATTGGACTAGTTAGTCATGAGTATTTTAGAAATTTTTTCAAAAGCCACTTAAAAGTTTTATGTTATAAGACAGCAAAAAGTAATAAATTGCAGCGCGGCATTTTCGATAAAAGGCAATGCACAAGTGAAATTTTAAATTATCATAACTCCACAAGGGTTGCGAAGACTGCACGTGGGCAATATAGCACAAAGCGAATCTGCAATATAATTAGTTCATTAATAGCCAAAGTTGCTTCAGTATTTCATGTCTTCATTTATGAATTCTTCTCCCAACACGATCAAACATCGCCTTATACTTTTCCCAGAATAAATTCGTATTGGCTTCAATTTAAGCAATGCTATTACATAAACCCTCTGCCAACAATCTTTGAAACTTCATCAATGCTTAACTTTTTAAAAACCATCGCTGAAGTCATTTTCCCATGCCCATTTATAAATCAGAATATGCGTGAGAGATCTTGTTAGCAAATCAAAGGCATTCGCATCATTTAGCAATTCGTAAAATGCAAAAAAGTATATGGTATCTCCGGCACTGAGATGAGAACTGTAACTTTCGCTACACGCATTTAGCGTGCTAAGCCGATCGCAATGAAACTGAAGTGATCTTCAGTGATGCTGGGTAAATTACACGAAAACCAGTCTACTCTATTAGAATGCCACTAAGCAGCAATTATTATGTTACCTGCTGCCATTAAGACGAAAGAAAGTCAACAACAATAACAGCCCTAACACATCTCTGTCAAGACGCGCAAAAAAACTGGCATGTGAGAACTAAGCTAATGTGGAGCAGATCATGACGAATCATGGCGCATTTTTCTTTTCTCAAAACAAAAGTGAAACTAGCCTCATCACAACATGACAACGAACAGAAACAACAGACTTTTTCCTGATCGTCACCGATCGCGGGTTTTTATTTGAGACGACAGTCCCGCGTCAG
The DNA here is from genome assembly GCA_949987705.1 of Thereva unica. Lineage (NCBI taxonomy): Eukaryota > Metazoa > Arthropoda > Insecta > Diptera > Therevidae > Thereva > Thereva unica. The sequence continues at coordinate 195,288,933 of OX465281.1, read as the reverse complement.
CTCGCCCTCTGTTTCAGTTCGGAAATTAGTTCTTCTGCAAAAGTTTTAGATGCTATCACCTAGAAGTGAAAATTTTGCATCAATTCGCCATTGGTGGACAGTTTTGGCGATCACGGAACTATCAATAAGTAACGATCAACCTTCCTTACCGGAGAGTGTCGCTAGATTTACTTTTAAGTATTTTTTCAATTGTCACCGTGACGGATACTGCTACCATTGCTTAGACTGCTGTTTTAGAAAATCCAAGACTCATCTAGTTTCTAGGGATTGTAGTCAAACGAAAACGATGGACTCAGTAGCATAACCAGAAAATTCACTAAAAATCTAGATCTTGACCTATGGACCATGGCTGAAAGATTTAAGAGATCTTTCCTTTCTTAAATAAAGTACCTACATTTTTTTAGGTCATCATTACTAGGTTTGTGAAAATATGTTGTGGTAATGTTTCGAAAATGTTGATAAATATGAAGTTGTGGTCTAAGGTAATCTCTTCCCGTTGGCCTTTCAAATGTAATCACTCATAGAATAGAAATGCTCATACTGCAAGATCACCCAACCGTTCATAGCGATTATAATTTATGCTTGAGGACTTGAGTTACGACATGCACATTATTATAGGTTTGGGTAACCCAACAAGTTTGCATTTCATTAAGAATCTAGGTTAGTATCTCTAAACCGGCTTAGTTCTTATGAAGGAGTCTTAATTGATATTCTGTTATTGCGGTGATTCTTTATAGAATGTTCCTTAGCTGGTTTCTACTGTTATTTGACGTCAACTTTGTGCTAGTTTTCAACATTTTATCTGGAAGAAAATTTATCGATCGTGTAAACTTCGTTAGTGACTTGGTCGTTCGTTTGTTTTAGCGTTTAACAATATTTTTTTACTAAATTGCAACATTGAAATATTTAGTTTTGTTTATCAGGGTCACGGTAGAAGTGCACGTTGTTCTGCTATGAATAAAGACGACTATGTGTGCATGGTATGAAGATCAATTTAGTAAATCTACGTTATTATCAAGAGTTGTTAAAGTTTGAACTTAAGGCACACCTTTTATGTAATAAGCTCAAGCGTTCGTTACTATTGTTTAGGTTCTGACGTAATTGAATTGCGCTTATAGAATTTTATTATATTGGATCTATTCCAGTTTGAGGCTCTAGCTTAAATCTAATTGTATAAAAATCTCGTGTCACAGTGTTTGTTGTCGAACTCCTCCGAAACGGGTTGACCGATTTTTATGAAATTTTTGGTGTATTTGGTAGGTCTGAGAATAGATCGTAGGGTATTTTTTACACCCTCAATCAAAAGGAACAACTGAAAAAACTAAAAAATTCGCTTCAGTTTAGTTTCGATAGCTTGATGGCCTACCTATTGTTTGACAGCTTCGTAATAATGTACAATAAAACTGTCATTAAATTGAATCATTCCATTTAATGACAATTTCAAAGTTCTTTGAGGCACCGATAAAATTTACACCTCGAAAAATATCAAGTCAATCGATGGTTTTTATTGGCTTCTATTGGCTTATGGGTGCAACGAGGCGTACCGGGTCCCAGCTAGTATATACTATATTTAGTTTGACTAGGAGCATACACTGTTGAAATTTTCTGCGAAATATTGAAATGGATTCCATGCAAAATCTTGGATTTTACTTCTTCAAGTTTGTATGATTCTAGATATCAAGTTTATATATATACTAGCATAAAACCCGCGTGCCTTGCAACGCCTTTAAAAACTGTTTATTATGTGCAATGTTTTCCTTAAAAAAACCAACAAAAAAGCCAGCTGTTATTATCCCTAAAAAGGGTTTATTATAGTGCATTTTTTTTAATAAATATGGTAAACAAATTGCTGCGAATATCACCTCTGCCCAACAAATCTGCAAGTTTTGAAGCAGAGATTGGCATGTATATGTCATCAAGAAAAGTGACATTTTAGGGTTTGACGAACGTTCGTTAAGTTTGTTCGCCTATTTACGTGGATGTAAGAAATTATGAAGCAATCACAAATGAATATTAAATAAAGTGAATTTCGAGTCATTCATTTCTACGTGATTATAGGGACGCACTGTCAAAATTTCAGCCCTTCAGCTTCAGAGGTTTGGGTTAACCCCATTTCATCCCCTTTGGGGGTGCATTTCGAGTAATCGCCTCTTAGTGGATGTCCACGTCATTATAGGGATGCACTGTCCAAATTTCAACCCTGTAGCTCCAGTAGTTTGGTAACCCCATTTCACCCCTTTAGGGGATGAATTTCGAAAAATCGCTTCTTAGTAAATGTCCACTTCATCATAAATATGCACTGTCAAAATTTCAGCCGTTTAGCTCCAGCGGTGTGGGTAAACCCCATTTCACCCCCTTAGGGGATAAATTTCGAAAAATCGCTTCTTAGTGGATGTCCACGCCATTATAGGGATGCACTGTCAAAATTTCAGCCCTATAGCTCCAGCGGTGTGGGTAAACCCCATTTCACCCCCTTAGGGGATGAATTTCGAAAAATCGCTTCTTAGTGGATGTCCACGCCATTATAGGGATGCACTGTCAAAATTTCAGCCCTATAGCTTTAGCGGTTTGTAAAAACCCCATTTCACACCCTTAGGGGATGAATTTCGAAAAATCGCTTCTTAGTGGATGTTCACGCCATTATAGGGATGCACTGTCAAAATTTCAGCCCTATAGCTCCAGCGGTGTGGGTAAACCCCATTTCACCCCCTTAGGGGATGAATTTCGAAAAATCGCTTTATAGTGGATGTCCACGCCATTATAGGGATGCACTGTCAAAATTTCAGCCCTATAGCTTTAGCGGTTTGTAAAAACCCCATTTCACACCCTTAGGGGATGAATTTCGAAAAATCGCTCTCTAGTGGATGTCCACGTCATTGTAGGGATGCACTGTTAAAATTTCAACCCTATAGCTCCAGCGGTTTGGATAAACCCTATTTCACCCGCTTAAAGGATGAATTTCGAAAAATCGCTTTATAGTGGATGTCCACGTCATTATAGGGATGCACTGTCACAATTTCAGCCCTATAGCTTTAGCGGTTTGTAAAAACCCCATTGCACACCCTTAGGGGATGAATTTTGAAAAATCGCTCTTTAGTGGATGTCCACGTCATTATAGGGATGCACTGTTAAAATTTCAACCCTATAGCTCCAGCGGTTTGGATAAACCCTATTTCACCCGCTTAAGGGATGAATTTCGAAAAATCGCTTTATAGTGGATGTCCGCTCCATTATAGGGATGCACTGTCCAAATTTCAGCCCTATAGCTTTAGCGGTTTGTAAAAACCCTATTTCACACCCTTAGGGGATGAATTTTGAAAAATCGCTCTTTAGTGGATTACTGGATGTAAACGTCATTATAGGGATGCACTGTCAAAATTTCAGCCCTATAGCTTTAGCGGTTTGTAAAAACCCCATTTCACACCCTTAGGGGATGAATTTCGAAAAATCGCTCTTTAGTGGATGTCCACGTCATTATAGGGATCCACTGTTAAAATTTCAACCCTATAGCTCCAGCGGTTTGGATAAACCCCATTTCACCCCCTTAAGGGATGAATTTCGAAAAATCGCTTTATAGTGGATGTCCACGCCATTATAGGGATGCACTGTCAAAATTTCAGCCCTAGAGCTTTAGCGGTTTGTAAAAACCCCATTTCGCACCCTTAGGGGATGAATTTCGAAAAATCGCTCTTTAGTGGATGTCCACGTCATTATAGGGATCCACTGTTAAAATTTCAACCCTATAGCTCCAGCGTTTGGATAAACCCCATTTCACCCCCTTAAGGGATAAATTTCGAAAAATCGCTTTATAGTGGATGTCCACTCCATTATAGGGATGCACTCTCCAAATTTCAGCCCTATAGCTTTAGCGGTTTGTAAAAACCCTATTTCACACCCTTAGGGGATGAATTTTGAAAAATCGCTCTTTAGTGGATTACTGGATGTAAACGTCATTATAGGGATGCACTGTCAAAATTTCAGCCCTATAGCTTTAGCGGTTTGTAAAAACCCCATTTCACACCCTTAGGGGATGAATTTCGAAAAATCGCTCTTTAGTGGATGTCCACGTCATTATAGGGATCCACTGTTAAAATTTCAACCCTATAGCTCCAGCGGTTTGGATAAACCCCATTTCACCCCCTTAAGGGATGAATTTCGGAAAATCGCTTTATAGTGGATGTCCACGCCATTATAGGGATGCACTGTCAAAATTTCAGCCATATAGCTTTAGCGGTTTGTAAAAACCCCATTTCGCACCCTTAGGGGATGAATTTCGAAAAATCGCTCTTTAGTGGATGTCCACGTCATTATAGGGATCCACTGTTAAAATTTCAACCCTATAGCTCCAGCGGTTTGGATAAACCCCATTTCACCCCCTTAAGGGTTAAATTTCGAAAAATCGCTTTATAGTGGATGTCCACGCCATTATAGGGATGCACTGTCAAAATTTCAGCCCTATAGCTCCAGCGGTTTGGGTAAACCCCATTTCACCCCCTTAGGGGATGAATTTCGAAAAATCGCTTTATAGTGGATGTCCACTCCATTATAGGGATGCACTGTCCAAATTTCAGCCCTATAGCTCCAGCGGTTTGGATAAACCCCATTTCACCCCCTTAGGGGATGAATTTCGAAAAATCGCTTTTTAGTGGATGTCCACGCCATTATAGGGATGCACTGTCAAAATTTCAGCCCTTTAGCTCCAGCGGTTTAGGTTGTGCGTTGTCTGTCAGTCAGTTACTTTTTATACAATAGAAAAAAAAAGTAAAGCTAAAAAATCCCCTTACAACTTATTGAACCCCATTTCACCCCCTTAAACCCTTTTTTCCTCCATAAAAAGTAGCCTATGTCCGTCTCCAAGGTCTAAACTATGTCTGTAGCAAATTTCATCAAAATCGGTTTAGTGGTTTAGGCGTGAAAGCGTAACAGACAGACAGACAGACAGACAGACAGACAGACAGACAGACAGACAGAGTTACTTTCGCATTTATAATATTAGTAAGGATGTTTGCCACCGCCAGTGTAAGATCGATACGAGATCTATTAGATATAGATCGTAAGATTTTTTGTCAGACCACCAATACTTTCTGTGATTTCATTTTGTCCGAAAATTTGTCAAATAACATTCGACATGATACAAAAATGTATAAAAAATGTCGGCTGACTTTAACTTAGTGGAGTACCCATCAGCTGCTCATACAAACATGAAAAAAAAAATATTTTTAGTCATCTCGTTTACCAAGTTTTTTTTTCGTCGTATCGAACGCCTTGTCGTCCATCGAATGCCATGCATGATCGCTTCGATCAAAACGTTGAAAATGAATGGCGAGGTGACGTTTCCCTGTCGGTTACCCGGTTAAATCGGGAACTCCTCGGATAAGTCGCTTCGAATACGAACGCTGCTGGCTGAGCCATCGTACGAAGGTTGGAGAAGTTAGACGATTTTCAATGGCACGTGTTCATTTTCCAAGGCCCTCCACAAGCTGTTCCAATCGATGCAATCGAAAGCGAATTTGAAATCGATTAACAAGACGACAGTTCGTTTGTCGTAACGAATTCTTTTTTCCATTAGCTGACGGAGAGCGAATATTCGATCAATACATCATCGATGTGATCTAAATCCCGCTTGTTCTTTCCGACTCGTTTGCTCTCTATGGTTCTAGAGCCTCGATTGTATGATTTTCGTAAATACTTTGCCGAAGATTGAAAGGAGGCTAATACCGCGATAATTGAGGAGTGACTTTTCAAAAGGCCTTATTTCCATTTTTTACTTTAGAGCAAATTTCGATGGAATCCAGTAGCAAGGCTAAATTATCACCTATTCACGTTAATAGGACGAAAGAAAAGTCCTTCGTTCCTATAAAAAAATGGATACCAATATAGATTTTTTTATCAAAACCAGCATATTTCCACGTATGAAATAAACGGTGTATTTAATTGAACAAAACTTCACATTTCCTGCGTGAATTTGTAGTATTTTAAAAGATTTCAAGCAAAAAACCTTTAAAAAAAATGTAATAAAGTCATATTTCCTATGGAAGTTCCATACAAAAGGTCTTATTTCCAAACGTTTCAAACAAAAGGGCATATTTCCAAACTATTTTTTGTTTTTAATGAAGTCGCACTTACAATATTTTTCATCTACCACTGTAAAAATATAGTTATACTAGGACAGACTATATTGATGCAAAAAAAAATAATAATTTTGCATATTTTGGACGTACCACAGAAATTTGCGGTTTCTGAAAATTTAATCTAAATGGAAATAAGGCCTTTTGAAAAGTCACTCCTTATTATTGCATTCTCGACTCTCGCCTTTCTTCAAAATTGGGACAATGATCGCTTTCTTCCCCGCCGACGGGACACGATCCGAATGTCATATGGACTCGTTGTCGTTGTCGGCTTTGATCATCTCGGGGGTTACTTGGTCTATTCCCCGCGCTTTTCCATTTTTCAGCGATTTTATTGCAGTCTTCACCTCGATAATTGTCGGTTCGGTATCCAGAAACTGATTTATCGGCTGTTCGATAACGGTGGTTCGGGTGCTGGACCTTAGCGTGGATCGCGGTTGTACAGCTGGTGCAGCGGTACGAAAGTACGATCCGATTTTTTGATGTTATCGTTTTTTGATGTTGTTTTGCCTTACTCGTGCCTCGACGCCGCTACTTCCATGTCGGCCGCAATGCTATTCCAGTACGCTTCCCGTTCCGATTTAAATTTCTGTCAAACTTCTTTGTTCAATCGTCGGTATTGCTCAAAGTCGACATGTTTTATTCGTTTCCGCTGATCGGCTTCTTGCCTAGTTTCTTTGGTTTCCCAATTTTGGTCAGTTCGGCCACCTTGGCATTATTGAAATCTTTGTTAACGTTTTCCGGTCATGGTTTTCTCTGTAAAATTCAATGGACCTTTTTTGTAGAAAATTGAAAGAACTTCGAATCTTCGAATTCATCATAATTTTCAAGATTTAGCCGAAAAAGCGTGGAAAACTATTTTGTCAAGTTTTCCGCCGAATTTCATGGTCCTTCAATTTTCTTTGCAGAAGAAACCTCTGGTTCCTGTACTATTTATATACACACATCCATTCGAATTATTTTCAAAATTTTGATCGCCTTTTTATCGTTTCGAGTTTGTGCATATACAATTGTGCAATTAGGGGTCGTCCATAAATTACGTGAGGCGTTTAGGAGGTGGAGGGGGTCGAGTCGTAATCACGTAATTTTTGACATGAATATGTCTTATCCCTGGGGTCTATTTGAAAGAATGTGCGGAGACGAAAATCGTTACCATGACTCATTACTGTTTGGCATACTTTTAGGATAAATTTTAGAAGCAAATTAAATTTATATTTAACTAGCATAAAACCCGCGTGCCTTGCAACGCCTTTAAAAACTGTTTATTATGTGCAATGTTTTCCTTAAAAAAACCAACAAAAAAGCCAGCTGTTATTATCCCTAAAAAGGGTTTATTATAGTGCATTTTTTTTAATAAATATGGTAAACAAATTGCTGCGAATATCACCTCTGCCCAACAAATCTGCAAGTTTTGAAGCAGAGATTGGCATGTATATGTCATCAAGAAAAGTGACATTTTAGGGTTTGACGAACGTTCGTTAAGTTTGTTCGCCTATTTACGTGGATGTAAGAAATTATGAAGCAATCACAAATGAATATTAAATAAAGTGAATTTCGAGTCATTCATTTCTACGTGATTATAGGGACGCACTGTCAAAATTTCAGCCCTTCAGCTTCAGAGGTTTGGGTTAACCCCATTTCATCCCCTTTGGGGGTGCATTTCGAGTAATCGCCTCTTAGTGGATGTCCACGTCATTATAGGGATGCACTGTCCAAATTTCAACCCTGTAGCTCCAGTAGTTTGGTAACCCCATTTCACCCCTTTAGGGGATGAATTTCGAAAAATCGCTTCTTAGTAAATGTCCACTTCATCATAAATATGCACTGTCAAAATTTCAGCCGTTTAGCTCCAGCGGTGTGGGTAAACCCCATTTCACCCCCTTAGGGGATGAATTTCGAAAAATCGCTTCTTAGTGGATGTCCACGCCATTATAGGGATGCACTGTTAAAATTTCAACCCTATAGCTTCAGCGGTTTGGATAAACCCTATTTCACCCGCTTAAGGGATGAATTTCGAAAAATCGCTTTATAGTGGATGTCCACTCCATTATAGGGATGCACTGTCAAAATTTCAGCCCTATAGCTTTCGCGGTTTGTAAAAACCCCATTTCACACCCTTAGGGGATGAATTTTGAAAAATCGCTTCTTAGTGGATGTTCACGCCATTATAGGGATGCACTGTCAAAATTTCAGCCCTATAGCTCCAGCGGTGTGGGTAAACCCCATTTCACCCCCTTAGGGGATGAATTTCGAAAAATCGCTTTATAGTGGATGTCCGCTCCATTATAGGGATGCACTGTCCAAACTTCAGCCCTATAGCTTTAGCGGTTTGTAAAAACCCCATTTCACACCCTTAGGGGATGAATTTTGAAAAATCGCTTCTTAGTGGATTTTCACGCCATTATAGGGATGCACTGTCAAAATTTCAGCCCTATAGCTCCAGCGGTGTGGGTAAACCCCATTTCACCCCCTTAGGGGATGAATTTCGAAAAATCGCTTCTTAGTGGATGTCCACGCCATTATAGGGATGCACTGTCAAAATTTCAGCCCTATAGCTTTAGCGGTTTGTAAAAACCCCATTTCACACCCTTAGGGGATGAATTTCGAAAAATCGCTTCTTAGTGGATGTTCACGCCATTATAGGGATGCACTGTCAAAATTTCAGCCCTATAGCTCCAGCGGTGTGGGTAAACCCCATTTCACCCCCTTAGGGGATGAATTTCGAAAAATCGCTTTATAGTGGATGTCCACGCCATTATAGGGATGCACTGTCAAAATTTCAGCCCTATAGCTTTAGCGGTTTGTAAAAACCCCATTTCACACCCTTAGGGGATGAATTTCGAAAAATCGCTCTCTAGTGGATGTCCACGTCATTGTAGGGATGCACTGTTAAAATTTCAACCCTATAGCTCCAGCGGTTTGGATAAACCCTATTTCACCCGCTTAAAGGATGAATTTCGAAAAATCGCTTTATAGTGGATGTCCACGTCATTATAGGGATGCACTGTCACAATTTCAGCCCTATAGCTTTAGCGGTTTGTAAAAACCCCATTGCACACCCTTAGGGGATGAATTTTGAAAAATCGCTCTTTAGTGGATGTCCACGTCATTATAGGGATGCACTGTTAAAATTTCAACCCTATAGCTCCAGCGGTTTGGATAAACCCTATTTCACCCGCTTAAGGGATGAATTTCGAAAAATCGCTTTATAGTGGATGTCCGCTCCATTATAGGGATGCACTGTCAAAATTTCAGCCCTATAGCTTTAGCGGTTTGTAAAAACCCTATTTCACACCCTTAGGGGATGAATTTTGAAAAATCGCTCTTTAGTGGATTACTGGATGTAAACGTCATTATAGGGATGCACTGTCAAAATTTCAGCCCTATAGCTTTAGCGGTTTGTAAAAACCCCATTTCACACCCTTAGCGGATGAATTTCGAAAAATCGCTCTTTAGTGGATGTCCACGTCATTATAGGGATCCACTGTTAAAATTTCAACCCTATAGCTCCAGCGGTTTGGATAAACCCCATTTCACCCCCTTAAGGGATGAATTTCGAAAAATCGCTTTATAGTGGATGTCCACGCCATTATAGGGATGCACTGTCAAAATTTCAGCCCTAGAGCTTTAGCGGTTTGTAAAAACCCCATTTCGCACCCTTAGGGGATGAATTTCGAAAAATCGCTCTTTAGTGGATGTCCACGTCATTATAGGGATCCACTGTTAAAATTTCAACCCTATAGCTCCAGCGTTTGGATAAACCCCATTTCACCCCCTTAAGGGATAAATTTCGAAAAATCGCTTTATAGTGGATGTCCACTCCATTATAGGGATGCACTCTCCAAATTTCAGCCCTATAGCTTTAGCGGTTTGTAAAAACCCTATTTCACACCCTTAGGGGATGAATTTTGAAAAATCGCTCTTTAGTGGATTACTGGATGTAAACGTCATTATAGGGATGCACTGTCAAAATTTCAGCCCTATAGCTTTAGCGGTTTGTAAAAACCCCATTTCACACCCTTAGGGGATGAATTTCGAAAAATCGCTCTTTAGTGGATGTCCACGTCATTATAGGGATCCACTGTTAAAATTTCAACCCTATAGCTCCAGCGGTTTGGATAAACCCCATTTCACCCCCTTAAGGGATGAATTTCGAAAAATCGCTTTATAGTGGATGTCCACGCCATTATAGGGATGCACTGTCAAAATTTCAGCCATATAGCTTTAGCGGTTTGTAAAAACCCCATTTCGCACCCTTAGGGGATGAATTTCGAAAAATCGCTCTTTAGTGGATGTCCACGTCATTATAGGGATCCACTGTTAAAATTTCAACCCTATAGCTCCAGCGGTTTGGATAAACCCCATTTCACCCCCTTAAGGGTTAAATTTCGAAAAATCGCTTTATAGTGGATGTCCACGCCATTATAGGGATGCACTGTCAAAATTTCAGCCCTATAGCTCCAGCGGTTTGGGTAAACCCCATTTCACCCCCTTAGGGGATGAATTTCGAAAAATCGCTTTATAGTGGATGTCCACTCCATTATAGGGATGCACTGTCCAAATTTCAGCCCTATAGCTCCAGCGGTTTGGATAAACCCCATTTCACCCCCTTAGGGGATGAATTTCGAAAAATCGCTTTTTAGTGGATGTCCACGCCATTATAGGGATGCACTGTCAAAATTTCAGCCCTTTAGCTCCAGCGGTTTAGGTTGTGCGTTGTCTGTCAGTCAGTTACTTTTTATACAATAGAAAAAAAAAGTAAAGCTAAAAAATCCCCTTACAACTTATTGAACCCCATTTCACCCCCTTAAACCCTTTTTTTCTCCATAAAAAGTAGCCTATGTCCGTCTCCAAGGTCTAAACTATGTCTGTAGCAAATTTCATCAAAATCGGTTTAGTGGTTTAGGCGTGAAAGCGTAACAGACAGACAGACAGACAGACAGACAGACAGACAGACAGAGTTACTTTCGCATTTATAATATTAGTAAGGATTCTGCATATTTTAGGTGAAAATATTATCGAAAGCTTTCTTAAGGTTAGAAAATTTTCGAGACATTTCTTTTGACATGAATGGCCTCGATTCCCAGATCCGACGGGAGGGAAGTGAGTGAGGATTTGACACTTTGCGATTCTCAAATCCGCAGTCCCGGATTGGTTTAAATCGAAAATTCGGAGTGAAGACTCACGCGATAATGAAATATATGATGTCGGATTATCTCAGGCGCATTTGTCGTTCAAATCCGCAGAAAATTTGTTGCGGATCACACTTTTACAGCGCGGAAAATGTCAAAAAGAAATTCGGGGTTGCGGATCTGAGAATCGCAAAGTGTCAAATCCGCAACTCACTTCCCTCCCGTCGGATCTGGGAATCGAGGCCAATATTTGTCGTTTTGCCAAAATGACTGTTTCGAGCACATACATTAACAAGAAGCTATGCTAGCAGCTTTTTTGCGTCCAATATCATAGCAGCTTTTTTTTGTTCAATCGCTGCGAGTTCTTGTTCCAAGAGTGAGAAAAAGTGTCCAGGATATTTTACTTTGTGTGAGATTTTTTAAACAGCTTATGGGGCCCATCCAACTAGTTGTCCAAACTGAGTTGTGTAAAAAGTTGTTGTTTTGCCACAAACGCTTTAACTGAGTTGATATTTCAACTGTCAATTCGATATTTTATAGGCAATTTGAAAGTTAAATGAAATTGTAGAAAACCCGCGACTAAGTTTTATAATAATAAAAATTGGAGAAAGATGATTTTTTAGATTAATTATAATTGTTTTTAATTATTAATATGAATATTTATATTTTTCAAAATATAAATTAAATTCTAAAAGTATAAATTATGAAAATAATTTAATAATATGTGAACTTTCATAATTTAAATTAAAAATAATGCAAAATAAACTTGCAAAAAAATATATTCTTCGAATTCAGGCTTAATTCATCCAAGTAGTTTGCCAAACTGCAATACACACAGTGCGACTAGTTGCCCAAACTCTAAACCCCGCCTTCATAAAATTAAAAGATTTTGATTTATCCCAACTGAAACCCCAACTGTCAAATCAGTTTGCCAACTGCCCCACACACGATGCGATTCAGTGACAACACAACTCAGTTAGGACAACTAGTTGGCCTGTGGATGGGCCCCATTAGAAAAGGTGTGCTTGAGTCGTCCGTCGCGCGATATTTTTGTGTTTTCGAAGCGGGGCGGAATCAGGATCGATATCAGGGAATTTTCTTACTACGCAGTTTGCGGATTGAGTGTGGTGCGGCCGCGGCGCGTTTAGAATTTTTGCAAAAGCACAATTTTTTTATTTTGAACGATTTCGTTTCGTGTGTTTGTATTCTGTTACATTGTGGAAAAGGATAAGGTGGTTGAAGGGTATGTATTGAAGCGAGCCAGATATATATTGTTGTGTGCATTCCTTTCGACCCCCTCCAGGGGTTCTTTCCAATAAGAACAAGAAGGTGATTTCCAATAAGAACAAGAAACAAATAGACCCCAGGGATAAGACATATTCATGTCTACTGTGCCATCGAGAAGCCATGGCACTTCCCGTCTTTTTTTTTCTTAAGAAACAGTGTAAATTTGTTAGAAAACTGGGTGAAATTAAGTAAAACATGTTTCTCTACTAAAGCCCCCATTTGGCCCGTTGAAGGCCATACAATACTACTTTGCTTCAAGGCAAGAACTTTCAGGCCACGGCCTGCCGTCGACCTGTGTGTATGCAAGGGGGCTTTAAGGTACGGGTAAATCGTACACAAAAAAAATTATTGGGACGCCAGAAGTTATCATTAGTTCCTAGCTTGTTTAGCCGCCTCCGGCCAGCCAAGCGCGTGACTCGACGAAAAGGCCATTAGAATATAGAACTAAAGAAAGGGCCTTCGCCGAACTTTAGCGTAATGAAATTCTTGTTGAGTCTGAATGCTCACGATTTGGTAGTTGTCCACTTCCAGCGGGAAATGGAGTGCTCCAATAGCCATTTTTGAGCACTCCCAAAAGAGCTCACAGCGCTCCCGTTCCCACACCAGTTACATATACTTTTTAACATTGCATGTCATTGCCGGGGGGCATACGTTTTTATGCTCCCCAAAAGCGTTCTAGGAGCATTATAAAAAAGCTTTTTATAAAAAGAAATATTCATGGGCGCCTGTGGGTAGGGTATGTGATCCGGTTATCGAAAAGCTTTTATTTTGTTCATATTTTGCAATTGCCTTTTTCTTTCCAAGTCCGAGAGTGGCTTTACCAAAGCAGTCCCCGAACTGAATTCTAACCACTTCCAAAGCTGCTTGCTCTCCGTATCGAACGAGAGCCGGGCTAAAGTTACATTTTATGGCAACGAAGATAATTGCCCGTTTTCTTTTTTTTTTCTATTAAATTTATGAAAATTCCAGTAAAGCTCACTTAAGAGTGCTCCAAATAAGCTCCCCTGTGCATCGCTCCCTATTTGTCCCACTGGGCTACAAGCGGGGCAAGTATGAGTTCGAATTACCAGCTTTAATTAAATTTTGTGCTTACGAGATTAGGGGAGAGTAGAGGGTCGAGCCAAATCTCACGACATTTCACCAAGAGGGTCGAAAAATCCCAAAAATCTTCTAATGTAATTTATGGGCGACTCCTTACCCTTTGAACCGCAGATCTGTTTGGCCGGTAGGCAAATTGCAAGCAGAGGAGTGGGTTCGCCGTAAGACCCTCCCTAAAGTATACCTGTCTAAACCCATCTCCATCGATAAGATAAATAATCAGGATACCTGTTTATATTAATCTGGTTATAAAGTAAACATTGAAAGAAATGAAAAATTAACAAAAAATCGGTTCTTTCTAAGTGTAGCAGAACATAACGGGGAGCTTCCGGCATCACCGATCTGAAAGTCTTGACTTAACAAAATTAGTAACGAATGATTAGAAAATGAATCTTCCTGATAAAGAACTTCCACGTAACGGTGCGGTAAACATTTTGAAATTACGTATATTACACCTGACCAACACTTCGCCAACACATAAAATCCACGCCATTAAATCCAAGAATCCCACTGGGAAGCTTGTAAGAATCCCATCTCAAATCGGAAGAAATATTCAAGACAAGACCATCAAGTACTGAAAGGAGCATTAAACAAAATTCACAGTTACACACAATGAACGCTCAAGTGCAATTTCGATCATAATTCAGTACCATATGAGTGATTTCTTAGCGCTCACCTTTCAGGTGTTAATGATTCGTTGATAGCGGCAAAACTTGATGTGAGCCATAAGGTGCTCTTCCGTCGTAATTCAATGGATTAATTCCAAACGATTCGAGTGCTGAACCTCCTCGGAAGTTGGTGAATGTACATGGACTATGCAACAAAAGGTGAAGAAAAGTTTCGGTACTGTTACCACCGGAGATTACCTGTAGAGCTGGAGAGGGCAGCCGTTCAGGAAGAAGGTGCACGAAAAACGTTCTGGTTTTTTTTTTGCTCAACACTTTTTCTTTTTAGGTTGAGTTCTGCCTTAATTGGAGGGAAAGGTAAGGAATTAGAACCGACCAGTACCTACCTTGTGGTTTTACCTTATAGTTTGCTTTAATCTGTTGAACAGTTTTCAATTAAAGTCGTTAAACGGTTTTCTTTAATAAGTTTCTTATCGAATTGAATTTTCCGCCATTGCTTGAGGAGAATATGGAAATTTCTTTCTGTTACTCCTCCATTCAATTGTAACAAATTTAATTGATTTAATTTTACTTTTATCTAGAAACCAAAACTAGTTTCCTACACACCGCGGGACAGGTGAAAATCATTGCTGCATTTCATTGTCATTATATTAAAAAAATTTAAACCTTGGCATGTTGTGAATTTTTAATGCTAATGGTTTTTAGCACCTAAAAAGGAATCACAGTGGCCTCGATAGGTTTCTTTTTTGGTAATTGATTGAGTTAAAACCAAATTAAATTAACCGAAAACAGTTGGTAACAGTTATTTCTTTAATTCAGGTGAAGAAATCAAGAAACCATTTGTCAGTTTTCTAAGGTTACCTCTCGAGAAATTTAAATAAAGTGGAAATTTTTTAGGCTCGACCAGCAAACTTGGTATATTTAGTAGTAGTTGATACCTTAGATGAAAAATTGACAGTTTTATTTATTTCGTTTTATTTTTGTAGCAGTGATGATTTATCGCCCTATGTGTTGTACCTATAAGGGAACGATTCTTTGTGTAATTTCCGGATTGAAATATGGTTGGTTACTACATCTTTATACAATAGTGTCGGACCATGATGAAAACGAAAATATTCTTCTAGAATCAAAAGAGGATTTTTATTACGTACTACTATTTTGCTCAAAAAGTAATGATAAGAGGGCGATAAGACTCCCACGAACACTGTAACTAATAAGGTTTATTGTGTAATTTCGATGACACATTGGGACTTTGGAAGTAGCGTATATAGTCCAGTCAAATTAGGGTTTCACCTCGGAATGCGAGGTAATAAGCTGAAAATTGAAATCCTTTGTTTTGTCATTCTATATGTTGTGTCAAAAGTCTCATATAATCTCGTGTCCGCGTCTTGAGATATTAGAGGTCAAAGGTCACAAAAATCAGTTTTTCGCGAATATCTCGTAAATTATCGGGTTTACGTAAATTTTGGTTGAGTAAACTTTGTTTTTTAGATAAATCTGCGTTAAAGTGTCCTATACAGAATTTACGTAGAGTCAATAGTTTTCGAGATATGGGGCTGAGAAAACTCGAGCATCACGCTGCATTATTTTCCTCCTTAAAGGTCCAATCGGAGATTATTAACAGCGCTCCAAATGCGCTCCTTCTGTAGCGCTTCCGCTGGGATAGCTTCTGGATTGATTCTGCCAAAAGAAAGATGAGTGCTGAACCCCAGGGCTAAACACAAGGGTCTCTCTACATATGACGATGTTCCATTTTAGCCTACACTAAGCAACTTTTGGTTCATCCGCGAATAAAGGACCGTTCAGTATCTATATTCAATGTTCTGAATGGTTTTGGTCAAAGATTTTTTGGAATTTCAATATCCTAGAGGGGCACGCAAACATATTTAGCCCCAGGCAACGTAAGGTGATGTGGCGGTCCTGGTTACGCCTCCTAAAGTAAGTAATCTCGCTTAGCAGCTAACAAAGGCTGTGACGCAGCTATTGCCAAACTACCAGGTGAACAAGGTGAACCAGATCTAATAGAAACCTTGGTACCCAATTATTAACCGGTTAAGCTGGCGAGATGCCATATCAGGGCTGCCTCTGAGGACATATGAGTATTTTTAATCTTCAAAACAGCAATAACTCATGAATGGCAATTCGTATGGGAATAATCGCATAACCTACAAAATTTGCAAAAATTATTTTATGAGCGTTTAAGAGATACATATTTGCAAACTGATTTTTTGACCTTTTGAATACATTTTTTGCTCTCACCAATCTTAGGAGAAATTCGACATTTCATTTATAATGATGTTTTCAAGGGCTGTTCCAATTTTTAGCTATTCTCGATTTATGCTGCAGTTCAATGACTATTTTGACTGGGTATAAAAAAAAACTATGTACACGTAAGTTTTATGTCTGACTGTAACGTGATGAGATCTATTTAACCCTATCGGTATCAATTTATTCGAGAATTGCAACAAATGCACTGAAAGGGTTAAAATGAATGTGTTCCTTGAGATTCGTGGGTTTGGGCGGGTGATGATGCAGGTGTATACGCTCATACCAAGAGTAGTAGGACATATTAATTGAGGCCTCGGTACAATTTACCGTCATGTAAGGGACAAATGTACTGCCTCACAAAAGTCGTGGTCAACTGTAACCGTAGGGAATGTGTTAACCAAGTAGCTTACAGAGTTATTGTACCTAGAAGTTGCTTCAAAATTAAGTTTTCTATTAAGCCGCGACTTTAAAAATTTGACAATTTCAGACCTATTTTGATTATATAACATTTCAAACAGCTACAATTTAAAAATTTGGTTGCCATTTTTTGATTGTTTTTTTCGTTGAAAAGGAAGACAGTAGTTTTTAGGATTATATATATATAATTTCCTAGTTCAGTTGGTGATTTTTTCAGAACTAAAGTTTTCCATAAATCATAGAGCTCTTGGGGAAGGGGAAGACCCTCATTTCCCCTTGTATCCGCTACTGCTTGACAGGACATTGACTTCAAAATAAGTTCGACGGCTTTGAGCGCACAAAAACAATCCTACACATTCATTTTGCAAAGACCGAAAAAATGTAATTGTTGTTAATTAAGTTATAAATAATAGTAAAAAAAGTAACCAAAATTACATTAACAACAATTATTTTTAATTGCATTCAAAAGCTAGTTTTAATATCTACATTTTGATAAATCTAAATTTTATTCCGGACTCAATGGCATAAAATGGCGGACATTTCAAATTTTAGATAACAAATGCATTTTTTGCCAATGGGTGCAGTATTTTGACAGCAATTTTTCAGGGTCTTTTTATAACATCAAAAAATATATTTTCTGAATTTTTGATGCAAAGTGGCCTAGTTGACCGCCTTGGGTTCTAAAATGAAAAATATTATGGTTTTTTATCGTTTTTTTTTTGTTTCAGTTTTGTAGGTTAGGTACATACTTCTGAGACTGGAAACCAAAAACAATTTATTAGCAATTTCATTACAAACACATTGGTTTTTAGTTTGCCCCGATCCGATTTATAGAACCGGGGTTATTCACATTTTAACCACTAAAGAAAACTTTAATTGTTTATAACAAAAGTAGCACAAGCTTCACGAGGTTCAAAACTTATGAATATACTCCTGATGATACCCCAAACAGGATAAAATCATAATCTTGCTGTTACCAGACAATACCTATCTCTTCATTTTGTTGGCCTTTTTTACTGCACTATATAATTATCCACTAAATGCTTGTTGCATGATTTATGGATTGGTGTTAGGTAGGATTTCTTCCAGAACTTAGGAAAACTTCCCAACGATAGTGATTTCTTAAAAATTAGATGAAAAGGAAATAATATTTCATTCGATCAGCGCTGCAGGAAGCTGGCAGGCAGATTGTCGGGGCTGTGACCTTTATTACTATATCAAGATTGTTTAAACCTGCTCTTATTTCGTCACCTGACAGAGATCGCTGACGATTCAGTACAAGCGGGGTCAGTGTGCGTTTTGTTAGATTTAGAAGCGAATACTTCACTAAATCTCACAGTAAACATGTTACATATATCTTGGGGGCACGAGGAGGAAGCTCTCCCATTTGCAGCGCCGTAACTAGGCATGTGCAGGCGGTGCGGCGCACCAGGGCCCCCGAAGATTTCTTTTCTTTTTTTTTAGAATTCGTTTTAAAGTATGAGCTAGAAAAGATCTTCGATAACGTTTTTATAACATTGTATAAAATTGGATCTACTTTTTTATGGAAAGGGCCCCTGGGAAACTTTTTTTTCTAGAACGCTCTTATTAGTATCTAATAGAAAATGTTTTCGAGAACCCTTTTTTTTAATGAACGCTGCTTTGTTAGAGAGCTTATGATTTTATTATTTACATGCATTAAGTAGCGATTCATGGGATGAGCGTCAGGCATTGGGCGTAAAGTTGAACCCTTTTTTTAATGGACTTCGAAAAGGCTTCGAAATCACTTTTTTTTTAGAAATTCATTTTCAAGGGCCCCTTACGAAATCTTGCACAAGGGCCCCCGAGACCCTCGCTACGGCGCTGCCCATTTGTCATTGTTGCCGCATACCCTGAGGTCTCTCGCTTTGCATTAACGAAGGCGAAGAATTTTTTAGGTTCCTTTAAGATATTTTCTGCGACTGTGACCTAAAAGTGAATTCCGATGCTAATCTGGAGTATTCAGATCTTAATTCATCGTTAATATCCGTTTGACTTTTTATCGTGCGGTACAATTTGATTTCGCAGTGATCTAGTATTTTTGTCCAACTATGGCTCCTATGTCCCATGAGGGATTAAAGGAGCGCAATGATGATGATGGCTTCGACAAATTATCCCTTTTTTTAAATTTTGGGTACGTGTTTGTCGATGGAGCTGAGAATAATGTTGTAGAAGCATGATACTAAATGGTCTAGCCTATTCCTCCAGTTAATTTGGGATAATTCAAAGCAAATACTGTTATAGTTTACGTTTTTGAAATCATAAACTATTGCATTATTGTGAGACGCACGATGCATTGTGACGGTGGAGTTGAGTTTTAATATCCACGCGGAATGGTGAAGCGTTTTAGAAAAAAGTTTCCCCTCATCGCTGGCGGGAAAGACGGTCACCTCGTCATATAGATTAGTGTAAACCAGGTCTAACCAATTTCCACCAGTGTTCGATTGCCTTGTCACTTGCATTATCATTGGCGTAAAAATAATCAATAAGCTTCATGTTAATAACGTGTGTGACATTAATGCGGAGTAGATTATTGTTGCCGTCGGGAGTATAAGATATGTATGTTAGGACGGTTAAAATCTCCCAGTATGAGCACTTCGTCAGTTTCATTGTGGCAATCGAATGATTGGAGAGCTCCATTGAGTGTATTTCTAAAATTATCATACTTTGATTCGTCAGAATTACGGGGTATGTAAACAGCGCCCATAACTATGTGGTTTTTGCCAGATTTGACACGAATGAAAACATTTTCTAATTGTGATCGATGTTTTTTACATTTTTTGGTAAATGTTTAGAATTGGGGCTCCAAACAAAGACGCTTCAAAATGGTTTGTAGGTATTGAGAGTGATTTTTGAGTGCTCCAATAATAAGTTCAAGACGAGAAAAACATTTTTTTTTTGTTTTTCAAAACGGGGGATGTTGCGAACTGGGGCTTAGACCAAAATCATAGTGATTTATCAATTTTGGTACTGCGCACAAGTCGGCGACGGCGGCGGTCAAAGGAGGATAATGAAGGATGTCCAATTTTTCAACACTCAAAAATCACTCTGAATACCTAAAAAACATTTGGAGCAATTTTGGTCTGGAGCCTAATTCTAAACATTTTCCTTTTCTTTATATGATATTACCTTGAAGACGGCTACATACCCTTGCGCGCAGGCAGCCATATACTCAAACACGACCCTGTTTATAAGTAAAATGTAATGACTACTATTAACTATGACAAAAACATATTTACCAGGAAAGAAAAACTTTTCTTTTTGTTTTCTTTCAAAATGCACAATATTAACAAATTGATAAAACAGCAAAAATTAACCTCTCTACCCACGAAATACACAAACCGTGAAATATCTTCTTCCAAATTGTGCCAACGACCACAAGACCCGCAAACAAAAAAATATATAATCAAAAATATGCATGCATATCATGCAAAATTTCCATATGCCAAAATTACCTCGCGAATTCTCTCCTAATTTATCCAACACAATCGAAATTTAGAAATGGAAAGTAATTTGCAAAGACTTAAAGCTCGAAAAAAATCGGGTATAAAATTTGCATGCCTTAAATTTCGAATGTTTTTTTTTTCGAAATCCGTTCTCTTGTGTTGTTTTTTGTTGGAATAAATAATAAAAAAAATAGAATTCTTTGCATTTGCGCACATATAGTTAAGCAATTTTTAATTTTTTATAAACAATATTGACACAACTATTAAAATAAATGATGTAATTGCATTACCATGTGCAATAGCTTATATCCATGATATTTTAAGCACCAAGTATTATTAAATTAGTGCCCGTCATGTTTTACTATATGACCAGCTGCCGTTAGTTTTCAATGATCATAATATCCAACATTGGTGCTCTCGTACCGAGATTGTGTGGTTAAAGACACAAGAAACAAAATGTTGAAAATGATTTTAGAAATATGGCAAATTAGTTCAGCATCGAAAGGAACAAGTTTCCAAGACTAGTCAAACGTGTAGAACTTAGTCTTAATGCCTGACTTTACCACACACAGCAGCATGTTATCTTTCTGCAATTGCATACCGCGCGCATGATCCGTGGGCTCAGGTAAGTTTTCTTTTAGTCAAGGTGAGCCTCTCTTACCTCGAATATATGCCGCCGCCCGATGTGGTGTATATTCCTCGGCAAATAACAACAACCACTGATGGCTACTTGGAGTTAGTCTATGAAGTATATTCAAGCCGAACGGACGTGGTTAGAAAGAAGAAGAAGAATTTTAAGGAGAGTATAGTTCGTTTTATACTCGAGTGCTTCTTTAGGATTATTTTTTTTAAATACCGGGGCGGGATTTTTTTTTTTTTAAATAAAAAAAGTGAAAATTTCGATGCAAAATAAAATGTGACTTTTCTCTTTTTCTCATTTAAAGATAACAATGTGCAATATTTTAACCAAAAAAAAATTAAATAAAAAAGAAAAATGTTTTTAATGTGATTTAGTGTAAAAGAAGCAAAAATTTCGTGAATTTTTTGTGTAATTGCTTGTGACATTTTTTGGATTTGAATTTCGCAAAATAAAATCCGCAATTTTTAATCCGTGCTTGAAAGATATTTTATCTAAAAAAAATGCAATCTTGTGAAATATCTCAAAACCGATACAAATGTTACAATCCACTCCCAAAAACCCATGGCTCAACAACAACAACAACAGTGGATTGCAGCAATGAAACGATTTATGGACAAAATATACCAAGGATGAAATTATTAAAAATTAATTATGTTAATCCTGATCTAAGTAAACATAATCCCTGTTTGGATACGACGACATTTCAAATTACAGATAATATTAAGCCATCATTTTATAAATATGCTGTATACAAGAAATTAAATGGTGATAATCAACAAAATCGTTTACAAAATTACAACAAAAATAATTTGATGTCAAATGATGAAAATCCTCGTGTTCATAAAGATCGAATTTCATATCCTGCACAAAATTCTGGACAAATATTGTTATTGAATTCAAATTCTAATCACCGATCAAAGATAAAAGTGCATCATTCACCGCGTGATACATGGAATATTAAAATGATCGCCGATACACCTTTAAATCAGTCAGGGATAAAGACTAGAGCGACACGTCTAGAAAATATTGAAAAAGGATCATGTTCGAATGAAATGTTAAAATTTAATAAGTCAGATGAAATTACACAAATTTCGAAAATATTTGAACATGCAAGAAAGGAGCAACAATCTATAACACCATCATGTAATAATAGTAGCAAAATTAGTAGCAGTAGTAGTATATTGAGTAGCAGTAGTAGTATTTTGAGTAGCAGCACAACGACAGGTGATAAAAAAATTAAGAAACTCGCTGACGATTTGCAATTTAATTGTTATTGCAGCAATATGAAAAACCTTAACGAAAATAGTAGTTATAATAAAAAGAAGGTTACAGCAAACCCACAAAATTTTTGCACAAGTGAATGTCGCACAAAAATGAAGTCACCATCATCAACATCATCATCATCGAGCATTCAGCCATTGAATAAATTCGATGAAGGCGTAAATAATAATAATAAAATACAAAAACTTTTCGATTTAATACCACCAGATGATCAACAAGATCGTTTATTACAAGAGAAAATTCTACACCATCATCAGCGATTGAACCGAAATCAAGATCGTATAACGGATTTAAAAAAATATGCCAAAAGATCAAATTCTATGTCAAATCATTGTCCAATGGAAAGAATACACTTAAGAAAAACCGCAGCAAAAAGACGTCAACCATTGCTAGTAACCAACGATGCGGAAATGAATATCGATGGTAGTAAAAAAATCGATCAACCATTAACAAACAAAATCAAATTGGAACAACAATCATTCAGAAACACTTGCGGTTACCACCAAAATTGTAAATTTTCCCAATGTCCAATTTCAAATGAAACCGGTTCAATGGTACAAGATCACGGTAAAGATTTCACAACATCAAAGTATATCAATATGTCCCCACCACAGGCGGTGTTGGATAAAGTTATTTCTTCACCGCTACAAGATATAAAAATTTCTTCATCGTCAGTACAAGAAAAATTCAACGATCTTAACGATGTGCAAAATTTCAGTGGTAAAAGTGTGACAAAAGTAACAACTGACGAAATGCTAATGAGTTCAACATTGAACAATACCGTCAATAAGAATCCGAAACATAAAAGTGATATTGATGTGAATTTAAAAAATAATGAAAACCGGAAATTTAATGATTTAAGATCCGGAAGTGGTAGTGGGGGTAGTGGTGTACGACATAGTCTAAAGAACTCATCACTTTCAAGTCATTCTTTAAGCTCGGATACAACATCAACATCAACCGAATCGGATTATAGTTACTATGATCAAGCGGCTGCAAGTGTCGTCTCAACTGAAGATACACCATCGACCGACAATCTTGATTGTCGAGTGTCGGATAATCTTCAGATACAGGATGTATTGCGGCCGAAACTGGGATGTGATGGCGCTATTTTTTGGAATAATTGCTACTTTTATGATGATAGCTTTTGCACCAAATGCAGCTTTACTAGTTCCGATTGCAGGGATTTTCAACCGGTTAACTATATTTGCTTTTGTTCATCGAGGAAGGTAAGATGAAGTATTAATATCGTAATGGTGAAACTTTAATATCGTTTAAATCCGGAATAATTATTAGAAATTGATGTTTAGAAATTTTGTTGAGAGCTATTGAAGCATATCAGTTTTAGACCGACTTTCGCCTTCTTGAATGTGTAGGCATATTTTTTTTATTCTTAACTAGCGAAAACCCGCGTGCGTTGCAACGCCTCTTAATAAAAAAAATATGTTTGAATAGTCCGGGATAAGAAAAGGGTATAATGATTTTGGGTACATAAAAAAATTGGAGCTACCTATAAAAAAATCTTACCTACAATTTTTTTTAAAATTACCTATCGGAAACATAGCCAATCATATTCAAAATACGTGTCACGCGTAGATTTCGACGATTGCACTCTATGCAGAACTTTCCCCAAGGCGACCTCAACATTTGTTTCCCAAAAAAAAGCTTTAAAAGAGGACATCAATTTTGCAAAATTGGCGCCCACTTTGCCGCACAAAAATTCACAATTTGGCACCCCTAAAAAATCCAATATATACATTTCATCTTGAGACGAACATTGGCAACATTATAAGACGACACTACTGAATCGTGTTTCGTCGTTTAATGTGTGGGTGTATTCTGCGTAGATTGCTACCTTATTCATGAAAATTTTTAATAGGTTTAAAAAAATACAGGGTAATATGTAAACCTCTACCAAAAAATTTCAATACGCCCTAGCGGCTAAACCGTTTCGATTTGTGTCTCACACGAAATCATCTTTTGAAAAAATTATGAAGGTATGTAAAGTTATGAGAACTGGTGTATCTCTAGGTTTGATCTTAGTCTAAATTCACAGCTGAGGCTTGGTATTTGAATGTGGAACAACACCCTTCCTGATTCATATTCCCGAACTCATAGTACATTCAAAAGTTCAAACGCAGACTTCTATAAAGCTATTCTTCATTCTCCTAAAAAAAATATAGTTTAAAAACTAAAAAATAGGTTTTTTTTTTAAATGAACTAAAAATTGAAAAATAATTTGGTATGTAAAGTTTTTATTGCTCCAGCCAGTATATGGAAACAACCTACCAGCGTTGCCAACTGTACTTCTTTTTGTGTAGATCTACGTATTTTAGGCCTTTCCAGCAAACCTACGAGCATCGACTTCTAAATCTACGTATTTTAAATTAAATTTTACAAAAGAAAAATTGTTGTTTGCAAGTAAGAATTTAACGATTTATTAAAAATTCTTTTCATATAATTTAAGCAAATATTGAAATCTTAGTCTGAAAAGCGCATTAAAAAAATTCAGAGCCAACAGAAGATCAATTAAAATTATTTAATACCAATATGTACCTACAAATTTAAACAAAACATGTAACAACTTTATAGATTTCCTTCCGAATCTGTAAGTTGTTTTGCTTCTTCACACAAGAAATTCTGTACTTTATGCATGTTCGGCAATTTTTGCAAATGCAAAATACAGAGATTATTTTGAATGTTTTTTTCACTTTTTTTGGGAATTTCTAATTTCCGTCTGGTTTACCTATCTCAACCCATTACCATAAGGTCATGCCGATACTTAACTACGGGTAATTTTATAAGAACAAATGCTAGTTTCAAAATTGCTTCTACAGACAATTCTTCTAGACACATCAGTCTGATATCGGTATTGGCATTTTTCTTCGACTAGAATATGTACATATAAGTATAAGAAATTAGTACGTAGATCTACGAATTCTTAATGGCAGGTTTTTATGAGATCTACGTACTTTTCAACTGAAGTCTACACATTTTTCTAAATTTGGGTTGGCAACGCTGCAACCTACCTTTCGAAAAGTAAAAAAGCGTGAGATTCTTTATATATATAATATACATATATTCTTATTTATTATCACCGCAACTTTTCGCAAGCGCCTCGATACAATGAATAGAAACGGATTTATAGCGATTTTAAGAAGGGTATAATCGGCTAGTGACGTAAACTTTACCCTTTACTTATTTTAAAAGATAGGGGTGGGGATCTTTTAAAATATTGGCCGGACAAAAAAAGAAAAAATTTGGGTCCGCTTATTTTGTATAGGAACTTCGTAAAAAAATTGAAGCAAATCAAAAATGTTGATTAATAAGAGTGTTCGATTTGTAAAAGAATGTCCCATATGTAAAACTCGGCGGACTGGTTAACGAAACTGTTCTCAACCTCCGTTTGCAGG
This sequence comes from Thereva unica, assembly GCA_949987705.1. Lineage (NCBI taxonomy): Eukaryota > Metazoa > Arthropoda > Insecta > Diptera > Therevidae > Thereva > Thereva unica. The sequence continues at coordinate 195,263,179 of OX465281.1, read as the reverse complement.
CTTTGAGAAACCCAAGGGTAAACTCTACATGAAAACACAGTAGTGGGCGTAAGCGGGTTATCCTCGTAGCTAATTGTGTTGTGTTGTGTGTGAAGTTTTTTTGGTAGAGGTTTACATTTCACCTTGTATTTTTGTAACCTTATGACCTATTTTCATGAATAAGGTAGCAATGTATGCAGTATACCCCACCTATCTAAAACTGCAAGACTCCGCCCACCAACTTCCAGAGTTTTTCTCTCGAACATGGCTAAGAGGTTTGAGTGCGTTTTGCTAAGCACCCACGTTTCAGATGCATATGTGAGTACAGGTAAGACCATCGTGTTATATAGTAAAAGTTTAGTCGTTATAGTTAAATGCTTGGATTTAAAGAGCCTTGACAGACTATAGTAGGCTGTGTTGGCTTTTAGCAGTCGTGCGCGTATTTCTGGCTCCATGCTATTGTCGGCTGCTACTATTGACCCAATGTAGGTAAATGATTTTACCACTTCAAACTCGTGTTCGTCTACCTTTATCAATATCTTTAGCTTTTGAAAACTTTCTTATCTAACCGTTCTCAAAATGTAAAGCTAGGTGGCTAAAGTTCCTCAAGTGCCCTACTCCACGATGGAAAACCCCAAGGCTTCATTCTTGGGCCTCTTATATTCAGTACTAGCTGGAACCCGTTGATATTTTTTGTTCTTTTTCACATATGCCTTTGTCGAAAACTACTAAATAAAGTCCATTTTAACATAAAAATTGGGTGAATAGCAAGAGAGGGAAGTATTGTACCTTGTTCAACAAAAATTTTTGCTTAAAAACTAACACATGCACAAATGCCTTATAGATAAAGAAACATTACTCGGCCATAGCCGTTGATATCCCATCTAAAGATAATAAGTTAATCTTGGTGAAGCAAGACCCATGTACCCCGAGTGTATGATAACAAACCGGTTAACCAAGTGTTAAATATTGACCCGTGTACGCCAGCCTAATGAGAGTAACATGTAAACGCACTCTAACGTTACTACTGTTACGTTTCGGTTAATGCATTTATAATTTGACACCACTATCGCTGCTACAATCCGTTTTTAGAACGATTTTACTTTTTTTTATTTCATTTAATAAAACAAACCGATTTCACGTACAAATCATATCAATTAAATGCGAAGAAAAAATTTTCAATAAGGATATCGACAATTCTTTTTCAAGCGCCATTACAAAAATACCAACAGACATAATCATGAAAACTATATACATAAACCTTGCTATTGAGGTCTTCTAACATAAACCACACTCAATCAGTCATTTCATACAGCCAATTTTTCAAACATCGATTACATACAAAACAATGATTCATTTTTATATATGTATGTACATAGATTTGTACTAACGATATTGAAAGATTCATATGTAATCAGACGATGTGCAGCTTTATTTCCCTACGCCAAGAAATGAAATAGATATGTGTGAAGAAGCTAAAACATATGGACTCCTGTCTAAACTGTTGTCATTACGACTTGTTAAAAAGTCTGTGCGTATTAATTTGCTTAAAGGCTTACTATTACCTCTAGTAATGCATGGCCTTTACATCTATCCCTCCCTCGATTGCTCATGCGCCCATAAACTTGAAGTAGCGTTTAACGATTGTGTACGCCGTTTTGACCACATTTCACCCTGCTCGAACTCCGTTTTGGGCTGTTCTCTAAATGCTAATAAACTAGCCCAGCGTCATTATGTTCACTAGCTAACTAGCAGATTGTAAGCAATCTGCCGAGAAAGTTGAAAGCCGTGTATACTTGACTCGCTACTCTCTGGCGGGGTTGTTTGCCGTGTCATCATAGCTGCTAGTGAACTAACTGCGAGTATCTTATTATTTGGTTTCATCGATACAAAACGACGGACCACATTCGCGCTAGCTACTGACTCGCTGGCTTCTAAACTCGCCGTGTAGTAGCTTGTAAACTCGTTCAATGAAATGCAAGTGACTCTTGTGAGTATAGGTTTCTGCGATTGTTTCACGATAGCCTACGGGAGCACAAACCAGTTTGTGCAACTTTCGCAATTCCTCAGAGATAATAATTTAATAATTCCGCGTTTCCTCACGTTTATTGGTCATGGTTCTTTCTTTGACTTCAAGCAAGACTTTGGAACTCGCTGCCTATATTCTATTAAATTAAATCACCCCAGCCCGCGGGATCAAAAGGCATTATCAAAGTGTCCCGCGATAACATTTGGTTTGGCCACCCATGCTTTAGACTAAATTAACTACCTAGGCGGCATGGATGGTTTAATCAGAAGTGCATGAACGTGATTAAAGCCAAAGAACCGCCTGTAGAGACATTTTAGGAGTGAACGGGCTTGAAGCGAGTACATCAATTTTCAAAACTTCTTTTGATGACAGATTAAGAGGAAAACTCATTGCTGGCCATAAAAACTTTTGGTCCTTTTCCCTCCATCAGGAAAAATTTCATTATGTCCGTAATTTCTTCTTTCATTTACAGATGCTAATAGGAATCAAATCCAAGGCCGACCTACTTGCATTTCCATTTGCCTTACATTCTTCCTTACCCGAAATCGCCATGCTACACGCATCGTCAAATATTCCCCTCATTCATACCAATGGACAGAGTTTTGTTAGAACTCGCGATGTTGAATAAGTGTCTCAAAGAGCTTAACCTCAACAAACTCACTCGTCCCGGCAATATTCCCTCTATCAGTGCCTCAGCTTTCAGCTCCGGAGTTTATTCTAACTCTTGGAAACTGGCCCATCTTCAGTACACACCGTAAAGATATAAAGGTATAAAAATAATCGGTTTATAACGAATATCACAAAATCAAATATCAAATATCCACAAAATAGTTGATATGTTCTTTTAATTACAAAAAAAAACCGTTTTCCCTAAACCTTTTTTGTTCGAGTTAATTATTACATCAACCTTTCAATTATACCTTTCAACGGCGTTGCCGAATCCATAGTCATTTACTCTTTTGTGCATTCTCTCCTCTAGCAGGCGAATATCGATCAGTTTACGGAATACGACAAACCCATCATTAAATCTGTCTTCTTGGATTCAAAAGAATTTTTAGTCTCTGCTTCAATTTAATAATTAACGTTTTTCGGTATTTTTCTTTCTTTCGGTATTTTTGTTAATTGAAAAACCATAATTGACAAATCAAGTTTCACATAGCCTTTTCAACAGTCAAAAATGTCCAAGGTAGTCAAGTTGCTTGGATGCGTGTTGAAATTCGTTCTTTAGTCGAAACTCTCAAAATACAACTTCAACACTTTCGCTGGTAACGCAGTTTTAAGATGTTCTAAATTTTGCAGAAACCACATCATTACTGGTTACTGGGTCAGAAATAGTATTTATTAAGTTTCCCTTTTTCCTAGGTATACGATCATTTTTCATCAATTGACAGCCATTAATTCATCTTTTTATCATTAATTAACCTTTCACATCCGACTTAAAAGGCGGACTCTTTTAAGTATATTTCACTTGGAGTAATTATAGTGTTCGGAAACCATTAATCAGCTTCTTTATTATGTCTTTGGTATCGTAAAATGGTAATAAATTTGAAAATGGAAGTATGAAATGGTGATCGTTAGTTGTTTGGTGGCATAAAAGAAAATATATTCTGTCAGAATTTATGTACAATGTAACTTTTGAACTCGATGTTAAATGTGTTACTCGTAAAAATCCGGTCTAGCAAAATAAATTGTCACAAACCTAACTGAGAACCATGATAGAACCCTGAAAGTACGACAATGTCTTGAATTTTATTCAGATTGTGATGCACTCTACAACAAACACTATGCAAGTTGTATTACACCATTACACAAGTTTATTTTTAATACGCTTTTATTAGCTTCACTTGAAACTATGTAATAAAATCTTGGAAGTTAAATTTGTCCCACTTCCCGGTTTTCAATTGAGGCGAAATTTTGCATACGCGTTTAGTTTAGATGACAATGCAATACGCTTTTATTTTAAAATGAACCAAAAAGTAAATAGTTGGGATGTGGGTTCGACCCTTTCGGTCCACACGATCAACTTCCCAGTAGGATGGAAGGAAGCTCTTTGAAATAACGATAAGAATGGTAAATCCGCAAGGCTTTTCTAAAGAACTTTTTTTTGTTGAACAGTAGCAAACAAACATGTCCCTGGCACTTCGTTCGCTACACTATAAAGCGAATTCATTATGAGCGTGTTGACGCGCTGATGACAAACTGCAATGGTAAAAACTTCATTTTCAATTCGAATGATTTCAGGAGATAGTACCAAAATTAATCAATGTAACGGATTTGTCAAACTTGTCCGAAAAGGCCAAACTGTAATCACTGGAAATCCCGCGATGAACTCAATTCCCAAAACTGTAGGACATGGAAAGCAATCCGCCGTTCAAACAGTTCTGAACTAAAGTTTGAAAATTTCGTCATGTTTGTAATGGTTAACGTATTTGTTGAATGGTTTTTAAAGAAAACTCGGATTTTGACGAGTGATGACTCCGCTCGGCTGAATCCATAAAAGTGAACTTCATTTTGAACGGGTGTCATTCCAACGCTTCGATCGGCACCTCAAAGAAGTCGGTATCATGGTTGATTCGTGCTATATCGTGCATGTACAAAAATCACTTGCGTCGCTTAAACAAAAAAACGGCTAGACCGAATTTCATGAAAATCTTTTCAGATCATATTTCGGTTAATACGCTTCGAACGACACCTCAACGAAGTCAATATCAGTTTTGGTTCGCGCGATATCGTGCAGGAAAAAATGACCACATCCGTACGCACACACACACACATACTTCCTCCCAATTTTTTGCTTAAAATGCTCCTGGGACCTTGAAAGATGAAAATACGTTGAAATTTTCGATTTCGATTTTCGAACCGATTACAATAACTTCCTATACTGGGAAGTTAAAAATTAATGTAAAGTTTGTATTGCTGCAGCAGTATTTAAATGCAAAAAATCGGGGACGCTACCGAAAAGTTCCAGTATTAATAAAATAAGAATATAGGTAAAGAACAGTGGCTGCTGCAATATAAATTTTACATTCAAATTTTTTTTTACTTTCTGGTTCATTTTAAAATAAAAGCGTATTTTTAGTTTTTTTTTTAAACTATTTATTTATTAACCGACTTCAAAAAAAGAGGAGGTTACTCAAATCGACGTGTAGGTCCTGTTCACGCATAACTTTGTAACACAATAACTTTTTTGCTTTTTTTTTGGTTCATTTCTTCCCACGTTGGTCCCGTTAAATTTTTTCTAAATTCTGATAACGGATTTCGAAGTTAGGCATAAAAAACTGTTAAAATTGGTTCCACCTAAACATTTCATATGCACCGAACAAATTACTTTATTGTTGTAAATCTGGTAGCAGGCCGATGGGGGAGTGGGTAGAGCGTCGGATCCTCGATTCAGCGTATTGTGGCGTTTGCAGGTTCGATCCCTGGTCGGGGCAGGCCGGTTATTTTCTTTTTCTCTTTTTCTTCTTTCTGAAATGATTTATTAACATATTGGTCAGCGGCCGATAGTACTTGACATAGCGGAAAGGGCTAGAGAGAAGTATTCTTGTCTGTGGAATCTATGGGGTGCGAGTTCGATCGCGGTGCTTTTTTTTCTATATATCGACAAAATAATTATTTTTTAATTTCCTTCGGGGAATTTTGTTCTATAATAAACAAGTGTTCGACGTGAATACGTCTGTAAATTTGCTTCCAGAACAAAATCCGATGAGAACGAAATTATGGCATATATTTTTGATTTGCAGCTCAAAAACTATTGTTTATATTGAATAAAGAAATATACCATGGCGTGGGTGAAGAATCAAAGAATTTTATTGTTTACATTTGATTTCCCCGCTATCAATGGCAATTAAGCTTATATTTCCTTGATTTGTATGTGTGTGTACTGTAAACAAACGTTGAACTTGATTTTGACCCACTTCCATATAACCGAACAACTGCAAATTTTACACATACGTATAGTTTGCATGACAATACAATCTGATCATTTTGTAAAAAAATCAAGATGGCGGTTCCAAGATGTCAGTCGAATTTTGCAATTGGGCTCCTCGACCTCCGAAATGGGTATCAAATGGAAGGGTGTGACAAGTAGAACACACTTCGCTATGTGGCGTCATTCAAAACCCAAAATGGCGGCCAACATAAAATGGCGGCTTACTTTTTCTTTACAACGTCCTTGTTATGGGTATCAAATGAAAGTGTATGACGAGTATAGTACAGTAAGCTATCGACTTCACAATAAATATTTCTTTTAATTTTCCCCTTAGAATTTTGTTTCATATTAAATAAGTTTTTTTTAAATTCGTCGGAAAATATGCAAATACATTACTGCAAAAACTATTTAGCTACTGCTTAGATTTTTTTCGATGGCGCGGCGGCGTGTTATACATCTCAAAATAGATTTTAAAAGAAGAATTAGGCTTGCAATACGTACGCTGCATCGTCGGTTAAACGATACTACGGCAGCGTGTCATACTTATCGTAAAGGTAGGTTCGCATCGATTTAGTTTTTTAAATTGTCTGGCGCAAGTCGAATTGTGTAAATAAACTGAGCGCAAATGACGAGTGAAAATTACCTCCATTAGTTATTGCGCATTATATTTATACTTATCTACGCGTTATATTATGTTACATTGATTGTGATAAGGTTGGAGGAGCAAGTGGTCTAACATCACCGAGACATATTTGGTACAATCCAAACCTTTTAGATTGTGCAAGCCGAACAGTTGATTTCACACGCAACGATTTATTTGTGCCGTGTAGGCCTACCTTAATAATTTTTTTTATATTGCCCCCGAAAAAAATGAATGGACTAAAAAGTACGAAATAAAAAAAAATGTAAAAACCGACTTCAGAAAAAAACCGCACAAAATGCACAAAAAAGGTTGAAATAATTGTTTGTAAGGTATAGTGGTGGGCAAAATGGCTCTTTTCAGTGAACTGGTTCTTTTGGCTCCGCTCACTAAAAAGAACCATTCAAAAGATCCGTTCATTCGGTTCTTTTGGTCCATTTCCCTTAAATATGGTGAAATCGTCAAAACATTGAGTGCTCTAAAAACAACTACAAACAAACACATACATTTCAATAAAATACTAAACCCAATTTTTACTACTAATAAAAATCAAGTAATTTCCTATTAGAATCACGCTCATCTATTCTCATCTATTTTAAAATGTCTATTTCCAATTAGAACTGTAGTCCGAATTCGCTCTCACATCTTGAATATATCATAAATACAACCAAAACAAAACCTCTGAGCGAGATATCTCACCCCTTCTGCATGCGTTATGATTCATTCATTCGCTCTTTTTTCAGATCATTCAAGACCAGTGCATTTTGTTCGTTTCGTTCATGGTTCATAACACAGTACAGCACCATTGAACCAGTGCAGAACTATTGAACGAAAGAACGGAACATGTACTACTTAGTGAACCAGGTCATTTGGCTCAGTACACTGTTCCGTTCAGTACGAACGGATCATTCGCGAACGACACAGCACTAGTAAGGTAGTACATAGTTGACTTTGATTGCACTAACTCTTGCTTCAGGAATTGTTTTCATTTCTTTGTTAGGCTTATGCCCTTAATACATCACCAACAGGTGTTAGCACCGTCTTCAAAAGTGATTCTTCTTTCTAGATCCGTTCTGATTGGATTAATGTTGTTAAGAATTACAAACAATTATTTCATCCTTTTTTGTGCATTTTGTGCGGTTTTTTTCTGAAGTCGGTTTTTAAATTTTTTTTTAACACGCTTTTATTAGCTTCACTTGAAACTATGTGATAAAATCTTGGAAGTTAAATTTGACCCACTTCCCGGTTTTCAATTGAGGTGAAATTTTGCATACGCGTTTAGTTTTGATGACAATGCAATACGCTTTTATTTTAAAATGAACCAAAAAGTAAAAAATTATTTTGAATGTAAAGTTTGTATTGCTGCAGCAGTATTTAAATGCAAAAAAGCGTGGGGCGCTACCGAAAAGTTCCAGTATTAATAAAATAAGAATATAGGTAAAGAGCAGTGGCTGCTGCAATACAAATTTTACATTCAAATTTTTTTTTACTTTCTGGTTCATTTTAAAATAAAACCGTATTTTTAGTTTTTTTTTTCAACTATTTATTTATTTATTTTATTTATTGGAATCAATTAGCAATTTATTTTCTTTGATCTCGATCAATTAGTAAACATGTTTTATTTGTTAGCATGTTTGCTTCTGTAAGTCAGGGACGGGTCCAGAAGCAATTCTGGGGGGTGGGGGAATCAAAGTTTACTCAAAATCTGGAGAAGATGTTATCTAAAATAGTATTCGGTATACAGTAAAAATTATAGTGACTACTAGTTGACTCCCTAAAAGAATAAAACTAGTTGGGATGTAGGTTTGATCCCTTCGGTCCACACGATCAACTTTCCAGTATGATGAACGTAGACGGAATGAACTGACTTCTTGCACGAATAACTTCATTTGGAAATTCCAAAGCTTTCCGGAGATATTAGCAAAACTAATCAATTTAAAGTACTTGGTCAAAAAGAAAAAAAATTTCGGTATCTACTAGAGATCCCGGGATGAACCGCAATTTGTCGAAACTGTAGGACGTATAAAACAATTCTCCGTCAAAAAAGTGCTGATCCAAGGTTTGAAAAATTCGTGATGTTTGTGTAAAGGGTAAAGTAATATTTGCACGATTTTAAAGAGTGCTCGGATTTTGGCAAGTGATGTTTTGTTAGAAAACTGTTGCTGTGCAAAACTGAAAAAAGATCATTTCGTTTCGTTCTAAACCCGTTCTGGTCTCACTCCATCGAGTTTAATAGATATTAGAAAAACTTATCAATTTAAGGTCTTTCTGACACGCCCGACCGAACATTATGAAATTTTTTTCAGAGTATTTTTTCGTTACTCTTCTTCTTTCGTCACCTCAAAAATTTCGAAAGAGTTTTGGTTCCCGCGGTATCGTGCAGGTACAAAAATCACGAACGTCGTTTAAGGGGAGGTTCCTCTGATCGACTCTGAAAAGTTCGTCACTTTGATGAATTTTTTTGAGGTATAAAGAAATGTAATATGAACAAACGGTTTTTTGTACAATGTTTATTGATAAAAAGAGTCCCTAAATTTATTTTCCCCCCCTCTTTCAATTCAAAATGGCGGCTCCAGCCAAATCGCCGTGAGGCCTGCGCGCCATGCATGCATCTGCGCGGTACGTTCCCCAGGGTCGTAGGGGTCACTGAAACATAAACATTTTTTAAGTTAGTTAAATAAACGTATTTAGGGGCCCTTGAACCAAAATTTCCGAAATTTTGATAAAAAGAACAGACAAAGTTATCCACTTGAAAATTAAGGTCGTGTTTTGGAGCGTGTTTTGTTTGTTTAAGACAAGCGTAAAATTGTTTATTATTAAAATATATTATTAGTAATGGACCAAGGCCCCCTAAATTGAATTTTACACAAGACTTTAAAATTTCAAGTGAATCCGATAAGTGGTTCTCGAGATACATTGTACCGCGCACTGAAAATATCAAGTCTCCGAAAAACGCGTTTAAAGTTTTAGAACCAATTTCGCCTTTTGGAAATGCGTTTGTGACGACAATTTTGAACTTACCCTTTAAATGCAAAACGGTTTTAGGATCATGTTTTTAACATATTATAGCTTGATAATATGTAAAAAAAAAACCGATTTTTTCATCGCCGATCAAAGGAACCTCCCCTTAAACCAAAAAACAGTTCGACCGAATTTTATGAACATCTTTTCAGATCATATCTTCGTTAATACTCTTCGAACGGCACCTCAACTATGTCGATATCACAGGCACAGAAATCACTTATGTCGTTTAAACCAAAAAACCGCTCGACCCAAGCTTTCCAATTTTTCCAATCATGGCAACATGTTGCTGGGTTACTTAAACAAAGAAGGTTCGGATTCAGTATGAGTATTAAAACCGTACTAGAAGAAGCCACAACAACTGGGAGATCCTGGTCGGAGCTGAGAGCTGTCGCGTTGTTATACATATGTATGTACATCTCATCGCCATCTAGACCTTCGGCATTTCATTTATGTGAAAAAAACCCAGCTTAGGCAACACCACCCTTAATACTACCAATCCGTCATTTCGTTCAGGTTATAATGCAATGTCTAGTAATAAGCTTAGTTTAAAGGATAGAGGAATAACCCTGACATTTTTTAGCCGATTTCGAAAAATGTACATGATTCTGAAACGTCATCAGTACCATTTTAGCTGAGTCTATTCACATCGAAAAAAAGCGCCGAAATTGTAGCGCTGTACATGGAAAACAATCGTTCAATTGTGAAAACAACTCGTCTTCAGACAAACAATTCGCAGTTCGGTGAAGAATTTTTTTGAGTACGGTTCTGTATGACTCGCCAACGTCCCATTCGACTGCGTCCGCGATGCTCCAATATAGTTTTTGAAGCGGTAAAAGAGAGTGTTGCCGATAATCCAAATGTGTCTATCGCCGCCGATCTCAGGAGTTAAACGTGAGTGAAACGACTCTAAGGAGGATTATGAAGCAAAATCTTCATCTCTTCCCATACAAAGTGCATCTTATTTAAAGATTGTTGCAAACGTCTCTTGCAATATGGAAATGCCGTCGCAAGAATCATTGATGCCCGGTCGACATTTTGATGACGGACGAAGCTCATTTTATACTCTCGGGCGGGGACAATAAACAAAACTGTCGTCATTCACGGACGAAAAAGTCACGGTGTGTGCTCAAAAATCATCATCGGACCACTTTTCTTCAAAGTGCGAGAAACCCTCGTCGGCGCACGCTATCGTTGGATGTCCACAAACGTGTGAAAAGGCTCTGACGAAACTATTTTCAACAAGATGGCGCACCTGGCCTCACCGCAGCCACTACGAAGAAGTTCTTGCAAAAATAAAGAAAGTTTATGTCAGCAAGCCGAAGGCCATTGACGAACTCAAAGCTTCTCTGGTCATTATCCTGTTAAGTATCATCTTAACAAGTTATAACTGATCCATGGCAGCCTGTGTCGCTTCTGTCTAATAGATCATATCGTAGGACTTACTGTGCAGTTACGGTGACCGAGAGGCATAGACCTGAGCCCCTCTAGGCTCACTAGACCACTTCCAAATTAGTAATTAGTCACCATCGGCAAATCTAAATTCATCCAGCCAATAACGCTACAGCTCAAATCAAGCCTTGGTCTCCTCTAGGGCATTTATTCAAGTTTGACGGTCCCTTGCAGCATGTCTCCAGTTCCGTATGTTGAGCATTGTCTCTGCGTCAGCCGTCACAGAGTCTTTCCAACTCCTCCTGGGTCTACCTACTGGTCTATTTCCCGAAATTTCTGATGCCATAAGGCGTTTTGGGATACGGCTGACCTCCATCCTGATTACGTGAGAGGCTAGTCTCAGTCTGTTAATTTTGATTAAAGTTGAGAGTTCTGGGTAAATCTAAAAGATCATCTTGTTTAAAGTCGGACTTTTAGTTTAAACTTCGTGTGATTCCAATATAGAATTTTCGATAATGTTGAGTTGGAAATCAATGAAAAAGATCCAGCAATGGCTCACTCAACTTATATTTACAGAAAATATTTGAAGGAATTTATTTAATAATATTGAACTTAATAAAACAAAACTTACAAAGCTTAGGTGAATGTTTTCTAAGCTGAACAATCAATTCTAGTTTTTATTATTTATGAAACTTGATCCCAGTACAAATATCTGTCATTATAACAAATTTCCAATTTACTTTTATTTTCAGACGGACATCCATGACTTAAGGCCCAGATCTTTGGAAGGCGGTATCGATTCTGGAATATCTTTTAATGGAGATTCTGGATCTAGTCCCGACTGTGATTTACACTCACAGCAGGTAGGTCTTACGTTAATTATAAAATTAACTTTAATAAATAATTTATGAGGCACCATAGTGAGAATTATTATAAGTATGTAAGGTAAAAAAGTGAACAACGTGTATCATTACCGGAACTTGGACGTAGCTTCTATATTAGTTGTCACTTGAAACGTATAAAGAATTATTTTTAGGCCAAACCTCTAAACAATGCAAACTGACGATTTTCCAGCGGAATTCTCTTTATTTGGCGTCACAAATAATTTCTAAACAGTCCATAAAAGCCAACTGTCCAGCTACAACAATTGCGGAACGTCAAAAATTACGAAAATCGGGCTTCCTCCAATATCTCGAAAACTATCCGTTTTACGTTAATTCTGGCTGAATAAAATTTGTTCGAGATATAAATCTGCATAAAAAGGTCCCCTACAAAATTCATCAACGGAAAATGTAGTATGACATGCACGTGTCGCAAGAGCGAAAACTTTCATTCAGTCGCATGAAGAACTCGTCCTTGATGTCGTCATCTACATCTTCAGTTGGAGCGTACCTTTGGACTAGCGTAGTACTTCTTAGTCTGGTACGCAGGCGCACGATAATTCCCTCAGAAACTGGTGACCAGCTAATGAGGCTGACCAGGCTTCTTTGGTGAGTATTACGCCCACGCCATTCCTACGGCTTTCAGTTTCGTTTCTGCCAGAATATAAGAAGGACTCACCGTTTGGGCATATATATTCTTTCGCATCGGGCTATCTGGTCTCACTGAGCCCTATGACTTGATTTTATATCCGTTCATCTCGTTCAGGACTTCCTCCAGCCAGCAAGCGGTGTTCTCACATTCCATTATCCGATTCGTGAAGTAAAGGTCGGGGAGCGGGTTGCTAATCCTCAGCCCAACCGACTTAAAACTCTGTTTTATAGAGCACAGAACTCGCCATTCAATCGACTCCCGTTAGCTCCTTCCGAAGAAGTCCCCCAAATCCCACGGCGCCGAGGTGCTTACAGAGCTACTAGGTGCTCGTCTGCAATGACTCTTCTCCAGATTTTAACACCACAATCGATATTTTGTCTCATAGAAACGTACCCCCAAGTTCCTCCTGGAGTCAGTATTGTCGCTAAAGAATATGGTAGCGTCTTTTCGTTCTTGGACTCCTTCACCAGTCCATCTTAGTTTTTGTATTGCTGCGCAAAGTATTCTATATCGTCTAAGCTTATCTAGCATATCTGCCATTGATCCAGGTCTATATAATGTACTCACATTCCAAGTTGCGAATTTTATATCGTTGTTCCTTAAATCATTAATCCTAGGACGTTGCTGAGGTCAACCATTTGACCAATCCCCAAACTTGAGAACTGTGTTTGTTTCGCTTTCATGCGCGAAATACTGGCCTTTCACGCTCCTTCCTCTGTCATATTTTTATAAAAAAAGCATCCAGGGATCACCAGATGTAAAGTCAACATTTCAAGGAGGTGGAGGTAGAATTCGGTAGCATAGCTGTAGATCTTATATCGTATAATCCGTTGGTGTTTCTTAAGATCTTTGGTATACCGGCAGCGCCGGCCCTAGCCCTTCTTGAGGGTGGGGTGAGATTTTCTTTCCGCGTCCTTTGATCGACGCTTTCACCTCACGTAAATTGTATTTCCAGTGTTGTCCCCGATAAAACTTTTTTCGAGCACTGCCTGCCTGCCATTTTCTTACGGGATTATATCTCCCCTTTTGCAAACCTAAGGATTTCGATGGTGGTTTTAGGGTCACAGCCCCGCCTGTAGTGGTAATACCCAGTAGGACTTGTAATGGCTATGGAAACGATTTGGTAATCACAATTCACACACTCTAGACCTTACCGCACGCAATACCAACTGCATTACATTTACATTGCAATGTCCGCCCTGGTAAGGCCTTTCTTTTTACATCATACAGGTTTTTACATACAGGTTATTACATTTTGCATTACTTTGTATTAACTTCCGATTTTCACCAAAGAAATAATTGATTGAAATTTCAGCGGTTGCCAAAAGTCCTACTGGGAATAGAGGAAGCATGTCTTCTCAGAATTGCTTTCCCGACGTTTCGCCAACAGCACCACCTTCTTTGGAGGCTATTTGGTTGTTTGTATTGCATGGCTGGGCATTAGGGCTTGCGCCAGCCAGTAAGGTTGGGATGGTGGAGAGAGTCACCTTCTCGCTAAAAGAGGCTTCTCCTACCATCAGTCCGGTGCACTTTGTGGGATATATCTCCACTCCTACACCCTTAGGGTCTTCTTTTGGACCCCTATTCTTTTCAACATAATGCCATTGGGCGGAGCCTGTTCCCATCTACAGCAACAAGGCTTGCTCCTTTCAAGGCTTAAGGCGGCCCATCGTAAGGGGCACACCGAGACCCCTGGGGAACTGGGCTGCTCTATGCAATGAGCCAATTCGGCTATCGCCTCTAGAAGACTTCTTTACACGGTAACTAGTTGTTTCGTGGTCAAGAGAGTCTCCGGATTGTTAGTCGAAAGCACGTCCAATCTGATACTTTCTGCTATTTGACAGAAGGTCGGCTTTGGAGTCGTTCTAGACTTCATTATGGATGCGTCCGACTTTTCTGAAGGCTTATCAAATCGTATGGCCAAAGCCTTCGCCCTTTTCGAAGATCTAACTCTTTTCTTATTAAGAAAATCGGTATCCCTTTCTTCCTCGGGGACCACGTAGACCCTACCAGGCTCTACACGAGAGTAGCCAGCTTCCAGATATCGCGTAAAACGTGTGCGGGCTGCGCCACCCCGTCTTCTGAAAGCGGTCGTTTTTTCGAGTCGCCTCTCCGATTAGGTGCCCTTACTTCCACAGGAGATCTAAGGAGATCTCCCAATGAAGGAGTGAAATCAACTTACTCCATCCCTGGGTTTACGGCCTCAGACTGCCCTCCCTGAAGAAGAATTCCGAAAACTCTCCTTCACTGGGACCACATTCGACACCTTGAACCATGGATCCAAAAATATCTTGCTCGTCCTTTTGTAAGCTAGAGGAACCCAGAAATGTTTGGATCGTTAAGAAGTGCTCCATCTTCAAAAGTTTTTTTAAGGTATTTCTATATTGATATCACGAGCTGGGCGAGAAAGGAGGGAATTTTATTTTTTCTCGAAATTGTTTTTCGCATTCATTTTGGTGCCCCTTACCACCTGGCGCCTAGAGGGACCGCTCCACTCGCTCTACCCCGGGGCTGGCGCTGTATACCGGAACCACCTAAGACCCCTTAGGCCGTTATCATCATTTGGTCTCCGATTCTTTTGATATAATTTCATTCATTTTTTCTTAGGGTACTATTCACTGTTCAGATTAAATGAAACTATGTGGATGGTCTAATTGAAAATTCATATGTAAAGGATAATCAGATCCACTAATTATATAAAATATTTTACCTTATCCTAGTGGCAATGTGAATTTAAAGCATTAATTTTAAAAACTAAACGAGAACTAACATCTACTTGAGAATTATTTATGAATTATAATCTGACTATAACAAATATGCAAATTAAAAATTATATGAATTAAAAAATTGATTTCATTTTAGGATACGGAAGCAAGAAGATTGAAACGTGGTCATGTACTAACAGAACTCCTGGAAACCGAGCGAATTTACGTTACTGAAATGAATTCAATCCTCAGGGTAATTTTAACCACTTAATTATAATTTAAAATTTTCTCTTAAGTAGCTTTAAACAGTTATCGACTTTAATGATGTATTTCACGGAAGGAATAACACCCTCTGGACACAGCGATAAAAAACCTATGCAAATCCCCACATAAACTTTACACATGGCCGTGGGCAATTAGAGCGTCACAGTTCTACAACTCTGATTCGTTTAATTATCCATGATTCTGCTTTACAATGCTTGAAGAAACAATTCTGATCATTTTTAAAGTAAATTTCAAAGTGTTAAAACGTCTTGAAAAAATCATAGAAAATTTATTTTAAAAACAATTTTTATTTGTTTTCGTCGTAATTATGAAATTTGGCGGATATAACATTAAGAAGGCAACGGAAGAGCAGAGACCAACAGTGACTGATACATTTCGATTGAGAAAAGTGCAAAATACTGCGAATAATATCGTTGGGAAATTCAATTTAAAATTTGGTACTTTCCGTAAACTGCAACGTAATTGTGAGTCTCCGCTGTCGTTTCAAGGATCTCTATTCGAAAGGAATTGTGTTGATATTGTTGATATAAAACATAAATTTGTGCCAAGTGATTTCCCTCAGAAGAGTGAATTGAATGATAAAAGTTATGTATTTGGAAATAATTTGCTGCGTCTTAGTTCGAATTGTACTATTTCTGGCAAATCCCCGAAAGTATACCAGAAACTAAACAATGAATTAAGTAACGTAACAACGCCTCTAAATCAAGAGAATGGCAAAGGCGTCTTTAACAATTTATTGGATCTATCGAGTTGTGACGAATCTCTTGAATATAAAATGGTGCAGAATTACTTGGAGGACAATTCATACTCAGAAATCGAAAAGGACAACGATTTTAAAACTTATCTCTACAAGAAGCATTATTATGACATCCTCGACTATCTTGATCCGAAATTTTCACAAACAGAACGTAAAACCTCGAAAAATTCAAGCCGTTGTCGAAATGTATGTTTTGATTGCAAAAAGAAGTTCAACCGGTGGAAATCGGGACAATCCAACTTCGTTTTAACCAAAAATAATGTCGCTCCTGATAATTCTTACAAAGAGCTACTTAAATTTTGTAACAACTTCTTTGGTGAAAGCATTCAAGAAATAAAAAATAATAAAATGTGCCGGATTTTAAAACCTGGAGCTATATACAGTAATGAAGCCTATAACAAATTACTTCGAGAATACGTAAATGCCCGAGGATATCCTTCTATTAAGGAATATGTAGATCAAAAATTTGGAAAAGTCCTCAACTCCCGTCTGCATGCTATAACAGGTGTTGATTTAACCCGAAGTGAATCTCCGCGTCGTGTTTCAAGTTGCTGCAATAAAAATGTTTCATTTGCTAAAAGTGATAAAATGGTGCTTTTTAAATATTTATTTTAGTATAAGGTTTTTTTTTTTAAATTAATTCTTATTGTTTTCATTGCAGGGATATCGAGATCAAATGCTGTCTGAGGAAATGGCGCATTTAGTGCCAGCAAGCTTACAAGGAAAAGAAGATGTATTATTTGGGAACTTGCATGAACTTTATACGTTTCATAGTGAGATATTTTTAAAGGATTTAGAAAATTGCATCTCGACTACAGAACTTGTAGCATTATGCTTTGTACAAAGGGTAAGATTTTACAAAAGAATGAATTTTCAATTTATTTGTTTGGTGGAAATGAAGTTTTTTTTTGGAACCCTAGAAGATACTGTTCTTTGCCTTTCCAATTTCACCTGCTATCTATTAATCATTCCTTCACAATTGCCTTCCTGATTTAACAAAATTTTCTTGATCCTCTCCTTTGCTATAACCCATAATAAAGCGATATAACTTGCACCAATTCGATTGTCATTGTCAAACAGCCTTCTTCTTCTATAACGGCTTTACAAGCAGGATCCGCTCCTGGCCTCTCGCAACTGTCCTTTCCACCGGTCCCGATTCTGAGCCGATGTCATCCAGTTTGGCAGCCCTAAGATCTGAGCGTCCTGGTCTACGTCATCCTTCCAGCGAAGATTGGGTCTCCCACGCTTTCTCATCCCATAGGTCTTACCGCAGAGAACTTTCCGAGCAGGCTCACTCATACGAGCTACATACCCTGCCCACCGGAGCCTACCGAGCTTTATTTTCTTCACAACATCTAGTATGTCGCGATAGCGCTCGTAGATCTCGTCATTGTAGAGTCTCCGGAATTGTTCTTCCTCACATAAGGGGCCAACAATCCTTCGAAGTATTTTCCTCTCAAACACGCCCAAGAGGTTTGAATGCTTTTTGCTAAGCACCCACGTTTCGGATGCATATGTGAGAACCGGTAAGACCATCGTCTTATATAGTAAAAGTTAAAGCTAAGTATGCTGTTCCTAAGTACGGCGGTCAAGAAAAATGTTCTTATTATTTCTTGACCCCGGTACAGAAAATTTCGACAAGTAATGTGATGATTTTTTTCCGTGTTCAAAATTGACATTTGACATCATTGCACACTAAAATAATCACTTCAAATAATAATCACGTTAGTGAAAACGCCAAATCTACTTTCCGTCAATTTCGGTCAAGCTATGTATGCTGTTCCTAAGTACGGCGGTCAAGAAAATGTTCCCCATATAAAATGTATGTAAAAAACGCCTAAGTAATCGGTCAAGAAATGCTATAGGAATTTTTGCTCAAGAAATTTCTGTACCTAGTACGCTGTTCGCTCAAGAAAAATGCTAGTACTATTCTGACACATAGATGGATCCTTTTCCTAAGGCGGTTAAGAAAAAATTGGAAAGACCATTTTTTCTTGACCGAAATTGACATTACGAGATTGAACGGAAAGTAGATTTGGCGTTTTCACTAAACTAACGTGTTATTATTTGAAGTGATTATTTGAGTGTGGAATTTTTGAATTGTTTTAAATTAAAATCGTGACGAATTTGGTTTTATAAATAAAAATTTGAATTTAGTTTTTTCGTTTTTATTTTAAATTTATTCTAAGTTTACAGCTCTTCTTTGCCAAGGAACAGAACCAAGGGAAAACACGACGTAGTCTCTTAAAACACCTCTTACGTATTTTCCTATATTTGTATTTGATTTATTTTTTCCCTCCATTCTTCTTCAATAATATTTCCAGTTGTTGTATCAACCTATCGGCAAAATTAGCGCTGCAATAAGTATATTTACTCGATGGATCGTTTAATAAATAATTGTGCAGAAAACAACATGCTCAAAAAAAATTTCCGCAATGATGTCAAATGTCAATTTTGAACACGAAAAAAATCATCGCATTACTTGTCGAAATTTTCTGTACCGGGGTCAAGAAATAATAAGAGCATTTTTCTTGACCGCCGTACTTAGGAACAGCATACATAGCTTCAAGAAAAAATGGTCTTTCCAATTTTTTCTTAACCGCCTTAGGAAAAGGATCCATCTATGTGTCAGAATAGTACTAGCATTTTTCTTGAGCGAACAGCGTACTAGGTACAGAAATTTCTTGAGCAAAAATTCCTATAGCATTTCTTGACCGATTACTTAGGCGTTTTTTACATACACTTTATATGGGGAACATTTTCTTGACCGCCGTACTTAGGAACAGCATACATAGCTTTAGGCGTTATGCTTAGATATTTGGATTTGAAGAGCCTTGACAGACTATAGTAGGCTTTGTTGGCTATTGCCGGCTGCTACTATTGACCCAAGTAAGGTAACTGATTTTACCACTTCAAACTCGTGTCCCTCTACCTTGATTGTGGGACCAATGTTAGGTATTCCTGTAGACGAGGCCACAATGTACTTTGTTTTGCTTTAGTTAATGTGCAGTCCCAGATTTCCTGTCGCCTGCTCAAACAGAATGAAAGCCACACACATCAGTATGTATTATTTCAAGCAAGGTAGTTTTATGTTCAGATTTTTTTGGGTACGGTAAACACGACATCTTCCCTCGCATGCATATTTCACATTCCAATTATATTACACCTTTTAATTTAGCCATACCTTTTACTTTACCCCCTTGACTTAGATTACATAATTCCCTTATAATCAAATGCCCATGTTTCCTGTGCCAACTTAGTAATTCTTCAATTCGTTTGTCATTTACAACTATGTTTACAGTCGCATTAGGCCTTTCATTTAGATAAAACAAGTCGAGCTCTCAAGATTATCACCCTTCTTTTGGCTGGATATCTATACAATCACCGGTGGCTAGGTTTAACTTCGTTCGGCTTCATGCAAATAATTGAATTTAGTTTTGTCGTGACAAATGTGTGTGGTACACCCACTGTCTAAACACCATAAATGAGTTGGTTTAACTAGATTTACTTCTTCAATATTCCTTTCTAAAATGTTTTTGGGTTGTATTCAGATATTTTTGCTTACATTTTTGCTTTATGTTCAATTCTTTGTCATCGAAAACAGCGTAATGAAGGCCCGTGGTGGACATTTCTGGTATTTCTTTTGAAAATCTTGAATTCACCACAAACGCACCTGAGTCAAGCGTATTCCCGTCTGCTCCTTTGTGTCGTGCATGGTATTCTTCCCGTATTTTAATTTTTAAAATTTCTGGACTTGGAAGTTCGTCCCTGGATTCTATTGCGCATCTGAAGTTCTCGTAGCTGGGTGGAAGACTGTTTAACAACATAACTGAAAATAGGTCAGTGTTTATTTGAATGTCAATGACCATGTTTACGCGAAGATATTTAAGCTCATAACATCGTTATATGTAGTAATTTTAAAAGCGTTTACGCGCAAATATTTTGGTTCGTGTCACTGCTATCCGTAGTAGTTTTAAGAACGTTTCTTCCACCAGCAGATATCAGTTTTTAAAGTACCTTCTTAGATCTAATATAAACTGTCAAGCTGACAGTCAAATAAATAAATACATAAATAGATTGGAAGAAGTTTAACTAAATTTTATCATTAAATGAACATAAATCGAGAAGTATTAATCCTCATAAACCATCATAGGCAAGTTCTGCATCGTTTGTTAGGTAAACGCGATGAAAGAACTTGGAGGTTTATACGCAAAACAAGAGTTTCCTTAATGTTTTTACTAAAACTGAGGAGTGACTTTTCAAAAGGCCGTATTTCCATTTAGATTAAATTTTCAGAAACCGCAAATTTCTGTGGTACGTCCAAAATATGCAAAATTATTATTTTTTTTGCATCAATATAGTCTGTCCTAGTATAACTATATTTTTACAGTGGTAGATGAAAAATATTGTAAGTGCGACTTCATTAAAAACAAAAAATAGTTTGGAAATATGCCCTTTTGTTTGAAACGTTTGGAAATAAGACCTTTTGTATGGAACCTCCATAGGAAATATGACTTTATTACATTTTTTTTTAAAGGTCTTTTGCTTGAAATCTTTTAAAATACTACAAATTCACGCAGGAAATGTGAAGTTTTGTTCAATTAAATACACCGTTTATTTCATACGTGGAAATATGCTGGTTTTGATAAAAAAATCTATATTGGTATCCATTTTTTTATAGGAACGAAGGACTTTTCTTTCGTCCTATTAACGTGAATAGGTGATAATTTAGCCTTGCTACTGGATTCCATCGAAATTTGCTCTAAAGTAAAAAATGGAAATAAGGCCTTTTGAAAAGTCACTCCTCAACTGTCAAACAACTGTTTACGCCTACTACTTAACTCAGTTTGCCTTAATAAAGTTGTTACCTTAACACATTTGACTCTCCTGACCACTAACGAAAGCAGTATTAAGGGGCGTTTACGCGTATGAAAATCAGTGTTAAGGTTGTTGTAAACAGTTTTAGAGGCTTCGCGTAAACATGGTCAATATCTGCTAAGTTGTCTACTGTGTCAGAATAATTGTCTCAGATGTTCTCGCACATCACTGCCTTTAGTCATTCTTTTGACCAGTAGTAATTTTAGCAGTCTCGATTTTTTGGCTGGACCTCTTGATTGGTATTCGCTTTCCAACTTGAGCAACATTTCCCTAGAAGAACCATAATTTTTAATTTGTCTCAATCCCGATGGGGAAATCGATAGAATTATGCCCGATCTCGCTTTATCATCATTTTCACGCCAAACGTCTCTTTACAGAATTCTATCTCTATCGGTATCTTCATTATCAACCTAAGGCTCCTTTAAGGTTCCATTGACGTATTTCCAAACACTGTTTTTCGTGAGTACAGCTCGTATCTACATCACCCACGAATGATAATTATCTTTGTTTAGTAATTCCAAGCGCGTGGTTGCAGTATTCGAATTCATTATTATTGACTATTTTTTTAATGTTCGCCTCCTGGGCCCATAACCTTTTAAAGATTTTATTAATAATTATTTAATTTGAATTAATACAATATGTAATTATCTTTCCCGAATGAAGCCCAGTATTGAAGTGAATCAAAAACAAACGGAAAACAAATTTTACAATAAATTGCTATTAAATATACTAAATAGGCCGTGCAGCTGCAGTGTTAGTACTACGTACCCGATGTAGCAATAATTTTAAACTGAACCAACAACGTGTAGTACTACAGCATGTAGTGACTTTTGAAGTTGATTCATCAATCCTGGGGCAGTTCACAGATAACTTTGAGACTTCTACCAGGTTCTCACACGTTTCACCATTGCAATTATGACAAATTGCAGAGCATTTTAAGCCAGTCTTGGTGCACACTTGGTTTTGCATCTGCAAAAAATTAATTTCAACAGATCTGGAGGCGCCGGCGCCATCGTGTACTTAATTGGTACAAACATTTGCGACATTTTTTTCCAGCCCCAGCATTCGGGATATTTATATCGTCCTAGCCACATCACCATGTTATACTCTAAATATTTGCATACAAGCTGCATGTTGTGTAGGATGAAGCGTAGAGAGATTAAATTTGCTTTTAACTACACATTTTGTGAATCGCATATATGTACCTTAGTATATTTAATGATTTTTCTTGCTTTTCACCACCATATAAGTCAACAGTACAGTACAGGGGTTTAGCTTTATTATTTTGGAAAACCTCAACTTCGGAAGCTAACTCTGGAGAACTATGGTACCACCAATAAGGATGCCAGAAAATGTATGGACTATGGTACCACCTTCAATAGCTATGTGTAATACGTCGTTGGATAGGTATTTTTGAGATGAATATAAGTTACTATGGCGCTTAGTTCGCAATATTTTTCGGTTCTGAGTAATACGGTCAAACCTGTAATACATCAACCCTGTATTTTTATAACCGTATAACCTATTTCCATGAATAAGGTACCAATGAATGCATAATTCCTCTACCTATCTATGATGATTCTACCTTATATTGCTTTATTTGACCAATGGACTCCTTCGGCACATAATTTGTTGAAAGAGAAGTGCATTCAAAGGAAGCACTTTGTTTTTCCTCGTCCCCGGATCCCGAAAATTCCCCATACACATTAAAAAAATTGCTGTTTACATAAAATATTCAGATGGCCATTTTTGCACCATTTTATTGGACTATTAATACTCGTATCTTTTAATTGTTCTAAAGTTAAGTCTTAAGTGCGATGCAAGTAATGTCTTATTTCTTACAAAACCGGCACCACCTTTCCTAGGCTGCAGTGGCGTAAATAACACCCCCGCAAGCCCCGCAATGCGGGGGGGCGCCAGCCAGTCATAGGCGCTCACAGGCGCTGATAGACTCAGGGCTGATATGCAATCTTCATGAAGAGCGCCAGTCAATAATTGTATTGAGTGCCGAAAAAAATTGTCCTTTAAAACCGCTGTTGAAAATAGCATCAAAAGTTTTCATGATTAATGATTTTTCCATAGACTACAGATAAATGTGACCCCTAAGGACGTCCTCAGGGACACCAATTTCCCAATTTATTTAACGTTTTTTTAATTATATATCGAAGAAAAACTGGGTTCTTACACGCTCATTTTAAAATGAGTGAAGTGAAGAAGAAAAAATCGGGTTGGGAAAATCTGAAAAGAAAAAAAGAAATGCAAGAAAAGGTTAATAAGTTGCCAAAATTGGATACGTTTTGGGGGGAAAAAGGCAAAGCTACAGTGCAGGCATCTGAAAGCCAAAATAGTGTTGCAGATAATATCACCTCACTAAAGAATGATGTAATTACTACTATTGAAATAAAATATATAGTTTAAAAAAACCAAAAAATACGCTTTTAATTTAAAATGAACTAAAAAGTATAAAAATAATTTTTAATGTAAAATTGTTATTGCTCCAGCCAGTATATGGGAACAACCTACGTTTCGAAATGTAAAAAAGCGTGAATTGAAAAGATTAATTTCGAAAAACCTCTTTTTTAAATCATTCCTGAAAAATAATGAGTGTTGTGAAAAGGCGCCGTTATGGATTCTGCGGGGGGGGGGGGCGCCTGCTTGCTTAGTTACGCTACTGCTAAGCTGGGTCCTCAATAGCTGCCCTGCGCTCTCAACTCTCCAATTTTTCCTATGAAATTAAATACTTAATAGTACATTGTTTGCGACACTTATCTTTCAGATTTTTTTATTTCATGTAGTTTTACCTGATTTTCTTCTACTCTTCTTTACCTGATTCATTATACTCCAGAACTTAATTCTAAAAATTCCGCCCTAACAAATCTATTTAACATTCCCGGTTTATGTTAATTTTTTAATTATTTATCAAAATTTTATAACAATTATTTTATTGCTTTCAGAGAGACACTTTCTACCGTTTATATTCATTTTACTGTCAAAATATACCTCGTTCGGAAAGGCTTCGAGAAACGCTTGTCGATACCCACCTATTTTTACAAGAATGTCAAAAACGTTTGGGACACAAACTTCCACTTGCTGCCTATTTATTAAAACCAGTTCAAAGGATAACAAAATATCAACTATTGTTAAAGGATCTTCTTAGATTTAGCGATAGCGGCACTTGTACCAAAGAATTACAAAAAGCTTTAGATTGTATGCTAATTGTTCTTAAATGTGTCAACGATTCAATGCATCAAATTGCAATTACAGGATTTCCAGTAATACTAGTACAAAATATTTTGGTTTTAATAAACTCCCTTAACCAATTTCATATTTTCAGGCGGATCTCTCACAACAAGGAGAATTATTGCTTCAGGATTCGTTCCAGGTATGGACTGAAAGCAAGAAGGACATAAGACTAAGGCTTAAAACTCAACATCGGCACATATTCTTGTATCAGAAAGCTATGCTTTTCTGTAAACAAGCATCAAAAACCGGGCATAATAAAAGCACATACCAGTTTAAGCATTATTTAAAAGTAAGTCGGAACAGCAACAAATCCATATTAATAAAAGGAAGTGTGTGTTTGTGTATCTGTGTGTCTGTGTGCCTGCTTGTACGTACCGTCATTCATTGGAGCCAAACTATAAGAGATGTTCCCATATGCACAGTTCGTGTGACAATGCAATGTGACATTTATGTAAAAAAGTCAAGATGGCGGCGATAGATTCTGCAATGGAGTTCCCGATTCCCTATATGGGTATCAAATGAAAGGGTATTATGAGCAGAATAGAATTAGCTGCGTGGCATCATTTCAAATTCAAAATAGCGGCCAACACAAGATGTCGGAAAACATAATAGAATAAAAAGTAGAAAATATAACCTATCAATTTGAAATGTTGCACCTTTTCGTTCGTGTGTAAATGCAATCGCACCATTTTGTAAAAAAACAACAAGATGGCGGTTGCAAGATGACGGGCGGATTTTCTCAATTGTCATCCCCGCCCGCCGGTATGGGTAGTAAATGAAAGCATATGACAAATAGAAGCCCCTATTCCCATTGTCACCTCACTTTTTTTCTCTCCTCATTTTTTTCTCACCTCACATTTTTTGCCACGTCACGTTTAAAGTGGTATTCTCATAGTCGAGTGACAAGGAAAAAACTTGTGAGGTAAAATGTCTCAAATTAGGTGTGGTATTCCCGAAGTCATTTTTTGTAGCAAATGCCACTGAAAATTGTCATTTTTTATCCCTTGGAAATTATAGGTGACGCTACGATTTTTTTTAAATTAGGGTAAGAAATATATTTTATTTTAATATTTCTGATGATTATATTCTAGAATTAAAATAATGAACAGGAGACAATTTGATTGCCTTGTTGGCTTTATCGTAAACAATAAGGAAAAAAGGGAAAGGGGTAAAAGTTAGCCAAAGCAGGGCAGAATAAGAAAATAAATTTAAAAAAAAAAGTTCGCTAATGAACAGTTAAGTCCACCAACCATGACAGCCGCTGAGTGGTAAAAGGTATAAACAAATGCCGTCACTTTTTCTACAACAGGTGACTACGAGAATAGGAAAATTGGTTTGTCACATTTTACAATGGCTGACGTGACTATGGGAATAGGGGCCGAATTAAATTAGCTGTGTGGGGTCACTCCAAATTCAAAATGGGGGATTACCTCTTTCTTTACAACACGTTCGATATGGGTATCAAATGAAAGGGTGTGACTAGTAGAGTACTATTTTCTATGTGGCGTCATTCTAAATTCAAAATGGCGAACAACAAAAAAAGGCGGTTTACTTTACATTTTACAACGTCCTCGGTATGGGTACGAAATGAAAGTGTATGACGAGTATATTACAGTAAACTGTGTAACGTCATTTTAAATGAAATATGGCGGTCACAACAAATAATATATGAGACTAAAAATAAAAAAATACGCTTTTATTATAAAATGAAGTATATGAGAACAAGCTACCTTTCGAAATGTAAGAAAAGTCCCAGTGTTAATAAAATAAGATAGGTTAAGAGTAAGTATTTATGAGATTACTTTTAGTCTACGATCCGTAGGAGAACGACTTTCACGGGTTCAGTAACCGAATGAAATTTATTGCTATGATAAAAAATATCCTGACAAAAGTAACGATGATGGGTTACCTAACGAAATATATTCAAGGCTATATTTAATAGTTGTTTTTTCGTCATTTTTCGCCTTTTCTTTATTTTGAGGTGTAACTATGCATTTTGGTGAACGCATCAAAAGAACAAAGTTGTAGAACATAAAATTTCCTACAAATTTTGTCCTC
Source organism: Thereva unica (assembly GCA_949987705.1). NCBI lineage: Eukaryota > Metazoa > Arthropoda > Insecta > Diptera > Therevidae > Thereva > Thereva unica. The sequence goes on along the minus strand of OX465281.1, from coordinate 195,236,728 downwards.
ACTGTTTTTTTCGAATTCCGCATAGTTTCACCGCCAGGCCTATTTTTCGCCTATTTCGTTAGGCAAATCAATCGCCGTTACTTTTATTAGCATATTTTTTATCATATAAATAAGTTTCACTCGATTACTCAATCGGTGAAGGTCGTTCTTCTACGGATCCTTTTTTTTATGTGGGAAAACCAAGCTTAGGAATCACCCTTAGTATGATACTACCAGTCTGTCATGTCGTTCAGGTCATGGTGCAATGTCTAGTAGCAAGCTTGGTTTGAAAGTATAAAAGAAAATGATAGGATTAGGGGGGGTCTGGGGGGTGTTGGAGCAGGTGGCGATGAACCTTAAGTTTGAACTCTTGGGTGTTGTACGAGTTCGGGAAAAATGACTGTGGGAGATTATTCCAAAGTCGAGTTGTTCTATTCATAAACGAACTTCTAGAACATGTTGTGCGTGAAAGGGGGCTGTAGGGTATGGGGGTGAGCCGAGCCAGCTAGTCTTGTGTGGCAGGAAAGATATTGCCGTGCAGGCAGGAGGTCCTGAATTTCAGTGGAATAGTCGCTGTGGTAATACCGATAAAGCATGGAGAGCGCTGCTGCATGCCTACGGAGATGCAAAGGCTGTCATCTCCTTTAATTCGGATGGCACGGCTTTGCACTTTGTCCAGCCACGCTAAGGCGGTTTTAGAGGCGCCAGCCCAGCCAAATGAATTATACTCGAGGTGGGGCCGAATGTAGGATTTGTAGATTGAGGCTCTAGCTGCTGATGGGAGAAAAAATTTGCATCTCTTAAGAAATCCTAAGCATTGGTATGCTTGTTTAGCGATTTGGAATATGTGATCATTCCATCGCAAGTTCTCAGATCAGCTGTAAGATTTGTTTTGCCCACTGAGACAGAAGGAAAGTCGGTGCAGGTTTTATAAGTAACGAGACAGTACTTCAACACGATTCTTGCGGCCGCAATCAAGGATGTGTTCGATGTCCCTGTTGATAGAGTTGGACATGAGTTCACGATGGTGAAGACAAGGTCTGGGCTTGTCTAATATTGTCGAAAGCGTAAGAATAGCGCAGGGTACTGTCATCAGCGAAGCTGAGCAATGGGTTGTAAGGGATTGAGATCAGATCATTTATGAATATTAGGAAAAGTGCGGGTGAAAGAATTGATCCTTGAGATGGTGTGGGGATTAGATTCGATGCCATCCAATACTACCTTTATTAAACGGTCAAAAAGGAAGCTCTTAATCCATTTTCTTAGAACTGGGTGAAATAGCTTGGAGTTTTCATCAACGAATCTAAAAAAGTTCTACTCTAAATCGAAAATCAATTTTATGCAGATGTTTTTCTTTTTTCCTTTTACCTTTTTCCTTCCGCGTTGCAACGCACACGGATTTTTACTAATATTAAAATAATACAATATTCATATTTTTTTCAGATGTCGCAAATTGGTTTAACTGAGTCAGTGCGAGGAGATCCAAAAAGATTTGAAGTATGGCTACAGGGTAGGCAAGAAGTCCATACGATTCAAGCCCCAAACGTTGAAATAAAAAATAAATGGGTGTCGGAAATTAAGAGAGTCTTACTAAATCAACTGGAGGAATTGAAAGGGGAAAAAATAAAACAATATGGTCTTAATCATAGGCCTCTTCGTCAGACTGTTTCCTGGGATACACCTGCATCTAACTTATCAACCCCACAGCGAACAATGAGTTGTGATACGGCTGAAGCAAATAGAACTACTAACGGAAGTGACGAATGTCCACCACAAACCCCCGGTATAAGTTCATCCTCGTCAGAAAAAGATAATCCAGATGTTGGTGGCTGGAGCTCAGATTATTCAAATAGCGAAGATGAACTTTCAATTATTGAAGATAATAGCACTCCGGTAAGTTGGCATCGTACATTTGAAATAAAAATGTATTTGTTATATTCTCTTTCTCTCTCATTTTTTATTGCATGGTAATGGTAAACCCCTATTACACACTTGTTTTCTTAAATATTTATTTTTGGATATGCTTTCACCAAACCTATATTGGACTATTGTAGACGATTGTGAACTTTTTCACGCAATGGGGAGTAGACAATTCGTGTGGGCGTGCCACTAAATCAAATTCTATATTTTACGTTTCTGTTGAATAAATGTTTAATATACCTTCCACAGTCACAGAAGTTAAAATTATTAAAGTACAAAGTAATTCCATGTGGACTTTCATCGTTTAGTTCCGTAAGTTTTATTTTATTTTATGTTTTTTTTTTATGTTTATTTTGTGTTGTCCGATTTTTTTTTGTTAGGTTTAAATTTATAAATTTTACTAATATTGCGTTGTGTTTATTTTGTGGCTTTCATTATAACTTGTTTTGAACTGATCTATTAATGTTTAATAACGAATAGACCAAGCAATATATAGTGCTTGATAGCCTATGGCTTGTAATCTACAACTACTTTCTGTACTACTTAGGCCTTGTATTTATTTTTCTTATATTTAATGGTAGTATGAACAACCTAAGAATTTAAAATCTAGCAGTAAACAAATATTCATAAAAAAAGTCGAATATCTGATATGATATCCTTATCACTTAATGTTGTACCCTTAGATTTTGCTTATAAAAAAAAATTAAAAAAAATGAATTAACTATGGAGCGCAAGTTTTTGAAGAAAATATTAGTATAAATTTTGTTCACATTGTTAAAAATTCGCCCATAGAGGATATATAACCACTGAGAGATTAGTACGTTACAAGTAATTTGCTATGTTAATCTTATTTGGTATGAACATCGTCTGTAAAAGATTGTCGAATTTAGTACATACTAATTGTTCTTGCAGATTTAATTATCATTATAGTGAATCGTAGGGACAGTAACTATCGATTCGTATGACTTCGAATTTGGCCCAACTTCTATTCTTTCTACTATTACAAATTTTATAGTAAGCCTTTAAAAGTTAAACATAATGTAATCTCACAATCACCCAATTATGCCCTAGCACAAAAGATATCCTGCTAAACTAGTGCAAAAAATTCATGTAAACAACTCGGTATCTATGGATGGACATAATGAAATGCCTCAAATGAAAATTTGACTGTGAACCAATCTTCTGCACACCTACAACATCAAAGAAATCAAACACGAAGTTCATTTCCTCCTCTATCCTTCAGACCCCTCTTAACCTATCCCTTTTTATTTTCTTCACTTGGGAGCTATGCGTACACCAGTAAATTGCACCACAACGAATATGCCACGACGCACTGGTTGTCCATATAAAAGAATTCTTTGTAGTTTGCGATTTTCTAAAAACGAATAAAACACTAAATTTATGTTAAACGATGTGTCTATTCGCACCAAAAATATGGGTCACAGGGCCATGGCCCACATTAGGTTTTTTTGCTTTATACGAATAATGAGAAACTTACATCGGTGCGGTTGCCTGTCTAAGGCCTCCGTGTATACAACAGAGGACACCGCTGGGGTCGCGCACCCAGACGGTAGTGTCAGATTCCAAGTGTCTAAACTCACCCACCCTTTTTTGCATGACGTTCAAATCCAGACCCGTACGAGCCATAAACACATTACTTCAGCCTGGCGTCATCAGCATGGACCTTTAAAAAAGGTATCGCTCAATGGTGCTCACCAGAACCGGAACAGTCAGCCGTCCCGCTACCAAGCTGCTATCTCTCCTTGCATTTCTTTGCCTTTCTCTGTTCCTTAGGGCTTCGCAATGCTTAAGCTTCTGGTGGATGGCCTTTAGGACCACTTCCATCATTCTCCACATATCCTCCTCTGCTCCAGGATGTTCTCAGGGGCGATTGCTTCCAATACAGACCTGGGGGTCTAAAAAGGCCACTTCGGGTGTTTCATAATATGTTCATATTATGTTTCATTTCATAAATCATAAAAAGGCCACAAAATATGATTCATTTATGATTCATATTAAATCTGTCGATTTCCTATAGGAAACCGTAAAATGGCCTACTAATATGAATTGCATATTTGTCAAATTAGGTGAAATTTTAGAAGTTACTCCGAGAGCAACATATTAAGTTTATATTCGTGTGTATTTAGTGTTCAAATTGTGCTAATTGAATTTAAAAAATTATTTAAGAACTTTTGTTAGTGATTACGTGCATAAGTAATGACAGACTTGGGTTTATACGGGAATTTTTTGGAACATGCTCGACTGGAGGAAGCTCTTTGCTATAGACGAAGCACAGCGAAAGTGAGAAGTCTGGAAGTAAGCTTCGAAATGCCGGACCGCGATTTCATTGCCCTATATAGGTTAAATAAAAATTTGACTCTTGAACTAGTACAAGAGTTAGAACCTTATTTACCTAGGAAGGGTGGACTAACGACAGTTTGTAAAGTAAGTAAATAATATTTCAAGGGCAATTAATAACCAGATATTATGTATACAATGTTTTTATTGTTCGTAAACCTACAAGAGGTAGGTAAACCTACATACCTACTAAATTTTTGTTATTTTAAGGTCCTAAGTGCACTATCGTTTTACGCGTCGGGATCCTATCAACGCTATGTAGGAGCAAATGCACAACACATGATGCACCAATTCAGTGTATCTAACTGCTTAAGAGCAATGACATTGGCCCTGAATAGTGACCATTTTCGAAGAAAATATATTCACTTCCCACAAACGAGAGAAGAGCGAAATGTGATTAAGCACGGGTACATAAGCATTTGGTTGGTACAATATCAAAGTATATGAAAATTGATGTAGGAATTTCCAGTGCTCCCATTTCACATTTTTATTTATATCATTTTAGATTTTATGAAAAATTTGGAATGCCAGGCGTGATTGGCACTTAAAATTCCTATATTCCACTTGAATTGTAATTACAAAGGTTACTTTGTTTGTTGACATTAGTAATGTTGGTTTGATAGACCCAAATATTATAGCCACGTCACTATATTTTTTGTCTGGCAATGTCTTTGCCAAATATGATTCTCTAGATGATATGAATCGTTTATGAATCATTTATAAAAACGGATTATTAGCAGAACTGCTAAAGATCTGCTAGAATTCACCAAATGAATCATATTATAGACGTTTCACCCAATGTGGCCTTTTTAGACCCCCTGGTCTCCGCAAACCCCGGGCATCTCAAGAGAACATGCTCCGTGTCCTCTTTATCGTCTGGGCATTCTGGGCAGAACGATGGGTCGTCCAACCTGAAGAGGTGAAGGTATGCCCTATAACCTCCATGCCCACTCAAGAACTGTGTGAGGTCTATGTGTGTGGGGCTAGGATATAATTAACACCCTTGAGAAGACATATCAACCCTTAAGCCGACGGGACCCCTGGGGTTTACCCGGCTGCGGGATGAACAAAAGATCTTGGCGCTTCCATTGCTCAAGGAACACTCCTTCCCGCCCGGTACGCTATGAATACTCGAGCGAACTCACCAAATTTGCTACCAGCTTCACCGCTCTGTTCTGTATACCGTATAGGCCAGGAGTATTTCCAACAGCATCCTCTTCGCGGCCTCTACAATTTTTCCTCTGGGGTGCCTGAGTCATCCACGTCTACTGCTGGCAGGCTGTCAGTGCTCCCGTTCTGTGTGAAGAGGGTCTGTACGATGTTTTGCAGCATTACAGGTCAGGTAATCGTTGGGGAGCGCTTACCTTTAATCGACGACATCACTATCCCGTACGCACTCCCTTGAACTACTATCCGCTTCATTGCATAGGCTCTTAAAATGCTCCGCTTTACTTTTCCGGATGGCGTTTGTTAGCGCTCTTCTTGCCTCCTTATATTCCACAAAGACCTCGTCAGCGCAAACAGTAGATAGAGCTCGGATTGCAAGGGTAAAAATTTCCCTATATTCTAGAAGGAAGAAATTATTGGGCAGGCCCTGTGTCGCCCGAAGATCCCCAGGGGCGGAGCTGTCATAGGTGCGAATTGTGCACTTGCACCGGACGCAATTTCCGGGGCAATTTCAGAAATTAAATTTTAAAATTTATTTGAAACACTTTTCGAAAATTCTGTAAAAAGCACCAGATCCACTCACACAAAGGAAAATTTGTTCCGATGGCTCTGTATTGTGTATTGCTGTTGATCGTGTTCGATATAAACTTCAAGAATTTTTAAATGAGGTAAAAGAATGAAATGAGGAAACAAAATTTCTTGTGGCGAGAATCTCTCTTTAATTGCTCTTTTTTGTTTGTTCCTTTATTGTCTACTCTACACTTGTTTTTGTTGCCGGCTCTACACGATGTGGTGAACATTTGATTCGAATGTTGGCTTCCAAATGCCCACGTTGGATGCTTAACATTAGATCCTCTTAGTTCGAGCATCTGCCACACCATGCGTCCAACCATGAAGCTTCCGTCGTTTGAGGGTATTCATAGCATAGTGAAGAGCCGACCTAATAAATTAATGTGGCCAGTTTCACAATGGCCAACCAAACCATTGCCTTTTAAAATTCGATGAAGAATGGCATGGCCTTCACAAGAGCCAACTTAGAATGCTTTCGCTTGTTGTTGTTGTTTTCAATGCTAACTCTCTTTTCTGTCTTTTCTTTACTTTTCCCAGCAAAAGGGAGACAAAAAACAACAATAACCACACAGCTGTCAAGAAATCTGCCCGCTCCATTGTCTTCTCCTTTTCTCTTCTCCGCAAACGACGTTTTTTATGTTGTATGCATTATTTGGTGCAATCTTAAATTTTGCGCAAACTATGAAAAATATTTCTCCCATCCAGCGAGTGATTGTGTCTTTTCCATTGCCCTTCACTGCGTTTAAAAATGAACGGCTTATGGGGCGCAATGTAGTATAGTGCACCGGGCGCAAAAAACCCTGCGCCGGCCCTCAATAGTCCCTATTCTGAGCCTTGTTCCACCCATGGCCAGTGTCACCACATGTAAATAAGCACGCCGTATGTAAAATCTTACAAATACAAAATGTGTAAAGTGAAACAGCGACTTCAAATAGCTATAGTCAAATTGTTCGATGTATGCAGTTTACAAATTTGTGTTAGAAGGCTTTAGATGATTCGTGATTCGAAGTTGAAAGTATCAAATAATGTATTCCAGCTCTTCTGAAAGACTACTTGCATAATTCAAACTTGGAATTGTATAAACGATTATCAAAAACTATAATTTATTTTTGTTTCATGGCTCCACTCAAATATTGTGAACATATTTTAGGGTTTGTTAGTGTTTAAGATGTTTGAAAAAATTTAAAACATATATATTTTGCCATAGACAACATTATCCTTTTTAGATTTTATTTACAATTGGTTTGCACCTTTCGAAATTTGTTCAAGTGCCATTCTATTTTGCCTGATGGAATTAAGCTAGTTCCATAGTAAAAAAATTCAAAACATTTTGTATTAAAATACTTCACATCTTTTTTTATTAAATATTTCTTGAAAGTTGTTTTATTATATAGACTAACAAAATTTAGCTTCACCTATGCGCAGGTTAATCCAATCCACAGTAAAACTAATTTTATACTCAAAAATTAAAATTTCTGCTTTTTTTGGCAAATTTTATTCTTTCCACTCTCTTTCTAATATACATGCATGTAGTTTTGAAAGTAGTAGTTTAAAGCTATTTGTTACACACATTTTAATTTGCTTATTAACACACAATATCCACTCTCTCTATAGGGAAGTAGATTTATAGCTTTAGCGGATTATTGTGCAGTTGGCCATTCTGAGGTTTCAATGAAGGAAGGCGATACTGTGGAACTTCTAAAAATTGGCTGCGCCGGCTGGTGGTTTGTTAAAGTTTTAGGTAAATGTTTTTAATTTTTTTTTGTGTTTTGAATAATTTGCATGAAATAAGGAAATAAAATCATGGTTTATATTAAATTGCGGTTAAATTGGGATTTTTTGAATAGCATATTTCGTCGTAAATTGTTTTAGATGCTGCGTTGGCTTTAAGTAGAATAACGTATGATACATTGACAGAAAAAAAAAGTTATCTATATCTTCATAAAATTTTGTCATGGCGACTTGATCAAATATTGATTCGAAATCCTAAATTATAACATTGAAATATTTGCACAACTAACAAGTACACTACGCGACACTTGATTACCCTCACTTTAAATTTTGACATGAATCGCACTGGAGTAATACAATTTCTTCGAAACCACTTCCTCACCGTTTTTAGCCCTGTTTAGGTGATTTCTATTTACTGAGAAAAAAATCGGAGACAAAAAGGATAGGAATTTGGATTTTTCGATTTTAGTCGTTTTTGCAGTGCGACACTTGATTACCCTCACCCGTGAAAATAGATAATAAAACGTCAAATTTATAATGTTTGTTAAATTTTTTTTATTATTAATAGTTCGTGTGACCTCCGTTTTTGCGAACCATCTTAAAAAGCCTATTTGGCATAGATCGGTACAAATTTTGCAGTATATCCTCGAAAGCATCGTCGATGGCGGTAATTAGGCTGTCTCGATTTTCAAATTGCCTTCGTCCTGCTTAGATTTTTCGTGTAAGTCATCCCTAGACATTCTCGACTATGTTTAGATCGGAAAAAACAGCTGGCCAATCTAGAACATCTATTTTTTTGCCGTGAAACCACTTCTTTACACACCCTGCTGTATGGATAGGTACGTTGTCATGCTGGAAAATCCATCTCCGACCTTCAAACATTTCAAGAAAATGTATTGTTTCTACTTCTAGCAGCTCTATGTTCTTTTCCGCGATCTGCCGATCTTCCAAAATGACCACATCATAAAATGAAATGGCAGCCCATACAAAAGTGCTGTGACGACGGGATAAAAACAAGTCCGACTCCCACAAATCGTGGAAATAATACTGGAATCCATCAGGTCCATCTAGATTGAACTTCTTTTCATCAGAGAATATCATTTGCTGCCAATCATCTTTCCAAGCAAGATAACTTCTGCAATATTCCAGTCTAGCAATATAGTGACGCCGAAGTAAATGAGGTTTCTTCTTAAGTTTTTGACGTCGAAGATGCGGATGCGGACACTGTTGAATTATTCTTTCTACTGTTCGCAAGCTTGCAGAAGTCGCTGTTGTCGCCTTTATTTTTCATGCAGATTCTGCGGAATTTGACGCTTCATGCAAAATTCACCTTCGTTCTCGCTCTGTGGTCGCTCGAGCAGTACGTTCTCTTTGGTTTCTTCCATAATTACCGGGTCTTTTAAAAAATTAGTCTCGCATTCATTCAATGTTTTTCCTCGTCCCATATTTTTGCGAATGTAGTAAAAACACTATTAACGTCTTAAGACAACTGGTAACAAGACAAGTGGTAACAGTCTCGATTCGACTTTCTTTGATAACAGACGTGCTTTCTACGTTGATCAATTCTTCTAAAATTTAAAATAAAACTTTTCGAAATGTCTCTAAAGCAGTGCGCGAAGTGTAGTGATACTCTTTTTGATAAAAGTGTTGCTTGCGGCTTCTGCACACTCCATTTTCATAAACGGTGTTCTAAAATCACTGACGGTGTTCTTGACTTTCTAGCGAAGAATCGTGATGTCTCATGGAAGTGTCCCAACTGCTCAAAAATGAACCTTCCTGATTTACAAGCTATGTGCCTGCCTATCTCATCACTACTTTTGGATCTTCAAAAGACAATTTCATCAACGTCTTCTAAATTAAAAATGATTAGCTCTGCTCTTAAGACGGAGTCATCAAAACCTGCTACACCAGGAAAAATTTTAACATCTTCTTCTAAAAGTGCTCCTAAAAAACCAATTAATAGCGGTGCAGAGGAGACAGCTAAAATTAAAAACAGTCAAAAATCAGCTGTAGCTGTGCCATCAAAATCTCCAGCTGTAACACTCAGCTGTTGTGATAATTCGGTGCCATCGGGAAGTATACAGCAATCATCCGTCACTGAACCTTCAAATGCATTAGATGCTGTTGCCTCGGAATCAACAGCTTCTCTTGCTGCTGCGGTTGCCTTAGAATCAACAGCTTCTCATCCTGCTGCAGCCTCGCTCGGATCTGATCATGCTTGGACTATTATACACCCGAAACGTAAAGCAAAGAAATTGATCGGCTCGGGTTCATCATTTGGAGAGCTTTCTGTCGTTCAGAGCTTGAAGTGGATTCGGCTAGGTAAACTTTCACCGTCTACTACATCGACTTCGATTACTAAATTTGCTGCCGATAAATTTAATGTTGACGAGAGTCTCCTTAAATGTTTTCCTCTTACAAAGAAAGATGCAGACATATCGTGCTTGAAATTTATTAATTTTAAAATGGGAATTCCATCGGAACTTTATAGCAAGTTTATGGACGCATCCATTTGGCCACTGGGGCTAGAATTAAGTCCCTTTCATAATCGTCAACAAACAAAAAACTTCAGTGCTCAGCCAGCCGGAGTGACTACTTAATCCAGAATTTGCAACTTAATTTCTCCAAAGTACAAAATGTGGGTCCCTATGGCGATAGACGCTTAGCCAACACTACTTTTTCCTGCTATTACCAGAATATTCGAGGCATGCGCACCAAAGTGTCTGACATCTATTTGGCTACCTTGGGATGTGACTTCGATATTATTGTTTTAACCGAAACTTGGCTTGCTGTTAACATTGCTACTTCCGAATTCTTTGACGAGAGGAAATACACTGTGTATCGCAAGGACAGATGCTCTCTTTCTACAGGTTTATCCCGTGGTGGCGGCGTTTTAATTGCGGTAAAAGCTACAATCCAATCTCGTCTTATTCCTTTGTCTAACGATGATGGTATAATTGAACAGCTCGCTGTAGAAGTCTTCACTTTTGGGGCGAGGAAAGTTAATTTTTGCGTAAGCTATATACCGCCTGCTAGTTCACTGCTTCTATACGAAATGCATACTAATAATATCAAGGAACTTTTCAATACAATTCAGGCAGATGACTTTTTGTGTTGTCTGGGTGACTATAACTTGCCGAATATAGAATGGATTTGGTGTGAGGACGAATTATGTCTTATTCCTATGCACATCACCCAGGAGGCTGAACGAGTTTTAATTGATTCTATGCTTAGTTGCGATTTAATTCAAATCAATAATGTTAGAAATTTCTTAAATAGGTCTTTAGATTTATTATTTGTAAGTGTTGACTTGATTGCTAATGTAACTGAAGTTTCTGATCCTTTTGTTAAACCTGATTCTTTTCATATACCTATAGTAATAGATATTAATTTACTTGTTTTTGCTGATTCTAGTGTGACTAATTTAAAATCTATTGACTTTTATAAGGGCGATTATGCCAAGCTTAATGATTACTTTTCCTCCATTCAATGGCTTGATGTTCTTGACTTGCGAACAAACGATTTAAACTCGGTGTATTTAACTTTTTTAAATATTGTTCATGCTGGCGTTAGCATGTTTATTCCTTTTAAAAACAAGATGACTAGTAATCATCCCCCATGGTTTAAGCGATCATTGCTTAGATTAAAAAATGCAAAAAATAAAGCACACAAAGCATTCAAAAGTGTTTCTAATCAGGCGAATGAATCTATTTTTAGGCGTCTGCAACGTGAATTTGATTTTCTACATAAATACCTATTTAAGCAATACATCTGGGAATGTGAATCTAAGATTAAAAAAAATAGTAAGGCTTTTTGGTCCTTTGTTAATAATAAGCGGTTGTCTTCGGGTTTTCCTTTAAAAATGGTCCTTAATAATGTTTCTTCTTGGAATCTTGAGTCAACATGCGACTTGTTTGCGGACTATTTTGAGTCTAACTTTACCATGTGTAGCTCTCAATTAAATTATGAAACTTCCCACATACAATCAGCTGTTGACCTGGGCTCTTTGTCGTTTATAACAGAAGAAATCGGGACTGCTTTGAGTTCTTTAAATGATGATACTTTCTATGGAAATGATATAATTTCAAATTATCTTTTGAAAAAATGTTGCATTTCACTCACTCCTGCTTTAACTATAATTTTTAATTTTTCCTTAAGAATAGGCTGCTTTTTAGATCAGTGGAAGTTTTCATTCATCAAACCATTACATAAGGCTGGTCCACGTGATTTAATTAAAAATTATAGAGGCATTGCTAAGCTCTTGCCATTACCCAAGTTTTTTGAAAGCTTAGTCAAAGATAAAATTTATTTTCATATCAAAGAAGCGATTTGTCACCAGCAACATGGTTTTGTATCTGGTAAATCGTCTTCTACTTTAATTCTTTTTAAAAATTTTGTCATCAACGAGATTGAGGATGGCTCGCAAGTTGATGTTGTATATACGGATTTTGTTAAGGCCTTCGATCGTGTTAATCTCTCACTTCTTAAAAAGAAACTTTTTTCCTTTGGCATTCATTCATCTCTTTTAAGATGGATGGACTCCTATCTCTCCAACAGGAAACAGCGTGTTAAAATTGATTCGTTTGAATCTCGCTTGATATATGTTAACTCCGGTGTACCCCAAGGAAGTCATTTGGGCCCACTTCTATTCCTAATTTTCATTAATGATATTGTAAGTATTTTTAAATTTTCAGAATGTCTTTTATATGCTGATGACCTTAAAATTTATAAATCGATCACAAGTTATCAGGATTGCCTTCGAATGCAATCTGATCTTGATAGACTTACTGTTTGGTGTGCTAATAATGATTTATCCTTAAATCCGACCAAGTGTAATAGCTTCTCTTTCCATCGAATTAGTAATCCAGTTTGTTTTGAATATATTATTGACAATGTCGCGATTGCGCATCCATCTTTTATTAAAGATCTGGGGGTTGTTTTTGATTCAAAACTTGAGTGTAACCTTCATATTGATTATGTTATGTCTAAAGCCTATAAACTGCTTGGGTTTATTAAAAGGAATGCCACCGAATTTCGTGATTGTTATACGCTAAAGATTCTTTATGTGTCGCTGGTTCGTTCTGTTTTAGAATATGCTTCTGTTGTTTGGTGTCCGTATTTAGCGATTCATATTAAGCGTATTGAGTCCATTCAAAAAAATTTTACTCGCTATGCACTGCGCGCTTCTCGTTGGAATCATTCTCCTTCCTATTTTTCCAGATGCCTTCTTCTTGGCCTTCAAACGTTGGAGTCAAGAAGGAAAGCTTGTTGTATTATGTTTGTCAGGGATGTTTTATGTTGTAAGATTCGCTCGCCTGAACTCCTTGCCTTATTTAATATTCATGTTCCTGGTACGTCTTTAAGATATTATAATCTTTTACGTCTTCCTTTTCATAGAACCTGCTATGGCCAGCATGATCCTATCGCGCACTGTTCTAGTGCTTTCAATAATGTCTATGACAGTATTGATATTTCTATCAATCGTGATATGTTTAAAAAGCTAGTGAATGGGTTGTGTAGATAAGATTGGCATAATTTACTTTTAACTTTCTTGTTTTTGTTTTCCTTATTTATAAGATATTAATTATTTTGGTTATTTTGTTGTTTTTATTATTATTATTATTATTATTTTTCTTTTTTCTAATTTATAAGATATTAATTATTTTGGTTACTTCATTGTTTTTATAAATTATTTCTAGTCTGTAAGAATTGTTTTTCGGTAGACTAAATAAATAAATAAATAAAAAAAAAACAACGTAAAAAAATACTACTTTGTTAACACTGAAGCACGTTATGACTCAAAAAATCAAAACAAACTGGTGAGGTTAATCAAGTGTCGCGCATTGCAAAAACGACTAAAATCAAAAAACCCAAATTTCTTTCCTTTCTGTTTCCGATTTTGTTTTTTCAGTAAATAGAAATCACGTAAAAAGGGCTAAAAACGGTGTGGAAGTGGTTTCCAAGAAATTGCATTACTCCAGTGCGATTCACGTCAAAATTTAAAGTGAGGGTAATCAAGTGTAGCGCAGTGTATACACATATCAGTGCAAGCCTGTGTCATTGGCACCTATGTATAGTAATATAGATTTATGATAATCCATATGAATGCGTGCAACTTTAAAAGGACACTGCTTCTCCGGGATATGTTAATAATGGGTAATAGAATATGTTTATCAACACAATTACTGTATCGGAATGGTTAAAATATTATATTATTTTAAGCAAAGTAGGCACAGAAAGAACGCGGTATCGCTTTTCACTATAGTTAGATTATGAACACTCATGTTATACAAAGATTATTCATCTATTCTAGGAGCAACTTATTAAATTAACTTTTGTAAATAAAACTGTGACTTAAATTCCGTGTTGTTAATTTTAATATGTTTTATACATTTTTCTTTACTACATAATGGTAGTCAAGTTATTTCATAAAAAGCCAGATTCTACATACATATATACGATTAATCACTGAATTGCACTAAAGTTTGCATTTATGTATTATTGTTGTAACTAAGTGGAATTAAAATATCCAAAAAGCCTTTTATCGCAGTACTCTGCCGAAAAAATTGAATTGTATTGCATTATTCGAAATTCGCTACTTCATTTGTTGATTCAAGAATTTATCGACAGAAATATTAATGAAAATCAGTTAGGCTTATATACGTAAATAGAGCAAGAATCCGTACCGGATTTAGGAGTGGGCGAACCCGGGCGCCCGCCCGAGGTCGCCATGTCCCAGGGGGCGCTGCGATCCAATAATGTGTTCATTCATTTAGTTAATAAATGATAACACCTCCACAAAACAAGACACAACGCCAGATATGTACAGGAAGTAAACTAAGTTTGTGTTTGGACAGCTGGCAAGGGTGCTTTATTATACGTTCTTTTGCAACTATTGTGTTCAGTTTCTACCAATAAATCAGTGCTTGGCAATAGCAGCCATACGAGCTTCCCCCGGAAGTTGCAGATCTCTCCAATCCTGCCTGTGAGTTCAATTGAAAGTGGTATAGGACCCTCTATTGCTCTTCTTCGACTGTAACCAACCGCAGCAAACAATATTCATGTCCCCAAGAAATTTGCAAAATGTTTGCTGAGAAATTCACTGAAGTTTTTTGCCCAAAGTCTAATGCAATGAACACTGATCCAACAGGTGCGCACACTGACGCTTAGGCTTTTATAACTGATGTATCTCTATTTTTTGACGATATAATTAGCGGTTTAGACAATCTCGATAGCAATAAAGGTCATGGTCCTAACAACCTGCCTCATTGCTTTTGCAGAGCTGTTCAAATCAAATTTTAGTTCCCCTCCATTTTATCTTCAAGAAACCGTTATCGACTGGAAAGTTCCATAAGATATGGAAAATATCCTACTGTTGGATACTTGATCACAGCACCTAAAAAGAAATCAAAACAAACACAAAGAAATCACATATCAACAAGAAGACTACTTATCTGATGGTAACTGGAAGACGTTCCACCCAGGAAGAGACATCTAATATAGAGATCCAATTGAATATAGAGATAGCTAAAAAGAAAACCATAATTAGAATTTTAATAATGTATTTAGAGACAGTAAATAGGTTAATAAAGTAAGGTTAGATTTAGGAATTTACTTAATCGTAGGAAAGGAATTATTTGTAGGAAAGGATAGTTATATATGTAATATTTGGATAGACAACGTGAAACATTGTTTACTTACCTATTACATTCAGAATAACATTAAACACATATTGTAATTAAAACCTAAAAATAACAACACTTCACATTAAAAACAAACTTTCCCACAGTCACTTTGACACTTGAGTTTGATCGCGTATTAACGCACTAAAACGTCGTTACCGGAGACACGAACCATTTGTGGAGACCGAGACAGAACGGAACGATATAGAGAAAAAAGATGAGAAAAATATATATACACATCTGTATGTTAAGAGGGAAAAACAAAAGGTAAAACGGAAAACTAAAACTGGGAAAATAACTGAAAAGCGACTAGAAATTTCTAAGTCCCAGTACTTAAAAAGGGACACCGGTTGTAGATTAGAGAATTCGAGAGAAAATTTCGGTTCGTGACGGTGGAAAGCTAAATCGTGGAAATCAAGTGGCAAAATTTAAAATCGAAATCAAACGAGCGTCAAAGTGAAGGTGGTGAATTTGAACAGACAGTAATTGGGTGTTAAACTTAAAGTGAATTAAATTTGAATTAGTCGGTAGAACATTTGTTAAATGCTAAAATTGATTGAAGTTGAACAGATTAGCAGTTTGTTGAAATTGAATATTCGTGAAATTTATTGAAATCAGTTATGGTTGAACAGATTAGCAGTTTGTTGAAATCGAATAGTTGTGAAATTTATTGATCGAATATTTGTGAAATTTATTGATTTATTTATAATAAACGGATTGAAATCGAAAGGAACGACTAAATTCTTTTCTTTTTTGTGAGAAATCTTTTCATGGTCCTTCGAGCCGGATTATAATTAGTGGAAATTGTGGAAAGTTAGTTTGAAAAATTAGAAAATGAACATGTGTGCTTAAGGTCAACTTGAAATCAGTTGGAATTACAGTGAAATCTAACGTTAACGGAAATAAGTTCTAGAGAATTCTTACTGAAGTGAACCATTTTTATGCATGTGAACGGTAACCGGAATATAAAAATCAAACGTGTGAGAATCCAAATTAACTAAGGTGCGATGTGTTAATCGCGATTAAAATTAATTTTAAAGGTCGTTTTGTAGTTTAAAAGACCGTGGTCGTCGTCAAATTTGAATTTGTATTGTGAACCTTTCCCGCTATATACAATCACGTGCGATTAATCAGTTGAATTCATGCGTATAAATTTTTAAAGGATCAGTTATAGTGAATTCTAGAATAGCATGTGCTAATCAAAAATCAAATGAAATTTGAAATTTGCGTGATTATCTAAACTTAAAGAAGGTGGTCGTGATTAAATTCGAAAGCCGTCTAGTGAACCTTGTTTAATTAACGGTGTGCGTTATCACGGGTCGACAATAAATTTAGTGCGTATGTACATACATTTATACCCGATTAAATAAAGTGTGAATGAGAACTCAAGGAGTGATATCATTTTGGAGTAACAAATTTGTGCAAGGAAGTTGAAGACAGCCATAAGGTCGGAATACATAACAAAGGTCAACAGAGTCAAAGGCATTTTCTGGGTGAGTTCGTTCCATAATTTATATATTTATTATAACCAAGTCCGTAAGCATGGAGGACTTAATTAAATTGCAAAATTTAGTTATAACTGACACGGAAACTTTTATGCGTAATTACGGTAAAGATGGCGCAGAACGACGCGCGCGAAGTTTATATTATAAAACTCGTTTGGACAAACTGGAAGATTATTGGAGAGAGTTCAAAAAACGCCATCGAGAGATTGTTTTAGCAGCTACCGACGAGGATCAAGAAACCAAAGGTTATTTCGTAAACGAAGTATATTCCAACTTTGAAGAATTTTACATCGACGCGCATACGAAAATTATAACGGAATCCGAACGTGATCACCCTAGCAAAGAAAGTACGGTTAAAATAGATGAAGATAACACAGCGACGGTTGTCCATGTCCATTCGAAAAATGATGATATTAGGCTCCCAAAGATATCGCTCCCAACCTTTTCTGGAGATTACCTATCGTGGACCCCATTCTATGACATGTTTTTATCGTTAGTCCACAACAACGACCGTGTATCGCCTGTGCATAAAATGCAGTATTTGAAAGCACACCTGTCTGGAGAAGCTAAAAATCTTCTAAATAATACCCCCATTACGGCCGCGAATTACGAACGCGCGTGGAACACCCTAGTAGCACGTTACGAAAACAAAAGAATTTTGGTGAAGGCTCAACTAGACGTTTTGTTTGGACAACCCGTGGTGAAGTTTGAATCTGCCAATGCTATCAAAGGCCTACTAGACAAAACTTCCGAAAGCCTCGCTGCCCTTCAAAATCTTGATGTTGAGACATTCTCGTGGGACCCTATCGTCGTGTATCTTATTGGGCAACGCTTGCCATACGAAACATCAGCGTTATGGGAACAATCGCTGGGATCAAAGGTAGAACTTCCGTCATGGGATGAACTCAGGACATTTTTGGAGGCCCGTTTCCGGACCTTGGAGGCCATCACACCTAAAAGGAGACCTCCCCTCACAGAATGTAAACCAGCAAGCCAGCCGGAACGATCGTGGCGGAAGCCTCAAATCTTCCACGTCATGACTGGACCTTCATGCCTGATTTGTCATGAAAGTCATGTCCTGCGACAGTGTCCAAAATACTTAGGCTATGATCATCAAACAAAATTAGAGCTGATTAGATCCAAAGGACTTTGCCTGAATTGTTTAGGAACAGGTCACCTCGCCGCTAAGTGCCCAAGTAAATCAAAGTGCTTCATCTGCAAAAAGTCTCATCATACCACGTTGCATAAGGAGCAGAGTACAGCCGAAACTAAGGATAGAAACATTGAATCAGAACAATTATCTAAACATGCCTTCGTGACACAAGCCAACATGTCCACCTATAGTGGTACCGAGCCTTCTACAACTCAATCCTTCTTGATCAATCAGCCGGTCGAATCAGAGCAGGTTCTCTTAGCTACAGCTTTAGTTACTATTTCATCACCAAACGGACGCAGGGAAGTGTGTCGAGCTCTCATCGATCCGGGGTCACAAGCCTCATTTGCAACTGAGCGTATGGTGCAATCTCTGGGCTTAACTCGAGAGAAAGTAGATGTAAATGTCTCTGGATTGGACAGCATTCCTAGCAACAAAATCAACTCACGGACAAGACTGATATTAACTCCAAGAGACCTGGAAGGTAATAGTATTCAAGTGGAGGCCTTGGTTGTGACAAAGGTCACTAATGTCTTGCCCAATCAACGAATAAGGAAAGAGAATTGGAAACACTTAGAGGGTCTACCGCTAGCCGATCCCACCTTCGATCGACCAGGAACAGTGGATATCTTATTAGGTGCTGACGTTTATCCCCTAATCATCGCGGATGGACTACGGAAAGGAAAGCCTGGGACGCCAGTTGGTCAGCGAACTATATTTGGATGGATTCTGTCAGGTCAAACATCTGCTCGCGTTTGTGAGACTTCGAATATGAAAACCTTTCACGTCAATGTAAACCTAGCCTACGACTTAAAACAATTTTGGGAATTGGAGGAAGTGCCTGCTACCAATCAGTTGACAAAGGAGGAAGAACGTTGTGAGCAACATTTCACCGAGACTTATAAACGAGGTGATGATGGGAGATATCAAGTACGCCTACCCTTCGAAAACCACCCAGTGAAACTAGGAGCATCCAGGAATATGGCCATCGTTAGAATGATTCAATTGGAGAAACGGTTTACTCAAGATCCTTTCCTGAAAGAAGAATACCAGAAGTGTTTGAAAGAATACTTAGAGCTTAATCATATGGAACCCGTCAATAACACCGAGACCACCTTCATGCAGCGCGACGAAAACGATGATGTGTACTTCAATTGCGCGTATTTACCTCACCATGCAGTACTGAAGTTAAGCAGCACGAGTACAAAGGTTCGCGTAGTTTTTGATGCGTCGCGGCAGACCAGTAATGGAAGATCCCTGAATGACATACTTCTTAAAGGACCCACTATCCAAGAAACGTTATTCGCTATTTTGATGCGATGGAGAAGGTACAAAGTAGCCCTTACGGCTGATATCCATAAAATGTATCGTCAAATCCGGATGCATCCAGAGGACACCAACTACCAACGGATAATTTGGCGAGAGGCACCAGACCAACCTTTTCGAGACTACAGGCTGAGCACGGTGACATTTGGAACCAAAAGCGCCCCGTATCTGGCGATTCGGACTATGCATCAATTAGCAAAGGACGAGTACGCCAACTACCCTATTGGAGCGGAAGCTGTGCTCACTGAATTCTATGTCGACGACTTAATTTCCGGAGCTGACAGTCCTGAAGAAGCGAGAATCAAACAACACCAAATTCACTGTCTACTAGAAAGCGGCGGCTTACAGCTGAGAAAATGGGCATCCACCAGTGAAAGTGTTTTGCAACATATTCCGATCGAGCATCGAGAGATAAACCCAACAGTACCTATCAAGTCCGAGGCCATCAAGACGCTTGGAATATTCTGGAACCCTTCTACCGACTCTTTATGGTATAAATTTCAAGTGGAAACCAAACCTTCAACATGGACCAAGCGCACGGTTTTGTCAGACGTCGCCAAGCTTTTTGATCCAATTGGATGGCTGTCACCGGTGACAATACAAGCCAAGATCCTCATACAGGCACTATGGCTAGCAGGAATACAATGGGATGAGGAGATTCCAACAAATCTGGAGGCCCACTGGACAGGTTATCGAGCAAGTCTTTTAGCCCTGGAACGTATCCAAATTCCACGCTGGATTCAAACAGGACCTACAGCAGTCAGGATAGATCTCCATGGATTTTGCGATGCATCTATGAAGGCCTACGCAGCAGCGGTCTACGTGAGAGTTCAACAAACTAATGGCGAGGTCAACATTCATCTGATATCAGCTAAGACCAAGGTAGCACCTATAAAGACAATCTCGTTGCCGAAATTAGAATTGTGCGGAGCAACATTGTTAGCAAAATTGATGGTTCAAGTGAAGAAAGACGTTCAGCTAAATATAAACGATATGTATGCATGGACAGATTCCAAAATCGTATTAGCCTGGCTCAAGAAGCATCCATCAAATTGGGAAACCTTCATTGGCAACAGAGTGTCTAACATCCAACAATTATTGGGAGAGAATCTATGGAAGCACGTGCCATCAGAGTCAAATCCTGCGGATTGTGCGAGCAGAGGCCTGACACCCGAACAATTAAAGGAACATGCGCTTTGGTGGCAAGGACCTCAATGGCTGAAAGAACCAAAAGAGTCCTGGCCTAAATCACGCGATACTGAAACCGCAATTGGACTTCGCAAGAAGATAGCAACACTTCATGTGCAAACAGATGAAACCAACGACATACTGGAGAGGTTCTCGTCCCTGTCCAGGCTCATACGAGTCACGGCCTACTGCCAGCGCTGGATTTCTAAGGCGAAGAGTTTTCCGCATACCAACAAAGAAACTTATTTAACCACCGAAGAACTCCAAAGGGCTCAAACTCTGTGGGTACAAATGGCTCAAAGAGAGCATTTCAATTCTGAAATCACTGCCTTGCAATCCCAAACTCAAATCTCGAACAAAAGTAGCTTACTCAAATTGAACCCATTCTTGGACGATCGTGGACTGATCAGAGTTGGAGGTAGACTGAAGAACGCGCTAATTCCATACGATGAGCGGCATCCTATTGTTCTTCCGGAAGGGAGTCATTTGACCAAATTGATCATCAAGGATGTACATCACAAAACCATGCATGGCGGTTCCCAACTCATGCTGTCGCTACTCCATCGGAAGTATTGGATCATTAATGCTAGAAACGCAGTTCGAAAATACATCCATCGATGCATTAATTGTTTCCGACAGACTGCCCAAACAAGGACACAGCTGATGGCGGATCTACCAGGATGTCGAGTGCAGCAGGCACGCCCGTTCGCCCATTGTGGAGTAGACTATTGCGGTCCATTTGACCTAAAAAGTTCCAAAGGCAAAGGTGTGAGAAGCTACAAGGGTTACATCGCAGTGTTCGTATGCATGGCTATTAAGGCGATTCATCTGGAGGTCGTAAGCGATTTGTCCACACCTGGATTCTTAGCCGCCTTTCGAAGATTCGTATCAAGAAGAGGATTATGTACCGATATCTACAGCGATTGCGGCTCCAACTCTATCGGGGCAAATTCGATCTTGACTCGGTACAAATTTGAAATGATTCAGCAACAAGAAAGTGAAATTGCGCAAGCGATAGAAAATCAAGGCATCAAATGGCACTTCATCCCACCCTCGTCACCCCATTTTGGAGGCCTGTGGGAAAGTGGAGTCAAGTCGGTGAAGACGCATCTGAAAAAAGTGATTAGTAATGCCCTGCTCACTTTCGAAGAATTTACGACCCTTCTAATCCAAATTGAAGCCAGTTTGAATTCTAGACCGCTAACAGAAATGTCACAAGATCCACAAGATATAACAGCCTTAACACCGGGTCACTTTTTGATTGGAGGACCCATACTTATGCCACCAGAACCCATAGTACTCGATGAAAACATAAACCATTTGGATAGATACCGCTATGTGCAGAAATTGTTTCAAACATTCTGGGATCGTTGGAATAGTGACTATCTACGCCGTCTGCAGCAGCGTCCAAAGTGGCTAAAGGAACGTCCTAACGTGGGAATAGGTGAATTAGTCCTAATCAAAGAAGATAGACTACCCCCATCACAATGGTTAATGGGAAGAATTATTGACGCCCACCCAGGGAAGGACGAATTGATAAGAGTTGTCACTCTAAGGACACAGCACAGTGTCATTAAAAGACCTATAACTAAAATCTGTCCCTTACCTATTTCCTATTCAGACAAACCAGTCCAAAGTCCATAAACTAGACAAGCTGTCCCATGCATTGTATCCATTGTATGATAATTCATGACATCCCTAAAATAAACAAAATGCATAAATCTTAACCTTTTGAACTAACTGCACCCTTGTTACAGATTAACCACAGCCTATAGACAAGCTGCCATAGAAGACCTAAGACCTCGAGATGACATCAAATATTATAAACATTGAAACCTGTGGTTTCAAGGCGGGGAGCATGTTGGATACTTGATCACAGCACCTAAAAAGAAATCAAAACAAACACAAAGAAATCACATATCAACAAGAAGACTACTTATCTGATGGTAACTGGAAGACGTTCCACCCAGGAAGAGACATCTAATATAGAGATCCAATTGAATATAGAGATAGCTAAAAAGAAAACCATAATTAGAATTTTAATAATGTATTTAGAGACAGTAAATAGGTTAATAAAGTAAGGTTAGATTTAGGAATTTACTTAATCGTAGGAAAGGAATTATTTGTAGGAAAGGATAGTTATATATGTAATATTTGGATAGACAACGTGAAACATTGTTTACTTACCTATTACATTCAGAATAACATTAAACACATATTGTAATTAAAACCTAAAAATAACAACACTTCACATTAAAAACAAACTTTCCCACAGTCACTTTGACACTTGAGTTTGATCGCGTATTAACGCACTAAAACGTCGTTACCGGAGACACGAACCATTTGTGGAGACCGAGACAGAACGGAACGATATAGAGAAAAAAGATGAGAAAAATATATATACACATCTGTATGTTAAGAGGGAAAAACAAAAGGTAAAACGGAAAACTAAAACTGGGAAAATAACTGAAAAGCGACTAGAAATTTCTAAGTCCCAGTACTTAAAAAGGGACACCGGTTGTAGATTAGAGAATTCGAGAGAAAATTTCGGTTCGTGACGGTGGAAAGCTAAATCGTGGAAATCAAGTGGCAAAATTTAAAATCGAAATCAAACGAGCGTCAAAGTGAAGGTGGTGAATTTGAACAGACAGTAATTGGGTGTTAAACTTAAAGTGAATTAAATTTGAATTAGTCGGTAGAACATTTGTTAAATGCTAAAATTGATTGAAGTTGAACAGATTAGCAGTTTGTTGAAATTGAATATTCGTGAAATTTATTGAAATCAGTTATGGTTGAACAGATTAGCAGTTTGTTGAAATCGAATAGTTGTGAAATTTATTGATCGAATATTTGTGAAATTTATTGATTTATTTATAATAAACGGATTGAAATCGAAAGGAACGACTAAATTCTTTTCTTTTTTGTGAGAAATCTTTTCACCTACCTCACTCCAATCCACAAAATATCTAATAAGCACTCGGTGGAAAACCGCAGGAGTAGTGCGATCTTATCAACAATTACTCTAGACACTTGTTTACGATAAGATTGCTACTCTAATCGACCCATGTCTTAATGAACAGCAACATGGTTTCAAAAAGGGACGATCGACTACTACAAACCTTATGGTCTTAGACGGTGTCGATCAAGTTATAGATTGTTGTTCTAGACAATAAATTAATTTTCAACTTGCACTACGATAATATTGCTTCCAGAGCCTAAAGCTTCTTGGCTTCTTGAGCCCAAGAATTCGATAACGTTAGGGGCTCAAAAACTCTTTTCTGTTCGCTCTTTTGCCAACTCTTGGAATATGCATGTCCGATCTGGAACCCTATATTTCAGGTAAGTAGCGGCAGGTTGAAATCAGTATAGAAGAAATTTCTCTTCTTCGGCCTGAGAAACCAACACGACCCGCGCGTTTTCGCGGCTTACCGCCATCCGCGGACAAACTCGAAAAGTTGGAATTAATGCCGCTGTCACATAGGAGGAAAGTGCTTATCTCTTGCTTTACTTTGGACGTCCTAAACGATACCGTTAAGGTACAGTTCCTGACCGATAGGATCAAGTTCGACGCAATAGGCATACAAAAATGCTTAAGGAATACCCTTATCGGACAGAATATGCAAAGAACGAGCCCGTCAACAAATATTGTAAATAATTCTCACCCGATAAAATAAATAATCTTTTAAACAAAAAACTTTATACCCCTCTTAACATCACAAGCACCATGAATTGATCATAACTTGTTTTTCTTGTGCATCGATACTCTTGAAGTATAATACTCCAAAGAACGATTGTACATAACGAAAAAGATCAAGTTCACATAAAGCATATTCAACAATACATTTGGCGCAGATTCTTTTTTTTTTGTTCAAATTTGCCGTCGTATGCCCTTGTGAACTCAGTTTTCGGCTATTTAAATCTCTTGGTCAAGTTTAGTCATCTTGAGCCCGTATTTGCTGCCAAGCGGCCAGTGTTCGCCGTTGTAAGACCATTTTCATTTTACTCGAGTTATTGTATAATTTGTGCATAATAATATAGGCAATCGACCGGAAAAAATGTCTAAAAAGTTAAGGGCGCATAAAAATATGGCACGGGGCGCCAAAATACCTAAAGCCGACGCTGGCTAGAACCAGCTTATTTACAATCCCGGCACATAGACAGCAACCAAAGGTAGAGTGAAAAGGCACGACAATTCAGTTGGGAACAATTTAATTTGTTTTCTGATAAAAA
Source organism: Thereva unica (assembly GCA_949987705.1). Classification (NCBI taxonomy): domain Eukaryota; kingdom Metazoa; phylum Arthropoda; class Insecta; order Diptera; family Therevidae; genus Thereva; species Thereva unica. Next base: position 195,211,919 of record OX465281.1, on the reverse strand, counting down.
GGAACGGCCGTGAACAATATGTAACGAAGTATTTGCTAATTCATCGATTTAGCAGCCATTAAGAAATTACCCCTAGACAGAAGAGCAGCTTCCAATATACTCCAAGTAAGATCCTGCAGAGGCGCGAATTGTGAATCGGACCATTTCCTAGTTAAAGCTAGATTCAGATGTCGGCTGTCCACTCAAGAAAAAAGAAATAACAAACAAAAGAAATTCAACGTTGATCGCCTCCAAGAACATACCGTATTGGAGAGATATCAGGCAATTCTAGCAGAAAGGGTAGGTCCAAGTCTAAACATAAATAATGCGGGTACAGTTGAGGGAAAATGGACAAGACTGAAGACAATACTGACGGATGGCACGAAGGAAACTGTAGGCTACAAACGCACAACCAGATCCAGTGAATGGTACGACGAGGAATGTAAAACAGCTATAGAAGCCAGAAATAGCAACAGGAAAATATACATAGAGAGACCGACGAGACAAAACACAAAACACGGGAAGCATACAAGGAAGTATTCTTCTTCAAGAAAGACTTCAAACTCTCCTCCGGCATATGTAGAACAAAAGAAGGCACTATAGTCACAGGTAGCAAAGATGTAAAGAAAATACGGAAAGAATTTTTTTTGCGAGCTGCTGAACGCAAATGAGAGCATCAAACATGTACCAGAACCTCATCTACAACATAACGATGACACCAGAGAGACAAATGCACGCACCTTGGAAGAACTAGAAGGTGTCATACGATCCTTAAACAACAACAAATCTCCAAGAATTGATAACATCCCATCAGAGTTGATCAAACAAGGCGGCGAATCGGTTTCAGCAGATATACATGAATTACTATGCTGCATTAGGAAGAACGAAAAAATCCCTGAAAATTTGGAGCAAAGCATTATCTGCCCAATACACAACAAAGGAGATAAATTCAACTGTGGAAACTATAGAAGCATATTCATAGATGAATACTAAGTTGGATTCAGAAGAAATAGGTCAACAATGGATCAATTATTTCAATAAGGCAAATCCTCCGAAAGTGATGGGAATACAACATCGACGTGAATCAACTTTTCATTGACTTCAAACAAGCATACGACAGTATCGACAAGGAACAAATGTATTCGACAATGCTAAACCTAAACATCCCCCTAAAGATAGTAAAATTAACAAAAATGACAATGGAAAACACAAGGTGTGCAGTCAGAATGCAAGGAGAATTGACGGAGTTCTTCCCAGCCAAGCAAAGCTTAAAGCAGGGCGATGGGCTCGCACTCATGCTATGGGAATGGGAAAACCAATTTAACTACCTGGGGTCCACAGTCAGCGAAGACAACCATCATAAGTACAGTAGCGACGTATGGGTGTGAAGAATGGAGTATCTTCTAAAAATTCGCGGACAAGATGGATATATTTTATTTGAGAGGAAGATTCTCCGAAAGATATACGGCTCAATAAATGACGACAATGCATGGAGAATACGCTACAATCACGAATTGTACATATAAAGAGTGTAAACTTTCACACATGCCAAACTACTGCGCTTACTTTGGGGAGGTCATGTCCAAAGAATGGATGACTCAAGGATACCAAAGAAAGCCCTGTATTTACTACCAGATGGCAAAAGACCAGTTTTGCACATCAGGGGCAAGGTGGGAAGACAATGTTTAGGTCGATGCAGCAAAACTACCCAACACAAGAACCTGGAAAAACGCTGCGAAGCAGGGAGACATCTGGGGTAGGATGCTGATGGAGGCCAAGACTCGAATTGGGCTGTAGAGCCATCGAAGAAGAAGAAATTACTCCAAGTGAAAGTGCATGTAACTTCATATTAGGTGGAACGAAATTTATTTTAAATAAAACAGATAGGCTGAGACTCATCTTTCTTCTTCTTCTTTGATCCGTTAGCTGGCTGTCCGGTGCCGCATTGAAAAATGCGGTTTCTTGCCTAGTTTCAAAAAATCTAAAAAATGTTTCATTTAGAGAAGCAGAAGATCAAACTGGTGAACGATATGAGTCCGTCATGTCGTTCTGGTCATAGTGGAAGTTAACTAGATTGGAAGGATTGAATAAAATAGGTTAGCTTAGAGGTCTGGGGTGCTTAAAAATTACAACGAACCTTACGTTTGACTCTAGTATTATACGAGTTCAGAAATATCGACTGTGGGAAAGTTGTTCGAAAGTGTGCCCGAAATGGAAAACTGGAAGGTCCTCGAGTGTGCAAATTTTGTGTTGCCTTGGAAATTCGATTCGATTCGGCATTTGCCATTACAATCGGAAATTCGATCGAGAATCGGAAGCTGATTCGATTGTGAACGAAATTGGTAGTCCGTAATGCAGTGAAATCGAAGAAACAGTACTGCCATTGTATCTGAGAATTTTTGTCATTTTGATGAATTGTTAGAAGGAAATGTAATGTCGATGTTGTTTTAAGAAAACTGCTTGTGTTTAAAAAAATAAAGACAACACACGAATTCGAACATCTAAATTGCAATCGTGAACTGTCAATGGGCGCATCCAGCGCACTCAGCGGAAAAGCCGCTTAGCTGGACAGCACAGCGTAAAAAGTAACTCAGCGATATGTGTCGGCTGGATGGGATAACTGAGTTCAAATATATTTTGACAGCTAAATTTATTTTTTCTATTTTAAATGACATCAATTCACTACCGCTGAGCTACGTAGCATAAAATTTTTACGCTGAGAAATTTGCCAGCCGCTGAGCTAAGCGGCTTAGTTCAGGTAGCCATCCAACGAGCTCAGCACTTAGCCGCTACTCAGCTGCTGAGTGCGCTGGATGCGCCCATTGACTGCAATTGATTCGGTTCACTACAATCGATAATCGAACTAATACTTTTTTGAATCGACATTTGACCAACTGTTTACGAGAATCGGATCAGGGACGTAATTTTCAGTGCAACATTCGCCGTTAGCTATGAGTCTAACGAATCGCCCGATACATTTTGCGAACATTTGCTTCTGGAAAGGCTTTCTTTACTTAGAATATGGTCAAAGGCAGGTGCTGACATTCTTGTATATTGAATGCTTTCAGTTTATGCTTTCTTAACACGCAACGTACATAAATGGTGATATTCCCCGTATTTATCTCTTTGGCACTCGCTATTCCACTCTCTTCATCGTTATATTACACTCTTCCATTTAAAATAATGATTCTCAGTTGTTTCGTGAGACCATTCAAGTCGACATACAGGCAGACGGGTCAACTGAGGAGCTCTTCGCATCACTTTGTGTGCTTGGCATTCGCTTCGTCACTTTTTGTAAGGCGACGCGTTACGTCTGTTTGTACCCTTGGGTTTTCTCTCCACTTTTAAATTGTAAACGAGAGATTTAAATTATTATCGTAAACATTGAAAAAGGCCAATAGGAAAATTATATGGACGAATTAAGCAATGTAAAAGCACTCAAATGTCTTGCTCTAGCAGATTACTTGTATGTTCATGTGTAATAAATGTGGTTTCGATATTTTTACATAAATCTAGACATCTGGATCTTGTTCTGTATTAAAAAAAATTAAATTTTCAAAATATTTTTCTATGTGTTTCACAAGTGCATCTACATATGTTGTATTTTGGTGTTTTAAGATTCTTTTCAATTGTTATCGCTGTTCGTCATAATGTTCATTATTTAGGTTCTTAGGATGACGCATAATTACTACTTAACAAAACTAACTTTTTTGACTAACATACTAATTGTGAATTCGATCTTGAATATCATGTATTTAATAAACCAAGTCAATTTAATGCGAAGGTTCCTGTAAAAGTTTTTTGAATAGATAATAACAACAATTTATTATTTTTTAAAAGACTCTGCTTTATAATTGATGTATTTATATATTATTCTTCAAAGAATATATTCTTTACCATAGCTCCAAAATATTACTTTTTAAGCCTTGGACCATATCTTCTGTTAGTGAAATGCATTAATAAAAACAAGTCGTTTTGGCGATAAACCTGTACCAAAGATGAAGTGTTTATTGGATCTTTGCTCCTTCAAGTCCTCGGCCTCGGGCCTCGATAGCCTAAGGACTAAGGCGTTTGGCTACCATCCCAGAGGTCCCGGGTTCGAATCCGGACCAGCCCCACGGTCCTTCGTCTTTTCCACTTTCCCACTTAGATAACTTTCCTTCTTTCTTCTTCTCTCTTTACATTCCTGATTCCTCCTGCCATAGCCTTCCCCGCTCCACCAAAACTCATGTCATCGGTTGGTTGATGAGATTCAACTCGTTTCAGGAGGCATAACACGCAAGCGAGTCGTTTCTTGATGCCCCTATGTCAAAGTCGCGATAGTAATGGTTGGGAGTATGTGAACTAAAAATATCGTGGGCAGGGTTTGAAAGCAAAGTAAGCTTAAAGCAAAGCACATATTTTTAAGCTTACTTTGCTGATGACTGTGAAAGCTGTAAGCTGCGGGTAGGTTGTAGCAGTTCCTTCCTCCCCGACTAGAACTGCTGTTCGACATTGCGCTCTATACGAAGAAAATAGACTGTCAACAGTATAAAGGGCTTTTCCTGAGACTCTAGTCTTTCACATAAAAAAGAAAGTCGTCCTTACGAGTCGAATTTCAATATATAACATTACTATTAGAGCTTCTCCATCTACATGATCAGTATTTTTAAAATATTCCATCATTCGTTCATTAGACCAAGTTCGTTGCGCAACACTCTCATATGGGCGATTGGCGTTTGTTTTCAAGCTCAAATATCCACGATTCGTTACCTCTCGCGATGTCCTATGCGAGCTTTTGATCGTTTGTGATAATATTTTCTGAGCACATCTTTCGAACAATGGGCGCATGTCTGTTTTTAGCAGCTTACTGCTTTCTCATAACTAATTCTAATTGACCACTTAAAGTTTTATTTTTTTGTAAATAACAAGACAGCATGCGGTAGCTATGGTTACCTAACGCATATGCTATGATCTACTTTGCCACGTGGAGAAATTGAGTAAGTGAAGATGGAGTTTCATAAGATGCGGTGAGTACGTCGCCTAAGTTGAACACGCGTTGCGATCAGGTGTGCTGTTATTTTGAAGTTGAAAGCGATAAAGTGATTTACTAAAAAAAAGGACGAAAAAATCGAACGAAGCAACATATTTTATGAAACATGTAGGCAATGCGATAGAAGCAACGCATTTCAACGCACTCAACGCGAACGCAACCTCCGTATCTTATGAAATGCCACCTTAAATAAGCAGTGAGTTGAGTAACTACCATTTTGCTAGAATTCCTGTGAGATCTAATCTATGCAAGTTCTGTTAATGCTTAGAGGTGTGTATCTTCCTTTATCTATCTTTTAATACGCAACGCCAGTTTTCGTCCGCCTTTATTGGGTTTCGGCACATGCAATTTCGGTAAATATATTTTGATCTCTTCAATAATTGAATTGGTAGAATCAGGACCGGATTTGTATATTGCGGGGCCCCAAGCACAACCTTATGATGGGGCCCCCAACAATGATGATGAGCGCCACGGTACGCTGCTACACCTTTCTAAGTAGCCATTGCTTTGAAAGTTTGAAATGTTCGTAGTTACGTTTAGTTTTACATTTATTGTTTTAGTCGCAAAACTATGACGATTGTAAAATTTAGTCGCAAAACTATGGGGCCTATTGTGGATATCGTCAATTTGACGACTTTGAGTCGATGTTAAAATTTCTTTCTGCTAAAGTCGATTTTTGTCGAAATTAGTCGATAAAAGAATTAATATGAGTCGATTACACAATTGTCAAGTCGACGTCAAAAATGTAATCGACTCATATTTATATTTTTATCGATAAAAATCGACTTTCTCAGTATGAAAATTTAATATCGACTCAAAGTCGTCAGATCGACTCGTTCCACAATAGGGCCCGGCCCTATGACGATTGCAAAAGAATATTATGAAAACATAGCCAAACAATTTTTTACTGCCTTTTTAACTAAAGACGAGCAAAACAAAATATAAGAGGCGCGGGGCCCCCTGAGAGTAGGGGCCTCAAGCAATTGCTTGTTTTGCTTGTTGGTAAATCCGGCACTGGGTAGAATGACACTGGAGTGGGGCAATTGATACATCACCGGGCATTAGCGGATGCAAGAACGATTTCCTGACAATCACTGGCGGTGGGAGCCACTTATCGCTACTAGATCTCTATAAATAAAGTTAGTAATGGGGAAATGAGTGACACGATTGTAACTTACTTACTTGAACCGGTGGCAAGCCCTCTGACTTTGTTACCCAAGGCCCCTGAATAAGTTCAAGGGTAAGATGCTTCTCCACGAAAACCTTGCACAGGATGGAGAATGCCCGTTTGCCATAGTGGAGGTTCAGCTAGAGTATTCTTATGGCACTAATTTTTGCCAAGGAGCGTTTGACAAGCCCGGTAGTCTTAGCTTGTCTAGAACCCTTTGTCCTACCGTCTTTGGTCTTGAGGACACTGTTTTATCCCTTGTCTCGACTCCACTTCCGCCAGAAGTGTTCTTTCTTTACCGTCTGCTAGCTCCGCCACGGGCTCCTTGGCCCTTGCTACAGCTGGGAGCCTAATCTGGAATATCGCCAAAAGGTCGCGGAATTTCTGCGACCGGAGCTCCGTCGACAGATGGCCCTTGGCCGAACTGTGGACATTACTTGCACTAGCAGGTGTCATTTCAGGCCCTGAGGTCTGCTCGTTAGCCGCAGATCTCTGCACTTGTGGCTGTCTCTTAAGAAGTCGTCCATAAATTACGGGAGGTGATCTTTTCGATTTATCGTCAGTTCGTGCCTGAGGATCTGAACTTCTATTCACTCTCAAGCCGTGAATTTACGGCAAGAATTCACGCCGTATCCACTCGGAATGGAAAGCAAGCAAGCGAGCTAGGTGCGAAAACCATCTACACTCGTGTTCGCGGATGTTTAGGGGGTGTGTCTGGAGCCGCCTTGAAGTTTTCGTTAAGGCCTTGAACATTGCATTTGAGATAATAACCTGCTATGCTAAACTGTCGTTTTCGCCTATGTGTTTGTAGGGAATCATGACTTCACCTGCATGCCACGGCCTCTCAGGCGGATACCTGAAGTATCATCCCTCAGTTAGTCCGTGTCAAGCCGGTCGACCTGGTCCAAAAGAGAGATTCGACACGACTTTCTCCCCCCTGAACGCCTCACGTAATTAAAGGACGACACCTTCAGAGGATTCTTGCCTGATATAGGAGAATCGATAGGCGATGGAGCCATGGAGGCGCTGCCTGCCACTATGACCAAGTGGAGAATATTTTCATTTACCATGGTCTAGACCACTTGTCGGCGGGAATCGAGTTTTGTACGGCGTCAGCGCTTTTTTTATTAGTCAGTGGTAGCACTCTGGGGAAAGTAGCCTCGAATCACACGAGTTTGAGGGAAGTTACCTCCTTCCACCCTTTGCCCTTAATGTCAAAGACGTTACTCCTCAGCCATTCAGGTGACAGGGTCTGTTCTAGGGAAGCTGGCCTCGAAACCCGACTTGACTTCGCCGTCTGCCTTTGCGATGATGACGTCAATAATCGCCTCCAGCAGCTGTGCTAATTGCTCAGGTGCAAAAGGATGGTTAGAGATGAGGCCAAACTTGACACTGCTTACCTAACTTGCTAAAAGTGCCTTTCTGTTCCGGACGATCCGGAGTGTCCTCCTCTTAGCGAACTCTTTTCAGCTCAGTTTTCCCGGGAGAAAATCTTTTTTAAAGCGTTTCTTTTGGCGATGGAGGAACTTGATAAACCTAGGTTTGCCAAGCTTCATCCGCTGAAATCCTAGGAGACCGGTTGCTGCTCCGGACATATCCAAGCACACACTGTCCGAGTCTAATGTAGCGCTGCAAATAGATTTTGCGTCTCAAGACTCATTTTAAGCGGCTGACAACCCGTCCGCACAACACGGGTGCCCAACAACTACACTAGTTGTGGGAGTTGGTTTACAGCATGCGTGCACAAAGGCTACGCTAGTTAAGGCTGTTGATTTCTGTTGTGTCCCACTGGAAAAATATTTTATTACACCTAGGGGGGTATAGTCAGTATCGTCATTACAAAACAAGATAAACACAATTTCGAACTACATGTACAAACAAAGTGCATGTGCACACTGTAACGATCAAAATCTATTTAAGATTGCAATTTCCATAAATGATCTTTTTACTAAATTGTTCTATATTTTTCAGGCTCTAATGCTGAAGGGTGGACACCTGCAGCCTATTTGGAACCTACCAATCGTAAATCATCACGTAGTTCAAGCAGAAATCAGGACAGAATAAATTAAAAATTAATTTACACTGCAAAATTATTAGAATTTAAAAGTAAAAAAAAATGAAAATTGTTTTATAAAATTTGTCAACACCAACCTTTAATCCATTGGAAACAATCTGATCTTTGTATAAATTTTTTTTCTAGTCCTATAAAAGCATGTTATACACATGCGATTCACCTTGTATTAATATGGATGTTCATAAAATTGAGCTTGCATTGATACAAGCTGGCATTAAGAGTTATATTGAGCAATACTGTATTTCTATAATTCGTACGAGTATTTATATTTTTTAGTAAATTGTCTTTTAATAATTGTGGAGTACAATAGGGTATAAAGTTTTTTTTTTACGTTCGTTAAAGTTTTTATTTATTTGTCATTTCATTTTTTATCATTAACTATTATTATTACTGTTGATTATTGTTCATACAAAATCGTCGCAAAAGTTTACACCAGATTATTATAATCATATTTTTATCAGTTAATAATAAAATAATTATAAAAATATTGGTTTTTTATTGTATGTATAATGTATGGTAAAACTGGAATTGGGGGTAGTTGGTTTATTTGCTTGAGCAAACTAGCTCGCACTTTTAATAACTCCTACTTGGTATAAATATGTACATATGTAATAAATGAAGTCAGGAATATAAATTCAAGTAAGAGTATCCAAGGAGAATTATATAAATGGTAGAATATCACATGCGGAGAGGGACACCAGAAAGCTATGGAAAGTAATAAATAAGGACCTAATAAACAAGCAAGAAACAAAATCGTAAAGTGATTTACAAAAAAATCATAGTAAACGGCAAGACAATTGAAAGTGCGGGTGACATTGCAACTTGCTTCAACACTTACTTCAATGAACTTGGTAAGTCTATCCAGGCGGATATATGTACCTACCAGACTACCTGTAGATACACCAATGGCGACTAACTCAATCTTCATGACTCCTACCAGCATGGATGAGGTGTTGCCCTGAATTTAAAAAAGGATACAGCTACTGGAGATGATGAAATCTCCACTGAAGCCATAGTTGATTTTTAAGAAACCCCTTTCTAAACTTATAAATCAGGCAATGAGTAGTGGCACTTTCCCTAGCTGTCTAAAGGATACGATTGTAATACCTTTCTTAAGGGGGGAGACTCGGCTGGCATGAATAATTACAAGCCCATAGCTCTAATAAGCAACGTGGGAAAAATTTATGAAAAAATTTTTGAGAAAAGAATAAGAAAATTTATCGCTAGAAATGGAGGTCTAGACAGTAGACAGTTAGATTTTCAAAAATGCAGCAGCTGGCTACTTCAGAACTGGCTACTTCAGAAACCCTGAACCTAAAGGTGCCTGTAAACGAGCAACATTTTTCAGCAATGTGTGGCCGGCAATACTAGCTGAACGACATTGCTGAAAATTCAGCATTATTTCCAGCAATATGTTCAAACTTGCCGGCAATATATCCGTATAGCCCGACGATACTGGCCATATTGCAACTACTGGCCGGCATGTTGCCTTTGATATCGGTCGTAGAGCGAAAATATTTAAACATTGCCGGCTATTTAAAATTGATTTCGATATTTTCTTTGGACTAGAAGTATGTTAGTATGGCCTAAAGATGGCATAGTTGTGGGCGGTGTAGGGTGTACATTTTCTGTGTTCGGGATCCATGAATCTATAGTATCCGGCGAACCAAACCGCAGCCAAATACATGTAGAGTTCCAGGAGATCCCCTTGACTAAGTCCATGGCGTCTCCCAGCCATAAGATGCATTTTTTCTACAATTTATAATTTGGCAATTCTTACAGTAAGATATCGTAAATGATTATATGCGGATAAGCTCGTCATCCTTTATCCTTAAGACCCTAGAACACATCTTAGCTTAAAAATTCTATACCAAAGCACGCATATTGTAAAGGAAAATCGATTGACACCGTACCGCGCTTTCAACAAAGCCAGCATGGGATCTACAATGGTTTAAGTTAGTGGATCATCCGCATTCTTAGAACGCTCATATTCAACAAAAGCTTAGAGAAGAGTAGAGTGGTAACCACAGGGACCTCTGCAGACCGCAGGATGGAATCCTGTCACCGCTGTTAAGGCTTATGGTTGTTTTGTATATAAATTTTTAAGGCCACCCTTCATCATCCTAGTGAAATTTCTGAACAAGTAACTACATGTTTAGAATTAGCTCATCGCATTCTTCGTTTTTTTTTTCATAAGCAAATACTTCTTCCCTTTCAGCCATTGTTTGTACGTGTACGCGTGAAACTCTCGGGCAACACAGTAGCCAAAACATGTCTAACTACAAGTTGCCCAGCAATAGTATCGGCCACACATTTTCAAACATATAGCCGCGCCATCTTTTTCTGAAATATTACCAGCAATGTGCATTTTTTGTTGCTCGCTTACAGGCACCTTAATAAATGGTTATCTTGATATGGGCTACTATGCAGGGGCAGTATTCGTCGATCTAAAAAAGGCATTTGACACAGTGCATCGGGACTTCCATCATTCATTCCATCGATTTTATTAGATATTAGCAAAACTTGTCAATTTAAGGTCTTTCTTTTTTTTTGTGACAGACTAGAGGCTTAGGGGGAGTCCCTTTGTACTGTCGACAATCTATTTTTTCGTATACATTGTCGAACAGCAGCTCTAGCCGGAAGATAGAGAGAGAAGAGAGACAGAAGAGGCGGAAGGAACTGTCATAACCTAGTCGTGATAATATTTTTATTCCACCTACTCGCAACCATTTCGCGACTCTGACATCGGGGCATTGAGAACGACTCGCTGGAGTGTTATGCCTCCTGAAACGAGTTGAATCTCATCAACCAACCGATGACATGCGCTTGGTGAAGCAGGGAAGGCTATGACAGGAGGAATCAGGAATGTAAAGAGGGAAGAAGAAAGAAGGAAAGTTATGTGTGGGAAAGTGGAAAAGGCGAAGGACCGTGGGCCTGGCCGGGATTCGAACCCGGGACCTCTGAGATAGCAGTCAGGCGCCTTAACCCTAGACTACCGAGGCCCCTCTGACAATTAGCCGAGGTTTTTCTATTTAAACAAAAAAGGCCCGACCGAATATTATGAAATTTTTTTCGGAGCATTTTTTCGTTAATATTCTTTTTTCAGCACCTCAATGAAGTCGATATAGTTTCTAGTTCGTCGCGCGGTATCGTGCAGGTACAAAAATCATAAACGTCGTTTAAACAAAAAAAAAACGGTTCGACCGAATTTTATGAAAATCTTTTCAGATCATATTTTGGTTAATACTCTTCGAACGGCAAGTCAACTAAGTCGATATCTTTTATAGTTCGCGCGATATCGTGCAGGTACAAAAATCCAAATCGTGCAGGTACATAAACCAAAAAACCGCTCCACCGAATATTATAAAAATCTTTTCAGCTTATATTGTCGCTAATACGCTTCGAACGGCACCTAAAGTAAGTCAATATCCTTCGTGGTTTGGGCTATATCGTACAGGTACAAAAATCACTTACGCCGCTTAAACAAAAAAACGGCTCGACCGAATTTTTAGATCATATTTCGGTTAATACGCTTCGAACGACAGCTCAACGAAGTCGATATCTTTTTTGGTTCGCGCGATATCGTGCAGGAAAAAATGACCACATACGTACGCACACACACACGCACACATACTTCCTCCCAATTTTTTGCTTAAAATGCTCCTGGGACCTTGAAAGATGAAAATACATTGAAATTTTCGATTTCGATTTTCGGACCGATTACAATAACTTCCTATACTGGGAAGTTAATAAGGGGCTCGTCGAATGTAGCAGAAGCTGCAACAACTGGGAGATCCTGTTCAGAGGGCAACTGTTTCCGCCCTATGTCCTATGAGGGGTTAAAGCAGCGTCAAGAAAAGAAGAAGAATCAACAACATCAAATACTCAAGGCTCACTGGAGAATACTATTGTATTTGCAAATGATACTAACCTAATATATCGAGCTAGAACTGCGGAAGAGTTAGAAAATACCATAAAGAGTAATCTGTAAGTCTTCAAGGTGTGGACGGATGGAAATAAACTAAAGATAAATGAAAAAAAATATTAAGTAAATGATATACCATCAGAAAAATAAGGCAGATATCAGAATTACGGTCAAGCTAGGCAAAGAAAAAATAGCTAGGGCAACTGAAGTTATCGACCTAGGACTTTTATTTGATGGTAACCGATAACCTGAACTGGAGGAAACACATAGGAAAAATCCCCACCCTTCTAATAGGAATTCTCAAAAGAAACCTCAAGCTTCATGAGGAAATAGCGCTTCAGGGGCCTTATTCTCTATTACAATATTGTGAGAATTTTTCTCGAAACTACCAAAATGGAATTCTGTATTACGAAACTGACTCGAAACTGAAACAATATTGTTAGATTTTTACTCGAAAACTCAAGGGTAATCGAGCAATTTATAAAATTTTAGATAAGGCGATACAATTGAAAGCTCTTGCGCTCATTTTCTTTTCTTTCGGGGACATTTCTACGAGAGGAAGCAATACCGTCATCCGCGAAACTATGAAATGGGTTGGTAAGGATTGAGAGCATATCATTAATGAATATAAGAAAGAGAGCAGGGGAGAGGATCGATTCTTGGGGGACGCCGGCCGAGATGGAGTGTGGGTTGGATTCGATACCAATAGCTTGGAGTTTAGACAGCAGAGCGGGATGCCATACTCTGTCGAAAGCCTTGGAAATATCTAGAGCAACCAGACCAGACTCACCGTAGCTATGGATGCTTTGGATGAGATGCTCGGTCAAACAGAGAAGAAGGACGCCAGTACACCTTTTGGGTCTAAAGCCGTACTGCCTGTTGTGTATGATTTCGTTGGAATCTACATATTTTCTCAGCCTTCTATTGATTATTGTCTCCATGATTTTGGAGAGATCAGAAGTAATTGCTATTTTCGGAATGGGCTGAACATGAGCTAGTTGTCAGGAGTTTGGGGAAAACTCCGGAGAAGTATGACAGGGCGAAAAGTTTGCGCAGAGGTTTGTTTAGCCATAGGTGAGGCACATATCTTGAGTACCGTAGGAGGAATATTGAGACATTTGTACATCTTGCGAGTTCTGAAGAAAATTCCGTCTATTGAATGGGCGTTGCGCTCGAGAACCGGGGGTGAGGTATCAGTTTCAGCTAAAGAAAAATTTGAAACGAACAGACATGCTAATAGGTCGGCCTTGGATTTGCTTTCTGTTATCACTTCCTTCTCATAAATGAATGGAGGGGTTGTAGAAGAGGCAAAATTCTTGATCGAAGTTACCAAGGCTCAGAAGTTTTTGCTCCCTACGTTTGTGTTGAGGATCTTACTTCGCAATTTGTTATCAAATGTTGATTTGACCTTCCTGATGATGGAATTACAGGAGTTTCTCAACTGGATATACTCCCGGCGAAGTGGCTCGTTTAGGGAACATCTGTACGCTCTATAGGCGGCTTCTTTGACTCTAATTGCGTTCCTATATTCCTCAGTAAATCATTTATTTGGCCTAGGCTTCACAGTTTTGGTGGAATGGGGAATGAAGAAACACATTCCTGTCCGTATGATTTTAGATATATAAAGAGCTGCATAAAGCACAGGCATTACGGAAACACAGATCCCAGTAATTGGCTTGAAAGAGAATCGAATAAATTCCAACCAGGCTTTCCCATAGTGCCAGACAGTTCTTTTAGGAACTGTACTGGTTGGGGTGGAAGATGGGTATGGTAAATTGGCACTGACTAGTTTGTGGTCCGAGTTATCCAGGGGTGAGCTTACCTCGACGGAGTATCGAGCTGGATGTGTTGTAAGAAAAAGGTCAAGGAGATGAGCTCCGTGACCTTCAACGTCCGGAACTCGCGTTGCACAGTTGACCATTTGATATAGTCTGCAAAGATCTCGGTATCTTTGCCAGAAACACTGGTGCCATTTGAGCAGTTAAGCCAATTGGCATTATAAACATTAAAATCACCCGCAACTGTGATTTCGCACTCCGGGTGGGAACATAAAAACCCGGAGATTTGTTCGGAGAAAGCATCGAAGGTTAGAGTTGAGGCTTTATTACTGATATTAGGACTTCTGTATTAGTACAGGTGAAACAATGAAAATAGCGGAAATAATTGGGTACAGGCTGAAAATCGGCACAAATCTTCCTTTTGGTGGCATCACAATGGCCCAATGGCGTGCCTAAGTGGGCTCCCTGGTGGGGGCAGCCATTTCAACCTAACATAACCTAAGGGGTTATAAATTCGACCGATTTTCTACCCCGGAAGCTCACTTTTTAGGGGGTTTACATCTTAAACGGTAAGTGTTATCATAAAGTAATGTTCACAAAGTCATGCGATTTTCTACAAAAAACGTTCTATACATTATCCCGTACGAATTTCCATTCATGAGATATCGCCACTTTAACGATTTAAAATACTCATATACACTCATTCGCGACTTTATAGGTTATCGGACAAGTTGGTAATTTCTGGGTGTATTTGGAGGAAACAAATTTTCTAGATAGGGAGCTAACCACTAAGATACAGGGTGTTTACGAAAAACACTAACCATCGGAGCCACGGTATTCAGAAACAAGGCAATGTAAAAGACTGTATACCCCAAGTAACAAAATTCGTCTCATAAGACTCTACTAGTGTCTTATGAGAGGATATTCGACTTTTTTAAGAGAGTATCACTCTCATAACTTACTCTTATAGAACACTACAAGTGCTTTATGAGTGCGTTGTGAGAATTAAATGGCACAATTATGAGAGTTATTTTTGTCTTATAAAAATACCTTAGCTCTCTTTGCAAAGGTAACTATAAGGGCGCTGTAAGAGCTATACTCTCCTTAACAGTACTGTTAGAAAGGGAGCAATATATGGAAAGGCGATGTTGTTTAGAATAAAATAATTTTTATGAGAGTTATTTGCTCTAAATAACTGTCATAAAAATCTATTCGAAAAATATAACACTTAAGAATTTAATATTTATTATGTATGATAATAAACTTTGGAATTCGATTTTTAACGAAAATATTAGTCGCAATTTTATTGCGATTGAAACTTTACCGATAATAACAACCATTCTACCTCGATAAAAATCAAAGCGCCTTAAAAATAATCAAACTTTAAAATATTTTTTGAAATTTTATTTCTTAAGAAAAAAATAAAAGTTTTAGTATCGCTCAATAATTTATTTTAAATTGATTTATCATCTGAAAGAAATAACTTTGTATACTTTGCGCATATTCAATTTGGTAAATTAGGTTGATTTGTGGAATTTCGTTTCAGTATAAAATTCTATATTAAGCGAAAGTATGGCCGCTCGATGGTTTAAGTTTTTTTATAAGAACAAAATTCTGGTTATGAGAGGGTAGTCTTTTTGCACTAATAAAAGTCTTCTTATAAATGTTTTAACATTTTTCGTCTCATAAGAGCATTTATATAAGAAGGGATATACTTGAAGTCTTGTAAGAACTTTCTTATAAGTGTCATAACACTCATAAGGACATTTTTTGACAGTTAAAGCCTTTGAGAGTAAAGCTTTAATAAAAAAGACACAATAAGAATAGAGGTTTTCTTGCACTCAATATAAGAGTATAAACATTATCTCATTATGAGAATGAAAGGCTTAGTAACTCTAGTAGACTTATTATCTCATAATAATACTACTATGAGTGTTAATTTAATTCTTATTACAAGAGCTATCTTCTTGAGGGTATCGAAGAGTGTTAAGAGAGTCTTATGAGATAATTTCACAAATTCCAAGAGTTTTTCTCTGGAGAGTTTGTTAGTTGGGACCGTATACGGTATTTTAGTGCTGATGTCACTTGTGGGACACTTCCCATATAAAATCGAAGCTGTTGTTGTTTCAGCATTACGGCTGACGTCACCAGGCGCCCATTTTTTACGGTATTCGAAGCTGCCGTCGCTTTTACATTACCTTCGTTTTCTGTATACCGTGCATCGGAGCTAACGAAAACAGCCGCAGTGTTATGCCTGCTTAAACAAGACGGTCCCCATCAGCTGGCCGATATGAGTTGTAGGATCGACGGTGTCTAAGTCTAGCTAGGAGTACAAGAAAAGTGATAGCGGGATCTTACTTGCTATCCGTCAGTCTGTAGTTGTATATTCCCGTACTGGTGATATTCACTTGTTTTGACTTTTGACATTTCACTGAGCACTGATTTATTGTTGTATAAATTTATAGTCCAGTGCAATTAGTAAATCAAATTGCATTTCATGATGTACAAAATTTTTTTTTTTGGAATTTGTTCGAGTACATCTAACAATGTTAAAACCAATTTTGTGGGGTCGCAGTGTGATGGGAAAAGCCGCCATCTTGAAAAAGAGGTGGAGGTCGTTTATACCAAATAACTCGGTTGTGTGCAATGATAGCTGGATAATGATCCATACAAAGTCATTAGAGAATAAAATTATCTACAAAATGAGTCCTTAACGAGGTCTGTAAGTTAATTTGGCTCAAAGTTATGGCCGCTCAAAGTTCGAACTTGTTCGGGTGGTTGAGGTTGAATACAGTTTTTTGCGATTAACTCGTAAGATATTAATTTGGGTGGGCTAATGCCGATTACCAAACTTAGAGTGCTAGTGATTACCTTTAGAATAAGCCCTTAGTCATCGTTCTCTCTTGTATAGTTTGCGAGTAATCCAACGCCAAAGTTCGCACTTACGCTTACTCATATGAAAAAGTAGTAAAAGCAAAAATACGGACAATAAAAATATCTTTCAAATGAGCTATTAGTTGAAAGCTCCATGTCGTTTTATGCCAGCGATACAACCGGTCAAAGGTCAACCGCGAGGTTTACGAATTGTTTGTTTAACTACTTTGGGAAATTATAACAATGAGACATATGTAGTGGCTTAGAACCATAAATTTTGACGATTTTTTTTAGTAAAACACTGAAGAACGTTATGAAAGTACCTTGTTTATGAATAAAACGTATTAACAATAATGACCATACTATTACATGAAAATGTAATTTTTCCTGAATTTTATCATTTTGTTATGTTCATTTACAGTATTTCGGTATTTTTGATGGTCCTGGTTCTGTGTCTCGATCCTCGTCATCTGAAATTTGTGCGGTTCCTTGTGGACCTTCAATCAATTCTGGGACATGCGAAAGTTGCAAGTAAAACAGAGAGTCGTCATCGTCGTCATTGGTGATTTGCACATATTTGTTAATGTTGGTGCCGGTTTCACCACTGCAGTGTTTACAAATGCTGGAGCACTTCAAGCCGGCTTTGCGACATCCACAAGCCGCGCCACATTTAGACATGTACGAACAAGTGATTATTTTCATTAACTTAGGAGGAGCAGGATCCTTGATGGACGTAACAGGAACATACATCCGAGGCTTTTTTGTCCAGCCCCAATTTTCGGGATCCAGGTAGTTCCCGAGCCAACTCTGGAACTGATGATACGTCCGAAGTATGTGCTGAGAGAGCGCGTCTTTTGTGGGAGGTAATGATGAGAGGTTGTTCTTGCTTTTTGTCAAGGATTTCGTAAATTTGATATAACGAAGTTTGTCAATTTATAATGTTTTTCCTCCGCCATAGAGTATTACGTAAAACCTCTCTCCTACTGCAGTTAGTCTTTCTGGGTTAATGTAACACCCTGAATTATCTATATTTTGGGTTATTTAACAACTTTGGAAAATTATAATAATGGGAAATAGTAGCTAAGAATCATCATTTTCGCGAAAACTAAAGCACTCCCTATCAATATATCATATATTTTTTATTTCGATAAATTTTTAATATAAACAATACTGTGAGTACTTCTTTTGTGGGAGAATACCTTCATCTTCCGCCCAATATCGAATGTAGCACCTCACATGAATGTTAGCGATCGAAACATTTTTCAATAATTTCCCACTTTCTTTGTCTTTTCTTGCAATGGTCCTCTTAAAAAAGATTGTACCACCTTTTCTTCAACAGCTTTCACTTAACCTTTACTTAAGTTTCTTTGCACATGTTATTCTTTCTCGGATTCCAAAGACAGTCTCGTCCGAAAGTTTTGCCTTATGATTCACTTTTGTTATTTTCCGCATCTGAGTCAGTCTCGTCAAAAACTTTACTTTTAGAACCTCGAAAACTATGATTTTTAGCTACTATTTCCCATTATTATAATTTTCCAAAGTTGTTAAATAACCCAAAATGTAGATAATTCACGGCGTTACATAAAATTCTAATTCATCCGACACGCGAAACTGGCTGGAAGCGAGCTATTCCTCGAGAAGTGTCACAACCTTCGCGGTTGACTTTTCACCCGCTCTGTCGCGGACATGAAACGACACAGAGCTTCGGCCAATATCCCATCTGAAAGATATTTTAATGCACGTATATCTGCTGCTTACTACATCATCATATAATCAACCGTTAACGAGATATTCAAAAAAAATGGCGTTATCAGTTATTTCAGGCACGTGCAGTACGAACTTTGGCGTTGGATTACTCGCAAACTATTCAAGCAAGAACGATGACTAAGGGCTTATTCTAAAGGTAATCACTAGCACTATAAGTTTGGAATCGGCATTAACCCACCCAAATTAATATCTTACGAGTTAATCGCAAAAAACTGCATTCAACCTCAACCACCCGAACAAGTTCGAACTTTGAGCGGCCATAACTTTGAGCCAAATTAACTTACAGACCTCGTTAAGGACTCATTTTGTAGATAATTTTATTCTCTAATGACTTTGTATGGATCATTTTCAGCTATCATTGCACACAACCGAGTTATTTGGTATAAACGACCTCCACCTCTTTTTCAAGATGGCGGCTTTTCCCATCACACTGCGACCCCACAAACTTGGTTTTAACATTGTTAGATGTACTCGAACAAATTCCAAAAAAAAATTTTGTACATCATGAAATGCAATTTCATGCCCTTTTTGCGACTAATTGCACTGGGCTATTAGTACTTTTTATTTTTTTTTTTATTTAATGATTTTCAAATGAAATAATTTGCGTAATGGAGTTTATACAAATATCCCATTTAAGAACTTTCAGGTTTTCCTGAATTCTCCAAGCAACTTTTCCAATTTTTCTTTCTCTAAAAACCTTATTCGAAATTACAAAAATTAGCCAAATCAGTCCAGCGGCTCTCCGCTCTCACTTACCATCGAACATCATTTTATTTTTATGTAGATAACTAGTTATAATAAAAATTCTCTCTCTTGCATTAAAAAACGTGATTTTTTGTTAATAAGTTATAAAAAAATTTATTTGCTTTATTCTCAAAAATACAACTTTTAAAACAAAATAAAAACATTTTATATTTAAAAAATAGAATTTTCAAACTTTAACGGATGGACTAAGATTATCAATATCTAAGCACAATAATAATAATAAAAAACACAGAAAATAAATATAATATACGAATGTTATATAAATATCTGACACAACGAGTTAAGACAAGTTAAAACAAAATAAAATAAGGCAACATTATGGTAGATTGGAACATTTTTGGTTATAAAACTAACAATGTTGTTCACGTATCTCTTGAATTATGTATGGTATATGTATTTGGTTTAATTACTTTCGGCATTTTGTGAATCAACCCCTTTTTGGCCCTCATCGGCTCGCCGTCTCACACGCTCCTTCTCCCATTCTAAACGGTGCAATTTTTTACGATGTGAATGTAAATTTGAACTAGCATTGAATTTTTTTGGACAATACGGACACTTGTATAGACTTTCACCGGTATGAATTGCCATGTGTTCCTATGGTGATAATTAACCGCTATGTTAAAGTCACATTATCTAAATTTTATATAATTTTGATTTGTACTAACCTTTAAGTTTATAGACCATTTAAATGCTTTCCCGCAAAGAATACATTGATATTTACGTTCTTTATAATGAACATTCCGTATGTGCCGATGCAGGGCAATATCTGAAATTGTTTTTCTTCCACACAGTGAACAAACAAAATCATTCGTTTGATCTACATGGAATTTTATATGTTTTTGCAAGCTATGTTTGCTCTTGAACCATAAACCACATTGTTTACATTGCACTTTGGACGGTTTATTAGCATTGTGTTCTCGGATATGAGTATCGTATTGCTTTTTATTCCTAAATACTCTTCTGCAGTATCGACATATCTTTGCGAAACCTTTATCAACTTTTGATACATTGTGCAGGCGATCTGTTAATCTAAAATGTTTTATAAAAATTGCATTAGTAAATACATAGGACAATTATCTTACAAGTATGGAAGTTAGGTTATTTTAGATATGGCTAAGCTGTTGGTTTGAGCTCATACACTTAAGCCAAAGGAATAGGCCCCTTGGGATGCCATAGTGATCCCACTTTATACCTGATGTTCAAGTGTCGTTTCTTCGCTAAACCATCCCGAGGAAATAATGAATCGTATAAGTTTCGGGATCCCAATCTTCGAGATCTCTGCGAGCGTTCTTAGAAAGGGCTAACCAAATGTGGTTAACCTCCTTCTGCTTAGGGCTGGGCAGTGACTGAGCGGATGTAGTACCCTTTCTTCCTCGTCCGGATTCTTACAGCTTCTGCAAAAATCGTAGGTCTCAAGACCTAAGCGGGTCGCATGCTATCAGCCAATGTCCGGTCAGCATTCCCACTATAGCTGAGAAGTTTCGTAGTTCCCGAGGCTCAGTTGTGAGGTGGTCCGCCTGAGATCATAAGAGGGCCAGGTTAATTGGGCCACGGTGCATTTACTAAGATCTCTCCAATGCTTTTCCGCTTGTTACATTGTGTGCTGTTTGCATCGGAATTTAAAAGTGGCCAAAGGCATACCAATTCTTTCCTTTCCTGGAAGCAGAGTAGTGCCAATTCGTCAGCTTTACAATTTCCCTCTATATTTCGGTGACCAGGCACCCATACGAGGAGGGTCCTGAACTGTTGCGCCATCTCGTTAAGAGATCTGCGACATTCAGAGGTAGCTTTAGAGCTGTTTTTGCAAGAGCGCAGGGCTTTAAGAGCTGCTTCGCTATCTGAAAGATGTAGACAGTGCGATTCCCGTCGCTAGTGTATATGCTAGGTTGATTAGTAGAACAGCTTCTTGTATTGCTAGAATCTCCGCTTGGTATACACTACAGTGATCGGGTAGTCGGAAGGAGACTTCAATCCCAAGCTCTGGGGAAAAGACTCCTCCTCCTACTCTACTTTCGAGTTAAGAGCCGAAGTTTGTGGCACCCTGAAAACTGAGTGGTCTGTTTTTCCATTCACAACGTGAAGAGATGTGCACTCCGTAGTTCCTCGTGTAGTTTATCGCGGATATGCAGAAGTCGGTTTTTGTGAGGATGGTAACAGAGTTCAGCACCTTGGTGCTTTATTCTAAGGTCTGCGATGGTTGTGCTTTCCCTAGCCACAAGATTCAAAGGAGGAAGGAATAACATAATATTTAGGGCGCTTTTCTGTGTTTTTATTCCAGAGGAGTTTCTAAAATTAGGGGAGGATTTTAGTGATATCTTTGCCATGAGAGATGACGACTTTTGGAAAACGAACATCGTTCAACATAGGATCGACACGAGCGATGCCCAGCCAATCAAGCAACCTCCGAGAAGACTACCACTAGCCAAGCGGGAAGAAGCTACCAATATGATTGAGGATATGAGAAGACAAGGCCTTATAGAGGAGTCAAAAAGCCCTTGTATGTCTTCCGTGGTTCTAGTCAGAAAGAAAGATAAAAGTAGCACAAGGTTTTGCGTGGATTATTGGCGGTTAAATGATATCACTAAAACGGATAGATACCCATTACCTCGTTTCGATGATACACTAGATACTTTGTCTGGGGCTCAATGATTTTCCACCTTGGACTTTAAGAGCGTCTACCGGCAAGTTGAAATTCACCTCTAGGACCGAGAAGACAGCCTTCTCTATAGGAAACAGCTTGTGGCAGTTTAGAATTATGCCGATTGGACTATGTAATGCTCCAGCTATATTCGAGCGACTGATGCAATGCATCTTGCGAGGACTGACATGGAAGACTGGTTTATTTGGATATCATCATTGAAAACCGCCCAACTGAAACTCAACCCTAACAAGTGCGTGCTATTCAGAGACCAAGTCAACTATCTCGGACATGTGGTTTCATCCAATGGAGTTCAAACAGATCCTAAGAAAATAGCAGCACAATGCTGTCACAAAACTTCGAAGGACACGAAAAGGTGATAGTTTACTACAGTAGAAAGTTGTCAACATCGGCGATTAATTACTGTGTCACAAGAAGAGAACTGTATCTCTATGGGCAACCCTACATTCTTCGAACGGATCATGCAGCATTAAAATGGTTGATGCAATTCAAAAGTCAGCATTACAACGTGGGATCCCCATTTGAAAGAATCGCAATCGATATGGCGGGACCTTTTCCAGTGTCAGACCGAGGAAATCGTTACATTTTGGTGATCATGGACTATTTCAGTAAGTGGCCCGAAGCATATGCCTTACCAAATCAGGAAGCAATCACTGTTGCAGAGGAATTAGTGAACAATTAGATCTGCAGATTTAGTGTTCCACATGAGCTACGTTCTGATCAAGGGAGAAACTTTGAATCTCAAGTTTGTAAGATACTCGGAGTAAGGAAGGCCACGACGACGATTCTTCATCCCCAGTCCGATGGAATGGTAAAACGATCCAACAAGAATGGTAAAACGATCCGACAGTTACATCCCTATTTTTCTAGTAACATATCGGACAGCAGTTCATAATTCCACAGGACAAACCTATTCTAGTGTGATTTTTCGCAGACAAATCCGGCTGCCAAGCGACCTGAAATTTGGGACACCTGTGGAAAGCAACGAATCTACTGTGATCGAGGCACAGATGCCCACCAGCTCGCAAGGAAGAATCTTAAGATAGCCAGTGGCAGGATGAAAACAAGGTACGACCTCCGAGCAAACTCTAGCGGTTACCACGAAGGTGACCTCGTTTGGCTGTTCAACCCTCGGCGACGGAAAGGCAAGTCTCCGAAACTTCAGCGCCAGTGGGAAGGGCCCTATAGAATCCTAACACGGATCAACGATGTTGTCTACAGGATTTAACAAAGACCCAAAGCAGAAGAAGATCGTGCACATAGGCAGGCTGTGCCTATATCATCAGCCGGATCCAGAATGGACATCTGTTCAGGACGAAAAGTCCTAAAAAGGGGGCAGCGTGATGATTTATGCGCCATGATGATTTATACTAGAAGTTTGTTAGGTTTTGAATTTACGATTTAAGTACTATACTAACATGGCGCCATCTATTAGAATGAACGAACGGAGAAAGCTTCGATTTTTTTCGAAGTATTTTAAAGAATTTTCTAGTAGTTTCCAGTATAGAGTGGAAAGTTCTGAATCTTGGCTTGGATATATAAAAGGGATTTGCGTTTAGAAGTCAGTTTGATTTGAAAAGCGATGAAAGTGGTCTAAAGTGACCTAAAGCGAAAAGTGGTGATTGAAAAGTAGAGCGATAAATATAATTTTATATTGTAAGATATTTATTTAAAGTGATAATAGTGTACTCTATAGCTCCTTACTATGAATCCGTTAGGCCATAAAAGCGTAACAGAATATGTATATAGTCAATCAGTCATCAGCAAAATATACTGAATAACATATGTATACCATAACATGCACCTGCCGCAACTATTTCGGACTAATGGAAGTGCGGTCATAACCTTCTAGCGGTGGCCTCTGGTAACTATCCTATCCATCCATCCAATGGCGCTACAGCCCAAATCGAGCCTTGGCCTCCTCTAGGGCATTTCTCCAAGTTTGACGGTCCCTTCCAGTATGTCTCCAGTTCCGGATGTTGAGCATTGACTCTGCGTCAGCCGTCACAAAGTCTATCCATCTCCTTCTGGGTCTACCTACTGGCCTACTTCCCGAAATTTCTGATGCCATAAGCCGTTTTGGGATGCGATTGTCCTCCATCCTGATCACGTGGCTAGTCTCAATCACAATCTGTTGATTTTTATTAAAGTTGAGAGTTGTGGGTCGTCAAAAATTGCATACAACTCGTTGTTGTATCTTCTTCGCCATATTCCATCCTCTCTGATTGGGCCTATTATGCATCTGAGAATTTTCCTCTCGAACCTGTTGACTCGTTCCTCTATGTCCTGGGTCATAGTCCAAGTCTCGCTACCATAACACAGTACTGGTCGTATTACTGTTTTGTAGAGTGAGAGTGCAGGATTTGTTTTTGAGCATAAAAGGCTCTATTAGCCAGTAGTATTCGTCTAGTTATTTCTTCTTTTTCTTCGTTTCTTTTTATGATAGTAGACCCAAGGTAGACTGTTTTATCGACTACTTCTAGGTTATGTTCGTCGATGGTTATATTTCTTCCCATTCTAAATCGTCCTGCTCTGGATTGTTGCATCACCTTCGTTTTTTCTTCGTTAATCTTCAGGCCTATGTCCTTTGCCGCCTCTTTTAATTCAACATAGACTTCTTTTGCTGCCAAAAAGGACCTTCCCACGATGTTTACGTCATCCGCATATCCAAGTAATTGTACCGACTGGGTAGCTATTGATGCACTTCACTGGACTGACGTTTTCCTTATCACCCATTCTAGGGCCAGGTTGAAAAGCATGGGGGCCAGCCCATCTCCTTGTCTAAGCCCTTGACGTACTTCGAACTCCTCTGCTACAACATTTTGGATCCTTACTTTCGCCAGTGAGCTGTTTGTGGCGCATTTGATTAGTTGTACCAACTTTGAGGGGCTCCTATTTCCGATAAGATCTCGTATAGCCTCTCTCTGTTTATTGAGTCATATGCCTGTTGAAAGTCGACAAATATCTGGTATACATCTACATTCCTTTCCCAGGTTTTCTCCAGAATTTGCCTTAAGGTCAGCAGTTGGTCCGATGTTGACCTGTTTGTCCTAAAACCAGCTTGATATTTTCCTATAAGGCCTTCCGCTATAGGTTCCAGTTTTTGTTTCACAAGGATTGTGAAGATTTTGTAGCTGGTGCTGAGGAGTGAGATGCCTCTGTAGTTTGCGCAATTTAATTTATCTCCTTTCTTGTATATTAGACATATAATCGCTTTCTTGCAGTCCTCTGGTATAACTTCTTCCTCCCAGATGGTGCATATGAGTTCGTGTAATGTTCGTAAAAGTTGGGGTTCTCCTTCCTTTAGCAGCTCAGCTGCTATTCCATCGGCGCCAGGCGATTTGTTGCTGTTCTGCCTTTTTACAGCTTCCCGCACCTCATCCAGTGTTGGTGGTTCTATTGAGATGTTATCTTGGGGAATTACAAATGCCTCTGTCTCTGCATTCTCGTTTGATATGGAAATAGAATTCAATAGGTTCTGAAAATACTCTCTCCACCTTTCCTTTATCCTATCAGGATCTGCCAACAAGTTCCCATCTATGTCCTTGCAGATGTCCGTTCTTGGCTGGAACTTATTGGTGATCTGGCGAGTTCCTTTGTACGCTTGTCTTATTCTCCCTTCATTGAAGTCTTCCTGTATCTGTAAGATTTTCCTATTTAGATATTCTCCCTTCTTCTTTCTGCACAGCTTGTCTGCGATTTTTCTTTTTTCCTTGAAGACTTCCATCCTTGCTCTTGTTGGTCTTGCTATGTACTCTCGGTGGCTCTGGTTTCTTTCTTCAATTGCGGCTCTACAGTCTTGGTCAAACCAATCAATTCTAGTCTGTCTGGGGGCCCAGCCTAGTGCCTCTTCTGCTGCCCCCTTTATGCTGCTTTTGACCTGTTCCCACTTTTCGTTGATGTTAGGCTGCTCATCTATCTCTCTCAAGTTTTGTACGACAGCATGTTGGTAGCCATCTCTTATTTCTTCCCGTTTTAGCTTATCTATATCGTATTTTGGTTGAGTTTGCACTCTATGCGTTTTAGTTGCTATCCGGGTTATCAATTTCACTTTGACTAGATAGTGGTCCGAGCCACAGCACGCTCCTCTCATTGTTCTTACGTCCAGTCTACTCGTGGCCCCTCTTCTTTCAATTAGGACGTGGTCAATTTGATTATTAGTTACTCCGTCTGGTGATTGCCACGTCATCTTATGTAACTATCCTATGAGAGAGGCTAATATGATCGGGCTAGTCTCTTCCAAGTAAGGTTGGCGTGAGGCTTTTATAACCTCACCCGGAAAAAAGCATTATTACGGAACGAGCAACGTGTCGTTTATTGTAAGAGTGGTGATTGGCTTTGGAGTCGAGCTTTGTCATATCTTTCGCTGTGGGTGTGGAGCGGCTCCAGAAGTGCACTATAAGTGCAATTATAGTGCACTTCTGGAGTCGCTTTGTTTTTGTGGCGGAGGATGTGACTCCAAAGCGGGTCAATCTCTAGTATTTTGAAGTGTGGAATTGCACCGCTTTTGCATTGAACGAAACATTTGTTGTGAGAGGCCAGGACCGGATCCCGATTATAAAGCCTTTTAATAATAATAATATATAGTAGCTTTGAAAAAAAGTCAGGCAGATGCAGGAAGAATAATGAACTTGATTACAGTACAATTTTAAAATATCAATATTTAGGAATTCCTATTTACATTAAAACCTAAACACGATAACTGGGCCCTTGCACGGGGTTGTTCGATTTATAGAAACCGATACAAGCAAACACGGGAAAAAGACGATATATCCGGCGGCAATGTTTTTTTGTGATTTCAAATTTGTCCCAAGGAAGCTGTGGACCAATTTTCAGATGTCTCCTGTCGTGGGTTTTTTGCAGTTTTCCCGGGCGATTTGGGGGTTTAGTTAAGGCAAAAAAAGGTTCTGTGGGAAAACTTTGCGTTCTGTGGGTTTTACTTTGGGCAAAGGTCGTTTTGTTGCTGAATCCACTTTCATCCCGGTAAAAAATCAGTTGCGCTCGTTTGTCTACAAAGGTTTAAATTTGGTTGCAAACTGGTTGTGAGCATACTTAAAATTTAAAAGCAGACTACTTTATCGTATTGAAATGTTCTCTTGAAGGTATACACTTAAACCTATTGCATATAATTTAATTTAAATAAAGGCAATATAATTAAAAAAACACTATTTACCTGAATACTTCAGGGTTTATATGCCTCATAATGTGTTCCATTAGCTGAACACGTTTATAAAGCTTTTGATTGCAGCATACAACATAACCACTTGTTTTATGTATAGTTCGAAAATGTTGCTTTAATTGTGAAAATATATCAAAATGAGCACCACATTGATCACATTTAAGTTCCAAATATTTCTTGATTTTTTCATCATCCCTAATTTTGTCCTCTTCACTTTCCATAAAATCAGGTATCGGAGTTATACTAAGCTCTAAAAATGCACAATTACAATAAATACAAATAATATTTTTTCGCTCTTTACCGTCTCTCTGTAAAATTTTGCAAACATCGGGTAACGAATCAAAGCTTGTATTAAGTATTTCATCATCATAATCTGAGAAGAATATTATTGGCCTTTTTTAGACTCGTAACAAAATTAACATCAAAAACTTACTATTATAATCTACTGTACAAAAATCGATTGGTGTGCATTCACTCATATTTCTGACATTTCCATCTATTCTACCAATTTCTGGAGTCTCTGAAAAATTATATATAAAGAAATAATTTTGATATATTTATATAAATATTTTACCGATATCAACAAATACAACACCTGGCCCAGATCTTTCGTAGTTAATAGAAACCCTTTTGCAAGCGCTAAGGTTGTCATCGCGGCTTGTTGTAGATGGAGCTGAAATACATACATATACAATACAAAACACTGATGGAATTTAAAGATATGTAAGGTAAACAATGGCGTTTTGTTTGCACAGGCAGGGCTCTTAATTATTATTAAAAAATTTAGCTAAAATACATCCTCCAATCAAAATTCTCTTGGTTTTTTATTCTTGAAGCTTCTATTATACATACAGTGCCCGAAATTGATTTAAGTTCAACCAACACTTCTATGTTTCAGAGCAAACAAAGTTTTAACAAAATTGCCTTTCTAGGGATTGCAAATAAAGCGGGCCGTACACTTGCGCGACATTTATTGCCTTAAGATAAATTCCGCTATGCGGTAATTACTGCACTGAGATTTGAAACCGTATATTTATGCGACATTTACCGCAAGGTATGATGGTGTAAATATAAGCAAGTTTAACAAAATGAGTTCTAGTTAAGATAAAATGCCTGTAATTTGGTATTTTTTAAAGAAACCTTTTATTTTTTTTGGGGGGGGTATAGGTTAAGGATTAAAAGGTACGGGGGGGTATTGAAGAAGGTGATAATCACTGACATATAGTAATGGACTGCTAAATGAGCAAAATCCCATACCAAAAAATGGCTATTCCTGCCTCGCTCCCACGCTAAATCCCAATGAACTGTAATCGTCAGCGCATGTCAGCGATATAAACATAATTAGAAAAAAATAGGCAGGTATAGTTTTCGTTCTTCTCTCTCACTCTTGAGCTATTTTGAAAACTTCGTTAAACAGAGGAAATAACCGTCACGGTTTTGGAATAAATACATTTATTTAATGAACAAACTGCTAATAAATAAAAATGAGTGGTGGAAATTTATTTCCGTTAATTATAACAAACATCTTATCACTTATTTTCTCCTAAATTCGAAGAATTTTTTTTGTTTGCATGGAAAAGGTTTTCTATATCTGGAGAAAAATGGTGCCATTCAGCATCGTCAATCAGCAGTCCATTACTATATGTCAGTGGTGGTGATGAGCCCTGCGTTTGAACTCTTGGATGTTGTAGGAGTTCGGAAATACTGACTGCGAGAGGTTATTCCACAGTCGAGTTGCTCTATTAACAAACGAATTCATATCTTGTTGAGTGCGTGAAAGGGGTAGTTGCAGGTGAAGAGAATGAGAAGAGTGGGCTAATCTGGTGTTGCGGGTATAAGATTGCCGTGGAGGCAGGAGAGCGTTTAACTCGGAGGAACAGTCACTATGATAGTAGCGATAAAATTTTGTCAGTGCTGCTACATTCCTACGGTGGCTTAAGGGGTCGATGGTGGAGCGGGCGGTGTCGTCATCATGCTGTAAATATTGCAATGAAGGAAGACGTTTCTATCTCTTTGCGATATCTTCTTCATGTTGCAATGCAATATTTCGATTGGTCGCATTGATGTGCGGCAGCAACAGTACTATGCGTGCTTTTCAAATGGGATCATGCGATATTTGTTGCGTTGCAGTAATTACCGCATTGCGGCATTTCTCTCATTGCAATAAATGTCGCACAAGCGGCCCGCCTAAGTGGTAAAAAAAATTATACCGCTAGCTTGTTAAATGCTTATTTTGATTCTATATTTTCAAACTGCCTTCTATTAGAGATGGGTAACTCAGATCTGATTCAGCTCAAAGATCCGTATCTTTAAAATGAGTCAATGAATCGATTCGCGATTCTGCGCTGAGTCGGTTCTTGAAGAGTCACGGGTCTTTCATGAACGACCGGATCTTATAGTTCTTCTCGGATCCAACGAATCTTTGTACTCTTTAAGCTCTCTCAGCTCAACTTGCTGTTATTGGTGCAAGTTGCACTATCCATCACTCGATACTCACATCAAAACGGTTTGTGTATGATGTGGGTATTTCACTAAGCATTCATTTTGCTGCCTCTTTTTCGTGTAAAGATTGTGATGCGTTTGTAGTTGTGCAAAAAACGCGAATGAGAGGGGGAATTTCTCATAGTTTTCGCAGACCCCCGAGTACGATGTTTTATTTGTGTTAGTGTAATGGAGGGTGAGTCTGGCAAATTTTCTGGCTCAAAAGTGAGGAGTCATATGACGCAGGAATTGTACTTCCCTGCGACCCCTTGCCTAAAAAACCGGTTTTGTGTATGGGGGTAATAAACGAAATGAATGATAGTGTATCTTGCACCATTGTGTTGTGCTTTTGAATTTCAAGAAACTTTGAGAGCTTTTTTATTGCAATGTGTGGGGTGTAAAATGAGAGAAAATGGAATGATAATAGTTGAAAAATATGTAAAATAATGGTATGTTTAAGAAGGTAGAAACTATGGACAAACATTTTATTTTTTTTTATCGATGTATACCATTACATTACCTTTTGGGCTTCGAGTGAATGAAAAACGTCTAAATCGATATTATTAAGCTTTGAGATAGTTTCAGGATTTAAAAAGTAGTTTTTTACTAGGTAATATATTGGGCGCTTTCAGTAATGCAGGATGCGTGCGCAAATGACTTATTCAGCAATTGAAAGTGTGAAGCTTTCAATGACTGAATAAGTCAATTGCGAACGCATCCTGCATTACTGAAAGCGCCCATTATTCTTATGGCAAACAGGAAAGCTATATGCGCATGAATACAGCAAAAGAGATTCATATTTATGTATTCAATCGAATTGAATGATTTAAAAATTCCTATTTGTTTATTCCCTATTTCTAATTGGAATTAAAATTGGAGCTAAATGCGAATTTTCCTATCCCGTTCACACAGTTTCAACACTGAAAAGTTTCAAAGTTTAAGTTCTGATTTGTCATAGCATTTCATACCACCGTTTTAGTGAGCTTTTAACTCAAAAACCGCTCTGAATTTAGTTGAGCTGAGAGAACCGAATCGCAAGTTTAAGAATGGATCCGGTGTTCTGAACATCACAGAACCACTGACATATAGAATGGACAGCTCATGAGGAATTTTTCATGGCACCAATTTGTTCCATAGGCTACAAACTTTTTTTCACTCCATGTAAACACCGGAATCACTTTTGAAATTTACATTTTTTTAAATACGTACTTAAAACATTAAAATAACACAAATATTTTGTTTAAAAAAATTAATACACACTATTTTCACTTTTTCACCTTTTAAAATACCTTTTTTTCATTAATTTCCAAATTTTATGTGTATCTGATTTAAGTTCTTAACGCCTGTTTTAGCAACTGACATTCTGTATGTCAAAATCCGGGGGTCTATGGGGAAAAGAGCAAAAGATATAAACATCACTAGTGCAAAAGGGAAAATATAAAATCAGGTCTGATTTTACTTCTGAGTGCTTCTGTCAGTTTGGGGGTCTATGGATGAGTGCGACAACTATACTTTTGGGTGCCATCGATTTGTATGGAATAATTTCAGATGAGCAGTCCATTATTATATGTCAGTGCACAGAACAGAACACAGACAGAACTTTTAAGATGACTCTTTTGAACCGGCTCACAGTGCGGCCGATTCCCAAAAAGGTGGCCAAAAGTTGAAAAAACAATTTTCTTATAGGGGTTTCTTTTTTGTTCAGTTGGCTTCAGTACACCCACAGCCACCAGAAATCACACATAGCGTTGTGTTTTTTCTCGTACTTGCTCCAAAACAACAGTCGCAACGATAGCTGTTTTGATTTGTCAAATGGTTCTCGCGAAAGTGCATTTAACAGAGTGTGGTTTAAACATTGTGTAAAAAATTAAGATCGTCGTGGATAGCCATACCAAAAATGGAATCTACTTCTGAATGTAAGTAGAATGTAAAAAAAAATAACAAAGAGAGATTTCCCATGCCAAAAATTCTAGTGACACCACGATTATTACTAATTTTTATCGATTGAAATCAAATAATCTGTGTAAGTCATCATGCGAATAGAAAAAAGTTCCGCGTTGTTCCGCTCTGAAATTTGATGGAGGTTATTCCTTGAGGTATTATTTACAGAATAAAACAAGATTTAGCTGCCCCAACTTGCCCGCTTTTTTAAGAAGGTTTTGAAAAACCTCTAAATTGACATAAATCTTGATTATGTTGAATAATATACGCTATTTCACGCGAGGGGGTGGCCAATAGGAGTGGAAGGGGGTGGCTTTTCAAATTTTTAATATCAAATTCGTAATCAGCGACCTCGAAAACCTATAAGTTTACATGCATTTTGATTGTGTTGAATAATATACGCTATTTCACGCGAGGGGGTGGCCAATAAGGGTTGAAGGGGGTGGCTTTTCTAATTTTTAATATCAAATTCGTAATCAGCGACCCCGAAAACCTATAAATTGACATGCATCTTGATTATGTTGAATAATATACGCTATTTCCCGCGAGGGGGTGGCTAATAGGGTTGGACGGGGGTGGCTCTTCTAATTTTTAAGCCTCGTTCACACGGTGACACTGATGTCGTGGCACTTAATGTCGCGACGTGAATGTCGCAAAAGTGTCATCGTCTGAACTATTGAATGTCGCGACGTCTCGGCGTCGTGACACTAATGCCGCATATCAAAATTTTTTGATATTTGATACCCGACACTAGCGGTGCCGCGGCACTGGCATCAAATGTCTTGCTCGCTGTCATCGTCTGAACATTAGCGGCAGTGGCAGCATGTGACATCTGATTCACAATTCAACGCTTTATTATAGATTTTGGCGCTGTTTTGTTTATATTAGTTTATGTCAATCATGCCTTCATTTGATCTAGTTTTATTTTTGGAATGTTACCAGCAATACCCATGTCTATGGGATAAGTCCATTCCAGAATATAAAGACAGAAATAAACGGGATGAAGCGGAAGTTGCGCTTTTGAAAATTTCTAAATTAGAAAACGTGAAAGCATTAAGGTCAAAAATTCGATCAATTAGAGGCACATACAATAATGAATACCGAAAGGTAAAACAATAGATGACGACAGGTTCAGGTGTTACTGAAATTTATAAGCCCAAGCTCCACTGGTATGAGTATGCTCATACCTTCCTATCCAAAAACCAAGATTTCGAACCTGTGTCTAATACATTCGCTACTGCAGATACAAGTTCCGCCATTTCTTTACAAGAGTGTCGTAAAACTATGAGTGGATCATGTGAACACTTAGTGCCGTGGCATCAAATGTCGAGCACTGTCATGACGTTAATGCCACGACATCAGTGTCACCGTGTGAACGAGGCTTTAATATCAAATTCGTAATCAGCGACCCCGAAAACCCCCGAGTAAGAAATTTTGTATCAATTACTTGATTTATCGACTTTTGGCCAGCTTTTTGGGAATCGGCCGCACTGTGCGGCTCTGGGAGTCGGATCTTTTGAAAGATGCAGATCCGGTGAGTCGGCTCTCATAAAAGATCCGTTTTGCCCATCTCTACCTTCTATGAGCATACACCTTCCTGACTACAATGTCCCATAAATCTTCTACCGGATTTAGACTAGAACTGAATACTTTTGCTCCTCAAACCACTTCATAGAAGCTCTTGCTTTATGGATAGGTGCACTCTTCTATTCTCCTCTCCTCGTCCAATTATCTTCAAGTGCATTCTTCTCAAATGACACTAAAACATCGTCCAAAAGTGAAATGTAGTGTGCAGCACAGATCCGGCTACTTATCCAACAAATTGGACTCTTTGCGCATGCAGAAAAAGCGGCCCAAAGCGATGTGATATGGTATTAAGATAGGCTTTTTTCATTTTTTTGCTATTTGCCGGTTTTTCTGTAGAGAGGCGTCTAGAGGTAGAAGTTGATGGAGGCCAAGTCTCGAATTTGGTTGTAGAGCCATCGAAGAAAGTGTATTTCAGGCCAAAAAACATCGATTTTTTCAATATCCTAGAGTGGTATTACTCCTTAAGCTTATAAGGTTAACAAAGAAATGAAAACAATTTTCGAAGCAACAGTTAGTGTAATGAAAGTCAAGCACCTTCTTCGACCCACTAACAGTCAATGTCAACTTCAACTACCTTTTTCTCTAAAAAATACGTAGTTAACAATTATTGGAGAATTTCCTATCAATAAAGTCCAGACAATTTTTGTTTTACGGCCTTTATTTTTGCAGATATTTGCAAATTTTGATGTTAAAATTGTCATGAAAAGTACTTCTAGAAAATTTGAAGCTTTGTCCGTTGTTTCATTCTAGTCCAATAGATGGCGCCATGTTAGTTTAGTGCATAATCCATTAATTGAAATCCTAACAAAGGCGTTATAAATAACCTTTGATTATACTTCCAACAGATGGCGCATAAATAATCATCACACTGCCCCCTTCTTAGAATTGTTCGTCCCGAACAGTTGTCCATCCTTGATCCGGCTGATGATATGAGCACAGCCTCTCTATGTGCACGATCATCTTCTTCTTGTTTTGGGTCCTTGTTAAATCCTGTATACAACATCTTAATCCGCGTTAGGATTTTATAAGGCCCTTCCCTTTAGCGCTGATGTTTAGGAGATTTCCCTTGGAGATTGAACAACCAAACGAGGTCCCCTTCCTTGTATCCACTACTATTCGCTAGGAGGTCTTATCTTGGTTTCATTCTATCACTGCCCGTCTTAAGATTCTCCCAACTGAGACTCCCACGTTGTAACGTCGTGTTTCTTCTTTCGCTCTTACTCGAGGACCCTTACTGCCGGCCCAAACGCTGCATTTACGACACCAGTTCATGACATCCTCCCGCATGTAAAGCCAATAGAATCTTTCATTTATTTTTGCCGGAGTTTTGTTGACTCCCAAATGTCCTCCTGACGGGCTATTATGACACTTCTCAAGAATATCTGTTATTCCAGAACGAGGGACTAACACCTACATTCGATGAGAGGTACCATCAGCAGTTTCCCATTTGCGCTTCAATGCTCCTCTTTCGATATGCAATGAATCTCATTAAGCCCAATAGCTCTCAGGGTTCCGCTTCTTTTTGCGATGTCCTTCCATTTAGGCTTCTTCTCGTGTTCTTTCCATGATAAAATCTGAGAAATATCTGGGTCGTCGAGTTGAACATTTCGGAGTCTCTGGTCCTCACATTCTATACTTGACTCAACAGTCGCCCATAGGCACTTTTTCTGCACTTTTTCTCGATACGCCAACGATATGTAAAACCTGGTTCGCAGGTCGCCGGGTCAGTGCAATATCCATTAGAATTTCCCTGTTGCGATATTTCATCATTCCTTCGCCAATGTCCAATAGGATTCTGTGTGTTGTCATAAAGCTTAAACGACGAATGTGAAAACTCAATGTCGCCGAGCACAACATCCATTTTTCAGCATGTACTGGTCCGCATTTTTCCATCAATTTCTACGGACCAAGTCAGCCCTGATGAAGGATCTTAAAGCACTTAAATCCACGGTAATTTTGCATTATTCATCACAAACTTTCTCCTCTATCACAAGGCTGTTGTTGCTAGCTACGCTGTGTAGCAGTCGCTACTTGTATATACGTTTTTCGTTGTAATAAGTTTTATTCAAGTATCCACTCAGTTTCTATTCTAGTAATTTTAAGTACAGTATTTTTGGTTACGTCACAATTTGGATTCTCACTACTACTATGAAATACACTTGGGGAATTCGGATTGTCATATCACGTATGTATACACTGTACACAGAATCAATTTTAAAAACATAGCCACACAAATATTGTGATATTAAAAATTATTTTGAATATTTGTAAGAGTATTAGTTAGGAGCTTATACAAAAAGGAAGTCTCCTATAATAAGTTATCTAATTAAAACCGTTATGTAATTAGTTAATGTGACATAATAAAAAATATAAAAATCTTAAACTATTAAATATAATAATAAATAAATATTAAATAAATATTTTAAATAAAAGAATAACAAAAAATAAAAGATGTGAAGTAATAGTTTTAATTGGCAATATATATATATACATATATATATCCCTTATATATTGCTATGAAATGAGGGAAGACGGCAAAAATTAGTCCGACCCCATTTCATATTGGTGACCCCTGTTGTATTAATTAACAACACTCTTTTATCTTATTTTTTGTTGTTTAAATTTTCATTAATCACTGGGGTTTTTTCTTTATTTGCTGAATGATTTCTCAATAAATGGTAAAAAAACAACACTAACAATAATTGTTTTTAGCACAATTTTATTTTATTTTGTCTTAGCTTAAACAAACAACCAAAATAGATATTTTAATTTGCCATTATTTAATTTACTTTTATTTTGTTTTTTTATATTTACTAGTCACGGCACAAAATTGTTTTTTACTTTTATTTATTAATTTTAAATTTTTATTATCTGTTTTTAAAACTTATTCACAAAATGCACAAAAAAATCGTTAATTTATTGAATATTTCAATTTAACTAAGTTTTGCACTGGCAGCCGCCACGGTGCCTGAGCAACCGCCACGGTGCCAGCGTGACCACCACCGACCGCGTTTACTACTTTTTATTAATTATGAGCCGCGCCGCGATCGAATTTTAAATCAAGACTTCCTTGGTCCGCCCGCCACGGATCAAAGTTGAAGCAGTACTCCTCGATCTTAAAATCAATCGTGCTTTAGTTACCTAAAGCTTTCTTTTCGAAAAATCCGTCGGTTGCATTTTTCTTCCGGGCCTTCAACCTTGGTGCAAAAGTCACCCGCTGGTGCTTGACCCAAGGCCGAGGTCGCCGGCCGGAAAAACGCACCCGTCGGCTTTTCTCTAAGTGCCCTGAAACTGGCGCAATCTGCTTACGAGCTTTTAATTTCTTTCGCAAGGCAAATTGCGCTAAATATTCTTGCCAATTTCCTTTGGCGTTTCAGGTTACACTCGGATTTTGTGCACGGGTCATTTACCGGCCCGTGCATTTTTTATGTCAACAAAATTCTGGGTTCAAGGAATTTTGGATTTGGAAATTTAGAAATATTATTAGAAATTTTCTTAATTTTGAGGGTTGCTCAAAATTTCTACATAACATTCCTTCCCCCCTGAAGCAAGAGAATCGCTACGGAGTAGAGCGATTCTCGTACTTGAAGATTATAAAGGAGAGGAGGGTGACTGGAAAACCAAAAAGAGTGTAGAGTTGTATGTAAAGATAGCTTTGATTAGGAGATGAAAGTAATATGATTCTCATATAAGTGGAGATAAAAGCCAATATATTGCAAATAGTGGAGTAGTTGCGTCCTGCCTTGTACAGTGTTCGGTTAATTACCTGCCTTTGTGTCTCGGGCAGTCTGTACATTTTCTGGTTAACAATTTGGTCATAGACCATTGGAATTTCATGGGAGATAGCTTCTGTATAAGTGAGCTTATCTCCTTTTAAGTGGAATATGTCTGCGTATTCGTGACATAGTTCCTTTATGGACCTCTTCTCTTCGGTCGTTAGAGGGTGGTCGAGGCTGAGTTCCTCGTCAACTTTTGAAGGCGTTGTGCGCGCTAGGTCATCCGGGTCTTCGTAGTCCGGGAATATGTGCCTGATTTGTAGTAAGTTGGCGGCGTCCTGGTCACTGCTCTTGTGACCCCGTTTTGATTTGACCCCTAGTGTTTTCTGCCATTTGCGGCTTGTTTTGAGCGGTGGGGTGCCGGTTTTGGTTACCGGTCTTCCGCACTCGCCGTTGTCTTTCTTGACAAAGAGCCTTGGGCTAGAACTTGCAGGGTTGGGATTGAGTGGTATAGTAGAGTAGCCATTTGTGGGGACGAGCGTTAGAGTTAGACTCGTTAGGGCTACTGGATAGTTGTTAGCATTGAGGAGGCCAACAGACACTCTTTGGTTTCCAGAAGGTAAGAGGGCATTCGCGAGGAATACTCCCTCGCAGGGCTCTTGAGCTTTACAGAGCATTTCTTCCTCTAAACTTAATGGTATTGGTACCACCATCTGGGACCGGCCTGGAATACAAATAGATTCCGTTAAGATTACCTTTTGTCTCAGGTCTTCATTGGTCTCGAAACCGTTAAGGTTGTTATCTAACCTTGACCCATCTTGAGATTGGCAGCTTGTATTCCTCTCGGAGGGTACTTGGGAGACACCACCGGGGGTCGTCTCGGCTTCTACGAGCTGAGACTCCCTGGTTTGGGTTTGCTCCTGCTGCTCTCTGGGTTTCGGTTTGGTGGTTTTGGTTTGTAATGGAATGGTAATTTCTTCCGGATTAATTTCCGTGCGAGGAAATCGTAGTGTCTTGGTAGGACCCTCAACGTTGCAGTGCTGGGAAAGGAAGTCGTTTCCTAGAAGGCCATCTTTGGGAATCTCTGGCATGTTCTGAAATATTTGGAAAGTGCAAGGAATTGGGGTTTTCAAATTGAAGTTTCCTTGGCAACTTCCGAGAGTCTTCCATTTGCCGAATGGCGATTGTAGCGAGCACTTTTGAGAAGGGTTTATTGTGACATTTTGTCGAAGCTTATTCTTTTTTAATATTGTAACCTAAAGATCTTGAGGGTTTATTTAATTGGAAAAGAGAAATATATGAAGACAGCGATGATTTTTAAGAGAAATCGATGGCATCACTTTCATCTCGCTAAACGAGGAGATTGGGCCCAATTATGGTAAAACTTAGATTTCTAAGTTTTTGTTTGTTTTTTTAAAATATTTTATATCCTTGATTATACAGTATATATGATGGTTTATCTATGCTGATTATATGGTATATATGTTTAAAAATGATGGTTATATAGCATCTATGTTTATATATGTTTATTATATTATATGTTTATTAAATTATATATGTTTATTAGATTATATATGCTTACATAAGTTTATGCGGTAATATATGTTTATGGGCGTAAGTTATTTATAGTATATAGACATGTATGTGTACATACAGCGAGATATCTTGTTATATATGTATATATGTTTCCATAGCTTTATATGTTGTTAGTTATGTATATTATATAGTTGATATAAAGTTTTTTTTTTATATATATTGTTTTTTTTTTTGGAAATTATGTAATAAATGTTATTAGATATATGAACTTTTTTGTTAAAGTATATATGTTTATATATGTTTTTATTTATTTATATGTGTAAACATATGTTTCTATTTAATTTATGTGTTAGTAGGTGTTGGTTATATAGTATATACGTTTGTATGGCTTAATTATATAGTATAATTGTTCATATAGTTTGATTATATAGTAGGTATATAATAATGTTTATATGGATTTTTTTTTTTGGTAAATATATTAATTAATTTTCATTATTTAGCAATATGATAAAAAATGATTATTATTTAGTATATAGTTTATAAATGTTTATATTATAGTATATATGTTTTTATTTACGCTTATTGCATAGTATATTTGATGATTAAGGTTTATTTTGTTGTGTATATATTTTTATTTATGTAGCTTATATAGTAATACATTTATTAATATGTATTTATTATTATTTAGTTTATATGTTAATATGTGTTATGTGTATTTTATGTTTATACCTGATGCTTTTATAATATTTATGTTTATATATGTTTAATATATATATGATTATATGGGATTATCTGTACTCATAGTTCCATATGTTTATATAAGTTTTTATATATGCATGTATGTATGTGCTCATGTACATATGTATAAATGCTTCTAAATATCTAACCTGTTTTTATATATGTTTTTATACTCATATATACGTATTTATGCTTTTATTAATGTATATTATATATGTATGTATGTTTTCGTACATGTATATATGTTTTTAAATCTGAATGCACGTTTTAAATATGTATATATGCTTTTATATATGTTTGGTACATATTGTACCTATTATTTTATAGTATTTATATTCTTTGTTTGTTATTTAGTATATAGTATTAATCAAGGGTTATTATATAGTATAGAGGTTTTACACAGGTTTATTATTTTCTTTTTTTATTATACGTATGTTAATTATGTAGCTTATATGCTTTTATATAGTATTTATTTCATTTATATAACATATCTGTTTATATATGTTTGTTATGCAAAATATAATTATAGTGTTATTTAAGTTTGTTATCCAATTCATGTTTATTTATGTTATTTATATATATAACGAGCGCGGTTGGTGGCGGTGGTTTGTTTTTTTTTTTTCATTGTAGTATTGCTTTTACTCCTTTTCTATTCTATTATATTTTGATACTAAATTAGTTAAAACGACCAATTTTGATTGCAAATCCTTTACATTGGAAAAGACAAGAAAAATGTGTTTATATTTGTTTTGTCATTTTTTGGTTTTTGTCAAATATACTTATAATTTATAATAGAAAAAATAATTCGAATTCATAAAGAATGAGGTCAATTAAATAATTTAAAACCACCTTAAAAAAAATATTCTCTTAAATAAAAATTTGGACCACAGAAGTTGTATTAAACTTTTCGTTTTAGTCTTTTGGTAAATATACTTATATATCAACGTGTATAAAATCTATTTTACTATATTTTTTGAAAAATCCTTGTTTATTAAGAATTAAGACATTAAGACGCTTTAAAAAAAAAATGTATACTGAAAATATAAGTACGATAAAGAATTGTATCATATTATTATACCCTTACTTATTGTTAGTTTTTTATTAATATTTTTTTTTTGCTCTTGTAGGTAATAGTTATGAAATATTTTATTTGTTTATTTTGTTTAAATGAAATTAAGATAGCTCGTGTGAGTTATTATTATAATATGGCTAGAAAAACAACATGAACTATCAACCAAAATTTAAAATAAGTGCTCATTCTTTTCTTAAATTTGAGCACACAAAATTTTTTTTGCATTTTCTGTTGATTACCTTTCACAATGTAATTATTTTTTAATACTTAAACTGTTTGTTATTAATTTTTTTTTGTTTTAATTGGTAACTTTATTTTTATACGCACTTTAAAACTCAAAATTGTGTTGTGGGTTCAAATTAAAGTATTAAAAGTATTAAAAATATTATCTGTTATATACTATTATATATATAATATGTATGAGAAGTAATTAAAAAATTGAAATTTACTACATACAATAAATCAAATTGAATGAAACTTGACTGGTGACGCGGCCACTTGAAGAACTGAACTGTTGGGGTCCTTGATGAAGTGTTGTTGAAATTCTGGAACTGGAAGGTTGAAAATATTTACTAATCCCACGTCGGAGGAGCGTTTGTGGTTGCATCGTCCTCTTTTTGGTCTTTGGATTTTGTCCTGGGCAGGGATGAAGCCCACTAAAAGTCCCGCGATGAAATTATTTGGGGGTGAATGCTTGCTCGCCTGGAGCAGAGGCACTTTGTTGATCACCCCGAGCGTTGATTCTTTGGAGGATCTGGGATTTTTTACACGCTGTAGTTGTAGACGCTAACACTGCCCCCAAGTTAGGCTCAGCCTTGGGTTAGAGGTCAATGGAGCCTTGACCAGCAGTATTAACGCCTTTGCAGTTAGCGCACCCAGATCCTACCGGCTGCGCCAATTGTTGTATTAATTAACAACACTCTTTTATCTTATTTTTTGTTGTTTAAATTTTCATTAATCACTGGGGTTTTTTCTTTATTTGCTGAATGATTTCTCAATAAATGGTAAAAAAACAACACTAACAATAATTGTTTTTAGCACAATTTTATTTTATTTTGTCTTAGCTTAAACAAACAACCAAAATAGATATTTTAATTTGCCATTATTTAATTTACTTTTATTTTGTTTTTTTATATTTACTAGTCACGGCACAAAATTGTTTTTTACTTTTATTTATTAATTTTAAATTTTTATTATCTGTTTTTAAAACTTATTCACAAAATGCACAAAAAAATCGTTAATTTATTGAATATTTCAATTTAACTAAGTTTTGCACTGGCAGCCGCCACGGTGCCTGAGCAACCGCCACGGTGCCAGCGTGACCACCACCGACCGCGTTTACTACTTTTTATTAATTATGAGCCGCGCCGCGATCGAATTTTAAATCAAGACTTCCTTGGTCCGCCCGCCACGGATCAAAGTTGAAGCAGTACTCCTCGATCTTAAAATCAATCGTGCTTTAGTTACCTAAAGCTTTCTTTTCGAAAAATCCGTCGGTTGCATTTTTCTTCCGGGCCTTCAACCTTGGTGCAAAAGTCACCCGCTGGTGCTTGACCCAAGGCCGAGGTCGCCGGCCGGAAAAACGCACCCGTCGGCTTTTCTCTAAGTGCCCTGAAACTGGCGCAATCTGCTTACGAGCTTTTAATTTCTTTCGCAAGGCAAATTGCGCTAAATATTCTTGCCAATTTCCTTTGGCGTTTCAGGTTACACTCGGATTTTGTGCACGGGTCATTTACCGGCCCGTGCATTTTTTATGTCAACAAAATTCTGGGTTCAAGGAATTTTGGATTTGGAAATTTAGAAATTATTAGAAATTTTCTTAATTTTGAGGGTTGCTCAAAATTTCTACATAACACCCCGACATTGGAAGAACAAAGAAATTTTTCAAAAAAAAGAAAAAAGAATAATCAAAAATTTTTATGAAAGAAAATTTATCAAGAAAGAAGTTATGAAGAAAATTTTAAAAATTTTACGAAGAAAGGAAGAAGATTCAAGAAAGAAATCCATTTGGTGAAAAATTTTAAGAAGAGGTTCATTTTTATTGAGGAGATCAAGTATTTATTTTAATTAAATATTTTTCTTTAATTTTAAAATTTAAATTGTACAGAATTTCTTACACTAAAGAAAAGAACATTACACTTACATAATTTAGTAGTGGTGACAATTCAATTTATTTCCTTTTGCAAATATTTTTCCTCAACCTTTTTTTTTTTTCAGGAAGTGAGAACTTGAATAAAATTTTCGGGAATTTATTTAAGTTTGAGTGTTAATCGACTCTTTTCGCGAACGTCCACGGTTATTATTTTAAAGTATCGCGAAGTTTTTAAGTAAAGTCGAAATTTTATTGAACTTCTTTTTACGTGAGTTTTATTTAAAAAAAAATTGTGATTAATATGAGTGTCCAAGGTGGTGATAGTGAGAGAATGCACGTTGATAGTGAGAATATCAGTGCATCGGGTGTTAAGCTACCAACTTTCTGGTCTCCATGCCCAGAAGCATGGTTTATTTTAACAGAAAGCCAATTTAACTCGAAAGGAATTAGACTGGATGAGACTAAATTCGAACATGTGATACAAGCTCTTCCTTTAGAAATCATAATGAATATATTGGACTTCATTCAAAACCCACCATCGGAGAATAAATACCAAGCATTAAAAACAACATTAATTCAAAGATTTACAGAGTCTGAAGAGAAAAAGTTGGAACAATTATTATGCAATTCTGAGATGGGAGATCGAAAACCATCGGAATTTTATAGATCAATGGAGATACTTGCAGGAACATCTTCGAATTTAGGAAAGGACCTGATTAGAAAACTTTGGATGCGAAAATTACCGCCTAGTATTAACATCGCATTGATGTCCTCTGGCAAACAAAACATTCAAGATATTCTAATTTTAGCAGATAAAATTTTCGAATGTTCCAGATTTCAGTATACTTCATCCATCAATGATTGTTCTTCAAATCCTTTTGTAAACCAAAAATGTATTAATATAAATAACATTGATTATGCTAAGAAGGTTAATGATTTAGAAAATAAAATCGAAAATTTAACAGATTTAATTAAGAAACTTACATTTAATAGGAATAATGAGTTTCATCATAGGTCAAGGTCTAGAAGTAGAAGCCGTGATAGATCTAAATACAATAATAATAATAATAAACCATTTTGTTGGTTTCATTTTAAATTCGGCGATAAAGCTAAAAGATGTATTAAACCTTGCAACTATAATAATCAAAAAAACTAAATATCCCTTCAGCGTGTTTTAAAAATAATACTCCAAAAAAATCTAATAGACTTTTTATTTACGATAAAGAAAATAAACTTAAATTTTTAATTGATACAGGAGCTGAATTATCAGTAATACCGAATTCATATTGTGGCAAATGTAAGAGAGATCCAAATTTAATTCTTACGGCAGCTAACGGATCAATTATCCATACTTACGGAACAAAACTTCTTAAG
Source organism: Thereva unica (assembly GCA_949987705.1). NCBI lineage: Eukaryota > Metazoa > Arthropoda > Insecta > Diptera > Therevidae > Thereva > Thereva unica. The sequence goes on along the minus strand of OX465281.1, from coordinate 195,168,182 downwards.
ATAGACTTTGGATTAAGACGAGATTTAACTTTTCGGTTCATTATAGCAAGCGTCGACAAACCTATTATTGGCGCAGATTTTCTTTCTGGATTCAATTTGTTGGTTGATCTTAAAAATAAGAGAATAATAGATGGTAACACCGAGTTAACAGTTAATGGAATCATGATTAAAACAGATTCTCCTTCACCCAGGCATTGTTCCTTTGATAGTGAATATGGTAATGTTTTATCTAGATTTCCCTCACTAACTCAACCTCCACGCTATGATTTACCTGTACGACATAATATAGTGCATACTATTACCACTAAAGGTCAACTACCATTTTCAAGACCTAGAAGACTCGACACTAATAAATTTAAAATCGCTAAATTAGAATTCGAGCACATGGTAAAATTAGGCTTATGCAGAACATCTTCATCATCAGTCTCATCAGCACTACACATGGTTCCAAAGAAAGATTCCACTGATTGGCGACCATGCGGAGATTACCGGAGACTAAACTCAATAACAATTCCAGACAGATACCCGATTCCTCACATTCAAAATTTTACGTTAAATTTGAATGGTTGTACCATATTTTCGAAGATTGATTTAGCTTACCATCACATACCTATGGCAGAGGAAGATATCTATAAGACAGCGATAACTACACCTTTCGGTTTATTCGAATTTACTCGAATGCCCTTTGGACTTAGAAATGCTGCTCAAACTTTCCAACGATTTATGGATAGAGTTTTAACTGGTTTGGAATTCGTTTTTGTCTACATTGATGATATATTGGTTGCAAGCAAAAATAAGGAGGAACACAAGAAACACTTAGAGCAGGTGTTCGGCCGTTTAGAAGAATACGGAATAAATATTAACCCAGGGAAATGTCTTTTTGGTGTACATGAAATTGAATTTTTAAGTCACAAAATTACGAAGGACGGGATTCTTCCTTCTGAAAATAGAATTAAATTCATCCAGGATTTCCCTTCACCTACTTCCATTAAGCAGATTCAACAATTCATAGGAATGGTAAATTACTTTCACAGATTCATTCCACGATTAGCAGAGTTGTTAAGCCCCATTCATATACATTTAGTTAGGGAGCTTAAAAAACCTAAGAGTTTAAAAAATTTTGACTGGACGGAAGAATGCGAAGACGCGTTCGTCAAAGTGAAGAAGGCTTTTATTTCGGCAACGTTATTAGTGCATCCAGCGGAGAATCCTACTTTGAAGTTGACGGTTGATGCATCAAACATTGCGATTGGAGCAATGTTGGAACAAATTAACAACAATGAAAGCGAACCTTTAGCGTTTTATTCCAGAAAATTAAACAATGCAGAAATTAAGTATTCTACATTTGATAGAGAGCTTTTGGCAATGTACTCAAGTATTAAACACTTTAGACATTTTTTGGAAGGTCGTGAATTTACAGTATTCACGGATCACAAACCTTTAACATCCGCAATTTGGACCAAAGCGGAGAGAAGTCCAAGACAAGCAAGACAATTAGACTATGTTACCCAATTCACCTCCGATATAAGATACATCAAGGGAGAATCAAATGTAGTAGCTGATACTTTATCACGGGTAACCGTAGAAAATAGCAATTGTGACGCGGTTAGCGAAAAACAAATAGATTTAAGCATTATCGCAGAAGCACAAAAGGATGATATAGAGTTAAAACAGTTGATTGAAAACCCAAATAAAAGTTCGAAATTCATTTTAGTGGAAACAGATGTACCTTTCTTAGAAAGTAAAATCTGGTTAGAGTGTTCCACTAGTAGAGATCGTCCATTCGTACCAGAGATATTACGAAGAAGCATATTTGACAAAATACATAACTTATCACATCCAGGAATACGAGGTACAAGGAAATTAATTACAAGAAGATATTTTTGGCCTAGGATGAATACTGATATTAATTTATGGGCGAAGTCATGTATAACGTGTCAAAAAGCGAAAATTCACAGACATACAAAATCTCCGATACAAAAATTCCAGATACCTATGGGAAGGTTTGAACACATCCATGTAGATTTGGTAGGCCCATTGCATCCGGTGGAAGGATTCGTATACTTGTTAACCGTAGTGGATCGATTCACCAGGTGGCCGGAAGTATACCCACTAAAGAGTATCACAGCCAGCATAGTAGTCAAGACATTGTATGAGCAATATTTTCCGAGATTTGGGATTCCATTGACAGTTACTACGGACCAAGGAGGTCAATTTGAAGGAAAACTTTTTGAGGAATTTTCAAAATTATTAGGAACCCATAGGATTCGAACAACAGCGTATCACCCACAATCAAACGGAATGGTGGAAAGGCTACACAAACAGTTAAAAGCATCTCTTAGAGCTAAAATGTCTAATCCGAATTGGTTGTTGCACATCCCAGCTATATTACTAGGTTTAAGAACAACAGTTAAGGAGGATCTTAATTGTAGTCCGGCTGAATTAGTTTATGGTCAAACACTACGTATCCCCGGAGAATTCTTTGTGAGGGATCCACACCAAGTATCAGATCCAACAGACCTAGTAGAACAATTACGAGATCACATGAGGAACATCGTTCCAACAGATTCTCGGGATCAAAGAAGAAATTTCTATGTTCCAAAAGACTTAGAAGATTGCGAATTCGTGTTTTTGAGGACAGATAGAGGTAGGGGATCCTTGCAGGATCCTTATGAAGGTCCTTTTAAAGTTATTAAGAGAAATAAAAAAGTTTTCACGATTGACGTCAACGGAAAAATAATGGTAGTATCAATTGATAGATTAAAACCCGCCTTTATTGAAAAAAAGGGAGACACTGAAAAACCAGTAACTAGAAGTTCAAAGAAAAAAGTTTCATTTCGGTTATAAAATTAAAAAAACTTTTTTTTCGTTTTATTTGAGTAATTAAATATTAAAATAAAGTATGATAGTACATTCATGGACGCTCGCGCTGAAGGGGGAGTTATGTAGCAGTCGCTACTTGTATATACGTTTTTCGTTGTAATAAGTTTTATTCAAGTATCCACTCAGTTTCTGTTCTAGTAATTTTAAGTACAGTGTTTTTGGTTACGTCACAATTTGGATTCTCACTACTACTATGAAATACACTTGGGGAATTTGGATTGTCATATCACGTATGTATACACTGTACACAGAATCAATTTTAAAAACATAGCCACACAAATATTGTGATATTAAAAATTATTTTGAATATTTGTAAGAGTATTAGATAGGAGCTTATACAAAAAGGAAGTCTCCTATAATAAGTTATCTAATTAAAACCGTTATGTAATTAGTTAATGTGACATAATAAAAAATATAAAAATCTTAAACTATTAAATATAATAATAAATAAATATTAAATAAATATTTTAAATAAAAGAATAACAAAAAATAAAAGATGTGAAGTAATAGTTTTAATTGGCAATATATATATATCCCTTATCCCTCTCTTCCCCATACAAATCTCAAAACCCAGGTTTTATCGGGGTTTCTATCGAGGTTTTGGGAAATTTCTTAAATTACATATTGCATACTTTCGGGGGATGACATGTTGTTTCGGGGGTTGGCATGTTGCATACTTTCGGGGGTCAAAAAGACGTAATTTAAAAATAAAAACAACAGGAAAGTGATGAGAGCAAATTTATAACAAATAATTGATTTTTTAGAAACATATTTATTATTTTCTAGCGAGGATTTCGTGTAACAGTGCAAAAAATAACACTTAATTTCCGTTTAATTTTGAAATTTTTAAGCATCGAAGTAGGCGCTACATGAAATTTCCCTTGTCGTTTTTTTAATGAACTCGATGAAAGAACTGTATGGTTCATTAAAAAACACGGCTAATGACATCAGCGGCTTCAATTTCCCCTATTAACTCCCTCTGGTCACCTTCTAGCCGTTGTCCCCATTTTCGACAGTATGTTGAGCAACTTTTACTCGCTGGAGATTCCGCTCTTCTTCTCTTTCGTCAACTAGATAACCCAGCTCACCACAGATCCAGCACCGCAGACGACCACGTACTTGGCAGGTGTTGATTCTATGGCAAATGTTCTCAGTCGTATTGATTCCCCTGAGGTGGATTTTTTTTTGTACTACCAGTCCGTCATGTCGTTCAGTTCATGGTGCAATGTCTAGTAGTAAGCTTGGTTTGAAGAATTGTACTTCTTGTTGCTTTTTTCGATACCTCGTTTGCCCGGCCGCATTCTTCTTTCCCGCCAATCTGGCTGCCATTTGCAGATATCGGTCGGCAAAGGAATTAAGAAGAGTCTCTTTGACTAGTCTCGTTAATATAGTCTTGCCAGAAGTTGTAACGGTCGGTTTTTTCCCCCTCGCGGAAATTTCTCAAACTCTAAGTAAATCACCTGGAAGAATTAAAAAAATTGGGAAGGCAGGTAGGCGTAGAGAAAAAAAAACAAGAAAACGGGGAGGAAAATTTTGAGTCAGTCAGTCAGTCTGTTGGAAGTCACACATTTTAGTAAACCGAGAGTCAGATAACCGGTTTTGTGTAAAATAAATGTTTTTATAATTGATGTTGTGGAAATTAGAAGCACCATATAAGTACATGTGTCCCGTATAAGTAACTGTATCTGGTCCTACAAGAGTAGATTGAGGAAAGAAGCGAATTTAGAGCAATAAGGGAAAAGGAACAGTCTTTGAGAGGTCTTTTTATTAAGAAACGGAGCGGTATACCGGCGGTTCAACCAAGGTCAGGAAGGAAGTCGGCGATGGGGAAGTTCTGCTTGGTTAACTTAGGCTAGTTTCGACCTACAAGAAAAAATGCTGTGTAGCAGTAGGATGGACTGTACATGGTAAATTTTAAAAATCTTTGAGTCTGGATTGGAGATTTTCTGGAAAAAAGAAGGTAGGCGGAATTATTGAAAAGAAAAATCGCTACGATACTTTTGAGCTTATTTTAGTGTAAATTAAGTGCACGATAAATAAAATAGTATCAAAGTAGCAATTAACTAACAATAATAAATATATGGCAAAGTTTTAATAGTATTATATGTGGTTTTGTCGTGAAAAGTAAGGCAAAATAGGTTTATGTAGAAACCGGGAACGTTATAATGTGCATTGAAGAAGGTGAAACTGGATATATATCGTTGCAGGAGCTCCCATGTGAAATGTGAGGTATGTCCGAATTACCAGTGGTGTTCATGCAGGGCAATACCTAGACTATTCTTTCAACTAATGTCACGCATGAAAGAACTGGAAACATAGAGAAGTGTCAAAAGGGCCTGCATGGTTATTTAGATCGATTAGATTGTCTAAACACTAAGGAATGTAAAATTTTTTACTAATTATATGAAATTACAGAATGCACGAGAATTTGTCTATTCACTTATACCAATGTTTATTAAATATTATATTTTATATTATATTTTATTAATTGTCTATATTCATCTAGTTTAAGAATTCTTTTAATACACACTAACATTACTCTTTGAATTGGATATGTAATTTTCAGGTTTTTTTTTTAAAACTATTAGAGAATTTATAATGTTTATATATCTATATTGAAAATGAATGTTAAAAAGTCAACGACTGGCGCCAGGGCGTAGATTTTTTTTTGTTGCGAGGTTATACCTGTATAAACCGTATGTTGTTTCGTTTTCGTTATTAACACTTTTGTTAGTGTCTAATGTTGTTTTGAGGGAAATAATATAATATAATATAATTATAATTAATTCATTTGAAATCGACTTCTTCTTTTGAGTCATGATGGCCTAAATAGCCAAACTTGTTTTCCAGGATGGTTGATCGGGATTTTCGCTCCGGGGTTCTTTCCTTTTCCTTGGTGTTTTTGTAATGATTTCAGGTCCGGACATGGAGTGACGAAGGAAGGATTTTCGCATCGACATTTAGGTAAGTGGTGAACCATGGAGGTATCGACCCGGCCACACACCCCACGACCCCATCCGGCGAGCTAGCGTTTACCGTGTGGCCGGCATAAAGCCTCTCCCTAACAGTTATTTCGGTGGTTTAGGGAGAGTGATTTTTTTGGAATTTTTTATGTACGTGCATGTTCCTATAGTCAGGTTCTTCAGGGCTTCTGGCTCGTGGGAGCATGCACAGGCACAATGGCGTCCCAAATGGCTTTTCTCAGCACCTTCGCGCCATTGTGCCGTTACAAAGTTAGAATATGCCAAACCCGCTAGCCTCTCTATAACTGCCCAAAGTTGCTGCAACATTTCTCCTGGCCTTTGAAGTTCATTTTGTAATTGAATTCGGTAGACTGGTTGCATGTGTTGATCGCCGTAACGGATTTCCAGTACTTGTACCAAGGACCTGTAACTGTTGCGATGTTCTACGGGTATCGACAGTAATATTACAGCTGCTGGGCCCCTTAGTAACAACGTTAAGACCATTGCTTTCTTTTTCTCGATCCAGTAATTACCCGCGAATTAGATCTTATATATAGCCCATGTGGTTTGTACGTCGAAAGTTGGAGGCTTCCTACATTTGATGTATTTCTGAGATGTTTTATGATGAAGCTTTGCCCTTTCTAAATCGGCTCGGACCAATTCTAGCTCAATTTTGAATTCTTCCAAATCATTTCTTACATTTTGCCTCATGGTATTCGGCTTTTTATCGACAGAAAGTAACATTAAATCGTTTTTCTACTTCACCTGGTTCCTCTGTACTTCTATAGATTCTTTTATTTAGGCTGATGTACGTTCCTGCGCTTCCTTTAACACCTCCTTCAAGAGTTCTGCCATATTCACTGCCGCCTTTTCTGACTCTGTTACTTCTCTTTATCGCTTTTAATTCACTTTTCAATCACTACTTTTCGCTTTAGGTCACTTTTACCACTTTAGAAAACTTTCATCACTTTTCAAACCAAACTGACTTACAAATGCCGTTGCACCTCCTTTTATACCCAACATATATGTATATCCAAGCCAAGTTTCAGAGCTTTCCACCATATACTAGCACCTACTAGAAAATTCTTTAAAGTACTTCTAGAAAATTTGAAGCTTTGCCCATTGTTTTCATTCTAGCCCAATAGATGGCACCATCTTAGTTTATTGTATAATTCATTTATCCAAATCCTCAAACTCGTTATAAATAACCGTTGATTGCATTTCTAACAGATGACGCATAAATCATCACAAATCATTATTGAAGTATAACGTTCATCAATGACTCTCACATCTAGGTTTATTTGAATTAAAGCCCTGTAGCTCTTGGACGACAGTTATACTAAGCTGAAAAAACAACATTCTTACTGCTCTGGCTTATTAGCTTGAGATAGAAATTGCCTGCAAGGCCCCAGATCAATAAGGTACCATTTTAGGGTACACTAGCTTCGCCTAGTACAATTTAAACAACAAGTTTTATATGATTCTAAAATTTCACAAGCTTCAACATGATAACAAATCTAGAACTTACAAATTTACAAGCAAAACTGGAGTTGCTTTACCATTGAGACTAAAAATATTAATTATGAAGAAAATAGAGCCGTATTATTCTTGGAGATTACTGCTCATTTTATAAAAACAATAGTATAACAAAGCAATGAATATGTTGCAGTCATAAAATGCCAAACTTACCAGCAAAAATATCAATATCCCCGCTAACGTTACTCAAATCCTGTTCAAAATTATCCATTAATGCTGGAAAATTGAACTCAAAATCCTCTAAGCGGGGCATATCATCTTGCAGTGGGCTGGGTGAAGAGATCTCATTCTCCGCCGAACCGCCACATCCCATACCCTGTAGTTCTTCATTAAGTTTCTCTTGTGCTCTTTGTATATCTACATAAAAAACGTGAAAATTCTCTATTTCTAACCAACAAGTTGTGCATATTTTCTTAGATATTCTATCATTAATTTGTAGCTAAAATATAAGAAACGAAATTAAAAAAACTGAACATCATTATCTCCACGAGATTTTACCTCGAGACCAAAATGCTGCTTTATAACAAAACTAATATTCAATTCCCGTCCATTATCTTCAAATATATCAATTAGATCGTCACAATCTAATAAGCATAGCCTACACAGCATTTTTAATTTGGAATTTACAATACATTTGGTCCAGCAAACAAAACACAAAATTTTCTCCCCGAGCTAAAACTATGGTTGACAAATGAATGACAATTATTTGACATTCAAGTCCAGGGTCAGCCAAAATGAAAATCATCTTAGATAATTGCTTTATAATTGATAATAAAATATTTAGAAGAAATTCAAGAATACTTTAATTATTTTTAATATACAAATATCTAAATTAATTTTAATAAAATTCAATATTTATTTGTTAAATTACCAAATTTATTTTACTGTCATAGTTTTGCTGTGTTTAACATTGTTTATAAACGAATTAAAAAGAAGAAGAGCTCATTGTTGATTTTCTTCAAAAATGGATGATGCAGAGGAAGTACAAAGTAAATTAAGTTCTTGTGTTAAGAAAATTCAGACAAATACTCTAAAGTGTCGCCTATGTTTAAGTTCTACAACTGATCTTATAGATATTTTTTCTGAAAAAGGCCAGCAAATGGATCTTCCACATAAATTAATGTCGTTTTGTAATCTGCTTGTAAAAATACAAAAAACAAACGTTTTCTTAAATTGCTGAATTAAAATTAATTATATTTTAGGTTGATCAAGATGATAATCTTACAAAATCGATATGTTTCACTTGTCTTAATGAAATTAATAGATTCTCGGACTTTTATAGCCGTATCCAAGAGAATCAAAAACTGTTGGAAGCTATCCCAGTTAATGTATGGGAAGAGTCGGACGATAGTACAAAAGCAGAAAACGATATTGTTGCTTCAGTTAGTGACGATGATTTAGTAGAAGTAATTACGGCAAATGAAAGTGGCGATGTGTCTGAAAATGAAATAAATGATATACAGGTAAGCACATGATAGCCGTTTTAAGCAAGACAAGAAACCCACCGTTAGAGTTCTTATACTGAGTATTCTTCTACAGCGACTTAAGTCCAATTAAAAGATATTCGCCAATATATCGACGTTGCTGGCAGGTAGATTTATTCGCTAAATGGAGCTCGGCAAGCTTTCTATTTCACGTTTCCTGAGGGGTCTAGTGTAGCGGATGTATATAGATTGGCAATTTATATAATATCGGCCGCAGTGTTTAGACCTTCCAAAACGGGCGAATACAGCCTGGAATTTGAAGACTCACTGAATTTTGTCTTACACTTACAATACAATTCCTTGCGTCGCCTACTAGAATCTCTGATGACATTTTTCGCCGATTGTGGCCGCCTACTTGTCCCCTTACTGACTACTTTTATCAACATGTTTCCCTCTTCCTCCTCTTCCTTTCCTCTTCTTTATTTTCCCCACATCTAATTTTGCGACGAATCGTTTTGGGAGGAAGATGTCGCTTCCTTCCCTTGTCGTGAATCTTTGAAATTCATTGCCTTCGCGCGCCTTTTTTTCCTTTAAAGTTCTGGTTGGTCGGAGCTTCCGCAAGGCTGATGTTGGCCGGCCCTTCTAACGTTGAAGAATTATACCTGGGGAACTATTCTCTATTACAATACTCAAATGCTTTTTACTCGAAACTGTTATCCGAAACTAAAATGCTTCCGTGTGTCCCCGAAAGAACAGAAAATGAGTGCAAGACGCCCATACCTAAAATGTTATACATTTCTCCATTACCTCTTAGCTTTCGAGTAAAAGTCTAACAATATTGTTACAGTTTCGAGTAAAATTTAGTCAGTTTTGTAATAGAGATTACGATTTTGGCAGTCTCGAGGGAAAATCTTACAATATTGTAATAGATAGAGAATAAGGCCCCTGGCCTGCTCTGGCAACGCCTCTGGGTATTCTGCATCGGCTGGTAGGAGGACTCGTCTAACCATCCATTGTCCCAATAGCCATCTTCACAGACGTATCAATTACCCATCTACAATATGGTATTAATAACTTTTTAATTTAAGATATGTAACAAAGTGTTGTACTGTTGGGTGTGTGTAATTAGGGCTGTATCGGTAGGGGGCATAATTTTGTGCTCGGTCGTTTGAATCCACCCGTGTTAGTGCGAATTTGTACCACCCGTGTTAGTCCATCGTTGCCTGGGAATAGTTCTTCTATGACTCCAAGGGGCCATACTGCTGGCGGTGTTGTGTCGCCTTTCATCAACACTAGTTGTCCTATTTGCTGGGCCGTGGTTGTTGCCACTTGGGTCTTCTGAAGCTAGTTGAGGTAATCCTTCGACCTACTTGTCCCAAAATTACGTCATTCTACACTTCGTGTGTTGCCATCGTACATTGAGCGAAGTGTTGCCTTTTGGTTCTGGTAATACCAATAAAGACTGCCCAATAAGAAAATGGTCAGGAATCAGAATGAATGGATATTCCGAATTGTTGGTTATATAACAAAGTGGTCTTGAATTCAAGGACGCTTGAATTTGGTGCAAAACGGTTGTGAATTCTTCAAACGTGGAGATGGAATTTCCCATTGTCCTCTTAAGGTGGTACTTGATTGATTTAACACCGGCTTCCCATAAAACTCCAAAGTGTGGGGCGGCTGGAGGATTGAAGTGCCAGTTTATGGATAAGTCTGCTAAGTATATTCCAACAGATTGGATGGATTCCCTGATAATTTGCAATTCTTTATCTAATATCGTCCTTCCGCCTATGAAATTCTTACCACAATCTGAATACATGTCTGTGCATTTACCTCGTCTGGCAATGAACCGTTTGAATCCAGCTACAAATGCCTCTGATGGGAGGTTCGAGGCTAGTTCGATGTGTATCGCCTTGGTTGACATGACATATCCTTTGTATATCTTCGCATTTCGATGTTTAGCTGCCTTGATGTCAAAGGAGCCTGCATAATGGACTCCAGTATGCGTAAACGCTTTCGCTATCGTAGTTCTGCACTGAGGTAAATTTCCCATTAGTTGATGGGTTGTGGATTGTCGATATCTCGTGCAGGGAACGCATTTATGTCGAGGATCCAATACTTGTACACTAAAGATGTGCCACTGTGCAACGTCTCACAGTGTGTATTGTCGATGATTAAGTCTGTGACGTGATGATCTCGGGGTATTACAACGGGATGTTTTTGTGTGTACGGAATTGCAGCGTTCTTCAATCGTCCACCTACCCTTATCAGACCATGTTTGTCATTCGCCTTCCAGGTATTGTCTCTTTACTACTCCTCCCATCTTGGTAAGTTCGTCCGATTTGCACCTAGCCACCTCTCGTGAGATGAGATGACCCACTTATTCTTCCGCCTTATGAGAGTAGACTTAAATTGCTCAACTTAAGCTCTTTCCATGAAGCTGATGTATGCAAGATGGACTCAGGTTTTTTAAGAAGCTATACGTCATTTAGAGAAAATAACTACAACCTGAGAGGTGAACCTCTTTTGCACATTATGGCATATACAAACCGATTAATCGCGTACAAATTACGCGCAATTATAAATGTTAACAAAAAAAAGAGTGCCTTAATGTGGCGTGACTTCCTGCTTTCCCGACTCCCTCTTTGTTTTTGCGCGCTTCTCTATTTGATGTTTTATGCTCTGACATGTTTTATAATATTTTGTGTCTACATGTCTTAACTGAGCCACTGAGCAGTGGTAAATATTTCTCAGCCCAGCTGAGAAGTGCCCCTTCTGTTCTAGGACGGAAACTCTATTATATGAGGTCAAATATTTTCTGACGGATGTTTTTTGTCGATTATTTAAGTCTGTGTAGTGGTTCGGAGATTGTACCTCCTGCTATTACACCCGAATCTCGATCAATTTCTCCAACGTCAGATTAAAAAGGGGTAGGGCATAACATTATCCTAAGTCTTTGAATGACCATCCAAATGCTCTTCATCGAATCATCGTAAAAGATTTACTTTTCTCTTAACACTTTGTTGACCGGCAATTTTACACAGAAACTATGTCATGTCACCGGTTATTATTTTGTAATTAAAGATGGAAGTAGTAGCATGTGCAGTCGGACTAACCTGTAAATATGTTGAGCCGTAATCAGATTACCTCCCCCCGTTTTCCAGGATGCTCAGCATGGAGGTGGTGTTGAATATCGCTTCCGAGGGTGAATAACAAATAGACAGATCGGACAATCAGATAAAGTATCCGTCATTCATCGAAACTTTCTTCGCCGTGTCGTTCCGCCATTATTGAAATCGTCGTCAAAACCTAATTTTCAAGAAAAGCATGTATTACGAAGCCGACATGACTAAACACAATGCGCAAAGCTTTGGAGATATTCTACAAAGCTATAGGTTTCATAAATTGAAATAGATAGATAATGCAAGTGCAATGACGAGTTAACTCGTCATCGGTCAACAACTTTTGCGCATGATAAGACGAGTTAACTCGTCACCAGTCAACAAAAATCTTAAAAATTTGTCGCTATTGTAATCACTTCAATCGTTTTGAAAACCTTCAACAAAAATTTCCTTATTATGTATAAGGGCTTATCACTGACATATAGTAATGTACTGCTAAATGAGAAAAATCCCATACAAAAAAATGGCACCAAAAACTATTCGTGCCTCGCTTCCACGTTAAATCCCAATGAACTGTAATCGTCAGCGCATGTCAGCGATATAAACATAATTAGAAAAAAATAGGCAGGTATAGTTTTCGTTCTTCTGTCTCACTCTTGAGCTATTTTGAAAAGTTCGTTAAATCGTGACGGTTTTGAAATAAATACATTTATTTAATGAAAAAACTGCTAATAAATAAAAATGAGTGATGGAAGTTTATTTCCGTTAATTATAACAAACATCTTATCACTTATTTTCTCCTAAATTCGAAGAAAATTTTTTTGTTTGCATAAAAAAGGTTTTCTATTTTTGGAGAAAAATGGTGCCATTCAGCATCGTCAAGCAGCAGTCCTTTACTATATGTCAGTGGGGCTTATAGAACTCGAAATGGTTTTTAAATGGGTGTGTGCATAACACCGCTCCCTTTCGTCTGGTAGAAATAGCGATCTACGTTATGCATACGCCCATTTAAAATACATTCAGAGTTCTATAAGCGAGTATGCGTACTTATGCTCTACTCTATCATGTACCCAGGGCCGGCGCTTGAGTTTTTTGCGCCCGGTGCACTATGACTTATTGCGCCCGGTGCGTATAACATAAAAATAAGATTACATAGGAAATTTCACATGGGTCAACCTCCAATCAACAAAAATCTGCTGAAAGCGTCGTTTACGCAGAAGAGGGTAAGAGAGAACGATCATCATGGGCAGATTTTTTAAATCTCTGAATTCTTTCACTGTATTTTTGAATCAACTTTTTGACAGCTGTGTGGTTGTTGTCGTTTTTTATCTCCCTTGTGCTGCTAGGAAAAGAAAAGAAAGGAATTGGCAGAAGAGTTAGTTCAAATTCAAAGCAACAACAAGCTAAACCATTCTAACGTATAGTTCGATTGAAAAGTTGGCTCTCGTTGGGGTTTTCCATGCCACTCTTCATCGAATTTCAAAAGGGAATACACAACTAGAGCAATATTAATTTGTTAGATAGTACAGGATCAAACAAAAAAGATCAAATAAAGAGGAATTCTATGCACAATCAATTTGGTCCTACTCATATCGTTCATTTAACTCTTTTAACAATTCTTGGAACAGAATTTAAAAGTGCAGCAATAGCGCCCGGCAGTTCATATCATTCACGTTAAACAGTAATATACAACACAGAGCCATTGGAACAATTTCTCCTTTGTGCGAAGGATATGACGCCTTTTACCGAATTTTAAAAATGTGCTCCAGCGTAGTATAAATAAATAAGATTTTTCTCTCACTTGGGAGTGAGAATATTTGCTGCTGATTCTCGAAGACGAAGGTCTGTTCCTTCAATTTTTGAGTAAAATCTCGAGTTACATTTTTTGAGTAAAATTTTATGAAAATTTCGAAGCTAAAATCTCTGGAAATTTCCTGCACGAGGAAGAGTAAATTTCCCCGGCTTTTCTTGGTTGAGAAAGTACTGGGAAGTTTAAAGTTTTATTTTCCATTCTTAATTTCTAAAATTGCGCCCCAGATAAATTGCGCCCGGTGCAAGTGCACCATTCGTACCTATGAAAACGCCGCCCCTACATGTACCCTGCGTAGTGCATCTCCCCTAAATCTTCCTTCATATTTCAGTATACGGTTAGAAATAAACAAATTGAGGTTAAATCGATAACTTTTTTTTGACAGTGAGGCAGTTAATATACATATTCTTATTCCTGCAGATAAAGTACCCCACAAAGGGTTTTCATATTAAATTTTTTTTTATTGTTGAGATGAGAGATAGAATATATCAGATTCTGCATCACTTTTCTATAACATGTCCTACATATCTTTTATGAGTTAATAGCGGTAGGGTTTTCTGTAGATTTTTGAACTCTTTAAAACAAGTCCTTGAATAAAATAGAAATAACCATATTATTTACATTCCATCAAATAATTGTAGGTCAGAGAAAATCAAGATATTTCTGAACAAAATTTGGTAACTAATAATATTTCTACAAAATCTTCCACTTTGAAAATAACAAAAGGAAATGCGGAGCACATTAAATCAACAAATAAAACTGCCACACAAAACGTATTAAAGGGAATGCTTAGCTGTAGCACAAATAAGGCATACTTAAAGAAATTAATAGATGAGTACAAATCGAAATCAAAAACACTAATTTTACCAACGCAAAAAAGCAACTACAGAATATCTTTGGATGAGAAATTGCGAGACTTTTTCGATTTAAGTTGCCCACGCTGTAACTTAGTGTTTTTAACATTTGCAACGATGAAGAAACATATGGAAGAAGATCACAGTGAACAAGGATTTGTTATGTGTTGCAATAAGCAATTTTATCGACGGGAAGCAATAATGGAACATATTAATTATCACTTAAACCCAAAACAATTTGTGTAACAAGTTTTTAATGTTATATTCTTCCAGAAACAACAATCAACAGTTTATTTTCAGTTGCGATATCTGTAATCAAACGTGTAAGAGTAAAATTACATTAAAAATTCACTTAAAACAGCATATACCGACGGAGGAAAGACCTTTTGGATGTAATCGATGCGGGCAAAGGTTAATTAAATTGAGGATATGATAACTAAATGGACATTTTATTGTTTTTCTTGTAGATTTGTTTTGAATTCACAATTAAAAAGCCATGAAAAGTCACATCTAACGAATGAAGAAAAGAAATATGTTTGCGAAGAATGCGGGAAAGCGTAAGAATTTTACAAATTTATTATTTGACTGAATTACTATAACTAGTTAAGTCAAGTTTAAGATGGGCATAAGCGCAAAGTAATTTAGATATTAGTTTGTGTTACTTATTTACTTACTCATACGCAGACGATTTTAAAATAGCTTTATAAATTTCGAAACTAAAGTACCACATTTTCATTACGCCACCAATAAATTTCAACTTTGCATTAGTATTGCTCTCTCTCGTAAAGAAATACACAGCGTTTCTGAAACACAAAATACTCAACCCTGTCCAGCTGTCCTTCCACATCTGTGCTGCGAAGACAAAGAAAAAACGATGACCAATTGACGTGCGGAAATGCGGAATTGTTAAGTTATTATTTCTGAGGAATTGCGAAAGCTGCACAAATCAGTTTGCGAACCTGTAGGATATCGTGAAAAAATCGCAGAAGCCTATACTCACTATAGTCATTAAAGGCTCGATTACATTGACCGAGTTTACAGGCGCTTGACTGGAATTCGCAAGGTGCCGTCGAATTGGAAGGCCTAGAACAACGTGGAGAAGAACCCTACCAAAAGAGGCCACAACAAGGAGGACAAGTGTTTCCGCAATATGTTACATGCATGATTAAAGCAGCAGAAGAAAAGACCCCACACTAGCTCGATGTTGACCAAAGAAGTGTGCTTGCTGGTAAAAATGCTTGTTTTCTTTGCTACCTTCTCTCCTACCTGGCACTCAATTTGAGAATTTAATCAATTGCTTGGGATTTTATCCATCACTCTGTGCACCCCGAAATCTAATAGTGAAGTTTAGGCATTGCTCGTAGCTGGCTCTGTTTTTCTTTTTCACATGTTGGAACCTTCTAGTACAAAAAATTTTGTTAAATCTTGTTGAATTCCGCGGACCGCACAATTTCTCGCGAAGGACCGCATGAGAATTATTGTGTATATTTTCTGGAATCATAATTCCAATAAAATTGCTATAGGGATTCTTCGTTATTAAAATTATGCTGTTTACTGGGATTGACTTGATAGACTAATTATATCCGTCTGGCCAGAAAGAAATATTAAGGGATGTGCACAATATCAGGGGCGGATGGGCCATAAGACGAACCGGGAAATTTCCCGGTGGGCCGACTGTTCACGGGCCCGCAGGGCCGGTGGCTGAAAGTACGTCTAAGTCAAGGATGGGCAACCTTTTTATAACATGGGCCAAAATAAACTTTACTTTGTTTCCGCGGGCCGTAATAGTTAATTGACATCTTCTTAAGACCTGTAATTTTTTAATCTGCATTTGAAGTGAAAGATCTTTAATGTGGTAAATTACGCTATCCATCACTCGGTCCTAAACTCAAAAAGTAGTACCACTAGCCCGTCATGTCATTTAAGTCATGGTGCAATTAGAGATGGGAAACCCGGATCTTTTACGAGAGTCGGCCTTCCGAATCTGCATCTTTCAAAAGATCCGACTCCCAGAGCCGGTTCTAAAGAGTCATCTCAAAAAAGCTCTGTCGTATCTTCAGAATGCTGGATCAATACATAAACTTGCGCTTCGGTTCTCTCAGCTCAACTTAATTCAGAGCGTATTTTGTGTTAAAAGCTCACAAAAACGGTGGTGTGAAAGGGATAGGAAAATCCGGATTTAGATTTAATTTTAATTCCAATTAGAAATAGGAAAATAGGAATTTTTAAATCATTCAATTTTATTGAATACGATATGAATTTCTTTTGATGTATTTATGCGCATATAGCTTCCTGTTTGACATAACAATAAAATTGTACCTAGTAGAAAACAACTTTTTAAATCCTGAAACTATCTCAAAGCTTAATAATAATTTGCAGATAAATCGATTTATTGTTGTTGTTGTTGATTTTATGCTTTCACTAGCATAGCTAGTGGACCCTAAGGGGTCTCTTTTGGTCTGAGCCTTTCGACTATAATAACCACGAAACTTAGATGTACAACAAATTTGTATTGGCCTATTTTTTTTTTTTTTCTTTTAAAATAAAAAGAAAAAGAACTCTCTCTCTGATCGTCCAACCCAGTCTGATGGGCCAATGTCAGTTGGGATGTCGTCTTGTATAAGTTTGTATTGATAGTCTTTACAAAGTTTAGCTGACAGCTGTGCCTAATTTAATTATTCAAAAGCTAACAATTTACATTAGTTATTGTCATTGATTTATAAAAACATTTTATTAAAAAAATTTAACAAAACAAAAAAAAGCTAAAAGATCAGTGGGCACCTAT
This sequence comes from Thereva unica, assembly GCA_949987705.1. Lineage (NCBI taxonomy): Eukaryota > Metazoa > Arthropoda > Insecta > Diptera > Therevidae > Thereva > Thereva unica. Next base: position 195,150,808 of record OX465281.1, on the reverse strand, counting down.
ATATCGGAGGCTTTAACTCCTTAGGGCTAAAAAACAATGAATTTTAAGGATCCTCCCCCTGTTCAGAGTTCTGAGATTCAAACCAGTCGAGGACTAGTCATGGTCATTAAAAGCTTTGCTGGTTGTTTACCGAAACATGGATTGGAGTTTCCCTTTAAGGTAAAGGGGATGTGGTCACGGGTTTTCCTATCCGTGCTCTATATCTCATGAAGTTTTGGCACACCACTGGCTCGTCCTGAGAGCGTAATATCCTTTACACGCGCATCATTTAGAAAGTTATCAAAAAGGAGATCTAACTTGTCAAGCTCTGAGGGATTTTCAAGATCCAAATCCAAGAGTCTGTTTTCTGATAAGTTGGTCGTATTGTGTGACTTTGATTTTTCACTGGGAGTGGGTTCTTGAGAGGCTTTTGTTTCTTTAACCATTTCATCATTTTTATTTTTTGACTGGGAATCCTTTGGTTTCTTTTTGAGATTTACTCTGTTTTGGTGTGGCTTTGAAATAATTATTTCCTCTTTAGATACTTGTGGACCATTTTTCCGTTGGATGGATCTCTCTTTGCTGTTTATTCTCGTTGGGGTCCTGTTTTTAGATTTGAAGATCCTCCAGGCATCCTTTCTTGAGTAGCCACCACGTCTCATTATCTCCACGATCCCCTTTTCTCTCAGCCAAATCGGGCATATTTTGTCAAAGGCACTGTGATTGCCTTTGCAGTTCGCACAACATTCCACTTTACTGCATTGCCTGCCCTCATTGCAGTTCACCACTCCACATCTTCCACAAAACTTCCACTTTGATTTGCAAGAGCGGCTTAAGTGACCAAAACGTTGGCACTTGAAACATCTTGACGGAGCATGTACAAATTTTTTTACATTGAAGGTTGAGTAATATAGGTTTAGTTTCTCCGGGATGACTTTTCCTCCTATGTATACTTTAATTTTGTTGGTCACAGTTGTTACAGTGTTTGATTCAACTTTCTTTTTCCAGATAATTCTAAAAACTTTTTTGAACTCTAGAGAAGGATTGCTCTCTCTGAGGGCCTCTAACAATTCTTCCTCACATAGATCCTCATCAATTCCATGAATAAGGACTGGGGTGGCCATCAGTCCTAAAGGAATGAAAGCCCTGAAATTCGGATCCAAGGGGCAGTTTCGAATGAAATTATTGGCGTTGATTGCATTGTTGAATTCCAGTCTGCATTTACCTGGTGCCCACTTAGTGATATGTGTGACTCCAGTGGTGGACGCCTTTGTTAGGCATTTGCCCAAAGTGAGTGGATTTAGATCCTTAACGTTATCGTCTAGGGGGTTTGTTTTTTGTACAAAGACTTGAAAAGGGCCAGAGTCTTGCTCAACGTAACCAATAGGTGTAGTGTTTTCTTTATCCAAACTCACCAAGGGCTTTTCTGTTGGTTTGTTGCTCACCTTTTGTTTTGGAGATACAGAAGAACTAGTTGTGGGTTGTGGTGAAGTGTGGTGAGACAGTTGGGCCAACTCTCTTTTTTTCTTTGTTGGAGCCACACTGATTCTTGTTGCTCGGAGATTTTTTATGTTTTGTTCGTTAGTTTTAGTCCCTTCTTCCATCCGTTTGGGACCATCATTTGTATTAGACGTGGGTGTAGTCTTCTTTCCCATGAGTCGTGCGGAGGCTCTCGTCATGCTCCTCATCTTGATTCAATGTACTGGGCTAGAAAACAGAAAACGGTACCAGGGGAAGGAGTTATTCAACAACGCACAAAGACAGGGCGATAATTTAAAAAACGTATGGAAATATCTAGACTTCAAACTTTAATGAAGGGGGAAAAAAGAGAAACAAAGAAATTGTGCCCACTAATCTGTCTTAGCCTGTTAACAATGCCAGTAAAAATTAAAAAGGGAATGCTAAAAAATAATGATTTAAAATGATAAAATCCTTTTGTAAATAAGGTAAAATAAGAATTTGTTCTCATAAAAAATTTAACATTAAAAAAAAGAAAAAAAAATCCTAAAAAACCAAAAATTGCTGAAACTAAAGCATTAATTTAAATAAAAAAAAAAAAACACCAAAATTTGCAAACTTTATAAAGAAAAGGAAAATTAACAGGATAGCTCAAAAACTGTTAAGCACATGTTTGCTATCACATTTTCTTTAGAATTTTCATAAACTGTAAATCATTTACAGCTAGGAGAACAACAAAGAAAAACAAATTTTAGAAAACTAAATGACTAAAATATTTAATAACTCGTTAATGAATAAATAAAAAATAACTAAAAGGAGACTAAAATTTCATAAAAACCATAAATGAAGAACAAAGAAAAAAAATTTTTTTCTACATCACAAACCGCTAGGCACTTTTATCACAAATTCACATAAAGAAACAAGAGAACTATCACTGTCGACCTGTACTTGTTCGCGTCTGGAGAGAGAGTCGTAAATCGATTTAGTTGTTTTCCATTCATTCGAGGTCCAGAAGAAACAAATACAGTAATGTTCATTCATTCATTAAACACAACAACAAAGCTGTCAAAGTTTCCTGAAATTCAAAAGCACAACACCATCACAGCAAATTTAGCTAAGAGAGCTTAAAGAGCACAAAGATTCGTCGGATCCGAGAAGAAGTATAAGATCCCGTCGTTCATGATAGACCCGTGACTCCTTAAGAACCGACTCAGCTCAGAATCGCGAACCGATTCATTAACTCAACCAAGGCAACAAACACATCAGAATTAATAACGAGCCTAATAATGATATCATTAAAATGCTCAGTCAGATTCAACAGACACTTAGTCAGTTAGCAGAAAGAGTGGATAATTTGGAAATCAATTTCAAACCGCCAAGCAAAAAAAGACAGAAAAAACAAAAATGACTAACTCGTTCCTACGTATAGTTACATGGAACGCAAATGGGCTCAACCAAAGAGCCCAGGAACTGGAGTTATTTCTCCATACAAACAACATAGATATTGCATTGATTTCTGAAACGCACTTCTCTGACAAAAGTTATATCAAAATAAATGGATTCGATTCCTATTGGACAACCCATCCAAGTGGAAGAGCTAGGGGTGGATCAGCTGTACTAATTAAAAATAATATCAAACATTACCAACAAGAAAACATTCGTGAAAATTACATTCAAGCGACGGTTATTTCAATTAAATATAATGGTGCAGATCTAAATATTGCGGCAGCATACTGTCCTCCACGAGATACCCCAACGAAATCTCAATTTACCAACGTCTTCAATAAACTTGGTCCAAGATCATTATTGGCGGAGACTACAATATAAAGCATACGGCATGGGGTTCCAGACTAATTTCACCCGGAAAAGGAAATGAACTTCTAAGTGCTATTAACGAAAACAAGTGTGATTATCTGTCTTCACGAGGACCAACGTATTGGCCAACGGATGCAGCAAAGATTCCAGATCTTCTTGATTTCTTCATCATAAAAGGTATTTCTTCCAGCTATACTCAAGCAGAAGGGATTCATGACTTAACATCTGATCATACACCCGTTCTGCTGTCAATAAGCGCGACAATCATCAAGAAAAAGAAAAAGCAGAATCTCACAAATAAGTATACAGATTGGGATCTCTTCAGAGAAACACTGGAAGAGCTGGTCAGCTTAAAAGTGAGGCTTAAAAGTAATGAAGAATTGGAACAACAAACAAATAACTTCATTGAACACATTCTGTATTAACTACATTTCGATAGCTCAGGAAAAAAACCTAATCTTCTAGAAAATAAAACACAATTTTTTTTGAGTGGAGAAAATCATCAAAAAAACTCCACTATTTATTCCTTAATCCTTTTTTTATAATTGACACAAGTCCGGCACACGCCAGCTTTTTCCTAAAAAACCATATATACTACAGTGTGATTAAAATGCCGCCAAAGTGGCAGCGGGACTTTTGAATCTTAAAAAATATACAGATCCGTAGCGTTTCGTACAGTCCCCGGTGGCGGGAGACACAATTCCTAACACGTTACGGCTCGAGTAACGTCCGTAATGCTACATAGGTATCCTGATTGATAGCGCATTCCACCGGTAAGACGCAAATCTTCTGTACCGGGCGTTTCAAGACTGTCGCTGCAGTTTCCACCGTAACACTTCGCACAGCTCCTTTGCTATCAGGCAATACCTCTCTAATCCTCCCCATTGTCCAGCTGGCTGGTGGCAAGTTCTCGTCCTTTAAGAGCACTAGCTGTCCGACTTTAACATTCTCGCGCTCCCGACGCCATTTTTTCCTTTCTTGTAGTGTAGCCAAATATTCACTCTCCCAGCGATGCCAAAAATCCTTAAACATTTTTTGGCGGGCGTTCCAAAGCCTCTTCCCTTGCAGATTACTTTCATTTGCAAATTCGAACGGCGGCATTGCAACAAGCGGTTCCGACACTAGAAAATGCCCAGGGGTCAATGCTTGCAGGTCCTGCGGATCGTCCGTCAATGGGGTAAGCGGACGGGAATTAAGCACTCCTTCGACTTGGCACAAAAGTGTTGTGAATTGTTGGTATTCCATTACTGTTGCGCCAACAACACGTTTGAGGTGAAACTTCATAGATTTCACCGCTGCTTCGTATATGCCACCCTGATGTGGGGCGGCGGGAGTCATAAATTTCCAATCGGTGCCCTTATTCGCCACGCGATCTATAGTTCCATCCATTAGCCACTCTTTATATGCCTTGCCAATCACTCTTTCAGCCCCAATGAAAGAGGTGCCATTATCACTGAACAATCTAACACATCTTCCTCTCCTTGCTACGAAACGCTCGAAACATGCAACGAAAGAAGCTGAGGTTAAATCTGTCACTAGATCCAAATGAACTGCTCTTGTTTTCATGCATACAAACACTACGGCCCAGCATTTGTGTTGGGCGATTACATTCCTTTCCTTATCCAAATATTTCACTTGAAATGGTCCAGCGTAATCCACTCCTGCAGATAAAAACGCCTTTGGACCGGGAGTGACCCTGTCCGCAGGCAGATCTGCCATTATCTGTTCCTGATTTATCTGTCTTTGACGTACACATTCAATACAAGTCCGTATATAATTTTTCAATCCATCACGTAAGCGCAAAATCCAATAATTCCGACGGATATGTTGCATCATTAGCTGAATACCACCATGATGATTGACTCGGTGGGAAAAATCCATTACCAGCCATGCTAAACGCGAGCCTTTTGGTATTATGATCGGATGTTTCATGTCATAAGTAAGATCTGATCTGTCTAAGCGTCCCCCTACTCGTATCAGACCTTGCTTGTCCAGAAACGGGCTGAGCGGTTCCAAATGGCTCTTATCCGGCAGCGGCCTATTCGCTGCCAACGCAGTGTATTCGCGGTTATAATATTCGCGTTGGCTTTGCCTGATGAAATATTTCATTGCCCATCCTTTTTCGGTTTGAGATGGAGGAGCGATTATCATGCTAACAGAGCGACTCACTCTTGCCGGTGGTTTGTATCTCGCCAAGCGGGCTTTCACATAGCGGAAGCAGTATGCTAGAATTCGTAACGCTTTTTCCAATTTATCGGCGTATTCCAACACGGCCATTCTCTGTCGCCAATCCAGCCCTTTCTCTCCTTTGCTGATATCCAATGCGGCACTAAATTTGGTTACGCTATATACCTTCAATTCCAAAACGTCACTGTCTGCTCGCGGTATTGGAAATTGTTCCTCAGGCCATCGCGATTCTGGCCACTGGAGCCACTCTGGTCCGTGCCACCATAACTTATTGTCTATTAACTCCGAAGGCTTTGCACCTCGACTTAGTAGGTCTGCTGGATTTTGCTTGGTGTTTACATATCGCCACGCTTTAACTGGAGTTCGTTTTTGAATATCGCGAACCCTATTCGCTACAAATTCCTTTAAGTTGGCTGGCTCTTTGCGGATCCAAAACAAAGTAACTGCTGAATCAGTCCATAGCATGGTTTCGGTTCCTTCAAACTCCATTGATGTCGATATATCCGATAGCAACCGTGACAGCAGTTCAGCGGCTGCCAATTCCAAGCGTGGAATCGTCACTTCCTTCAACGGTGCCACTCTCGTTTTTGATGCGACCAGATTGCACCGTACTTCCCCATTTGGATACTGAGCACGTATGTAAATCACTGCTCCAAATGCTTTCTTTGAGCTGTCCGAGAAGCCTATCAATTTCGTCTTTGTAGCATCTGATGTACCATACCATCTTGGAATTCTTATCTTTTCTAATAGTATGACCTCTTTCCATACGTTTGTCCATATCTCCTGAATCCCTTGACTCACTTCTTCATCCCAATCTATTTTTGATTTCCACAGCTCTTGTATTAACATCTTCAAAATTACTATTACCGGCGATATATATCCGTTTGGATCAAACAACTGTGCGGCACAGCTGACGATTTTGCGCTTCGTGAGCTTTCCGGTGGGTGCTGGTGTTTTAACAACATACGTAAATTGGTCTTCTTGGTTGAGCCATTTTACCCCTAACACACTGGTAAGACTGTCCCCGGAAAACACCATGCAGCTAGAATCCATGCCATCCAATTCATTTGATCTAAGGGCTTGAATTACCGCTTGGTCATTTGATTTCCATTTTCTCAATTGAAATCCAGCTGCTGCGAGAATTTGCGCAATTTGTTTAGCCAATTTAATTGCCTCTTCTACCGAATCCGCTCCTGTCACACAATCGTCCATATAGAAGTCATCTATGATTGCTTTAGCTGCTTCCGGCAAAGTGTCCGCAGCTTCCTTTGCTGCTTGTATCATACTACGAACTGCCAGGTGTGCTGAGGACGTTAGCCCAAAAGTGACCACGGTCAACCAATATTCCTTTATCTGCAGATCCGGACTCTCGCGCCAAAAGATCCGTTGGCAGTCCCAATTCTCTTCATTAACTCTGACTTGATGAAACATCTTTTTGATGTCGCCGCATACCGCAATTTTGTGGCGTCTAAATCTCATCAGAGTCGTGTGCAGTTCCGTCTGTAGCTTTGCGCCAAGCATCTGAACTTCATTGAGCGATTTTCCGAAATTTGTCTTGCAACTCGCATCGTAGACTACCCTAGGCTTTTTTAACACACAGTGATGTGGAATATGGTAGCATATTTTACCGGGTAGTGGCGGTCGTGCTACTTCCACCATGTGGCCGTTCCGCTTTAATTCCCGCATTTCATTCACATAAAACTCCTTTAATTCTGGTATATTTTCCAGCCGTTTTTCGGTACTAATGAAACGCCGCAATGCTATTTGACGCGAGCTACCTATGTAATTTATCCCAGGTTTGAACGGAATCTTAACTACAAATCTACCGTCCACGTCCCGATAATGTGTACTGACAAAGTGATCTTCCACCATTTGCTGCTCTTCCGTTAACTTTGATGCTGTTCCAACTACCGATCCAATATTATCCTGTTCCCAAAGCTTCTCAATCATTCCATTCAACTTCTCGTTAAGTGCATCATCCACTAACGAAAATACTTTTCCAGTATGCATGTCAACGCTCTCTATATATTCCCCCATCACGACTACTCCAAACGTTGTGTTTATCAACGTTGTGCCGTCCTGCAGTGTCCTAATGTAGCGATCAAATATTTTTGCGACAACCCCAACTCCTAACGTTATATGGACCTGATCCGGTTTGGAATAGAGCGGATCAGCCAGCTTGCAATCCAATTTATACTCGTTTTGCGAAACATCCAACTCAGCGCTCGGAATTAGCGGACAAAAGTCATTTTGTGCCGGCAAAATCCAAAATGTTACCTTAATAACGCAATCCGAAACAAACCATGGTCGCACATTGACCTCAGTTTTGCGGTTGATTATAAATGGCTTAGAATCTATGCCGACTACCTGGCGCGTAGCTTCTGATGTTGGACATTTAATTATATTATATAATGCCGCCGACATAAGGTTAGGCTGAGCTCCCGTATCTAACATTGCTTTAAACGGCCCATACATTACTCCGTTACATTCCAATTTCACCGATGCAGTCGGTATCAAATACTTAATATCCTCTACTATTGTGGGTTTATTAAAACAATTTGAATAACATGAATAGGGCCAATTCTTTGACAATTTATTTTTATTAGATACATTTTCTTTTTGACATTCCTCCATTTTATTCTCCAACGCATTTTCCTTTTCCTTTAGCAGATCCAGCTTTCCGTTGAGCAATTCCAGTTTTTCGTTGAACAGCGATGTAGCCACCTCCAGTGCCGACGTATCAGGCTTCTTTCCTTTGACCCATTTTGGTTTCATTTGCCGTTCCGTTTTCCTCTTCTTGGCTGAGGGGCCGTCTAGTCAATCGGTTGAACTGCTTCGATGACGGCGGATGCTATCCGAGCGGTTTGGGCGGCGGTCTTGGCGGCGCGCCTGATCTTGCACACGGGTATCCTTGACTTCCTGTACTTTCATCGCCACGTTTGCATTTGCTTTGCTTGGACAAATCATGCTGTTATGCCGCCGGTCTTCACAATGGCTGCTACCACAGCGTGACAAATCGTAGCAGCTGCTGACGCTATGGCCACGTTTCAAACATAAACGACAAAGACGATTCTTTTCGATAACCCGGATGCGGCCCGCATACGACAATGGCTTGAATTCCGGGCAGTAGAAAATTTTGTGGTCACCACCGCACGCACCACATGGATAGTTATACTTGTTAGCCATTCCAGCGACCGCTACTTGCGATGGTGCACGCGACTTATTGGCTGATCCTTGCTGCCTGCGACTCTCTGAGCGGACCGAGTGCTCGTTGAGCGGGTTTGCTTGATACATTCCTTGTTCAATGCTGTTTGCACTTACAGCAGCGTTACAACGTTCATCCAGAAACTTCACCATCTCACTAATGGTTGGCGTGTTATTGTCATTGCGGCGCAGTTCCCATTCATATGCTGATTGCGGATCCAAACGTTCATGGACAACGTGAACCAACACCATATCCCAATACTCTACTGGCAATTCTACACTTTCCAGGTTGCGAATGGTCCTCATAGTCGTATCAGACAAACGCCGAAAATCTTCAGATGTTGTCGGCAGTTCTAAAGGTTTTATGGACATGAAATGTCGCAAATATGCGCGTGCCAGCGGATAATGCTTGTCGTACACCTCATTCAAGCGCTTCCACGCGTCATCGTAGCTTTCCCCATTAACCGGCCATCCGGCCAGGGTATCACTAGCATTCTTCCGAAGCGATTTAAGCAAATTCGTAAGCTTAAAAATTGGCTCTATCTTGTCGTTCTTGTGAACTGCTGCTTCAAAGCGGTTCCGAAAATCTTTCCATGTCAGCAAATCAATCCCATCAAAAGTACCCCAAGTGTTTTGTATATTCTGCTGCTGAGTCGGCATTTCGAGACGAAACACCTGGCGCTCATTTGCAACCAGCCTTTGTGTTGTGGCTCCGTTCGCTTGCACCTCCTGCGTTGGCATAATCACTTGCAATTGTGCAAGCTGCCCTTCCAATTTTCCAACTGCATCCGTAAATTTCCTTTCAATCTCGCACATTTCGGCGTTCAAATTGTCGCGTTCCTCTTGATCCGCAGCCACTCGGATCGCGTTCTTAGTTGCTTGCCTAAGCTCGACGTATTTATCTTGACCCATGGCCAACCGAGCGCGTGCCGTATAAACATCCAACTTCCCCAAATCTGGCGAATCCACAAGCTCCATCCAATAGTTAAGGCGTGTTACCATTGATGCACGCTCATACAATGCTTGATCATGCAGAAGCAGTACACTTGTTGCTGCTTCCGAAGCAGCCGGACTGCCTTCCGGTTGTATGGATCCATTAGCCATCCTATTCCACAAAAAAAGGAAAAAAAGAAGTGAACCAAAAAATCTAAAGCTTTTTCAGTAAATAACAATTCAAGAAAAAATAGATATACTCAAATTCTCAAATATATTTCAATTCTTCTTGTGCGCTACCCTAGCTCAACTTGTCTCTTTGCGAAGTTCCCAATATTTTATTAATCAATTTTTTTTTTTTGTTTTTTAATTAATTAATTTATATTTACGCTAAGCCTGCTAAGTTTCTCACTTTTTTTTTTTTTAAATCGCAGTGTATACTTATCTTTTTGTGCACTGATTTTCATATCCGGCTCGAAGGACCATAATGTATTAACTACATTTCGATAGCTCAGGAAAAAAACCTAATCTTCTAGAAAATAAAACACAATTTTTTTTGAGTGGAGAAAATCATCAAAAAAACTCCACTATTTATTCCTTAATCCTTTTTTTATAATTGACACAAGTCCGGCACACGCCAGCTTTTTCCTAAAAAACCATATATACTACAGTGTGATTAAAATGCCGCCAAAGTGGCAGCGGGACTTTTGAATCTTAAAAAATATACAGATCCGTAGCGTTTCGTACACATTCGAATGGCAGCCAGCATAGCAACTCCTGAATTAGAAGACAAAGAAGAGTGTGAAATCAAATACCCGGCCGAAATCAGAGAACAAATCAAGCAAAGAAGAAAGGCAAGGAGAATATGGCATCTTACCAGAAATCCTGCTGATAAAACAGCGTTCAATAGAGTAAGTAATTATGTCAATAAACTAATTAAAAATTACAAACAGGAATGCTTTGACAACTACCTGAGCGGACTGAGTCCAGAATTGGATAAAGACTACTCATTGTGGAAAGCAACAAGAAAATTTAAACGACCCGTAACTCGAATACCACCGCTAAGAAATGCTCAAGGCAGATGGATTCGACAAGACAATGAAAAAGCTGAACTCTTTGCCCAACACCTTGCAACAGTGTTCCAACCTCATAACATACAATCCAATATTGACATAAGACCTACTTATCAACCAAATCAAGTTTTTAAAAGGTTCACGCCAATGGAGGTTGCCGAAGTGATCGACAGAAATCTTAATCCAAAAAAAGCAGCAGGAATCGATGGAATATCACCCGGTCTATTCAAGGAACTTCCACGAAAAGCCATCATCATGATCACATACTTATTTAATGCCTGCATACGCTTAAAATATGTGCCCAACTGTTTTAAAACGGCCCAAATAATCATGCTGAAGAAACCAGACAAACCTGATGAAGAAGTAACATCATATAGACCAATTTCATTGCTTCCCATCATTTCTAAATTGTTTGAAAAATTGTTACTAAAACGTCTGAAACCGTTAGTAAACATTCCTGATTTCCAATTTGGATTCAGGAATAACCATTCCACAATAGATCAAATCCATCGAATCACTGCTGTCATCGAGCAAGCGTTAGAAGAAAAGAAATATTGCCCTGCCGTATTTCTGGATGTAGCTCAAGCCTTTGACAGGGTTTGGCACGAAGGATTGATATACAAGATGAGCAAACTCCTACCACAAAATTACTGCCGACTGCTTGAGTCATACCTCTCTAATCGCAAGTTCAGGGTCATCCATGAAGAAGCATATTCTGACTTTTGTCCGATATTAGCGGGAGTTCCGCAGGGAAGCGTATTGGGACCCTTCCTATACCTGCTTTTTACTGCGGATATTCCAACAACAGATAACACATTTATCGGAACATTCGCTGATGATACTGTAATTATGTCAACAGACGTATCCCAACCAAAAGCGGTGGAAAAACTCCAACGAGCCTTGAATCATGTTAGCAAATGGACAACAGATTGGAAAATCAAGCTTAATGAGGTTAAATCAGTCCATGTGACATTTACGCTGCGTCGCAAAAACAACAGCTTACACACGTACCTCAATGGGGTGCAAGTACCCCAGGCAGAATCTGCAAAATATCTTGGTCTACATTTAGACTCAAGACTGAACTGGAAACATCACGTGAGACAAAAAACTGAACAGATTCGATTAAAACAGCGTCAAATGTACTGGCTAATTGGACATCACTCCAAAATGAACCTGTATTGCAAAAGACTAATATACCAGTCTATGTTCAAGCCGATATGGATGTATGGTGTGCAGCTCTGGGGTTGTACTCATAAATCTAATCGAGACGTAATTCAACGCAGCCAAAACAAATTTCTTCGAATGATCACCAACGCTTACCGCTATGTGACTAATAAAGAAATACATGATGATTTGGATATAAAATGGATAGAGGAGGTCATCCGCGAATATGCCATTAAACACGAGAAGAGACTTCTGGCCCACACCAACGTTGAGGCTATACAATTATTGGATACCACCAACGAAATAAGACGACTCAAAAGAGTAAAACCTCACGAACTGATGCATAATTGACGAATACTACATACTACGGGAACTGGACACTGGTACAGAAATCCCATACAAGTGTATGCTTACTTTAAGACATGCTTAATTTAAGTACTATTGTTAACTATACTAATAAATTAATATTAATTAAGATTGTAGTAACCATACCAATAAAGGTGTTTTTAAAAAAAAAAAAAAAATTAACTCATTTTAAAGATGCGGATCTTTGAGCTGACTCAGACCTGAGTTACCCATCTTTAGGTGCAATGTCTAGTAGTAGGCTTGACGCAATGTTACCGTAAGAAGAATTTTGAGAGAAGTAAAATCTACTACCTTTTGGAAAAAAGAGGTAGCATATTTGATTCAGGCCAAAAGCACTCAAGAATTGGCCTTGGGATTTGTTGATCTTCATGGTGAGTGCAAACGAATCGGAAATTGAATTGCAAAAATTCGGCGGATACGAAGTCAATCCGTTCGATTCGTCGACATTCATTGCGCTGGTGTCTTCGATGAAAAGCAAAGCCTGGTTATGTATTAAGTCATTCACCTCGAGATCGGGATTCCCTGAGCTGAAACGAATTCGGTGTAAAATATTTTCGGACATGTCATCCTTGTACTTGTTCCATAATTCACGTGGATTCGATGAGAAGCATGTCAAAATAATGTGCGTATCTGACATGGAGATGCAGAAACAATTTCTTCAGCGATTATCATGCCCCAATGAGTATCGTTTTCAAGCTGTTGCAGGACGAAATGCTAGGCACATCTCACAGTTCGAAGTAATTCAAATGATATCGTCCCACGAACATTCACCAGCGACAACCGCAAGTGGAAGCATTTGTCATTTTTCGGAGTCGGTGTAAACGCGACCAAGTGCATCAGTAGAACGCTCATCCAGATGATCAGGAACCGCATCGCCTTGCTTTTGACGTTGAAATTTCTTCGATGAAGCGTTCCAAGTATAATAACGCGGCATCTCAGAGTACAACAAAGTTCGAGCAAACGGATCACTTTCGCGAAAAGAAAAAAAACTGGTCAAAGTAGTCGCTGGAGGTATTTCAGCACGTTGTGTAACATTCGACGCGTTGAAAAGGCTCGTTCACCATTCTCCAGATGCACTCCCAAATGCACAAATGGGATGACGCTCATGGGGAATGATAATTTTACACCAAATCGTCTCATTGGAACTCATATGTACATATATCATGATATCATCAAAATAGCCTTTCCGTACAAAATGTATGAAAAATTGAATTTTCTTCATACATTTTTTTCGTGAACAGAGACAATCCAACAAATCATAAAAATCGGTCCAGCCCTTCTTGAGTTATAAATGGTGTAACTAACCCGAGTTTGTTTTAGATCAAGATTTACCAGCATATTTTCATAAACATTTACTTACCGAAAATTAAGAACCAGAATAAATTTTTAATTTTCTTAACAAAGATTTTTGTACATATTTTTCTGTATTTTACACTATTATTTGTATTATTATGTATTGGTTCTTCCTACTGCCCATAAATAACTCTCAAACTTTTATGTTTTGTTTATTTTGTGGTATAGGTGTTTTCAAATTCCGTGACATTTGGCGCATGCTGGAGTGCAATGCTTTAAAAATGCTTAAAAGCTTCATTTAGCTCCTCCTATCAAATCACTTGTGTTCATTTAATCAGCCACGGCTGCGTATTGCTAGAGGGAGGTGTGTTTTTCTGTCGCTTTAATGATTATTTAAAAAATTTACAAATTCTGAATGAAAAACGTCGTAACACACCGCAAATGTATATTTTAGCCATATCCGGAAATTAAAAAAAGGGCCGGCAAATATTATTTCCCGGGCCGCTAAGATGTTGCCCATCCGCCCATGCACAATATTATATATAAGTCTCTCTTAGTTGTAATTTGTTATCCTTTTTATGAAGTATTATGTCCCGGTTATCACATTTTTGAGATAGCGCGAGACCTCATTTGTAGTCGGTTCATTATGGCGACCTCTTTGGCTCTATGTGGGTCGACGGTCTGCATCTTATAATTTCATTCCAATTGTAGACCTTAAAGAGCTATATTTAAATATTCATTGCTGCCTAAGTAAATATTGATCGGACGGATATTCGTGGTTAATATCGGACCAAAAAGATAAAGGACCTAAATGACCCTAATGGTAAACAAAATGTTCACTTGCTTTCCTTCAACATGTCCAAGAAAATACTGAATCTTCCATTGAAAGTCCCATCGCAATCGGATTAGTCGTTTCCGAAATTAGCGCGATCAAAAAGACAAACATTTAAAGAAATAGGTAAAAAATCTTTTAAGTAAAATGCTTTTATTTGAAACTAGCAGAATACTCGCGTGCGTTGCAACACCTTTAAATAAAAAAAGAGTGATATTCACTTTCATTGGAATCGGAATCCAATTGGAACAATACGTTATTTGCAACCTTAAAATCTCCCAGATTTCGATTTTCATTGGAATGGGAACACATTTGGCAAATTCGTCGGCCATATTGGCGCGGCCATTTTGAATTTATAAGTTTTGACCACAAATTCGTTATTAGCCACCTTTAGAACCCCTAGATACCAACTTTCATTGAAATCGGAACACAATTTGCAAATTCATATGTTGTGGGTGGACATTTTGAATTTTGGTAATTTTTCGGCGGCCAAGTCGGGCTTCGAGATGCTTCATGGAAGACCCCCACGGACCTTGATGCAAAATTTCGAAGCTCGGCGATGACTGGTGCGCCCGCTATAGCGCACCCAAATATACATGCACACAGAAACTTTCTTTTATTAACATAGATCATAAGCTGTACCAAAAACTAGAAAATGATTAGAACAGAAAATGGAACTTCTTGAGATTCTAACATCTGGTAAGAAATCGTGCAATTGTAGCCGTGCTCTTATTCTGGGACTTCTAACAGACTAAAATATAAACATGGCGCGCATTTGAAATATGTATATTTTTGGTGGGCTTGAAAACACATTTTTCTAGACGAGTCGCGTTCTTGTCAACTATTATAATTATACAGTGGTTATACAGTTTTGAGGCGCCCCATGTTTTTTTAACTAAGAACATTCGCTATCATAGGAAACTAATTTTTCTTAATTTATAAATATGAAGTGTAGAACTTATCTTTCCAATTCAAAGAATGAAGTCTCCACAATTTGAAATGTAAACAAACTTGATCGCACCAACAAAATACATTGTCTAACTTGAACAGATGAGTAGCGAAGTTTGGTCAGATTTTCGAAGGGTTTGCTCCAAACATTTAGCCAAGTGAAGTGTTCTCATCGGGATGGTTGCTGAGAAACCCAATCCCCCCGGTTATTGACTAGATATGACACAGCCATTGTACGGGTTATACACAAATACTGAAGAATGCGGTGCATAAGTGCTATCGAAATGCTTCCCCGATTTTAATTAATTGGCCTTCCTTCTCTTCTCTATTCAAAGGATCGCATTGTCACGGGAACTCAATGTGTGTGCACGGTTTTATAAGAAACGGTTAAGTAGAAAGCTATCGCAAGATTTGAACCAAAGAAACAAACAAATTTACGGTGTCAAGCTAAATAAAGCCTTTAACCCTTCCAAGTAAGGTTGGTTGGCTTGAGGCTTTCGCAGTGACAGGGCCGGATCTCGGTTGTAAAGCCTCTAAAAAAGAAGTAGAGATTGACTATAACATTCGAAACAAGAAAATTTGAAACAAATTAGGCAATACCACTTCTGTTTACGCAACATAGTCCTGACTCTGTTTATTAGTAGGCTGAATGAGGTTTAAGTGAATTACATGATATGGAAAATCAGATCTCAGTTGTAGCTATCCTGTCCAAGAACTACAGTTTGAAATATGTATATTCTATCTTTAGGTATAGTAATTTCCGAGATGAAATTGTGTCACGGACGGACGTAATGAGCTTTCTTTAAAAAAAAGGAAATTGAGCATTATAATGTATTACTGCCGCTAACTGCAAATATCAATTCAATATTAGTTTAAGCATATTTCAGTATAACTAATGGCTTTAGAATAATTCGAATGAAATTTACAATTTTAGATTTGCATTTAAATTTGTATTGGAAAAGCACAAACAGCATATGCACATAAAACAGAAAAACTATATGTGCGAAATTTGTGCGCGATCATTTGTAGATAAAGTTAATCTAACCGCTCATAAAAGAACGCACGATGACACTAAACCAAGGCTGCAATGTCCGCTTTGTGATGCATTATTAAAAAATAAAACAACATTAAAAATTCATATGCGTAATCACAATCCTGCATCTCATCCATGCCCAAAATGTGGAAAGATTTTATTAACAAAAAATGCTCTCGTTAATCATATTCAATATACCCACGGAGATAAAAAGTATCCCTGTAGCATTTGTAAAAAGGAATTTAAAAAAGCACTAACGTTAAAGGTATTTCATTTTTAGTGGTTCAATAAAAATATTTCTAACACTTCGCAACTTTTTTTTTATTTTAGGAGCATATGACCCTTCACACTGGAGAGATATTATACAAGTGCGAGTACTGTGATAGAACTTTTAAAGCCAAAGCAAATCAATATGCACATGTTAAGAAAAAGCACACAGCTGAATGGGCTGAAAAAAAGAAATTAAAATGGGGCGTTTTAAATTAGTTTTAAGGAACAAAGTTATAATTTGTGATTTATTTTTCTGATGCAGTATTTGTCGAATAATATAATTGTAACAATGTTAATATTAAGCGATAATAAACAATTAACAAACTGAAAGTGGGAGAGTTTTATTACCTCACTAGTATTAACTACATAAAGAAGTGTAAAGAAAGATATCTTAAGTAGTATTAAAAAAGATCTTCTGCATCATCACTTTGGGACAAATTACAATTGTGTGCTACTTATATTTCAACCTATGTATAGGATAGCGCGTAAAAAAGAAACACGCTGAGTTTTTTTTTATTAACTCACATTGTGTAATCGCCTTGTTGAAGGAGTTACACTTCTGGCCCTTGGATGCCAGCCGGCGCACAGTGGGGCAAAATACCAAAAGCTGGCCAAAAGTCGAAAAATCGAAGTTCGATTTTCGAACTTTTTGCCTGATAAATATCTAGTAGGAGACCTCTGTCACAAATTAAACCGTTTTATGGCGGTCAGGTGTCCTTTTTCTCTTCGTAGGATCAGTGCAAAAGTGACCGTTACAGCAAGTGATTGTGAGAATTTTGAAGCCATTGTCGAAGCTGCTATTTGTTGTGCTTATTATTTCACTGTGGTAAAAGTTATTTAATTTAAAAAAATGGATTCTTTTCCTTAAGGTATGTAGAAAACATTTCTATAAGCAATATTGTCTATTTTTATACCTGTATAATTAATTAATTAATGAAAGACAGTAAAATTTTTAGTATTTTTGCTAGAAAAGCCCTACAAAAAAGTCTCGCTAGGTCCCGCTTTAAATTTTTGTTTAATATGTTCCTTAAACATTTCTACTCAAAATACAAACAACAAAAATTGAGACTTTTTGCGATCTTTTAGTCGGTGGACGTTTTTATTTAAAAAGTGCATCATTTTATGGTTTATTCCTTTCCCTTAATTGTGTATAAATAATAACCTTTTTATGTATTCATATTACATGTGTTATGTATGTATTATATAATATATTTATATAAATATTGTTTTTATAAACCGCTATATAAAATTTTTCGGAATGTTCTTTATATTTGTTGAGTTTGGAAACAGTACTGGTAAATTAAGTCGTAAAAAGCGAAATAGCGGAAATGATTCGGTACAGGCTAAAATGGATGTGGCAGAGAGCTTTCTTTTAGGTTTGTTATAAGGGGTTATAAAGTCTACCGATTTTCTATCCTACATGAAGGAGTTTTAGGGTCAAAATATTAGTTTTTTGCAAATACATGTTAAATGGTAAGTGTTATCATAAAATAGTGTTTAAAAAATTTGTATATTATACTATTATTTGCAAAAAGAATGTTCTGAATTTTCCGTTTTAAAGATTTAAAATATTCGTATCCACTTATTTGCGACTTGTAAAGATCAGACGTTCAATAAATCCGTTGCTGGGCTACATGGTTTATATTTTAAGGAGTGATTTCCTTACAAGTTTTTATTTGAAATTTTATTTTAGAATTTAAAAAAGACCATTAAGTTCGAAATCAGCAACCCGAAAAACCCCCGTGTACCAAGTTTTGTAGCAATTGAAGGATATTTCACTACTTTTAGTCGCCATTTTGAAGCTGCCATCGTGTTTATGAAACATCGTAATCAGGGACCGCAAAAACCCTCGTATACCAAGTTTTATAGCAATTGAGGGATATGTATTTTACTACTTTTAGTCGCCATTTTGAAGCCACCATCTTGTTTATGAAAAATGGACACTAAATTCGTATTATACCAAGTTATTAATTCGGGGTTATACCAAGTTTTCTAGCAATTGAAAGATATTTAATTACTTTTGGTCGCCATTTTGAAGCCGCCATCTTGTTTATGGAAAAATGGACACTAAATTCGTGATCACCGACCCCAAAAACCCCCGTATACCAAATTTCAAATTAATTGAATGATGTTAAAGACTTTTGGCCAGCTTTTCAGCCTTTTGCCCCACTGTGCGGCATAACCGCACCACACTTCACAAATAAAATTCTAACTGTCTAGCAGGTGCCACTTCATGAAAGCCTTTAGACGACATGCTCAGCGGATGGGGTGGTTCTCAATAATTAGGAGGGTTGAACCGCCAATTACCTGAAAAAACCCTAATCATGCTTGCACTGCACCCTCTACCACCTACTAACTTCCTGTATTAGTGACTCCGTTCGGGGATTAACGCTGAACACTCGTAAGGGAAAAATCTGAAGAGTATAGAAAAAAGAAAGGAACTGAGAAGAGAATACACGAAGCAAAAAAAGGCAGTATTGGGGAGGAGAAATGAGAAAAACAGAATAATCAGCAAACTTAAACAACGCAATAAATTTTTCCAAAAAGTCTCTCCCTACAAGCAGTAATTCGCAAAGTCAACACTGATGCGAACGCAACCCTGCTTAATAAATCAAAACAACTGGCAGGATATACCGTTGACATAATTGCCTGCCCAGATCATTGTCATATCTTAGAGAAATATTGACGGAATTAGACGATGGAGCCAAACATATAGGGCTGCAAATAAATGCAGACAAGAATAAGATTCTAATTCAGTCAAGGATAGAAAGAAGAAGAAGAAACCACAACACCATCTGGGAGGAAACGAGCGGGTAAACCAATTTAACTACTTTAGGTCCACAGTCCCACAGTCAGAGAAGACAACAGTGAAACGATAGACGTGCAAAGAAGAATAAACGCCGCAAACAGAACATACTTCTCACTACTGCCAGTAATGAAAATCAGAGACATCCACCGAAAAACCAAAATAAGAATTTACAAAACCACCATAATATGTAGAGTAGTTACGTATGGGTGTGAAGCATGGAGAATCTCCCAGAAATCCGCGGATAAGATGGATATATGTGAGAGGAAGGTTCTCCGAGGGATATACGGTCCGGCCCAATCAATGAAGACAATGCATGGAGAATACACTGCAATCACGAATTGTACGATTTATATGAAGAGTATAAACTTTCGACACATGACGAGCTACTGCATTTATGTTGTGCCGGTCATGTCCAAAGAGTGGAAGTCTCAAGGATACCAAAAAAAATCCCCACCAGCTGACAAAAAGTCTTTCAGGGTGTGAAAGGAGGGTGATCAAACTAGGCAAGAAATCGCATGGATACACGAACTAACTATTCGCAAAATTACTGCATCCGGGGCAGCCGCTGTGCCAGCGCTGAGGACCAAGGATGCTGGTGTGAAGTGGGTTGCTGGCCGAACACCCAAATTAGTCACACCGAAAGTGGAGTTTAAATTCGCCGCAATCGTCGACGATCGCAGCGTTATGGCATTCCAACCGATATCCGAGCGTTTGGCGGTTATACCCATCAGTGGAACGATCAAGACCCATATCGTATCCGTTTATGCGCCAACCGAGACCAGCACGGACGCGAACAAGGACGAATTTTACGATCAGCTTCAACAGACACTGTATATGATACCTCGAACCGAATTAATAATATTCCCGGGGGACTTCAATGCACATTCAGGAGAAGATCGCACCGGCTGGGAAGGAAACCATGGGCAAGTTCGGACACGGAGTAATTAACGACAACGTCGCACGCCTGCTTTCATTCGCATCGTCAAAAAACTTGATCATTGGCAACAGCATTTTCCACCATGCACTCAAACACCAACTCATGTGGCGAAATCTATCCGGTAACAACTCGGCGATGTTAGACTACGTTCTGATCAACGCAAGATTCCGATCGACGAACAAAAACGTACGTGCAATGTGGGGGTATGATTGCGGATCGGACCATTATCTTGTTCAAGCAAAATTGCAGATGCGATTACAAAGAGCAAAGAAAACGTCACCTCCACCAGCCAAGAAGAATTCGAACGAGAGTTTCAAATTTCATTATCCAACAAATTCGCGGCGTTCGCAATACCGGACAATATCGATGTAGAAGAAAGACAATTGTCAGAGTCTATTGTGGAAGGTGCAATAAAGTTGTGTCCACCTATCCATAAACGGACGCAGCCATGGATCTGTCTGTCTGGACCTCGTCGATCAGCGGAAGCGAATGAAACACGTCGACTTTGAGCAATACCGACGATTGAACAAAGAAGTTCGATAGAAAATGAAATTGGAAATAACGCGGCGTCAAAACACGAGTACCGGACGCTGTACCAGACAATCCGCCGGTTAGGCGACAAAACAGCATAAACAGGATGGAACTTTTGTGACTTCCCCCCATGAACGCCTGCAGCGGTGAACGGTTTGTAACGGTCGGTGTTAACATTTATTTTGGGTGGAAAATTTATTTTGAAATCACCTTGTAGGTAATGGGAAATTTAGTTTGAAATCACTGGGGAGAAATAGGAAAACTTTAAACAGGGAGGCGGGAGAAAATTTTTTTTGAAAGGGGACGATTTTGTTTTTGAAAAAAAAGGAGAATGAAATGAGTTGGGAAGGAATCAGAGGTTTTTTTTTGGTTGTGAATTTGAATCTGAGCTCGTTTGCTGGGAATATATTTTTTTGGAAAAAAGAAAGCCCCAAAGTATAGTCTGATCTTGAGGCGCGTTAAATGAGTACCTGGAAGTTTTTCTGAAGCTAGACCGAGGATAGTTTCTCTGTGATTGAATTTTGGTCGAGTCAACTGCAGTCGTTTGGAAAATTTGACCCGGAGCTGGTTTTTGGGACGGTCAACTCGATGAAGGACTATTCTAAGAAACGCTAAGAAAGAAGACAGGGTTCTGCTTTAATTTTGGTGAGACGGAAGACCCGGATTCCACCCGGCCGGATTTCGTGTAAGTTTTGCATGACTTTTAATTATGATTAGCGACGTAAGGCTGCTGAACAACGTTGTGACCAGAAAGCAGGAAGATTTTTAGCAAACATTGATCTTGGCGGTCGATGGCACATTGAACAGTGCGCTACTCGACGCGACGTTAGGCAGTCATTCGCTCTATAGTTGAAGAATCCTGATCACCTCCCTGCCCGCACAGAAGATAACACTAGCGTTCAATTGGCGGCTACCAAGCGAGAAAGATTAGCGGCTGGACCTCCAGTTTTTTGTGTTATTTTGTTGAAAACATAACTCTTTGTTTTTTATTAATATGTCAACTTATATAGACCACATTTTTTTAGTTTTTAATTTAATAACAAACACTTTTGAGACCTTAATTTTTTACATTTATTGATAAAATAATCATTTTGATAGCATTGAGTATTAACGTGTTAATCATATTTATAAGTTTTTAGGAAACTGTTTTTTTTTGGCTCCTTGTTAGAACTATTTTCCTTAATCTTGTGTTGTTTATTTTCTGTGTTGTTTCCGGGAATTTGTTCGACTGTTAATTGACCTAATCGTTTGTGATATCGTGTGTACAAAACGAGGAGTGTTGGTGCCAATACTGCGCGTTTTTTCTTGATCCTCAGACCAATGTACCTATAAAAATGTTGTTGTAATTTCGTTGCAATTGATCGCTTAATTTAAATTCTTTAATATCTGTCAAGGACCTATAATTATTGTCGGAATTGGTGATTGTTCTTTATGTTGTTTGTCATGTTGATTGTGCCTGTAATAGACAGGATCATTAAAATGATTATAAATACAATATTCATGTGTTAGATTTCTTTGGTGGAATGGTTGGGGCGGGTGACATTTCTTTTCAGGGTTTCTTAAATAGTGCCTTTTCCTGAAGCTGATAGTCTTCAATACTATGAGCTGTCAGGGAAACGGATGGCAATGACACGGCTCAGGCGAGGCCCGAAAGACGAGTGGAACTGAAGATGAATTTTCCTAGTCACGGGTAAGTGGTGAACCAACCGCGGTAAGGCCCGGCCACACACCCCACGACCTTTCCGGCGAGCTAGATAACTCCGTGTGGCCGGCGTAGGAGTTCCGGAATTTTGTTTCATTTCTTATGTATGGTATTGGCTCCTTGGTCATGCTTTTCCGGGCTTATGGCTAAGGGGGTAATACCTCGCATAAGTGGCGCCCAATATTTTATCGCGCCATTATGCTGTTACAGGTTCTTCCACCAGCTGTACAACTACGATCCCCCGCAAGGTCCAGCACCCGAACCGCCAATTATCGAACAGCCGACGAATCAGTTTCTCGATACCGAACCGACAATAATCGTGGTGAAGACCAATAAAATCGCTGGAAAATGGAAAAGCGCCGGGAATAGACCAAGTAACTGTCGAGATGATCAAAACCGTCGGTGATGTCTTCTCACAACGTCTTCATGTCCTCATAACACACATATGGCATTCGGATCAGGTCGCTTCAGCGTGGAAGAAAGCAATCGTTGTTCCAATTTTGAATAAAGGCGACAGTCAGGAAAGCGAGAATTATCGCAGTATTAGCCTCCTTTCGATTGTCGGCAAAATTTTACAAAAATCATACAAACGAGGCTACAGAAACATCAAGAGCAAACGAACCGGAAAGAACCGGATTTAGACCACATGGATGTATTGATCAAATATTCGCACTTCGTCAGCTAATGGAAGAAAGAATTCGTTGCGGCAAACGAACTGTCGTCGTTTTCATCGATTTCAAATCCGTTTTCAATTGCATCGATTGGAACAGCTTGTAGAGAGTCTTGAAAACCGAACCCGTGCCATTGAAAATCGTCTAACTTGTCCAAGCGTCGTACGATATCTCAACCAGCAGCGTTCATATTCGAAGCGACTTATCCGAGAAGTTCCCGATTCAAACGGGTGTCTGACAGGGAGACGTCGCTGCGCCAATTCTCTTCAACGTCGTGATCGGCGCGATTATCCCTGAAACATTCGATGGACGACTCGGAGTTCGATACGACGACAACTTCGTAACCGACTTACTGTTTGTCGCCACAGATGCCGAAGCAACGGACATCTTATACGACATTTCCCGCGTCGCCCAGTCATATATATATATAACCCATATGGATTAAACTCAATGCGGAAAAAACCAAAGTGCTCACAAGGGACGGATCGAGGGCCAGTGTTCACCGGAACCCAAACCGAACAGGTTCCGAAGTTCAAATATGTGGGATCATTGGTTGAGGAAACGAAAGTAGCACCGAAGGCCGACGTTCACAGCCGCATCGGCCAGGCAACATCAACATTCGCCTCGCTCAAGTGGTGCAAATGGAAACGAACAAATATTTCCATCAAAACGAAAGTACGCCTTTACCGATTCTTCTTTATAGATCTGAAACGTGGCCACTGCTCAAACCGGACGCTAAGCGAAGAATGGAAACGAATCGTAAACAGAGTTTGGGACCCAGCGGCACCGAGAGCAGCGTATCCGTTGCCAGCTAACGGATCAAAGAAGAAGAAGAGACTGTACTTTTTGTAATAAATAACTTTAAGAATACCTTGTTTGGCAGTAAATAAATTAATTAATATAGGTAAGATCCAGCCAAATTCTTTTAATTTCATTATTATTATCGTATTCATAATTCACAATACATCATCTATCGTGGTGACATATTTAGTTTTCAAACAGATGAGCAACGCGCTAATGATTTGTGGCTGCTTTGTAAATACTCTATAAATAACTTAAAAATAAAATAAAACTATTTTCCAATATTCAGAAACCTATAAAATATTTTCATCCATATATTCTTCATATAACTTTTCATATAATACCACCGCAAATTTCGAGTTAACGGTGACGATCACGATTTGTTCACCGTGACGATAACCTTTTTCTCGGGTCACTCACCTCCGAAAAACTAAAAAAAACGCTGCTCCAAAAAGCAAGCGTATTTAAATGCAACAGGACTATAATCTATAATATACAATCAATCAGTTAAGCATTTAATTGTAGCCTAAAAACATAAAGAGCTAAATAATTTAACTATTACTATTTCTGGTAGTTATTAAACTATGACACAGCGGACAAGTCCGTCTTCCTGATACTTCCATTGGGCTCGCACAATGATGACATATGTGGCAGAGCCACGCTTCCATTGGCTGTGCAAGAGGTTTTCCCGACGCAATACAACCAGGAAAATGGACACCACAATTTACACACGAAGATAAACTATTGGAAAATTAAAACAATTTAAAAAATATTTTGAAAAGTATTTCACTTACCAATCAGGAACTGGAGTTTCACAAGTAAAGCACGACATTAAATCAACCTTATTATCGTATGGTTCATGCCTAGAAAAGATACTCACTGCTAATTCTTCGTAATCTTGTTGTGTTCTTTCTGGCAAATTTTCTAAAGATTCTAACTTAATGAATGCTTTTGAACAAGTACCGAAAGATCTATCAGCGCAGCTTGCTAAAGCTAAAATGCTGTATATCTCTTCAATATTAAGAACATCTTCGTATTCTCTTAACCGGAGTGCAGTTATGACTGCACTGTGTACACTTCCGAATCTTAGCTGCCGCTGAGCCAACAGCATGAAATGAAAAGCTTCTGCATTATGCCAAATCTGTTGAATAAGTGTTGAATCCTCAGGAGATAATTCAGATAGCACAGCTGAACGACTTAACCCAGAAATCGAGGATTGCATTTTTACATAATCTTCAGTTAAAAGACCGGCAAGAACGTATAACTTCTTAATTCTTAATAAATTCGATTTTTTGTGTTTTTCTAGATCAGCTAGTTTTGTTAGCAGATGTGCTGCATCTAGATACCGACCAGCTTTTCTTTGTAGTTCTACAGCTTCTGGTAATCGACCTTCTTGAAGCAGATGAGTTGCATGCTTACTAAGCAAAGCTCCGATCTGTGGCATTTTATATTTTTGAGCCAATTCAACGGCTTGGCCCCACTGACGTAAATTAACACAAGTGTTCACTGCAGACTTAACATCTCCAAGTTTGATGTAAGCTGATACTGCTTCATTACACATACCTTAATTGTAATTATTAAAGGTATAAATATCTAAACAATATAAGATTGAACTTACCAACGGATGATAACATCTCGGCAAGTTTAGCTAATAAAGGACTTTTTTCTTGTAGTTTTGTAACACAAGCCTCCAATTCGTCGTATTGCTCCAAGTGGTAAAGGGATTCCATTAAACCATCAATGCAATGTGCCTTTTCATAATATTCTTTGGCACTTTCCCTGGAAATATAGAAAGTTACGGATTCCTTATTATTTCCTACTAAAAGTATCTTATAAAAGAATTAATTAAATATTCAAAACGTGCTGCAACGCTCATTTATGACACAACAGCAATGCTCCCTGTGCAGCGAATATAACATAACGTCTTTTCGTTACCCTTAAAGTCTCAAAACTAATTTTATTTTGTGGTTCATCGAATTTTGACAATTTGAGTATCATATCATATCAAGTTTTCTCAAGGAAACCTCTATACCAGGGGTGGCCAACGCAAATGGTATCGCGGGCCACTTTGAAAATGAATTATGACCCCGTGGCCGGGAAAGAAAGAATCATGACCAATGAATGTGCGGAAACGCGGAATTATTAAATTATTATTTCTGAGAAATTGCCAAAGTTGTACAAACCGGTTTCCGCTTCTGGAGGATATCGTCAAACAGTCGCAAAAGCATATATACCGAGGTTACATGACAAACTCAACACGAACTGAGTTCAGTTTTCGGTTCGGTTTGTGGCATCTAACCAGCAACCGACCGAAAAAATTGTACCGAACGTGTTCTGAGTGGGTTCACAAGTTTTGGCTTGGTTGAGTGCAGTTTTCGGTCGGACTGTCATGTAACTAGCGTCTGAAAAATTGCACCCAACATTGACGTTATGTGCATTGTTTTGTTAACATCAAACAAACAAATTAACAAATTTGAATGAGATAGCTTCAACAAGGTGAAAATTTTTTTTTGTTGGATTATTGTAATTTCATTCATTTCATATAAAAATTATCCATTTTTACGAAAAAATACACTTATATATTTATTTTCATCCGAACTGACATTTAACTAAACCGAAATTACAACTAAAAATCCATGTTCAGTATGTCATATAACAATCGACTTAAAATGCAAACTCAGATCGAGTTAAGTTCGGTTTACGTTCGGTTTGCATATAACTCCGGTAATACTCACGATAGTCACTTAAGACTCGATTACATTAGGCGAATTTTCAAGCTACTGGCCAGCTAGTTTAGAAGCCGGCGAGTCAGCTATAGTACGATGACACTCAAAACTTTACACTTGCTCAGTAGCCAACTAGCCAGCGCGAACTAATTCCGTCATTTTGTAGTTAATGAAATCAGGGCTTAAATTGCTGCAGCAGTTTTAATACTGTTTCTGTTGACTTTGCTTTGCTGCCAAGAAGACCACAGAAATTTACTTTGCTTTGCTTTACAGCAATCATATTTTCAATCATTTTGCTGCAGGCTGTGAAAGCTTTTTTGTTTCATATTGCTGCGTATGCTGTTGCTTACAAATGCTGGAGCATGCTGTTCCGGCTGCGAATGCTTCACATACATATACAAAAAAAATTCCCACCCCTCTAAACAAAAGTACCATTTTACTATATAAAGTTGGGCCATGAAAAAAAAGCTGAAGGAAGCAAAATATTTCACAGGCTTTGGAGAGGAAAGCTTTGAAAAACTGTAAGCAAACAGAAAGCTATTCACAGCAAAGTATTTTCAAGCTGAAGCATTTGCAGCCGGACCAGTATGGTGCTGAAAGTAATTTGAAAGCAACAGCATTCGCAGCAATTTGGAACAAACAGCTTTCACAGTCATCAGCAAAGTAAGCTTAAAAATATGTACTTTGCTTTAAGTTTGCTTTGGTTTCAAATCCTGAATGAAATCAAATAATAAGATACACGCAGCTAGTTCCTTAGCAACTATGATGACACACGGCTAGTTTACTAGATAACAGCCCACACGCCAAAGAGTAGCGAGTAAAGTAACCTGGCTCTCAACTTTCTCGGCAGATTATTTACAATCTGCTAGTTAGCTAGTGAACATGATGACGCTGGGTTAATTTAGTAGCAGTTAATGAATTGGGCTCCACCAAGTCCTAATCCTAAGCTCCCGCCACCAAGCGGAGCTGGATAAATATGGCATGCCCACACTACACAAAGCGATTCATGAAATAAGGGAGCAAAAAGGCTGAAAAAATGCATCCCCTGCAGAGTACATAAAAAAGGAGATATCACAACGTGCACCAATTACCGCGATATAAGGTTGTTGAGTACCGCGTATTAGTTATTCTATGTAACAGAATGACCCTATATGGTGGCTTCAGCCCAGAAAAACCAACAAATGATCAGATTTTCACCCTGACGAAGGCGATGGAAATTGTCTACAGTTACAAAACTTAATTGAAGTAGAAGAGCCAAGAGAGAATTCAGCATCCCTTATAAGCTGATACGATTAGGCAAGTTAACCATGACCAATGTGACAAGCCGAACCAAAATTTATAATGGACACCGACAAGGAGGCGGTATGGAGTAGCTTCTTTTCAAAGTTGCCGTAGGAGACAGTAATTCGAGATGCGGTGGGGACAGTAAGGGGCGCAACCCTCCACATGTCCACTCAATTACAGACTTATGCAGACGATTTTGTCATCATTGATAGAACATCATAAGCTGGATAAGACGCCAAATTGAGCGGAGTGCACAGAACGAAAACAAAACAAAATACATGGCGTTCTCGTCTGTTAGAACACCAACATTAGTCCCACAATCAAGTTATAGCAACACGAGTTAGAATTAGTAAAATCATTTACCGACATTGGGTCAATAGTAGCAGCCTACAATATTGTTGTTGTTGTTTAAGCTTTTTTTTTTTTTTTTTTTATGTGGAAGACTAGAGTCACAGGAGACGCCCTTTATACTGTGTCGACAATCTATTTTCTTCATATAGAGTGCAATGTCGAACAGCAGCTCTAGTCGGGGAAGAAAGGAACTGTCACAACCTACCCGCGATATTTTTAGTCCACCTACTTCCAACCATTACTGTCGCGACTTTGACATCGGGGTATCGAGAAACAACTCGCTGGAGTGTTATGCCTCCTGAAACGAGTTGAATCTCATCAACCAACCGATGACATGCGTTTTTTGGTGGAGCGGGGAAGGGCTAAGGAAGGCTATGACAGGCGGGATCAGGAATGTAAAGAGGAAGATGAAAGAAGGAAAGTTATGTGGGTGGGAAAGTGGAAAAGGCGAAGGACCGTGGGGCTGGCCGGGATTCGAACCCGGGACCTCTGGAATAGTAGCCAGGCGCCTTACTCCCTAGGCTACCGAGGCCCCCCTTACTAGCTTACTAGCAAAGCTAGTGGACCCACTGGGTCTCTTACTGGTACGAGCCTTGCGGCTATAATAACCAAGAGTCTTTGATGATAACAACTAGTGTATCGGCCTTTTTTTTCTTTTTTTTTTTTTTCAAAAAGAAAAAACTCTCTCTCTGATCGTCAATCCCAGTCTGATGGGCCAAGTCAGTGGGGATGTCGTCTTGTATACGTTTGTATTAAAAGGTCTTTACAAGGTTTAGTGGGCTGCTGTGCCTAATATAAATAATTCAAAAGCTAACAAAAAAAAATTTATCATTGTCATTGATTAATAAATAATTCATAAGCTAACAATAAAATTAGTCATTGTCATTGATTAATAAAAATTTTTACCAAAAAGGCTAAATGATCAGTGGGCGCCTTAGTGTCGGAGACTTTGCTCCATAGGGCTAAAAGCAGTGAATTGTAAGGGTCCTCCCCAAGATAAATAGAAACTAAGGTATGGGACAACGAACAGATCAGCCCTAACCTTAAAATTTAGTTACGTCACAATGTTCAGTTGACTTGAAATTGTAATATAAACAATGCTCGTGTTCACACCATTTTAGCGAAAATGATTGGATGTTAGAGAACACATCCTACTAAAAGTACCGCTTTTAAAACGACGGCTTAAAAAAGGTGCTATACCTACATATGTATAAGAAATTTAAGTGAAAACGAATATGTGTTAAACCCCCGCGCGAAACTTTTTACAGTACAAGAAAGAACAAAACAAGTAGAAGAAATTAAATAAAACCATAACATAATATATAGTATTATTTTTATTCACTTTTAAATTCAATTTTAAAATTTTGTTGAGTTATGTATGTGAAAATTTTACATTTCTTCTACTGAATACTGAACAATGTGACGTCATTATCAACTGTCAAAATTTTTGTCCCATACCTTAGTTTCTATTTATCTTGGGTCCTCCCCCTGTTCAGAAGTTCTGAGATTCAAACCAGATAAGGACTAGTCATGTTCAACGAGGGCACAGATGGTTGTTCATCGATACCAGCACCCCTGTCAGTGCTCTACATTTTTTGGATCAATTGGCCCACAGCTGGTCCGTCCTACGAGCGTATTTTCCTTGGTACGCGCATCTTTTAGAAAACCGTTGAAATAGAGTTCAAACTTATCAAGGTCCACGGAATAGTCAAGATCCGACTCCTGAAAGCTGTTGGCTTCTAAGCTGTGCACATTGTGGGACTTTGATTTTTCGATAGGAGTGGGATCTTGAGAGGTTTTCTTTCTTTTAACCAATTCTCCATTTGCATTATTTGACTGGGGATCCTTTGATATCTTTTTGAGATTATCTCTGTGTTGGGGTGGCTTTGAATTAGCTGTTTCCTTTCTAGATACTTGTGGACCATCTTCGCGTTGGATGGCTTTCTCCTTGAGCTTGAGTCTTGTTTGGATTCTGTTTTTAGATTTGAATATCCTCAAGACATCCTTTCTTGAGTAGCCACCACGTCTCATTATCTCAACGATTTCCTTTTCACTCAGCCAAATTGGGCATATTTTGTCAAAGGCACTATGGTTGCCTTTACAGTTCACACACTTTTCCTCTTTACTGCATTGCCTGCCCTCATTGCAGTTCACCTCTCCGCATCTTCCACAAAACTTCCATTTTGATTTGCAGAAGCGACTAAGGTGACCAAACCGTTGGCACTTAAAGCATCTCGACGGAGCATAAACAAATCTATTTATATTGAAGGTTGAAAAGTATAGGTTAAGTTTCTCTGGGATAACCTTTCCTCCTATATATACTTTGACTTTGTTAGTCACAGTAGTTAAAATATTTGCCTCCACTTTCCTTTTCCAGATTATTCTAAAAACTTTTTTGATGTCTAGAGAGAGATTGCTCTCTCTGAGGGCCTCCAACAATTCTTCCTCAGTTAAGTCTTCATCAATTCGATGAATAAGGACTGGGGTGGCCATAAATCCTAAGGGAATGAATGCCCTGAATTTTTGTATCCAGGGGGCAGTTTCGAATGAAATTATTGGCATTGGTTGCACTGTCAAAAGTAATTCTGCATTTACCCGGTGCCAACCTTGCGATGTGTGTAACACCAGTGGTGGAGGCCCTTATTAGGCATTTGCCCAAGGAGAGTGGATTTAGATCTTTTACCATTTCGTCTAGAGGGTTGGTTTTTTGTACAAGGACATGAAAGGGACCCGAGTCTTGCTCAATGTAACCCATCGGTGTGGATTTAGCTTTATCCGAAATCACAGAAGGCTTTACTATTGGTTTGTTGCTCACATTTTGTTTCGGGATAACTGAGGAACTTGTGCTCGGTTCTGGCGAAGTGGGCTGGGGAGTTTGAGCCAACTCTCTTTTTTCCTTTGTTGGAACCACACTGTTCCTTTTTAATCGAAGATTCTTTAGCCTTTGTTCATTAGAACTCGTACCTACTTCCGTCCTTCGTGAAATCGTGCCCACTGACCTGGCTTAGCCAAATTACAATGCCAGGAACAATTAAAAAGATGATAAAAAATATTTAATAATGAATTAAGACCTAAACATCACAGAATTAACAAATTAAAATGAATGGAAACACCAAAAATTGCAAAAATTTTGAAAAGAAAATAACAGGATAAAACAAAACTGTTTAAGCACATGTCTAACAAAAAAAAATCGTGTTCTTTAGAATCCATTAACCGTAATGAAATTACAGTTAAAAGAGCAAAAATCAAACAAAAAGAAACACTGGCAAATTAATTTATAGAATATAAATGAATAATGATTTAAAACTAAAATAAAATAAAAGGAAAAAATAAAAAATTATTTAGAAGAAGTCTAAAATTTTTATAAAAACCGTAAAAACTTTTTTTTCCACATCACAGACAGCTTGCCACTAAAACACAAAACCACACAAAAAAAGACAAAGAACTATCACTGTCGACTGTCGTCGTTCGCGTCTGGAGAGAGAGTGCAGCTTACAATATCATGGAACCAGAAATACGGCTTTTTAAAACCAACAAAGCCTAATATAGTCTGTCAAAGCTCTTCAAATCGAGACACTGAACTACGCCATCCAACTGCTACTGTACATGTGTATAGACTTACGTACTCACACATGAATCTGAGACCTGGATGCCTAGGAAAAACCACTCTAATCTCGTAGCCTTGTTCGAGAGAAAAGTTCTTTGGATAATTCTTGTCCCCTTAACGCTATGGCGCTATTAAAAAATATTATTTTGTAGCACTTGATTATGATGATTCTACAAAGATAGAAAATAGTACGGAGGAATTTCAGGGCTCTTGTGGATTTCACAAATTAAAATGTTGAATGTTAGAAGAGGTCATGATACCCTGTACCCTATGTATGTTTGTAATTGTTTCATATATTATTGATGTCGAAATAATAGAATTAAAAATTAATAACTAATTTCTTTTCTTTTCACTTCACTGAAATTAATCAGCAACACAATTAGCATTAATCCAAGAAAAAAAAAATTGAACACCTATGTCTTAAAATGTATAAATGAATTATCATGATTACTCACCATGATCTTAAATTTGCGAAATGATTACCAATCTCTTTCCATGCAGTTTCCATTTGCTGATCTGATATCCCTGGCCCCATTCTGTACAGCTGTACGGTTCTAAACCAATCACAAAGTTCAGTTCGTAAATTGATGGCTAAATCTCTATTTAAAATAATTTTAAGTATTATTTATACGCACATATATATTTCACCAAACAAACCTTCTATCTGCATCCATATAAAGTTTTTCGGCTTCATCAAATTCTCCATAAAAAGCTGCTATCTCAGCTTTTTGCAAAGTTTCAGAAGGAATAGTTTTCAGACGTTTTATTAATTGAATTCCAGGATAATTCGTGCATCGAACAAAAGCATTCTCAGCAGTTTCCAAATCTAATTTTTTGAGTGAGGCTTCTGCCAGAAGTCGCCATAATCGTGGATGAGGATTATCTTCAATAAACTGTTTAGCCTCAACTATTCCAACGTGAGCTAGCAATTCTTCTGTGTCTCTCAACGATTTCACTCTCAGCTGCACTAAGTGACTTGCACTGTTTTGTGTCTGTTGTTCACTGATAATATCATCCAATAAAACGCTTGTTATTTCAAGATCTTCAAAATTACAAATATAACCGGAACACGAAATTGGTTCTTCTGGATCAGGTCCACGAAGAACGTACATTCGTGTTTTTTCCATCAGAGCTAAAAGTTGAGGATTATCTCTAGCCCAGCAAATTGCCCATACATCTTTTCTTTCAACTCTATTTATAAAAACTTGATTTTCTTTATTCTCTAATTCTAATATTGTCATTACTCCAGCACAGTCGATGATAGCTGCCCTCCTAATTTAAATAAAACAGATAAAATATGACAAAAAAAGTTGGTAGATGACTGAACTTACGTAGAATTGCAGTTTATAGAAATTTTGTACGCTCTAGATGACATCTTATGACGATTCCGTAGCGCTACATGCGGGATGCTGTATTCATTTATTACACCTGATTCGCGTGCAATCAGAAGTATTTTTTCAGATGCTGCTATGCAACATATGGGATCTTGTGTTGGATTATTATTTATAGGTGGCTCGTATCCACCTTTGTCCAAATCGTTTAAAACTTCAACCACACCAGATGGGGTATCATCTATATGGAATCGTTTATCTTTCCGTGCTTTTACCCCGTGTAAGCTTGATGCACCCTTAAATTAATTTATTAATGTGCATGAATAAAAATACATAATTACTAGAATTCAAATCGCACTGCTCTAATTTGTGACCAGCTGTGCTGTTACGTTGCACTAAAAATTTAATTTTCAGTTAGTAAAGGATAGACAAATAACGCCGACGGGTTTAACGTTTTGTGGGTCTATCATATGACTATAGAAACAAAGGAACATGTCTAAATTTGGTAGAATCCGGTAAGATACTGTCATCTAGTTTCCAAGCATCCCAAAGCTTTGATCATCCTTCTAGCGGAGGTATGGGCTACGTAGCTACCGCATCCCATATATCCTACCCCAGACCATTTCCCTAGCAGGGGGTGAACATTTGTCAATTCTGGTTTTTGTATTCTTAAAATGCGTATGCGACAAATCTCTCTCAAAAACCATGCGAGTTCATGTGGGGCGCATATACCCGGGCGACTTTTTAAGTCGTATGCGAAATTATATCCGTTAATAAGCAACGTAACGACTCGTTGATATCCCAACAGACTTCGCGTACATTTTGTATGCGAAAATTGTTTTTCGCATAGCATTCAAGAACACAAAATATTTGAAGTGTACGACCAACCGTTCGTTGTGGTATGCGACATAAACTAATCGAAATTGAAGAATAGGCCCCAGCGCCTTTTTCACTATGGCTACATTCAGACGGTGCTTTTTTACCTATACCGTATACGGGATTTTTTCGAATAGAACAGGCAATGGCAATGATAATTACATTAATATGTTCCCACTAGGTTCGTGCGGTAATATCCCGTATTCATGAGATGTGTTTTCTCGTATTCCGTTCTTGAATGTATTTGATCGAATACGTGATAAAAAGGCGTTTAGTTTTATATTACGTCGAACCAAATTTTCCCGTTTCGCAAATTAGTCTGTACTAGTCTATACTTCGAACTCGTGCTTCGAATGTCACCAAAGCTAGCTATGAACATACGAAAATAATTTAAAAAAATGAGTGTGCTTAAGACTACACTTTAGAAGTCCAACGTTTTTACCCAACAGCTAGTAATATGTAACAGATATAGTGAGAGGTCTGTCGGATATATATACCGGAGTTATATGACAAACCGAAAGCAAACTGAACTTAACTCGATCTGAGATTGCATTTTCGGTCGAGTGTTATATGACATACTGAACATGAATTTTTAGTTGTCATTTCGGTTTGGTTAAATGTCAGTTCGTCGTATTTCACTCTTAAACATTTTATAAATGTGTTTATTTGTATATTTTTTGCCATCTAACAGTTTTAACACGTTCTTTTCTTTAATAATGTCCTAAAAAAACCTTTATTTCAATCTCTATTTTGGGTTCATTTTACAGTCGTTAGTTATATGATACTCCGACCGAAAATTGTACTCAACCAAGCAAAAACTTGTGAGCTCACTCAGAACACGTTCGGGATGATTTTTGCGGTCTGTCGCTGGTTAGATGACACAAACCGAACCGAAAATTGAACTCAGTTCGTGTTGAGTGTGTCATGTAACCTCGGTAATAGTACGCTTTGAGAAAAGTCAGACCAACGACAGATGCAGAAAGTATAGTGACGAGCCTACTGGGGGGCTTGATACAAGTACAATTTGAAAATATTCCTAATTTCAATAAAGAATTCCTATTTACAATAATACCTAAAAACGAAGCATATAACTGAAATATTTTTAATTGAAACTGATCTTCTTCTTGAAACTGGTAATCTTCATCAAAAGTGGTTCAATATGCCGTGCTACTTTTGTCTATTTAGACGAATCGCTCCCAGGAACGTTCCACACGAAAATTGTGGATGAAGGGAGAAGTGGGGTGGTATAGATTTTTTCAAACTCCGTGACACAAAAAATTTGAACAGTTTTGCACACCTCGTTGTCAAATTATATAAATATTATTCTACCATTTCCCCTCTTTTCAGTTAAAACGGCAACAAACGCAGAAAAAACTCAACAAAATAATTTGGGAAGGGATGCGCGCATGCCGAATGTATAAAGTTAATTTATCTTTATATGTGTTGAGCAGAGCTTTTAAAAACATGTAAAGCCGTTGATTAGCAAAGGCAGTTTATTCATCATAATAAGTATAATTTTATTTACTTTAATTATGCGAAATATTTCTCATCTCTAAATTTAAATTATTTAAAAAAAATGCTGAAAAAAATTCTTTTCAGTACATGAACTTTTTCATTCATGAAACGAGAGTTCTCCGCAGCCGCACGCAGCATAACCTCCCCGAGCAGAAGTGCGCATGCGACTGGCGGAAAACGTCAATAAACTAGTAATCAAAGTGATAAAAATACAAATTTCGTATTTTTTAGTATCAATTGCTACAAATTATTTCTGTAGCAAATGTGTAAAATACAAAAATCTAGAAATAAAAAATATATAAAAAGGGGCGTTTTTCATTCATAATTTGAAATTTTTTTAAATAATCATTGAAGTCCCAGAAAAATGCACCTCCCTCTAGCAATACGCAGGCGTGACTGATTAAATGGCAGCAAGTGATTTGATAGGAGGAGTTAAATAAAACTTTGTCCGAGCTTATAAACATTTTGAAGACTTTTTTTTATGTGGCAGTGCTAAGCTCAGGAGTCACCCTTTGTACTACTAGTCCGTCATGTCATTTGTCACGTCATGGTGCAATGTCTAGCAGTAAGCTTAGTACGGGGGGATGGGGAGGGGTATAGGTTAAGGGTTAAAAGGTACGGGGTATTGAAGAAGGTGGTGATGAACCCTGCGTTTGAACTCTTGGATGTTGTAGGAGCTCGGAAATACTGACTGCGAGAGATTATTCCACAGTCGAGTTGTTCTATTAACAAACAAACTTTTGCAGGGAAACATGCGCGGAATATCACGACATTTGAAAAAATCTATACCTCTCATCATTCCCACATTCCCCTTCATCCACAAAGTTCAGACACGCCGATCCTGATGAAAAATTGAGATCCCCACTCAAAACCATAGAGATTTCGTTGAAGGTTCGACCTATTAAAATTGAACCTTCAGAAGTGGAGATTGTCATGTATGAATTCTTTTATTTCGGGTAAAGATTTATGCGGAGATACATAAATAACTACCATTAAATTCATTTTTCCATTTTCTGCCATACATCGGTACTAATAGGCCTGCAGCGCATCCCATTTTTTCGCTCGAAGTGATGGAAATGAGATAACCGGTTGAGACAAATTGCAATCGATAGAGGATGGATGGATTGATTTTGGCCGAAGTTTGGACATGGCCAACATATAAAAAAATCATGAAAATGCATTTTTTTCGTAAGTGCGATTTGAACGAAATTTTCACTTTATCTCGCCATATCTCAGTTGATATTGCAGATATCAATTTCAAATTTTAACATAGTCTAGTTTGACTAATTCCCTAAATATAAAACTTTAACCGAACTGGTTACATCATTTAAAAACAAAAGGGCGAGTGTTTAAAAAATTTCCAACAGATTCGTGAGATTTTTTGACGTGACAACGTCTATTAAAACGATGAATGTCCCGTTATGTCCCGTAGTAATTTTAAAATTTTTAATTGTAGTAGTCTTAAAAATTTGATTAAAATTGTCAATATTTAATTAGATTAAATTTGTCAAATTCTCAACAATAATATTGTGCAAAGCAAGCCAAACACTCTGTCTCCTAACTAGGTGCCGGTGTATAAGAAAATAGTGACATTACACTGACGAAAACTGTGAAATGCAAATGAAAGCAATTTCCTTGCGTTCCTGCTTGTGCTATTACTATTCACAAGTCGCAAGGTGGGACGTTTACTGTTATTGTTTATAAATACTCCTCGGAGCAACCACAACAGTTGGTGTACGTGGCGCTGAGTCGGGTAACGAGTATAGACGGCTTGCACATCATCACGGAAAAAGATGTGCCTTTTATCTTCAAACACGGACGGGATGGGGACGACTCACAGACTACGCGAGATGTCCGCAACGAATACATTCGACTCCGTGGACACGCCCTTCAAACAATCACTTCGAAAGCAGTGAAATTTTGTGATGACGGTAACAACGCTGGGCAAACTGTAGTGACAAACCTTAATGTCAAGAGTTTGTCTGCGCACTTCGCCGATATTGAAACGGATCTCGTGATACCAAGAACGGATTATATTTGGTATTGACTGAAACGTGGATGCGTGACAATTTTGATCCAGTTCCAATCAATAATTATGAATGTATAACCAGGCAGAATAATCGATCGAATTCTGATACAAACGCAGTTGGTGGAGTGGCAATCTATCGAAAATTAACATCAACATCCACGGCCAAAGTTCTCCACGTTGACACAGGCGAGGTCTGCTTGGCTGAAATTACATGCTTCACTGCTGATACAACGTTTAAAATTGTACTTGGCGCAGTGTATATTCATCCTGGAGCAAGTGTCTCAAACATTAGTGTATTGCTGCACCAAGCACTCTTTCCGTACGTGCATAACAGGCAGTATGTGCATCCGATCATGCAAGTTGATACCAATGTACGAATTCTTCTTTGTGGCGACTTCAACACAAACGTGAAAAATGATGATACATTCCTCAAATTCATGAAGGATATGTACAATTTCGAATGCACATCAGATGTTACTAAGTCAACAACGCTGAGAGGAACTACCCTCGATTTGACTTTTTCAAGGCACATTACACTTGAAACACTCCCATTCATTTCATACTTTTCCTATCATCGACCTATCCTTAACAGAATAACACAGATTGCAAGAAGTTAAATATCAGACATGTATAAAAGCTGTAAATGAATTTGTTACTACACATTGTTACTTGTAAATAATCTGTTCATTAAAGTAATAAACATATTTGAATTCATTAGTGCAAATAAAAGTTAATTTATAAATCAAAATGAATACATATTTCATTTCACTCCTTTTTGTATCCATACAAAATAATGATAATTTAATATAAATGATTCAATTTTATTCATAAAAGTATGCAATCATTTCATCAATGTTTTCTCATGACGTTTTCACGTTAAACTATCGTCCGTAAACCCCCTTTACAGACAACAAATTTTTTTCTAATCAAAAAGTTGTGTTATAGATTTTTGAAAATCGCTTTTTTGGCTAAACTACATTGTACCCAAATACTTAAGGCAGTTTTCTGTAAATTTTCGGATCAAAATGTCCTCCGATTCAAAAGTTACATTAACATTTGTTGACACTGGACTTCGTCATTAACAAACGTTCAGATTTAAAATATTTCCTGCTTGTTAATTTTTTTGTTAGAAAGTTACATATAAGTGTTTATCCAATTAAGGTTTGATTATATTTTCCTATTGGGTAATTTATTTAATTTAAATTCATTATATTTATGTCTATACAGATCTCAAAATGTCTATTAACGACAAAGAAGTGAAGTGTTTTTTTTGTGATATCTTTTTAAACGAGCGCGAACTTGCTGCACAAGAAAGCAAAAAAGGAATCGATGCTCTTCTTGAGTCTGCTAACCAAAATAATGATGGTATTTCAAGAAAGTTATTTGCTGCCGTGATAGCAACTCTTTGAATAAAATCATATTTCATAATGATTGTAGAAGTACATACAATAAAAAATAAATGGTTAAAAATTTTTTTTTTTAAATCTTTTAATTAACTAAAAAATGTACTGAAAAGTTAAAAATAAAAAAATATGTAAAAGAAAGCGTGAAATTTCAAATTTAATGAAAGGGTTAATTAAAAGAATGGCGCATTTTTCATCAAAAATTGAAAATATAACTGTAAATCGCGTGAGATTTACAATAACCCTCATTTTTTTGCTTTATTAATTTCATTATTTTTATATTAAGAAATTTACATTTTTTTTATAAAATCATCATTTTTAATTTTGTTTTATTTTTCAATATGTTTAAGATTTTATGTATTAATTTATAAGGCTCCATTCACCTTGAAAAAAATTCTAACAAAATTTTTTGATGAGCCCATGTTGTGGGCTCGGTGGAACACAATTGCAAAAACGGCCGCCATCTTGGAAACGTCTTGCTGATTTTCTTACAAAAAGGTCAGATTGCATTTAGTACTTATACATGATGGATTGAACTCAGGTTGAACCCAAGTCTAAATACATGTAAACGGGAGTCGAGTTGAGTTAAGGTCGACTGAACTCGACTCATCTCTGCTACCTGGGTTGGGTTGAAATTATGCATACGGACATGAGTTCAGTAGTTGAGTATATGAATTTAGTTGATAACAGCATCTCAGTGTTTTGTTTGTGATTTTTTGTAACGTGTACTGCTTCTTTATTTTCAATTCACCCTTAACTCAACTAGTGTTGTGAAATTATAAATCGGAGGAAAAAGCAAAATACCGATGTCTAACGTGATAGATTTTATTTGAATTCCAAATTGATTGACAAAAACAAAATATATAAAAAATCATTGCCTACATAGACCAATAAACATAATCAACACAGTATTAAATTCTCAACATCCTCCCCTCGGTTAAGAGAAGTTCTTAACAGTACAACTAATCTATAGGCAATTTACATAATTTTGTTATAGGTCGTTTTAGTTCACCTCTACTGGTTTTCAATGTTACTACCCTAACAATGTGATCATTTCCTGGGTGTAATGTAATTATTCTGCCAACCGACCAAACAGTAGGTGACAAATTATCTTCTTTTACAAGCACCAAGTCTCCTTTCTTAAAATTATCTCCTTTTGATAACCATTTCGGACGCTGTTGTAAAGTTGTAAGATACTCCATGTACCATCGCTTCCAAAACATTTGCTTCATTCTTATAAGATGTCTCCACTTATTAACCATTGATGTAGAAGTAGACTCCAAGGTCATCTCAGGTAACGCGAGCATTGGTTGACCAATTAAAAAATGCGCGGGGGTCAAGACGTCCAGATTGTCGATATCATCTGTTAATTGTGTTAAAGGCCTAGAATTTAACAAAGCTTCCACCTGTACAAGAAATGTAGACATCTCTTCGAATGTTAACTTAGTTTCTCCAATAATTTTTCGCATGACGGCTTTTACTAACTTAACTCCAGCTTCCCAGCATCCTCCAAAGTGTGGTGTTGCGGGCGGATTAAAATGCCAGTTAACCTTAGATGAGCTTAGGTAGTCTGCCACGAGCTGATTATGATGATTCGTTCTAATTGTCTGGTAAATCTCCTTCAATTGCTTATTAGCACCAACAAAGTTGGTGCCGTTGTCACTATAGATATTAACAGGAAGACCCCTTCTTGACGTAAACCTTTTCAAACATGCCAGAAATGCCTCAGAGGTTAAATCACTAACTAAATCCAGATGAAATGCTCTAGTTGCTAAGCAGGTGAATAGACATATGTACCCCTTTGTTGTTTTGGCTCCTCGTCCACGATATTTAAGTAGTAGGATAGGGCCAGCATAGTCGACTCCGGTATTTTCAAACGCCTTCGTAAAAGTAACTCTAGGAACTGGAAGTTCTCCCATCAGTTGTTGCGACGTTATGGCTCGCTGGCGTATACATTTTAAACATCTATTAATGACTGACTTGACAACAACTCGAGCTGATACAATCCAAAATTCCTGGCGTAGTATATTTAAAATTAACGCAGTCCCAGAATGCATGTGCTTTTGATGTATGTATTCTATAAGCAACCTTGTAAATATGTGGCTCTTCGGTAAAATGTAGGGATGTTTTACATTAAAAGAACATGATGAGTTCTTCAGTCTTCCCCCTACTCTAAGCAAGCCATCTGAATCCAAAAAGGGTGACAGTTTTCGCAGTGAACTTGTTTTTGCTACTTCGTTTGATTTCCTTAAATCATTAATTTCCTTGTTGAACTCAATCAACTGACACCATCGAATACATGCAATACGAGCTCTTCCTAACTGGTCTGTGGTTATCCACGAAGATACATTTCTAGGTTGCTTCCTTTTCCTTGCGAACAAATCTATAAACTGATAACATCTACCAAGGACGCGAAATATTTTAATTAATGACGAGATTCGACCAAATAGATAATCGATTGTATGGTTATTTACAATAGTAACGTGGGTTTCGATATAGCGGGGTCTCAACTCCCTATCAACGATGTCATTATCATTAGCCGTTGTTGCGCTGTCATGGATATAAGACGTCCAATCCAAATTTTGTAGATAATCTGGACCACTCCACCAAAGGGTTGAATCAATGAGCGTTTGACTGGAAACTCCCCTCGATGCTAAATCTGAAGGGTTATCCTTTGAATAAACATGATTCCATACTCCTCTTGGTAGCAATGATAAAATTTCTGAAACCCTGTTTCCCACGTAGCTCTTCCATCTACTAGGATGCGATGATAACCACGCAATTACAATCTTCGAATCGGTCCAAGCAAAGCAAGGTATGTCTTCTTTGTTTAATGCTGTTTTAACATTAACTAATAACCTTGCCAACAAGTGAGCACCAGCTAATTCCAATTTTGCGATGGTCATACGTGTTATTGGTGCAACCTTAGTTTTTGCTGTAACGAGATTCATATCGATTTCGCCAGATGAATCAATTGTTCTGACATAGATGGATGCAGCGTATGCGTCTTCGGACGCGTCTGAAAATCCGTGTAACTCGAAATCATGCAACCCAGTTCTCAACCAACGTGAAATGCGCAACTCCTTTAGGTTCATAAAATCGGTTGCAATCTCCTTCCACCTTGTTGCTAAGTTTCCTTCGACTATATCGTCCCAATGGAGGTTTTTAATCCATAAATCTTGAAGCAGCATTTTCACCTTAACAGTAAGCGGAGCTAAAAATCCTAACGGATCGAACACACGACTGGAGGTTGACAGGATGTTTCTCTTCGTAGCTTTAATGTTGTTTGGTAAATTGACTTGGAAAGTAAACACATCCTCTGACGGAATCCAACTGAGACCCAGAATTTTAGTAATGTCCTCTTGCTGCGTGATAATCTTTGGAGCGGATGGTTCACTCGAAGTAATTGATTTCAGGAAACTATTCGAATTTGACATCCATTTACGCAACTTAAAGCCTCTTAAACTAAAGAGTTCTGTAAGCTCTTTATAAAGGCGCAGTGCCGTCTCCTCATCATGTGCACCGCTCATCAAATCATCCATGTAAAATTCATAATCAATTGCTTGTTCTGCTAATGCATATTTGCCAGCGAACTCGATTCTCAATTGTTTTAATGCTCTCTTAGCCAAAAACGGGGCGGATGTAGTACCATATGTAACTGTAGTTAGACGATATTGTTTAATTTCTTTCCCTGGGTCATCTCGCCATAATATCTTCTGGAAATCACAATCCTCTGAAGCCACTCTTATCTGGCGAAACATCTTTTCAATGTCCGCTGTAACTGCTATCTTGAAGGTGCGAAAATTTATCAATATGGGATAAAGATCCCTTTGTACCTTCGGTCCAACGCATAAAGCCTGATTTAATGATATTCCTGTGGAAGATACTGCTGACCCATCAAAAACTACTCTAAGTTTTGTTGTGGTACTAGATAATTTAAATACAGGATGATGTGGTAAATATACGTGATGTGGATTATTCTGTATTGGAACATTCACGAGTTCCATATGCCCTAACGATTCATACTCAGTCATGAATCGTTTATATTCTTCAGCAACTGTTCCACCTCGTACCTACACCTTGCCGCGGTGGTGGGGCTTGCGAGTCTCGTAGTAGCGTTAGGCTATGTCGGCGGTGGCTAGCTGGTAACCAGCAAGCCACCGGTAGGGACACCCATGCCGAACAGGCTAATTGCGAAGAGGCCAGACTAAGCTAGGTACATCCACTTACCCTCACCTTTTCTCTCTCTCCTTCTCCTTCCCTCTTCCTATTTCCCCACTACTAAGCTAAGGTGTTTACCGTGCCGATGGCTGCATGGCCAGCCAGTGGTTAAAGAGTGCTGGTCGCGAACGGTTCCCTCCGATGCCCGGGCAAGGTCGGAGAGTACAAGTGCCTTATCCTGGTAAGCGGCTCTGGCAGGATGGACCCCTCTTTCCGCACTACTCGTGGGACTTTTATGGAAAATAAAAACCCTAAAAAACCAATCGCCTCCAGTTCGGGGGCTCCCAACAAAACCAAACCTACTGCCTGCAAGGGCAGTAAGGTGAGTAAAAGGGAAAAAGGAGCTTTAGACTCTAATCCGGAGCTCCCCATTCCCTCCAAGCCAACTGCTTCAACAGAAGCAGGCCCTTCAACTGCACTCGTGCAGTCTCCTGGTGCCTCTAAGGAGGCTAAAAAAACTAAAATGCCTGGCTCTAAAGGTGCTCCATCAAGGGTGTACTACCAAGAGCTACGCAGCGCCCAGAGAATCCTTGCCCGATACAAGGGAGTTGCGGAGGGTGGACTCACCGAGAAGCAGCAAGCTTCGATAAGGTGGGCGACGCGGGTCGCCGGCGAGCAAACTTCGCAAACTGGCAACCCAGCCCCAAAGCGTCAGAGGTCCCTAGAGGAACCTAATCACCCTGAGGCTAAACGTAGCAGGAACACTTCCATACTTCCTGCTACTACTAAAACCTACAGCCAAGTGCTGGAAGGTCAGATCGTTATCGCCGTCATCGATGAAAACGATCCAGATGGCACCATTCTGCCTGATAAATGGAGGAAACTTGAGGTCAGGCTCGCGACGATTTTCCTCCCAATACTTCAGGAGCATCCTGGCACTGCTCCTCACTGTCGCGATAGCGGATGGTTTCAGGGCCGCGTGAAGCTCATCGCTTGTGCCGATCAGAGATCTGTCGATCTCTACAAAATAGCAATATCCAGAATTGGGGAAGCATGGCCAGGCGCCAAACTCAAGGTTGTTAGGAGGGAGGAAATCCCGAATCGGCCAAGAGCGCGTTCCTGGATCCCAGCAGAACCAGCCGAGCCTCAGGCTATTCTGGATATCATTCGGTTGAGTAACCCACAGCTACAGACGTCTTCGTGGAGGATTACGAAACTGGAGGACCCTAAAGGCGACGGCCGAGCGGTTACATTAGTAATTAGCGAGGAGTCGCTGGGACCTTTGGCGAAATCTGAATGCGTCATAAGCTATGGGTTTTCTTCAATCACCCTGAGGCTTTACAAAAAAGATTCTTTGCCCCAGAGTGGAACTGCTCCACCTGGGGCTCCAGATGGTGAGCCCTCAGGCACTGCGGGTGACACAGGTACGGATGTTTCTGATTCCAACGTGCCTGGCACTGCGGGTGACAC
Organism: Thereva unica; assembly: GCA_949987705.1. Classification (NCBI taxonomy): domain Eukaryota; kingdom Metazoa; phylum Arthropoda; class Insecta; order Diptera; family Therevidae; genus Thereva; species Thereva unica. The sequence goes on along the minus strand of OX465281.1, from coordinate 195,106,049 downwards.
AGGTACGCAAGTAGCTGAACCCAATGTACCTAGTATTGCGGATGACACAGGAACAGGAGTAGCTGATCCTAAGGTGCCTGAGGATACTCACCTACCAACCCTGGGTTCAAACGACCCTCTCTTATCCTCTGAGGATTCCAACTTCTCAGTTCCTTCGCCGTCAAGGACGGAGGATGAACTGGGTGACTTTGCCCAACTTCTTTCGGTGGGAGATGATGATATTACTCTCACACCGGAAGAGGACGAGGCTGATATTACGGTGATCGAGACTGATCCCACTACTCCCAACCACGATGTTGAGAGTAGCGCAGATTAATCTCCATCACAGCAAGGCTGCATCCGCCAGCCTATGCTTACGCCTTTCTAAGGCCGATATAGATGTCGTCCTGGTACAAGAGCCTTGGATCGTCCGGGGCCTTGTATGCGGAATCAGGACTCCTAAATACAGGTTGCTGTATCCCAGAAATGGGGGAGGTAAGCCAAGAACCTGTTTAATTGTTAAAAATGACCTTAACGCTTTTATGTTGTCTAAATTTAGCAATGCTGATAATGTACTGGCCTGCTTGGACAACAGGAAAGGCGGTAGGCCTACGTGGATTGGATCTGTCTACCTACCATATGAGGAAAATTTGGACAACTCCAGTCTCTTTGTTGCCGCAAAAGAAGCGGCTAGTCGTGGAGCCAGCCTCATCGTTGGATGTGATGCGAATGCTCACAACACCGTTTGGGGCAGCTCTGATACAAATATAAGAGGTGAGTTGCTTTTTGATTTATTACTACAACACAATCTCTTGCTATGCAATAGGGGAAATGAACCCACGTTCATCACAAGGGTAAGACAAGAAGTCTTGGATATTACCCTTGTTTCCCCAGATCTGCTCAACCGTGTGGAAAACTGGAGAGTATCCAGTGAACACTCTTTTTCTGACCACAGAGTCATCCTTTTTAATATCAATATGTACCCAACTGTGAAGAAGGCCCCTGGTTACAGGAATGTCCGGAACACAGACTGGGTCATATACAGACAAATAGTGGAAAGATCCCTCCCTGAGGATGTTCCCACCCACCCTTGGAATGCTGAAGATCTTGAACATCAAGTGACAAATCTCAGTAACCTCCTGAATAACGCATTAGAAGCAGCCTGTCCCATTAGGAAATATGGGGGTAAAACCAAACCCCCTTGGTGGAACAGCAGACTTCTCAAACTAAGGTCTGAAAGCAGAAAGGCCTTCAATAAGGCCAAATGGTCTAATTTGGCTTCGGACTGGGACAACTACAAAAGTCGTCTCAGGGAGTTCAAATACGAACTGCGAAACTCAAAAAGGGAATCCTGGAAAACCTTTTGTGCGACAATAGAAGGTTTTTCAGATGCCGCAAGAATGAGAAAAGTTCTCTCGAAAAGCCCAATGTGCCAAGAAATGCTGCAACAAGCAGACGGTACATGGACCACAAGTAGTCAGGAGTCACTGAAACTCCTACTCGATACTCACTTTCCTGGCTCAACATCTCTTGCTGCATCTGCAGAAACAGGTTTTGAGGGCCCAGCACACATAATTTAGGCACCATTGACAGATTGATAAACAGAGATTTACTACTGTGGTCCATAGAAGGCTTCATGCCTTATAAAACACCGGGACCAGATGGAATTTATCCCATTGAAATTCAGAAAGTCAGTGACCTAATTCTGAATTGGCTCGCAGCCATCTATAGGAGCTCCCTTAGCCTAAGCTACATTCCAACATCCTGGAGAGTAGCGAAGGTAGCTTTCATTCCGAAAGCGGGTAAAATCTCCTACCACAATCCAAAAGACTTGAGACCTATATGTCTCACATCCTTTCTCCTCAAGATACTAGAAAGACTTGTGGAGATCCATGTTAAGCAAAGCATTGATAAAAAACTGCTTTCTCCCTCGCAGCATGCCTACACGAAAGGTAAATCAGTAGACACTGCTCTCCACTCTTTGGTAGCGGTCATTGAAAGATCCCTTGAATTCAAGGAATTCACGTTGGCTGCTTTCCTAGATATTGATGGTGCTTTCAACAATGTTGAACCCTCTGCGGTCACGAGGGCACTCCAGCGTCTGAATGTTGATGGGTGCTCCAGGTCCTTTATTGATCAGTTGCTAGGGTGCAGGGTCATAAAGTCTAGCCTGGGGCTTTCGGAAGAAGTCAGACGGGTTAAAAGAGGCACACCACAAGGTGGGGTCTTATCGCCGCTCCTTTGGAATATGACAGTCAATGAAGTATTGATAACTCTAAAGGAGTCTGGGTGCACCACGGTGGCCTATGCTGATGATATTGTGCTGGTGGTGACCGGCAAGTACATCTCAACAATAAGAGATATAATGCAACAAGCATTGAATACTCTTTCTCATTGGGCCACTACAAAGGGTCTAGGCGTCAACCCAACCAAGACTGAAGTAGTGCTCTTTACAAAGAAGCATAGACTTCCCAATTTTCCTCCTTTAAGACTCTGTAATGAAACACTGCATATAAAGGAGGATGCGAAATTTCTAGGTCTCATACTCGATAGGAAACTAACGTGGAGACCGAATCTTATAGAAAGAGCAAATAAGGCCAAAACAGCTCTCTTCCTATGCCAGAAAACGATCGGAGTCAACTGGGGCCTTAAACCCCGCATCGTCCACTGGCTCTATACAGCCGTAATCAGACCTATACTTATGCATGGCATATCGGTATGGTGGACTGCATTACAGAAGATTACGTATCGCAAGATACTGGAAAGGGTCCAAAGAACAGCTGAACTGTGTATCAGTGGTGCAATGAGAAGCACCCCTACAGCTGCGCTGGATGTCTTATTGCATCTTACCCCTTTGGATATACACGCCGAGCAAATGGCAGCCTGGACGGCTGCCAGGACAAAGGCTTCTCTTGGATGGACTCCATACTCATATGGCCATTCATCCATCCTTAGGAAATTCGCCATCACTGCGAACAACCTAGATTATACTACACCTACGTGGACCTTGGAGAAAGGTTTCAATACCATCATTCCGGCCAGAGATGACTGGACAGATGGTGTTATCCCAACTGGGTCATTATGTATTTTCACAGATGGCTCAAAAATTGGGAATAATGTAGGCTCTGGTATCTTTTCCGAGGCATTAAATATAAATACCTCTCTTCGTCTACCCGATCACTGCAGCGTCTTCCAAGCGGAAGTCACTGCGATCTGGGAGGCTCTCGAATGGCTGAAGATAAATAATATATCTCATAAGAATATATGTATTCTATCGGATAGCCAGGCGGCCCTCAAGGCTCTTAATTCTGTCGTCACAACATCCACGACTCTTCTGAACTGCCGCAGGTCTCTGTGTGAGACTGCCACTCAGTTTGATATAACACTGTGTTGGGTTCCTGGACACAGTGGGATTAGGGGAAACTGTAGGGCAGATGAGCTTGCTAGACAGGGAACCGAAGTGGAAAGGACACCCCACTTAACCCAAATGGGAATGCCCTTAGCCACCTATAAACTAGCTGTGAGAAAAATCAGCTTAGCTCGAGCCGGGCTGAGATGGACCACAGCAACGGTTTGTCGCACTCTTCATGCAATGTGGCCAACTTTAGACGCAAAGCGTTCAAAATCTCTGGTTCAGTTGAACAAAAAGGAGATAAGCCATGTGGTAAGGGTGCTGACTGGTCACTGTCCCTTCGGCCCACACGCCGAAAGATTAGGACTCCCCCACAACGACTTATGTAGAAGTTGTGGTAATGAAGAAGAGGAAGAAACTGTCTCCCATCTTCTCTGTACATGTCCCGCCCTAGCAAGGAAAAGAGGGACTCTACTTGGCTCACCTTTTCTTGACGGATTGAGCGAGCTGCAAAATATTGGTGTCTCTAGACTCTGTCGCTTTATTAAAAGCTCGAAATGGCTTGAAATGGCCTGAACTATGTCCCAATACCAGAATGGCATCACAATGGGCCCAATGGCGTGCCTAAGTGGGCTCCCTGGTGGGGGCAGCCATTTCAACCTAACCTAACTGTTCCATTTGTTTTGAAACGGTTTTCCAAATGACCAAATCTAGCCAGTGCCAAATTCATTGTCAAACCAATCGATTTGCTGTTCTGCTTAAATGGTAGTCTCACCACATATCTTCCTTCGTCATCGACAGTTGTTGTCCGTGCAAATAAATCTTCGCAGAATTTTTCTTCTGGAGAGACAATTTTGGCAGGTTTTTGCAACTCTTCAATCTCCCAAAATTTCCTAAGAGTAGAATCAATATTATTTAGCGTTAAATGGAAAGAGCTAAGAGGTTCATTTTTTATTTTACTGATGATACCTGCTACGACATGACCAAAGATAGTATTTTGCACTGCTGGCATATTATTTCCAACAATACGCGGCTCACCTTTTAAAATATAAAAGAAATAATCTGTACCAAGCAAAATATCAATCTTGTTTGACACATTAAAATATGGATCCGCTAGCTTACAGTCTTTAATAAAATTCCAATCATGTATGGCGAAGGAAGTTGAAGGAAGCCTTGAGGTAATCTTCGGAACTATGAAAGCTACCACATCAAGCTTGTTATCATCCAAGCGGGATTGAAGTTGCAGATTAATAAATCCCTTGGTAATTCCTGAAACTGTGGACGATAAACTTAAAACTGGAACACTAGCTGGAGTTATTTGGTGTCCAAGCCTTAAAGCACATTCCTTGCTGATAAAAGAAGCTGTCGATGCCGAGTCAAGGAGCACCCGACAATACTGAAATGAACCTGATGAATCCCTTGCGAGCGCTAAAGCTGTTGGTAACAATGATGGCCGTGGACTCTGATGATTCAAAGCAAATGCAGGCAAGCTTACAGCATTCGTTGTTGCTTCAAGTTGATTCATGTTTTCCTTCGGTTGAATTGCAATTTGTTCTTCATCTAAATGTAACAGGGAATGATGTGATTTCGAACAAATATTGCAGCGGGACTTGCTTTTACATTTCATGACCATATGACCTCTTCCCATGCAGTTGAAACATATTCTATTCTTCATAACGAATCTTCGTCTTTCCTCAACGTCCATTTTCCGAAATTCAGGACATCCAAACAATCTATGGGGTTGTTCACATCTTGAACAATGTTTGGCATCTAAATTATGATTGCGAATAAATTTAGGAGCCTGAACAGTCCTCTTCTGAAGGGGATCAACTGTGTCCAAAGCATCACACCGTTTGTCCAGGAACTTGAAATCGTCAAAAGCAGGAAACTCACTTTCTGTCGATTCTTCGGCCCATGCCTGTCGTGTCTCGCTATCACATTTGCTTAGTGTTATAAATATTAACCATGGGTCTCTCTCGTTGGCCTTCAAATCTAACGATTTTATACCTCGGATTATTTCATCAGATAAATCCGTTAACCTTCTCAACTGGGTAGATGGGGATGTTATAGCAGGTTGACTCACAAACGTTTTGATGTAAGACGAAAGAATCTGTTTCTTCTTCTCGTATCTCGCAACGAGTTTCTTCCACGCTTCAGGATAACTGCTATCCGTAATAGGAAAATGTTTCACCATCGTAGCGGCTTCACCAGTTAGTGCTCCCTTTACGTACTGCAATTTTTGAGAGTCTGATAGGGACGATTTCCGATCAATAGACGCACAAAATAAATCCTTGAATGATGGCCAATCCTTGAAGTTTCCACTAAAGGTAGGCACACCAATTTTAGGCAGTCTAACTTCACCATCAACACCACTTGACTCTGAATTCCTGACGACCGTATTGCTAGCGACCGTGTTCAGTATCAAGTTCTGTTGAGTCATCAATGCGCTGACGGTGGCATTCAATTGGTCTATTGAGGAAATCTCTGGGGAATTATCTTCAACTCTATTATTTTCATTAGCAGGCATCTCTTTCAAGGCTTGCATCATTAGACCTTTCGCGTCATAATATCTGTCCTCAAATTCATCAACCTCTGACAGATTATCATGCAGCACTAATTGGTCATCTATACGTACAAAGTCTTCGTAAAGCTGTTCCATTTTCTGTAATCGGGCTTCGATTACACCTTTGGTCACTCCTTCGGGAATATTTTCCGCAAAATTTAATAGTTTTGTCGTTGAGCCCTTTATCCTACCTCTCTGTTGTCTCAGCAATATAACTTCCTTCTCAGTCATTATGATACAAATGCGGGGATGAGGGCTGCGGCGGGATTTATCTCTTGAGTTTTCTAAGGAAGTTATAATACAAATGCGGGGATGAGGGCTGCGGGTTTGATCTCTTGAGTTTTCAAAATTACGCGATAAAATTAAAATAAAAAGCGACGCTGAACATAAATATTTTGGTACTTCGTCCGTTTGTTGCGGGTGGGAATCAAATATTCCCGGGTTTCGGCACCAAAAAATGTTGTGAAATTATAAATCGGAGGAAAAACCAAAATACCGATGTCCAACGTGATAGATTTTATTTGAATTCCAAATTGATTGACAAAAACAAAATATATAAAAAATCATTGCCTACATAGACCAATAAACATAATCAACACAGTATTAAATTCTCAACAACTAGTCATCTCATCATGCATACATACATATTAATTATCACGCGAACTACGAGTGGGTGCAAAATTAGAAGTTGATCGGTTATCTTTTCTACTTTTTAGTCTATTATAAGCTTTTCGCAATTTTGGATTGGCCGCCATTTTGAATTTGGAAGGACGCCACATAGCTAATTGTGTTCTACCTGTCATATCCTTTCATTTGATACCCATGTCAGAGGGTCGTGGAGCACAATTTCAAAAATCGGCAGCCATTTTGGAAGCGCCATCTGGATATTTTTACAAAATGGTCATATTGCATTGTCATCCAAACTAAACTTGTATGCAAAATTTCAGCTCTATCCGAAACCGGGAAGTGGGTCAAATATAACTTACAAGATTCGACGACACGTAGTGTAAGTTAAATAAAAGAATTTAAAAAGGCGCGGACTCGCAAAATTTCAGAATTTGATACTGATGGTAACACACAGAAACGTATACGAAGCACGGGATCTTTTGACTGGGAGAATTTGTGTTTTATACAGTCAGCGAAATTGATATAAAGGCACCCAACACTTCTATGTTTCAGAGCGTTTTCCTCAGCCCCATTTTGTTGTGGAACCCTGAATTTTAACATAGTTGCCTTTCTAGGGGTTGCGAATAAGTGGTAAAAAAATTATATCGCTAGCTCTCTTAATAACGGTAAAATGCATACCGGAAGTAAAAGCATTTCAATTTGAAGCATTTTTAGTGCGAAATTGATTTAAGTTCAGTAAAGAAAAAAGTGTTCTTATTGCCATAAATGAACTTTATTTAATATTTAATCGATTCTCCATTGTTTTTATGACTGGAAAAATTCTTTTTCTCATACTCGCCACTAATGTGTGGAGCATTTCTTCCGGAATTGAATTCCAAGCATGTTAAATGCTTATTTTGAGCGATTCTTCATTTTCAAACCGCCTTCCATGAGCATACACCTTTCTGACTACAATTCTCCATAAATCTTCTACCAGATTTAAACCCGTAGAGTGTGCCAGCCAATCCAAAAGTGGATACTTTTGCTCCTCAAACCACTTCATAGTAGCTCTTTCTTTATGGATAGGTGCACTATCCTATTGAAAGGTCCAATTATCGCCAAGCACTTCCTCTCCAAATGACACCAAAACGTCGTCCAAAAGTGAAATCTAGTGTGCAGCACACATTCGGCTAGTTATCCAACTAATTGGACTCTTGTATGAGCAGAAAAGCGGCCCAAACCATCACTGTGCCTTCTCCGAAATTTCGGCTCCAAGGAACTTCAGGTGTTTTCTTAAGATCATGCCAAAAGTATTGGCAGCCGTCCAGATTAAATTTTTTTTTCATCAGAAAAAATAACATTTCGCCATTCCTTGTCCCATGACATTACATTCTCTGCAAATTTATTGGCATGATCTTAAGAAAACACCTGAAGTTCCTTGGAGCCGAAATTTCGGAGAAGGCACAGTGATGGTTTGGGCCGCTTTTCTGCTCATACAAGAGTCCAATTAGTTGGATAACTAGCCGAATGTGTGCTGCACACTAGATTTCACTTTTGGACGACGTTTTGGTGTCATTTGGAGAGGAAGTGCTTGGCGATAATTGGACCTTTCAATAGGATAGTGCACCTATCCATAAAGAAAGAGCTACTATGAAGTGGTTTGAGGAGCAAAAGTATCCACTTTTGGATTGGCTGGCACACTCTACGGGTTTAAATCTGGTAGAAGATTTATGGAGAATTGTAGTCAGAAAGGTGTATGCTCATGGAAGGCGGTTTGAAAATGAAGAATCGCTCAAAATAAGCATTTAACATGCTTGGAATTCAATTCCGGAAGAAATGCTCCACACATTAGTGGCGAGTATGAGAAAAAGAATTTTTCCAGTCATAAAAACAATGGAGAATCGATTAAATATTAAATAAAGTTCATTTATGGCAATAAGAACACTTTTTTCTTTACTGAACTTAAATCAATTTCGCACTAAAAATGCTTCAAATTGAAATGCTTTTACTTCCGGTATGCATTTTACCGTTATTAAGAGAGCTAGCGATATAATTTTTTTACCACTTATTCGCAACCCCTAGAAAGGCAACTATGTTAAAATTCAGGGTTCCACAACAAAATGGGGCTGAGGAAAACGCTCTGAAACATAGAAGTGTTGGGTGCCTTTATATCAATTTCGCTGACTGTATGTAATCATTGTAAAAACTTATCAGCAGTAATATCGAGGCCATTCCAAATATGTGAAAATATTTTACAAAGCAACAAGGTGACTAAAAATGTCCGCGATTTACTTACAAAACCCCGAATTTATTAGAGGTCAATGCCAAGTATCACAGGCCGTGTTACGCGACATTTTGTAACGAAGCGAAGAATGCTGAAATCTCAAACAAAAGTGAGACAAAAATACGTTATTTGTGGAAAATGGCTGCCACTGAGATATGGAAAAAGAATGAAAGCTCCTTGCAGAACGGAGAAATATTTTTTTACCTGACTTCCATGCTGAATTTATAACAAATTTACAAAAGCAAGGCACTTCCAAGAATGAAGCGCAAGCAATACTCCCCCATGAAGTGAAATTAATTCTTTTGGAAACTGCTTCAGATGGTGTTATATTTCACTCAAAAAAAGGGTGTCCTGACATTATTTGTTCGACAAATTGGACCATCTACGAATTACTGATCAGAGAAAAAAACCGCCAAATGCGAAGTGTGATTTTAAAATTGATGCTACACGCGATTCAGTAATTTTACACCACGCTGTCGAAAAAATCAGGGTAGATATCGATAAAATACCTAAAACTTGCGAATATCCGAACCCATCCGATTTGCAGATCAATTACGCACATAATTTTGTTCTATTTTAACGATAAAAAATTATATGTAGTTGCTACTCGTGTACTTTGCAACGGCTACAATGTCGAGTGTCAACAAATGTTACTGTAACTTTTGAACCGGAGGACATTTTGATCCGAAAATTTACAGAAAACTGCCTTAAGTATTTGGCTACAATGTACTTTTTGATTAGAAAAAAAAAATCACGAATCTGTTGGAAATTTTTTAAACACTCGCCTTTTTGTTTTTAAATGATGTAACCAGTTCGGTTAAAGTTTTATATTTAGGGAATTAGTCAAACTAGACTATGTTAAAATTTGAAATTGATATCTGCAATATCAACTGAGATATGGCGAGATAAAGTGAAAATTCAACCTTTTTTCAAATTCAACTTTTATCTACTAGGATAGTCGCGAGGCATTTTTATGGCAATTTTGGCCCATAGGCGAGATTATTACATGGATTGGATTATTGGCTGAGGGCTTTGTACCGATGATGTTTATGTAGTCCTAGTCCAATCAATCTAAAATAGCTCCATGTAATTTTTGCGTTAATTGCCAACAGAAAACAAAAAATATGGTCATCTAGGAAAAAAAAATCTAAAAAAGATAGCGTCTTTTTTTCGGAATTTGGAATGGCGAACCTAACCTAAAAAATTCTGGAAACTAAAAAAACGGGTTTTAGCGAATAAAAGAAAACCGTGACCTCGGATCGAAAAAAATTCAAATTATAAAGTTGTAGCTATTCAAATTATCTTTCGATTGATGTATATTGAGTTATAGGTTAGGGCACAAAATATAGAGAAAAATGGGACAAGCTGTCGAAAATCACGTTTTTTTAATTTGTTATTAACTTTTGTTTAACATCACTTACATATTTGTTATTTGGTACAAATATTGCTTCTTGCTAGCTGAAAAAACGGTGTAATTTTTGTTGTGAAATATTGAACAGTTTCCTTGAAATTTCACTTTTTGCAAAAAAAGGCGTTCTTGTAAAAACGCTCCTCTTGGTCCATGGATTTCGCTGGATCAAAGTTCGAGAGCTTAAACTTTTCTTCAAACCTTGTACTATCATGTACAAGTAAAAAATAGTGGATTTTAAAAGCGTACAATACTCAAAATGGCCCCCCAAAATGTATTAATAATGAAAAAAACATATGTTTGGTGGAAAAAATTGGACTATCCCGGCAATGTACAAAATTTCAGCAAGAAGTATTCATTAGTAATTAAAAATCTATAATTATAAAATCTGATGATTTTTCAATGTGTCAAAGGGAATATGAAAGGATCAGGTGTTCTGAGCACGCAGAATGTTTATGACATTGATTGACGAACTTACCCCGCTTCATTTGCTGCCAGCTTTGCCTCCACTGTTACTGGAGTAGCTGCCGGTCATATTACTAATGTATTAGGGGTAAACTGTAATAGATATAATTTTCAGCCGTTATGGAATGACTTGTTTAAGCGCTAGCGCTACCTCCAGTACTATTAGGAATAAGAAACTAGAATATCCCGACCAGAGATCGAGAATCTTGGAGGCGAACGCTGGAGGAAGCAAAGGCCAACAATAGGCTGTAGAGCTCCTGATGATGAATTTTTGTTAACGCTTATTGTTTTATTAATTAATAAATTAAATATTTCTCTACTCGTATTAGAGGGTCAGCTGAGGCCCGTAAATTAAGTGCATTAGACTTGGATAGTACAATCAGTTTGAGGATTGTTTTAAGTTTAATATTAAGTAAATAAATGCTTAAAAGTGAAGAATGGGTAATATACACTGAAGAGCAAAAGTGTTTCAATAATCAGTATTTTAGAATTAGGGGCCATTTAGAGGGAATTCTAGGGTATACTTCGATACAACCAAATGCAAAAACATTTTCTATAATGTTTTAGCAAGTTTTTCTTAAAAGAAACTGTAGCAAAATATTCAGTCGTTTAAAAGATATTTAAGAAATAAAAACTTCCTTCATTGGAACAGTTTTGCACCCGACTATTTTGTAGGCGTTGACGATTAAATTTCAATATTTAGTCTAAAGACCCCTGGACTTTTTTAAAGTTTTTAATCTCTTCTCCATACTGGTGTATAAATTCTCTACATTTTGGGGAGAGATACTCTCCCATTCGTCTTGCATCCGCTCCCACAGTTCGCCCATTCCGTTCGGCGGCTCCGCATAGCTTGCGAGCCTACTTTTTAGCAAAGCCCACAAATTTTCTATGAGGTTCATGTCTGAACTTTGGGGAGGACATTCCAAAAAGCCGAATCTTTGACCTCGAATCCATTCTTGGACAATTTTTGCAGTGTGCTTGGGGTCATTGTCTTGTTGGAATATTGCATGCCGTTCTTTTATTTTTGAGAGAGACATGGCTTTTGGCAAATTGGTTTTCAAAATGTCTAAATATTTCATTTTATCCATTTTGCCTTCTATTTTGACAATTGGTCCAGCGCCATTCGGTGTAATACACCCACACACCATTATGGAACCACCGCCGAATTGACATGTTTCTTTGACTCCTTCAGGTTGATGAGCACTGGGATTTTTGCTCCAGTACCAAGAGCGACCATCACTATTAAATCTGTTGATTTTTGTCTCATCTGACCATATAACCTAGCAATATTCATAAAACAAGACATAACCTAAAAAAACAAATAATTTTTGTACCATTTTCCAGTTTTCTGTGGTCCAATCTATAAATCTATTTACAAACTCCTTCCTTTTGTTTATATTTTTTTAGATAGTGCTAGCGTATTCTTTTTTCCCGCGGCTTTTAAACTTATTCGTTTCAGCGCCCTTCTTGCGGTCCACGCGCTGGCATCTTTTCCCAATATGGCCAGGGCGTCACGTGGACATTTTGCATTACCTGAAGTAAGCAATCGCCCTATGTTACGGGCATCTCTGTCCATAAACTTCTTAGATCTTCCACCTAGTGGAGAACTGAAAGTCTCTCTGCTTTCTTTCGCAACTCGGAAAACCGTTGCTATGCCAACTGTGCAAGTTTCAGCGATTTTCCGAACCGTTTGTCCTTTTCTTATTAATGGCACTATTCGGCTTCTCACTTCTGTTGAAATTTTTTTATTTTACTTGATTGCTTAAATATGACTTCACTGCTAAGCTAGGAAACTACTAATGATATTTCGCTAACTATGGTAATATTCTTTTGAATTTATAACGGGTTTTCTACTGTCAATGTCTCCAAAACTGTCGGGTGCAAAACTGTTCCAATGAAGGAATTGAATTTCTTAAATATCTTTTAAACGACTGAATATTTTGCTACAGTTTCTTTTAAGAAAAACTTGCTAAAACATTATAGAAAATGTTTTTGCATTTGGTTGTATCGAAGTATACCCTAGAATTCCCTCTAAATGGCCCCTAATTCTAAAATACTGATTATTGAAACACTTTTGCTCTTCAGTGTATAGTAATAAACACAACAAAGTACCTTAGGTGTATGATAATGCCAAAGTAAAAAGTGATCTCTTGATGCTACCGCTACATAAACAGAATTCATTGCTAAAAATTCTGGCCGCAGGTCTGTATATTTAGCTAAAATATAAAATTAAACAAACTTTTTCGCTAAGCTTTAAACTGAAAAAAACTTACAATCAACTGTTGTTCCTATTGAATTACAAATAAGTAGCTGATAATTTCTATCTTTAAAGTTTCTCTCAACCAAAATGTTCAAATCCTTAACATTTATATTGACACATTCAACTGCAACCACACAATGTTCCACACTCGACGCCATAGCCAATGGTTGTTCAATTTCTTTAAGAAAACTCTAGAAAAATACATGTAATTATTTTATCGAATAGCTTTAATTTAAATTGTAACTTACTTGGTTTGAAATTGTGTTCCAGAAAGTGATCATATGTATATTTACATCGGTATTTACATTTAAAAACACAACGGTTTTTTCAAAATAACACCACATATAATCAGGACGTATGTTGGCAAAATAAATAAATGAATCGACAGCCAAGGCTATTCGTAAGGACTTTCCTTCCCACGATAATGCTGTAATTTCTCGACCAGGAATTTTAAGAGTTCTTAAATGTGTCCCGAAAGGCGAATAAAATATCACTTGATTTATGTCTTTTGAGTTCATATCGGTTTTTATTCCTCCAACAGCTATTATGCTCCCATCATGATTCCATAATGCATCAATATTTTGCATTTCAGTGTTTAAAATTATAGGAACTAAACAGATCATATCATTATTACGTGGAATACTCATATAAATGAATTTTTACTTACTTTCATCATTTTCATTTCTCATTATCTGTATTTTTCCGTTTTCATAGCAAACGGCTAATACTGGACGATTTGCTGGAGCTTTTCTGTGGCACCATGCCAAACTTACCACTGGCAGGTGCCTGTTTGGACTTAGCACAACACATTGAATATTTAGTTTCATCTATGAAATGTTTAATTTTAGTTTAATTATTAAAATGAGAAATATATAATTTTTATTTAAGAATTTTTTGCATGCTATTCACCATATCATACTATATTAGTATTTTGAAGTAATGATATGTCGGTTGCAATTTAAAAACTTCGCTCAAGAATCAGGTCTGCGACAAGAAGATGCGATCTCACCAATACTTTTTAGCATTACTTTTGAAGCAATAATGTGTATTTCTTTACTAATTGAAGCAGAGGAAATAGCATCTGCACAGCCAAGAAGAATCGCCACCGGATCGCAATCATGCGATTGTCAATGCTCTATCAGCTGGAAAAGATGGCTGCCCGGCAGAATTATTGAAAGCCGATTCACCCCTCATAGCAGATGCGCTTCAGCCAATCTTGGAAATAGCATGGAACACCTGTACTTTTCAGGAGGATTGGACGGAGGGTATCATAGACAAAATACCCACAAAGGGGGACCTAACAATATGTGACAACTGGAGAGAAATCTGTTTATTACTGTTTGTAAAATCTTGTCCCATATACTACTATCTAGAAAAAGAGAGGCAGTAGACGGCATCCCAGCGGAGCTGGGGCCTATATTACACCAAGCGATTCATAAATTAAATGTATGGGAGCAGGAAGTGATGCCAGAAGACTGGAGAAAAGGCTGCCTCTGTTCGGTACATAAAACAGGAGATATCACAATGTGCACTAATTATCGCGGTATAACGTTGTTGAGTACCGCGTATAAGATATTTTCCGCTATCCTACCAAAATAGGATTTTTTTTGTACTTTCCCTTTGTACTGTCGACCATGTATTTTATTTTTGAAATGTCGAACAGCAGCTCTAGTCGGAAGATAGAGAAAGAAGTGAAGGAAAGAACTGTCACAACCTAGCTGCGGTATTTTATTTCACCTACTCTTAACCATTTTGCGACTCTGACATCGGGGCATCGAGAACAACTCGCTGGAGTGTTATGCCTCCTGAAACGAGTTAAACCTCATCAACCAACCGATGACATGCGTTTGGTGGAGCGGGGAAGAACTAGTGAAGGCTATGACTGAAGGAATCAGGGGCCTTATCATGAAATGCGATTCGAAAATGAAATTATCCGAAAATCCAAAAAAGCGATCATGCCATGCGAATTCGAATCGGTTTGATGCGATTACAAACGGAATTTTTTTCGATGGCTGTGCAGTAGTCGCATTTGACATTTCGATTTTGTGAGTGGTTGGTGTACACTTTAGGAATAAAAAATGTAAATTTATCTTTCATATTTTCTTATAACTACGGCCGTGTTCGTAAATGCAAGGTTTGTTTGCTTGTATGCAGGCAACCTTGCAATCGCTTGCTAGTCAGATTAGTCATTTGCGAATTATTCATGGTTGCTTAAATGAACGAATTTCACGATTTTTAAAAGCTACTGTCAGCCCACTTGAATTTATTTGACAGTTCGTTTTTTTTCTTCGCGAATCCAAACTAGCAAGTACTTTGAAATAGATGCATGGGTTGCTATCATTTGCAAATGTACTTGCATTTCAGAACGCTGGGCTTTTTTCAGTTGCAATACTGAACGATATGCTACATGCAAAATTTGAGCAACTTGCATTTACGAACACGGCCTACATATTTAATTGATTATATAAATAAACAATTTTTCAGGGGAAAAGCTACAACACAAAAACAATACGAAATTTTAGTAACTTGGATGAAGAGGAATCCCAGTTTAGCTAAAGGGTATTTGAGCAAGCATTTTATAGTTTATCCATTTTGGACAGATTTTCATTGACAGTATTGTAAGGACTTCTTTCAGATTTGTTGAAATGGTTGATTCCGCTATGCCCACAAAACTATCCTGTCCTGTGTCTCTTTGGTATCCTCCTTCCGCGAAAAAACGTAAAACAGACGCAAGCTTTACATAGCTTGGAATGGAAACCGAATTAGCCGCTGGTTTAAATTCATTGTTAATCTCTTCTAAAAGATACGAAAACACCGGCTTTGATACTCGAAAGAGTTGTATAAAGCTGTAACAGAAAATAATTGTAATGAAAAAACTAATAAAGTTTGTGTACTCATATTGCATTAGGGAGCCCCATAGGATTCGAATTATCACGAAGTTTTTTTTTTCGAAACAATCGCATATTTTGAAGATTTTCTTCTTCACTGTCAGATGATGAGAAAAACGCTTCGACACTAATCATTTTTATATAATTTATTTTACTTCTTATTTTACTTAAAGAAAACTCACAAACTTTATTACCGCACTTATAAAATGTTAAATATTGGCATGAAGTTGCCTGCTTTCCCAAGTCGCGTAGGGCAGTACTCCCTTTGCAATGCGAATTCGTAGTAGACGGATCCTATGATCGGTAGATTCATTCGTACCGCAAATTAATTTCGGTTCGTATTTACTTTCGTATCGCATTTCATGATAAGGACCCAGGAATGCAAAGAGGGAAGAAGAAAGAAGGAAAGTTATGTAGGTGGGAAATTGGGAAAGGCTAGGACCGCGGCACCGCCGGGAATCTAACCCGGGACCTCTGGGATATTGGTCAGGCGCCTTACCTCTAGACTACCGAGGCCCATTAGCCTAGTATAATAACCCCAATTTTTCTTTTTGACTTTTTTTTTATTTTAAAAGGGGTAGTTGGGGTAGTCTTGCAGTTGGAACTCTATAAATCTGTGGTCTGAGAAGGAGTGTTCTTTCGAGGCCTTCCAGACCACTATTCAGTCGAAGCGGCAATCTACGACAAAGGTGATGCCCAGCACTTCTTCTCTCTTCTTGGTAACAGGTCCTGATAAGCCATAGCATCGTCGTGGGATATATAGAAAAAGCCATCCTGAGTTTCTTCTGTTTCAACTCTAAGTCGACCACAGTAAGGGTTCCGTCACTAAATTGAGGATGAAGAGAGGTACTTATATTATTTTCGACCAGAATTTCAGCTTTGGACTTTCCCTTATCTTTGGTATAAAAGAGATTATATTAAGAGTGTTGGGTAGGACACGATTATTAAATGAGTTTGTAAGAGGAGCCTCTTTTTCCTTTTGAACCAGTACAATGTCTCACTTCAAATGAGGCGAGGTGCTATTGTATTGCTAGCACGTCACGTAGTGAATGGCTCAATGGTGGCTGAATGGTTTGCGAAAGAGGGGATACGATAAATGATGAATGAATGAAATTTAATTACAAAAATATTTTTTAAAATTTTTGTAAACTGTATAAGGAAAAACATATTTACAGATTTAAAATGAAATTCCCTAAAATTGAAAATAACACGAAAATATTCCAGAAATAATATTTCTATTTTACAATCGCACCTCGCCCAAAAAGAAGTAAGAAATGTCTCTCGACTTCACTCCTTTGACAAATGTAAGAATTGTCTCTTCAATACAAAATTTACGTCCCACGAAAAATGTATGAAATGTCTCTTCAGTACAAAATTTACCTCCCTCGAAAAATATAAGAAATATCTCTCGAGTACAAAATTCATTCCATAGAAAAATGCCTTCTTCGAAAAATGTAAGAATTGACTCTTCAGTACAAAATTTACCTCCCTCGAAAAATATAAGAAATATCTCTCGAGTACAAAAATTCATTCCATAGAAAAATGCCTTCTTCGAAAAATGTAAGAATTGCCTCTTCAGTACAAAATTTCCCTCCCTCGAAAAATGTAAGAATTGTCTCTTCGGTACGAAATTTTCCTCCCTCGAAAAATGTAAGAATTGCCTCTTCAGTACAAAATTTACCTCCCTCGAAAAATGTAAGAATTGTCTCTTCGGTACGAAATTTTCCTCCCTCGAAAAATGTAAGAATTGCCTCTTCAGTACAAAATTTACCTCCCTCGGAAAATGTAAGAAATATCTCTCGAGTACAAAACTTCACTCCTTCGACAAATGTAAGAATTGTCTCTTCAATACAAAATTTACGTCCCACGAAAAATGTATGAATTGTCTCTTCAGTACAAAATTTACCTCCCTCAAAAAAGTAGAAGTATAAAATTAGTATAAAATTTGAAGAGATTTCTCTCCAGATTGTATTCACAATCTCACCACGTCTCGATTTAAATTGGATATTTTACTGCGGCAAAAGCTGTAAGAAAATGTCTCGGCAGTTCGTGTTTACAATCTCCCCTCGGCGCAGTTCAAATTGGATATTCTACTGTCGCAAAAGAAGAAAGAAATGTCTCTCCACTTCGTAATTTACAATCGTACGAAACACGCCCATATCCCAGTAGTATACATTATTTTTGAACCGGGACATTTACAAAAGTTGAGGCCTCAGTACAATTTACTATCGTGTACGGGACAAATGAACCGCCTCTTGTAAGTCCGGCTCAACTCTAAAAGACGTCCTTAAGCTACAGATCCCGTCACCAGCGATCCATGCCTCCTAAGGGGACTCTTCACCGATATTTGGATGAAAATCGATTTTTTGACGAAATTTTTTTTATTGCATATTTCTATAGAGTAGACTTTTCTGAATTATGTAGTGTTTTCACATTTAAAAAAAATGTTTATAACATAGTTTTTTTCGTGCTTTTTCAATAGCGCGCACGGGCGGAGATATTACTCCGAGCGTCGCGCGTCGACAGACGAGCTCGTTTCTTTCAACTATTTTCTTACTAATGATTGTAAAAACTATATTAATTGTTAATACATAACAATTAATATACGTTTAACATTTTATTAGTTCTTTATTTTCTTCATTCGACAAATTGCCATCCAAAAAGAAACAAAGATTTTGGCCTCGGCTACCTGCGTAGCTCTTTTGTGCGTCATCGACTGATTAGACATGGTGATTTTAATTTTATAAAGTGGAAAATGTTCGAAATTTATAACTGAATAAATCTGTCAGACAGAATTTTGAAATATTAAAAATTCATAAAGTTATAAACAAAAAAAAATTTAAAAACCGACTTCAGAAAAAGACCGCACAAAATGCACAAAAAAGGATGAAATAATTGTTTGTAATTCTTAACAACATTAATCCAATCAGAATGGATCTAGAAAGAAGAATCACATTTGAAGACGGTGCCAGGTAGTAGTTGACTTTGATTGCACTAACTCTTGCTTCGGGAATTGTTTTCATTTCTTTGTTAGGCTTATGCCCTTAATTAATACATCACCGACAGGTGTTAGCACCGCCTTCAAAAGTGATTCTTCTTTCTACATCCATTCTGATTGGATTAATGTTGTTAAGAATTACAAACAATTATTTCATCCTTTTTTGTGCGGTTTTTCTGAAGTCGGTTTTTAAATTTTTTTTATTTCGTACTTTTTAGTCCATTCCAGGGTTTCGAACCCGAACCGAACCCGAACCCTGAACCCGCTCCGGTTCAAGATTTTTTATAAATTTTTTGAACCCGAACCCGGACCCGAACCCAATCAAAAATTCGGTTCAGGTTCAATTTTTAACGGCAATTATTATCTAAGTGTGCGGCGCTTAAAAATTTAAATTTCAGATTTCGCAGAATTTTCTTTTTCTTTCAAACAAGATTTTTAGAGGTGAAACCAAAAAAATGACGCCGAGAAAAGACTCGATATCCATGCGCAGTAGAATCCCCGCATGCCATTCCCGTCCCTTAGCCTAGTCGCAACAAATTTCGAAGGGGACATTTGAAAATACATAAGCACGTTTCTTATCCATATGTGGGCAATTTCTTTTTGTGTGCAGTTTTCATTTCCCCAGATGCGCGCTCCGGCGTCATCTTTTTCAGGGTATTGAACCCGAACCCGTACCCGCACCCAAAATTTACAGGGTTCGAAACCCTGGCTCCATTCATTTTTTTGGGGGGCAGTATAAAAAATGATTAAGGTAGGTCTACACGGCACAAATAGATCGTTGCGTGTGAACTCAACTGTTCGGCTTGCACAACCTAAAATGTTTGGATTGTACTAAATGTGTCTCTGTGATGTTCGACCACTTGCTCCTCCGACCTTATCACAATCAATGTAACATAATATAACGCGTAGATAAGTATAAATATAATGCGCAATAACTAATGGAGGTAATTTTTACTCGTCATTTGCACTCAGTTTATTTACACAATTCGACTTGCGCCAGACAATTTAAAAAACTAAATCGTTGCGTATGAACCTACCTTTACGATAAGTATGACATGCTGTCGTAGTATCGTTTAACCGACGATGCAGCGTACGTATTGTGAGAATGATTCTTCTTTTCAAATCCATTCTGAGAAGTATAACACGCCGCCGCGCCATCGAAAAAAAATCGCAGTAATGTATTTGCATATTTTCGGACGAATTTAAAAAAAAACTTATTTAATATGAAACAAAATTCTCCGGGGGAAATTAAAAGAAATATTTATTGTGAAGTCGATAGCTTACTGCATTATACTCGTCATACACTTTCATTTGATACCCATAACAAGGACGTTGTAAAGAAAAAGTAAGCCGCCATTTTGGGTTTTGAATGACTCCTCATCATAGCGAAGTGTGTTCTACTTGTCACACCCTTTCATTTGATACCCATTTCGGGGGTCGGGGAGCCCAATTGCAAAATTCGACTGCCATCTTGGAACCGCCATCTTGATTTTTTTACAAAATGATCAGATTGTATTGTCATGCGAACTATACGTACGTGTAAAATTTGCAGTTGATCGGTTATATGGAAGTGGGTCAAAATCAAGTTCAAGATTTGTTTACAGTACACACACATACAAATCAAGGAAATATAAGCTTAATTGCCATCGTAATTGGGGAAATCCAATGTAAACAATAAAATTCTTTGATTCTTCACCCACGTCATTGTATATTTCTTTATTCAATACAAACAATAGTTTTTGAGATGCAAATCAAAACTATATGCCATAATTTCGTTATCGGTTTTTGTTCTGGAAGCAAATTTAGAGATGTATGCACGTCGAAAACTTTTTTCATATGAAACAAAATTCCCCGAAGGAAATTTAAAAAAATTATTATGACGAAAAAAAAAGCACCGCGAGCCGAAGAATCGATCCCGCAGCCCCACAGAGCCCCCAGATGAGGGTACTTCTAAAAAATAGTAAATACTTTCATTTTCGTCTAGCCGTCTTCACAGTGTTGTGAGACCAATTATAACTATTCTTCTTGTTATATTAAGATTGTAGATTTGAGTCTGAAAAGGGCTTAATCACATCACAATTTTTTTAGCTTTTTCGATAACCTAATACAAATAATACTTTAAAAATAATCTATATATGTACATATGTATATAAAAATGAATACATATTTATGTTGTGTGTAATCGAGGTTTGAAATATGAAATGACTGCTTGTGTGCAATGGCGCTTGAAAAAAAAATTGTCGATATTCCTATTGGGGAATATTTTTGGTATTCGCATAAAATATAATATGATTTGTATACGAAATCGGTTTGTTTTTTAAATGAAATAAAAAAAGTGAAATCGTTCTGAAAAAAGGAACCCAGCAGCTAGCAGGATAGTGGTGTCAAATTGTAAACGGATTAAACTAAACGTAGCTGGGCTTCCTTTTGAACGGGCTAAAATGGTTTGGACTAAACCATTAAAATAATATTTTCTTTGCTTCCCTTCTAGTTTTATTGACGTGATATATTCAATCATTTCTTCCAGGAATTGCTTTACAAACCCTTCTCTTCTTAATCTGGCCTTAAAACTATTTTTACAAAATGGATTTTTGCTGTTTAAGCAATCTATTAATTTGTTTATTTCTGCAATGAATTCAGCTGTGGATTTCGCCTTGTTACTAGCTTTTCCAGAAAACACTCCCATTTGTTCAGCAGATTTGATTACTGCCGCACAAGTTTAACTGGACGCTTGCACAACTAACGAATCAATCATCTTTTCCCATTTATTTGGACTCTAATGTTTTCCGAAAGCTTATGGCTCATTTTTGTCACATTACTTTTCTCCATAGTAACCAACTCTTCTATGCATTTATAGTATGTAACTGGACCATCAATGGTACATAAATCAGCCTTCATCAAAGTATTCCTAATTGAGGTACATCATATAATGCACAATAGAGATTTTTAAAATGTGGTTTAAAGTTGTTACACCTAATCGGAAGAAACAATTTCTATTATTTGGAACTTGATCGCATACCATACCACCTGTAATATTTTACCCGTCATTAGAACAGTATTCTATCAATTCTTGTAATTTTTGTGATAAACTTTCCCCAGTGATACTGGCTTTTGTAACGTAGTATGCAATGATGAATTTGCAGTTGGATAATATTCCTCTTGCCATAAAGGCCGATATACACGGTCAAATTGGATGTACATCCAGAATTTCATCAAACCCATAAGCGCAATGAGTTTTGATCGGCCGACCGGCCCACAATCGATAGTTTTGGTTGTACATCAGCCCTTCGATGTACCCGTGTACATGCAGAAAATATTTGCAGGCTCAATATTTGATTGTTGATAAGGGGACTCTAAAACGGATAAATCCTGTATTTGCAAGTCCGAGATTAAATTCATGCTTTCATACGTTTGCCCTGAAAAATTGACTGTAGCCTTTCCTCATATTCATTAATTGAAGAGTTTACAAATATCAAGGAAGGTATTGAGCCTATTTTTAATTTCTTTTTACCAAAACAACTGCTACCGCAATGTTTTGAGCAGACGTACGCATTTTTTATTGTGGACGGGGATGTTAATTTACAAGCATTTATGAAAAGGACTTGTTCCAGATTTTGGAAATCGAAAGAATTTCAGATATGGCTCAGCATGTTTATGCGCTTTGCAACTTTGGATGATGCAAACAACTCCCCAGGGTATGCGACTTTTTTGAATTTTTTACAAAAAACTGTGGCCAAAAATCTACGCCCACAACATACCTACAACAAAAGACCTACTTAAAGCCAAAATCCAACATTTAAAGGCAAAAGCGAAAATTCTATAGATAAAATAAAATATAGAATAATTTCCTAAATTCGTTTGTAAAATCATACCGAAATACCAGAAAATAAAAAAAATTCGAAAATCCGTAACCAAAAAAAACCTCCACCAAGTACCTATTTTAAAAATATCGCAAACAAATTTAAAATAAAGAGAAATTAGAAGTCATTAAAAAAATACACTGAATGTTCTAGGAAATAGTTAAAATACAAAGCATCAGGGAAATCCTTCAATGTAGCGCTAGAGGCAAACGTTTGAAAGATGAGAAAGAAAGAAAGATGTTGCGAGAAACATTCTGTTGTCAGTTCCTTTCCTTGCCCCCCTAAAATTCTAGCTTCCTTATCGACAAACTCACCGCATGTCTTGTGCTGCGGACCATGACCACGTTCGCCTCCTTGTGTAGCTAGAAACTCGAATATGTTGCATGTTGCTAAGGGGGAGGCAATCTCAGAGGCCTGCCGAGGCAAAAAGCGTTCGGGTTTTTTGTTCTAGCTGTCGCATCTTTATACGGAGTATTATGTTATCTCTGGTTTAAGACTGCTGAGGAGTTCATGGTTTTGATGATTGTTATGCATTGCCATGTAAGTCATTTACAAGGAGGACACTTATTCTCGTGTTGAGGGACTCGCCACTGTAGAGAGGTCATAAACAAAATGAACGCAATGTAGGGAGAAATTAATAACAAACAACAACAAACAAAAGGGCGCCAGCATTACTTCGGTGGGAATTATTGAAGTTATGAATTTGAGTTTTATGCGAAATTCAGGATGCCCATAACGGGCTGACAAAGTACTGTATTTTAACCATTGCTAAGTAAGAATTACCTTCCAAAAGCAAAATTTTTATAGATTATATAATTTAACTTACGACAAAAGTTCCTTGATTATCATAAACATGGCATTCTCCAGAAGAAATACTAAATAATATCAATCTATTATCAGGACTCCATTGCACACCGGTTAAGTGAGTGTTTTTTAATTCTTTGCCCCATATTCGATTACCATCCACCGAACCTAGAAACAAGTTGATGAAAGAAAAACAATAAAAATATTACAATTACTAATTCTTACCAACTATAATAGCTCCATCTTCATAAACAATGCAAATTTTTTGACCATCTGATGTCCATGCCATTCCTTTAACTGTAGATTTTTTGCGATCATTGGTCATTTCCTCATACCAAGATCCTTTATAGAGCATCCATACCATAATAACCCCATCTTTATCAGATGATGTGAGTTTTTGTTGGGATTCATTCCATGTAACAACTTGTACTGGTGCTTTGTGACCTTCAAGTGTTTGATTCATAGATAAGTTACTTAAGGCTGCCAAACCGCCTCGATTATTCCCATTGGTACCTGTTGCTAAGTGAATACGAGTATAATCGAATTAAAACTTTAATTTTTATTCGCTAAAAGTAAATACCTTGTTCTAATTTTAGGACTTTCAGTAAACCATCGTCTCCGCCAACGGCAATATATCCTTGATCTTTGTTCCACGCAATGCAGTTTAAACGAAGATTATTGGGAATGGCAATCTTAAATTTAAAAGAAAGTTAGTAATATTGATAAAGTCTGAAAAACCGCAGCAGTTTGTAAAATATTTTCTAAGTTTTAGGAATAAGGTGTTTTATGAATTTCAAATATTTTAATAATAATTAATCTTTATTTTTAATTTCAGCTTTCAGAAAATTGTTGTCGGACATTGTAGAATGCATACGAAGCATTGGTAGAAAGATTCGAGGGGGAAATACAACGGAATACAGGTGAATAGTAAAAAAAAGCTTCGACTCTCGACTACATAAAAAAAGTAAAAGCCCAAACATTGCCAAAGTGATTAAAATAAACAGAGTAAGATGGGTTATGTCGAACGAAGTACAGAACGGAACCCGCCAAAGGTAGCGCTAGGAAAGTATCGGCAGGAATGCGAAAATCATAATCCAAACGTCCAAACACCGGAATGCCATATTGAATAAGAGGCATAAGTAATGATTTAGATACCTTTTGTTTTGCCAGCAGCGGCACATAAGATGAGGAATGCCACTGAGTTCGTAAACCACAGTAAATTTTGGAAGCTATATCAAAGATGTAGTTCGTATCGTATCCCTGGGGCTTGAGCAATAAAGCTGCACATCATCAGCATACATATGAACGCAAAGCGAACGTTAGTTAGAATATCATTTATAAATAACGAAAAAAATAGCGGTCCAAGAATAGAACCCTGAGGCACACCGATAGTGACAAGTTCTCACGAATAGCTATTTGCTGAGGATCAGTGAGGTAACTAAAAATAAACCTAACTGCAGTACAATGAAAACCAAAGTAATCAAAAAGTTTCCTGCATAGCAATTCATGGTCCATATATAGGATGCTTTGCTTTCCTGTCATCTCAAAATTAATTAATTTATCAGTCAACATTTATTTTGACTTGTCACGTCAACATCAATCGCTTTGCGAGCGTCATCAATTACCATTACTAATGCAGTAACTTTCCGGAGGATTGGACGGAAGGTATCATAGTCAAAATTTCAAAAACAGGGACCTTACAATATGTGACAATTGGAGACGCATCTGTCTATTATCTACTGTGAATAAAATATTGTCCCACGACCCACATTATATTATCAAGGATAAGAGAGGCAATAGACCGAACGATTAGAAGACTGCAGGGTGGATTCAGAAAGGGCCACTCCTGCGTAGACCATATTAGCACCTTGCGAATCATAGTGGAACAGTCTAATGAATTACGATCCCCCCTCTACCTTGCTTTCGTAGTCTACGAGAAAGCGTTCGACTCGGTCAATAGGAGCTTTATATGAAAGGCACTGCGGCAACGTGGACTGCCTGATAAAATAATAGAATTGATAAAAGCTTTATTCAGCAATTGCAAATGCAGAGTAAATTATTCGACAGCTTTGAGGCGAGTTCAGGAGTAAGACAAGGATGCCTAATTTCGCCATTACTATTTCTTAGGTAATAAACGACATCCTTGTCATAGCTCTAGATAGCATAACAGGCGGCATACAATGGGGTTTGCTAGACCGCCTTAAGGACTTCGACTACGCGGATGATATCTGTTTGCTGGCCCACAGACATCAGGACCTCAAAAACATGTTAAACAATTTGGCAACAGAAAGGAGTCCAGCAGGCTTAAGGCTGACTTTATTATGATCTGGGACTTTTACTCCAGATTCCGGCGCCTACACCTGTCTCCGTTTCAGAGCCATCCGTGTATAGTTGTTTTCAAACCTCGTGACATCCCGCGCATATTCCCCAGCTAAGCTCTTAAAAATGTTTAAAAGTTCAGACAAAAGCTTCAGTTAACTCCTCCTATCAAATCACTTGTTGCCATGCATGTAATCAGTCGCGACTGCGTATTGCTACCGGGAGGTGTATCTTTCTGGGACTTCAATGATTATTTAAAAAATTTACAAATTATGACTGAAAAACACCCGCTTTTATATATTTTTTTATTTTAAGGTTTTTATATTTTACACATATGCCACAGAAATAATTTGTAGTAATTTCTACTAAAAAATACGATATTTGTGTTTTTATCACTTTTATTACTAGATTTTTGACATTTTCCGCCAGTCGCAAGCGCGCTTCTGCCTGGGGGGGTTGTGTTGCTTGCGGCTGCGGAGAACTCTCAATTTATGAATGAAAATGCTCATATCTTTAAAAGAAATTTTTCCAGCAATTCTTTTAATTTATTTTAAATTTAGGGATGAGAAATATTTAGCATAATTATAGTAAAATTATGCTTATTACGATGGATAAACTGCCTTTGTTGAGCAGGAGTTTTACATGTATTTAAAAGCTCTGCTCAATACATATAAAGATTACTTAACTTTATTCATCCGGCATGCGCACATCCCTTCCCAAATTATTTTGTTGAGTTTTTTCTGCGTTTGTTGCCTTTTTAAGTTAAAAGAGGGGAAATGATAGAACAAAATTTATGAAATTGGGCAACGAGGTGCGCAGAACCCTTCAAATTATTTGTGTCACGGCGTTTGAAAACTTCTATACCATACTATCCCGCCCGGCAAAACTTTAGGAAAAGTCCAGGTAAGCCTTTCCTGTATATGTAGAGAAGGTTGCTTAAATTTTGAGATTTTATAGGGCATGACGTCCGATAGCATCTCCGAGGATTCGGTTTAGTATCCTTAACTGGTCGCAGCGCTCTCAACGAGTTAGCACAAATGTAAAAATACTGTTAAACTGGGCACTAAAGGCACCATATGGACTTCCATGGAGTACAGCCACTCAAAAACTTTACTGGCTCACGGGCCAATTAACATTGGACCAGATTATCTGAATGGAAAAAACAAAGTTCGTGTATAAGTTGAAGAAAAAAAATCTGAGATCAAACTTAGTGATTGTGCAATACTCAAGCATTCACAACAACGTTACACGAAACAGGGGCAATTTCAGACAAACGCAACCTAGAACGGAGAGGACAAGAAAGGGTCTGCTTAATACTGCGGCGGAAATTTACAACATTCTGCCGAACTACATCAAATCGACTCCGCTTTGGCAACATTTACGGAAACGTAAAACGGCTAAAGAAATATCTGATAGAGGAGGCTCAGCGCTATTAATTGTTCAATTTAAACACTTTGTTAATAGCACTTCTAAGCTTTTAAATGTGATACTATACTGACGAATGAGGGCTCCCCAACTCTCATACCAGCTTTACAGGGAGAGTGGGGATGTTGAAAATAGTAATTATAATGATGTATATAATGTATTTGTAATTCTAATATGTAATAATAAATAAAGGCTACACAGGTTTCTTTCACATCAACAAACAATTATTGATTGGATCTAAATTAATTAAGTGGAAAAGTGCGGATTAAATGAGAAAAAGGAAGCCTCCAAATCAGCCCGGTCTGCATAGAAGTAAATATGCAAAAACAGTATTACATATTACTCCTTGAAAGATGATTACCAATTGTAAATTTTTCTTACCTTCTTGCTTAAATACACAAACATTTTTAGTTAATTTTAAAAACTGCCAAAAACTTTCTCGTTTGTTTTGTTTACATTTATAGTTTATTCCGGTTTCTATGACAACCAGAACCTTCGTGTGTTTGTGTGCATGAATGAAATACGAGCCCCGTTTAATGGGTTGCTCTAGGTTGACCTAGGTTGAGATATCTAAGCAAAATGTGATTCATGAGCTTGTTCTATTCGAACTGGAACAACTTAAAGCAAAGTTTTCTGCTCTACGTTGTTTGGTAGAGGAACGTTGGGCAAGATTTTATGCTCTTCTTTTTTCGGTCTCTTTAAACGCTATTGTAAAAATAAATGGTTTTTGCCAATGCTAAATCACCAATCAACAATTTCTAGAATTCGTTTTTCATTATATTCGATGATATGTTCAATTTTATCGTAATTTTAATAAATTCATAGTAAATATCTCATTATAATTAATTAATTTTGTTAAAAAATAAATAACCCCTATCATTAGTCATCTAATCTGCTAAGGCACAACTTTTAAAGAACAAGACAAATGACAGTTTGTCATCGAACTTCATTTCATTTCAAAGTCTTTTTATTTATGCGTGCCGTACCAATGCCGCACGAGAGGCTTTAAGTTTTTAATAAACGCCTTTTCAATGCAGATATGAAGGTAAACATTTAATTTTGCTGTTAGGCTTTGTCTTTAATATTGAATTTCCAAAAGAAAATCAACGAGCAGAAACTGCAAGCCTTTACAATTGGAGCAATGGGGAAGAGGCCACTCACAAAAAAGGAACAAGAAGAGCAACGCAAACGCGAGGAGGAAGAAGCCGCAGCTCATGTAAAATATTAAATAAATAAGATTTTCTTACTTATAACTAACTAACTAACAGGCATTCAAAGAATTTGTTGAAACATTCCAAGAGGTCCCAAATGCTTCGTCTAAAGTTTGGGTTAAGGCAGGCACTTACGATGCAGGATCAAGAAGTATATTTCAAATTGTATAACCAAAGATTATTATTAAATAAATAACTTATTTTAGAGGAAGATTATCGAGAAAAGGGCAAGCTCTATAAGCCAAGCACGAGAGCGGATGATAAATCGTCGGCGGAAAAAGCGCAGGAGTATGCTAAGCTTCTTGCAGCCGAATCTAAGAAGGAATCAATATCATTAAAGAAAAAGGCTGCTGAAAAAAAGAAGAGTAACTTGGAACTGTTCAAGGAAGAACTAAGACAGTAGGAAATTTTTATATATATATTTGTTTTCTTTATTTTTTATATTTATCGTAACAGGATCCAAGAGGAGCGTGAAGAACGACACAAGTACAAAAGTATGGCCCGACAAGTCGTAGTTTCACACGATTCTGATAGTAATAGAGATGCGGAGATGGGATCGTTTGATAATGGAGATCCAAATACTACTAATTTATATTTAGGCAATTTAAGTCCAAAAGTTTGTAACCAATTTTCTCTTAAAGATAATTATTATAATAATTACTATATAACAGATATCCGAGCAACAACTTATGGAACTTTTTGGACGTTATGGACCATTGGCTAGTATTAAGATTATGTGGCCAAGATCAGAAGAAGAAAAATCACGCGGTAGAAATTGTGGTTTCGTAGCTTACATGAGCCGTAGAGATGCTGAAAGAGCACTGCGAAATTTAAATGGGCGAGATATAATGGGATATGAAATGCGTCTTGGTTGGGGAAAGTCGGTTCCTATTTTAAATCATCCCATTTATATTCCACCTGCATTATTGGAATACACTTTGCCACCAAATGCATCTGGTCTGCCATTTAACGCCCAACCACCACAAAATGAGATTAACAATGTAACCATTTTATAAATGATTTTAGTATAAATACTTATATTCTTATCTTTAAATAGCTACCGAAAGGACATTACAAGGATTATGTAAATGATGAAGAGCATAAGGAAAATATGGAAAGAGTAAGTAGATTTTTTTTGAAGTTGAAAGATGTGAAAACAAAATATATTATTATTATTTGCTCGGTGTCAGTGTCGTAAAAAAATTTCATAATACAGCTTTTTATTTGCGAAAGTTTCGTTCTGGTTTGTGAACTAGATCAGTATAGAGAGCGAATGCTACATCAGA
This sequence comes from Thereva unica, assembly GCA_949987705.1. Classification (NCBI taxonomy): domain Eukaryota; kingdom Metazoa; phylum Arthropoda; class Insecta; order Diptera; family Therevidae; genus Thereva; species Thereva unica. Next base: position 195,076,341 of record OX465281.1, on the reverse strand, counting down.
CGCGGCAGCTGCACCCAGAAGATTCACACCAGCTTAGACGAAGTTAGCAGAGCCATAATTAGCTCAAAAAGAACAAGCATTACGTTTACATGATTTACTTGAGTTCCTGACTTGAAATTTACTTGAAACTCAAGTTGCGTTTTCGGTTCATTTACTTGACTTCAAAATGTCTTGGAATTTTCTTGAACTGACACTTGACCTTTCATATTATAACAGAAACTATCTTCAAATTATAATATAAATAACTTTAAAAATATTGCATCAAAAGTATACATTTCACTACAGTTTTTATCTTCTTCTTGTTCCAAAGAAAAAATACACAAGCAAAATTTCAAGTATTCAAGTAGTGTTTACATGAGCTTTTTCAAGTCAATCAAACAAATTTTTGTGATTTACTTGACTCAAGTATACTTGAAGTCAGGACGAGTTTACATGCCTATTTAGTTACTTGAAATATACTTCAAGTATACTTGAAGTAAGCATGTAAACGTAATGAAGGTCTTGGGTGCAGATGGCATCCCCTCGGTGCTGGCAACACTACACCAAGCAATCCATGAGAACATTATATAGACCTGGAGCAATGGCAGAAATGATAGATAAGCTTAAACGATATAGAATATTCATCGTAGGACTAAAATGGACTGGTGAAAGAGTCCTAGAACGGAGAGATGCTACGATATTCTACAGTAGCAATAGTGACTCCAGAAGAAACTTTGGAGTAGGCTTCTGTGTACTTAAATCTGTAATCAACAACGTAATGGACCACCCCGCTTAGCGATCGAACCCCGACCCTAAGAATCAAATATAGATTTCATAATATAACATTCAGCATGGTGCACGCGCCTACAGAAGAAAACCCAGAACAAGAAAAGGATGAGCTCCATGAAACTCTTAACGTGATTTAAGACCAAGTTCTTTCTTACAACATGAAAATCATTTTTTTTTAAATAAATAAATAGAGTAAACCCTTCAGAACAGAAGGCGCACTTCTCAGCTGGTCCAAGAAAAATTTACCTACTCAGCGCAACCGATCGCTGAGATGAGGCTCTGCTGAGGACAACTAAGCCTGCAATATAAAGTTAAAAAACATCCAAATTACATGAAACCCACGCAAGCAAAAGGAAACATATCTAAACGATCACATGAGATTAAAAACACTACTATTAAGAATAGCTTTACTAATACTCACGCTAAACATATTAATATTGTTGTTCACGTTAATGAGCATGCAATTGACAGGTTCATATCAGTGGTAATTCGTGTTAGAAGAGCTGATTTGTAAAAGAGGAGGTCCTCTCATTCGATACCCACTGAATATTGGGTAAATTAATGTCCCCAGTGTTCATCATACTCAAGATATGATCAACACAAGAGATGAGAATATCAGCGATTTTTACCTCCATCATCAAGAGTGCTTATCATATCTGGTAGCAGCACAGCAGAAAGAGATTAATTTTTGATAAGGAAATTTTAAGAGCAACAAGCTCAATGTCAAGGTGGATATAAAAACTAGGAAACGAAATTGGATAACAAGACAGATGGCTTCTACAAGCAAGAAATACGCCACCCCCACGGGCTTCCGAGTCAGTGTGACGGTTTCTCCGAAAGACTTGGTAGGTGGAACCGAAGAGTTCCGCCATTAAGAATGCCTTCATGGAGCCAGGTTGATGAAACACGAAACAAAAAGTTGCGCTTGTTTTGACGGGGAGAGGTGAGAAAGGGCTTGAGGGAACACGTGTTCTCTCAAGCCCTCCCTTACCTCTCCCCATCAACTTTAACGCTAAAATGGTTAAAGAACCATATTATTAGACCCACCCTAGCAAGTTCTCGTTGCACGAAGAATCAAACAATAATGGGAACAGAAAGGCCGAATTCACTATCGTACGAAGTTTGACAACAGCTAGCACCTGGTTTAACCATAATACCATATGTGACGCGATCCGAGAAAAGGGACTTACTGTCCAAAAAATCGATTTTCGGATTATGAGTGATTCTTAAGGTTTTGAATCTCCTCTTTAATTCTGTGCAATCAGAATTAATTTATTCCAATTACTTTCTGAGCAATAAATATTTACAAATGTGTCTTCAAAAGTGTTTAAAGTGGCAGCTCAGTGTATTCGCTCTCCTCCGTCTTTCTTTCAATCGCTTCTTCTGTAAAGCTTTGTTTTTGGATAGTAGCTCCCTTTTCTCGGATCGCGTCACATATACATTAGAGATAGCAGACATCATAACCCGCCCTTTTTGCTCTTTTTGGCCTTGTGATATATTCCCGGTGGCTCTGTTTTCTTTCTTAAATTACGGCCCAGTCCTGATCAAAACAGCCAATTCTAGGCTGTGTTCCGAAATAGAGCCCAGTATACCGGCCAGTGCTTATGGCGTCTTAAATCGCACCCAATTGGTATTGCAAATATACAGAATCGGGGCGATTTAAGACGTAATATGCACTGGCCGGAATACTGGGTTCTATTTGGGGACACACCCTTGTCTGTCTTGGAGCCCAGCCTAGTGGCTCTTCTGCTGCCCGCTTTATGTTCTTCTTCCTCTCTCAAGTTGTGTAGGTCAGCATACTGGTAGAAATCTCTTCTTACTTCAAGTTTTAGCTTATCTATATCGTATTTTGGTTGAGTTTGCTCTCTATGCGTTTTGGTTGCTTTTGGTTCTCAATTTCACTTAACTCGATAGTGGTCCCACAACACGCTCCTCTCATTGTTCTTATACTCGTAGCCCCTCTTATATCCTCGACACACCAGCACTCTTAATCTTAATTATGACGTCAAAATGACGTAGACCCATACAGAAGATATAGAAATGTCCATACAAAAGTTAAAAAATTCAGTCTACGTCATTGTGACGTCATAATCAAGATTAAGAGTGCTGGTGTGTCGAGGGTATTATCTCAATTATGACGTAATCAATTTGATTATTAGTTACCCCATCTGGTGACAGCCACGTCATCTCATAGATATTTTTGTGCGGGAACATTGTTGAACTTGAGCTTCAGCTTGCGAGATCGATTAATCTACTACCATTGCCATTGGTAGCGTGGCCCCCAAGCACCATTTTAATATCATTTGGCGGTATTTACCTAATGGCATTTGTTAGCTCTTGGTAGATCTTCTCTTTCTCTTTCTCGATTTATGCGAACTTGAGCTTCAGCTTGCGAGATCGATTAATCTACTACCATTGCCATTGGTAGCGTGGCCCCCAAGCACCATTTTAATATCATTTGGCGGTATTTACCTAATGGCATTTGTTAGCTCTTGGTAGATCTTCTCTTTCTCTTTCTCGATTTATGCGAGGGTGCATATTCTATTATTTACTGGCTTGAGATACAGAATCAGTGATTTCATTTTCTTCTTTACGATAAATGCTACTCCGAACTCTTTTCACTGGAGAGTACCATGTGGGTTTTTAGATCCAATATACCACTACGGGCCCATTTGGTTTGTTGAAGGGCTGTGATCTTTATGTTATATTTTGTAATACTAATGAAAGCGAACCCAGAGCGCCCGTTCCATATTCGAAGATCGAATTCCATATTCCATTGCCTGACTCGTTGCCATTGAGTCCGTCTTGTCCGAGGCCTGCATTGAGCATTCGTGACGGGTGGGTTTTTACGTTGGAAGCCGCCCAATCCTCAACCTGTAAGGCCAGTCCGGTAATTGTTTCGTTTTGAGGCGCATAACACTCGCCTTTCACCATCCTCCCTCTGTTATTCTTGTATAGACAAGAGCACCCAGGGGTCACCCAATGCAAAGTCAAATAAATTGGATACACTTTGATACTTGCAGTTACATACAGGTGGATTAAACAAAATTAATTTATACTTTTTAGTTCACTTCTGTTTTTGCAAGCAAATATTTTAACTTATATTATATATATTCTTTCAGATTTTATATAAATCAGTAGTTAAGGTTGTTATCCCAACAGAAAAGTAAGTAATAAATTATTTTATAGCACCGATTTTTATTTAAGTCAATTTCAGATCAATGCTAGCTCTAATTCATCGAATGATTGAGTTCGTTATTCGTGAAGGTCCGATGTTTGAGGCTTTAATTATGAGCCGAGAAATAGATAATCCAATGTTTAGGCAAGTGCTGAAAATAATAATATCCTATAAATAATATTTATATAACATTTACGTACTTATAGTTTCCTTTTTGAAAATGAAAGTCCGCCCCATATATATTACCGATGGAAGCTATTTTCTTTACTGCAAGGTGATACCCCATCGGAATGGAAGGAAAAGGAATTTCGCATGTTTAAAGGTTCCGAGTGCATGAAAGCGTTTATTTATAAATAATGTTAATAATAAATTTGATTAGATGGACCCATTTGGAAACCGCCTTCGGTTAATTTCTACACTCAAGGAATGCCGGAAGAACTTATAGTTGACGATGAAGCTCCAGATGTTAATAAAGGCGCACTATCTAATGCGTAATTTATAAACCAAAAATTAAAGTAAGATTAATCAAAATGTATAAACTTTCAGGCAGCGTGATCGATTAGAAGATCTTATTCGACATCTTACTCCTGAAAGATATAAAATTGGTGATGCAATGATATTTTGCATTGAGCATGCAGAGGCAGCTGATGAGATTTGCGAATGCATTGCCGAATCTCTGTCTAGTCTTGAAACAACAGTTAGCAAAAAAATTGCTAGACTTTATTTAGTATCCGATATACTACATAATTGTACTGTGAAAGTTTCAAATGCTAGCTTTTTTCGAAAAGCGTATGATTGGATAATTATTTTTAATGTATTATTTTTATGCCCTTTTTTATTTTTTACAGAATGGAAAAAAATTTGATGGATATATTTAAAGACTTGCACGCTTTTTATATGTCATTGGACAGCCGATTAAAGGCTGAAGGATTTAAAACTAGAGTTTTGCAAGTTTTTCGTGCGTGGGAAGATTGGGTTGTCTATCCAAAAGAGTTTATGACAAAGCTGAAAAATATATTTTTAGGACTACCTGTAAGTATTATTTTTTAGTTTGATATAATAAACCTCGTTACCTTTATTTCTAAGATACTTAGTTAAGATAGGCGTCTTATGTACACACCCCACTAACGAAAAGACCGTCGATCCTCCGGTTGAAGGTAACATAGTTGACGAAGACCGGACTTGATCGGGGCTCAGAAGCTGTTTAATAAACGTTCTTCTCGTCGCCTTCTATTCATAGTCGGCATTCGGTCTCCTTAGACAGTCCTAGGTTGCGGAGGTGAGAGTGCCATGATGGCAGCTAGACTGTTCAAAAAGGTTTTCAAGTTGAACCCTTAACCTTTGTCCCTAGTCCGATTATCGTCAAGCGGTCGAACGAATGTCAAATCGAAAAAGTAATAGTCCAATTCTCGATTTTAGTGAACCGAGTCGATTGCAGTCGATGACAGTTCACGATTGCATTTAGTGGTTGAATATTTGCGTTGTATTTATTTTATTTAAACACAAACAACTTTCGTAAAAGAACATTGCCATTCAATTTCGTTCGAAAAATTCATCAAAATGACAGAAAATTTAGTTACATTCAGCATTTTTTGTTCGATTTGATTGCGTTACGGACTAACAATCACAATTGATAATCGAATAAGCTTTCGATTGACGAATCGTATTTCGTACTAGGGGTACTTTCTAAAGGTTGACGCGAGTGCAGATCTCTTAGTTTAATGGATAGAAGAGAATAGGAAACGTTAGAGGGGGTTTGGCTGGCGTTCGAGCAGATGTTGATGAACCTTACGTTTGAACTCGAGTTCGGAATAACTGATTGTGGAAGGTTATTCCACATTCGAGTTGTTCTATTCATAAACCAACTTCTAGACCAGGGTTGGCCAACGCATGCGGCCCTTCGCGGGAAATTGTGCGGCCCGCGAGATTCAACAAGATTTAACAAAACATTTTGTACTAGAAGGTTCCAACATGTGATAAAGAAAAAAAGAGCCAGCTATGAGCAATGGTTAAATTTCACAGCCTGCCATAGAGTATTAGCTCTCGGGATGCACAGAGTGACCGGGTTGATGGATAAAAATCCAAAACTGAGTGCCATGGAGGTAGCACAGAAAACAAGTATATTTACAAGCAAGCACGCTTCTTTACTCAGAATCGGGCTAGTGTGTGCAGAATTATTTTTCCTCTGCTTCTTTAATCCCGCATGGGACATATTGCGGAAACAGTTGTCCTTGTTGTGGCTCTCTCCACGTTGTTCTAGGTCTTCCAACTCGACGCGTTCCTTGCGAATTCCACTCAAGGGCCTGTTTGGCTATAATCTCGTTTGCACCTCGCAAGGTGTTGCCATTCAAATTTCATTTCCTTTGCTTGATTTCGGCATCTATCCTTTGAAGGCGCCTTGTGCTGAATTTGATGACTTTCCATGATTCGCATACATTCAAAAGAATTGCCTTAGCATTGAAGTTGTAAGTAGTGTAATTTTTGATGTCTAGGACGAACAATTGTGGAACTTGGGTTAATTTTCAACGGCGAATCGTATCTTACGGAAAATGAAATTTACGAAAATTGAATACCGCACCACCTTGTCTGACGAAACCTTGCCCCACCAATTACATTACATTTCGCCTGGACTTTTAATAATTCTCATACTATCGTCTATTGCATATTCTAACTCACATTCTCATCTCCCGCTTCACGGTACCAAAGTTTCTTTCGAGTTGGAAGAATGTTTCAATCATACTCATACCCATACCCATTCCCCTTCTCCTACCTGTCCTTCCGATTTTCGGCCTATCAATATTCTTCCATTTTTGGCAAAGCTCTTTGAAAAGCTGTTGGCTGCTCAAATAAAGGCGTATTGTGATGGTCTCAAACTTATAAATATGTCAATCTGGATTTCGTAAACATCACAGCCTTCAATCACGTCCTGCATCTGTGAAAACTGGCCTCACAAGCACATTTTGTTCTCTCTGCTCTTAAGCTTTTGCAAAGTAACCGCTCTCAAATGGTTAAACTAGATGGCTAAAGCTCCTTAAGTGCCCTACTGCACGCTGGAGTGTCCCAAGGCTCCATTTTTGGGCCACTTTTATTCAGTATTTTTACTAACGATATTCTAAGATTCATATGTATGCAGACGATGTGCAGCTTTATTTTCCTGCGCCAAGAGATGAAATACATGTGTGTGTGAAAAAGTTGTCTGTTGATTTTCGTCATGTACCCTACTGCTACTGGTCCCCATTAAATTTGCTGCAGCTAAATTATTTGAAATCTCAGTGTATTTTTATATTTTTCACTGTGCTATTGTTCGTCCTGACATTTCTGCTATCGCGTTAAAGTCGGTTCCTCTTCTTGGCGTTAATAAAGCAAGAAATCTTGGGGTGGTATTGAATAGCAGCGTGGCATGCTACGATCACATTAGTTTCATTGTTACACTATATATCCACGAACACAAACCTGCATACTTCAACCAGTTTGTGCAGTTTTCGCAATTCCTTAGAAATAATAATTTAATACTTCCGGTTTCCGCACGTTAACGCCATCGTTCTATCTTTGTCTTCGCAACACTAATTTAGAGTTGGCTATAAAAAATATGTTACCTCCAACTTTTTTTATAATTCGAGGTTGATCATCGGAAAACTTTTATACTACGTGGACAACAGATACCTAGCTAATCATATTCGGAATATGTCTTGTGCCCATGCTTCACTAACAACATTAGTTCATACTAGACAACACTAACAATATTAGTTCATTACTTTAAAGAGTATTTCCTAATCCAAATTTTCAATCGTTTTAGCAAGTTGAAGAAAAACCTGAAATTGACGGCACACCTTTTTCGGGTGATGAAAAAGAGGATGAGGACTTAGATGGAGTTCCTTTAGACGGCGCTGCTCTTCTTAAAAGCGCTTTGCTCAGGGGTATTCCAGAAGCACAAACTGCTGTTTTGAAAGAAACACCCACACGGAGTCAAGAGCAAAGTCAGGACATGGAATATGATGATGATATCGATGGAATTCCATGTATATTGAGCATATTTAACAATAATAAAATAATTTAATTTTAATTGATTTAAGTGGACGAAGACATTGACGGCATACCTTTGGACAAATTAAATAGTGGAGGAAAGAATCCAAAAACAGGAGCATTTATTCCATCAAAATGGGAAACGGTTGATCCAGAACAGGTAAGAGAAAGCAGATATGATAAATAGTTACAATTAAAATTTTTAATCTTCAGATAGAAGCGCAAGCGATAACAACCAGCAAATGGGATACACTAGATCCAATTGCTCCAGAACCTCCAAAATTTTATGATTCTGAAAATAGCAATATTAGTTCTGACAATCTTGATTTTGGACGGTAAGAAATTTTTATTTTAAAATTGCTGTAGACATAATTTTTTCCTATTTAGAGATTTAGATGAAGAGAAGAGAAATAAATTGCGAGAAATTGAGTTAAGAACTATGCAATATCAAGATGAGTTAGAATCAGGTAGAAGGGAAATTAGGCCAGGATGGACAATATCCCAGCAAACAGAACATTATAGGCGTAAATTAATGAGAAAAGTATGTCTCGACGATTTTTCTTGATTACTTAAATAATATTTACAATTTTTTAGGACAATCAGCCAGATGAATTGGAGTCACCTCAGGAAAAACATATTTTAATACGGAAAGATGCAAAACGAAGTCCAAGTCCCACAGAATCGTAAAAAAATAAATCAATAATTAAATTAATTTTAATTAAATATTTTCCAGAACAAGCTCAAAGAAGGCGAAACGCGTTAAAAAATCACCATCACCTTACTTAGGGCGTTCTAGTCCTAGCAGATCGAAGCGAAGATCTCGATCCCCACATTCTAAGCGATCACCTTCAAGGAGTACCAAGTCCAGGCATAATCGATCAAGAAGTTCTTCTAGTTCTCCTAAAAGATATGGTCGTGATCGGTCACCATTATCTTCTAAACTTTCTAAATATGAATCAAGTCCGAGGAGACGGTAAATTTTAGTTTAGCAATGTTATTTTGGATGTTATTTGCTCTTTTATAGATCGCCTTCAGGTGAACGTAGTAGATACAGCTCACCGCCAAGATCTCGGAGGTCTCCTGATAAAAGTAGCAAGAGAGACGTTTCTCCTAGATACAAGTCTCCAAGTAGATACAGGGGGGAAAAACATAAACATAAGCATAAATATTAAGAATATTCTTTTCTTAATTTTAATTATCTTAACTTTATACACAAATAAAATTACGTGAAACAGTTGTCTGCTTTCTTTCTGTCTTCAATAAATAAAGGCACTCCAATCGTTCTCTTTTAAACGGTTTATTTATCTCAGCTCCTCGTACTAGCAATTTCTTGTCCCATGGTGCATGGTTTAATAGTAAGATTGGTATGAAGTGTAGTTTTATTTCTAGAATAACATGGCTCTGCTCAGATAATCGAACTTGTAACCAAATCGATCATGTTCTCATTAACGGCAAGCATAGTTGGACCATATGCCCCGATGGGCCAATGTTGACTCTGACCACTTCATGGACAAATGCAGGATCCGAGCAAACCTTTCTATTGTTAAAAAAGGACTACCAAAACTTAACAACTCCAAAAGATGAAGAAGAAATAAGCGAGTTTGCAACCAAGTTAAACGATTAACAACCATGATCCGCGCAATATCGAAAACATCAATAAGACGGGGTCAGAATGTAAGGAAGTTGAAGCGCAGACATAACACATGAAACGCAGAAGATGAATACGGAATTAGAGAAGAAGAAAGAGTACATAAAAGAAAGAAAAACAAATACGAAAAGTGTAAGATGGAGGAACTGGAAACCCTGGGCCTGTACTCCCGAAAACGAGAAGATAAAGAAACGAAACGAAATAACGAGACGAAAATGTAAAGGATTGAACTTGAGATATAGATGTCACTAAAGTCGTCTTCGGGAGTACAGGCCCCTTTGAATAGAGAAGACGAGGAAGTGCAATTTATTAAACACGGGGAAGCATTTTGGCAACACTAATGCATAGCATTCTTTACGTATTTGTGTCTAACCCGGACAGTGGCTGTGTTATATTTATTCAAAAACCGGGAGGGATATCGTTTCTCAGCAACCATCTCGGTGAGAACGCTTCACTTGGCTAAATGTTTGAAGCACACCCTTCGCAAAACCTGAATAAATTTCACTACGCCTATGTCCGGGTTAGACAATGTATTTTGTTGTTGTGGTTAAAGTCAATGTATTTTGTTGTTGTGGTTAAAGTGGAGGGAGAGAATTAGAGAGAAAATTTCTTAATCCCAAGTGCTTCCCTCAAATCCTTGTACATGTACGCTATTTTCGGTTCCTTATCTTCTCTATTCAAAGGTACATGTACGCTATTTTCGGTTCCTTATCTTCTCTATTCAAAGACAGGCCCTGCATAACTATGGAGAAATAAGGCAGTTCTGCAAGAAAGAGAGGGGAGAAAAAAATTTAAACCTAAGATATCAGCAGGGAAATATTTTAAGCGAGACCTCACAAATAGAAAAGGATGGGTGAAACATGACGGCAAACTCTTTGATCAAAATGAAGAAGAACAAGTGAACTCACATTTGATTATAAGGAAAGAACTAGGAATGCTTAAGCAGTACCAGAATCTGCGATATAGGAAATAGAAGAAGCTATTACTAAGCTTAAAAATAACAAGGCACCAGGTATAAAAACAATATACCGACAGAAATATTTAAAAAATGTAATAAACATTAAAAACGTTTGTACAAGATTGTACAAATCATTTAGACGCATAAAGAACTATGACCAATGATTTGACTAAAGTTCTCGCCTCCGTCCTGGGCCCTATTCTCTACTACAAGATTGTTAAATCCGATAACGAAACAGGGGCCAGTTCACGCAATTCGACGTCGACTGAAAACGACGCGTCAAACGTCGTGGGTTCACGCAACTCGACGTTTTAAAAGTGTCGTTATTCTTCTCGACGCCAAAGTTGGTGTCGAATTCAATTATTGGTATGTTAGTTTTTTAATATATCCGTTAATTTCTTGAAAATTAATTTATTATATGGGAAGGTAACTAGAAATAAATGCGAACGCAGCTTGTTACAAATTTTTCCAAACATTTGTACCTATCTTAAATTGTAGATGTAACTGTATATTTTTTAAATATTATACATTAACCTGCTTCAGTCTGCTCCTACGTCCTCCATACCGCCTACAAGCAACTAATTTTATTCTCTTTTTCAGGCACTTTGATCAAGTGCTCTTTCTCAAGGATGCGCTCTGAGGTTTGGAGTACAGCGAGGACACGTATGTCTACAAAACATCAAGAGATATTAGAAGTCATCATTCAGTGATGCCGAAAATATAGATTTTAAGGTTTTAGATGATCGTATATATTGTTTATGTAGGTAATAGTTTTGATTATGATTGGAAACAAGCAGGTAGGTCTAAATCTAAGTTACTTAAGTATTCCGTTGGCTAAATGTTATTGAATGTATTGAGTTAAGAAGTAGTGTTGAGCATGAAGTGGATCGGTAGCAGGACCATCCGCGGGCGTCCTAAAAAGATTTTTTCGAGCTTATCAGTGATCGAAACGTAGTCGAGTCGCACAGCTATCTCAAGTAGATGACTCTGCTGTGAAAACACTGCTCAATACATCTGACAAGTCTGATAGTAGCTTTACATCAGATATTAATGCAGACGAGGTTTTATCTCTTTTTGTAAAAGCTAAATTGACCAAGCACCAATATATACTAATTAGAAATTTTGTTAATAGTAAAACTTCACGTAATATTTTACCATTTTACCAAAGCATTAGAAACGCTAAAAAGAAGTGCTACCCAGAAAATGCATAGATCTCAGAATCTAAAGCTAAAATTGAATTGCAAAGTTTGTTAGACCATACAGCTTCTAGAATACTCGAGTTACAAAAAAATGTTTTAGATAAAATACCAATCAGTTCATCGGATAATTTAAATTTAATCGGGAAATGGGGACTCGATGGTAGCACGGGATAAAGCGAATACAAGTATCGATTTTCGGATTTATGTTGTGACGATGATACTAGTTTATTCATCGTGAGGTTCATCGTCATTTTCTTCTACACCCTCCAGACCCCCTCTAACCTTTCCTATTCTCCTCTATTCTTTAAACCAAGCTACTACTAGACATTGCACCATGAACTGAACGACATGACGGACTGGTAGTACAAAGGGTTACACCTAAGCTTGGTTTTTTCATATAAAAAAAAAAACATCTTATGTTCCATTTCTGTTAGTAGTTAAATCAGATGCAAACGATATCATATTGTGGAAAAACCCACGTCCCGCTTCTACTAGATACTGCAATATTAAATATACTTTCAATATTAAAAGGAAAGTTCTGCACTATTTAAGGAAGAGGAGCCCTACTTTAAAGAAAAAATATGCAATTCGAATCCAACAACTTTATCTTTAAATAACCACGATTTCAAGATTCGGCACTCTTTAGGTCTGCGTTGAGTCGTCTATGGTTTATGGCATTGTGTTAAACGTTCCTGATTGCGGCACTTCCTGTGACTGCTACGCTAAAGCTCTTGACATCCTTTATAATATTTCTTCGTCTGCGGCTAAGGGCTACGTGATCTATCTGATTTCTCATTCTACCATCGGGCGATACTCAGGTCTTCTTGTGAATTTTCCTGTGGCAAACGTTCCACTTGCCATGAGTTGGTGGGAGGTACGGAAATCAACGAAAGGCTACCTGCTTCTATTACTGACTTGATCCAATTGTGTGTTCAAGGCCGGGGTTGCTGGGGCTGATCTGTGCGTTTGTCACCCATTGAAACAATGTCTCCCCTTGGAATAGAACGAAAAATTCCATTCGCCATCATTACATTACATTCTTTATTTTTAAAGTACTTATATGATTGCCGCAAAAAAACATATGATAATTTTTAAACGTAATTTTACGTATATTCGCTTTATTTCTAAAATTATTAAATTGATACAAATTACTTATCATAGACAATCTTAACTAGAACCTTCATTATCACAAAAATTACTTCTAACATCGGCTTTTTCACTATCTTCCATTACTGCTTCATATAAAACTACAACAGAATTGTGATCTGTTTCAGAATCAACTGATTTTGAATCAGAAGGTGGCAAGCCACGACTCCTTCGGCTTTCTTCCCATTCTTTTCTATGTACTTTTTTTCTATGCGAATGCATATTTGCACTCGAATTAAAAGTTTTTGGGCAATGAGGGCAAGTATATAATACTTCACCTGTGTGCGTTGTCATATGTTCCTAAAGTATTAGCTTGAAATATAAATACGTTTAAAAAAAATGGAATTTTTTACCTTAAGATTAATTGGCTTCTTAAAAGCTTTTTCGCAGACACTGCATTGATATGAACGTTCTGACGCGTGAACATATCGGACATGACTTCGTAAAGCACCTTTTGAAGGTGCAGTTTTACCGCATATATTACAAACATGACTGCTTAACTCTTCAACATGACGTCGCATATGTTTCTTTAAGCTGTAAGTATGCTTTAGCCATGCACCACATTTTTGACATTGTACTTTTGGCTCAACCACACCAGCATGTTCGAGCTGGTGTTTTTCGAACATCGCTTTTCCCCGGATAACTTTTGCACAGATATGACACATTTGTCCATATGCATTTTCATGTACATACCGTCGATGCGTAATGAGTAAGTTATTTGTAGGAAATCTAAATAAATCGTCACTTTATTAAATCAAAATTATAAGCAATATAATTACATACGCCTTCCCGCATTCATCGCAGAAAAACTCCCGTTCTTCTTGTGGTATATGTATAAGTTTGTGTTGATCAAGCAGATATTGCTTAGCATATCTTCGTGGGCAGATTTCACATTTATAAATTTTGGCTTCTTCTGATTCATGTCGAATCATATGGTTTCGAAGACATTGCTTATCGGAAAATACTTTATTACATTCTTTACACCTAAAATGGAATGTGTGAAAAAATTTACTCATAAAATGTTTTTAAAAATTATGTTACTTAAAATAATCAGGATTAAGATGTTTGTTAACATGATCCAATATAAGGACCCTTTTGTACAGTTTCTTGTTGCAGCAAACCACATAACCTTTTCGTTTATGTACAGTTCTATAATGTTTTCTGACCTCTGCAAATATACTAAATTCGGCACCACAGATTTCACATTTCAACTTCATGTGTTTTGCTATTGTTTCGTCGTCTTCTTTGGACTTTTTTAAGTATTCCGAACCTTTATTCTTCTCCTTTAATTGACTTTGTCTCGAAGTATCTTCTGGAGAGCTATCGTTGCTATTCTCGCTTTCTTCTTGTTTTACGCATTTTCGTCTCAGCGGTGGCCTTCCTCTAGTTTTTCGTCGACGTTGTACCTTTGGTGATTTTTCTGCACTTACGGCCAATTTTGCAACAGAGTTTTCATTATTAGGCTTTTCCTCACCAAATTCTAGCTTCACTATTTCTGAAAATATTGATATTTGTATTAATTTCGAGGTGAAAACTTATTTACTTTAGTATTCAATGGCAGTATGAAAAAACACTTAAAGGCTGGCCGCACACGTACGGTTTCCGTGTTCGGTTTCCGAATTCGGAATTCCGACTCGGGATTCCGTGAGCTTAGCGCAGACGTTCGGTTTTTTGTATTAGGAATCGAAAAAAATCGACGGATCGACAAAAAATACTGCCACAAAATACAACAAAATATAAAATGTACTCGGCACAGCACTGGCGCGGTTCCGAATGGAAATTTCCTGACGTGTGCGCCGGTTAAGCAAAAATGTATGTGAGCGCTGCGTTCGGGATGACACCATTCGGTTTTTTTCCCGTTCGGAGATTCCGAACGCAAGTCCTGGCTTCCGAACCGAATATCAGGAATGGTTTCCGAACGGAATATTTAAGAACGTGTGCGGTAAGTAGAATTATTTGTATGAAATGCCTGCATTCGGTTGTCCGAGTACGGAAACCGAATTCGGAAACCGAACACAGAAATCGTACGTGTGCGGCCAGCCAAATACTGAAAGGTAACTTTTTATAGGCAGAGTGAACAGACAGGAGTGAATGGTCAGCTAAAAATTACATTTTTGGCCCATGGCTTCCAAAACTTTCATATTACGTTATTTTCATATCCCATCGCTCGGAGTTTCTCCATCTTTCAGGAAGAGCAAATAATGATAATACCACAAATTAGTAGTATAGATATAGATGTCCACCCTGTTTTACCGATTCCTTGCGAATTTGTCTTTTTATTGCGTTGAACGCAGTGGGCATATTTGAAATTCTATGTTTCACCCATATTTTATCAGCTTCGGGATTGGTTTCGTTGGAATGATCAACTATAGACTTTATAGCTTCATCCCGAAGAATTCTTTTTTGTACTCGCTACAAAAAACATCCCACAAATTGTGGGCCACAATAAGGAAAGGATCTATATTTTTCGATAAACGAAACCCACAACTCTTTATCCTTTATTGACACCATTTACTTCACTAAAAAAATGTGATTGATCCAACAGTTGTCAAACACGTTGCAACGGTTGTACGTACGACGGTTGTTTTTAGTTGGCAACTAACAATTGATCAGAGGAGGAGCAGGAGCAGAACTTTAAAAGACTACCAAGCCAAGATGTAAATGCCGAGAGCTGCGTGGCAGTGGGTAGTGCTGCACTGTCCCGAACGATCTCCTCTGAGTACCGGGCACAACCAGTTCTAGCCTTATACTGATATGGAGGCTCTGTTAGGATGGACCTTGCCTTTCCTGCTATACTCGTGGTTCTTTCATGGACGAAGAAGAAGCTCAGAGCTGGAGAGGGATCTCCTTGGAGGTGCCTAGTCCAGCACAGAAGCTTCGGCTTCTCAATCTACAACAGTTCCCAGGCAGCTGGAGGCAATGTTATTGACGAAATAACTGCCAAGGTTGCCGGTATGACCATGCAACCTAGCAAGAACAAATCTGGTGCTGTCAAGAGGAGGAAGGCCAAGTCAAGAAGGGCCGCAGCGGAATTGGGGAGCTTGGAGCACATCCGAGTCCCACATGTTGAACTCCCTTTCAAAAAAGCCAAAGGCAAGACAGTGTCAGGTGATCGGGGAGCTCCAAGGAGCGGACCCGGACAGTCGCTGTACTGCCCGAAGTTTCTGGACCTACCAGAGAATTGGTAGCACCAACTCCTACAACTTCTAGGGGGTTATATCGCATCTAACCGAAGTACTGCCAAAACGGCAGCGGTCAAAGGATTCTCCGGCTGGGCAGGGACCCCAGAAGAAAAAAAGGGGAGTCGCAAGAACCCTCATACCGGGACAAGTTGGCTGGGATCGCATTGTGGGTTCCTAATGATGTTAGGGAACCGGAACAGGTGCTCCGCAGGCTGGAAATTCAGAACCAGCCAATTGTGGTGACCTCTTGGCAAGTGATGGGTAGGAAGGTGAACCAGAACTCTTGGTAACCCTTGCCCTTAGCGTTGACGAGAGGTCGCTCATGCAGCTTAAAGAGCAGGGCATGTCCCTTTTCTACGACTTCGGCCGAATAAGAGTCAAGGAGATTGGCTCAAAAAAGGAGACTCCTGCTGACTCACGGCAGCAGGAACAACCCCAGGATGCGGGTGGTACAGTGCAACCTGCAACACAGTAGGGCTGCCTTGGCAGTCCTTTGCAGGGCGCTAGCCACCTAAGCTACTGACGTGGCTCTTGTACAGAAGCCATGGGTAAGTAACGGTGCTATACAGGGTTTGCGGGCAGCCGGCTGCAACATTGTATGCGGTGATGTGGACGGCGATCCTCGGACCTGTGTAGTTTACAATAAAAACACCAACTGCTTTCCTCTCACAGATAAATCAACGAGAGACCTGGCACTGTTGATACAGATTAACAGGGGCAACAAGAGCATGATTATCTTATGCTTGGCATACCTCCTCTACGACTTCAGGGATCCACCACCATCTAAAGAACTGACGGATATCGTGGGTCACTCTAACAGGAGCGGTCTGCAGATCATCGTACGATGTGACGTAAACGCCCATCATGATGCCGTTGGCAGTAGTGGAGTGAACAAGAGGGGTAAATACCTTTTTGATTACCTCCTAACTATTAACGTGGACATATTAAATCGCGGCACGAATCCTACCTTCGACAACGGCAGGAGACGTGAGGTTAAAGACATCACGCTAGCCACGCAACACGTTGCCACTTACGTCAGGGACTAGCGGGTCTCAGATCATAGACACATTATCTTTATGGTGGTGAGTCTTTGGTTATGTGGGTTACATGTAATTTGGATGTTTTTTAACTTTATTTTTGCATGCTTAGTTGTCCTCATCAGAGCCTCATCTTAGCGCTTGGTTGTGCTGAGTAGGTAAATTTTTCTTGGCCCAGCTGAGAAGTGCGCCTTCTGTTCTAGAAGGATTTACTCTATTATTATTAAGATATACGAACTGGACAGACTTTCGGGGTGAACTCAGTAGCGTATTGAAGGGTTCCATGAACACGAGATTCCGCGGACTTCCTTACGGAGGCACCGCCTGCTCCACCATCGACCCCCTGAGCCACCGTAGGAATGTAGCAGCACTGACAAAATTTTATCGCTACTATCATAGTGACTGTTCCTCCGAGTTAAACGCTCTCCTGCCTCCACGGCAATCTTATACCCGCAACACCAGATTAGCCCACTCGTCTCATTCCCTTAACCTGGAACTACCCCTTTCACGCACTCAACAAGATATGAATTCGTTTGTTAATAGAACAACTCAACTGTGGAATAATCTCTCGCAGTCAGTATTTCCGAGCTCCTACAACATCCAAGACTTCAAACGCAGGGTTCATCACCACCTTCTTCAACACCCCCCCCCCCCACCCGTACCTTTTAACCCATAGCCTATACCCCCCCCCCCCTACCCCTCTCCCGTACTAAGCTTACTGCTAGACATTGCACCATCACGTCACAAATGACATGACGGACTAGTAGTACAAAGGGTGACTCCTAAGCTTAGCACTGCCACCTAAAAAAAAAGTTGCTGCTGCTTATAACAATAACTGCCCCGTTATGATGAGGACGCGTAACAGGAAAACTCCATGGTAGAATAACGCGCTCTCCAAGTTGAGATCCGCTACGAAGAAATTATTCAACGATTCAACGCAGCAAAAAGGCCACTGGGAGAGTTATAAAATCTCGCTAATCACCTATAACAGGGCAATCAGACTAGCAAAAAGAAATAGCTGGAGGAATTTCTGCAAGAGTGTCGAAGACATTCGAGACTCAGCAAAAATCCACAAAGCTTTATTAAAGGGCTTTTCGGGAAATCTTGGATCTATCAGGAGAACTTTTTCTTACCTTCTTCAGCAGCACTGGAATTTTCGTGACAACCAGTTTTATCACTTTTCAATGGTTCTTCAATATGCATACTTTCATCATCTGCGGGAATACATTCGATATATTCAGGTTCTATAAAAATTAAAAAATAAATATTAATGTCGCCAGAATTAAGGCAGGGTCCACCACATTTTTCTTAAACATTACACAATTGCATCTTCAAAACTGACCTGGAGAATCTTGATTGTTTCTTTCATTATCAAAATAGTCAGCCTCCGATTCAATAAAAATATGTTCTTTATCATCAACAACAGTAATTTCCAGCTTAACATTATCATTATCCTCGTTTTTAACGTGTGGATCCTTCTTAACACAAAAGCGTTCTGACAACTTTCTATGTGCCTCCTCGACAGTAGAATAAAATATATGAAAACTATCAAGCTTCCACCAACAGGTATTACATATTATATTTGATATAGGATCATCTATTTTTGGCTAAAATTAGAACATTAGCATTTATAATTGTTATAAAAATGAATTTGTTTACCTCAAACCAAAAGTGTTGGGATATAATTGATGCAATTTTCAATTCAACACCTTCAGTTTCAAAGATTTCCAGATGTTCCGTAGAATCAAGCAAGCACACACGACATATCATTTTCTATTACTTGTAATTAAAACATTAAAATATTGTACGAAAAACTATTTACTTGACTAGCTCCTAGCTAGAAAATGTTGACATTTTTTTGACAAGGTAAATGAGACAGTGCTGGGAGCTTGGGTATGAAAAGGGTAGGAATTTTTTTTTAAAAAAGTAAACATAAATTACAGCGGATATTTTTGGTGAATTGCCAAACACATTTAGGGCCGATTCACAATGAAAGCTTCAAGCTTCAGCTGACTTTTGCTTTTTTGCATAATTACTATGATTACATGCATACTTGAAGTGGCTTCAAATAGACTTGAAAATCATGTAACCCCAGATCGACGTCAAATCAAGAGCATTTAACTGTCAGTTCAAGTTCAAGTCCTCAGTCCGGCATGTAATCGTAGTTAATGTCATGTTTTCACTGAAATGTTTGTTTATTTGGATTTGTTTGGATTTGCGTGAACGTTGGTTCAACGTTGGTTGTTATTAAAATTTGTTAGTTTAGTTGTTGTTGTTTGATAATGAATGAGTCAAACGTCGCGTTTTGGCTGTGACAGAATTCGTCATAAACGTAAAACGCGTATTAAAGACGGTGATTAGACTGTTCGTTCCTATGTACGTTCCTCACGAGATTTTAGATAAACGGGGAAGTGGGGATGAAGCCCTTCTTCATCTCCACTTCCCCGTTCATCTAAAAAGCTCATGAGGAACGTACGTAGGAACGAACAGTCTAATCACCGTCAAAAATCTACGACAGAAATAATCAGCTGTGATATGGCGCGACAGAATAATGTCAGATATGTAAAGGCCGGATTCATGTTTGCAGAACTGACTTTGATCTAAGTAGCAGCAAAGCGTTCATGAACATCGCAGTTAAATTGTCGAAGTCTACTAAGTCAGCATTAAATTTAAAACTGCAAAAACGTACACTGCGCAGTCAGAACTGCAAACATGAACCCGGCCAAACTCAACGCACAGCATTCTTTAGCATTTGTGTATAACCCGGACAATGACGGTGTCATATTTAGTCATAAACCGGAGGGATTGCGTCTCCCAGCAACCATCCCCATGAAAACACTTCCCTTGGCAAAATGTTTGAAGCAAACACTTCGTAAACCTGAACAAATTTCGCTACGCCTCTGTTCTAGTTAGACAATGAATTGTTTGTTGCGGTCAAGTTGTTCACATTTCAAAATGTGGAGAAAACTGCACTTTTAAGTTGTGTTATTGGCGTTAAATATACTCGCACTTCCAAAACAACAACTGAATATGCAATGAGACACTTTATTCTTTGGATTAGAAGGATAAATTCTACCCTTTATATTCATGAATTAAGAAAAATTACTTGCCGTTTTCTCCTCCGACCAGGCTTTTACGACTCACTTCATTCTATCGACACTAATCTTTATCACGCACGATTGTCACTTGGTAAATAAAAACTATAGCTTCAATGCACAATTTTATTTTAATAAATTTTTCATGCAGGAATAGAACTGTCGACGACAAGAGTTGCTTGACACCCATGAATATATGGTTGTTTCTTTTCTTTTAGAGCGAGAGCCTTTTGAGCCCAGATGCTTCCTCCGAATCTGTATACATGTACGCTAAGTTCTGCTCCTTATCTTCTCTATTTAAAAGGTTCAACTCGCTAGCTATAGCTAGTTGGCTACTGAGTTAGTCAGGTGCGGATCTAGAAATTTGTTTTGGAGGGGGTCACGGAATTAAAAGTAAACCAAGAAAGCGAAACACTGAAAGCATTCGATGATTTACTTGGACAAAATGGAACGCTTTCATTTCACCAACGGAACCAATATCATCAGAGGGTGGTAGAAGCTGAAAAAAGTTTCCTTCAGACTTTTCATAACCCAGCATCTGTGTGTACAACGGGACTCACAAGTAAAAGAAAGCCGAGATCGATGTTATTATGTAGGGATAATGAACTTTTCTATAATCGTGACACTGACGGAAAAGTAGATAGTCTGGTGGCAAATGATAGGAACTTCAGGGCACGCTTCGTTGAATTTGGTGACTTTACTCTTCAGCATCATTTGGAAACCGCGGGTTCAATCGCGACATATATCAGTAAAACCACCCAAAATCAACTTATGGAAGCCTGCAAAGACGAAATTCAGAAAGCTATTCGAATAGAGTTAGAGCGGCAAAGTTTTGCGGTAGTATTTGATGAGACGAACGACAATTCTCATACAAAACACCTTAGCTTATCTTGCTACTACTACTGCAACAGAGCAATCAGGGAATTTCATCACATTTTGCGATGCATACCAAGCAATTCGTTCCGAGGATATCGTCATCGATCTGTGTGAGAAATTCAACTTGGACCTAAAATATTTGGTTTGAATTAGAACAGATAGTTGGTCGGTAATGGCGTCTGATTTGAAAGAGGTATGTCAGGACTTGACGAAAGTAGCCATTCACGCAAGACGTTGTTCTTGCAGTAATCATTTGTTAACAATTCTTTATTAAAATCTTCCAAAGTTTCAAATTGTCGCAATGCTTCAGGAACAATGAGAGCAGTTTTGGCTTTGGCTAACGGTTTTGCAAACGGTTTTCAAAAACATCTTGGTGGCAAATCACTTAAGGACTTTGCTAGACTAGTAGAAACCAACTTTACTAGTTGGGTAGAAAATCACGTTGGGCACATGCAGTTTGAGGGTGAACAATTAATAAAATGTGTGACGCACTTAATGAGATTTCGGTGTGGGAGGACGCGAAAACTGCATCTGCTGCGGTAAATCTTCGTCTTGTACTTTTCAGCCTAGAGTTTCCGATTTCATCTGCTTGGTTAAATGACGTTCTAGGCGTGTATAATACTCGTACTATTTGCTTTTTTATCATAGTCATTAATAACATAATAAACTTTTACTTTTTGTACGTATCAGGTACAACTTTACCTTTGAGCCGAATACTCCAAACGTCTTCATTAGATTTAAAAAAAGCAACGGATTTGATCAAAGATACCCTTGCTGACCAAAAGATGTGATGTAGATTCTGGTTTTTGACGGTTATTTACTGAAGCCCAACATCTCGCTGCACAATTGGATGAGGAATTCAAAGAAGCACGGGTTGTTTATCGTCAAAAAATCAAACTCCAGACCTGCCGAATTAAACAGATGCAGTCAATCCGAAAAACCGAAGAAACTAAGCAAGAAACCGCACTTTTCAAAGCGCCACCGACAGCAGCGTATTCGTTGCGGAGATGTCCCGCTCGGACCGCCAGCTAACGGATCAAAGAAAGAAGAAGAAAACAACTTCCAAAGCGTGCGCACTATGCTTTGTTTCGGCGAGGCCCCTTCCTGAAGTTTTAAATCTAGGAATGCCTTGACGGCCATCTTGGTAGGCTTCAAATGTCAAATTATGTTACTTGTTTTGTTTTGTCCGTATTGCATTATTTGACTATTTCCGTGAATAAGTATACAAAGTATACAAAAAAAAATTGTTTTAGCAAGGGGATTGTACAGAGATCATTTTTCGTGGAGAATTTTAATGTTTTTATTATTAATAAGAGAAAATGATATGTCGTGTGTGCTTGCTTAATTCTACGGAGAGGATGGAAATTTTTGGAATTGTAGGTGCTAAACTGGAGATCGCATCAATTATATCCCAACATCTTTGGTTCGAGGTAAATAAATTCATTGTTACAGCAAATGATGAAAGTGTCAGTGTTCTAATTTCAGCCGAAACTAGATGATCCTATTTCCAATATGATATGTACCGCCTGTTGGCGGAAACTTGATAGTTTTCATAAATTTTATACTACTGTTGAGGAGGCACATAGCAAGTTGTCGGAACACCTTTTTGTTAAGGAGGAGCCTGATATAAAAAATGAGGTCAGTGACAACATACGGCTGCATATCTCGGGGCCTGAATACTTTAATAATGAGTGGAACGAGCCGAATTCTCTAGGTCAGATCAAAGAACTAATAAAGTTTTTTTATTAAAACAGTTTTGCGCACGCTTTGATTATTAGCTGTTCTAATGTATTGTCTAATATATTTAGGGTCTGAAAATACCGAAGGCATTCCGGCAGATGAAGAGAGGATGTATGTTGCAGAACCATTGAGAGATGAGAACACGAATGAAGTTCAAGAATATTCAACTGCCGAAGAAGGTAAACATATTTTTTTGTTATGATTACGATTGGGAAAAACCATTTGTTTAGAGGAGTGTTAACCCGGCAACGGTGTTACATATGTATCTTCATTAAACAGACCAGACTAGAGAACATTCATTCACCAGACCAGACTTAGAGCGCCATAATAATTACTCAACACTAATTGACTCAACAAAGTTGAAGATAAGCAGTACTATTGGAGCGCGAAAGGTGAATTTTGCCGGTGAATTTCCGAAATAAAAACCTAATGCCTCATAGGACTACAACTGGTCCTCGGTTTTCACCAGCTCATCTCCAGTTATGCCTACAATTCAAACTGGGCAAGGCTGAGTTGCCGTTGGAAAAACTGAGTTCTGAGCTGTTCTCTGATAAGACTAGGTTATACATTCACTTTAACGATTTGAGCCATAATTTAGTTTTTGAAATACACCACCCCAAAGCTCATTGCGTAGCTGACTGACTGACTCCAGCTCTGTACAGATTGTAGACGTTTGTGCGACATTTATTGCAATAAGGGAAATGCCGCAATGCGGTAATTATTGCCATGCAACGAATATCGCACGTTCCTATTTGAAGAGCGCGTAGAGTGCTGTTGCTGCCGCACATCACTGCGAACAATCGAAATATTGCATTGCAACATGAAGGAGATATCGCAAAGAGAGAGAAATGTCTTCCTTCATTGCAATATTTACAGCATGTTGCATTGCGATTTTGAGGTTTGACTTGATCGGAAGCGTTTATTGAAAAATTCAAAAATGAATTAAAAAAAAATAAAAGGTTCCTTTAAAAAATACCAAATTACAGGCATTTTATCTTAACTAGAACTCATTTTGTTGAACTTGCTTATATTTACACCATCATACCTTACGGTAAATGTCGCATAAATATACGGTTTCAAATCTCAGTGCAGTAATTACAGCATTGCGGAGTTTATCTTAATGCAATAAATGTCGCACAAGTGTGCGGCCCGCCTTAGGTTTGACTTTATCGGAAGTGGTTTATTTAAAAAATACTAAATTACAAGCACTTCATCTTTACTAGAACTCATTTTGTTAAACTTGCTTATATTTACAGCATCATACCTTTCGGTTAATGGTTAAGGTAAATATACGGTTTCAAATCTCAGTGCAGTAACTACCGCAATGCGGAATTTATCTCAATGCAATAAATGTTGCACAAGTCTGCGGCTCCCCTTAGGCGGGCAAGACAGTTCGAGATAGGTGGAAGTATTTTGCGTAGATTGGTGTCTTATTCATAAAAATATCTAATAGGGTTACAAAAATACAGGGTAATATGTAAACCTCTACCAAAAAAAATTCAAAACGCCCTAGCGGCTAAACCGTCACGATTTTTTATTCGTCTATCCAAGACCTGTCCACACCCAGTCGTTTCGACATTTTAACTGATACACCTTGTATATAAATATAATTGGAGTGTTTGTCTGTGGTTTCAAAATAATTGCGTTTCTCTAAGCTCATGGTATTTTTAAAATTTCTGTTTGATTGGGATGGGACTTTCACTGGAAGATTCAGTATTTTTGCGAGCATATTTCAGGCTATGTGTCTGTATACGCTTTATATTAACTTCATCTGTATGTATGCATTTATATATGGATGAAGACAAATCTTGTAACTTCCCAGTAGGAAAAAAGCGCTCCAAAAGGTCTTTTAAAGCATAGCCCTTCCTCTTGGTAAGAAGCTTAATTTTGAGACAGTTCCATATAACCGATCAACTTCAAATATCATCTATAGTTCGTGTGACAATGCAATATAACCATTTTGTAAAAAAAAAACAAGATGGCGGTTCAAAGATGGCGGCCGAATGGGTATGACAAGTAGAATACAATTAGCCATGAGGCGTCATTCAAAATTCAAAATGGTGGCCAATACAAGATGGTGGACAACCTTTTTCCTTACAACGCACTCGATATGGGCACGCTAGCGAAAGGTTCCGGTGTTAATAAAATAATATAAACAGTCCCACGCTTTTTTACATTTCGAAAGGTAGGTTGTGTCCATATACGGACTGGCCAATAAAAATTTGACCTCCACACTTATTTTTTACTTTTTAATTATTTTTAATATAAAAGCGCATTTTTTAGTTTTTTTAAACTGTTTTTACTGGAATCCGACTATCTGAACCGGCTCCAACTATTGTAACCGACTATCGGATTAGACCGAATATTTGAACATTTCGACGAAAGAAAGCGAGTGAACATTTTTTTTATCATTCCAAAGGTCCGCCAAAGTTAATCTTGACTTACTATATAAACTTTACTTTATGCTCCGTTAATCCCTCATGTGATATAGGGCGGAAAAGGTTGCCCTCCAGCGGACTCTGTTGTTGCGTTCTCTGCTAGTAGGTCTTCCGACTCGATGGGATCGTTGCGGTTCCCAGTCAAGGTAAAGGGCCTGTTTGGCTAGATTTTCGCCTCACAAGGTGACACTTCTAGACACTTCTATTTTTCTAATATTTTTTATTTGTACAATAATTTTTTTTACATCTCAATATTTGGTTTGGTCCACCTTGATTATTTATGACCTAATGACAACAATTGGTATTGAATTATCATATCATGTGCAATTTTTTCCCACGTATTCAAAATGAATCTTTTAAGCTCCTGAAGACTGTTGAATTGAGTTCCCTTATTATAGATTTTCCGGGCCATTCATTCCCCAATTGGAATGAGATCAGGAGCTCGTGCGAGCCACTCCATTAAAGGGATGTTTGTTTCTGCTGACCATTATTTTGTTCTTCTAGCAGTGTATATAGGCGCGTTATCTTTCTGGAAAATAAAGTTTGGTCCAGCGATATTCTGGGGATACTCATCCATTATCATTTCTAGGAGTTCCACGTAGCTGTCTGCAATCATTCGCCCCGGAACCCAGCACAACCTTGTCTTGCCGATGAAGCCTCCTGAATGACGACTCACTTCTGGTACTGTTCAAAGATCGTGCCAATATTTGGCACATCCATAAGTACCTTCCACAATAAAAAAAAAACACTTGAACACTGAAACTTTGACTCGATCGAACATGAAATCACTCAAATTCACTGACAATATGAATGGGTATGATATTCGCACACCGGATTCAAAATTTGTGCGTTCCGCGTTCCGATAAATGTAGTGTCTTCAAAATAATTTCGCATTTTGAAGGCATGATTTTGGGAGTTCAGCTTAGAATTTACCGTTCTCCTTCTAAAATTTCATAAAAAACTTGAAATGTTTGAAACCAAGACCAATATACCCAAAAGTCCCTAAATTTTGATATTCTTGGTAACTCATATAAATGCTTGGCTTTCGCATAACGGAAGTTCAAAGTTAGGAAAAGTAGGTGTCTTGAAATTATTTTCGTGGACTGTATATATTTCCTAAATTTAATAGACCGATCACTCGTCGAAGTTGCACTTTCTTCCTTTAAAATAATCTAAAAATTCCATTTCACTACAATTATCTACATTTTCAGAAACAAAGCCAAGCACATTCACAGAATTGAAAGAAATGCCCAAGGATAAACCTGATAATGAAGAGTTTCCCGAGGAGCTTGTCGCGAGTGCAGACGAGGAATCATCAAAGTTACAGAATCGAAGAAAAAATAGAGATCGGTCACTGCTGAGACGAATAGGTGCAAACCGAAAAGAAAATGAGAATAGCAACAATAGTTCTCCAGAAGACGCTTCAAGACAAAGTAAATTAAAGGAAAAATATAAACCTTCAAAACGCTTTAAAATATCCAAAGAAGATGACGAAAAAATAGCGAAACATATGAAGTTAAAATGTGAAATTTGTGGTGAGGAATTTAGTATATTTGTAGAAGTCCTAAAACATTATCGAACTGTGCATAAACAAAAGGGTTATGTGGTTTGCTGCAACAAAAAACTACGAGATAGAGTCGCTGCATTGGGTCATATTAACAGACACCTTAATCCTGATTATTTTAAGTGAGAAAATTTTAGAAGAAAATTCAGAATTTATATTTATCAGTTACATATTTTCTTTTAGATGTACAGAATGTAATGAAGTACTTTGCGATAGCGCAAGCCTTGCAAGGCATAAACTTCGACATTTATCTGAAGAAGATAAAATTTATAAATGTGACAAATGCCCGCGAAGATACGCTAAACCGTTCTTGCTTGATATGCACAAAGTTATACATACTCCACAAGAAGAATGTAAGTTTATCTGCGATGACTGTGGGAAGGCGTATGTAATTATATTGCTTATAATTTAATGTTAATATGAGAATAATTTATTTAGATTTCCTACACATATATTATTCATTCGTCATCGCCGCAAGGTGCATGAAAATACATATGTAAAAACTTGTCCTATCTGTGCAAAAGTCATCAAAGGGGCAACGATGTACAAGAAACATCAACTCGAACATGAAGGTGTGGTGGAGCCAAAAAGACAATGTCAAGTATGTGGTTTATGGCTAAAGAATGATTCTAGCTTAAAGAGACATATGTACCTTCATATTGAAAAGTTAAGCACTCATATTTGTAATATATGCGGTAAAACTTCTGCTTCAAAAGCTACTTTACGAGATCATGTCCGAATGGTCCACGAGCCGGAAAGTTTATTACATTGCAGTGTATGCGACAAAGCCTTTTTAAGGCCAATACGTCTTAGGGTAAGAAAATGTATTTTTTAAACATATTTATATTTTAAAATGATAATGTAGGATCATATGACATCGCACACAGGGGAACCATTATATACATGCCCTTATTGTCCAAAAACTTTCAAGTTAAGTGGAAATATGTACAAGCATAAAAAACAAGCACATAGAAAAGAATGGGAAGAAAACCGAAGCAGTCATGGCTTACCAACTACTGATATAAAATCAATTGATTCTGAAACAGATTAAAGTTCTATTGTAATTTTATATGAAACCGTAATACATGGCAGTCATTTTTGTGGCAATAACGATTTTAGTTAAGATTATAAAAGCAGGCGTGCTTGACCTGGGCGCATCATCAAAATGAATCGCCATCTTATACGGCTATGATTGGTAAAAAAACAGTATCTATAAATTTTTTAGGCACCATACATAAAAGGTCGACTTTTGAGCAACGTGGAGGAAAAAAGCCGCGGTTTCAAGAAGTTTCACAGGGAAAAGTTAGTAGACTAGGTGTCCTTAATACATACAAAAAGTTTTAACAGAGTATGTATAAATATTTTTTTTTGTAGGCGGGCACTCGGATTATTATTTGTAACGACTTAGTTAGGACTTGAATTAACGATTTATATACTAAACTAACATGGCGCCGTCTATTAGATTAGAATGCCAAAGAACGGACAAAGTTTCGAATTTTCTCGAAGTAGTTTTCAATTTTTTAAAAGACGAATGATTTTCGGTTAATTTCGTTATATCTTCAGTATATGGTAGAAAGCCCTGAAACTTGGATAAGGAAGGGGTTCGGATAGATAAAATCATTTACAACGGCATTTATAGCAGTTTGGTTTGAAAAGCGATGAAAGTGTTCTAAAGTGATAAAAATGACCTAAGGCGAAAAGTGGTGATTGAAAAGTGAATTAAAATGCGATAAATAGAATTTAAAAGTGTGAATTGTATTTGGTTTTTAATAAATAAGTTTTAATGTGAATATTTAAAAAGAGTATTATTTAATTAATCCTACAAATCCGTTAAGTCGTAAAACCGTAACAATATTTACCTTAAAATACACTTTCAAATAATCGTCAGTTCTTAATAACTTAAAAAACACCATTCAGTATTTCTTACCCCTAAATTTTTGGGGAAACCCTCAAATTGGCATCCCTGTTTCGGAGTATCTTACTCCTATCGGAAACGCATAATGGTGGTCAGGCATCAGCGGAATAGCGGGAATAACATGCACGTGCTGCAACTATTTCGGACTGATGAAATTGCGATCATAACCTCTTAGCGGTGGCCACTGGTAACTGTCCTATCGGAGAGGATAGGCTAATATGATCGTTCTAGTCCCTTCCAAGTAAGGTTGTGTGAAGCTAATAATCTTAAGCGTGTGAGATCTATGTCGTTCCAATTAAGAGTGGGGTGGCTCCGTATTTTAGAGTATTGGAGGTTGATTTCCTTTGGAGTCGCCATTTTGCAGTAGGGGTGGAGTGGAAGTTCCCTATAAGTGCAATTATAGAGCACTTCTGGAGCTGCTTCGGTAGTGTAGTAAGGGAGTGACTCTAAAGCGGGTCAACCTCTAGTGTTTTGAAGTGTAGCGCTACACAACTTTTGCAGTGAACGAGACATTTGTTTCGATAGACCGGAACGGATCCCGGTTGTACAGCCTTTAAAGAAGAAGAAACGCATAATATTTCCGCAAGGTTTGCAAGCTTTAACAACTTAAAAATAGATGACATTTTAGTTTTTAAGGTGAAGTAAACGAAAAAACGATAAAAATATTTCAAATTTATTTTAAAGACAAACCGAACTTAACTCGATCTGAATTATATTTTTGGTTTTGTGTTATATGATATACCGAACATGGATTTTTAGTTGTCATTTCGGTTTGGTTAAATATCAGTTCATCTTCAAAACATGTTGCTGGTCGTGCCTCCAAAATTTCATTTAGTTAATCCTCAAAAAATCTCTTTTTATTGTTAGTTTCGATGATTTGTGATTTCAATTTTCCAGTTCAATATGATATGAACCATATACTCGCATTTCACTGTCAAACTTGTTTTCTCGAACGGGTTGTAAAGGGTCTTCCCGACACAAAATTTGTTGGTAATACGTTTCTTCTGGCGTCACTAGTATTTGTCGATACGATTTGTTCGACATCGATGATTCATAGTCCGCTGAGAATTGGGGAATATAATAAAAGTCACGTTTGTAAAACGAGCATGATTGCTCTGGGTTGAAGTTGCTTTGGGATTCATTGTTGTCTGTGGCGGTTTCCTTTATTTAGTCTAACAATAAACCCCTTATGGTGCAGTATAGATCCTCCATCTCACTATACTGATCATTTGCAAAATACGGATGTTTGGCATAAGTGCTGGTGTATTGCCTCAATAAATTACAGTGAATTTCACTAGATACAGCCCAGTTCTCTCCAGAAGGTTTATTTATCTTTCGCTGTCTTCTTATAATTCTGCGCGAAGCGTTCAAGTTCATGCTGGTAGTTGGATTGAGCTTTTAATAGTTTTTCCATTTTCCTCCTTCAACTGGCACCGAAACTTGTTTTAATTTCTAGCATAACACTTAGCTATAAAAATCTTACTTACCTTGTTGTTGTTGGTTGCACTTGATGGATGATGATTTGGTTGGGGGTCGCTCACTTCCTTCTATCGCTGACTGACGGGCCAAAAAGGAACTGATAGTTCAGTTCCTTCTGCCTATCCATTTACTGTCATTTCCCCCAAAGCTGTTGTTCCACAGAATATACTGTTGCGTATTTATAGCTTAACGGATTCGTAGGATTAATTAAGGAATAAACTCAAAACATTCACACAAAAGCTTATTGTGATGATTCATGCGCCATCTGTTGGAAGTTGAATGAATGAGTTATATGGTTGGAGTTTGAATAAACGATTTATGTACTAAACTAAAAATGGGATGGGAATGGCGGGTAATTGAAGACAAAGCTTCTCAAACTTGCCGGAAGGAAAGAATAGTCCACCATAAGGATATATATATATAAATGTGGTGGAAACGGCATTTGGGGGTCAGTTTGATTTAACAAGGTATGAAAGTGTTCTAAAGTGATAAAAGTGATCTAATAGCCTTATGACACTGGCTTCATCGTAGGCTGAAAATACTCCTTGGCTAGGCTGAAAACTGAAAGAAAAAATTCAAAGGAGATTTTCCCATATGTAAGAGTGAAAGGAATATACTCAAACTTTTCTCGGCTGAATTTTAAGTTCTATAAAAAGTCTAGAAAACTGTTATAAAAAGCATATGAAATTCATGTTCTTTTTTCTATGCTTTTTATAACAGTTTGCTACATTTCTAGACTTTTTATAACAGTGAGTGAGAATCAAAATAAATTGAAGTAATAAATTGAAATAATTATAATTAAAGTGGCAGCAAATATAATTGAAGTGAGAATAAATAATATTTTATTGAAGGGTAAATTTTTAGAATTGGGACGCCGGAGTAAAATCGCTCCAAACAATTTTTGAATGTATTTAGTGTGATTTTTAATTGCCCCAAAGTAATTTCAAATCGTGGGAGACATATTTTTGTTATTACAACAAGCGGGTGCGCGTTGCGAATTAGGGGAGTCTAAAAGAAAAAAATTTTTTTTTTATTTTTTTATATATAGTTGTTGAAGTATTTTTGAAAATATTTGAAGCTATTGTTTTACTCTGGAGGACTCAGGTCAAACAAGATTTTTTAATGAGGAAGTAGCAAATTGAAAGGAAGAGAACAAAGAATTTTAATTTACCTGATGTTGACCATGTTTAATATTAAATACAATAAATTTAAATTAATTTAATTTTAATCATAACAAATTTGAATATTTCAAATATTTCCAACGGATTTCTTCTCCCCTTAATAGTCTAAGATCCGGTATAAGAAATATATACCCTCATCTGTTATTTGATGATGACAACTATTATATGATAGATAATATATACATTGATAAAGCGCACATGGGTTGCCTAGCTAAATCGCGTACCGAAGGTGTTAAATAAAAGATATTGTAATTAACTTTTTTGGGCCAACTACCCTCATTTGTTAATCATAAAATTCGACCATTAACTGACAGAATATGACACAAAGAAGAGGAAAAATAAGGGTTGCCTGATTTCTGCCGGGCCCAATTGTGGGGTTGCCAGGTATAAACAGGTAAGCAAGCGTAGATAATATACCCTCATCTGTTATTTAATCAATTTTTGACGTGACAACGTCTATTAAAACGATGAACGCCGGCTGCATGCATGAAAAATGATGACTCATTGTCCCGTTATGTCCCGTTATGTCCCGTTATCTCCCGAAGTAATTTTAAAAATTTGATCGTAGTAATCTTAAAAATTTGATTAAAATTGTCAATATTTAATTAGATTAAATTTGTCAAATTGTCAACAATAATCAAAGCAAGCCAAACACTCTGTCTCCTAACTGGGTGCCGGTGTATAAGAAAATAGTGAACATTACACTGACGAAAACTGTGAAATGCAAACGAAAACAGTTTCCTTGCGTTCCTGCTTGTGCTATTACCATTCACAAGTCGCAAGGTGGGACGTTTACTGTTATTGTTTATAAATACTCCTCGGAGCAGCCACAACAGTTGGTGTACGTGGCGCTGAGTCGGGTAACGAATATAGACGGCTTGCACATCATCACAGAAAAAGATGCGCCTTTTATCTTCAAACACGGACGGGATGGGAACGACTCACAGACTATGCGAGATGTCCGTAACGAATACATTCGACTCCGTGGACACGCCCTTCAAACAATCACTTCGAAAGCAGTGAAATTTTGTGATGACGGTAACAACGCTGGGCAAACTGTAGTGACAAACCGTAATGTTCAGAGTTTGTCTGCGCACTTCGCCGATATTGAAACGGATCCCGTGATACCAAGATCGGATTATTTGGTATTGACTGAAACGTGGATGCGTGACAATTTTGATCCAGTTCCAATCAATAAATATGAATGTATAACCAGGCAGAATAATCGATCGGATTCTGATACAAACGCAATCTATCGAAAATTAACCTCAACATCCACGGCCAAAGTTCTCCACGTTGAATTGTCGGACACAACTCGTCTCATCAGAAACACAGGCGAGGTCTGCTTGGCTGAAATTAGCTAGAATTAGCTTCACTGCTGCTACAACGTTTAAAATTGTACTTGGCGTAGTGTATATTCATCCTGGAGCAAGTGTCTTAAACATTAGTGTATTGCTGCACTGCACCAAGCACTCTTTCCGTATGTGCATAACAGGCAGTATGTGCATCCGATCATGCAAGTTGATACTAATGTACCAATTCTTCTTTGTGGCGACTTCAACACAAACGTGAAAAATGATGATACATTCCTCAAATTCATGAAGGATATGTACAATCTCGAATGCACATCAGATGTTACTAAGTCAACAACGCTGAGAGGAACAACCCTCGATTTGACTTTTTCAAGGCACATTACACTTGAAACACTCCCATTCATTTCATAATTTTCCTATCATCGACCTATCCTAAACAGAATAACACAGATTGCAAGAAGTTAAATATCAGAAAATGTATAAATGTATAAAAGCTGAAAATGAATTTGTTACTACACATTGTTACTTGTAAATAATCTGTTCATTAAAGTAATAAACATATTTGAATTCATTAGTGCAAATAAAAGCTAATTTATCAACCAAAATGAATATTTCATTTCACTCCTTTTTGTATCCATACAAAATAATGATAATCTATATCTATAAAAATCTCGTGTCACAGTGTTTGTTACCGCACTCCTCCGAAACGGGTTGACCAATTTGCATGAAATTTTTTGTGTATATTTGTAGGTCTGAGAATAGGTCGTACGCTATTTTTTATACCTTTAACCAAAAAAACAGCTGCAAAATCCAAAAAAATGGTAATTTTAGGAATTTTCACTTCATTTTAGTTTCAATAGCTTCATGGCCTACCTATTGTTTGACAAATGTAAAATTGTCATTAAATTGAATCATTACATTAATGAAAATTTCAAATTTACGCAGCTGTCAAACAATAGGTAGGCCATGACGCTATTGAAACTAAAATGATCCATGGCGGCCGTCTCAAGAGGGCGGTGTACCACTTTCTTCACAACCACCTCGACATGGGTATCAAATGAAAGGGTATGATAAGTAGAATACAATAAGCAATGTAGTATACAAAATATATCTTTAGATCCATGGCGGCCGTCTCAAGAGGCCGTATTACCACTTTCTTCACAACCACCTCAACATGGGTATCAAATGAAAGGGTATGTTAAGTACAATACAATAAGCAATGTAGTATACAAAATATATCTTTAGATCCATGGCGGCCGTCTCAAGAGGGCGGGGTACCACTCTCTTCACAACCACCTCGACATGGGTATCAAATGAAAGGGTATGATAAGTAGAATACAATAAGCAATGTAGTATACAAAATATATCTTTAGATCCATGGCGGCCGTCTCAAGAGGCCGGATTACCACTTTCTTCACAACCACCTCAACAGGGGTATCAAATGAAAGGGTATGTTAAGTAGAATACAATAAGCAATGTAGTATACAAAATATATCTTTGGATCCATGGCGGCCGTCTCAAGAGGGCGGGTTACCACTTTCTTCACAACCACCTCGACATGGGTATCAAATGAAAGGGTATGATAAGTAGAATACAATAAGCAATGTAGTATACAAAATATATCTTTAGATCCATGGCGGCCGTCTCAAGAGGCCGGATTACCACTTTCTTCACAACCACCTCTACATGGGTATCAAATGAAAGGGTATGTTAAGTAGAATACAATAAGCAATGTAGTATACAAAATATATCTTTAGATCCATGGCGGCCGTCTCAAGAGGCCGGATTACCACTTTCTTCACAACCACCTCAACATGGGTATCAAATGAAAGGGTATGATAAGTAGAATACAATAAGCAATGTATATCTTTAGATCCATGGCGGCCGTCTCAAGAGGGCGGGGTACCACTTTCTTCACAACCACCTCGACATGGGTATCAAATGAAAGGGTATGATAAGTAGAATACAATAAGCAATGTAGTATACAAAATATATCTTTAGATCCATGGCGGCCGTCTCAAGAGGCCGGATTACCACTTTCTTCACAACCACCTCAACATGGGTATCAAATTAAAGGGTATGTTAAGTAGAGTACAATAAGCAATGTAGTATACAATATATATCTTTAGATCCATGGCGGCCGTCTCAAGAGGGCGGGGTACCACTTTCTTCACAACCACCTCGACATGGGTATCAAATGAAAGGGTATGATAAGTAGAATACAATAAGCAATGTAGTATACAAAATATATCTTTAGATCCATGGCGGCCGTCTCAAGAGGCAGGATTACCACTTTCTTCACAACCACCTCAACATGGGTATCAAATGAAAGGGTATGTTAAGTAGAATACAATAAGCAATGTAGTATACAAAATATATCTTTGGATCCATGGCGGCCGTCTCAAGAGGGCGGGTTACCACTTTCTTCACAACCACCTCGACATGGGTATCAAATGAAAGGGTATGATAAGTAGAATACAATAAGCAATGTAGTATACAAAATATATCTTTAGATCCATGGCGGCCGTCTCAAGAGGCCGGATTACCACTTTCTTCACAACCACCTCTACATGGGTATCAAATGAAAGGGTATGTTAAGTAGAATACAATAAGCAATGTAGTATACAAAATATATCTTTGGATCCATGGCGGCCGTCTCAAGAGGGCGGGTTACCACTTTCTTCACAACCACCTCGACATGGGTATCAAATGAAAGGGTATGATAAGTAGAATACAATAAGCAATGTAGTATACAAAATATATCTTTAGATCCATGGCGGCCGTCTCAAGTGGCCGAATTACCACTTTCTTCACAACCACCTCGACATGGGTATCAAATGAAAGGGTATGATAAGTAGAATACAATAAGCAATGTAGTATACAAAATATATCTTTAGATCCATGGCGGCCGTCTCAAGAGGCCGGATTACCACTTTCTTCACAACCACCTCAACATGGGTATCAAATGAAAGGGTATGTTAAGTAGAATACAATAAGCAATGTAGTATACAAAATATATCTTTGGATCCATGGCGGCCGTCTCAAGAGGGCGGGGTACCACTTTCTTCACAACCACCTCGACATGGGTATCAAATGAAAGGGTATGATAAGTAGAATACAATAAGCAATGTAGTATACAAAATATATCTTTAGATCCATGGCGGCCGTCTAAAGAGGCCGGATTACCACTTTCTTCACAACCCCCTCAACATGGGTATCAAATTAAAGGGTATGATAAGTAGAATACAATAAGCAATGTAGTAGACTCAATATACCGATTCATGGCGGCCGACGCAAGACCCATGTTCTTTGAGGCATTTCATCTGTGTAAAATTCATATCTCGAAAAATATTAAGTCAATGGATGGTTTTTATTGTTTACTATTGACTTATTGGTGCAGCGTAGGCGCACCGGGTCCCAGCTAGTTTAATATAAATGATTCAATTTTATTCATAAAAGTATGCAATCATTTCATCAATGTTTTCTCATGACGTTGTCACGTTAAACTATCGTCTGTAAACCCTCTTTACAGACAACAAATTTTTTTTATGAAATGAAAGGTTATTTCATTCCATATCCAATAGTATTGGGTTGCCTCAGCAAAAGTGTGGCACAACGAAGGTTGCCTAGATTTTAGAGTTCTTCTGAAAGAACTCTTCTTCCGATTGTGTGAGCGCAGCTGCATTGATCAAATGCTAGATTCAAATTAGATTAAATATTAATAATGATTTTTTTTATTCACACATTAATTTAACAGCAACAACAACATGGAATGCAAACTATATAAAAACTTATTCCGACTCTGACTCGTCAGAAGTACCTATCTAAAAATGTATTTCCATTTCTTCATCGCTCTCATTTTTTTGATTTTTTTTTGAGAATTTGCTCAACTTGTAAGGGCGTTGGATCACCTACGAACCACGTTGACTTTAAATAGTTATCAAAAACCCAACCGCATTCCTCAGGACGCATTTTGACGAAGTTCCGCTTTTGTGAAATTAATCAACTAAAGCTCGAGTTGCATTATCATTGTTTCCGTAAGAAATATGGAATCAAGCGATGCCGTTCGTTGTCCATGTACAAGTTTTGCTAAAGCCAGTGCGCCTGCAAAACCAAGAAGAGCGAAAAAATGCGAAAACTCTATGGATCACAGAGGACAAAAGTTCAAGATCCCGCTGATGTCTGGTCCTTCGTCTTTGCACTTCTATATTTTTATAAGATTTCTTGCCTGTAAGAAGGGAATACCTTGTCATTCCTTGTCCTTTTTGCTGACGTCACCTGTAAGCACAATAAGAGATTAGCTATATGCAGTTCAATTACAAAAAACAGCGTTCTGTCGTGATAGTATTGCATGAAAGTGAGTAGAGTAATCAACCGTATGTTCCCGTTGACAGTTCTTTCATTCTTCTCTGCACTACATTTTCGAATATATATTGCTCTTTGTTTGACATGGCTATAGATGGAATAGTCAATAGTACATAGGTGGCTTATCTCTCTGAGCTCTGCGGTTCTCTATAAAAGAAATCGTTACTGAATCGCATAATTCATTCCCTTGCTAGTAAAATAATACACGAGCTCTAGTTATAAATACGGAAATGTTTAACTCAACACGATTCTTGTGGGACTACATTAAAATTGCTCTAGAATCATCCTTTGTGTCACTAGTCCGTCATGTATCGCATGTTTCAAAAAAACATATGGAACGAACAAAAACAAAGAACAAAAAAATCGTCTTACAGAAGAACTCTAAAATCTAGGCAACCTTCGTTGTGCCACTCTTTTGCTGAGGCAACCCAATACTATTGGATAGGGAATGAAATAACCTTTCATTTCATAAAAAAATTGATTAAATAACAGATGAGGGTATATTATCTACGCTTGCTTACCTGTTTATACCTGGCAACCCCACAATTGGGCCCGGCAGAAATCAGGCAACCCTTATTTTTCCTCTTCTTTGTGTCATGTTCTGTCAGTTAATGGTCGAATTTTATGATTAACAAATGAGGGTAGTTGGCCCAAAAAAGTTAATTACAATATCTTTTATTTAACACCTTCGGTACGCGATTTAGCTAGGCAACCCATGTGCGCTTTATCAATGTATCATCATCAAATAACAGATGAGGGTATATATTTCTTATACCGGATCTTGCACTATAACAACTATCTGTTATAATAATCAGATAATCGTTCTTACTCTCACATGCTATCTCTGTCCCACAGTATAACAGATTTCATCATTTTCAGCCTAGCCAAGGCAGCATTTTCAGCCTACGATAAAGCCAGTGTCATAAGGCTATAAAGCGAAAAGTGGTGATTGAAAAGTGAATTAAAAAGCGATAAATAGAATTTAATAGTGTGAGATATTAAATTGCAAGTGATTATAGTGAGCTTTCAGAATTGTGTTTGTTGTTGAATTATTAAAGTTTGGTTTTTAATAAATAAGTTTTTGTGTGAATCTTTAAAAATTGTATTCCTTAATTAATCCCGCCAGAATTGTTGAAAGCCGATTCAAGCCTCATAGCAGATGCGCTTCAGTCAATCCTGGAAATAGCATCGAACACCTGTACCTTTCCGGAGGATTGGACGGAAGGTATCATAGTCAAAATACCCAAAAAGGAGGACCTAACAATATGCGACAACTGGAGAAGCATCTGTTTATTATGTACTGTGGGTAAAATTTTGTCCCATATATTACTATCTAGGATAAGTGAGGCAGAAGGCCGGATTCAGGAAGGGCCGCTCATGTATTGATCATATCAACACCTTACAAATAATAGTGGAGCAGTCTACTAAATTCCGATCCCCCCTTTACCTTGCTTTCGTATACTATGAGAAAGCGTTCGACTCGGTTAATAGGAGCTTCAATTCGGGTTAATAGGAGCTTCAAAGGATAGACGACCAAATCAGGCGAAGGAAATGGAATTGGGTTGGCCACCTCTTACTACGCGAAAACGAAAATCTAGCCAAACAGGCCCTTGACTGGAATCCGTCGAGCCGGAAGACCTAGAACAACGTGGAGGAGAAGCCGCAACAACTGAGAGATCCTGGTCGGAGCTGAGAGCTGTCGCTTAAAACAGAGTCCGCTGGAGGGCAACTGTTTCCGCCCTATGTCCCAGGAGGGATTAAAGGAGGGCAATGATGATGATGAATTAAGGCTGAAGCAGAACCAATCCGTTCCGTCCGCTCCGCACGTTTTTCCTTTGTTCTTTTTGACATTCCGTCCGCTTTGTGGCTACCGTTCCGTTCGTCTCATGGAAAGTTTATGGAAATGTCAAATTTCCAACTTTTAAAAACGGACGGAACGGATTGGTTCTGCTTGAGCCTTTAATCCTTCGATTACGGTAAGCCGTAAAATAAGTAAACTTGAAAAACAATTGTGACTGGAATTGCATTTTTGTGAGCCCAAAAAAAGGACATAATAATAAAATGGGTCGAAAATTAGTTGGATTTCGCACCGTGGAATTAAAAAAGCGAATTAAATAATTTTAACGTTTTATTCTACTCGCCTTTTCCGCTTGTAGTGTACAAACAACTACCAAAGCGTGAGAAATCACCCAAAAAGAATTTCACTATGCTTTAATTCGGTGAGAGCCCTTCCTGTAGTTTTATAGTCTAAGCTTGGGTGTGTTTCTTTATTCATTCCGTAGAAGGAATAGACGGAAAATGTGTTTCTTTATTCATTCCCAAGTTTCGAATTGACAGATGAAGCGTTTCTTTATTCATTCGGAATATTCGGAATGTATTCTTTTTAAACTACCTCTTGAGATGGAACACTTTTAGAATAAAGGGAATTAACCTCACTAATATAACATAATATAAATATATTACTGTCATAATTGTGTCATTTGGCAAGAAAACGGCAGCAATGGCCCTTATTTATTTGTTATCATTTTTAAAAGTATTTCTAATAATAATAATAATTTCAGATATGGATAATAATAATTTCAAATGGACCCCAGGAGACATCAAAAGTCTAATCTTATTTTAGTTTACATATAGGTCCCACAATATTTTTAAAATACACAACTCTTTTGAATAAATCACAATTTTTCTTCAGTTTGTTTACTGTCATTCCCGGTGCGGTTCTTTATTCATTCTATTCCGAATATTCCATCAAGTATTCTTTTTATTCTATTCCTTCTATGGAATGAGTAAAGAAACACACCCCTTGTGACATTTCTCGTGTTTCCATATCTCTCTTTTTTTGGTAAACAATCTATTTTGACATTTCCGTGTTTTTTTCTGTATTCCTGTGGTTTCAAGCAAGGGGATTGAACAAAAATCGTTTTTTGCGAAAATATTTATGTTTTAATTATAAATAAGTAAAAATGTTATGCCGAGTGTGCTTGCGTTATTCTACGGAACATGTAGACATTTTTGGAACTGTAGGTGCTGAGCTGGGGATCGCCTCAATTATATCCCAACATTTTTGGTTTGAGGTAAACAAATTCATTGTTATAAAATTTTGCAAGTGAAAATGTTCTAATTTCAGCCAAATCTAAATGATCCTACCCCGAGTATGATATGCAACCCTTGTTGGCAGAAACTTGATAGTTTCCATAAATTTTATATTACTGTTAAGGAGGCACATAGCCAATTGTCGGAACGCGTTTTCATTAAGGAGGAGGCTGATATAAAAAAAGAAGGCAGTGAAAATATACCACTGGAATTTGTGGATGAAAAAGGACAAGTTTTTAATATCTCAGAACCTGATTACTTTAATAATGAGTGGAACAAACCAAATTCTCTAGGTCAGATAAAATAATCAATATCTATTATTAAAACAATGCTGTGAGCGTTCGTTGATTGTTGCCGGTTCTAATGTTATGGTCTAATATATTATAGAGTCTGAAAATATGGAACGCACTCCCGGAGATGAAGAGAGGATGCATGTTGAAGAACCTTTGAAAGTAAAAAAAACGAATAAGGTTGACGAATATTCAAGCACAGCCGAAAAAGGTAATACTTATTTTTTTATTATGGATATGATTCGGAAAAAACGGTAGGTAGTGGAAATGTGACTACTCTGCGTATATTGATATCTTATTCATGGAAATAGGTTATACAGTTACAAAAATACAGGGTGATATGTATACCTCTACCAAAGAAAAAAATTCAAAAAGACATAGCTGCTAAACCTCCAACCAATCCGATATTTAGTTCATCTATCCAAAACCTTACCACTGCCGGCCGCTTTGTAACTTTAGTAAATACACTCTGCATAGTATATCCAACATCCAAGTCTCCAAACACAATTTTTTCAGAACTGTTTGGACTTGATCCAATCTATTCTATGCTATATCCTTCGAGCTTAGCTTTTTACTAGACATTACATGCTGACCTGGGGCCAGTTCACGCAATTTGACACTCGACGTCGACGTTGACACCTTATGAAAACGACGTTAAGTTCTTTAACGTTCAATTTGGGTTCACGTAAGTCGACGAGTCGGATGTCATTTTCACAAAATAGCCGCTCCCAAAAAGTATGTAAAATCCAATGCAACCGATCTCGGAAAATCGCACGTAATTTTTTCCCTCAAGAAACAGTGTAAAATTGCTAGAAAACTGGGTTAAATTAAGTAAAAAATGTTTCTCTCGCAGGCCAGGTCAGCAAACACGGCCCAATGAAGACCACACAATACTCAAACTCACTGAGGGATGAGGATTTCAGATATCCGCCTGACAGGTCCTGGTATTCAGGTGACGTCATCACACGCAGGCGAAGGCGACAGTTTAGCTTAGCAGGTTGTTAATTCAACTTGAATTATTCAAGTGCAAAAATGTTCAGGGCCGACGAAAACAGATTGGTGGACTGGCAAAAACTTTTAAACCATATTTTCTAACACAATTTGCAAGCGGCGCGGAGAAATTAAATGTATGGGAAATTCTCTCGCAGGCGGCCGCGTCATTCGACT
Source organism: Thereva unica (assembly GCA_949987705.1). Classification (NCBI taxonomy): domain Eukaryota; kingdom Metazoa; phylum Arthropoda; class Insecta; order Diptera; family Therevidae; genus Thereva; species Thereva unica. Next base: position 195,034,686 of record OX465281.1, on the reverse strand, counting down.
AATTTTGGCAAAAATCGACTTTCGTAGTAAGAAATTTTAAGATCGACTCAAAGTCGTCAAAACATGAAAACATCCGCAATAGGTCTCTGAGTTGAAGAGCTTGGGTACAAAAATTCGAAAGATACAAAATTTTTTAAATGAAAAGAGGTCGGTCTTCAGGCACAAAATGACGACAAATGCTCACATACATAAAGATTTTTGTCAATTTTCTTCGACTGCAGGCCCGATCCAGTTGACGTGTGGTGATACTTGCCTTCAAGGCGAAAACTTTCAGGCCACGGCCTGCCATCGACCTGTATGGGAAAGGGGGCCTTAAGATAAGGCTAATTCCTACACCAGAAATTGGCATAGTAGCCCCTTGATTGTTTAGCCGCCAGCGGCCAGCCAAACGCGCGACTAGAACTACAAGAAGGGCCCTCGCCGAATTTGAGCATAATGGAATTCTTGTTGAGTTTGAGTGCTCTTGGTTTTGTAGTTGTATGTCCATGTCCACCACGAGTGAAATAGAGTAGGCCAAGTAGGAGCTTGTGGCTACGCCCGTAAATATACGTATTTTTAGTGTTAAATACAAATTTTTTTTAAAAGGAAAAATCTCACATGTGATTAGGGGGAGGGGGTTGAGCCAAAACTCACGACATCTCACAAAGGAGGCAGGGGGGGGGGGGGGATAGAAAAATCGCCTCACGTAATTTATGGACGACCCCCAATGGATAGGAGTTAAGGAAATGAGATTTGTTTGTATTGAATTTTTCGCTAATGTCTGGTGCTTCTCCATCCATTCCATAATCTGCATCTGCTTTTTATTTGTTCGATTTGACTTAGAATAATAATGTGAAATTTTCAATAATTATAATATATACTTACATTTTCGACCTGTGGATCCCTGACAAAATTTTGAAGGATTAAAATGTCACTGTTAATGACAATTTTTTATTATAAACGCCAACTACAATCTGCGTTCGCACCTTACCATATAATAAATAAAATTTAAAGAAATTAATGGTTATATTAAAAAACTAACATACCAATAACTGAATGCGACACCAATTTTGGCGTCGAGAAGAATAACGACAAACATAAAACGTCGACTTGTGTGAGCCCAAAACGACGTATAATGCATAGTTTTCAGTCGACGTCGAATTGCGTGTAGGGGGGCCATCCATGAATTGCGTAACGCACTTAGGGGGGAGGTCCGTTATAGCGTTATGTAGTGCCATAGGGGGGGGGGGATAAATTCACGACGTTACGTAACGCTTTTCTGAAATAAATTTAGTACTTCAGGAATAAAATTTTTATGTATTTTTAAAAAGATTCTTAACATTTTTGTGAGAACGGCCGAATGGATTAATGTAGACGAACTCGAAGAAAATTCACTCCTGCCTGTTGCTGATGATGACGAAATCGACGATCTTCCTCTTATCGAACGATTATCAAAATGGATCACGAGTCCATGGTCATCAAAGTCCTTTTAAAACAAAAATACTTGATACATATGTATATTGTTTTAAACAATATGAAAAGAATTTATGATTGTTTGACACAAAATAAAATTTTATAAATCGATAATATATAAAATATTGTGATGATTTATGCCCCATCTGTTCGTTAAAAAGCTGAATCAACGAGTGTCGTTAACGACTCTGGTTGTTGTCTGAACTAATGATTTATGTATGTACTAAACAAAATTGGAACGAGCGATAATTGAAGACAACTTCAAGCTTCTTGCCGAAAAGGAAAGAACATACCACTAGGCATTAGAAAAGGGGCGAAGGTTCCAGAAGTTAGATAAAGGTGGAGCTGGGATATAAAAACGGCTTGCAGGCGCTGAGAAGTCAGTTTTGATTTGAAAGGCGATAAAAGTGTTCTAAAGTGAGAACAGTGAAAAGTGGTGATTTAAAAGTGAACTATAAAGCGATAGATAGAATTTAATAGTGCGAGTTATTAATTTGAAAGTGATTATAGTGAACTGTAAGAATTGTGTTTGTTATTAAATTGTGTTTTGGTTTGTAATAAATAAATTTTGTGTGGATAATTGAAAAGTGTATTCCTTAATTAATCCTACGAATCCGTTAAGCCGTAAAAACGTAACAATATGTATTATTTTGAATATACATTTATGATGTAATTTATAAGGGGGGTCTACCAAAGCGTTACGGAGCGTTACATGGGGTAGGGGGGTTCAAAATGACGGATTTTTCGTTACGTTATTTATGGATGGCCCCTGAATAGCTTAGATTTCCATATTAAAACTATGCTTAGCTTCACATTTAGAATTACATTTTTATAAACAAAAAATATCCTTCCTCGATTATTATCAAAAATGAATCATCTAAACCATATTTAAAATATTCCTATTAATCATATACCTACATATTTGAATGAACTCGGATCATTTGTCAAAGCTGATCTTTCTACCTTTAAAGTAATCGAAAAGTTTCAGTCCACTACAAATATCAATATTTACAGAAACAAAGCCACTCACATCGATATTGATATTCTTGGTAACATGTAAATGCTTCGAATTAATTTCGTGGACTGTATCTATTTCCTAAATTAAATAGACCGATCACTCGTCGAAACTGAACTTTCTTTTTTTAAATAATCTAAATATTCCATTTCACTATAAATATCTACATTTTCAGACACAAAGCCAAGCACATCCACAGAATTGGAAGAAATGCCCAAAGATAAAAGTGATGATGAAGACTTTTTCGAGAAGCATATCGTTAGTGCAGATGAGGAATCATCAAAGGTACAGAATCGACGAAAAACTAGAGGACGATCATTGCTGAGACGAAAATGTGCAAGCCTAAAAGAAAGTGGTAATAGCAACCATAGCTCCCCAGAAGACACTTCAAAACAAAAGCAATCAAAGGTGAAAAATAGAGACCCAAAAGACTTAAAAATATCAAAAGAATACGATGAAATAATAGCAAAGAATATGAAGTTAAAATGTGAAATTTGTGGTGAGGAATTTAGTGTATTTGCAGAAGTTACAAGGCATTTTCGAACTGTGCATAAACGAAAAGGTTTTGTGGTTTGCTGCAACAAAAAACTACGCAATAGAGTCTCTATAGTGGATCATATTAACAAACACCTTAATCCTGATTATTTTAAGTAGCAAAATTTTAGAAACACATTCAGGACTAAGTTCATCAATTATTTTATTTTAGATGTACAGAATGCAATAAAGTATGTACGGATAGGCAAAGCCTTACAACGCATAAGCTTCGACATGTATCCGAAGAAGCTAAAATTTATAAATGTGAAAAATGTCCACGAAGATTCGCTAAACCGTTTTACCTTGAAATGCACAAGGCTATACATACACCACATGAAGAGAGGAAGTTTTTCTGCGATGACTGCGGGAAGGCGTATGTAATTATATTGCTTATAATTTAATAAAACTAATAATCGAATAATTTATTTAGATTTCCGATAAATAGCTTACTCATTGCTCATCGTCGCAATGTCCATGAAAATACATATGTAAAAATTTGTCATATCTGTGGAAAAGTCATCAAAGGGGCAACGATGTACAAGAAACATCAGCTCGAACATGAAGGTGTGGTTGAGCCAAAAGTACAATGTCAAAAATGTGGTGTATGGCTAAAGCATGCTTATAGCTTAAGAAAACATATGCGACTTCATATTGAAAAGCTAAGCACTCATGTTTGTAGTATATGTGGTAAAACTTCTGCTTCAAAAAGTGCTTTGCGAGATCATGTTCGATATGTTCACAAGCCAGAACGTTCATTACAATGCAGTGTTTGCGACAAAACTTTTAAAAGGCCAAACCGTCTTAGGGTATAAAATTATTTTTTAAAAATATTAATATTTTAAAATAATAATGTAGGAACATATGACAACGCACACAGGTGAACCATTATATAATTGCCCTTATTGTCCAAAAACTTTCAACTCAAGTGGGAATATGTACACGCATAGAAAAAAAGTACATAGAAAAGAATGGGAAGAAAGCCGAAGGAGTCGTGGTTTACCAACTTCTGATACAAAATTAATTGATTCTGATACAGATTAAAATCCTATTCCAATCTTACATTGGTCTGGACTCTTTATCTATATCCTTATTTTATCAACTGGAATTTTTTGCCAGTGCCGCACGCTTTTTTACTTTTTGACAGGTAGGTTGTTTCCATATACTGGCTGGAGCAATAAAAACATTACATTCAAAATTATTTTTTACTTTTTAGTCCATTTTAAAATAAAAGCGTATTTTTTAGTTTTTTTAAACTATATGTGACGCGATCCGAGAAAAGGGACTTACTGTCCAAAAAATCTATTTTCGGATTATGAGTGATTCTTAAGGTTTTGAATCTCCTCTTTAATTCTATGCAATCAGAATTAATTTATTCCAATTACTTTCTGAGCAATAAATATTTACAAATGTGTCTTCAAAAGTATTTAAAGTGGCAGCTCAGTGTTTTCGCTCTCCTCCGTTTTTCTTTCAATCGCTTCTCCTGTAAAGTTTTCTTTTTGGATAAAAGATTTCGTCCCTGAAGAAGCACCAGATGCGTTGAAGACAGTTTCCTGAAGAATGATGAAGTTGGTGATTAGGCCCCCATCCACGGTCAAACAAATCGTCAAATTCCTGGCCAACATCGAAAAAATTGCAAGTGTGCGTGTATAAAATAAAGTTTTCGAAGTTGGCCGCTGTTTGAAGAAAATATTCGTCTGGTTTAATATTTCCTTCAAACAGCTTAAATGTGTGTGTGAGTTTTGCCTGTGTGCCATGTAAAGTTCGCTTTGTTTACAGTAGATTATATGAAATGTCGCTCGGGATGTTTGAAGAAAGTTTTCCTCGTTGATGGCCAAAAATGTCAAAGCATAAATGTGTGCGCTGTTTGTCGAAAATTGGTTTGACGATTTGTTTGACCGTGGATGGGGGCCTATTAGGCCCCCATCCACGGTCAAACAAATCGTCAAATTCCTGGCCAACATCGAAAAAATTGCAAGTGTGCGTGTATAAAACACAAGTTTTCGAAGTTGGCCGCTGTTTGAAGAAAATATTCGTCTGGTTTAATATTTCCTTCAAACAGCTTAAATGTGTGTGTGAGTTTTGCCTGTGTGCCATGTAAAGTTCGCTTTGTTTACAGTAGATTATATGAAATGTCGCTCGGGATGTTTGAAGAAAGTTTTCCTCGTTGATGGCCAAAAATGTCAAAGCATAAATGTGTGCGCTGTTTGTCGAAAATTGGTTTGACGATTTGTTTGACCGTGGATGGGGGCCTATTGGATTTACTGTTGAACCGTTGGGGTTTGGAGTACCAAAACGTTGATGGTTGTTTATTTCCAGCACGGATTATGAACACATAAAATTGATTTATTTAACTCGGAATTCACTGAGATATGTTATCCTGCGTTAGATGAGGATCACTCGCGAAATACCGTGAATATCCCACTTCTGACACCACTTTTTTTGTTATAAACCAATATTCACACCGCGAATGTACTCAAAATTAAACACAAAATTGTATGCAGTGAATTAACTTTTATTTTATTTCAAACTTCTTTTTTATGCAGTGAATTAACTTTTTATTTTATTTCAAAATTCTTTTTTTACTGGATCCTTTTATATGTTATTATTAAGTTATAAATTTGTTTAAGACCTTTTTGGTTCGGACTCTACTTTTTAACTAACTGATTTTTATATCTACAATAAAACGTTTTCTTACCTAAGAAAAAACCAGAACGGAAATCAATCAGCAATTTATCGAACTTTGAATTTCATTTAATTAATAAGCACACTCGTGGTGACGTTTCGAAATCAATAATTAATTTGCTGATACGAGGTCAGAAGCAATTTTTGAAATTTTAAAGAAAATGAAATGCAATAAATGCGCGCGTGGGGTCATTGTTAATTGGGACATAACAGTAGCTCCCTTTTCTCGGATCGCGTCACATATTTTTTTATTTTCAATATTTTCTATTATATGTCCGCCACTTTGTAGTGACCGCCATATTAGATTTAAGCCGACGTCACGCAGCTTGCTATCAGTGGCGGATCTAGAAATTCATTTTGGGGGGGGCCATCCTCATCCATTGGCGAATTTTTTAAGCTTTTGACGAAGGGTTGTAGAGCTTCACAAATATAAATAAAAACACAAAAATTTTGTTTTTAGTTATTGAAATAACTTAACTTTTATTTATTTAAATAATAAAATTAAGTCTTCTTGCTTTTTGTTTAGCAAATCTTTCGATAATATCAATATTCATATGGATATCATGGTGAATATTTAGCAGGGCTAGGCCCGTAAGCCTGTCTTCACCCGTGCAGGTCCTCAGCCATGTTTTAATGCGCCGTAATGTTGAAAAGGACCGTTCAGCTGTCGCAACACTTGATGGAAGCGTAAGCAATATCTGTATCATTGTGCTGATGATAGGACACTGATCCTTGTTACAATAACTGAATGTCGCAATAGCAGTTTCGGGTAAGGAACTTCCCTTTTCCTTCTCTTGGTTCCATTTTTGTCTCCAGGCTTCATACTCCTTTTTCATTTTAAAGGATACTCCCCTTACATCTTCAAGGAAATCCATATATTTATCATCAAAAATCTGTTTTACTTGGAAATATATTTCCAGCCTTTCCTTATAATTTTTGAAATTCTCCGTTTTAGGATTGAAGGCTTCAAATTGCGTAATTATGTTAAGGTTGGCAGAACCTTGACGTTGCTGTTGCCTTTCTAATGCAGTCGCCATGTTGGTCATCGCTGCTATCATCATTTCGAATTGATTCGGTTCCATTTTTCCTTATTTTTTTTTCCCTTGATTGTGTTGAATGAGGAAATTATTTGTTGTTCTTTCTTTATCCTTGTCGGCAATTACTGTTGTGTCCTTTCCCGAATCTCGATATCCTAGATAAGTTGTAAATTTATAAGAAAAACGTTACCTTGGTATTACACAACTTTATTCTTCTTTTTCTTCTATACAACTGACATTTTTGACATATTATGGTTGAGTGCACACTTCCATTGATACAATAGTATTAAAGTTGAGTGCACACTTCCATTGATACACTACAGTCTCCCACACTTAAACTACTAGTACTGCAGGTAGTCCTGCAGGTATCTTGGCGGTTGCCGACTTCGTACACTTCTGGACTCCCGAGCGTTGGACTGCTGAACTTCAGATTGTTGGTTGTTCGGTTGCTGATTACTTCCTTCAGTTCCTGATGTTCGTTTCGGTAATGGCGCTGGAGCCGGATCTTCGTAGAATTGTATTTCCATCCCTTCTATTCCTGAACTCTTTCTTTGATCCGGTGGTTCTTTGACAACATCTGGTTCCTTCCTAGGGGGAACACCCGAATCGTATAGTTGATTAATATGACGCTTTAGTACATAACCATTATCCAATTCAACCAAATAATGGAGATAACCAAATTTTCTCTTAATAGTACCAAATCTCCATGTAGGTTTGTCCTTTGTATACCATCTTGCTTGCACTCGGTCTCCCACACTTAATTTCCTAACTGGTAAGGTGTCATTATTTGAAGTTCTCTGTTTTCTTATCGGGCGTAAAGCATCTAGTTTTATTCTCATTTCTCTTCCTAAATATTGTTGAGCTGGACTCTTCCCATTTGATAATGGTGTAGCCCTGTATCGGTACAGAATTTCACGGACCTTGGTATATATTGACGATGAATCTTCCGACATGCTATTTAACTTTGCTTTTAATGTTTTGATGTGCCTTTCTGCCAGGCCATTTGTTGCAGGGTGACCCGGTGCTATAAATTTTTGTAATATACCATTTTCTGTACAAAATGATTTGAATCGGCTACTTTGAAAAATTGTCGCGTTATCCGATACGAGGACTTCTGGCATGCCATGAGCTGCGAAAATATCCTGTAATAGTGTTATAGTTGATTCTGAAGTAGGTGCTGTTTTTTGAATTTTTACTTCTGGCCATTTTGATCTTGCATCGACTACTACTAAAAAATAATAATTTTGAAAAGGTCCTGCGTAATCAATGTGAATTCTTTCGAAATTTTCTTTTGGATCATCCCAATGGTGCGTAACGATTTTCGGAGGACTATTTTTAACCATAGCACATTGTTCGCATGCCTTCACCAGTTTTTCTATGTCCGAATCGATCCCTTTCCAGTAACAGTATTTCCGTGCGAGCTGCTTCATCCGAACTATTCCTATGTGAGTGTAGTGTAATTCATTTAATATCTCTTTGCATTTTTTTCGGAATGACCACGCGGTTTTTCTTTAGGATAACACCTTCTTGCATTGAGAATGCTGGATCTGTATTTTGACCGTCTATTAATTCTTGTTTTACTTTTGACAGCTCCGGATCCTTCTCTATCTCTTGAGCTATAGTTGTAGCTGTGATTGCATGTGTTGAAATATGGTTGATAATTTGGTTTTGAATATCTGTAATTTCATCTTCTATTGAATTCGATTTTTGAACTAGGTTTGGTATTGATGCTCTGGATAAACAATCGACGTGTATATTCTCTTCTGCTTTCCTGTGTTGAATCCTATAATTGAATTCTTGAAGGAAACATGCGTATCTTAAGAGTCTGGCTGATGTCATCGCTGGAATTTTGGAATGCTCGTGAAATATTCGAGTAAGTGGCTTGTTGTCGGTGATAAGAGTGAATTCTCTTCCATAGAGATACATATAAAATTTACCAATCGCAAACACAATAGCTAAAGCTTCACGGTCCAATTGACTATAGTTTTGCTCTGCTGAAGTCAATGATCTTGAAATGAACGCAATTGGACGTTCGTTATTATTTACAGTGTGTGCTAATACTGCTGCGATTCCTGTTGGGCTTGCGTCGCATGTTAATGTGACTGGAATCTCTGGGTTGTACGGAATCAGAACGCGGTCACTTGAGATTTCATTTCTAAGTTTGTTGAATGCTGCTTCACTATTTCTTGACCACTGAAACTTTACATCTTTTTGTAATAGTTGTCTTAATGGGAATGTTATAGTTGATAAATTTGGTATAAATCGAGAATAGTATGTGGTCATTCCCAGAAATTTTCGTAGTTCATCTACATTCTTTGGGCGGGGCATATTTCTGACCGCTGTAACTTTTTCAGGACATTTAGAAATTTTATTCTTGCTTATCAAGTATCCTATGTACTTTATTTCCTTTTTGAGAAATTCGCATTTATTTTTGTTTACATGTAGATCGTGCTTTAATAATCTTTCGAGGCATTCAATTAGGCGCCTTGTACATTCTTCAATTGAACTCCCATAAATGATGATATCATCGAAATATGAAATTGTACCTTCTAGTCCTTGCAAAATTTGGTCCAATATTCTGTTGAATTCACTTGGTGCCGTTTTAATTCCAAATGACAATCTGTTTATTTGATATGTACCTCGATGTGTTGAAATGGTTTGAATCTGTTTACTTTCCTCATTTACTTGTACGTGTAAATAAGCTTTGTATAAGTCAAGACGACAAAAATATGTTGCGTCACGTAGGTTATTTAATATTTCGTCAATTCGTTTGATCGGATAATGTGACGATTCTAACTGTCGATTGACTCCCACTTTGTAATCTACACACAGCCTTACATTCCCGTCCGGTTTCGGTATCACAACTAATGGTGATCCCCAATCACTGGTATTAACTTTAGAAATGATTCCACTTTCCTCTAATTTATTGAGTTCATCTTCTACTTTTTCACGTAAGGCATACGGCACTTCACGTTCTTTTATAAAAATTGGTTTTACACCTGGCCTTAACTTCAAAACGCATTTAATATCTGGAATGCATCCAACTTCTGCTTGAAAAATTGTTTTGTATTTTTCCATAATCTTTGGCAATGAATCGACGGCGTTGGACTTCTCATAGCTTGTAGTGTTAACATCTATTTCTTGTAAACTAATTTTTAAATGTCTAATCCATACTCGACCCAATAACGGAGTATAATGGGGTGGTACGAGGTATAAAGTTTCGTATGATTTTTTTCCTTGATACTGGACAAGAACTTCTACTTTTCCTACGGGGTCAAAGATTTCTCCCGTATACGCTCGGAATCTTACATCCGGTTTTTTAACTGGAATATTCAGATTTAACTTATTGAAGTCCTTTTCTGATAATAGTGTATACCCTGATCCCGAATCAACTTCAAACTCTTGTGGTTTCCCGTTAAGTAGAACTTCTATGAAAAATTTGCTTCCATCTATTTCAGGTACCTCCGTTTTCTCATATATGTCCACAATTTTGTTTATATTATGAAATTCGTTCTTCGCATCTTCTAAAATTTCATGGGTTACATATGTGTCTTCAATATTGGATTTGATTCTAGTGTTCTCTAATAGTCTTTTTACACAAACCGTTCTAACATGTCCTTTTTTCTTGCAATGCTGACAGTTCAGTTGATTTTTATTTGTTCTACATTCAGGCGCTAAATGATTACCTTTGCCACAGTGTAGACATAGACCTTCGATACCCAGTTCTCTGTAATTTATCTGGTTGTTTGAATTACGATTTTTGAAAAACTTTTGATTTGCTTTGGTATTTGATTTATAATTGAACTTTGGTTTTTTCCTGCCGAAATTTGTTGATTTTATTTTATTTATTTCTATGCTAGATGGGCCCGCTTTAGCTATTTCTCTGCTGTCTAACTTTGATACTTCGTAATTTATCGCTTTCTTTACAATGTCATTGAAATTTAGTTCTTCTTCTTGAAGAAGTTTTTCTCGAATCGAATTGTCTTTTATTCCTCGTATGAACTGAGCACGTAAGAAATTATCAGCAATTGATCAGTCACTATCTAATACCCTTTCTCGTAGTTTTGCTACGTATTCATTAATATTTTCGTCTTCCTTTTGAAATTCCGATAAGAAGTGATGCTGTTCTACCAATGGATTCTTTTTCGGGCAATAATGACTTTCTAATAAAGTGATGATCTCTGTATAAGTTAATTCACTAACCTTTTTTGGTGCTGCCAAAGAAGTTACCAAGGCGTAATTTGTTGAACCTACGTTTTGTAGCAATAGTTTTGCACACGTTGCTTTATCATCAAAAATCTGTTTTACTTGGAAATATATTTCCAGCCTTTCCTTATAATTTTTGAAATTCTCCGTTTTAGGATTGAAGGCTTCAAATTGCGTAATTATGTTAAGGTTGGCAGAACCTTGACGTTGCTGTTGCCTTTCTAATGCAGTCGCCATGTTGGTCATCGCTGCTATCATCATTTCGAATTGATTCGGTTCCATTTTTCCTTATTTTTTTTCCCTTGATTGTGTTGAATGAGGAAATTATTTGTTGTTCTTTCTTTATCCTTGTCGCCAATTACTGTTGTGTCCTTTCCCGAATCTCGATATCCTAGATAAGTTGTAAATTTATAAGAAAAACGTTACCTTGGTATTACACAACTTTATTCTTCTTTTTCTTCTATACAACTGACATTTTTGACATATTATGGTTGAGTGCACACTTCCATTGATACAATAGTATTAAAGTTGAGTGCACACTTCCATTGATACACTACACAATGACAATGCTTTTTTGACATCTTCGCTGCTATCAATTATACAGCTCGGAATGAATATGGCCGGATTAAAAGAATTTAAGGTATATTTAGGTAAACGTTCTTTCAAATCTGCAATAACGTAGTCTAAGACCGGGATATAAACTGACCTCAAGTAGTACTCTTCCACGTTATCTGCCGGTGGATTAGATCGATGTTCTTGTCGGGCTTTTGAGGAATTGCGTGGAGTGGTAATTTGCATACCTCTTTCTTCTGTAATCATTTTCGTCTCGACGAATAGGTTTTTAAAGCATTCAGATGCTTTTTCTCGATGTCACACTGCAAGTCTTTGCAAGAGAATTATTCAAAGAATGGTTGTAGCATGGGCATCTTTTGGCATTCGTTGCTTCAAGCTGGATTGTTGCAACAGCTCCCAGATTCTTTTGGTTTCCAGAAATCATTACGCTGCAGTTGTCCGTTCCGATCCCGACACATTTTGAGGTATCCAAAGTAAAAGACTTGACAATATCCAGCACTATATGACCTAGAGCCTCGCCAGAAAGTCGTTTCTCTCCGTTCTCTGCAACGTCCTTCTTGCGAATAGATTCGTAACAATCGACAAAAGACAAGAAATCTTTTCTGATTTGGCCCTCGTAAAAATACCGTAAAGAAAGGCTAAGTTGTTGATATTTTTTAAACGTTTAAATTATTTAAAGTGATATTTTGAATTCAGCGCCACCATGCAACAATACCTGAACAATTTTTTTTTAATTTAATTTTTTTAAAACAATAGTGATACTTGTTGGTTTGGGGGGGCCATGGCCCCCATGGCCCCCCCCTGGATCCGCCATTGCTTGCTATATTATGCTCGTCATTCAATTTCATTTCATACCCATATTGAGGGTGGTATGTAAAGAAAAAGGCAAATCGCTATTTTGTGCTGGCCTACTTGTCATATCCTTTCATTCGATACCCATATCGAGTGGGATGTAAGGAAAACGGTAATCCGCCATTTTGAATTTTGAGTAGCTAATTGTATTCATACACTTTCATTTGAGGGATATTCACGCTAAAGTGTATCATTGTAAACGGTGTAAATATACAATGCAAATTTACAACGAAGAGTGAACGCTCCGTTTGCAATCTATTGTAAATACATCGAAGAAGAAGACAATTTTTTCGTTTTGACAGGTAGTCAAGATGCCGCGGAAAAGTCCAAAAGAAATTTTTCTTGAAGAAGTAATGGAAATTGAGTGACGGAAATTAACGGAATTAATTGAATTATTCTAAAGTTTTAAAATAGAATTAAATAGATTTAAATAAATGAATTTATTCAATTTACCATATCCTGATCCATTTTGAACACCTGTCAAATATATTAATACAACCATACAATACGTAATACAACACTTTTTAGTGTAGTAAAATTACAACGCTCTTGTAAATATTTTTATATGAGTAAGCCTTGTATTATTTTACAAAGGTGTAACCAAATACACTCAATACAACGATACAAGGCTGAATACAACAAAGCGTGAATACCCCTTTGATATTTTTACAAATTGGTCAGATTGCATTGTCACGCAAACTATGCATGTGTGCAAAGTTTGGAGTTGATCGATTACATGAAAGTGGGTCAAAATCAGTTTGCAAGATATGTGAAGCTAATATAAAGCTTATAATGACGTCAGACAGCTTAATGCCTCTTCCACTGCATTTATACGCCCTAGCTCCTCCCTTATCAAGGTTTCAGAACTTTCCAGCATAGACTGGAACAAACTAGAACACTTTTAAAAATACTTCGGGAAACTTCGAAAAGCCAAACTCTAAGGAAAGTAGTAGTTACAATTACCCCAGCTCATATATCGGAGTAGATGATTAGTGTAGTTAAATTTTTCTTGCAGAAGGCGGCGCCTTTAAAAATTTTTGGTTATGTTATTTACCTTTTCGGTTATATCAATCATTAACTGCGTTTTTTGAAGTTGCCATTTAATGATACCGGAATTATTCTAAATGAAAAGAATAAATTAAATATGTCAATGTCGAAAAACAGGTTAGCCAACTGTCAAGACACTGCATACCAAAATTTCATAAAATGAGGCAAGCAGAGGTTCCTACCATCTTCTCTCTCTTCGCTTTGTGTTTGAACGTTGTAACGGTCGTCATGCCCGATAGTTTAATCTTCTTTCAATACCCTCCCCATAAGCTAAATTGATCGTCCCTGTCCTAAGGGGGATGATACACGGGTCAACATGTTCTGAAACACGAGCTTTTTCTGCGCAGTTCGTAGGCAAAGGGACGGGTCAGGGTGAAGTGTGCGGTGTTGACTGAAACTAGAAACGATTTCTATTTTTCCTCCAGTTGCTTGAAAAATGTTTATGTATGCGTAACTGTCAAGCGATTCTGGGTGAAAATAATTTGGAATGCACACCCATACATATGAAATCGCAATGTTATTACACAGAGTGTTGCGTGTAGCGTGTTGACTCGTGTATCACCTCCGCGCAACAAACTGACAGTGTGTTGCAGAGACACGTTGACTCGTGTATCATCCCACTAATATCCGTTAAGAAAAATTCGTTATAAATTGCCGCAATTTCCCATTGCCAAGCAATAGACAAACCCCAACGAACTTTAAAGAATCCCTCGTTTACATCTTGTAAACCAACTCTTTTCCCCTTATCGGGTTCTGCTTTAATTAATTTATATCCACTGTTTTGTTGCCCACGCAACATCCTTCCCCATTGGACGCCTCGGACGGCGTCATAACCCTTGACCAATCAGAACGCGACATTTGGCCGTTTTCCCGAAAAAAACGCGCTTCGCTTGGTTTATTTGGTGTGTGTGGGATAAGGAAATGGAACGAGACAATTATCAATCTCTTCCATCCCACGCTAATTATTCAAAAATTCCCCAATGCGCGCACCAACACCTGAATAAAAAAAAGACTACTTTCATGAAATCGCGATAAGCCACGACTTTTCTCGGTGTGCGAGACGGTCGCAGTTTAACAATCCTCTTTTGGTGAAGCGAAGTTCTTTTTAGTTTTCCTGTCCCGCGTGGTAACTGGAGAAGCTCCTCTAAATTATAGAGTGAAAAAGTTCTTTTGTGTTTTTTTTTGTTTCCTTAAAAACTTAAGGTTCTTTTGAGTTTTAGTTCCTTGTTTTTTTTTCAAGAAAAAACTTAATTTAATTTAACAACCCCAGTGTGTGCAAATTTTATCCCTACAACATGTTTTTTTAAAAGGAATTATTCTTAAATGGTGGTGACTGTTTAAACAGGCGATAGTCGCGGTGTTTTACTTATAATATTACATATTGAGTAATTAAAAACGTATAAAACTTGAATTCCAAAGAAAAAATGGGAACGAATAGAAAATTTGGCTGAAATGGTAGGAGAATTTTCAAATGGTGAAGTCCAGAAGCGGAACCAATGAATACATTAACATGTGACACAGCGTGTACAGCGAATTTTGCTCCGAAAATTACAGAAGCGGAGGAGTTAAGGTAAATTCCATAAAGATCAATTATAGTACACATTTTCATTTGTGAACAGAATATTTTTGGAACCTTTGTTTGTCAAAAAAAGTGAAAATAATACCTGTGACACATTTACCATCATAATGAAAGTAACCTTCATTATCGCGGCAAAACCCCATCATAATGAAAGTTCAAAATGAAAGTATTTTACCTTCATTTGGACTGTAATTTCGGTTAAGTGACATCTGTTGCAAAACTGGAAACTAATTTTTATAATAAATTTCCCCTCCTTTCTCCTTAAAACTGACAATTTAACAGTCAATTCAAAACAAACAAACAAATCTGAGCCCAAGTATTTCAAAAATAACGATGTCTCAGGAAAACTCGAGGGAAAAAAAGCAATTGTGGCCAAAAGAATCGGTTAGTATCTTATCTTTTATCACTTGCAAATGACACATGCAAATGAAAGTAAATGTGTCACCCCATCATTTCCTTAACCATCATAATAAAAGTTACCATCATAATGAAAGTATAGTGTGTCACAGGTTTAATAATAAATATGGATATTAAAATTTAATAGAAAAAAAAAACAAAAAAAAACTACTTCGTCCTTTCGAAGAAAAACTTAAGAAAACAACAAAATGAATAAATAAAAGAAATAAATAAGAACCATGAAAGAAAAGGTTAAGGTATTTACAAAATAATAGTAATTTAGCACAATATATTTGTATTAAAGAACAAAAAGAAAAAAAACAACATAACAAATAAGTATTTATGTAAAAAAAAACAATTATTCTTATAAAAAAAAGAAAAGAGAAAAACAAAAAAACAATTCTCGAAATTATTTATTTTTTAACTCTTAGTTATTTGTTTTTTTCTGTATTTTAGTATTATTAACTTTATTAATTTTAATATTATTATTATTATTACTATTATTATAAAACAAAAAAAAAATATCCACATATGTGATTCAGAATTATACTTTTTCGAAAATGATACGATTTCTTCGATGAAATCAACAAAAAATAAAAAGAGTCAACACAAAAAATTGTTAAATAATATAAAAAAAAGAAACATAAAAATAAAACAAATATATGTTGACTTTCTATTTTACTTTTACATTTAAAAAGATAAAGAAAGGAAAATGACGAAATATGAGTAAATAAATAATTCGGATTACACTTTTTATATGTAATTAAAAATAAAAACCAAACAACAAAAAAGGAAAACTATGAATATTGTTACTAAAGGAAATTTTTTATTATAAATAATCGATATCCAGAAAGAAATAAATAAAAAATAAAAAACTCATTTAGTGGTAAACGCCCTTCGCTGTACGTCGTATTGTGTCGGTTTTTTTTGTAACCTCCTAACATGTAGGTCTATAAGAGGACGACGGCCAATGGTGACCGGTGCGGAGGCTGAGGGCCTCGCCAGACATGTAAGTACTAATAGTTAGATTATTTTTTTTGCATTTATTCCTCGAGCGCATCCGCCCGCATGGCTCTGTCTGCATAGTAACCCTTTTCCCTCTCGATGGCCCAGGACGGGTCCCTTTGCATTTTTTTCTTAGGTACATTTTTTTTGTGGCACGAATTATTTAGTTTTTTTAAACTGTCACCTCCTTCGGTCTCCCTACACAGCGAACCCCCCCATCCGGCGAGCTAGTAAGAGCAACGCTAGCCGTGCCCACATCAAGTGTAGTGGAGGCAATTGAGTTTTCAAGGCGATACCCCTTCTTCAGGACCACTCGTTCACCCACCCTCTTGTCCTTAGTGACCATTTCCCCTCAATCCTTTTTGTAATATGCTTTGTGTCAGGCCCTTGGTGGCAATGTACTTCCTCCTTCCTTCTTTCGAGCGAAAGCTCAACACTCATCAAGACAGTTACAAAAATCGCGCCCAACGGTAGGCTAGAACTTTGTGGTCTATGTTCCTAGCTCGGATAAGTCTGTTAGTCACTTGGTGACATCATCCCTTTTCTGAATCGGCAACTTTGTTTTCTCCTTCCCTGTGGGAAGTTTATTCATCCGAGCTATGCTTTTTCAGTAATTTCAATATGTAAGTCCGGTATTTAGTTCTTTTTTTAGTGGCAACGGCCATCGAGAGGAACCGGTAGTGGACTTCCTTCAGTATTTATTTCCCTTCTCAGTCCAAGTCCCTCCGGTTATTTGGGAATGGGTCTTGGTACCTGCCGCGGTATCATCTCCCTCACAGCTTATGTCTTTTCATGTTAGGCTTAACGGCATATAACTCTTTTCTCATTTTCATGGAACATTTATGGTTCAACAACTTTTCTTTTCTGCGGTAGCTTCCAACTTGTATACCTTGCTCTTTTATGTGAGTTTGTTTGGTCCTAGTACCAATCGCCTTCGCTTGCTAGTGCGATAATGGGATTCTCATTCATGTGGCTTATGTTCACATGGCTTGCGCGGAGGTATCACCATCTGGTTGTCTCTTCCATGAATGAAGCAATACCGCTCAATTATGTTTTCCTGAACTTCTTTTCCTGCTTAGTATGGCCAAATTGGTGGACAGACCACTGTCTTACAATGATCCTGGTAACAGGCTAACTGCCTGCCAGCGCGGTAAGTCAGGGGTCCCTCTGCTAATGCGGTCCCGTATGTATCCTCTGATTGATCAGCTTTTCGGAATTTCAGTCGTGTCGTCGTCGTTACTGATCCGTCGTGGCTGCCAACCAAGGATAATTTTCACCAATGGAAGCTTCTTATTCTCTTCAAACTCTCTTCTCTCAGTCAGCCATGCGGACTGCTGCGGGCGGGGGGTGAATGCTGAAATGTAGACTCGACCGAGGCAGATGGAGCATACCACCCTCCTCGGCCGATCCTTATTCCGGTAAGTACTGAAATTTTGTCGAGTGTACGTCCTCTCATCTGGGAACCATACCCAGGTCCCACATCATCAAGTAATTTATCGCGTTAATAATTAATACTCGCGGTTTCGTTTTTAATACGAGGGGTAAGTCTCTCTCGCGTAAATTCAGACGTTAGTATTAAAAATTCAGTTAATATTTACCTATATTATATCTTGTCCCGAGTTGACTTGTCAATTTTTTTTTCTTTTCACGTGACTTTAAACGTTATTAGAAAAATTCATTTATTCCTTTTGGCGTTAAACTTTTATAGTCAGTGTCGTTTCTGAACAAGGGTCACGTCTCCTTCGTAAGAAAATTCTTACGTTTAGAAGTAAATTACGTATCATTCGTCTTAAAAAAAAATCATTGTCGGATGAAGCTGAAAATCAAAATGCGACTGAAACCCCCAGGGGTGACGATAGTCCTCCCTTTCATGGTTTTAGTGATGGGCAGTCAAACGCCGAAAACCATGTTTCAGAGCGTCAACGGATTGAACAACAGATCGCTAGGCTAAAGGACCAACTGGCCTCCATGCCGACCGGCCCAGGCACAGCTCCGGCTCCCGTTCCCGATAGAGCGGATCAGGCCAGCTCCTCAGTTGAGAAAGTGCCACTCATTTGCCAGATTAAAACCCCGGACCTTCGATTCATTGCTAGACCTTTCAAGTCTCAGCAGGCTTCACGCCACCCCTCAGTTGTGCTGTCTTGGAACATCACGTTCTCAGGACAATCTAGTGGACTTACAGCTGAACAATTTATGTTCAGACTGGAAAGCAAGGCTAAAGATGCATCCGTATCTGGCCAAGAGCTTTGTGCCAACGTATCATCCTTACTCAAGGATCGGGCAGCAACCTGGTACTGGAACCAATTTCATCGGGAATTTCCAAATCCCGAATGGTCCGATTTTCGCAGGAATTTCCAAGCCCATTTCAAGTCCCATGACTCAGATCTTTACACCATTGAATCTATGGTGGAATTAAAGCAACTTCAAGACTCATCCGATGAGTACTTAGACAAGATGGTTGCCTTGCACAACAAGATGGAGAATCCAATTCCGGAATCTCAGCTGACGGGAATATTGGTCGAAAATCTGAATTACGCCACTGGTAGTTCATTGGTAGGTAGACAGTTTAGAACTATAAAGGAATTAAGAGAGCAATGCCTTGAAGTTGAACCCTGGCATTTAAATAAGAAAATGGAACGAAGGACTAACTTAAGAGTCCATGAGCTCGAATCTGATTTCGCGGTAGATTCCGCTTCCGAGCCGTTGGATCCATATTTCCATGAGATAGAAGCTCTCCAAGGTCATAGCTCAGACCTCACCCGAAGACAACTTAAGTGTTGGAATTGCCTGCAGCCAGGCCACCCGTTCTACGACTGTCCGTCTTTTGCTATAGGTGCGGAAATCCTGAGGTAGTGTCACCCAAGTGTCATTGCCAGGGAAACTGTTAGAAAATGTACTTGTAAGAAAATGCAGCTACTGACTAATTATTTACATTTTCTATCGAGTAGCCTCATGTCAAAAATATTATGTAGGAAATTTTGGAATCTCGTCATTTTTTTTTCAGATTAGCTGCGAATAGGAAGCCCTTTTGTATCCTTAGACGTTACGAGATTTTATGTACATTTATATTCAATTATATAATTAATAAACATTGTTGATCTAGAAACATTCGTGGAAATTATTGAACTTTTCCATACAAGTGGCGACCGTGACAGGACTAGATCACAAAATGGATTCGTATATAAAATCTCGTAGCGTATTAAGAACTTCGTTCACCAAGAAAATTATTTTATTGGAGGCGGAGATCTTGAAGGAAGAAAAGGATAGTAATGTGATCCAAGGGTTGATGAAACTCGTAGAAGAAAAAAATCTTAAGTTGGTAGATATGAATAAGAAGATTTATGAATTATTATTAGATGAAGATGTCGACGAGAGAGCTCTTGAAAAGGAAATAGGCAGCGCCGATGAATACCAAATGAGATTTACTGCGGTAAAAATGAATGTAGAAGCTTTGGAGAAAGAAACTGAGAGTGCGATTCCAGGGATACATCAAACACTAACGAGTGTTGCATCAGTGCAGAATAAGCGTCCATTTAAACTTCCACAACTTGAGCTCAAACTTTTTAGCGGTGAGCTGAAGGAGTGGTTGCCATTCTGGACACAGTTTAGCAAAATTCACGAAGATGCGTCTATCGATGAAGGAGATAAGTTCCAGTACTTGACACAAGCCACTGTTCCTGGTTCGAAAGCGCGGACTTTAGTTGATAGCTTTCCTGCAATTAAGGAAAACTATTGTAAAGCTATTGAATGTTTGCGAGCGAGGTATGGAAGAGAAGAACTCTTAGTGGAATTTTATGTCAGGGACTTACTAAATTTGGTACTACAGAATACTTTATCGCAGCAGAAAATGGAACTGGCTATGTTGTATGATAAATTGGAATCAAGGTTAAGAGCGCTTGAAACTTTGAATGTAACGACGAAAAGATGCGCTGCAATGCTTATGCCTTTAATAGAGTCGTGCCTACCTGAAGAAATATTACGCACCTGGCAGCGAAGCGATGCGTATATGAAAATTTATCAAAACAGTGAACGAAATACGCCCCAAAATCGTCTTGAATTGTTAATGATTTTTCTACGAATTGAACTAGAAAACGAGGAGAAAATTATGTTGGCATTAACAGGGTTCAAAATGGAAAACACATCGAGGGCAAAACATAGTGAAAAGAAAAGGGATTTATATGAAAAATCACAAGCTGTAAGAAATATCCCCACTGATACTGGATTATTGACAACTGCGGGTGCAGGTAATTGTATGTTTTGCGAGTCTAAGCATAACAGTTCGGACTGCTCAAAGGTAACAGGAATGTCTTTAGAAGAGAGAAAGGAAAAAATAAATAAAAGACACTGCTGTTTTAATTGTTTTAAAAGTGGGCATAGGTCGAAGGATTGTTGGAGTAAATCTAGATGCATTTTGTGTAAGAGAAAACATCATGTGCTGTTGTGTGACAACCTAAATTCGAACGATATTTCTAGAGACGTGAAAGGGAAAACAAGGCAGCTTCTATTAAGGCAACTGAACAAACATTAACGAGTATAGAAAAATTGCCGAAAGTGTATTTACAAACCTTAGTAGTAAAATTAAGAGGAAATGATCACGATTATAATGTCAGAGCCATCATCGATTCTGGGTCTCAACGTTCTTATATTTTACGAAGCTCAGCACTAAAAATGAAGTACTTATGTATCAGAAAAGAGCATGTACAACATTCATTATTCGGTGGCATAAATACAAATTTAGTAGAACATGAGGTTTATAAAATACATTTGTCTGATGTGGATGATAAGTTTAGGTGCAATTTTGAAGTATTGGGCCAAGAAGTAATTTGTGATAGGACTCCACCTATAAATAGAGAATCAATGCAAAAGGAATTAAATCAGTTTGACATTCAAGTAACAGATTTCAAAGAGGGACCGATCGAAGTTTTAATTGGAGCTGATGTGTTGGGCAAGTTGCTTACAGGAAGGAAAAGGTTGTTCAATTCAGGTTTAGTAGCAATCAAAACGAAACTTGGGTGGACAATTATTGGTCGTGCACCAGGAACAAACCACTCAAAAATCTTGCGACCATTGTCAATACCTTGTTAATTAAAGAAGCAGTCATTTCTGTTCTGTGGTCCTTAGATGCAAAAACGTCGACTACGGTGGTTTGGACATGTTTGCCGAATGGATGATAACCGCTTGCCACGTAAACTTCTCTGGCGAGACCGTCCTGCAGACTGGAGAATACAGCGATCGGCACCGAAGAAAACCTGGTTGAAGAATATCGAGGGTGACTTAAAGAATCAACGATTATCAGTTACCGAGGCTCGAGACACCGCCAAAAACCGAGAAGAATGGAAGCGAATCGTGAATAGAGTTCGGGACCCAGCGGCACCGACAGCAGCGTATCCGTTAAGTGGATGGTTTATTTAAAGAATACGGCCATGTTTTCGATGAATGGTTGCAAGAAGGTATTATAGAAGAGGTCCCGGAAGAAGAATTGCATTTTCAATCTCATTATTTACCTCATCGTCATGTGGTTAAAGAAAATAGTACGACCAGAATACGGCCAGTCTTTGATGCTTCGGCAAAAGAAAAAAACAAAGCTAGTTTGAATGATTGTCTAGAAAAAGGAAGAAATTTAATTGAATTAATTCCCTCCATGATAACACGATTTAGAATCAACAAAATTGGTGTAGTTTCAGACATCCGAAAAGCTTTTCTCCAAATCGGTTTGGTTGATCAGGATAAAGACTTTCTGCGATTCTTGTGGAGTAATGAAGAAGGTAAATTGATAACTTTTAGACATTGCCGCGTAGTGTTCGGTGTGACTAGTAGTCCATTTTTGTTGGGTTCAGTGATAAATTATCATTTGAAGAAAACCAGGGAGGAATGCGAGAATAAAAAGAAATTTTATTCTATTGAAATTCTAAACAAATTACTAAGCAGCTTTTACGTGGATAATTGTGTCAGCAGTGTTAATGACACAATAGAGCTAGAGATTTTTATGAAGCAAGCAATTGAAATTATGTCCGATGGAAGATTTGACTTGAGAGGGTGGGAGTATAGCCATCAACATCCAGGAGAAGGTTTTAATGAAACTACCAATGTGTTGGGAATAATATGGAATAAGATGACAGATACTTTAGAGGTAAATCTTGATGGTTTTGATTCTTTTGATCATTCGCAGATTACAAAGAGAACGATTTTATCAGCGGCACATAGGCTCTTTGATCCAATTGGGGTAATGTGTCCGGTATTGCTATTGCCAAAGATAGTTCTCCAACAAATTTGCGACACGAAGAGTGACTGGGATCAGGAGGTCGAGGAAGAAGTGAAGAATAAGTTTATCAACTGGGTTCGCGATTTACCTTATTTGAAGGAAGTAAAAATTTCCCGTTGGTTTTTAAGTTCGGACAAACCGAAAAGTTCTTCAGTACATGTATTCTGTGACGCTAGTCAGCAGGCATATGCTGCTGCCGTGTTCTTGAAAACTATATCCGTAGACGACCAAGTTAATATACAACTTATACAAGCTAAATTGAGAATCAATCCTCTGAGAAAACAGAATAAGAAGATGACTATACCCAGGTTAGAGCTATTGGCTGCTACTGTAGGAGTAAGATTATATCAAAGTGTAGAAAAAGATTTAACAATTCCTATTGATAATGTGTGCTACTGGTCCGACTCTACCACTGTGCTTGCATGGATTACCCGGGAGGAGCAGTGGGATATTTTTGTACGCAACAGAGTGGCTGAAATAAGACGAAAGATCAATGGCGTCATGTACTCGGGGCAAATAATCCTGCTGACCTTCCATCGAGAGGGTGTAATGCGAAAAAGTTACTAGCTTCGAGATGGTGGTTGGGACCAGAATGGTTAAGGACATCATCGGACGATTTTTCCTCAACCGAAATTTCCTATAATGAAGAAGAATTCGACATGGAAAGAAGAAAATCAATCAAATCATCCTGTTCCATGGTGTGCAGTTCAACCGATGCTGATTGGTACTACAAGTATTTCTCTAATTACAACCAAATTGTGCGAATGGTAGCTTGGATGATCCGTTTTAAGCACAAGGCGTCCGTGAGAAAAGAATCGCGAACATCTGGGGATATAACAACTAAGGAATTTGAGTATGCTGAAAAACGAGTTTTGCGGTTAATTCAAAAAGATTCTTTTAGTGGTATTGATGATATTAAGATAAAGCATTTGTGCCCATTTGTTGATGAGGATGAATTAATGCGTATTAAGACGAAGGTGTCTCATCGAGAAGATTTTGAAGACTTTTGCTTTCTCATATTGTTACCACGTCAAAATCACCCTGTAGTAAGTCGCCTAGTATTTAATGTACATAAAAATTCATCCCATGCAGGTTTGCACTGCATGTTAACTATCTTGAGAAATCGTTTTTGGATTTTGAATAGTCGTCGTACTATCCGATTTGTTTTAAATTCATGTGTGGTTTGTAAAATATATAACGCTAAGAGGATAGCAACAAATTCTCCACCCCTACCTATTGATAGAGTAAGAGATGCGAAAGTGTTCGAAGTAATTGGCGTAGACTTAGCTGGCCCGATTTATCTGAAAGAAAGGAATTTAGGAACTTCTAAGAAGGCATGGATTTGCCTATTTACTTGTGCAGTTTATCGTGCGGTTCACCTCGAAATGGTTTCAGCAATTTCCACTGAATGTTTTGTACAATGTTTACGTAGATTTATCGCTAGACGAGGCCGACCAAGCATCATTTATAGCGATAATGGAACGAATTTTATTGGGACTGCCAATGCCCTTTCTCAGGTGAATTGGAATAAAGTTCAAGAATACAGTAGTGTTAGGGGTATACGCTGGAAATTTAATCCACCGACCGCAGCTTGGTGGGGTGGATGGTGGGAGAGATTAATAGGCTTAACGAAACAGTTGTTACGACGTGTACTGGGAAGAACTTCACTGACTTGGGAGGAAATGGAAACTATAGTATGTGAATGCGAAACGGTAGTCAATTCTCGTCCGTTAACATATGTTTCCGAAGAGTGTGCAGATTTAGCGCCTTTGACTCCCAATATGTTTTTACAAGAAAACACAGAAGCTGGGCCACCAGACTTGAATTGTATAGAGGTTATGGACTATAATCGGAAATTACGTTATCGTAATGAACTAAGAAAAACTCTCAAGAAAAGATTCCGCTGTGAATACTTAGGTCAGCTTATTCTTCATTCTAAAGGAATTTCTCTCAGAACTGTTAAGGTGGGAGAAATAGTTCTTGTGGAAGCTGACAATTCGAAGCGTGGAGAGTGGCCTTTAGCAAGAATAGAAGAACTCATACCCGGCCGAGAAGGAGTGATTAGACTAGTAAGGTTGAAAACTTCGACGGGAACAATGCTGCAGCCAGTGCAGAAGATTTATCCGCTGGAGATTGAATTTTGTAGCTCTGCAGTAGATGACAATGTCGAATATAAACTAGCGAGACGAAAACAGAGTGTATCAAAGGCCATAAGGGGAAAATTTCAAGATGATGAAGAATCAGCGGAGGATCAAGGAGACAGTAAGGACGACAAGGAGACAGTAAGAACGACACGAAGTGGTCGCGAGATTGGAACGCCTAAAAGGTTGAATTTAGGTTAGGTTAGCTTGTTTCTTTTTCTTTGTTCATGTAATTTTGTGTCATTCGTTACATTTTTGTTATTTGTGAGTCAATTTCATTTGGCAATTTAATTAACTCAGGTGGGAGTGTGTTAGAAAATGTACTTGTAAGAAAATGCAGCTACTGACTAATTATTTACATTTTCTATCGAGTAGCCTCATGTCAAAAATATTATGTAGGAAATTTTGGAATCTCGTCATTTTTTTTCAAATTAGCTGCGAATAGGAAGCCCTTTTGTATCCTTAGACGTTACGAGATTTTATGTACATTTATATTCAATTACTAGCAAAAACCCGCGTGCGTTGCAACGCCTTTCAATAAAATAAGATTATGGGGACACAGTCTGCGATAGGAAAAAGCTATAGTGAAAAAAGAACAAATCTGGGAAAATTGATTTTGGGAGATGACCGCCATGTACCAAATGATATATTGAGTATACTATATTGCCTATGGTGTTCTACTCTTTCATTTGATACCCATGTCGAAGGGGTTGTGAAGAAAATATTAATCCGCCCTCTTGAGATGGCCGCTATGGACCAAACGATATATTGAGTATACTATATTGCTTATGTGTTGTACTTATCATACTCTCTCATTTGATACCCATCTCGAATGGGTTGTGAAGAAAATGGTAGTCCGCCCGATTGAGATGATCGCCATTGACCAAACGATATATTGAGTATACTATATTGCCTATGGTGTTCTACTTATCATAGGGCACTTTCGAGAATTCACCATGGTAGCTACCGGTCGAACCAGCAGCTAGTTTACCATGTTCGAAAATTGATCACTTACCATAAGTTACCACTCACCATGTTCGAATATTCACCGGTAAAGTAACCACAGTCTCACCACAGGAACCATATTCGTGTGATGGTTGAAGTGGTAGTTTGAAAAATATTTACGTTTTTGACGTTATGATAATTTTTAGATTTCGGATTTTTAGAGTGGGTATTTTATAAGATGTGTGATGTAAATGGAGTAATTAAGTACTTTTCTGCAAGTACACAGACTTTGTAGTAAACTGCATTTTAAATGTAAAAATATAAGAATGCATTCAGTAAATTTGTAGATATTTATAAAAAAATTAGTTTAAATTAGAATACAAACTTCCGTACATGAAAAAAAAACACAAATGTCAAATTTTCGTTCGAAAATTAACCTCTTAACCACATCTATCATTCGGTAAAAACTAACCACACTAACCCTGATCAACATTCATTATTCGGTGGCATAAATACAAATTTAGTAGAACATGAGGTTTATAAAATACATTTGTCTGATGTGGATGATAAGTTTAGGTGCAATTTTGAAGTATTGGGCCAAGAAGTAATTTGTGATAGGACTCCACCTATAAATAGAGAATCAATGCAAAAGGAATTAAATCAGTTTGACATTCAAGTAACAGATTTCAAAGAGGGACCGATCGAAGTTTTAATTGGAGCTGATGTGTTGGGCAAGTTGCTTACAGGAAGGAAAAGGTTGTTCAATTCAGGTTTAGTAGCAATCAAAACGAAACTTGGGTGGACAATTATTGGTCGTGCACCAGGAACAAACCACTCAAAAATCTTGCGACCATTGTCAATACCTTGTTAATTAAAGAAGCAGTCATTTCTGTTCTGTGGTCCTTAGATGCAAAAACGTCGACTACGGTGGTTTGGACATGTTTGCCGAATGGATGATAACCGCTTGCCACGTAAACTTCTCTGGCGAGACCGTCCTGCAGACTGGAGAATACAGCGATCGGCACCGAAGAAAACCTGGTTGAAGAATATCGAGGGTGACTTAAAGAATCAACGATTATCAGTTACCGAGGCTCGAGACACCGCCAAAAACCGAGAAGAATGGAAGCGAATCGTGAATAGAGTTCGGGACCCAGCGGCACCGACAGCAGCGTATCCGTTAAGTGGATGGTTTATTTAAAGAATACGGCCATGTTTTCGATGAATGGTTGCAAGAAGGTATTATAGAAGAGGTCCCGGAAGAAGAATTGCATTTTCAATCTCATTATTTACCTCATCGTCATGTGGTTAAAGAAAATAGTACGACCAGAATACGGCCAGTCTTTGATGCTTCGGCAAAAGAAAAAAACAAAGCTAGTTTGAATGATTGTCTAGAAAAAGGAAGAAATTTAATTGAATTAATTCCCTCCATGATAACACGATTTAGAATCAACAAAATTGGTGTAGTTTCAGACATCCGAAAAGCTTTTCTCCAAATCGGTTTGGTTGATCAGGATAAAGACTTTCTGCGATTCTTGTGGAGTAATGAAGAAGGTAAATTGATAACTTTTAGACATTGCCGCGTAGTGTTCGGTGTGACTAGTAGTCCATTTTTGTTGGGTTCAGTGATAAATTATCATTTGAAGAAAACCAGGGAGGAATGCGAGAATAAAAAGAAATTTTATTCTATTGAAATTCTAAACAAATTACTAAGCAGCTTTTACGTGGATAATTGTGTCAGCAGTGTTAATGACACAATAGAGCTAGAGATTTTTATGAAGCAAGCAATTGAAATTATGTCCGATGGAAGATTTGACTTGAGAGGGTGGGAGTATAGCCATCAACATCCAGGAGAAGGTTTTAATGAAACTACCAATGTGTTGGGAATAATATGGAATAAGATGACAGATACTTTAGAGGTAAATCTTGATGGTTTTGATTCTTTTGATCATTCGCAGATTACAAAGAGAACGATTTTATCAGCGGCACATAGGCTCTTTGATCCAATTGGGGTAATGTGTCCGGTATTGCTATTGCCAAAGATAGTTCTCCAACAAATTTGCGACACGAAGAGTGACTGGGATCAGGAGGTCGAGGAAGAAGTGAAGAATAAGTTTATCAACTGGGTTCGCGATTTACCTTATTTGAAGGAAGTAAAAATTTCCCGTTGGTTTTTAAGTTCGGACAAACCGAAAAGTTCTTCAGTACATGTATTCTGTGACGCTAGTCAGCAGGCATATGCTGCTGCCGTGTTCTTGAAAACTATATCCGTAGACGACCAAGTTAATATACAACTTATACAAGCTAAATTGAGAATCAATCCTCTGAGAAAACAGAATAAGAAGATGACTATACCCAGGTTAGAGCTATTGGCTGCTACTGTAGGAGTAAGATTATATCAAAGTGTAGAAAAAGATTTAACAATTCCTATTGATAATGTGTGCTACTGGTCCGACTCTACCACTGTGCTTGCATGGATTACCCGGGAGGAGCAGTGGGATATTTTTGTACGCAACAGAGTGGCTGAAATAAGACGAAAGATCAATGGCGTCATGTACTCGGGGCAAATAATCCTGCTGACCTTCCATCGAGAGGGTGTAATGCGAAAAAGTTACTAGCTTCGAGATGGTGGTTGGGACCAGAATGGTTAAGGACATCATCGGACGATTTTTCCTCAACCGAAATTTCCTATAATGAAGAAGAATTCGACATGGAAAGAAGAAAATCAATCAAATCATCCTGTTCCATGGTGTGCAGTTCAACCGATGCTGATTGGTACTACAAGTATTTCTCTAATTACAACCAAATTGTGCGAATGGTAGCTTGGATGATCCGTTTTAAGCACAAGGCGTCCGTGAGAAAAGAATCGCGAACATCTGGGGATATAACAACTAAGGAATTTGAGTATGCTGAAAAACGAGTTTTGCGGTTAATTCAAAAAGATTCTTTTAGTGGTATTGATGATATTAAGATAAAGCATTTGTGCCCATTTGTTGATGAGGATGAATTAATGCGTATTAAGACGAAGGTGTCTCATCGAGAAGATTTTGAAGACTTTTGCTTTCTCATATTGTTACCACGTCAAAATCACCCTGTAGTAAGTCGCCTAGTATTTAATGTACATAAAAATTCATCCCATGCAGGTTTGCACTGCATGTTAACTATCTTGAGAAATCGTTTTTGGATTTTGAATAGTCGTCGTACTATCCGATTTGTTTTAAATTCATGTGTGGTTTGTAAAATATATAACGCTAAGAGGATAGCAACAAATTCTCCACCCCTACCTATTGATAGAGTAAGAGATGCGAAAGTGTTCGAAGTAATTGGCGTAGACTTAGCTGGCCCGATTTATCTGAAAGAAAGGAATTTAGGAACTTCTAAGAAGGCATGGATTTGCCTATTTACTTGTGCAGTTTATCGTGCGGTTCACCTCGAAATGGTTTCAGCAATTTCCACTGAATGTTTTGTACAATGTTTACGTAGATTTATCGCTAGACGAGGCCGACCAAGCATCATTTATAGCGATAATGGAACGAATTTTATTGGGACTGCCAATGCCCTTTCTCAGGTGAATTGGAATAAAGTTCAAGAATACAGTAGTGTTAGGGGTATACGCTGGAAATTTAATCCACCGACCGCAGCTTGGTGGGGTGGATGGTGGGAGAGATTAATAGGCTTAACGAAACAGTTGTTACGACGTGTACTGGGAAGAACTTCACTGACTTGGGAGGAAATGGAAACTATAGTATGTGAATGCGAAACGGTAGTCAATTCTCGTCCGTTAACATATGTTTCCGAAGAGTGTGCAGATTTAGCGCCTTTGACTCCCAATATGTTTTTACAAGAAAACACAGAAGCTGGGCCACCAGACTTGAATTGTATAGAGGTTATGGACTATAATCGGAAATTACGTTATCGTAATGAACTAAGAAAAACTCTCAAGAAAAGATTCCGCTGTGAATACTTAGGTCAGCTTATTCTTCATTCTAAAGGAATTTCTCTCAGAACTGTTAAGGTGGGAGAAATAGTTCTTGTGGAAGCTGACAATTCGAAGCGTGGAGAGTGGCCTTTAGCAAGAATAGAAGAACTCATACCCGGCCGAGAAGGAGTGATTAGACTAGTAAGGTTGAAAACTTCGACGGGAACAATGCTGCAGCCAGTGCAGAAGATTTATCCGCTGGAGATTGAATTTTGTAGCTCTGCAGTAGATGACAATGTCGAATATAAACTAGCGAGACGAAAACAGAGTGTATCAAAGGCCATAAGGGGAAAATTTCAAGATGATGAAGAATCAGCGGAGGATCAAGGAGACAGTAAGGACGACAAGGAGACAGTAAGAACGACACGAAGTGGTCGCGAGATTGGAACGCCTAAAAGGTTGAATTTAGGTTAGGTTAGCTTGTTTCTTTTTCTTTGTTCATGTAATTTTGTGTCATTCGTTACATTTTTGTTATTTGTGAGTCAATTTCATTTGGCAATTTAATTAACTCAGGTGGGAGTGTGTTAGAAAATGTACTTGTAAGAAAATGCAGCTACTGACTAATTATTTACATTTTCTATTGAGTAGCCTCATGTCAAAAATATTATGTAGGAAATTTTGGAATCTCGTCATTTTTTTTCAAATTAGCTGCGAATAGGAAGCCCTTTTGTATCCTTAGACGTTACGAGATTTTATGTACATTTATATTCAATTACTAGCAAAAACCCGCGTGCGTTGCAACGCCTTTCAATAAAATAAGATTATGGGGACACAGTCTGCGATAGGAAAAAGCTATAGTGAAAAAAGAACAAATCTGGGAAAATTGATTTTGGGAGATGACCGCCATGTACCAAATGATATATTGAGTATACTATATTGCCTATGGTGTTCTACTCTTTCATTTGATACCCATGTCGAAGGGGTTGTGAAGAAAATATTAATCCGCCCTCTTGAGATGGCCGCTATGGACCAAACGATATATTGAGTATACTATATTGCTTATGTGTTGTACTTATCATACTCTCTCATTTGATACCCATCTCGAATGGGTTGTGAAGAAAATGGTAGTCCGCCCGATTGAGATGATCGCCATTGACCAAACGATATATTGAGTATACTATATTGCCTATGGTGTTCTACTTATCATAGGGCACTTTCGAGAATTCACCATGGTAGCTACCGGTCGAACCAGCAGCTAGTTTACCATGTTCGAAAATTGATCACTTACCATAAGTTACCACTCACCATGTTCGAATATTCACCGGTAAAGTAACCACAGTCTCACCACAGGAACCATATTCGTGTGATGGTTGAAGTGGTAGTTTGAAAAATATTTACGTTTTTGACGTTATGATAATTTTTAGATTTCGGATTTTTAGAGTGGGTATTTTATAAGATGTGTGATGTAAATGGAGTAATTAAGTACTTTTCTGCAAGTACACAGACTTTGTAGTAAACTGCATTTTAAATGTAAAAATATAAGAATGCATTCAGTAAATTTGTAGATATTTATAAAAAAATTAGTTTAAATTAGAATACAAACTTCCGTACATGAAAAAAAAACACAAATGTCAAATTTTCGTTCGAAAATTAACCTCTTAACCACATCTATCATTCGGTAAAAACTAACCACACTAACCCTGATCAACTTACCAATATAGTACCGTCACCAAAAAGGTAGCTACCACTGGTGAATTCTCGAAAGTGCCCATACTCTTTCATTTGATATCCATGTCGAAGGTGTTGTGAAGAAAATGGTAATCCGCATCCTTGAGATGGCCGCTATGGACCAAGCGACATATTGAGTATACTATATTGCTTATATTGTTCTACTTATCATACTCTTTCATTAGATACCCATTTCGAAGGGGTTGTGAAGAAAATGGTCATCTGCTCTCTTGAGATGACTGCCATGGACCAAACGATATATTGAGTATACTATATTGCCTTTGGTGTTCTACTTACCATACCCTTTCATTTGATATCCATGTCGAGGGGTTGTAAAGAAAATGGTAATCCGCCCTCTTGAGATGGCTGCTATGGACCAAACGCCTGCTTTTCTGTTGATTTTTTTTGCTATAAACCTCACGGAGCCCGAAACCTTTCCAACGAATGCAAAACCGTGGAAATCGGATCGTGCGTTCTGGAATAATAGTGTCAGGAAGGAAAACCCGACTTATTTTTATATTATAGATATAATTAATAAACATTGTTGATCTAGAAACATTCGTGGAAATTATTGAACTTTTCCATACAGAAACCGACAAATGGGCGCGAGGCCGCGTGGGAACCCGCGTCCACCGCAGACACCTCAACCCTCCACACAGTAACTGAAGATGTTCAGCGCAGTGCATCACCCGACGTGTCAATATCGATCCCGGATAAGTCAAGTTTTTACTCCTGTTGTGACGATCCCCCGGAATTTCCCTTAGAGGAATCCAGAGCTTCCTTTATTGCAAGATGAAACAACTATCAAATGGTCCGCGAGCGAATCTTCTCAAGTCCCCCTCGGGAGTCCTCCCATAAAAGAATTCCTAATATTCGGCAATTAGCCAATGAAAAACGTCGGCTTTCATGTCAGATCGTTTCCGCTATCTCCATAACGTGCCTGGGAAGGGGTGTCGAGTCATTTCTAGAAGACCATCCTGAATGTAGACTACATTCTCTAAACGCTTCCTTACAAACTGCCGATGGCACATCCCAGTGAGTTTTAGGGTACATCAAAGCTCCCGTTTCCTTCGCAGGACGGACTCACTTGATGGCCATATTCGCAGTACCCATTTTAAGCCAGAAGCTGTATTTAGGGTATGACTTTTGGAAATTATTCGGCATCTTTCCCCAGATAGTTGGCGAGCTGAACGCTCCGGCCGTATTGTCCATGACTCAAGATTTGTCTAATGTTCAACTAACTCGGTTAGAACGAGTCAAGGCCACCTTTCCCTCCTTTGATGTCTTGGGTTTGGGGAAAACCCATTTGGAGGAACATATAATTGATGTTGGTGATTCAGTCCCCATCAAACAAAGGCATTATCCCGAGTCGCCCTAATAAGGCATCTCGCCGGCTTCACTGGTCAACTGACAGGGGGCCTTTAATCCGCTTAGGTTGCTAGATAGCTTCTCTGGCGGTGGTACACCTTCTTGTTTTTCCTTGGTCATCTTGAGTCAAGGTTTCATGTCTGCAGTCGTTGCTAGACTATCCCGAGTCGCCCTAATAAGGCATCTCGCCGGTTTCACCGGTCAACTGATAGGGTGCCCTAATCCGCTTAGGCTGCTAGATAGCTTCTCTGGCGGTAGTACACCTCTTTGTTTTTCCTTGGTTGTCTGGAGCCCAGATTTGTTCGAGTATTTGTTTGAATTGGGGCTGCCAGACCAGTTCCTTGCCTTGAGGCACGGTCCCCTCATTTTCATTTTAAACCCTGGGTCAGAGAAGACCTCCGCAGGCGAAGGTGCATGCTGCAGTACCTTAGGCCTTAACCATTTCTCTTCACTTTTTGTATCTGTTCTCCATGAACGTAATTTATAGTCATTTTGCTAGCAGCAGCCTCTGAATTTGATTTGTTCCCGTCAGGCTAGCTCACTGTCTGGCTAACAGGCGTAACGTCTGGCACTGCGCGAGTCGGTTTTGACCATGGAACTTCCCCTTTGGTTATTCATTTTTAGTAATGTTTGACGGACGCCTTGTCATTGAGTCTGCTCTCGTCTGGGTTCACAGGCGGGATATCGCCTGACCTTGCGACAGGCTTGGTGCCAAGGTTATTTGTGGTGTGTTTTCGGTGGGGTCTGGCTGCAAGTGGCTGATGTTCATTTGGCCAAATCGTTGGTTGCCTGGTGGCGTTTGTGTTTGTCCTTATGTTTCTTCCGATCCCGTTTAGTCGTAGTCCTTCTATCGTCTCACCTGCCTGGTCTTGGCAGTGTTGCTGACCCGCAGTGGAGCGGCAGACCGGTTGCAAATATCTAACAGAGGCTATCTACTACTTTCCATAACTTCTATTTGTACCGATTTGCAAAGAACTTCTCTTCCCTGGGGCGGACCATTCATACCTCGTATTATTTTGTTATCAATTCTCCATATGTTTATTAGCAATGATGCTTATCACTTTCATCATCCTGAATTATATTCTATTTTTTTTATTGCTTTAATCAAAACATTTGTCTTAAGGTGCTGATAGACGATGAGAATATTCTCAACGTAAATTTTGGTATTCTCGTGAGAATATTCTCATGGCTGTTTACACGAGTGATAGTATTTGTTCTTGTGAGCGTAAATATCGTTCTCATGAGAATCGCTCTCATGAGAATATTTTCATGAGTTCTCATGTGTGTGTACACGATGAGAACAGAAGTTTGGTGATAATAATTTTTATTTTCGAAAACGTGACATTATATGGTATCCCGTAGTTAACATAGTGTGCGTAAACGATGAGAACAAAAGATTTAGCTGATATTTTAATTCTCGAGAGCATATATTGAAAGTTATTTCTGTTGTAATCGCCATGTCGGAAAGACGGAAGTTGAAGATTGGGTTTTGTGTGAGTTTCGGGATGCTGCTCCAAGAAGAAGAGGCTGAGGAGGCCGAAAGAAACAGAAGGAGGAGAAGTGTTTGGTCGATTTTTTTTCTAGGTGTCCGTGGGGCTTGAAATAATTTTCATGGCTTTTCCTTCACAGGCATTCGTTCTCCTCGTATGCGGCAAACATTTTTTCCTTTTTTTCTTCCGGCCATGCCTGTATACATTAATTAATTTAAATAAAATTGCTTATGTCCAAATAATATTTTTTTATTTACTTCCTTATTTCTCAACTGTATTTTTTCCTTTCTTTCCGCCATGACAATTAAAGGAATCCACAACAAAACACAACCGCCTACTAATAAAATTCACAAAACAATAATAAGAGACGTGAGAACAATCGTTCTTTCCAACATGTTGGAAAGAATGAATTCTCATGAAATCTTATTGGAATATTCCTATGGCATCTATTTACACGTATGAGAGAGAGATTCTCAAGAGAACGCTTGATAATATTCCCATGAGAGGGATAACGTATTCTCATGTCTATTTACACGGCAATGAGAACGAATTTTTGTTCTCGCGAGAGCATTTACATGAGAATATTCTCATCGTCTATCAGCACCTTAATCGTAATATAATCCTTATATCTTTAATCAAAACCTTTATCGGATCGATTAATCTTCTAGTTCGTTGGATGCGAAATTTTTTTTCGTTTGTTTTAGCGAAAGCTTATTTTTATTTTGTCAATACCTTGTTAATTGGAAATCTTTTGGTTACCCCTCTTCCACTTT
Source organism: Thereva unica (assembly GCA_949987705.1). Lineage (NCBI taxonomy): Eukaryota > Metazoa > Arthropoda > Insecta > Diptera > Therevidae > Thereva > Thereva unica. Next base: position 194,999,685 of record OX465281.1, on the reverse strand, counting down.
TGTTTTTCTTGTTTACTCTTCTCCATCCACATATGCTTTTAAAGATTTGCTCGTTACTTACCTTTTTCACTCCGAATTACGTGTACAATGAATTATAGTCACTACCCTTACTACACTTTCGTCTTCATGCTTTCAAGCAGTTCTTTTTTCCAGTCACTTCTAGTTCTTCTTTTATACATTGTAATTTTTGCTCGTTCATTCCCCTTCACGGGACCCGCTTCAACCTACTCGAATGGATCAACTTTGTTCAGAACATATTTTTTGGCACTAGTCTTCATGAACTCTCGTCATCTTTTCCTACTCCATAGAGAGCATCTCAGGGTCGTGGGTCGAGCCACACCTTTTTTGCCATCAACCTCCCAATATTCGAGTATATTTTTTTTGCCCGGCTTCCAGTCGGTAGAGCATGAGACTCGTAATCTCAGGGTCATGGGTCGAGCCACACGTCTACAGGCCTCCTCGTCTTTCGGCTCCCCTCTCCCTTCTCTTCGTTCGGTCTAGAGTATCCGCGTTGTAACGGTCGGCATGCCCGATAGTTTAATCTTCTTTCAATACCCTCCCCATAAGCTAAATAGATCGTCCCTGTCCTAATATCCGTTAAGAAAAATTCGTTATAAATTGCCGCAATTTCCCATTGCCAAGCAATAGACAAACCCCAACGAACTTTAACGAATCCCTCGTTTACATCTTGTAAACCAACTCTTTTCCCCTTATCGGGTTCTGCTTTAATTAATTTATATCCACTGTTTTGTTGCCCACGCAACATCCTTCCCCATTGGACGCCTCGGACAGCGTCATAACCCTTGACCAATCAGAACGCGACATTTGGCCGTTTTCCCGAAAAAAACGCGCTTCGCTTGGTTTATTTGGTGTGTGTGGGATAAGGAAATGGAACGAGACAATTATCAATCTCTTCCATCCCACGCTAATTATTCAAAAACTCCCCAATGCGCGCACCAACACCTGAATAAAAAAAAGACTACTTTCATGAAATCGCGATAAGCCACGACTTTTCTCGGTGTGCGAGACCCGGTGTACGGAAGAAAAGTTCTGTGGGGGGGAGGCATTCATTCTGATTTTAGTCAGTCGGCGAGACGGTCGCAGTTTAACAATCCTCTTTTGGTGAAGCGAAGTTCTTTTTAGTTTTCCTGTCCCGCGTGGTAACTGGAGAAGCTCCTCGAAATTATAGAGTGAAAAAGTTCTTTTGTGTTTTTTTTGTTTCCTTAAAAACTTAAGGTTCTTTTGAGTTTTAGTTCCTTGTTTTTTTTTTTCAAGAAAAAACTTAATTTAATTTAACAACCCCAGTGTGTGCAAATTTTATCCCTACAACATGTTTTTTTAAAAGGAATTATTCTTAAATGGTGGTGACTGTTTTAACAGGCGATAGTCGCGGTGTTTTACTTATAATATTACATATTGAGTAATTAAAAACGTATAAAACTTGAATTCCAAAGAAAAAATGGGAACGAATAGAAAATTTGGCTGAAATGGTAGGAGAATTTTCAAATGGTGAAGTCCAGAAGCGGAACCAATGAATACATTAACATGTGACACAGCGTGTACAGCGAATTTTGCTCCGAAAATTACAGAAGCGGAGGAGTTAAGGTAAATTCCATAAAGATCAATTATAGTACACATTTTCATTTGTGAACAGAATATTTTTGGAACCTTTGTTTGTCAAAAAAAGTGAAAATAATACCTGTGACACATTTACCATCATAATGAAAGTAACCTTCATTATCGCGGCAAAACCCCATCATAATGAAAGTTCAAAATGAAAGTATTTTACCTTCATTTGGACTGTAATTTCGGTTAAGTGACATCTGTTGCAAAACTGGAAACTAATTTTTATAATAAATTTCCCCTCCTTTCTCCTTAAAACTGACAATTTAACAGTCAATTCAAAACAAACAAACAAATCTGAGCCCAAGTATTTCAAAAATAACGATGTCTCAGGAAAACTCGAGGGAAAAAAAGCAATTGTGGCCAAAAGAATCGGTTAGTATCTTATCTTTTATCACTTGCAAATGACACATGCAAATGAAAGTAAATGTGTCACCCCATCATTTCCTTAACCATCATAATAAAAGTTACCATCATAATGAAAGTATAGTGTGTCACAGGTTTAATAATAAATATGGATATTAAAATTTAATAGAAAAAAAAACAAAAAAAAACTACTTCGTCCTTTCGAAGAAAAACTTAAGAAAACAACAAAATGAATAAATAAAAGAAATAAATAAGAACCATGAAAGAAAAGGTTAAGGTATTTACAAAATAATAGTAATTTAGCACAATATATTTGTATTAAAGAACAAAAAGAAAAAAAAAACAACATAACAAATAAGTATTTATGTAAAAAAACAATTATTCTTTTAAAAAAAAGAAAAGAGAAAAACAAAAAACAATTCTCGAAATTATTTATTTTTTAACTCTTAGTTATTTGTTTTTTTTCTGTATTTTAGTATTATTAACTTTATTAATTTTAATATTATTATTATTATTACTATTATTATAAAACAAAAAAAAATATCCACATATGTGATTCAGAATTATACTTTTTCGAAAATGATACGATTTCTTCGATGAAATCAACAAAAAATAAAAAGAGTCAACACAAAAAAAAGTTAAATAATATAAAAAAAGGAAACATAAAAATAAAACAAATATATGTTGACTTTCTATTTTACTTTTACATTTAAAAAGATAAAAAAAGGAAAATGAAGAAATATGAGTAAATAAATAATTCGGATGACACTTTTTATTTGTAATTAAAAATAAAAACCAAACAACAAAAATGGAAAACTATGAATATTGTTACTAAAGGAAAATTTTTATTACATATAAATAATCGATATCCAGAAAGAAATAAAGAAAAAAATAAAAAAACTCATTTAGTGGTAAACGCCCTTGGCTGTACGTCGTATTGTGTCGGTTTTTTTTGTAACCTGTAGGTCTATAAGAGGACGACGGCCAATGGTGACCGGTGCGGAGGCTGAGGGCCTCACCAGACATGTAAGTACTAGTAGTTAGATTATTTTTTTTGCATTTATTCCTCGAGCGCATCCGCCCGCATGACTCTGTTTGCATAGTTACCCTTTTCCCTCTCAATGGCCCAGGACGGGTCCCCCTATCGCCCCTTTGCGCTTTTTTCTTAGGTAAATTTTTTTTGTGGCACGAATTATTTAGTTTTTTTTAAACTGTCATCTCCTTCGGTCTCCCTACACAGCGAACCCCCCCCCCCCATCCGGCGAGCTAGTAAGAGCAGCGCTAGTCGTGCCCACACCAAGTGTAGTGGAGGCAATTGAGTTTTCTAGGCGATACCCCTCCTCCCGGACAATTCGTCCAGCCACCCTCTTGTCCTTAGGGACCACTTCCCCTCGAATCTTTTTTTGTAATAAGTTTTTATCAGGCCCTTGGTGGCTTCGTACTTCCTCCTTCTTTCTTTCGAGCGAAAGCTCAACACTCATCAAGACAGTTACATACTACTGAGGAGGCACATAGCAAGTTATCGGAACACCTTTTTGTTAAGGAGGAGCCTGATGTAAAAAATGAGGGCAGTGACAACATACGGCTGCATATCTCGGGGCCTGACTACTTTAATAATGAGTGGAACGAGCAGAATTCTCTAGGTCAGATCAAAGAACTAATAGTGTTTTTTATTAAAACAGTTTTGAGCACGCATTGATTATTAGCTGTTCTAATGTATTGTCTAATATATTTAGGGTCTGAAAATACCGATATTCAACTGCCGAAGAAGGTAAACATATTTTTTTGTTATGATTACGATTGGGAAAAACCATTTGTTTAGAGGAGTGTTAACCCGGCAACGGTGTTACATATGTATCTTCATTAAACAGACCAGACTAGAGAACATTCATTCACCAGACCAGACTTGTTTAGAGATTTAGAGCGCCATAATAATTACTCAACACCAATTGAATCAACAAAGTTGAAGATAAGCAGTTCTATTGGAGCGCGAAAGGTGGATTTTGCCGGTGAATTTCCGAAATAAAAACCTAACGCCTCATAGGACTACAACTGGTCCTCGGTTTTCACCAGCTCATCTCCAGTTATGCCTACAATTCAAACTGGGGAAGGCTGAGTTGCCGTTGGAAAAACTAAGTTCTGAGCTCTTCTCTGATAAGACTAGGTTATACATTCACTTTAACGATTTGAGCCATAATTTAGTTTTTGAAATACACCACCCCAAGCTCGTTGCGTGGCTGACTGACTGACTCCAGCTCTGTACAGATTGTAGACGTTTGTGCGACATTTATTGCAATAAGGGAAATGCCGCAATGCGGTAATTACTGCTATGCAACGAATATCGCACGTTCCCATTTGAAGAGCACGTAGAGTGCTTTTGCAGCCGCACATCACTGCGACCAATCGAAATATTGCATTGCAACATGAAGGAGATATCGCAAAGAGATAGAAACGTCTTTTTTTGCAATGTTTACAGCGTGTCGCATTGCGATTTTAAGGTTTGACTTTATCGGAAGTGGTTTTGTTGTGGGAAACAGGATTTTCGATAAAAACAACGCGAGATTTCGAGGAATAAAGAAATTTATTTTTAGCCTGTTTACAGCGTGGTCGTGTCTAATTAAAACTCAACTGAAAACTACAAAGAGTACCAACATACAAGAGAAAAACAAACCAATACAAAAGTGACGTCTATCTTACCAGTTCAAACTTTAACACTTCCCCGTAAACTGATCTGATTAAAAAAAAAATTTTGACATTTTAAAACGAACAAAAACAATTCACTCTAATGTACTAAATTAAACGCAAAAATGATTAAAATGTAAGTCCAATTCTGGAGCACATGAATTTAAACTTGTTAGAATTCAAAGGTTTTGTGAACATGTCTCCCAGTTGATTCTCCGAAGCCACAAATCCCACGTCGATGTCACCTCTCTGATAAAGTTCTCGCACAAAGTAGTATCGCACTGCAATGTGCTTGGACCTTTTGTGAAACTCGGGATTCTTCACCAACTTGATTGCACTGGCGTTGTCGACGAACAAAATTGGTGTTTCTCCAGAGGTACCAATTTCTGACAGCAGTCGGTTGAGCCACACCAGTTCCTTAGCGCCTTCGCTCGCAGCAACAAATTCTGCCTCGGTTGTCGATAAAGCGACTGATTTCTGCAATTGTGAGGTCCACGAAACTGCTGTGCCGTTGATCAAAGACACGAAACCGTTGGTTGATCGACGAGTCTTGACGTCTCCTGCAAAATCAGCATCAGAATAGGCACACAGTCCGTCAGCATTAGAAGTGTAGAACAAACCCAGTGCAGAAGTGCCCCGGAGGTATCTGAAGATGCGTTTAACGCAAAACCAGTCGAACTTTGTGGGATTCGCCATCGCTCGTGCCACCTTTGAAACAGCAAATGCTATATCTGGGCGTGTAGCACAAGCCAGATACAACAAGGAACTAACAGCAGAACAGTATGGGGTAGACTTGTCGAGGGGCGCGTCGTTTGAGTTGTCGGGTTTTTCGTTGTCCGCAGGTGTCTTCACGGATTTGCAGCTTGCCATTTCGAATCGTTGTAGAATTTTCTCAACATATATGCGTTGCGACAAAAAGAAACCAGACTCTCGTTGCTCGATCTACATCCCCAAAAATGAGTCGAGAGATCCAATTGTGATCTTAAATTTCGAAGTCAGCAATTCCAGGAACGAGTTAACCACGGCCTGCGATGATCCAGCAATAAGACCGTCATCGACGTAAATTGCGACGAGTAACTTCTCTCCTTCTCTAGTCCTATTGTAGACGCATGGATCAGCGGTTGAATGTGTGAAACCGTTCTTATCCATGAACGAGTTTAGCTCGTTGTTCCAGCAACGAGGAGATTGCTTGAGGCCGTATGCAGCTTTCTTCAGACGACAGACGAATCCAGATCCATCATCGAAGCCCTGTGGTTGTCTCATATAGATTACAGTGTCAATTTTTTCATATAAAAAGGCAGTTCGAACATTGTTGTACCATGTAAACACGGGAAACGAGGCAACATATAAACGCAGCAACATAACCAGGAAGAACAAGGCAGTCAGCAAGAAGCCAGCGATTACGGCACACAATAGGAGCTGCAAACGAAGCAACAAACAAGTTTAAGACAATCCATTAGCAACTATCAGTATTATTTGATATAATTAATAAAATCTAAAAGTTATAAATATAAAAGCCTTTGATTATATTTTTAGGCCTTTACTAGAATCTTTGCAGAAACCCACAATATATTACATGGTGTCAGATGTGGTTATTGAAATCACAAAATGGAGGAAATAGAAAGCTTGAGGGAAGAGATAGCCAGGCTGGAAGCGCTAATAAACGGAAGAAATGCAATGCAGGTGCCTCAGGAAAGAAACGCCATGAATACCTTGATACCGCTGCCAAAACCAATTGACCTGAGAAGGCCAGATTTCGCAATGTTCAGGGAAGCTTGGGGGAATTATGTTGTTGCAGCACAACTAAGCAAGCAGACGGAAGCACAAAGAGCAGCAATATTGTTAACGGCGATAGGAGATGATTGCTTTAGGATTATACAAAACCTGAAACTAACAGATGAAAAAAAATCATCGTGCTCAGGTATTTTGGAAGAATTGGAAAGAAGTTTAGTGCCAGAAAACAATGTAATATACTCTAGAGTAAAATTCAACGAAGCGAAACAAAATGGCGAAGAACCAGCAGAAATTTATATTGATAGGCTGCGGGGATTGATTAAACAATGCAACTATGGTGACATGGAAAATGAATTGCTAAGAGACAGACTCGTAGTTTCCACCAATTATAATGAATTAAAGGCAAAATTCATGACAGCAAGCAAGCTAACCTTAGAAATGGTAATACAAGACATAAAGGCACACGAGGCAGCACAGTATCAATTGCGTCAAATTCAAGAAAAAGAAAGTGAAAGGTACACGGTAAACAAGATCAAATCAAATAAAAGGAAAACACAACATAGAGCAAGTAATAGAAGCACTAGCAGGCCAAGAAGTGAAATAAGCGACGAAGATAATTGCAAATATTGTGGATATAAACATGTCAAGGGAGAAAAACGTTGTCCAGCATATGGAAAAAAGTGCATGAAATGCAAAAAATTTAACCATTTTGCAAACGTATGTATGTCATCCAAGGATAAGAGAAACGTGCGAAAAATAAGAACAGAAAATGAAGATGAAAGATATCTAATGGAAATCGAAACGGTTCAGGATATGAACACTAAAAAAAGCAAGAAAAGTTATGCTAATGTAAAGGGAATAGGAAGAGACGGCAAAACATTTTTATTCAGATGTCAGATTGACACAGGCGCGACGGTGAATGTCATTGGATGGAAAGATTTGTGTCAAATCTTAAGGAAACAACCCGATTTAGAAAAAACGAAAACTATAATATGTACATTCGGTAATTTCAAGATTGTACCCTTAGGACGATATGTGATGGACATAATTAAAGATGATAAAGAATATAAATTAGTGTTTCAAGTGATGAAATTCGATCACATTCCCATGCTATCAAATGCTACATGTACAAGACTAAATTTTATAAAAGTAAACACAGATGAAGTCGAACAAATAGAAGACATCTCAGCTAAGAACGAAGCAGATAAAATTATTGATGAATTTAAAGACATATTCACAGGTTTAGGAAAGGTGAATTACAACGTGCATTTGAAAACAAAGGAAGATGTACATCCTTATATAGATGTTCCAAGAAGAGTACCGATGGCATATCGAAAAGACTTGAAGGAAATATTAAGAAAATTATGCAAAGAAGACATCATAGCGAAAGTTGATGAACATACACCGTGGGTAAGCAACATATTGATCGTAAAGAGAAACGATAAATTGCGGTTATGCTTAGACACAGCAAAGCTAAATCAAGCACTCGAGCGAGAAGAATATATTATAAAAACTATAGATGAAATATTACCGGAACTAAAGCAAGCAAAAGTTTTCAGCACATTGGACGCTAAGCAAGGATTTTGGCAAATAGGATTAGACGAGCCAAGCAGTAAGCTAACTACATTTTGGACACCATTTGGGCGATACAGATGGAAAAGAATGCCATTCGGAATTGCCCCGGCACCAGAAATTTTCCAAAAGGTAATTTGTGAAATTATAGCGGATTTAGAAAATGTGGAAGCAATAGCAGATGACATATTGGTATACGGAAAAGGCGAGACAATGGAAGAAGCCATAAAAGATCATAATTCATGCCTACGAAAATTACTTGAGAAGTTACGACAAGTAAATCTGAAGCTTAATCCGGAGAAAACGAAAATTCTACGCACAGCTGTGAAATATTATGGACATATTCTAACGAATGAAGGAGTGAAACCAGATGACACGAAAGTTGATGCAATCGACAGGATGCCAGTACCGAAAAATAAAAAAGAAGCAAATACGTTCCTAGGAATGATCACATATTTAGCAAGATACCTTCCAAAGTTATCAGAGATTAGCAAACCAATACGGGATTTAACAAAAGAAAAAAACGATTATATATGGACAAGCCTACATGATGAAGCATACGCAAAACTAAAAGAAGCCATCAAGAATGCACCAGTACTAACATATTTCGACGTGGACAAGCCGGCGGATATACAATGTGATGCTTCAGATTATGGGCTCGGAGCTGTACTATTGCAAAAAGGGAAGCCAGTGATGTATGCGTCGAGGACAATGACAACAGCGGAAACAAAATATTCGCAAATCGAAAAAGAAGCGTTGGCTATATTATTTGCATGCACCAGATTCAATCAATACATTAGTGGAAAGAAAACAACAGTATTTAGCGATCACAAACCCTTAGAGGTGATATGGAAGAAACCTCTAGGTAAAGCGCCTAAGAGACTGCAGCGAATTTTACTGAATCTATCACCATATGACTTGGAAATACGACATACCCCAGGTAAAGAAATGCAATTATCAGATACACTTTCCAGATTAACAAGCACAATGAGAACTAAAGAAGAAATTGACATCGACAACACGTACGTATGCGAGATAGAACAGATAAATCCTTTGGACACGGTGGAAGTCAGCGAACAAGTGATACAGGAAGTCAGAGAGGAAACATCAAAAGACAACGTTATGCAATCACTAATTAAGTACATACAACATGGATGGCCTAAGAACATGAAACGCGAAGAAGAAGAACTGAAGACATTTTACAAGTTTAGAGAGCATCTGACAATACAAGATGGATTAGCATGGAAGGAAGATCGTATAATCATACCAAGAAGCTTACGAAACAAAATTTCATTGAAGTTACATCGAGCACATTTAGGAGAAAGCTACACATTAAAATTTGCAAGGAAGAGAGTGTTTTGGCCACGAATGTCAGAAGACATAAGGGAAGTATGTCAGCAATGTGGAATATGTAGGAAATATCAAAGTAATCCTAAAAGGTTACCTATGCAATCAACGAATATTCCTCACCATCCAGGAGAAGTATATAGCATGGATATCTTCGAAATAACAGAAGAAAGCAGCAAGGAATATTACTTAGTAATAGTGGATCATTACAGCGATTTTTTCGAAGTCAAGAGATTGGTTAACATGAGATCTGAGACAATAATCAATATACTGAAAGAAATATTTGCGCGATTCGGACCACCGAAGACATTGTTATGCGACAATGCTAAGCAATTTATAAGCAGCGAAATGATGGAATTTTCGGAACAATGGCAATTCGGGATTACATGCTCATCACCGATACATCCACAGGGTAATGGAAAAGCAGAAGCTACGGTTAAGACGGTAAAACAGCTACTACACAAAGCCAGAGAAACAGGAGAAGATTTCTACATGATGCTGTTACAAGCAAGAAATACGCCGAACAACGTAAATTTAAGTCCCATGGAGAGAATGATGTGTCGTTCAACAAGAGTTCCAGGAATACCAGTGACAGATAAAAGTCTACGGAATACAACATATGATTACGTAAAAGAGAAAATAGTCCAAAACAGAAGAAGAACAAAAAGATGGTACGATGCCAAAGCAATGCAGCTGCCGCAATTGGAAATAGGAACTCCAGTGTTTGTAAGAATCAATAAGCAACAAGAGAGACATAAGGGCACAATCATCAGTAAAGCAAAAGATCGATCATATGTGGTAAAGACAAACGGTGGAGAATATAGGAGAAATAGGAGTGACATAGTACCATGCAGCACTAAGAGAGTTAGATTCGAGGAACCACCGGAGATAGAAAATGAGGACAACCACCAACAGGAGTATGATAATCAATCAAACAATAACACTCCACAAGAAAGCACTGAGGAAACTCGTAGCAACTGTCCATTAGAAACAAACAACGACCATCAGGAGCAATCTCAGGAGGGCAATCAGCAACAAAGTGAAAAGGCAACGTCTAGATGTGGGAGAATTATAAGAAGACCAAAACATCTGCAAGATTACGAAGTTTACGCGGTAAGAAGAACTTATAAAGAAAAGGGGATGTTGTACCATGTAAACACGGGAAACGAGGCAACATATAAACGCAGCAACATAACCAGGAAGAACAAGGCAGTCAGCAAGAAGCCAGCGATTACGGCACACAATAGGAGCTGCAAACGAAGCAACAAACAAGTTTAAGACAATCCATTAGCAACTATCAGTATTATTTGATATAATTAATAAAATCTAAAAGTTATAAATATAAAAGCCTTTGATTATATTTTTAGGCCTTTACTAGAATCTTTGCAGAAACCCACAATATATTACAAACATCGAATTTACCAAGCACAAGTTTTCTTCAGCTGCAGTCGCAGTTGGAAAGGCTCGGATGGAGTCGTAACGAGCGACCGGGCTAAATGTTTCATCGTAATCAAGTCCAGGACGTTGAAACATTCCACGAACAACTAAATGGGCGCGATACCGATCAACCGAACCATCGGGCTTGTACTTGACTCGAAGGACCCAACGATTATCGATAGCGCGCTCACCCGGTGACAACGGTACCAAGTCCCACGTTTCGTTCTCTCGTTCATCTTTCACCGCGCACAACCACTTGTCTGAGTCACGACTCTTCATTGCATCAGCGAAGTTAGTTGGCTCCAGATCTTCCTGGACAGCTTGTGTTAAACAAGCCAAAGCGATGTTTGCCTTTGAGTGATGAGTTTGATATCCCACTTCGTAGTCATCATATCTCGGTGGCAAACGAATCGAACGTACTGGACGTAGCACTCGTCCTTGAACAACTACTTCTGGTACAGGTTGAGCAGCATTCTCAGGAGGTTCACATACAGCATCGATAGTTTCTTCAGGAACATCATCAAAACTTTCATAGTCAGATTCATTACCTGGCTGGTTGTCGGTTTCAACTTCCCCTTTTTGCTCATCCTGGTCATCACAGCGAGTTCCAAATTCAAGTTCGATTGTGTTCTTTGTAGTACAAAGTTTTTCTGGGCGAAAATCGACGTCTCGTGACTTCATCATGCGATGTTTTGATGGTACCCACACTTTGTATCCATCCTTGTCGTTGACGTAACCAACAAAACGACCAAGAACTGCTTTGGCGTCGTATTTTGTTCGGAACTGTTTTGGCACATTCACATAACACTCTGTACCGAAGATTCTCAGGTGATCGAAGCTGTCAAAAACCCTGCCGGTCCACATCTCAAACGGTGTCTTGCCAGGAACGCGTGACTTTCCGGTGCGGTTGATCACGTATACAGCGGCATCACAAGCATGTGCCCAAAACAATTACGATAAACCGCTGACTGTCAGCATCGAACGTGCCAACTCGACGACATGACGGTTTGACTGTTCTGCGACTCCGTTCTGCTGCTGCGTATATGGACACGATGGCCGAAACTCGATACCTCGTTCACGTAACAACTTCATCACAGCATCACATTCAAATTCAGTCCCACAGTCAGAACGAAAAATTTTCACTTTATGTCCTGTAGTATCACACTCTCTCAAAAATGCGTCCAAATGTTCATCAAAAATATGCGAACAAACTGAGAATAGTCATCTTTAAACACCACGTAGTATCGAAAATCGTTAATCGAATCAACAGACATCGGGCCGTTTACATCAGCGTGTATCAGCTCACCAACTACAGTTGGGCGATCAACACGGGAGTGAAAAGGTTTGCGATGCGATTTCCCGAGCATACAACCGTCACAAAAATCCGATGTATCTGACGACTTGCACGAAATACCAAAACGAGACAAAACATCACGCACGTGTCGTTTATCTTGATGTCCGAATCTTTCGTGCCATCCTTGAAGTACGTCAGTTGATGTGGCGAGATTAGCTTTTACACAGGACACCTCTGGAATGCGAACGCGCATGTCCATGACGTACACAGATCTAATTAGTTGACCGGTCGCGGCAAGTTCACCATTACACAAAACTTTCACTCCATCAGAGTTAAATAAAATGTTATTTCCACGTTCAGCAGCTTGACGAATGGAGAAAAGTTGATGACGTGCCTCGGGGACATACCAGACATCATTTAGGGTTGCAGGCAACAACCTGTCACCAGTGACGGATTAACCCTTAATCAAATTAAGCAATTGCCTAAGGCATCACGTCTGGTGGGGCACCAGAAGAAGCACAAAAAAAATCCGCACATCTCACTCTCACGTCACCAAAAACCACACCCAAAAAAGTTTCTAGGACTATCACAAACCACCCCTTCCCCGCCTGGCGCCCCTGCAAATCTGTGTCAATCAAATCGCGATTTCTTACATTTATTGAGTTGGAAACGCAACATACAGGAGATGAACTGGCAAAGCAGACTCTTCAATACCTTGAAGAACATTGTGGATTCGATTTTTAAAAATGCAGAGGCCAGTCTTATGACAATGCTTCAAATATGTATGTCGGGTGTTACAATACGTGCGTTCCATTGGGCGATATTTGCTACTCCGGAGTACTCCCGAGGACCTCCAACTACCCCTGCTCTTGTTTTGGGGGATTTCACTCCTAGTAGAAACGCATAAAATTTCTGCCAGGTTTTCAAGCTTTAGCTACTTAAAAGTAGATGGCTTTTTGTTTTTTCAGTAAAATAAACTGTCAGATTAATTATTATAAGGTGCATTTTTAAAGTAAACAAAACAAGTAACAGTTTAAAGTGAATAAAATAAATAACAGTGGAATTTAAAAAATTATAAAGTGGATAATATTGATAGATATAATACGGTAAGATAAAATAAATTGTTTTATTATACCCTTGTTTGCTTCTTATGTTAAAAATCGCGTTCCATTGGCCATGTACTCGGGAGTAGAAAAAATCTGCCAATGGAACGCGGCTAATGGCACGCAGCAGAAAATTCTAGAGGCGAATCCGTTTGCGATATATATCCCATGCGCAGCCCATTCTCTCAATTGAGTAGGTTGAAGCGCCGTGTATTGTTGCCTAGCAGCTGTAATTTTTTTTCATTAGTCCAAAATCTATACAATTTTTTTTTCTGGTTCAACCATAAGGTGGCGCATATTAAAAGATCATTTGGATAATGAAAGTGCTTTGAAATCTTTATGAGAAACAGGCACGCGCTAAAGGGACATCAGCTATTTCACAGACATATAATAAAATTATAGATGCATTAGACGTCACTCCTGTGGATGACATGCAAAAAGGAGAAACCAGAAGAGAAGCAGCTAATTTGTCAAATAAACTACAAGAATTGGAGTTCGTACTCATGTTGGTCATGTGGGACGAAATTTTGCAAACCTTCCGAAAAGTCAGCAGGGTATTACAAAACCCAGAAGTTACTCTAGAGACTTGCGCTAATCTCTACAAATCACTTTTGGATTTTTTTGAAAAATTTCGGTGCGACTTTGATTCTTTAGAAGGCCGCGCAAAAGAAAAGCTACCAGATGTGGAATACAAAGACACTCGTCAAAGACGAAGAAAGAAAATGCCCAATGATGGTTCAGCCCCTGAAGTAAGTTTCAGCATCATTGATAAATTAAATGCAGAGATGCAAAAAAGAGAGATATACAAAGAAACAGAAGACAAATTCTCATTCTTGAATAAAATACTTAATACCGATAAAATTATGTATCCCGATCAAACTGCAGAATACATTCAGCGCAGTACAAATCTAGTAAACACATAGTGATTCGGCTCGCACAAATTTACATCAAACTCACGCACAATTGTATAAAATAATACATGATGATAAAAATGAATCAGCTTTCCCTAATGTAGAAACCGCCCTGTGTATATTTTTATCGCTTATGATTACAAATTGCTCAGCGGTACTTTCTTTTTCAAAATTAAAAATATTAAAAAATGAAAAAAGGACAAAGATGATACAAAGAAAGGCTCGATGATTTATCGATATTATACCATAGAGTTCGATATGTTAAAACCGTTAGACGTTAATACTATCTTGCCTGAATTCAACGCCCGGAAAAGTCGTAAGACGCATTTCAATAAATAAATAAATTATGCTTTGGTTTTTATTGTTGTCGCACCTACTCCACTTCTAAGGTAAGTTACATCTTATTTGATAAAAAACTAATGTTTTTAGGTGGTAAATGTTTAAAGACCGATTCTATCTAGTTGACATACGGATATGGGGCCCACCGGCGTGGATTGCTTAGGGCATCAAGTAGTCTTAATCCGTCACTGCCTGTCACCGATGCGAACATCAACGTTTAGCGAAGAATGAACCTGACGAATGCGTCACAAGGCATTCCATGGCAGGTCCATGACGTACACAGATCTAATTAGTTGACCGGTCGCGGCAAGTTCACCATTACACAAAACTTTCACTCCATCAGAGTTAAATAAAATGTCATTTCCACGTTCTGCAGCTTGACGAATGGAGAAAAGTTGATGACGTGCCTCGGGGACATACCAGACATCATTTAGGGTTGCAGGCAACAACCTGTCACCGATGCGAACATCAACGTCTACCTTGTCGGATCCATATGCTAAAATGAAATGTTTGCCGACCGTTTGAACACGCTGTGGAATCGGGAACTTCTCGAAAGTAGCAAAATGCTGCTTGTTCGCTGATATGTGGTGCGTTGTGCCGGAATCCGCGATCCAGTTGTCAACTAATGCAACATCAGTGTTGACAGCCAATCCTGTAGCAAGAAACGAGCCTAGTTTAGAGTTTTGTTTGAGTTCCACCGTCAGTTTGCTTGTTTCGTTCTGCAGTCTCTCGCTTCCAACATTCACTGATGATATGACCAAATTTCTTGCAGTACAATCATGCGCGCTTCTCCTTCTTGCCTGTTGCAAATGAACCTCGAGTTTTTATTTTGTTTCTTTTGTGCTTGTTGTTGAACTTTTGGTTTAGCGAAGAATGAACCTGACGAATGCCTTGTGACGAGACTGAATTTTCAATTGATCGAAGATTCTCGATCAGAAGTTTTGTTGTCTGCTCAACTTCAGGAACGCGATACCAAGTCGAACGATAATATTGGTATTCTGGACCGAGCGTTTTGAAAATTCGGTGGTGCAGCAAAGATACTGGGAGCGTTGCATGAGGATTGCCCTTTTGAAGTTCTACGAGAATGTCATCGAACAGATTTGCCAATTGCGATGCGTGTTTGGTGATAGAAATAGCGTCATCTTTCGTTATTTCGAAAAAACGGCTGCAAAGAAGATTGTTCGAACACTGATAAAAGTGTGTCCCATATTTCTTTGGCGTCAGTCCTTTTGTGAACGTAGATTGCAGCTTCTTCATCCAGTGCCGTGCCCAGAATACGACCCGCGCGCGCGTTGTCTCGTTGCCATCCTATACTCATCGGACGGTTCTGCGTTTGCTGCAGGTGCGGCAGGGCACAACCGTGTACCGTCAACGATTGTAAAAAGACACTGTTCTTTCAAACAAAGTTCGATTTGCCACTTCCACGTTTCTCATTGAGCTTCATTTGCTAGCTTGCGGATGCTTGCCAGAACACGACGGCTCTCATCTTGTTGCTGTGCAGGTTCAGCCATCTTGTTCTTGGCTTGACGAAAGTTTTAGTCTAGAACACAGAATTGCACACAAAATTACCGAAAAATCGCCACTAAATTTCATTTCAATGCGCAGTGGAAGCGTGCTGGGCCCATAACCTGTTGTGAGAAACAGGATTTTCGATAAAAACAACGCGAGATTTCGAGAAATAAAGAGATTTATTTTTAGGGTCTGTGCCAAAATAGCAATTCAAATGTCAATTTGTATGGAAAACCCATTTCAATTGGTAAATTTGATTTTCGACGGTTTGCGTCTATGGAAATGTGTAAATTATTATAAACATTTCAGTTTTTACTTTAATCAAGTCAGCCGTTAAATAAATTTAAAAAAGCAAACAAAATACATAACAATAAAGGAAAAATGGAAATGCAAGAACGGCTTAAAATAATAAGTTTGTTCCTTAGCTAAACGGAGATGGGTTTTACAAATGTTTTAAGAAAAATATTATGCCTCATTTTACACGATGAAACACGAAACAAAAAGTTTCCTGTAAGCTTGCTCGGTTTGATGGAGAGGGATGAGAGAGGGCTTGAAGAAACACATCCTCCCCCAAGCCCTCTCTCGTTTCTGCCCTTCAAACTCAGCAAGGTTGAAGGAAACTTTTTGTTTCGTGTTTCATCGTGTAAAATGAGGCCAAGCAAACAAAAACAAATATGATTTACTATGATTACATGCCGGATCGAGGACTTGACTTGAGATCCAACTGACAGTTTAATCCGCGGCGAAAGTTCACCAGCTTGAGAGCTTGACTTCAAGCCGGCTTGAAATATATTTGACACTTCGCATAGGATTCGCTTGGTGAGTGTTGAAGCGAACGCAAGTGGCGGGATGGAAGAAGTCCCAAAAAATAGAAAACGTGGTCGCATAAAAGCGAACCAGTGAATAGTACTGTTAGGAACATAAAGTTTTCCAAAAGTTAATGTCTTAAATTAGTGAATCTCTACAAACAAAGTTATCGGTAATAATAAATAAAAAGATTAAAAAGAAAACGTGTTAAGAAGCTGCAGTCTGAAGGATTTTCACAACTACTTGAAGTAACTAGAAACAAAATTATCTACTGGAATTAAATAGAAACAAAAGAAATTGGATTTGGTTCGAAGAAATCAAAAAGAGTCACTGATAATAAAATCTCCATTATATGAAGACCATTTGGATGAGGTTATGGCTGGGAACATCATCTAACTAATCTTCAAAATAACTCGGATAGTAATAATATCATAATACTTAGTGATAACGGTTAATAGCATCGTTAAAGGCTGAAGTAATAAGATAATGAACTAAGACGACTTGGATGAGTTTATATTCTGTTAGACTCATCTAACTTGTCTTAAATAAAAATAGGTTAATTAGTAAACGTACATATATTTTTCACACGTAGGTTAGACTTCGCTATATCTCTCCAAAATTCTCACCTCATTACCACTTATGATTGCCTTATATTTTATAGTTATAAGTTTTATATTATACATATTTCTCGTAGATATAAGTTTATAAGCAGGGGAGTAGATCTTGCTAGTTTTAGTAATAATTAATGTGATGAGAATTTTCTTGAGCATATGAGCAAATCTCAATATTCAGTACAAATGAGATGATATCCCGTTTCATAGAAATATATATATATAAATAAGGTTGCTAAAAAGGTTAAATTCCCAATAGTATTGTGTTCGATCCTATTTAATCTTAAGTTTAGTTTATAAGTCTTCTATCCCCTAATAAAATGGAGGAACCAAAAAAGCTCTAAAACACACCGGTCGCAAGTGTGTTGTAACTTAATTCATTACTAGTAAAGCCCATTTTACACGATGAAGCACGAAACAAAAAGTTTCCTTCAAGCTTGGTCAGTTTGAAGGAAAGAAGTGAGAGAGGGCTTGAAGGAGGACGTGTTTCTTCAAGCCCTCTCTCACCCCTCTCCGTCAAACCAAACAAGTTTAATAGTTTAATAGTTTAATAGTTTAATAGATTTTAAAGTACACAAGATATACATCTTTTAGAGTACAAAAAAAAAAAGGAACAAAATTAAAATTAAAATATAATTAAAATTAAACTTAATAATTGAAAGATAAAAATAATAAAAAGTAATAAAAAAGTAAAAAATAATAAAAATTCAAAAATAAGAAAATAGTCAAAATTCCAGAGCAAAAAAAAAAAAAAATAGAAAGAAAGTAGAATTAAAATTAAGATTGAAGTGGGAGTGCTAGAGATAGGAGGGACAAAGATAGTTAGTGAGAAGAAGAAGATAGAAAAAGAAACGCATGTCTTCTGAATGTTGTGGCTGAGCTCATTCTCTGAATGTAGTTTGGAAGATTATTCCAAATTCTGAGAGTATGCACAAAGAAGGAACGACTACCGATTAGGGAAGAATGAGCAGGAATCAGGAATTTAACGGATCTCAAGGATTGCAAAGGAGAGAGGAAGTCAGAAAGGTAGCAGGGGCTTTTGGTATAAAAAACCTTATGCAAAAGAAGAAGAGCCATGAGATCGATGAATTGAAAGAGGTCACAGCCCAGTAAGGAATTTTGTACTCGCGACACATGATCAGATCTTCTCATATGAAAAATAAACCTAATGCAATCATTAAACGCTACTCTAAGACGCTGACGGCAAGTTGAGTCGAAAGAAATATATACCAGCGAGCCGTAAAGGAAATGAGGAACAACAAGAGATTTAATAAGTTTGGCTCGAATGGGCAAAGATAACAGACTGCCATGTAACCATAGTTTACGAAGTGTGCCATAGATCTTAGAGAGCAGCAATGAGACATGATTGCAGCAGGAGAGTTTGGAATTTACAACAATACCCAGGTTTTTGGCATAGTCAACGATTGGAAGGGGAACATTATTAAGTAGAAGAGGAGAGAAACCATGGGGGGACAGTAAGCGACGACTAAGGAAAATTACTTGTGATTTAACTGGATTTAATTTAAGAAAATTATTCGAACTCCATTCGTTTATTCGAGATAAGGTGCAATTAAGTTCAGACACACAATTATCAATTTGATTAATAGGACAAGAGGTATATAGCTGGAGATCATCAGCATATAAATGATAAGAGCAGCGACGGATTACAGAGGGAAGATCATTAATATAAAGGGAGAACAGCAAAGGACCAAGAACCGAACCCTGAGGGACACCTGCAGGCACACTTAGGAAAGAAGAAGTAACATTATTATGCCGAACACACTGATATCTATTAGAGAGAAGTGAAGAGAGAAGGCGAACAGAAGAAGAGGAAAAGTGATACCGTTGACTAAGTTTATAGAGCAGATGCGAGTGAACTACAGAGTCGAAGGCTTTGGAGAAGTCAAGAAGAACTAGTATAGCAATGTCACCTCTGTCAAGGGCAGAACGAAGATCAGTTGTAACCTTCAATATAGCAGTTTGACAACTATGGGATTTGCGGAAGCCGGATTGGAATTTAGAAAGGAAATTATTAGAATCAAGATATCGCAAGACTTGAGTAGATACAATTTTTTCAAAAACTTTAGCGAGAAAGGGTAGAATACTAATAGGGCGAAAGTCTGACAAATTAACGGGGGAGGACTTTTTAGGAATGGGAGTAACTATTGCTTTTTTCCAGACTAATGGTACTTGGGAGGTTGTCAGGCAATAGTTAACAATATGCGTGATGACATCAACGATTAAAGGGGAAAGAATCTTAAGAAAGCGAGGAGAAATACCATCATAACCAACGCTATTGGACGAAATGGAATGCAGTATGCCGAGTACTTCAAGCGAGTCAACACAATAGAAATTAAAGCCGTCAGATAATAGAGAGTAGGAAGAAGGAGAATCGGAAGTGGAAGACAGCGGGAAATTGGAAGGAGATTGAACAAAAGATGCATTGAGTGAGTTTACATCAACATCAAATGAGTTAAGCTCAGAGGTATGAATGCCTAGAGACCGAAGATTAGACCAAAGACATTTAGGGGACAGAGTAGGATCAAGCTTACGTGAGTAAAATTCACGCTTGGCCGATTTGACTTTGCTATTGATTAAGTTTCGAAGATTTTTGTACTCACTGAGGTAGCTCGGGATCCTAGTACTGCGATAGCGTCTGTACAAGAACTCACGCTCAACAATCAATTTGCGGATTTCATAAGAAAACCAGGGACAACTTGGAGATTTACAACGTCTTCTAGTGACTATAGGGACACATTGATTAAACAGGGATTGGATGAAAGAATTCAAGAGTTCAACCTTAGTATCAACACAGGTGGAATTGAAGATATCAGCCCAAGGTAAAGACGAAGTAAATTCAGAAAGGCGAGCAAAATTGATGTTATTGAAATCCCGGTATGAAAAGAAGTTAGGTAAGGAGGGAGGGTGAAAGGTAAAATGAAGGGAGAGGAAGAGAATATCGTGATCAAGATAGCTAGGAGGAGAGATTTGGTTATGTTTTAATACTAAATTGGTGGATGTAGCAGTGATAACATCAAGGAGCGATGGATTATGGCAGTTCAAAAATGTGGGCAGTTGATTTAGAATACTAAGGTCCAATGACCCCAAAAAGTATTTGAGTGTGTTTGCTCGTTCATTGGCCTTTAGCAAATCAACATTAAAATCGCCAGCAGCAATTATGTTATCGTAATGACGGGAGAGACTAGACACGAGATCGAAGAAGTGAGTAGCAACATCAGGTGTAAATACATTAGGTGGGCAGTAAACACTGACAATAACACATTTGTCATATGGTGATTTTATTTCCACTGCAATGAATTCAAAATGTGAGCCAATGGACTGGCCTACTATCTTTGAGGAGAGAGAGGAGGTGACATATATTGCAACACCACCTCCAGTACGACCCACACGATCATTCCGATGCATGCAAAAAGCAGGCAAGGAAACAAAGGAAGTAGGGATTTCCGGTTTCAGCCACGTCTCATTGACTACAATGGCATGCAGTTTTGTGTTTTCAAACATGAACCTCAGTTCATCCATTTTATTTCTCAGACTTCTTGCATTCATGGTACATATATTCAGCCCTGAGGAGGAAGAGCAGAGGATATTCAGTAGCCTTCCTTCACCGTGCACTCTATCAGAGAAATTCATCGTTATATAATGAGCAACCGAGCCACATAAACAGAATCACACACGCAGAAATAATATAAAGAGAAGTGTGAAGAATTGAAAGAAGAGAGAAAGATAGAAGAAGAAGATAAGACGAAATTCTTAAGGCTAACATAACATAAAAAATATAAAAACGAAAATATAAATAAGTATATAAAAAATTAAAAAAAGAAAAAAAAACAGAATAAAAGAAAAAGTTAAAACAAAATCAAATTATAAATATATAAAAAAAAAAAAAAAAAGAAAGAAAGAAAGAAATGAATAACAAATTCGAAAAAAAAGCAGTAAAGAAAATAAATAATCAAAAAAAAAGAATCAATTCTACTCTACTGTGTACGCTCAGCTCCACGATGACAGCAGGCAGTATTCCATGGAGAATTTAAGGACATGGCGAAGCGCCGGCAATATCATTTAAATCCAGGGCAGAGGTTATTCGGCGTGGCTGCTGGTTCCGATCTTGCTGGACATAAACATGTCCCCGCCTGGTAAAAACAGAAGTAATGACATTCCTCTTTAAAAGTTTACGTGCCGTTTGGTATATATCATTGTTTTTGGACGTCAGACTTTCTGTCACTCGAACAAGACTATCAGAGGCGAATCCTAAGTTGAGTTTCTTCAACGTTAGTGTTCGATGCTGACGGCTTTTTCTCAAAAATTCCAGCTGTTCGTTGGCAGACGGGAATTTAACCACAAGTAATGAGCTTACTGCTTTCCTGCCTGTCCCAGACTGCAACGGGGTACCATTTCGCTGTTGTGGACGGAAAACATGTACATAGGGCGAAAGATCATGGCCTATAGCGGAGGCAACAGCACTCAGAATCTGCTTGGGATTTTCGCCATCGCACGAGGGGATACCCCGCACGACTAAGTCTTGGAGTCTAGACAGGCGACGAAAATCCTCCAGTTCGTTCGAGACTGTGGCTAGGTCATGTTGCACAGTCTCGACCTCATCTCGCAGTTTGCAGGAAACCTTTTGTTTCGTGTTTCATCGTGTAAAATGAGGCTAAATAGCTAGGCTATATCTATAAATATTTAAAATAGGCAATTGGGCAAAACATTTATAGCCCATTAAAAGCTCTTACACCCAACACTTTTGTAAACTCATATATGTATTGGTTATAAGTCGAATAAATGAAAATGAAAAATGACACTTCGCATAAGTTTGCTTCGAAATGCGTGATGGAATAAACGATTTTTTCTCATTTATGTGCAGCTTAAATAAATAAAATAAATTTATTAAGTGAATTGCATCAGAAGTGAAATGTACAACCAACGGAGAACTAATTTCAAAACTCAAGCGCTGAAGCAGGGGTTACATGGCCAATTTCAAGTCGATCCGACAAATTTTTCGGATCTACTTGAGTCAAGCTTACTTGAAGTCGATCTGAGGTTACATGACTTTCAAGTCTACTTGAAGCCGACTTCAAGTATGCATGTAATCATAGTAATTGTCTGATTATTTTAATATCAAGTGGAAATAGATTTACAGTTAATTAATTTAAAAAGTTAATATTTAATTACACCAAAGAATAAAAACAAAACGTAACTGGAAACCAATCATTATTTTTTTTTTGTTTTAAACACTCGCAAGGAGACGTCATTTTAATACAATGTTTTTAGTTTTGCAGGAAGAAACTAAAAAAATATTGCAATCAGGGATAACGCTCAATCATTTATTTATAAGAAAGAGAATAAATCTAACAATCGAATCTAACATAATAAAATTTTAATAAATTTTCTACAAATGTTGTTTCTCCGTCCATTTTTACTTAAAAGTTTTTAATTGTCATTGAAATGTGTGAATTGGTATTTTGGCACACTTTGGGATATCGAAGTGCCCTGGGAAATGAGAAAAATTCGAAATGGTATTTTGGCAAACGGCCTTAGCCTGTTTACAGCGTGGTCGTGTCTAATTAAAACTCAACTGAAAACTACAAAGAGTACCAACATACAAGAGAAAAACAAACCAATACAAAAGTGACATCTATCTTGATGTTATTGAAATTGATGTTATTGAAATCCCGGTATGAAAAGAAGTTAGGTAAGGAGGGAGGGTGAAAGGTAAAATGAAGGGAGAGGAAGAGAATATCGTGATCAAGATAGCTAGGAGGAGAGATTTGGTTATGTTTTAATACTAAATTGGTGGATGTAGCAGTGATAACATCAAGGAGCGATGGATTATGGCAGTTCAAAAATGTGGGCAGTTGATTTAGAATACTAAGGTCCAATGACCCCAAAAAGTATTTGAGTGTGTTTGCTCGTTCATTGGCCTTTAGCAAATCAACATTAAAATCGCCAGCAGCAATTATGTTATCGTAATGACGGGAGAGACTAGACACGAGATCGAAGAAGTGAGTAGCAACATCAGGTGTAAATACATTAGGTGGGCAGTAAACACTGACAATAACACATTTGTCATATGGTGATTTTATTTCCACTGCAATGAATTCAAAATGTGAGCCAATGGACTGGCCTACTATCTTTGAGGAGAGAGAGGAGGTGACATATATTGCAACACCACCTCCAGTACGACCCACACGATCATTCCGATGCATGCAAAAAGCAGGCAAGGAAACAAAGGAAGTAGGGATTTCCGGTTTCAGCCACGTCTCATTGACTACAATGGCATGCAGTTTTGTGTTTTCAAACATGAACCTCAGTTCATCCATTTTATTTCTCAGACTTCTTGCATTCATGGTACATATATTCAGCCCTGAGGAGGAAGAGCAGAGGATATTCAGTAGCCTTCCTTCACCGTGCACTCTATCAGAGAAATTCATCGTTATATAATGAGCAACCGAGCCACATAAACAGAATCACACACGCAGAAATAATATAAAGAGAAGTGTGAAGAATTGAAAGAAGAGAGAAAGATAGAAGAAGAAGATAAGACGAAATTCTTAAGGCTAACATAACATAAAAAATATAAAAACGAAAATATAAATAAGTATATAAAAAATTAAAAAAAGAAAAAAAAACAGAATAAAAGAAAAAGTTAAAACAAAATCAAATTATAAATATATAAAAAAAAAAAAAAAAGAAAGAAAGAAAGAAATGAATAACAAATTCGAAAAAAAAGCAGTAAAGAAAATAAATAATCAAAAAAAAAGAATCAATTCTACTCTACTGTGTACGCTCAGCTCCACGATGACAGCAGGCAGTATTCCATGGAGAATTTAAGGACATGGCGAAGCGCCGGCAATATCATTTAAATCCAGGGCAGAGGTTATTCGGCGTGGCTGCTGGTTCCGATCTTGCTGGACATAAACATGTCCCCGCCTGGTAAAAACAGAAGTAATGACATTCCTCTTTAAAAGTTTACGTGCCGTTTGGTATATATCATTGTTTTTGGACGTCAGACTTTCTGTCACTCGAACAAGACTATCAGAGGCGAATCCTAAGTTGAGTTTCTTCAACGTTAGTGTTCGATGCTGACGGCTTTTTCTCAAAAATTCCAGCTGTTCGTTGGCAGACGGGAATTTAACCACAAGTAATGAGCTTACTGCTTTCCTGCCTGTCCCAGACTGCAACGGGGTACCATTTCGCTGTTGTGGACGGAAAACATGTACATAGGGCGAAAGATCATGGCCTATAGCGGAGGCAACAGCACTCAGAATCTGCTTGGGATTTTCGCCATCGCACGAGGGGATACCCCGCACGACTAAGTCTTGGAGTCTAGACAGGCGACGAAAATCCTCCAGTTCGTTCGAGACTGTGGCTAGGTCATGTTGCACAGTCTCGACCTCATCTCGCAGTTTGCAGGAAACCTTTTGTTTCGTGTTTCATCGTGTAAAATGAGGCTAAATAGCTAGGCTATATCTATAAATATTTAAAATAGGCAATTGGGCAAAACATTTATAGCCCATTAAAAGCTCTTACACCCAACACTTTTGTAAACTCATATATGTATTGGTTATAAGTCGAATAAATGAAAATGAAAAATGACACTTCGCATAAGTTTGCTTCGAAATGCGTGATGGAATAAACGATTTTTTCTCATTTATGTGCAGCTTAAATAAATAAAATAAATTTATTAAGTGAATTGCATCAGAAGTGAAATGTACAACCAACGGAGAACTAATTTCAAAACTCAAGCGCTGAAGCAGGGGTTACATGGCCAATTTCAAGTCGATCCGACAAATTTTTCGGATCTACTTGAGTCAAGCTTACTTGAAGTCGATCTGAGGTTACATGACTTTCAAGTCTACTTGAAGCCGACTTCAAGTATGCATGTAATCATAGTAATTGTCTGATTATTTTAATATCAAGTGGAAATAGATTTACAGTTAATTAATTTAAAAAGTTAATATTTAATTACACCAAAGAATAAAAACAAAACGTAACTGGAAACCAATCATTATTTTTTTTTGTTTTAAACACTCGCAAGGAGACGTCATTTTAATACAATGTTTTTAGTTTTGCAGGAAGAAACTAAAAAAATATTGCAATCAGGGATAACGCTCAATCATTTATTTATAAGAAAGAGAATAAATCTAACAATCGAATCTAACATAATAAAATTTTAATAAATTTTCTACAAATGTTGTTTCTCCGTCCATTTTTACTTAAAAGTTTTTAATTGTCATTGAAATGTGTGAATTGGTATTTTGGCACACTTTGGGATATCGAAGTGCCCTGGGAAATGAGAAAAATTCGAAATGGTATTTTGGCAAACGGCCTTAGCCTGTTTACAGCGTGGTCGTGTCTAATTAAAACTCAACTGAAAACTACAAAGAGTACCAACATACAAGAGAAAAACAAACCAATACAAAAGTGACATCTATCTTATCAGTTTAAACTTTAACAGGTTTATTTAAAAAATACTAAATTACAAGCACTTCATCTTTACTAGAACTCATTTTGTTATACTTGCTTATATTTACAGCATCATACCTTTCGGTAAATGTCGCATAAATATACGGTTTCAAATCTCAGTGCAGTAACTACCGCATTGCGGAATTTATCTCAATGCAATAAATGTTGCACAAGTCTGCGGCTCCCCTTAGGCGGGCAACACAGTTCGAGATAGGTGGGAGTATTCTGCGTAGATTTGTGTCTTATTCATAAAAAATATCTAATAGGGTTACAAAAATACAGCGTAATATGTAAACCTCTACCAAAAAAATTTAAAAACGCCCTAGCGGCTATACCGTCACGATTTTTTATTCGTCTATCCAAGACCTGCCCACAGCCAGTTGTTTCGACATTTTAACTGATACACCTTGTATATAAATATAATTGGAGTGTTTGTCAGTGGTTTCAAAATAATTGCATTTCTCTAAGCTCATGGTATTTTAAAAATTTCTGTTTGATTGGGATGAGACTTTCACTGGAAGATTCAGTAATTTTGCGAGCATATTTCAGGCTATACGCTTTATATTAACTTCATCTGTATGTATGCATTTATATATGGATGTAGATCAAAGCCTTCTATATAGAAGGCTTTGATGTAGATAAATCTTGCAACTTCCCAGTACGAAAAAGCGCTCCAAAAAGTCTTTTAAAGCGCCTTTTTTAAAGCATAGCCCTTCCTCTTGGTAAGAAGCTTAATTTTGACCCAGTTCCATATAACCGATCAACTTCAAATATCATCTATAGTTCGTGGGACAATACAATATAACCATTTTGTAAAAAAAAAACAAGATGGCGGTTCAAAGATGGCCACCGAATTTTGCAATTGTGCTCCCCGACCCCCTACATGGGTATGATAAGTAGAATACAATTAGCTATGAGGCGTCATTCAAAATTAAAAATGGCGGCCAATACAAGATAATTATAACAACGAGGTCCTTGTTTTTTTTTTGCCTTGCATTAAATCGATTCTGACTTGCGTATAATGCAGAATTTTCCGAATTGTTGGGTGGTGAACTTTTTAGTTCCTGCAACAATTTAGTTTTCACATAATCTGCTGTCAATTCTACGCCTGAGTTTTCGATTGCCATTATCATTGGTTTATAACTGTCTGGTACAGTGTTGCCAACTCGCAAAAAAATTTACCCCTAAAGCTAAGTCAAAAACCCCTAAAATCGCCGTAATTACTTTGAAATACCCCTAAAAAACCCATTTTGTAATATCATTTTTTGTAAGCTATTTAATATTTCAAACATTATTAACGCTTGAAAATACCTAAAATTTCAAGTATCGATATCTCAAAAACGAAGCAACATATCGAAAAAAAGTATATCCCATTTTCGTCTTATTTTAGGGTGTTTTATTGAAATTCATAATTAAAACGTCGGCGCCACGTAAATCGTAGCTCTGAAACAACTAAAAACTTTGGTTCTCCAACCTACCTGAAAACATCAACTTCAAGTGTCAATATCTCGAAAACTAAGCGTGATATCGAAAAATTTGAT
Source organism: Thereva unica (assembly GCA_949987705.1). Lineage (NCBI taxonomy): Eukaryota > Metazoa > Arthropoda > Insecta > Diptera > Therevidae > Thereva > Thereva unica. Next base: position 194,972,325 of record OX465281.1, on the reverse strand, counting down.
TTCACATTTCCACTTATTTTGTGGTGGTTCATCAAAATCCATCGTCAAAAAGAGGCCCACGGAAACAGTAGAGGTGGCAATAAAAAAGGAGTGAAAAAATGGTCCGGCAACATGCGTATTATTCCTCTTTGAGCTATTCTCAACTGAAGCACACACACATATTCCTCTTTGAGCTATTCTCAAAGCCCCTAAAAATACCCCTAAAAATATAACGCCCCTAGAAAAATCCCATCCCACCTTTTTTCCCCCTAAATCTAGGGGGAAAACCCCTAAGTTGGTAACCCTGGTCTGGTAAACCCGCCAGCAAGAAGGTACAGACCCACGCATCGTTGACTTGAAAATTTATCTCATTTAACATTTGGGCTGTAGAAAGGATTGTTGAAATATATTCTTCTACGGAGGAACAGTCATCTAATCTGGTCATTATCATTTTTCGCATGGGCCCGACTTTCCTACTTAAACCGGAATCCTGAAAAGCAGTTCTTAGGTTATCCCATACTTGTTTCGGAGAATCAGCGTTTCGGACATGGATGTAATTTTCTGAGCTGATCATCATTATGATTTTTGATCTTGCTTTTGTTGCTCTTTTAGCTCGTTCTGCAGCATCTGCGGTTGTATCTGTATCCGTAGCACAAGACCATAATTCTTCATGCTCTAAATACGCTTTCATAGCGAAAGCCCAATTGTTATAATTTTCACGGCCTATTAATTTTTCAAATGACATAGGAACTACTGAATGTTGAAGAAAAAAATTTTTTTATATTATATTTAGATCACTTAATAACTGGGTTTTAGCTTCTGGGCTCATAACCTGATGGAGAGATAAAAAAACACACGTCTAAGACCGGTTCTACACATTCAACTTTGCATTCCACTTTTTGACGTTCAATTCTGTCGTTCGCGTCTACACATTTTCAACTATTCAAGAAGCAGATCGAAAATCTCGGCTGGCTTTGCTATCCGTGTACACTCATATTCATACATTCGCACACTCATAAAAATGTTGAACGAAAACACAAAAGTTGAACGCAAATTTCCATTCCATTCTGAGCTGCTTTCCATTTTCCTTTCAACTCTAGTCTGTTTCAAACTTTGCATTGGAGTGAAAGAGAAAAAAAAGTTGAACGTCAAAAAGTGGAATGCAAAGTTGAATGTGTAGAACCGGTCTAAGGTCTATGGGGGGTGCCACACGGAGACTCAAGAAGTCGGCCGAACTCAGATTTGAGTCTCGTTATTTAATACTACACGAGGCTGTCTTCAGCTTAGACAAGACCCTCTCCATTACAGGCCATGAAGTTTTCTCTTTAACTAATACAACCATAGCTGAAGCCGGTCCACAAATCTGACATTTGGTTAGAATAAACATGGCGCGGATTAGGCTCGGGATTTTTTTTGTTATATTTTTGTGGTAAAGCCTAGTATGGAGTTCAAACGGAATTCCGTTCAGCATTTTTGGCATATATTTCTACACGGAAAAATTCCGTGTAGAGTACTGTGAAGAAAAAGTCAAAAGGTGAGAAAAAGTTAACAGTTGACTGATAAAATCACATATTACACCACGCACTTGGCCTCTACAGCTGTTTTTTTCGTTCTGTCAAAATTACCAACAGCAACAGCACGGAATAATTGTCTAGCTATTTATTCCATTCCAACGTGAACGGAAAAAAGTCTCCAATTTACCTGCAGAGCCATCTATTAGAAAGTTTTACAAGTGATATATCACCAACAGAATTCCGTTCGAAGTCCGTACTCACAAAACAAAAAGTACACGAAAAATCAGGTGAACGGAATTCCGTGCATCTTTTTACATGTATTTTATATGGGGAACGGAATTCCGTTCGAACTCCATACTAAGCTTAAAAAGTGGAAAATCATTGTAAGTTATTACTTTAAACTATACATGGATTATCAGTGATTAGTTCTTTAGTGATTTAATAAGAAAAAATTAAAAAAAAATTGTGATTTAGTGAGTTTTAAGTGTGTTAATTGTTGAGGTGATCAATTTATTTTACTTCCGTGGTGTTTTTTTCGTGTTTATTAAGGAAAAATATGCTGATTATTTAATTAAAAGTGATTTTAAAGTCATTAAATAATTTATTATGCAATTATTATTAAACATATATATGCAGAAAAGTGTGAAATGAAAAGTGAATAAGAAAAGTGATTTTCTACACCTATATTTTTAATAATAATTACATAATATATGTATTAATCACTGTAAAATCACTTGTAATCCCATAACTAAACAAAACATTAAATTTTCAACATTTTTTTCGTAAATAAACATGAAAAAACACCGTGAATGTAAAAACAGTTGTTCGCCTTAACAATTAAAACACTTAAAAGACACTCACTAAATTATTTTTATTTTTTTTTAATTAAATCACTAATAAACTATTCACTGGTAAATCCAAGTGCAGTTAAAAGTGTTAAAATACAATATTTTATCACTTTTTACTGCAAAACTATAACCAAAACGTTCCCGAACTTATTCGGCGCCATGTTTATTCCGCTCATTCCGGTGAATTTATGGACCGAGTTGACGACCATGAAAAACTCTCCTTCGGGGCCTGTAGTTGAGAGGGTCTTGGCTTAGATAATTCCTTATATATGAAAGCCTTGACTGTGTGTGTAGTAAGCGGCGTTTCTTTATTTTCATTTGTCAGAAAGAGAGGAGAAAGAAATGTGCATTTGCGTTAGTTTTCACCCAGGGAATTTCTGGATGAAAATTCTTTCGTTAAAGATTCGTCAAGCGCGCCTTCTTTCCCTTCTCTTCCCTCGTTTCTTGCCAGTAAAACCGGTTTTTTCGTACTTCTTGAGTCCCCGTGTAGCACCCACTGACATATAATAATGGACTGCTCATCAGAAATTATTCCCATACAAACCGATGGCACCAAAAAGGTATAGTCGACTCGCTCATCCATAAGCCCCCAAACTGACAGAAGCACTCAGAAGTAAAATCAGACTGACAGAACTAAAATCAGGTTAAATCAATTAGAAAAAAATAGACGGGTATAGTGATGTTTATATCTTTTGCTCTTTTCCCCATAGACCGGTTCTACACATTCAACTTTGCATTCCACTTTTTGACGTTCAACTTTTTTTCTCTTTCACTCCAATGCAAAGTTTGAAACAGACTAGAGTTGAAAGGAAAATGGAAAGCAGCTCAGAATGGAATGGAAATTTGCGTTCAACTTTTGTGTTTTCGTTCAACATTTTTATAAGTGTGCGAATATGTATGAATATGAGTGTACACGGATAGCAAAGACAGCCGAGATTTTCGATCTGCTTCTTGAATAGTTGAAAATGTGTAGACGCGAGCGACAGAATTGAACGTCAAAAAGTGGAATGCAAAGTTGAATGTGTAGAACCGGTCATAGACCCCCGGACTTTGACATACAGAATGTCAGTTGCTAAAACAGGCGTTAAGAACTTAAATCAGATACACATAAAATTTGCAAATTAATGAAAAAAGGCATTTTAAAAGGTGAAAAAGTGAAAATAGTGTTTATTAATTTTTTTAAACAAAATATTTGTGTTATTTTAATGTTTTTTAAGTACGTATTTAAAAAAATGTAAATTTCAAAAGTGATTCCGGTGTTTACACGGAGTAAAAAAAGGTTTGTAGCCTATGGAACACATTGGTGCCATGAAAAATTCCTCATGAGCAGTCCATTATATGTCAGTGGTAGCACCCCACTATGAGATTTATTGAGAAGAAAGGGAGTAAGGGTCTGTGCCAAAATAGCAATTCAAATGTCAATTTGTATGGAAAACCCATTTCAATTGGTAAATTTGATTTTCGACGGTTTGCGTCTATGGAAATGTGTAAATTATTATAAACATTTCAGTTTTTACTTTAATCAAGTCAGCCGTTAAATAAATTTAAAAAAGCAAACAAGTAATAACAATAAAGGAAAAATGGAAATGCAAGAACGGCTTAAAATAATAAGTTTGTTCCTTACCTAAACGGAGATGGGCTTTACAAATGTTTCAAGAAAAATATTATGCAAACAAAGACAAATATGATTGTCTGATTATTTTAATATCAAGTGGAAATAGATTTACAGTTAATTAATCTAAAAGGTTAATATTTAATTACACCAAAGAGTAAAAACAAAACGTAACTAGAAACCAATTATTATTATTATTTTTTTTTTTGTTTGAAACACTCGCAAGGAGACATCATTTTAATACAATATCAGGAATAACGCTCAATCATTTATTTATAAGAAAGAAAATAAATCTAACAATCAAATCTAGCATAATAAAATTTTAATAAATTTTCTACAAATGATTCTCCGTCCATTTTTAGTTAAAAGTTTTTAATTGTCATTGAAATGTGTGAATTGGTATTTTGGCACACTTGGGGATATCGAAGTGCCCTGGGAAATGAGAAAAATTCGAAATGGTATTTTGGCAAACGGCCTTTGTGTGGAGTGTGGTTATGTTGGTTTATTGGGAATCAATTAATCTTCTTTAACCAATTAAAAACAAAAATTTTGGAAATTAATTGTAACATTTATTTACTACATATTACAAAGTTGAGTTAATAATGTAAATAATAAGTGAAATTGCATCCCTGACTTTCTTCCTTAATGGATATCATGCCGTGTTTATCACACCAAGCAAAAGCCGTACCTGGAGGTAGGAAACTACCGCTAAAAATAAATTTATATAAATATTTGGCAATATTTAGCAAACTATTCGTTTTAACTTATCTTCATTTGCTTATATTCCTATAAAACTGTAACTGGCTGCAACAAAAACTGGCTGATCCGTCATGTGACATCATGGCCCCAAAGAACAATTTCCAGTAACAAAGCACAATTTTGCTTAACTATAAAAATCGCGCCAAACTGATATTATGCACCTGTTATTTTTATAAAAAAAAAAAACTTATTTTTAACAAAAATCACGGCGCTTTCATTTAATAAAAGACTTTCCGCGGCGCGAATCACTTATTTTCCTCGGGATTTTGACATGTTGTTCCTCCATAACCAACATAAAACCCGCAAATCCTATTTTTAACATGTATAGTTAAATTATTAATTTATGACACATATTACGTTTTACTTTTTTCACTGTTTCACGTTTTTGATTTTGATGACATAACTTTTATTTTAAACAAAACCACACTTGCAGCAGCACTTTCCGCGGCACGAAAACTTTTTTCCCTTTGATTTTAATGGGATTTTGACACTTCACGAATTTTGGTTGGGACTCACTGACATATAAAATGGACTGCTGATCAGGAAATTTTGATGGCACCAATTCGTTCCATATGCTGCGCACCTTTTTCCACTGCATGAAAACACGGAAATCACTTTTTTATTTTGAATTCGCACTTAAAAGACTAAAACAAGAGACCAATTTTGTTAAAAAAAATAATAAACACTATTTTCACTTGTCTCACCTTTTGAAATGCTTTTTTTCACTAATTACAAAAATTAATGTTCAATTGGCAGAAGTTCTCAACGCCTGCTTTAGCCACTGACATTCTATATGACAGCGATTTCAACAAATTCCGGGGCTTATGGGGAAAAGAGCAAGAGATATAAAAATCACTATAGTCATCTATTTTTTTTCATAATATTCTGACATTTGCAAAAAGGAAAATATGAAATCAGGTATGGCAACTTTAAAATTTTAACTATCGTTATGGCAGTTTTTTTTAAATTGCGCTTAAAACACGTTAGAATTTTATTGAACATTTTTTTCAAGTGGGCGGAAGTTTTGGTTTTTTTAAAACGTGGAAAAAATTGGAAATTTGAATATATATAAAAAATAATTGTCTGAAAAAATATTTTATACAAAAAAATGTGTGTTAAAAGACTGAAGACAAACGGAAAACAAAAGCCTTGAAATGTTTCTTGTCACTGAATTTTATGTTTTAATGGAATTCAAAGTATTTTCTTCATGTACTTCTTTTTACTAATTTGTAAGCTTGGTAGTTCGCAATGTCGGGGCGCATAAATTGCAACTGGTGCACAATATTCATATCCGATCCTCTCATAGAATCCCTCCTGATCGATTGTTGACAAATATATAATTTTCAAATCTAATACTGCTCTACAATAATCTTCGGCGCATTTCATCATAGGGTTCTCAAGACCTTGTCCTCGGCACTTTCTATCGACAACCACCGATTCAATAAAGCAGCACTTCTCCTTACTTGGAATGGCACTTAACTTGCAGTGCGCTACAACTCTTTTCATATTGTCTGGTGTCAATATTAAGCCGCGTCTCCACCAACCGAACATGTTTGCCGAACAGTGTTCGCGAACATAAAAACGGACAAACATTCCACATTTGGTTCCCAAACATGTTCGACGAACATTTTCAATAGCTCACAAATCAATGTTCGCTACAACACCGAACCATGTTCGGCGGACATCACAAATGTCTGTCGAACACTGTTCGGCGAACATCTTCGGTTGGTGGAGACGCGGCTTTAAGCTTACCGGTAATGTATCACAAGATGCTTCAAGAGATCGCATTCTTGCTGCATCGCTTCGTGGCCACTCAGAGTTTATTAGATTGCAACATTCCTGTAGCAAATCAGGACAGTGATGTATTGGTAAAACGGTAAAAGGGCTACCGGATACATTATAAGGTGGAAGACCTTACGAAAATTAAGAAAAAGATCTACGTTTTAATAAAAAAAATGCTATTACAAAGTTTTCGATTAAATGTTGATTTATTTTAACGATATTGTTTATACCACAATTGTACCTCATAGTAGAGCTCCAAGTCTCTATATCCCATTCTGATAACAGGGGTATTTCTATAAAATCTTTCTTATTAAAACAGCCCTTTGGATATACGCTAGAGAATAAAAGAATATATTTCTTAAAATCGCATTTACATTTGAATTGACACAAAACTGTTACTATGGGGGTACAAATAATGGACATTGGGATATACCTGCAAGAGTGCATAACATATTGATATTTATTGTTCACTAATTGAAACATATAAACTAACATACGCGAGACATATAAGACGCATCAAGTAAATGACGCCTCCGAAGGAGATGTACATCGTACATCTACCTTTTTTGGCGTAGTTAAATAAGAGTAAAGCACATCCTTTAATAAAGGAACGAAATATACAAACTATATTTAACTCTACTATTAGCAATCAGCTGTCGATTTAACATTCTTGTGGCAAGTGGCTTATATTTTTTGCTCCCGGCGAACGAGAGCTAGCATCAGCCAAATGATTTTTTGAGACTAGGGTGATAAAAAATGCTCGAGTGAGGAGAGGATTCATACTTATAAGAAAGAGCTCTGTGAGATGCCATGATATATTTATAATGGAATGAATTTGTCAAGATTAGTTTGGTGCAAATAATAATGCACCAATTTATCATAAAAATATGTTTCAACTGCATAAATATGTTCTCACTTGTAAACAATTTAAGCCACAACAAATTAAACTAAAGTGTACAGCGACGAAAAGCTCCAATGGATATCACAGCAGTACCCCAAGCGAGACTGTGATTTTAACTAGTGGGCGAGCCTAAAAAATATATTTATATTTAGAAAAGATCGTGTTAAAAGAGAAATATTTATTGTAACAAACCAATCTCCTATGTCTAAGTTTAAAGTCAAGCTTCCTTCGACATCTTCGCCCCATTTTAAGTATCCAAGGAATCCAGCAAATATGAACAGAGATGAAACTGCGGTCATTCCAACATTTAGTACACCCAGTGGGCTATCGAATTTCTTTGGTAATAACATAGAGTTCTTTAGTGGTAAAACCAAGGCAATGCCTTCGAAGGCAAAGATTGCTGTTCCAAAGTAAAGCGCCAGCTGTTCGCCATTGGTAAATAAGTTTCGCTCAGTTGGTGATGGTAGACCACCTTTGAAGTCATAGTACATGGTGATTGTGATGCCTGATATCATGCAAATATTGGCGATTACTGAAATTGGTGCCAAGTATTTTAGATTGGTTATCAGTGATGGCAGGAGAATTGGGCCACTAGAAAGAATCCAAATAGTCGCGTTCAACACCTTTAGCATAACTCTCAGTATTGGCTGTATCGCCGGTTGTAGATCTTTTTTGATCATTCTTCCCAAACAACTCCCGATTGCGTTGTATAATTTTATTGTAAGCCGTATTGTTTTCGAATGCGGCACCAACAACCTAAAAAAATCAAGTTAAGTCCAAAGGGCATTTTTCCATTTCTAATGTGCTAAGAAATTTCTCAACCTTGAGTGTTAGTATCATCTGTAGCATATTAGTATGGCCCGGAGGCTCCGAAAATTCCAAATAGTCGCGTTGTTCGAAAGAATACAAGATAGCTGAACATGAATATCATGCTTGCCAAATGACATTGTCTGCAAATACATATAATCTGATTAAATTCGCTTTCAACTTGATAAGTTTATCTAACCTCGGATGTAGTTGTGTAATAAGGAAAGCACATATAGGAAATGATATTAGGCAATGCAAAATGTGAAATCCAGACACCTCAAAAACTATAAAAAGTCCAAAGCCAGTTCCGATAATTTTCCTCCGAGAATCATCTTTAATATTTGTGTAATATGGCCCGAATAAGATGCAGGACACTAGACACGCAAAGTATATGATGAGAGAAGATGATGTCGTCGATGTCATCTTAAAAATAACTTTTAAAACACTTCAAGTGAAAAAATCAATTGAAGATATCGGAGTCGGAGCTGTTTTGCAAACTGTCAACGAGAACTGTCAAAGAGAAATGTCTAATTTTCGCTTTTCAGTTTTGGCACTCGTGATTTTGCTTCTGCCAGTGAATGCACTGAAAATAATCGAAATTTCAGTTCAGGGCAAAAAGGGGCTTATGGATGAGCGAGTCAACTATACCAACTATACCTTTTTGGTGCCATCGGTTTGTATGGGAATAATTGCTGATGAGCAGTCCATTTCTATATGTCAGTGTTGGGACTTCATACAACCACAAACACACACATGCAGCATGGCTTGTAAATATAGAAGCAAAGCCTTCTACATTTACAAGCCATGCACAACAAAATTTCACACTCGCATTCAAAGGTGCATGGGACTTCAATTTTGCTGTCAGACTGTGTGGAGTGCGGTTATGTACGTTTATTGGGAATAAATTATTGGGGATAAAATCTTCTTTAAACCAAATAAAAACAAAAATTATGGACATTAATTGTAACATTTATTAACTACATATTATAAAGTTGTGATAATAATGTAAATAATAAATGTAACGTAAATAATGTAATGTATAAATGTAATAAACGAAAATTTTGCTTTTATCTTTATAAAAAAAACTATTATTTTTAACAAAAAATCCCGGCACTTTCATTAATAGAAAACTTTCCGCGGCACGAAACACTTGTTTTCCTCGTTATCAAAGGGATTTTGATATTTTTTTCTCCATTGCCAACATAAACCCCGTAAATCTTATTAATAACACTATTTATTTAAATTGCAAATTTATGACAGGTAAATTGGGTACTTTTTGCATTATTGTACGTTTTTTACATTGATGGAATAGCTCTTATTTTCAATAAAATCACACTCGAAACAGCACTTTCCGCGGAACGAAAACTTCTTTCCCTTTGATTTTAATGGGACTTCGATATTTCACGAATTTAAGTTGGGACTTCATACAACCACACACACACACCTACAGCATGGCTTGTAAATATAGAAGGCTTTGATAGAAGGCTTTGATTTTAATCAAAGCCTTCTACATTTACAAGCCATGCTGTAGGTGTGTGTGTGTGGTTGTATGAAGTCCCAACTTAAATTCGTGAAATATCGAAGTCCCATTAAAATCAAAGGGAAAGAAGTTTTCGTTCCGCGGAAAGTGCTGTTTCGAGTGTGATTTTATTGAAAATAAGAGCTATTCCATCAATGTAAAAAACGTACAATAATGCAAAAAGTACCCAATTTACCTGTCATAAATTTGCAATATAAATAAACAGTGTTATTAATAAGATTTACGGGGTTTATGTTGGCAATGGAGAAAAAAATATCAAAATCCCTTTGATAACGAGGAAAACAAGTGTTTCGTGCCGCGGAAAGTTTTCTATTAATGAAAGTGCCGGGATTTTTTGTTAAAAATAATAGTTTTTTTATAAAGATAAAAGCAAAATTTTCGTTTATTACATTTATTATTTACATTACATTATTTACGTTACATTTATTATTTACATTATTATCACAACTTTATAATATGTATGTAGTTAATAAATGTTACAATTAATGTCCATCATTTTTGTTTTTATTTGGTTTAAAGAAGATTTTATCCCCAATAATTTATTCCCAATAAACGTACATAACCGCACTCCACACAGTCTGACAGCAAAATTGAAGTCCCATGCACCTTTGAATGCGAGTGTGAAATTTTGTTGTGCATGGCTTGTAAATGTAGAAGGCTTTGGGCGAAAGCCCTTCCTGTAGTTTTATATTCTAAGCTTGTGACATTTCCCGTGTTTCCACATCTGTCTTTTTTTGGTAAACATCCCATTTTGACATTTCCGTGTTTATGTTTTCCATATATTCGTGTATTTCAAGCTAGGGAATTGTACAGAAATCGTTTTTCGATAATATTTTATGTTTTAATTATAAATAAGTGAAAATGGTATGTCGAGTGTGTTTGCTTGATTCTACAGAACATGTGGACATATTTGGAACTGTAGGTGTTGAACTGCGGATCGCCTCAATTATATCCCAACATTTTTGGTTTGAGGTAAACAAATTTATTGTTACAACACTATTCATACGAAAATGTTCTAATTTCAGCCAAAACTAAATGATCCTATCTCGAGTATGATATGTAACCCTTGTTGGCAGAAACTTGATAGTTTCCATAAATTTTATATTACTGTTGAGGAGGCACATAGCCAATTGTCGGAACGCCTTTTTATTAAGGAGGAGCCTGATATAAAGAATGAAGGCAGTGAAAATATACCGCTGGAATTTGTGGATGAAAAAGGACAAATTTTTAATATCTCAGAACCTGATTACTTTGATAATGAGTGGAACAAGCCAAATTTTCTAGGTCAGATAAAATAATCAATATCTATTATTAAAACAATGTTGTAAGCGTTTGTTGATTATTGCTGGTTCTAATGTTATTGTCTAATATATTATAGAGTCTGAAAATACTGAACGCAGTCCAACAGATGAAGAGAGGATGCATGTTGAAGAACCTTTGAAATATAAAAAAACGAATAAGGTTGACGAAAATTCAAGCACTGCCGAAAAAGGTAATACTTATTTTTTTAAAATGGGTATGATTCGGAAAAAATCGTTCTAAAACACCTAAAACAGTTACATTTACATAAAGGACCTAGGTTTAGGTCATATACTTTTCCAGGTAGTGATTTTTAGGAATGTGAGTACTGTGCGTACATTGATATCTTATTCATAAAAATAGATTATACGATTACAAAAATTCAGAGTTATAACTCTACCAAAGAAAAAAATTCAACATAACATAGCTGCTAAACCTCCAACCAATCTGATTTTTAGTTCGTCTATCCAAAACCTTACCACTGCTGGCCGCTTTGTAACTGTAGTAAATACACCTTGCGTAGTATACAACATACTAAGTCTTCAAACACAATTTTTTTCAGAACTGGTTGGACTTGATCCAATCTATTATATGCTATATCCTTTTAGCTTAGCTTTTTACTTGACATTACATGCTGGCCTGGGGCTAGTTCACGCAATTCGACACTCGACGTCGACGCTTTATGAAAACGATATTAATTTCTTTAACGTTCAATTTGGGTTCTCGTTTGTAAATAGAACAACTAGACTGTGGAATAATCTGCCGCCGTCAGTAGTTCCGAGGTCCTACAACATCCAAGAGTTCAAATGCAGGGTTCATCGCCACCTTCTCATCACCCCTTGAACCCTCATAACCCTTAACCTATTCCCCCTCCACCGTACTAAGCTTGCTGCTAGACATGACAAATGACATGAAGGACGTAAGTCGACGCGACGAGTCGAATGTCGTTTTCACAAAGTAACTGCTCCCAAAAAGTATGTAAAATCCAATGCAACCGTTGTAATATCATTGTTATTTAAGACATTTCAAAGTTTTTTTTATGTTTCGTTTGTTTGAAGCTGTTTTTATTATTGAAAGCAAGTTTTTATTTATATTTTTTGTGACAATGTGGAGATATCTGTTGATAGAAGGGCAGCTAGAAGGAGAATTTCCCCAAAGAATAATTAGGATAAGGATAGAATAAATAACCACAATTTTTAATTTTAGATCTATTCAGAGATAGAGGCTCTTAAAAGAAGCTTTTATTTATGTTTTAAATAATTTAAACTTACCTGAGGGAACTTGGAGTACCTATATTCCTCCAGTTGCAAGACTTTCCATGACTTGTGATATTAGCAAGAGGTGGACATCAAAATTTAGTGAGGAATGATTTTCTTATTGCAATCTCAAAAGGATCCATAACAACTATATTTTCGGATGCCTTTTTCCGTTTGGAGGAAAATCCATACAGACAGGCCTCGGTAGTCTAGAGGTAAGGCGCCTGACTGCTATCGCCAGAGGTCCCGCGTTCGAATCCCGGCGGCGCCGCGGTCCTTCGCCTTTCCCACCTAACTTTCCTTCTTTCTTCTTCCCTCTTTACATTCCTGTTCCCCTGTCATAGCCTTCCCTAGTCCTTCCCCGCTCCACCACCGCTCCACCAAGCGCATGCCATCGGTTGGTTGATGAGATTCAACTAGTTTCAGGAGGCATAACACTCCAGCGAGTTGTTCTCGACGCCCCGATGTCAGAGTCGCGAAATGGTTGTGAGTAGGTGTAATAAAAATATCGCAGCTAGGTTGTGACAGTTACTTCCTTCTCTTCTCTCTATCTTCCGGATAGAGCTGCTGTTCGACATTCACTCTATACGAAAAAATAGATTGTCGACAGTACAAAGGGACTTTCCCTAAGCCTCTAGTCTGTCACATAAAAAAAAAGACAAAGGGTCGTCCATTAATTACGTGAGGCGGTTAGGGGAGGGAGGGGGTCGAGCCGAATCTCACCTAATCTCACGTGGAGGAGAGGGGGATTTCGGAAAATCTTACGTAATTTTTTCCCTCAAGAAGCAGTGTAAAATTGAGATAAAACTGGGTAAAATTAAGTAAAATGTTTCTCCACTAAAGAACTCCATTCACTCTTACAGGCCGCCTGCACGCCAGATCAGCTGGCACGGTCCGATGAAGGCAACACAATATTCAGTCTAACTGAGGAATGAGGATTTCAGGTAACCGCCTGACAGGCTGGTATGCAGGTGACGACATGATTCCACACGCAGGCGAAGGCGACAGTTTAGCTTAGCAGGTTGTTAATTCAAGTGCAAAATTGTTCATGGCCGACGAAGACTTTAAAGGACAAACAGATTAGTGGACTGGGAAAAACTTTTAATCCATATTTGCTGACACAATTTGCAAGCGGCGCGGAAAGATTAAATGTATGGGAAATTCTCACGCAGGCGGCCGCGTCACTCGACTAATTTTGACAAAAATCGACTTTCGTAGTAAGAAATTTTAACATCGACTCAAAGTCATCAATTGAAAACATCCGCAATAGGTCCTTGAATTGAAAATCTTGGGTACAAAAATTCAAACGATGCCAAATTTTTTGCATGAAGAGGTCGATCTTCAGGCACAAAATGACGACAAATACCCACATACATAAAGATTTTTGTCAATTTTCATCGGCTGGATCCAGTTAGCGGCCGGCAGGTGTGTGGTGATACTTGCTTTCAAGGTGAAAACTTTCAGGCCACGGCCTGTCATCGACCTGTGTGTGAAAGGGGGCCTTAAGATATGGCTAATTCCGACACAAACATTTTTAGGTGAACGCCAGAAATTAGCATAGTAGCCCCTTGATTGTTTAGCCGCCAGTCTACTGCGTAAGAGCCCAACAATGACCCCTGAAAAGGCCATTAGAACTGCTTGTAAAATCGTCAACCGTGCCGGTCGTGTTGACGCGAGCTCACAGTAATTTAATTCTTTCGCCCTTTTCTACCCCCGACCAATACGTAAACTATTATAGTTAGTGCTCCATAGGTTTCTAGCACTAAGTTCTTCCTATAAGTTTAGTTAAATAAATCAATAAACGGTACAGACAAGAGTTAACCTGTGATTCCGCTGATTAATCCATCAATACTTCCCTAATAGAAACATATTGTGACAAAGTGATTTTGTGGCAATAAAAATAATATACCAGTGCCCAGTAATAGTGTTCCACCCCCATAATATCATATTATAAAGATAATCATTAACTTTGTAATCGGTTTGGACTTTGGACCTTGTCATCATAAATTACAACATAACAGTGCTTTACTTCCAACATGAGCAAATGCAGAAAAAGCACATGCACCGCGTCCAAATTCGATTACGTGGATGAATGGATTACGTGCAATGGCACGTTTGCATGTTTGCTGATAAGTTCAGCAAAGTTTATTGCCCCAAGTCCAATTCTAATACGCACACTGACACTTTTCTTATAAATAATCTTATAGATAATCTTTCCCTGTCTGTTGACGATATAATGTCCGGTTTAAATAATCTCGACACTAATAAAGGTCACGGCCCAGACAATGTACCTGCAATTCTCCTGCAGCGCTGCTCAAAAGAGGTACTGCCGCTCCACCTTATCTTTAACAGATCATTATCGCTAGGGAAGTTTCCTAATATATGGAAGAAATCCTACCTCACGCCAATTCATAAAGCTTCTGATAAACAATCGGTCGACAACTACAGAGGCATTGCTATCTTATCATCAATCCCTAAACTTTTCGAGAAACTTATTCATGACAAGATCGCCCCCTTAATCGATCCTCATCTCAACGAAGAACAACACGGTTTCAGAAAAGGGCGCTCAACCACTTCTAACCTTATGGTTCTAACCTTCGAAGTGCTTTGTGGGATGGAAAACGGTTATCAAATCGATGCTGTCTATACTGACTTCAGCAAAGCTTTTGACCGAGTTGACCACAATACCTTAATTTCAAAGCTTTTTAAATTTGGAATTTCGGGACTTCCGTTGGAATGGATAAAATCATATCTTGACGGAAGATCACAGGTTATCAGATTCCAAGGATTTCTATCAAAGGAGATTGACGTCACTTCCGGCGTTCCTCAAGGCAGCCATCTAGGCCCTCTACTTCTTAATATATTCATCTCTGACTTATCTGAAAAATTAGGTAATATTCCTCATCTCTTCTACGCAGATGACCTCAAAATATATAGCACCATTAAGTCCCAAGCCGACGTATCATTTCTCCAGTCGAAACTCAAAGTATTGCAAGATTGGTGCATAGTTAATAAATTACATCTCAACACTGACAAGTGCCATGCAATTACTTTCTCTCGAAAGAAAACCACTCAGCTGCACAACTATTATCTCAATGACAAGATATTGAATCATGTCGATCATATTGTGGATTTAGGTGTTGTCCTAGACAAGAAACTAAATTTCAATATGCACTACGATAATATTACTGCCAGGGCCAATAAGCTTCTTGGCTTTATAAAGAGAAGGGCTAAAGAGTTCGGTAATGTATGGGTTACAAAAACACTTTTTTGTTCCTTATTCCGCCCAATCCTGGAATACGCTTGCCCGGTCTGGGATCCCATTTTCGAAGTTAATAAGATCAGGATTGAATCTGTTCAAAAGAAATTTCTCCTTTTTGCTTTGAGACATCTGCATGATCCGCACGATTTTCGAAGCCTGCCACCCTACAATCACCGGCTCAAAGTTTTAGAGCTTATGCCACTGTCGGCGAGGAGAAAAATTCTTATTTCATGCCTTACCCTGGACATTATAAATGACAACCTTAAAGTACAGTTTCTATCGCGTATGATCAAATTCAATGATGATGTTCGACATACAAGACATACGAAACTTCTTAAGGAATACCCGAACCGCACTGAATATGGAAGAAGCGAGCCCGTCAACAGATGTTGTATGGTCTTCAATAGCCATGGATCATGTTTTTCCCCTACAATTGACAAAATATCCTTCAAGAAAAAACTTAGATCCCTATTTATAGCATGAATTCTTCCCACTAACAATTATCTTTAGCCAGTGTAATTTTTAAGACTGAATATTATAAGAAAAGTAATGTAATGTAATAATATATAATTACATTTTCGACCTGTGGATCCATGACAAAATTTTGAAGGATTAAAGTATCACTGTTAACTACAATTTTTTATCAGAAACGCCAACTACAAGCTGCGTTCGCATTTATTACTATTTACCTTACCATATAATAAATTAATTTTAACGGTTATATTAAAAAACTAACATACCAATTCGACACCAACTTTAGCGTCGAGAAGAACAACGACAAACATGAAACATCGACTTGCGTGAACCCAAAACGAGGTTTTTTTTTTTATGTGGCAGACTAGAGGCTTAGGGAAAGTCCCTTTGTACTGTCGACAATCTATTTTATTCGTATAGAGTGCAATGTCGAACAGCAGCTCTAGCCGGAAGATAGACAGAAGAGAAGGAAGTAACTGTCAACCTAGCCGCGATATTTTATTCCACCTACTCACAAATATTTCGCGACTCTGACATCGGGGCGTCGAGAACAACTCGCTGGAGTGTTATGCCTCCTGAAACGAGTTGAATCTCATCAACCAACCGATGGCATGCGCTTGGTGGAGCGTAGAAGGACTAGGGAAGGTTATGACAGGGGAATCAGGAATGTAAAGAGGGAAGAAGAAAGAAGGAAAGTTAGGTGGGAAAGGCGAGGACCGTGGCACCACCGGGATTCGAACCCGGGACCTCTGGGGATAGCAGTCAGGCGCCTTACCTCTAGACTACCGAGGTTTTCAGTCAACGTCGAATTGCGTGATCCGGCCCCTGAATAGTAACGCGACGTAATGGTAATGTAAGCTCTTGAGCTTAGATTTCCTCATTAAAACTATGCTTGGCTTCACATTTAGAACTACATTTTTAGAAACAAAAAATGTCCTTCCTCTTGTCCTTTATTCTAATTTGGAGATATCGACTTCTATTTATGATGCCATTATCTTATCTTATTCACTAAAACTTACTAGATTAATATCCGCTCAAGAATTATTATCAAATATGAATCGTCTAAAACATATTTAAAATATTCCTATTAATCATATACATATTTGTATGAACTCGGATATAAATATTTCCTAATTTTAATAGACCGATCGCTCGTCAAAGCTGAGCTTTCTACCTTTAAAGTAATCTAAAAATTTCAGTTCACTACAAATATCAACATTTACAGAAACAAAGCCAATCACATCCACAGAATTGGAAGAAATACCCAAAGATAAAACTGATGATGAAGACTTTCCCGAGAAGCATATCGTTAGTGCAGATGAGGAATCATCAAAGGTACAGAATCGACGAAAAACTAGAGGACGATCATTGCTGAGACGAAAATGTGCAAGCCAAAAAGAAAGTGGTAATAGCAACGATAGCTCTCCAGAAGACACTTCAAAACAAAATCAATCAAAGGAGAAAAATAGAGGCCCAAAAGACTTAAAAACATCAAAAGAATACGATGAAATAATAGCAAAAAATATGAAGTTAAAATGTGAAATTTGTGGTGAGGAATTTAATGTATTTGCAGAAGTTACAAGGCATTGT
This sequence comes from Thereva unica, assembly GCA_949987705.1. Lineage (NCBI taxonomy): Eukaryota > Metazoa > Arthropoda > Insecta > Diptera > Therevidae > Thereva > Thereva unica. The sequence goes on along the minus strand of OX465281.1, from coordinate 194,954,702 downwards.
CGAACTGTGCATAAACGAAAAGGTTTTGTGGTTTGCTGCAATAAAAAACTACGCGATAGAGTCTCTATAGTGGATCATATTAACAAACACCTTAATCCTGATTATTTTAAGTAGCAAAATTTTAGAAACACATTCAGGATTAAGTTTATCAATTATTTTATTTTAGATGTACAGAATGCAATAAAGTATGTTCGGATAGGCAAAGCCTTACAACGCATAAGCTTCTACATGTATCCGAAGAAGCTAAAATTTATAAATGTGAAAAATGTCCACGAAGATTCGCTAAACCGTTTTTCCTTGAAATGCACAAAGTTATACATACTCCACATGAAGAGAGGGAGTTTTTCTGCGATGACTGCGGGAAGGCGTATGTAATTATATTGCTTATAATTTAATAAAATTAATAATCGAATAATTTATTTAGATTTCCTACAAATAACTTACTCATTGTTCATCACCGCAATGTACATGAAAATGCATATGTAAAAACTTGTCATATCTGTGGAAAAATCATCAAAGGGGCAACGATGTACAAGAAACATCAACTCGAACATGAAGGTGTGGTTGAGCCAAAAGTACAATGTCAAAAATGTGGTGTATGGCTAAAGCATGCTTATAGCTTAAGAAAACATATGCGACTTCATATTGAAAAGTTAAGCACTCATGTTTGTAATCTATGTGGTAAAACTTCTGCTTCAAAAAGTGCTTTAAGAAATCATGTCCGATATGCCCACGAGCAAAAACACTTATTAAAATGCAGTGTTTGCGACAAAGATTTTATAAGTCCAAAAGGTCTTAAGGTAAGAATATATATGCATTTTTAAAGCATTTATAATTTAAAATAATATTGTAGGAACACATGACAACCCACACAGGTGAACCATTATATACATGTCCTTATTGTCCAAAAACTTTCAAGTCAAGTGGAAATATGTACACTCATAAAAAAAAAGCACATAAAAAAGAATGGGAAGAAAGCCGAAGGAGTCGTGGTTTACCAATTTCTGATACAAAATCAATTGATTCTGAATCAGATTAAAATGCTATTCCAATCTTACATTGGTCTGGACTCTTTATCTATATTCTTATTATTAACACCAGAACTTTTTGCCAGCGCCGCACGCTTTTTTACTTTTCGAAAGGTAGGTTGTTTCCATATACTGGCTGGAGCAATAAAAACTTTACATTCAAAATTATTTTTTACTTTTTAGTCCATTTTAAAATAAAAGCGTATTTTTTAGTTTTTTTAAACTATATTTTTTTAATGTTCAACCTTTCAGTCTATTATATGTCTTCGCCACTTTGCATTGACTGACATATTAGATTTAAGCCGACGTCATACAGCTTACTATACTATGCTCGTCATTCAATTCCATTTCATACCCATACCCAGGGGCGGCGCTTTCATAGGTGCGAATGGAGCACTCGCACCGGGCGCCATTGAACGAGGGCGCTAGTTCAGAAGATTTAAAAAAAATAAATAATTGGAAAAAATGAAATTACATGAACTTACACAAATTTTCAAGAAGTTACACAAGTTCTGTCTCAGCACTATCTCACGCGATAAAAAGCGGCGAAGATTTACTCTCCTCGTTCAGGAAGTTACACGAGATTTTTGCTTCGAGATTTTCATATAATTTCTGCTCAGAAAGTGAAAATTTCAGAAGAAAAACCCACCAAGTGAGAGAAAATCTCTCATTCAACTAGGGTTCTCAAAATTTAACATGAGAAGTAAATACAGAATTGAGCAGTAGAATGAGCGAGACGAAACACAAAAAATTTTTATTTTCACGACTTTTTGAGAATTTTGTAAAATGCACCATGTCAACTCACACAAAGAAAAAAATTGTTCCGATGCCTCTGTGTTGCATATTGTTGTTTACTGTGATTGATATACACTGCAGGGCGCTGTTGGAGCACTTTTAAATTTTGTTCCAAGTTTCGTAAAAGAGATAAATGAACGAAATGAGAGCAAAATATCTTGTGGCGAGAATTCTAACGATATTTTTATGTTATGTGAGAATTTTAAATTTTGTGCCCCTGTAGGAATATAATGAAGAATATATGACTGGAATATTTTTATTTGATTTCAAGCATGATACAAGTGATTAATTAATTAAAATTAATGATAATTATTAAATAAGTAATGCGTTTTTAAAATGTGTTATTTATATTTATATGTTATTAGAATTAACTTGCTTATTGTTTTTTTTTTTTTGTATTTTTAAGAAACTTAAAATATTTTTCTGTGCCGCGAATTATGAAAGTACATAGTACAAAAACATAAGTTTTTAGATAATTTTAATAAAAAGTAGTCGGATGTAGTTGAAGAAAGTTAGGTGAATACTCAAAATCTTTCCCTGCTACGATAGATCCAAGGTATTACCGTAATGGTAAATAACAGTACTAAATTAGTTAATAGATTTTGGTTGGTTTACTAAATTTAAAACAACTCCATCTTTTGTTCTTGTTTTTTTGCAATCTTTTTCAAAACTAAAGGAAACTAAAGTTCACTTTGCTGTTCGGGATATACTGATTGGGAAGACTAGTAAAAAAGGTGGCAAAGTTTTACCAATATGGAAAATTTTAAATATCGGAAAGAAATAGAATTATCATTCAGGGTGAATAAAACAGTAGATTCTACGTTGCAAAAAGAAATGTTTGAGGAAACTCAGCAGTGGTCAGAGATTTTAAGGCTAGCACAAAAGGATTTTTGATAGATTTACGAAATGTTGTTCCTTCTCAGGAATTTATTGAAAAAAAAAAAGAAATTGTTTCCAAATTAGAAGTGCCATGTGTATTTCCCGTCCTTGTGATCCAGATGAAAGAATCTTTTTATTAAATGTTTAGCTGATGGGGCGCAAATTTGCCTACTGCACCGGGCGCAAAACAACCACGTGCCGTCCCTGCCCATACCGAGGGGGGTATGTAAAGAAAAAGGCAAACCTGTATTTTGTGTTGGCTGCCATTTTGATTTTGGAATGATGCACAGCTAATAGTATTGTTACGTTTTTACGGCTTAACGGATTCGTAGGATTAATTAAGGAATACACTTTTTAATTATCCACACAATAATTTATTTATTACAAACGAAACACAATTTAATTACAAACACAATTCTTACAGTTCACTATAATCACTTTAAATTTAATAACTCGCACTATTAAACTCTATCTATCGCTCACTTTTAAATCACCACTTTTCACTGTTTTCACTTTAGAACACTTTTATCGCCTTTCAAATCAAAACTGACTCGATAGCGGCTGCCAGGCGCTTTTATATAGGCAGCTCCACCTTTGTCTACTTTCTGGAACCTTCGTTTTCTGGTTCCTTGTGGTAGGTTCTTTTATTTCCTTAAGTTTCGACCAGCTTGAAGTTGTCTTCGCTTATCGCTCGTTAGTTTAGTACATAAATTCTTAGTTCAAACAACCACCGAAAATCGTTGATTCATCCTCTCGACAAACAGATGGCGCATAATCATCACAGTATTGTACTTGTCATATCCTTTCATTCGATACCCATATCGAGTAGGTTGTAAGGAAAACGGTAATCCGCCATTTTGAATTTTAGGTGATATTGTATTTTACTTGTACCGCATGGAGACTATAGTCTCCCTGTTGTACCCTTTCATTTGATACTCATGTCAGGGGTTAAGGAGTCAAATAGCATAATTCGGCCGCCATCTTGATTTTTTTACAAATTGGTCAGATTGCATTATCACGCAAACTATGCATGTGTGCAAAGTTTGGAGTTGATCGATTACATGAAAGGGGGTCAAAATCAGTTTGCAAGATTTGTTTACATACAACATATGTGAAGCTAATATAAAGCGTATAATGATGTCACACAGCCTCTGCCACTGCATTTATACGTCCTAGGTCCCTTATCCAAGTTTCCGAGCTTTCCAGCACAGACTGGAACAAACTAGAACATTTTTAAAAATATTTCGGGAAACTTCGAAAGCCAAAGTCTAACTAAAGTGTAGTTCTAACTACCCCAGCTCATATATCGGAGTAGATGATTAGTGTAGTTACGATTTTTTGCAAAAGGCGGCGCCTTCAAAAATTTTTGGTTAGGTTATTTGCCTTTTCGGTTATATCAATCATTAAACGCGTTATTTTAAGTTGCCATTTAATGATACCATTGATAAAACCGGAATTATTCTAAATGAAAAGAATAAATTAAATATGTCAATGTCGAAAAACAGGTTAGCCAACTGTCAAGACACTGCATACCAAAACTTCATAAAATGAGGCAAGCAGAGGTTCCTACCATTTTCTCTCTCTTCGCTTTGTGTTTTTTTTTATGTGACAGACTAGAGGCTTAGGGAAAGTCCCTTTGTACTGTCGAACAGCAGCTCTAGCCGGAAGATAGAGAGAAGAGAAGGAAGTAACTGTCACAACCTAGCCGCGATATTTTTATTCCACCTACTCACAACCATTTCGCGACTCTAACATCGGGGCGTCGAGAACAACTCGCTGGAGTGTTATGCCTCCTGAAACGAGTTGAATCTCATCAACCAACCGATGGCATGCGCTTGATGGAGCGGGGAAGGACTAGGGAAGGCTATGACAGGGGAATCAGGAATGTAAAGAGTGAAGAAGAAAGAAGGAAAGTTAGGTGGGAAAGGCGAAGGACCGTGGCGCCGCCGGGATTCGAACCCGGGACCTCTGGGGATAGCAGTCAGGCGCCTCACCTCTAGACTACCGAGGCGACGTGAACGGATGTCACAACCTGAAACCAGATAAGTATTTTCACAATTATATTAATATTAACCAAATAAATAAACTTTAATTCGACTTTGTGTATTTTAGGGCCCTATTGTGGAACGAGTCGATTTGACGACTTTGAGTCGACGTTAAAATTTCATACTGAGAAAGTCGATTTTTATCGATTAAAACATAAATATGAGTCGATTACATTTTTGGCGTCGACTTGACAATTATGTAATCGACTCATGATAATGCTTTTATCGACTAATTTCGACAAAAAACGACTTTCGCAGAAAGAAATTTTAACATCGACTCAAAGTCGTCAAATTGACGATATCCACAATAGGCCAATCCACTAGAGTTGAGCCGGATTTACAAGAGGCGGTTCATTTGTCCCGCACACGATAGTAATATGTACTGTGGCCTCAACTTTTTTAAATGTCCCGGTTCAAAAATAATGTACTATTGCAACTACTGGGATATGGGTGTGTTTCGTACGATTGTAAATTACTAAGTGGAGAGACATTTCTTTCTTCTTTTGCGGCAGTAAAATATCAAATTTGAACTGCGCCGAGGTGAGATTGTAAACACGAACTGCCGAGACATTTTATTTATTTATTTATTTATTTATTTGCCAAACAAGGCATACTTAAACTAAATACACAAGAGTTCTTATAGATAAACACTGGCATATATAATTATTTAATTCTAAGGAGTGTTAGTATTAGGTTGTCAGGAAGGATTTAAGTCTTTTTTTATAGGATGCTTTATCTATTGAAGGGGAGTAACATGATCTATAATTGTTGAAGACCACGCAGCATCTGTTAACGGGCTCATTCCTTGCATACTCGGTCCGATGTGGGTATTCCTTGAGCAGTTTCGTATGTCTTGTAAGTCGGGTATCTTCATTGAACTTGATCATATCCGACAAAAACTGCACTTTAAGGTTGCCGTTAAGGACTTCTAAGGTGAGAGACGCGATAAGAAATTTTCTCCTAGAAGAGAGTGGCAAGAGGTCCAACACTTTGAGCCTTTCCGTGTAGGGTGGTAGGCTTAGAAAGTCTCGCGGATCGTGTCGACTTCTCAGAGCAAAGAGGATAAACTTCTTTTGAATTGATTCCATCCTGTTGCTACTTATGAGAAATATGGGATCCCAGATGGGACATGCATATTCCAGGATAGGGCGGACTAGAGAACAGAAAAGAGTTTTTGTGACCCAAATGTTGTCGAATTCTTTAGCTCTTCTCTTTATAAAGCCAAGAAGTTTGTTGGCTCTGGCAGTAATATTATCATAGTGCAAATTAAAATTAAGTTTTTTGTCCAGAACGACACCTAGATCGACAATGTGATCGACTTGATTCAACACCGTGTCGTTGAGATGATAATAATACTGCTGTGTGTTATGTTTACGAGAGAAGGTAATTGCTTGACATTTGTTGATGTTAAGATGCAACTTATTAGTGGTGCACCAGTCTTGTAATGCATTGAGATTCGACTGAATAAAGGATACGTCGGTTTGGGACTTAATGACACTATATATTTTGAGATCGTCCGCGTAAAAGAGATGCGGGATATTCTCTAATTTCTTGGAGAGGTCAGCGATGAATATATTGAACAGAAGAGGGCCAAGATGACTGCCCTGAGGAACACCGGAAGTTACATCGATTTCCTTTGAAAGGAATCCTTGAAATCTGATAACCTGTGTTCTTCCGTTGAGATATGATCTTAACCATTCAAGAGCAGAACCTGTTATTCCAAATTTTGAGAGTTTAACAAGTAAAATATGATGGTCTACCTTATCAAAGGCCTTGCTGAAGTCAGTGTAAATAGCATCGATTTGATGGCCCTTCTCCATGATACAGAGGAGTTCGGAGATTAAGACCATGAGGTTTGAAGTGGTCGAACGCCCTTTTCTGAAGCCGTGTTGTTGTTCATTTAAGTGTGGGTCGATTAAAGGGGAAATTTTGTCGTGGATGAGTTTTTCGAACAGTTTGGGGATTGTTGATAAAATAGCAATACCTCTGTAGTTATCCACTAAATGCTTATCAGACGCCTTATGGATTGGTATGAGGTAGGATTTCTTCCACAACGTAGGAAACTTTCCTAACGATAATGACCTATTAAAGATGAGATACAGAGGGAATGAGATATGATTTGAGCATCGTTGCAAAAAACTAGGGGGCAGATTGTCAGGTCCATGACCTTTTTTCGGGTCAAGGTTGTTTAAACCAGTCAGTATATCTTCAATCGACAGGCATAAATCATCTATGAGAACTGGAGGGTGCGCATCAGTTGGATCAGTGTGCCTTGGAATAGAGTTGGGGCAATAAATTTCGCTGAACCTATCAGCAAACATGTTACAGATTTCTTGGGGGCATGAGGAGTGCATTCTACCATTTGTCATTGTTGAGGGATAGCCTGATGTCTTTCGTTTTAAATTAACGAAATCGAAAAATTTTTTGGGGTCTTTTATAATGCTATCTCTATTTCTTACAGCTTTTGCCGCAGTAAAATATCCAATTTAAATCGAGACGTGGTGATATTGTAAATACGATCTGGAGAGAAATCTCTTACATTTTTGGAGGGAGTGAAATTTTATACTAAGGCCGTTTGCCAAAATACCATTTCGAATTTTTCTCATTTCCCAGGGCACTTCGACATCCCAAAGTGTGCCAAAATACCAATTCACACATTTCAATGACAATTAAAAACTTTTAAGTAAAAATGGACGGAGAAACAACATTTGTAGAAAATTTACTAAAATTTTATTATGTTAGATTCGATTGATAGATTTATTCTCTTTCTTATAAATAAATGATTGAGCGTTATCCCTGATTGCAATATATTTTTAGTTTCTTCCTGCAAAACTAAAAACATTGTATTAAAATGATGTCTCCTTGTGAGAGTTTAAAACAAAAAAAAAATTGGTTTCCAGTTACGTTTTGTTTTTATTCTTTGGTGTAATTAAATATTCTTCTTCGATGGCTCTACAGCCTAATTCGAGCCTTGGCCTCCATCAGCTTCTTCCTCCAGACGTCTCTCTGCTCCGCAGCTTGTCTCCAGTTTCTTGTGTTGAGCAGTTTTGCTGCATCGACCTTAACATTATCTTCCCACCTTAACCGTGGTTTGCCAACTGGTCTTTTGCTATCTGGTAGTAGATACAGGGCTTTTTTTGGTATCCTTGAGTCATCCATTCTTTGGACATGGCCGGCCCAACGTAAACGTAGTAGTTTGTAGAGTTAACCCTTCTAGCACAGAAGGCGCACTTTACAGCTAAGCATGAAAATCTATATATACATACACATACATATATATATATATATATATATATATATATATATATATATATGTATATATATATATATATATATATATATATATATATATATATATATATATATATACCTATATATATATATACAGGGTGTCCCACATAAACTTACAAAGCGGCCGGCTGCGGTTAGGTCTTGGATAGACGAACAAAAAATCGTATGGGTGGGGGGGGGAAATCGTAACGGTTTAGCCGCTAGGGCGTTTTGAAGTTTTTTTGCTAGAGTTTTACATATCACCCTATATTTTTGTAACCGTATAACCTATTGTCAAGGTTTTGGTACCAGTGCACGCAGAATTCCTCCACCTTTCTACAACGGTAAAAATAATGGTCCTATCTTATAAACTTTTGGAGTTATGAGTCGCCAAAGTCAAAATTTTGTATTTTTTTCACTAAAATTTCAACTAAAACCACCTTTTTCTCCAAAAAATACGTGATAAACCTAAATTTTTTTTTCCAAAATTAAAAAGTTTGGACAATTTCCTATAAATAATGTATTACAACTTTTACGCCGCAGCTTCTATTTTTGAAGTTATAAGCATTTTTAATGTTGAAATTGGCTCTATTTCGTCCTTTTTCAGTACTTTTCCATCTGAACTTTGTCGAAAAGTGCCAAATAAGCATCGAAAAAGGCCAATATTAACTTTAAAATTGCTTATAACTTCTAAAGTAAAGGCCCTAGAATAAAACTTGTAATACATTATTTATAGGAAATTGTCCAAACTTTTTAATTTTGGAAAAAAAAATTTAGGTTTATCACGTATTTTTTGGAGAAAAAGGTGGTTTTAGTTGAAATTTTAGTGAAAAAAATACAAAATTTTGACTTTGGCGACTCATAACTCCAAAAGTTTATAAGATAGGACCATTATTTTTACCGTTGTAGAAAGGTGGAGGAATTCTGCGTGCACTGGTACCAAAACCTTGACAATAGGTTATACGGTTACAAAAATATAGGGTGATATGTAAAACTCTAGCAAAAAAACTTCAAAACGCCCTAGCGGCTAAACCGTTACGATTTCCCCCCCCCCCCACCCATACGATTTTTTGTTCGTCTATCCAAGACCTATCCACAGCCGGCCGCTTTGTAAGTTTATGTGGGACACCCTATATATATTGTGTATATACAGGGTGTCCCACATAAACTTACAAAGCGGCCGGCTGTGGATAGGTCTTGGATAGACGAACAAAAAATCGTATGGGTGGGGGGGGGGGAAATCGTTACGGTTTAGCCGCTAGGGCGTTTTGAAGTTTTTTTGCTAGAGTTTTACATATCACCCTGTATTTTTGTAACCGTGTAACCCATTTTCATGATTATGGTACCGGTGTACGCAGAATTCCCCCACCTATCTACGACGGTAAAAATAATGGTCCTATCTTATAAAGTTTTGGAGTTATGAGTCGCCAAAGTCAAAATTTTGTATTTTTTTCACTAAAATTTCAACTAAAACCACCTTTTGCTCCAAAAAATACGTAATAAACCTAAACTTTTTTTTCCAAAATTAAAAAGTTTGGACAATTTCCTATAAATAATGTATTACAAGTTTTACGCCACAGCCTCTATTTTTGAAGTTATAAGCATTTTTAATGTTGAAATTGGCTCTATTTCGTCCTTTTTTAGTACTTTTCCATCTGAGCTTTGTCGAAAAGTGCCAAATAAGCATCGAAAAAGGCCAATATTAACTTTAAAATTGCTTATAACTTCTAAAGTAAAAGCCCTAGAATAAAACTTGAAATACATTATTTATAGGAAATTGTCCAAACTTTTTAATTTTGGAAAAAAAAGTTTAGGTTTATTACGTATTTTTTGGAGAAAAAGGTGGTTTTAGTTGAAATTTTAGTGAAAGAAATACAAAATTTTGACTTTGGCGACTCATAACTCCAAAACTTTATAAGATAGGACCATTATTTTTACCGTCGTAGATAGGTGGGGGAATTCTGCGTACACCGGTACCATAATCATGAAAATGGGTTACACGGTTACAAAAATACAGGGTGATATGTAAAACTCTAGCAAAAAAACTTCAAAACGCCCTAGCGGCTAAACCGTAACGATTTCCCCCCCCCCCCCACCCGTACGATTTTTTGTTCGTCTATCCAAGACCTATCCACAGCCGGCAGCTTTGTAAGTTTATGTGGGACACCCTGTATATATATATACAGGGTGTCCCACATAAACTTACAAAGCGGCCGGCTGTGGATAGGTCTTGGATAGACGAACAAAAAATCGTATGGGTGGGGGGGGGAAATCGTAACGGTTTAGCCGCTAGGGCGTTTTGAAGTTTTTTTGCTAGAGTTTTACATATCACCCTATATTTTTGTAACCGTCTAACCTATTGTCAAGGTTTTGGTACCAGTGCACGCAGAATTCCTCCACCTTTCTACAACGGTAAAAATAATGGTCCTATCTTATAAACTTTTGGAGTTATGAGTCGCCAAAGTCAAAATTTTGTATTTTTTTCACTAAAATTTCAACTAAAACCACCTTTTTCTCCAAAAAATACGTGATAAACCTAAATTTTTTTTTCCAAAATTAAAAAGTTTGGACAATTTCCTATAAATAATGTATTACAAGTTTTATTCTAGGGCCTTTACTTTAGAAGTTATAAGCAATTTTAAAGTTAATTTCGATGCTTATTTGGCACTTTTCGACAAAGTTCAGATGGAAAAGTACTAAAAAAGGACGAAATAGAGCCAATTTCAACATTAAAAATGCTTATAACTTCAAAAATAGAAGCTGCGGCGTAAAAGTTGTAATACATTATTTATAGGAAATTGTCCAAACTTTTTAATTTTGGAAAAAAAAATTTAGGTTTATCACGTATTTTTTGGAGAAAAAGGTGGTTTTAGTTGAAATTTTAGTGAAAAAAATACAAAATTTTGACTTTGGCGACTCATAACTCCAAAAGTTTATAAGATAGGACCATTATTTTTACCGTTGTAGAAAGGTGGAGGAATTCTGCGTGCACTGGTACCAAAACCTTGACAATAGGTTAGACGGTTACAAAAATATAGGGTGATATGTAAAACTCTAGCAAAAAAACTTCAAAACGCCCTAGCGGCTAAACCGTTACGATTTCCCCCCCCCACCCATACGATTTTTTGTTCGTCTATCCAAGACCTATCCACAGCCGGCCGCTTTGTAAGTTTATGTGGGACACCCTGTATATATATATATATATATATATATATATATATATATATATATATATATATATGTATATATATACATATATAGTTTCCCTTCTAAGACAGAAGGCACACTTCCCAGCAGGGCTGAGAAATATTTACCACTGCCGTGGCTCAGCTGAGACATGCAAACATAAAATATTAAAAACATAAAAGATCAAAAACATTAAACAGAGGAGCATGCAAAACTAAAAAGGAAGTGGAGCACGTAGAGAGTCACGCCACATTGAGAAGGGTCCTTTTAAGGACAACTTCACTGGTTAGCAAGCTAAACACACTCCTATTGTTGTTAGTATTTATAAGCATGCGATTAACGGGTTCGAACATGCCATAATTGGTGTTAGAGGAATTAATGTGCAAAAGAGGTTCACCTCTCAGGTTGTAGTTATTCACTCTAAATGACGCGCGGTTTCTTAAGAAACCAGAGTCCACCTTGTCATTCATCAGTCGATGAACGAATATAACGTCAGCGACCTCGCGGCGCTTATGAAGGGAGCTTAAGTTGAGCAATTTAAGTCTGTTCTCATAAAGCGGAAGAGCGAGTGGGTCATCCCATGGAAGGTGGCTGAGTGCAAACCGGACGAACTTCCTTTGAACGATTCGATTCTACTAACATGGGAGGAGTAGTAAGGAGACCATACCTGGGAAGTGTAGTCAAGCAAAGGCCTAACCAAAGATACGTACAGGTGTTTAGTGACGAGGGGGTTGTTGAACTCTTTGGACCATCTTTTTATAAATCCCAGGACTGAATTGCCCTTGGAGGATATATAATTGATGTGGGTGGAGAAATCCAACTTACTTTCTAACCTAACCCCAAGATCGATTACAGATTCAGTACGGGAGACCTTGTTGTCAAGGAAAGTATAGTCATAAGTTATAACACCACGTTTCCTACAAAAAGTCATGATCTCGCATTTACTAATATTAAGCACAAGGTTGTTGTTGGAACACCAAGAATAGAAGGTGTTTAGATCTGCTTGCAGAAGTTTGCAATCCTCTATACTCCTTATGTGGCGATACAGTTTGATGTCATCAGCGTAAATAAGGATTTTACAGTGCTTTAGCAGTGTAACAATATCGTCAATTGATAAAATAAAAAGAAGAGGGCCAAGATGGCTGCCTTGCGGGACTCCAGAGGACGCTTCGATATTCTTCGATTTGACTCCGCGGAATAGAACCTGGTAGGTTCTATCGGCTAAGTACGACTGGAACCAATCCACAAGGGCATGCGGAAAGCCTAATTTCTTTAGTTTAAGAACTATAATAGAGTGGGAGAGCTTGTCGAAAGCCTTACTAAAATCTGTATAGACACAGTCAGTTTGGCAGCCAGTGACAAAGCCTCTAATTGTGTGTGAAGAGAACTCCAGTAAATTAGTAGTAGTGGAACGGGCTACAAGAAAACCATGTTGGTTTGTTGAGATAAGCCTCTTGCAGATAGGGGCGATAGCAGAATAAATAATAGATTCGAAGAGTTTTGGTATAGACGATAACTTCGCAATTGGCCTATAATTAGATATTTCGTTTTTACAGCCTTTCTTATGGACGGGTATTATAAAAGAGTTCTTCCATAAGGTTGGGAAGCGCCCTTTATTTAGGGATTTTTGAAATAAACATAGAAGAGGAGACAGTAGGGCCCCTGCACAGGATTTTAGAACAGCTGGAGGGACTCCATCAGGGCCGGACGAAAAGTCTTGTGGAAGTTCATTTATATGCTTCGAGATATCATCCCTGGTTATAGACAGGGAAAAGTTTTGAGCCGCTTGGATTGCATTGATATGTCGAAAATTGTCTTCATCTGGTTGGAATACAGGGGACGAGAAAGATTTGAGGAAGAACGATGCAAAATTGTCACAAATTTCTGCTGAATTAGAACTAAGGGAGTTCTCGTATTTCATGGTGTAAGGGTAATTATCAACTTTTTTCTTTGTGTTGATAAATTGAAAGAATGCTCTGGAATCACCAAACACTTTACCTTCCATGTTTCTGAGGTACTCTTTATAGAGGGTTTCGGAGAGAGCATGAAATTGGTCATAGCAATTGAGAAATGCATCGAAACTCGCAGTGTCTTTCTTCTTCAGGTAGTTTTTCCAGAGTTTATTCTTCAGGTTTTTGGTACGTCTCAACTCGTTGTTGTACCACGGTGGGGATGATCTGGATGATTTTAACGGCTCGATAGGTACACAGGATGCGAAAGTTTCATACAGGACGGAGTAAAATCTGGCTACATCGACATCCAACTCATTAGGTAAGAGCAACCAATTGAAATCGACCGAAGTGAGCTTGGATGACAGTTCCTCAAGGTTGGCTTTTTTAAAGTTAAAGGTAAAAGTTGGCTCCTCTGGGATTGGCTTATTGTTAAAGACAGAACAATAGCTCAGTAGGAGAGGAGGGTGATAATTATCGACAGGTGACAAGACAATTGAGCTAGGCTCAACATTCATGTTGTCTGAGTCGGAAAAGAATACAAGATCTAGCCGCCTTCCTAAAATATTATTCACACCGCTCATTTGGCACAAGCCGCAGGAAAATAAGGAATTCAGAAAGCTGGATTCCTTAGAGTTAAGGTTGTTTCCAGGAAGGTAGTTATCGTCATCATCGCACGATACCCATTTAACATTGGGTAAGTTAAAATCACCTACAAGTAGGAGTTCATCTTTGGAATCCATCATATCTTGGATATGATTTATGCAAGCGATTAGAATATCATAGAGATTTTGACCTCTATCGTCAAGAGTGCTGAACATATCTGGTGGGATGTAACAGCAGATTAAGAATAAGTTGTTATGAACAAGGGAGACTTTGAGAGCGAGGACCTCAATGTCTAAAGTGTTGGAAAAATCAGGAAGCGTTATTAAGCAACAGTTGAGAAGGTTACTACATGCAAGTAGTACACCACCTCCACGAGCCTCCGAGTCAATATATCTATCCCTCCGAAAAACTTGGAAGGAAGAGTCGAAAAGTTCGAAGAGGTTGATGCCGCAACCGGTTCTGGGATATAGTTTGAGCCCATTGGAAGTGAGGGTGCGCGGATAGACGAGCTTAGATAGGGGTTTGCAGTGACAGCATCCGTAACGTTAACTTTACGACTGCGTTTGCGTTTTCCATTCTTTCTACGGGCTTTCTTGTGGTCATGAGCCAGGCTGGGGGCAGTCTCCACCGAAGTGCCCTTTTCAAGTGTTATGACCGGGTCGTTCAGGGCTGTGGTGTTAAGAGCAGCTGCATCATCCGCCGTTAGAGAAACAGCTGTGGGACAGGGTGTAGAAAGAAGCTGCTCCTCTACCTGCGAGGCGTCATAAGATACTGGCGCCACCGAGGGGGAGTTTATTCTATCACAAACATTTTCAAATTTTAGCGATAGAGAACTCAGGGCATTGTGATTTTGCACCACTGCTGTTGACAGCGATTCAATATCAGCCCGAACACGCTTCGTACTCCTTTTAATGTCGTCTAATATTGGATGAAGAGGAGCTAAGGAGTTGACAGAGCAGGATGAAGTGGCGACAGGATTGACAATCGCTGAATGTATATCGTCGATCGAGTCAAAGACTGTTGCAACCCGGGAAGAAATTTCTTGGAGTTTATTCATTAGGGAACCCGAGTTGGACGCAACAGAATCAAGGGTGTCTGATAAGCTATCAAGGCGGACGTTGATCGACTGGACATCATCGGCTAACATCTGAAAATGTGAGACATTTCCAGAGAAGGTGTTAAAACGACCCATGACTTTTTCATGTCCATCGAGAAAGACATAAGAAATGTCTTTCATTAGTCTTAGGACGTGGCAGGGTTGAATGTTGAAGCATTCATTACAAGTTGACCCTCTAGGGGTCGGAGGTTTGCCACTTACTTGAGGATTGAGGCAGGTGAGGTGAAAAACGCCTCCACATACACCATCGCAAAAAATCCCATCTCGGACAATTTCCGAAGAGCACAGCTTGCAGACTTGTTGACTCGCCATTAGAAAAAAAAATGGTATGATTAAAATAAGACAAAAAAAATTAAAAAATTGAAAACGATAAAACCCCACTTAACTGCGAAGACAAATAAGACAAAATTGTTTAAAACAATTTTATGCAGTTTGAGTGCAGATGGGTTTCGAAACGTTGCATAACCTCAGGTGAAAAAAAAAATAAGAAAAGGAAAAAATATTAAAAAATGAGGTTATGGTATTGAAAATAAAATTACCACCCAATTTTATTTTTATTCTTTTATACCCTCAGAAAAGAATCAGAAGTAAAAGAAAAATGTTTAAAAAGAAAAAAGATTAAAAATTGCACAAGGGTAAAGGTTACCAACCTCGAACAGCTGGAGAAACCGTAGCACAACACAAATAACAAAAGAAAACACCGAACAAAAAACAAGAAAAAGAAAACAAAAATAAAATACTCGAGCGAAATTGTCACTATCACTAACTTAAATAACCACTTAAAACACAAAATTAAATATTTAGTTATTAAAAATTACAATAAAAACATAAAAAAAATATTAATAAAACGCGAACGACCGGCACCAACGACACTGGCAGTTTGGCATGGGTCGAAAGTTTACATTCTTTGTATAAGTCGTACAATTCGTGATTGTAGCGTATTCTCCATGCACTGTCTTCATTGATAGGGCCGTATATCCTTCGGAGAACCTTCCTCTCAAATATATCCAGCTTGTCTGTGGATTTCTGGGAGATACTCCAAGCTTCACATCCATACGTAGCTACTGTACGTATGATGGTTTTGTAGATTCTTATTTTAGTTTTTCTGTGAATGTCTCTGGATTTCATTACTGGCAGTAGTGAGAAGTATGTTCTGTTCGCGGCGTTTATTCTTCTTTGTACGTCTATCGTTTCATCGTTGTCTTCGCTGACTGTTGACCCCAGGTAGTTAAATTGGTTTACCCGTTCGAAGTTATATTCACCCCAGGTGGTATTGTGGTTTCTTCTTCTTCTTTCCAACCTTGACTGAATTATAATCTTACTCTTCTCTGCGTTTATTTGTAGCTCTATATGTTTTGCTCCATCTTCTAATTCTGTAAATATTTCTCTAAGATATGACAGTGATCTTGCAAGGCAGTTTATATCGTCGGCATATCCTGCCAACTGTTTGGATTTGTTAAGCAGGGTTGCGTTCGCATCAATGTTAACCTTGCGAATTACTCCTTCTAGGCAGAGATTAAATAGCATGGGTGCCAGCCCATCGCTCTGCTTTATGCCTTGCTTGACTGGGAAGGATTCCGTTAATTCTCCTTGTATTCTGACTGCACATCTTGTATTTTCCATTGTCATTTTTGTTAATTTTATTATCTTCATGGGGATGTTTAGGTCCAGCATTGTTGCATACATTTGCTCCCTGTCGATGCTGTCGTATGCTTGTTTAAAGTCGATGAAAAGTTGATACACGTCAATGTTGTATTCCCAGCACTTTCGGAGGATTTGCCTTATTGTAAAAAGTTGATCCATTGTTGACCTATTTCTTCTGAATCCAGCTTGGTATTCACTTATTGCAGCTTCTGCGTAAGGTTCCAGTCTGGTCTTAATTATATTGGTCATTATTTTATATACTGTGCTTAAAGGAGATATGCCTCTATAGTTTTCACAGTTGAATCTGTCCCCTTTCTTGTGTATTGGGCAGATAATGCTTTGCTCCCATTCTTCAGGCATTTTTTCATTCCTCCATATGCAGCATAGTGATTCGTGTATAGCTGCTGAGAGCGATTCGCCTCCTTGTTTGATCAACTCTGCTGGGATGTTATCAATTCCTGGAGATTTATTGTTTTTTAATGATCGTATGGCACTTTGTACTTCTTCCAGAGTGGGTACATTTGTTTCTCTGGTGTCATCGTTATGTTGTAGACGGGGTTCTGGTACATGTCTGATGCTCTCGTTTGCGTTCAGCAGCTCGCTAAAAAATTCCTTCCATCTTTTCATTATATCTTCGCTGCCTGTGACTATAGTGCCTCCTTTTGTTCTGCATATACCGGAGGAGGGTTTGAAGCCTTTCTTGAAGAAGTTTACTTCCTAGTTAAAGCTAGGAGCTTATGCTTCCCGTGTTTTGTTTTGGGCAAAGTTTTCCTCTGCTCTCAGGATGTGATTGTTGAGGAATTGCCTTTTGTTCTTCCTGCAGATGTTTTTTGCGGTTCTTCTTGTTTCCTCGTATTTCAATTTCTTACTCCTCGTCGGTCTCTCTATGTATATTCTCCTATTTTTATTTCTGGCCTCTATAGCTGCTTTGCATTCCTCGTCAATTCAATTCAATTCAATTTATTCGACTTATAAAATTCTTTTAGTACATTAATGATTTCTTACTGGTTATATATGACAATATGAATTGATGGACTATATATATGTATTGTCCATTTGCCTTTAGATACATACATGAAGCTGCCAAGCTTTTTACAATAATAGAGACTTTACATTAGAATACACACTTGCGACCGGTGTGCTTACAACATAATGGTCCTCGTGGGGAAAACTTAAAAATTACTTATAGCTATAGAGAACTTATATACTAAACTAGCCTACGTATTGGTGACCATTTTAACAAAATATAAGTGAAGCTTACATCTACTACAATTAGATGACACAGGGGCGTAGTTAAAATTTCAAGTCAACAGGTTAGTTTTCTTACATATCTGAACCTGCTCTAAAACTACATATCTCGCTAATCTAAAATCCACTCAAGTTCAAAAGTTTTCATCTCATAAATGTATAAACTTATATATCTAACAGCATATTTAAAAACTAGATCTTAGTTCGCTAAGAAAAGAGAAACATCTACTCCCCTAATAAAGAAATAAAAAAGAAAAAAATAAAGGAATAAACGAATGAAAACTTAATATATTATAAGGCAATCAGTAGAGGGCAATGGGATGAGAACTCTTGAAGGATAGAGTCGTGTATATCAACTATTATTACTATTAGTGTATTAGGTGGTGATACCACCGTTCCTTACAGATTTCCATTTATTTGATAGCAGTAGCAGATTACATCGATTGTATTCATTACATTTAGATGTCTTACATTAAAAATTTCTGTGTTTCCCGATTTCTGGGATTATTAAGTCATAGTAAGACATAGGTTTCTGTGCTATCTTCTGTTTTGAGAAGAGGTGAAGGCGCAATTATAGAATGATTTGAGAATCGCAAAGTGTCAAATCCGCACTCACTTCCCTCCCGTCGGATCTGGGAATCGAGGCCAATAGTTTACACATTTCCATAGACGCAAACCGTCGAAAATCAAATTTACCAATTGAAATGGGTTTTCCATACAAATTGACATTTGAATTGCTATTTTGGCACAGACCCTAAAGAGACAATTCTTACATTTTTTGAGGAAGTGAAGTTTTGTACTCGAGAGATATTTCTTACATTTTTCGAGGGAGGTAAATTTTGAACCGAAGAGGCAATTTTTACATTTTTCGAGGGAGTTAAATTTTGTACCGAAGAGACAATTCTTACATTTTTCGAGGGAGGTAAATTTTGAACCGAAGAGGCAATTTTTACATTTTTCGAGGGAGTTAAATTTTGTACCGAAGAGACAATTCTTACATTTTTCGAGGGAGGTAAATTTTGTACTGAAGAGGCAATTCTTACATTTTTCGAGGGAGTTAAATTTTGTACCGAAGAGACAATTCTTACATTTTTCGAGGGAGGTAAATTTTGAACCGAAGAGGCAATTTTTACATTTTTCGAGGGAGTTAAATTTTGTACCGAAGAGACAATTCTTACATTTTTCGAGGGAGGTAAATTTTGTACTGAAGAGGCAATTCTTACATTTTTCGAGGGAGGAAAGTTTTGTACCGAAGAGACAATTCTTACATTTTTCGAGGGAGGTAAATTTTGTACTGAAGAGGCAATTCTTACATTTTTCGAGGGAGGAAAGTTTTGTACCGAAGAGACAATTCTTACATTTTTCGAAGGAGTGAAGTTTTGTACTCGAGAGACATTTCTTACTTCTTTTTAGGCGAGGTGCGATTGTAAAATGGAAATATTATTTCTGGAATATTTTCGTGTTATTTTCAATTTTAGGGAATTTCATTTTAAATCTGTAAATATGTTTTTCCTTATACAGTTTACAAAAATTTTAAAAAATATTTTTGTAATTAAATTTCATTCATTCATCATTTATCGTATCCCCTCTTTCGCAAACCATTCAGCCACCATTGAGCCATTCACTACGTGACGTGCTAGCAATACAATAGCACCTTGCCTCATTTGAAGTGAGACATTGTACTGGTTCAAAAGGAAAAAGAGGTTCCTCTTACAAACTCATTTAATAATCGTGTCCTCCCCAACACTAATATCGACAAATAATAATTATTTCATCAGTGGTTAACAATTAACTTTTGGGAGAGTCTGTTTTTCCTGACAACCACGTGACGCAACAGGTTATGGACCCAGAGCCAACAAATTACGATACAGGCTGTATGTAATTAGGAAAAACGACTATCACGAAAATATCTGCGACAGGTGCAAATTAGTGACTACAAAATGAAGGCGGCAATTGAGAATCTGGGGTTTTCACAGTTTGACGGAAGAGTTTACGCAGTTTGGAAATTTAGGTTGGAGTCGTTCATCAATGAAAAAGGGCTGAAGAAGCACATAGACGAACAACCTACAGAGGCGAATCTACGTGAAGAGAAATGGCTGCAAGATGATGCGAAAGCAAGGAACATGACAGAATGATTGCCGATTCTTATCTAGAATATGTCAGAGAACAATCGACAGCGTACTCCGTGATACAGACGATAGACTCCGTATTCCAACGAAAAACGGTGGGCACCAAAGTGTTTCTGAAGAAGAAGTTAATGACGCTGAAGTACGGAGAAAGCAAATCACTAAGTGAATTTTTTAAAGAATATATGAATCTGCAGTGAATGAAATGGAAATGATGATCAATCTCCGTATGGCGTTACCAGAATCATACCAAACTGTCGTAACGGCATTGGAAACTCTAGATGAAAAAGACCTTACTATGGAAAGATTAAATAGCAGACTATTAGAAGCTGAATTGAAAAGACACACACATAATTCCGATTCCTCCAATACAAAAGACGAAACACTAATATCGTTTCTTACTCAACAAAAATGTAAAAACCCATCAAGTGTTACAGATGTGGCAGAATGGGACACAAAGCCAACAAATGTAGATTGAAGAGATCAGGTTATACTGAAACCCATGTGACGAAATTTGATGTGAAAAACGGAAATAAAAATTTTTCCCTGAGTGCGAATAACAGCAAAAATGCTGCCGTCGACACTGGTGATTTTGTGTACTTGCTGGACTCCGGATGCACTGACCACATTGTAAATAACACCAACGCGTTTCAAAGTTCGACAGAATTGTCTAATACCCTTTCAATACGAGTTGCTAAAGAAGGAGAAAGCATGAATGCCATTAAAACCGGTTCACTTTCAATCATGACATCCGTCAATGGAAATGAGAAAATAGGAACAATCGAAAATGCTTTAGTGGTTCCATCAGCACGTCAAAATTTGTTATCTGTGAGTCAAAAGATAAAAGGGGTGGAAAAGTTGTTTTTGAAAAGGGTGAATAATAGAGAATTGGCAACAGGTGAATTAAGGAATGGATTTTATTGGGTTAAATTTAAATGTAAGGAACCGACAGCGAATATGACAACAAATCAGGTGGATGCAAGTGTGTTGTGGCACAACCGTTTGGGACACCTGAATATGCAATACAAGTGCAAATTAATAAATAATAAAATTGTAACTGGCGTACACGACAAAAGAAAGGTTGAAATTCCACTTTGTGAAACGTGTGCAATAGCGAAACTGAGTCGGCCAGCATTTAATGGTAAACGTACACGAGCAAAACGACCTCTTGAATTAGCACACTCGGACGTGTGTGGTCCTGCAGAAGTTCCGACGTACGACGATAACAGATACTTCGTAACGTTCATCGACGACTTCTCTCATACGGTAGCAACTTATCTAGTAAAGCGAAAAAGCGAGGTTTTTGAGATGTTCAGAGAATATAAATCTATGGCAGAATCCTATCACGGGTGCAAGATAAGTCGTCTTAGATGCGATCAAGGGGGAGAGTATTCATCTGATGAAATGAAGAATTTTTGCAAAAAGGAAGGAGTGAAAATTGAATACACAACTGCACGTACTCCGCAACTGAATGGAGTTTCCGAAAGGATGAATCGCACTTTACTAGAAAAGGCAAGATCAATGCTTACTGCATCTGATATGCCAAAAGAATTATGGGGTGAAGCTATATTGATTGCGACGTATCTTACAAATAGAAGCTGTACATCAGTAAATTTGGATAAAACTCCTTATCAATTGTGGTACACGATTTGTCGAAACTTCGAATTTTTGGAAGCGTTGCTTATGTCTGCATTTCGAAAGAAAAACGTCGAAAATTTGATTGTAGTAGGGTGAAAAATTACTTGGTAGGTTACGGTTCAAATGGTTATCGCTTCTGGAATGAGAAAAACAAATGCATAGTGTATTCTCGTGACGCAAATATTCAAGAAATCAAATATATGAAAGTTGAAGGGGAAGAAGGAGACCACACCAGCGAACATTCAGCCAAAATAAATACCTAGAAATGAAGAGGTTAATAATACCCCAGCAGTTGAGCAGCTAACTCGCCCTAAACGACAATTAATGCAACCAACTCGACTTAAGATTACGTCACAGATTTAGATTAAATTAATTTTGAAGGTTTGTACTCAGAAGTTCCACGTGATTACTATGATATAAAAGGCAGCAATGAAGAAAAACAATGGTTAACAGCTGTTGTTGAAGAGATTAAATCCCTAGAAGAAAGTAATACATGGAAGATCGTCGAAAAAACCGGAACATGCGAAATTAATTGATACAAGTTGGATCTTCAAATTGAAAATTGCCGAGGAACTCAAATATATAACCCGTCTAGTGGCTAAAGGGTGCATGCAGAGAAAGGACACTGATTACTCAGAAACATTTTCACCAGTACCGAGACTCCCCACTGTTAGAATCATGCTAGCTGTAGCAATTCAGAAAGGACTTGAAATTCACCACATGGACGTCAAAACTGCATTCCTTCATGGATTTATTGATGAGGACGTTTATCTGAAACCACCGGATGGTATTAAGATCCCTTGTGGACGCGTGTTCAAACTACAAAGATCTCTCTATGGACTTAAACAAAGTCCTCGGTGCTGGAATACGAGATTCGACAATTTTGTCAAATCATTGGGTTTTCTGAGATCAGCTGCTGATTTACTGCTTGTACACTTTTATCGCTACTATCATAGTGACTGTTCCCTCGAGCTAAACGCTCTCCTGCCTCCACGGCAATCTTATACCCGCAACACCAGATTAGCCCACTCATCTCATTCCCTCCACCTGCAACTCCCCCTTTCACGCACTCAACAAGATATGAATTCGTTTGTGAATAGAACAACTCGACTCTGGAATGATCTCCCGCAGTCAGTATTTCCGAGCTCATACAACATCCAAGAGTTCAAACGCAGGGTGCATCACCACCTTCTTCAATACCCCCCTGTACCTTTATAACCCCCCCTCCCCCGTACTAAGCTTACTGCTAGACATTGCACCATGACGTGACAAATGACATGACGGACTAGTAGTACAAAGGGTGACTCCTGAGCTTAGCACTGCCACATAAAAAAAAACACTAAATCAGTCAATTGAAATGACTGAAATTGTAAGTTCAAAAAATATGGGAACTCCTATTTTTATGCAATTGATTTTATTTTGAGGTCATAAACTACACTGAAACATAAAAAATGCATTTTATTTTCCATCCACTCCAAAGTACACTAGTGTATGTACATTTGCAAAAGAAACTCGACTGTTATAAATGACAGTTGGTTTAAATATATAACAGATGGCGCATAAATTGTCAAACTGCCCCCTTCTTAGGACTGTTCGTCCCGAACAGTTGTCCAATCTGGATCCGGCTGATGATGTGGGCACAGCTTGTATATGCACGATCTTCGTCTTTGACTCAAGTCCTTGTTGAGTCCTGTAGACAACATCGTTAATTCGTTTTAGGAGTTTATAGAGCCCCTCCCACTGGCGCTGAAGTTTCTTTTTCCGTCGCCGAGGGTTAAACAACTAAATGAGCCCTTCCTTGTATCCACTATTGTTTGCTCGGAGGTCGTACCTTGGTTTCATTCTATCACTGGTCGTCATAACATTTTCCCTTGCGATTCTCTCAACTGGGGCTCCCACCTTGTATCGGCGCACTCGAGGACCCGTACTGTCGTTTGTGCATTAATGACACCTATTCGTAACATCCTCCCGCATGTAAAGCCAGTAGAATCTCTCCTTTATTTTTTCCAGAGTTTTGTTGACTCCCAAATGTCTGACGACGATGGCGGTCTATTACGACACTCATCGATAATATCTATTATTACAGCACGAGGGACGAGCACCTGCATTCGATGAGAGGTACCATCAGCTGTTTTCCATTTGCGGTTCAATATTCCTCCTTAGATATGCAATGAATACCATTGGACCCAATAGCTTGCAGGGCTGAAGGGATTTCCCTTCTCTGCGATGTCTTTCCATTTAGGCTTCTCCTCGTGTTCTTTCCATGACAAAATCGGACAAATATCCGGGTCGTCGCGTTGCGCATCTCAGAGTCCCTGGTCCTCACACCCTCTACTTGGCTCAATAGTCGTCCTCTGATACTTTTTTCATTACGCCAGCGATATTTAAAACCTGGTTCGCATGGTCGCCGGGACAGTGCAGTATCCATTTGAATTTCGTGTTGTCACAAAGTTTAAACCGAGAAAACACTCGTCTACTATGTCAGCTACCAGGAACGAATGTGTAAACTCAATGCCGCCAAGTACCAAATCCATCATTGTCTCCCCATGAAATTGCACTGGCTCTCCGTTTTCAGCCACTTTTTACCGACCAAATCAGCCCGGATAACAGATCTTGAAGCAGCTGTATCCACGGTAATTTTGTACTACCCATCACAAACCTTCCCCTCGATCACAAGTCTGTTGTTGCTACGCTGCAGTTGGGTGATGTTGACAATATCATCAGGGGCTTCAATTTTCCCTGTCAACTCCCTCTGGTTGCCTTTCTGCCAATGTCAGAACATTTTCCACAGCATGTTGAACCACTCCTCCATCCATCCAATGGCGCTACAGCCCAAATCGAGCCTTGGCCTCCTCTAGGGCATTTCTCCAAGTCTGACGGTTCCTTGCAGCAGTTCTCCAGTTCCGAATGTTCAGCATTGTCTCTGCGTCAGCCGTCACAGAGTCCATCCATCTTCTCCTGGGTCTACCTACTGGTCTGTTTCCTGGAATTTCGGCCACCATAAGCCGTTTTGGGATACGGTTATCATTCATCCTGATTACGTGGCCGGCTAGTCTCAGTCTGTTGATTTTTATAAACGTTGAGAGTTCTGGGTCGTCAAAAATTTCATACAACTCGTTGTTGTATCTCCTTCGCCATATCCCATCCTCTCTCGTTGAGCCTATTATGCATCTGAGCACCTTCCTCTCAAACCTGTTGACTTGCTCCTCTATCTCCTGGGTCATAGTCCAAGTCTCGCTGCCATAGCACAGTACTGGTCGTATTACTGTTTTGTAGAGTGAGAGTTTCGTTTTTCTGTGCACAAATCTTGAGTGCAATATTTGTTTTTGGGCATAAAAAGCTCTATTAGCCAGTAGTATTCGTCTAGTTACTTCTTTCTTTTCATCGTTTCTTTTTGTAATTGTAGACCCAAGGTAGACTGTTTTATCGACTACTTCTAGATTATGTTCGTCGAAAGTTATATTTCTTCCCATTCTAAATCTTCCAGCTCTGGATTGTTGCATCACCTTCGTTTTTTCTTCATTGATGTTCAGCCCTATGTCCTTGGCCGCCTCTTTTAATTCGACATAGACTTCTTTTGCTACCAAGAAGGACCTTCCCACGATGTTCACGTCATCCGATGAACCACTCCTACTCCCTGGAAATTCCTTTGTAGATGGCCCGGCTCACCACAGTTCCAGCATCGTAGACGACGGCGTACTTCTGAAGTCCTGATGCGATGGAAAATGTTCTGTCGTATTTGATGTTGACATACGAGGTGAACGATCGTCGCGTGCTGATGAGTGGAATCGGTTGCTACGTGCGGTCGTTGTTCTATTTTGAAGTCTTCTTTGCGGCCAATCTGGCTGCCTGTTGCCAGCCCCCGTCAGTAAATGAGTTAAGAAGAGCCTCTCTTGCTATCTCGTTAATGTAGTCTTAACCGAAACTAGGATATGCTAAATGGACTAGCCTCTCGATATCGACACACAATTGCGTAAAGTTTCTCCTGGCATTTGAAGTCTATTTCGAAGTTGAAATCGATAAACCTCTTGCATGTACTAATCGCCGTAACGCATTCCCATCGCTTGAACCAAGAATTCGTAGCTAATGCGATGTTCTGCTGTTCCAATATTTCTGCTGCTGTACCCCTTAGTGACAACGTTAAGGCCATTGCCTTTTCCTCCTCAGTCCAGAAATTACCTGCTGCTTCGAATTGGAGCTTGTAAGTAGGGCATGGGGTTTTTGCTCGTCAAAAGTTGGAGGCTGAAGTTCCTATGTCCGATGACTTTCTGAGAGGCTGTTGCTAGATAGTGGACTGTTACCCTTTCTAGGTGAACTCTGACGGTTTCCAGTTCCATCTTTTCTTCTTTATGGAAAATTTTTTCCTTCATTGATTTGTCTAGCTTTTGCCATATCAATCCTGACATTTTCCTTTACGTTATCCAGCCATTTATCGACAGAGAGTGGCATTAGTTCGAATTCTTTCTCCATCTGGTTCCTCCCTTCTTCCATAAACTCTTTGAGCTCTGCTAACCAGCGTTCATGAGCTGCTGCTAACAATTTCTGTTCATCTTTTAACGCCAACACTTCCGGCTTGATCCATGTTGTCGCTTCCTTTATCTCTTCTGATGCACGTTCTTGCCCTTCCTTCATCAGAATCAGAATGAGTCAGAAAAATTTTAAAGAGTGTCAAGAATCAAAATAAAGCGAAGCCAGGGGGATATAATTTGATTCTTTTTAATCGCTGAATTAAAAGTGACAGCTAATTACACACCGTGTAAACGACACGTGCACCCGTGTGAGCTCGCTCACTGCTATCTCTTCTGCCTCTGCTTCGACCTCGTCTTCGAACATCTAAGATTAGGCCCCCATCCACGGTCACACATGTGTGACGAACATCTTTCGAGGAAGAACTGCCATTTACACACACATAGAAGTTTTGACATTTCTAGGCCATCAACGAGCAAAAATTGCTTCACACTTGTGTGAGCGACAATAATAATAAAAAGCTTGTGCTTTTTTAAAAATAATTTTTAAAAATTATTATATGCAATTGCCTAATCGTATCCGCCATGTTGATATTTTTAAATGAAAAAAAATTTCTTGAGTGTTAAAAAAACCAACACAAAAATTCACCCATACAATGAAGCAGGTGTGAAGGAAAAATCAAACCCGACGAATATTAGCTTCATACGGCGGCCAACTTCGAAAATTTGTAGTTTACACACGCACACTATGAAATAATTTCGATGTTGGCTGTATGTCGTACACTTGTGTGACCGTGGATGGGGGCCTATTTGTATCATTTACCCCGTGTCTGCACTTGCCATATGTTATTGAAAAGTAGCTGTCAGTTATTGCCAACGAGCTTATTTTGAATAGTGGGCAAATTATGTCGGACATTCGGAAGCGGACGGAACGTCAAAAAGAACAAAGAAAAACGTGCGCAGGGGACGGAACGGATTGATTTTTTTTGAGCCTTTACCTTTGTTCACCATAGCTTCTCGAAGCTGGGCAGTTAGGGAATTTTTAGCTCCCACCAATGACGAGTGTTTACTTAATTCTCTTTTTAAGTCCACAGTGTGTCATTCCACTATTTCTCGGGGCATTTTATTATTATGTCCTTATTTCGCACTCACAAAATTTAAATTCCGATCACAATTGTTTTTCGAGTTTACTTATTTCAATTCTCTCTTAACTAATCCCACTTCTGACACCAATTGTTACGTTTTTACAGATTAACAGATTCGTAGGAATAATTAAGGAATACACTTTTTATTTATTTTATTTATTAAAAACCAAACTTCAATAATTCAATAACAAACACTTTAAGAGAATTTGACGTGGAATCTTACGACATCTTAAGCTCATTGTGGGGTGCTACGTGCCACACGGGGACTCAAAAAGTACGAAAAACCCGGTTTTACAGGCAAGAAACGAGGGAAGAGAAGGGAAAGAAGGCGCGCTTGACGAATCTTTAACGAAAGAATTTTCATCCAGAAATTCCCTGGATGAAAACTACCCCAAATGCACATTTTTTTCTCTTCTCTTTCTGACAAATGAAAATAAAGAAGCGCCGCTTACTAGACACACAGTCAAGGCTTTCATATATAAGGAATTTATCTAAGATGAAGACCGACTTCTTGAGTCTCCGTGTAGCACCCCCACTGACATATAGAATGGAGAGCTCATGAGTAATTTTTCATGGCACCAATTTGTTCCATAGGCTACAAACCTTTTTTCACTCCATGTAAACACCGGAATCACTTTTTAAATTTACATTTTTTTAAATACGTACTTAAAACATTAAAATAACACAAATATTTTGTTTAAAAAAATTAATAAACACTATTTTCACTTTTTCACCTTTTAAAATGCCTTTTTTTTCATTAATTTGCAAATTTTATGTGTATCTGATTTAAGTTCTTAACGCCTGTTTTAGCAACTGACATTCTGTATGTCAAAATCCGGGGGTCTATGCTTAGAATACAAAACTACAGGAAGGGCCCCCGCCAAAGCCTTCTATATTTACAAGCCATGCACAAAGAAATCTCACACTCAAATTGAAAGCATAATAGGACTTCAATTTAGCTGGCAAACAGTGTGGAGTGCGATTATGTGCTTTTATTTGGAATAAATTAATGGTCTTTTAACAAATAAAAGCAAGCGTTGTGAACATTAATTGTTACATTTATTTAATTAATTTTACAAAAATTATGTTAATAATGTAAATAATAAGTATAATTGCACTTGGAGTAAATTATGGACATTTAGGCATCTAGTTCGTTATTCCTCGTTCACCTTTTCTTTTTCGTTCAGCAAATGCTGCACCTGAAATTTAAACAAATATTTGGGAATGTTTAGCAAACTATCAATTTCAACTTATCTTCATTTTATCCTTTTCCTTTAACAATTTTTAGTCCCTTTTCCATCCTTGCGCATGTAGTGTAAAAGCAAACTTGTATTTTTTGTATCTTTTTTCAGCAGATTCTTCATGTGACACCAGAGAAAAATTTCGTATAGTTAAATATGTAACAATGAACAAAGAATACCGCGGCAAATTGAAATTATGTTCGTTTTATCTTTTTAAAAAAATTATTGCTTTTAACAAAATATCACGGCACTTTCATTTATCTTTCATTTCCGCGGCACGAAACACTTGTGTCCCTCGTTATAAATGGGATTTTGACCTTTTGTTGCTCCATGATCAACATAATTCCCGCAAATGTGTCCTATTAGTAACATATATTTAAATTGCTCACTTATGACACTTATTTTGGGCACTTTTTGCACTTTTGCACGTTTTTTATTTTGTTAAAATAACTCTTATAACTCTTATTTTTAATAAAATCGTAATCGCAACCGCGGCACGAAAACTTATTTCCCTTGTTTTTAATGGGATTTTGACATTTCACGAATTGAAGTTGGGACTTCATACAACGACATACTAACACCTACAGCATGGCTTGTAAATGTGGAAGGCTTTGGCCCTCGCCCAATTAAAACGTAGTGAAATTCGTTTTGTATGAGTGCCCACGCTTTGGTAGTTGTTTGTACACTACAAGCGTAAAAACCGAGTAAAATAAAGGAGGGGCAAGAGCGAGTTAAAATTATGAGTAATCTAAAATAAAATCTTGCCCCCACAAATGAACTTTTTACACGGCGTCACTCCGAAATCTAAACACCTGATCCCCTTGAATTTTGCTTTGGGTCATTTAATGTAAACAAAGAAATTCGACCAAATAACATTTACATTATTTGGACAATTTATCACAGTGATTCATATATTTATTATTGTAAATATCTAATATGTGTGTTTAAGCACTATTTTATTTAGCACATTCATCTGAAGAACGATTTTTCTCGTGCATATTTCCATTTATTCCTGCATTAACAAACTGCACACTTCATTGTTCTTTTTTTCACAGAAAACTCACTCACTAGAACTTTAATTATGCTTTAAACTATTCTTTATACTTTCTTTCTATTTTTAAGTTAGTTTTGATAATAAGATTTCGGATAATTTTATAAAAAAAACTCGTCTTAAAAAAGTATTCCACCGAACGCGGGAACACAAGCAGCTAACTAACCCAATATGACAGTTGACTAACCCTCAGATTTCACTACGCTCACATAGAGCGAGTTTACACGGGTGCATCAAATAATTAATTTGATGCACACTGCATTAAGCCGTGTCGTTTACACGGTATGTGATTAGCTGTCACTTTTAGTTCGGTGATTAAATATTGAACCAAATTTTTTTAATGCGGGGATGCACCGATTTTGTGTCCGTGATTGTGCAAATATTTATTTCTTTGCAGATATCTATAAATAATTTTGTTTCTAGATTTGTCCAATTAGAACCGCGCCTCGTCCGCGATTCCATTTGTAATTCCATTTTCATTTTTAATTTTAAAGTGAAAATATATGCTCTTCTTGAAATGTCAATTTAATGCACTCAACTGTTTACACGGCAGTGCATCAAATAAGTTCTGTGAACTAAATTAATGCAGCGGATTATTTTAATTGTCAGGGACACCGCTGCATCAAATTTAATTTAATTATTTGATGCACCCGTGTAAACTCGCTCATACAGGGATTATACACACGAAGGCCTTTCCTGTAGTTCTCTATTCCAAGGGTCTATGGGGAAAAGAGCAAAAGATATAAACATCACTAGTGCAAAAGGGAAAATATAAAATCAGGTCTGATTTTACTTCTGAGTGCTTCTGTCAGTTTGGGGGTCTATGGATGAGTGCGACAACTATACTTTTGGGTGCCATCGATTTGTATGGAATAATTTCAGATGAGCAGTCCATTATTATATGTCAGTGAGCACCGCAGGTGAATGTGCTAAATAAAATAGTGCTTAAACACACATATTAGATATTTACATTAATAAATATGTGAATCACTGTGATAAATTGTCCAAATAATGTAAATGTTATTTTTTTTTATGTGAAAGACTAGAGTCACAGGAAACGCCCTTTATACTGTGTCGACATTCTATTTTCTTCATATAGAGTGCAATGTCGAACAGCAGCTCTAGTCGGGGAAGAAAGGAACTGTCACAACCTACCCGCGATATTTTTAGTCCACCTACTTCCAACCATTACTGTCGCGACTTTTGACATCGGGGCATCGAGAAACAACTCGCTGGAGTGTTATGCCTCCTGAAACGAGTTGAATCTCATGAACCAACCGATGACATGCGCTTTTTGGTAGAGCGGGGAAGGGCTAAGGAAGGCTATGACAGGAGTGATCAGGAATGTAAAGAGGGAAGAAGAAAGAAGGAAAGTTATGTGGGTGGGAAAGTGGAAAAGGCGAAGGACCGTGGGGCTGGCCGGGATTCGAACCCGGGACCTCTGGGATAGTAGCCAGGCGCTTTACTCCCTAGGCTACCGAGGCCCCCATTCGGTTGAATTTCTTTGTTTACATTAAATGACCCAAAGCAAAATTCAAGGGGATCAGGGGCCAGTTCACGCAATTCGACACTCGACGTCGACATCGACGCTTTATGAAAACGACATTAATTTCAACGACGTTGAATTTGGGTTCACGTAAGTCGACGTGTCGAATGTCGTTTTCCCAAAATAATTTCTCCTAAAGTTATGCAAAGTCCAAAGAAACCGGTGCACTTTTCACATTATCCATAAGGGGGACAAGTTGTGAGTAATTAAATTAATTAATTAAACAAATTCATAATAATATTGGAAAATCTAGCTCTGAATTTATTTTTGTACATCTAAATCTTCTTGGAGTAGTTATAATTGTTATTTTTCAACTAATAATTTTTCTTTTTCTGTTGCATTTTGCTCGTTCAGAACTGTAAAAAGTTTTGTGTAAAATTATTTCTGCTGTGCTCTAATTGGCACCACAACTTGTTTTTAATATAACAATAAATGAATTCGACGCCAAATCTGGCGTCGAGAAGATTAACGACACTTTTAAAACGTCAAACATAAAACGTCGACTTGCGTGAACCCAAAACGACATTTAACGCGTCGTTTTCAGTCGACGTCGAATTGCGTGAACTGGCCCCAGGTGTTTAGATTTCGGAGTGACGCCGTGTAAAAAGTTCATTTGTGGGGGCAAGATTTTATTTTAGATTACTCATAATTTTAACTCGCTCTTGCCCCTCCTCTATTTTACTCGGGTTTTAGGCTTGCAGTGTACAAACAACTACCAAAGCGTGGGCACTCATACAAAACGAATTTCACTACGTTTTAATTGGGCGAGGGCCCTTCCTGTAGTTTTGTATTCTAAGTTTGAAGCCAGCTTCAAATTCCCATATTCGTACTAATAGTAAGCCTGTTCGTTTACTCAAAATGGGATCCCTCGGGATCCCATTTGCGCCAATTTCGTGTTCGCTTACTTTCTCGGGCTCGAAAAAGAGGGGAAATTTTCGCTTCCCCTCTTGCCAATTTGTGCCAGAGGTTTTGAGTCCCGGCGATTGTGGATTGCTGTTTGTAGTGTATTTGAATTGTCAAATGGAACTGTCAATTATCATGTTAAACCAAAACGATTACGACTTGATCAAAATAAGTTCTTTATTTGGTGCCTAGTAACAAGATTTTAAATAATTTCATGCATAAATTATTAGTTTCAATAGCTTTATGTCATTAATTTGAAGACCCAAGTGATTTCTAGGTTAGATTTGCCAAAAACAGCCCAGAAGGTGTTCGCTTACTTTCATATTTTTATCCCCACTCTTCAATTTTATTGTCAAAAATCTCGGGATCCCGAGGGATCCCATTTTAAGTAAACGAACAGGCTTAGTGAGTGTTACCAGTTGAAAAATGTATGGTGACAAATTCCCCTAATTTCCATTTATGGTGAAAGGTGAAAATAGACACTCCCTGCTTTTGTTATTGTGAAATGTCAACAAATTTTAGCTAGCGTTGTACAATATAATTGTGTTTTTATTTATAATTAAGTGAAAATGATATGTCGAGTGTGCTTGCTTGATTCTACGGAACAAGTGGAAATTTTTGGAGCTGTAGGTGTTAAGCTGGGAATCGCCGCAATTATATCTCAACATTTTTGGTTCGAGGTAAACAAATTTATTGTTATAACAATATTCATATGAAAATGTTCTAATTTCAGCCAAAACTGGATGATCCTATCTCAAATATCATATGTAGTCCCTGTTGGCAGAAACTTGATAGTTTTCATATATTTTATGCTACTGTTGAGGAGGCACATAGCCTATTGTCTGAACGGCTCTGCGTTAAGGAAGAGCCTGATATAAAAAATGAGGACAGTAATATACGTGTAGAATTTGCCGTTGTGGATGAAAAAGGACAAATTTTTAATATCTCGGAACCTGATTACTTAAACAATGAGTGGAATCCGCACAATTCTCTAGGTCAGACAAAATGAACCAATTTTTTTATTATTAAACAATGTATTGCGCATGCATTGTTTAATACCGGTGCTAATATTATTCTTTAATATATTTAGAGTCAGAAAATACTGAACGCATTCCGGGAGATGAAGAGAAGATGCATGTTGAAGAACAATTGAAATATAAAAAAACGAATAAGGTTTACGAATATTCAAGCACAGCCCAAGAAGGTAATACATATTTTTTTATTATGCATATAATTCGGAAAAACCGGCGTATTATTTAGAGGAATGTATACCTGGCAACTGGGTTACATATCTGTATTAAATTTAACCAATGATATCTAAAGACTGTTGATTTTGTTCGGCGACTTGGGTCTGATCGGTTACGATTTGAATGGGAACAACATAATCATTACTGAATCGTTGACTCAACACCGCTGAGTTGAAAGACTGCGCGTGCATCTCCTTCTGAAATAGGGCTACAACCGGTCTTCGAGAACCCGTTCATCTCCAGTTATGCTTTTAATTCAAACTGGGGAGAATTGTCGTTGGAGAACCTGGGCTCATTTCTGTTTTCTGATAAGACTGAATTATGCATTCACATTAACGATAATACACCATTTCTTGACTGAGTGTTATAGCTTCTTAGCTTAGCTTTTACCTCTAGATCATGAATAGTAACGCGACGTACAGCTAGGGTTAGCTTCTGAGCTTAGATTTCTACATAAAAACTATGCAAATTTAGAATTATTTCCAAAAGGTCATTTTCTAAGTAAAACAAATGATACAATCATGATAAAATCAAAAGAAGGTATTTACATATTACACTCTTTCTACAAATTAATATTCATAATTATGCATTTAAATAACCCAAAAATAAAATATATAAAAATTAATATGTTAATGGAAATTGAAAAAATATAGCCATTAATATAAAAATAAATATTAATATATAAGTTAAGAAAATTAAAACGCTTTTTTGAGTGGAACTTTAAATTTATTTTTGCGTCTTTAACTCTCGACGGCAACTACTAAACTGAACATTTCTTCGTTAACAAAATTTATTTCTTAGGCAAATATTTTAATCATAATTCTTATTAAATCTTACTTAAGTGTAATTGAATATTTCTTATAAGATCTTATGGTCTAAATTCTAGTGAAATGTTTGTTTCAAGTGCAGACGCTTGGTCAGCACTCAATTGAATTTGCGGCTGGGGGTTTCTTAGAAAATCGCCGTGATATGTTTTTATTCATGGTGTTAACTCTTCCCCTCTTAAATTGAATGTCCTCATTCAGGTCGTTATAAAAGCGATAGAGTAGGTTTTACAGATGTTTCGCTATTTTCTTCAAGGGCAATGTTCTCTATTCCCTTTTCAGTTTCTTTGTTTTGTTGAATAACGATCTTCGTGGTCTTCTTCCAGTTGATAAGAAAGGCGATGGGAAATATTAACGCAAGTAGGATGATAAGTCCGTATGTTATCCATTGGTGAGTTCTCTTGTCCACTTCTAAGCGTTGGATCCTGTTTGTACCATTGATTTGGAGTTCATTCATCATTTCTAAAGACAGGATTCTTTGGTAATCCCGTTCCAATGCTGTTGGTTGAAGGATGGGCGGTAAAGCCTGCAATGCTGACGCTTCCTTGGACTTAAATTCTTGACCATTGATCCCGATAGTGCTGTTGTGGAAGTTTATGAGGAATGTTCCTTGGAGGCTATGACTGAGATTTTGCATTATAATTGTTCCGTTAAACTGGTTCAATAGTATTATCCCTGGTTCTATTTCTTCTAAGGTGGGTATGTGCTGATTATTTATGATTGTGCAAGTTGCGTTGCGACTTCTGAGTAAATTAGGAATACAACTAGAATTACTAATATCGGAGATGCTGTCCTGGTTACAAATTGTTAAATAGTTATAGGTTTTACATTCTTTTTTAATGCCAAAATACTTATTATCATCTGTTAATATCATATTATAAGAAATTTTATTGACAAGATTATTTTTCTTTACTGGTTTTATCATTAACTTTTGAAATATTTTTTCTGTTGTGATCGGAATGTCAATTATGTAGAGTAAAGTAGAACTATTGCTTACAACTTTTACTTGTGAAAACTCCAATGCTTCTTCTGTTGTAGAGTAAGGAAGATTTTCCTGATCAAGAGATTTTCTGGCCAAATTTATATCTGTTTTTGACAGCATCATTGAGTTTACTACCCCGACTTTTGCCCAGTGGATGGCGTATCTAATATTTACTAATTCTTCCTTTATTAATCTAATCCTATACTGAGTTCCTAATGCTAAATTCTTATTTTTACCTGCGCCTTCCTTGAATGTTTTTAATATTTCATTAGTAATGCGCGTTATATTGTTTATTCTGTCTTTATATAAATTATTAATTATGGCCTGCTTATTATTGTTAATTAAAACGTTATTCATCCTATTTTTTAGTAAAACGAAGTCATCATGGTCAGGATTCCCAGCGATCCATTTCCACGCGCTTCCTATGAAATTTAATGATCTTTTTTCTCTGTGCGGTGTGATATTCTCTAATGATTCTTGGATTTGGAGCAGCTCGTGTTGAAGGAAGGGAAATAAGGAATTATTTCTCTTAATCTGATTTTCGAGGACGGAATTCATATCGAAGATGAATTTTTGGTATTGCTCGAGGTCTATGATGTGGATCAGCTTAAAATTTCCATTTTGAAGTTTGGCTATACCGGAATGAAAAGCGATGATCTGGGAATTGGAGTAGTCTAGTATTTGGATTTCTCCTTCGCTGGTAGAAAGGATGAATCTGTAAAATTAATTTCTTATGTTACTTTTATGAACTATTTTTCCTGACTGAGTAATAACTGTCGTATGTCTGTTTTCTCGTACAATTTCTTCCTTATACCTTACTGTTAGTTTTGACCCTATTCTTTTATTGTGCTTGACAAAAATGGTTTGCCCTACCTCATAATTTTTTAATGGTTTACGTTTTTTATTATGATACCTTAGATCCTTTTCCTGTTTTTGTTTTAGTTTTTCGAAATTTCTCGTTCGAACGGTTTCGAACTGTTCAGGGCTAATTCGAGGGTTTCGACCGTAAAATAATTCTACGGGTTTCTTGCTAGTGACGGAATGAATGGTATGATTGTATTCGTTAACTGCGCGCTCAAGAAGTTCTTGGAAGGAGCGAGTAGTGCCATCAGTGTTAAGGCATCGCATAATCTCGGAAAGCGTGGAATGAAATCGTTCCACTTGACCATTTACTTCGCTCCGGTATGGGGGAGTCTTGATAATGGTAATGTTAAGATCTTCGAACATTGAAATTATGGTTGCGGAATTCAAGGATTTTTCATTGTCAA
Organism: Thereva unica; assembly: GCA_949987705.1. Lineage (NCBI taxonomy): Eukaryota > Metazoa > Arthropoda > Insecta > Diptera > Therevidae > Thereva > Thereva unica. The sequence continues at coordinate 194,918,498 of OX465281.1, read as the reverse complement.
GTACTATGAATTCGGGGACGCTGAAGAAAAGCAAAATGTCTCTTAAGGGTTGTTTTACGTCTTCTATTGCGCGGGACTTGATAATTTTGGCCTGAGCAAATTTGGTGAATTTGTCTATTGCCGTTAAGGCGAGGTATTTTTGGGTTGAATAAATGTCGATATGGATAGTATGTCCAGGATAGTTTGGGATAGGTGTGGCATTTATTTTCGGGTTATTAGGGTGTCTGTCGTATTTATTTTCTTTGCACACTTTGCATGCTTTTAAGAGCCTTTTTATTTTATAACTCATTCTGGGAAAATAATATTTTTCCAAGATTTGTAATCTGTTTTCTTCTGCATTTCTATGTGCTCTTCGATGAATTGATAGAATTATCTCATCCTGATCTGTGTCGTTAGTAATGTCTTCAACTAATGTTTGTGTGAAACGAATTCTATAATGCTTGAAATGGGTTGGGTAAATCTTTTGAATTTTTCCCATAATATCTTCGTCTGTTTTGAGACCATTTAATGTGTGTGGATTTAAATGCTTTTTAAAGATGTTTATAAGGTCGGAAGGTGTGTAATGAGGTCGGACAAAAATGTGTCTTTGGTAATTTGAGTGAGGGTTTATAATTTGGTAACTACTTTCATTACCCCTTATCAGAATCAATTGATTGCGAAAGACATTTACTGGTATTTCTACAGTTGGTATTAAACTTTGAGGTGAGCTATTGTCACTATGCTGTGTTGCTGTCATGGAGTTAATTTCCGGTTGTGGTGGTTGCCTTGATAGTGCATCAGCTACAACATTAGCTTTGCCTGGCTTGTACTTAAGATCGTAATTGTACTCCTCAAGGATAGTCTTCCACCTTTTCATTTTAGTATTAGTATTTTTGTTACTCAAAGCGTACGTCAAAGGCTGGTGATCAGTAAAAATTTTTACTTTTCTTGAACCATACAAGTAATTGCGTAAAGAGTTTAGTGCCCAAATAATGGCGAGCATCTCTTTCTCATTAGTAGCATAATTCTCCTCTGTTTTTGTTAGAGTTCGAGAAAGAAACGTTATTGGCTTGTCGTCTTGTGCGAGCACAGCACCAATAGCGTAATTAGAGGCGTCTGTAGTTAAGTGAAACTCTTTGCTAAGATCTGGATGAATTAGCAATACTTCTTGAGAAACAAGTGTTTTTTTGATTTTATTAAATGCTTCGATAGCCTCAGCAGAAAGAAGAACAGGTTTGTTTTTCGAAATGTTTTTGGACACACGTCCATCTTCCCCTCTTAAAAGGGATGTCAGGGGTTTCGCGATTTTTGCGTAGTCTTTAATAAATCGGCGATAGTATCCTGACATACCAAGAAAGGATCGCAACTCTTTAAGAGTCTTGGGTATAGGTACGTTGGAGATAGCCTCTACTTTTTTGGGGTTGGTCTTAATACCATTTTTTGATATAACAAATCCGAGAAATTCAACTTCTTCCTTAAAGAATTCACACTTATTTAGTTGAACTTTCATGTTCGCGAGCTCTAAGGTTTTAAAGACGAGTTCAATGTTCTTAAAATGTTCCTCTTCATTCTTTCCGAAAATTATGATATCGTCTATGTAGACGTAACATCTGGTTCCAATATGATCTCTTAAAATATCATCCAGTGCTCTCTGGAAAATGGACGGTGCATTTCTCAAGCCAAATGGTAACCTTGTGAATTCGTATTTGCCATTGTTTACGGAGAATGCTGTTTTCTCGATATCGCATTCTCTAAGTGGTATTTGGTGGAAACCGCTCTTTAGGTCTGCTATAGTGAAATATTTCTGTTTTCCTAAATTGGATAAGACTTCGCCTATCTCCGGTATAGGATACCTGTCTGGAATTGTAATTGTGTTCAACTTACGATAGTCAATTACCAAACGGAATTTTTCCTCTCCTGAAGCATCCAATTTTTTTGGTACCACCCAAACTGGGGAATTATAAGGAGATCTTGAAGGTCTAATGATACCATCGTTTAGCAGTTCTTTAATTTGTTTGTCGACTTCTGCTTTAAATGCCATTGGATATGGATATGATTTGCAATAAACAGGATCATTTGAACTTGTACGAATCTCGCCTTTTACTACAGTGGTATAGGTGAGTTTTTCGTCAGGTTCAACAAATAAATTAGGACAGTTTCTTATAATATTATTTAATTTAAAATTCTGCTCCTGAGTCATATGTGAAGTTCGAAGATCTACAGAGTTAACTGATTCAGAGAGTTGCTGTTTAAGAGGAATTTGAATACCGGGGTTAATAGTCATAAAATTATGATTAGTATGGATAACAGCGTCGAGTTGTTTGAGACTATCGTTACCTATTATGCCGTCAAAGGCTGCAAGGCTAGGAAGAATAAACAATTTTAATTTTTCTGTTGCACCGCCAAAGAGGTCAACGAAAGCATGGTGAGTTATTCGAATATTGCCTGCTACGGAAACTGCGATAAAATTTTTATCGTTGGGGATAGGATTACGGATATAACGTGGCTTAATATAATTCTTATTAGAACCTGTATCGACTAAAAATTTCAAAATCTGTCCACTCTTCGCTACATATTCGTAGTAAGGCAGCGAAGAGTGCCTTAGTCCAAAAAATAAATGTCATCGATTTCTTCAATATCTTCAATTGGATTTCCTTTCGTTTCGATGTAATCGACGAGTGTTTGGTGGTAATTGGCATCTTCACTTTTTATCTGTTCTTCGTAAGTTTCTATTTCACTTATAGGTTCTTGAGTATTAGTATTAAAAATTCTACCTGGAGGATACATTTGTTTCGATGGTGGTCGTTTTTGCGGGTATTGTTGTACTCCGGGATTATTCTGATAATTCAGTACTCGTGAATGAATACTTCGATCAACATCCATTGGCTCTGGTCTTGGTAAAGGTTTCTGAAAATATTGTGCCGGTCGCCAATTGTGATTTGGATTTGACTGATGGTGAATTTGTCTTTGGAAATTAGGCTTTTGAGGTCTTTGGGGGTAATTTACTAATTCAGGATAAAATTTATTTCTCGGAGCTGGAGTAGGGTAAAATTTCTGTGGAGATGGAATATTTCTTCTTGGAGGAACCGGTGGAGATAAATTTCTCCCGGCGTTTCTTTCAAAATTGTTGGCATATTGAGTGCGAAACTCGACATTTTCTAATTTTGTGCAAAGATGTAGGGCTTGTGGTAAATCTGTGGGCTCTTTAATGCTTAATAGTCTAGGCAATTCACCTTTTAAACCTCTCACAAACGTGTCTAAAGCCTTGTCCCTGTAGGACTTGGTCATGATATTTAACGATTCTTGGCTCATATTGAGCGAACATAATTTATTTAAAATTAAAGACAAATGATGGTAAACGTTTTGATAAAATTCAGGGATAGTTAGTTTGCCTTGTACCAATGTGGTCATTTGGTATTCCAGTGTACCAAGATCACGTTTATCTGCGTAGTGCAGTGTTAGACATTTAGAAATCCTCTCCCAATTAAGTGGAGTATTATAGGACTCTAAGGCGATATCTGCATGTCCTATTATTTTGTTACGGATAACACTTAAAATGCCATAATATCTTGCAGTGCCTTTTAATGGCTCATAAATGGTAAGAATTCGTTCTACACTTTTCTTCCACGAACCGAATTCTTCGGGTTTACCAGAAAATTCCCTTAATCCTTTGACAACGTCTGGAATTTTATCTAATTCTGAGAATCCTAATTCTGAATTAATATTAATTGGTTGATCAATATCATTACTACTATCTGCAGGTGGGTTTAAAAGTGAACTTAAAATTATTCTGCCTTCTCTTTTTAAAACTTCTCCTACTAAAGCTGTTACTTTCTGTACTATATTTGTTGAAAGGGGGTTTTCGGACGGAGATGGACTAGCTGCTCCTTCGATAATATTTGGTTCCATGTTTTTTTGTTTTAGATATCAAAAGAAAGAAAGGAAATCCCTACTCTCGTAAAAAGGAAATGTGTCGAAATTTATTTAAAAAAAAATTTATAGCGATAGTAAAAAGCCTTAGTATTAAAAATAATTCACCCCTTTTATTTAAAAAATAATAAATTCAATTCTTTCAAAAACTACCTGTATTGCGCTAATGAAAAAAAGAAGATAACTACTTCACATTCATAAAAAACAATTTTTTTTTTGGAAATTATTTAGACCATTTTTCTCTTATCAAGTAAAATCGATTACTTCAAAGGCGATAAGTAGCACTTTTATTTTAAACTTTAAAAATAATGCACCCGCTTTTCTTTATAAATTTATCGGATAATTGATAATTCCGATCACTTTATTTCTTCAATTTCTTCTTGTTTTTTACTTAAAATTACACTAAACAATTCACTTTCTTTATATTTGAAGATGCGAATTTATCACTTTTCTTTTCTATTTATTCTTCGTTTCTAATTAATTTTTAAAAAAAATTAAGAATTTTCCTTTTAAATAATATCTTTTCTTAAGATACAAATTCTAACTTACATTAGAGTGCTACGAATTTTTTTTCGTTTCTAGTTAATTTAAATTTCAATTTAAAATATTTTCTTTTATTTTTTTGTTTGAAAAAATATCAAGTTCTGACTTACATTAAAATACTAAGACGCAGGACAAGCATCTTCATGAGTCGTTGCATTTGTTTCTATCTAGTTTTTCCGCACACACTACCCGGTGGAAAGTCCTTTATTGGTGCGGTGGGACCACGTGTGGTATTTTCTCCCCTGGAACAGGCGGCTGTCAGCAAATTTTTGTCAGCTTGGTTGTCTGATCCTAAATCAGTGACTCCGTTTTTTCCGATGAATTTTTCGTCTTCCTTCGGTGACTCCGGGGCCTCTTTTCCTATTCCTTTTTTTTGGGGAAAATTTCAAAGGATTTTATCCCTTCTAATTGCCACAGAGTGATGTGACTTGATTCACCTTTACAATTATAAAAGAACTTTTTGGTTATTTGCACTTTAAATAATTAGCGTCGTTTTAGTTAATCGTTGAACCTTGTAAATATGTTAATTATCACTATCACTACCGTGGTCCCTGCTCGGGCGCCAGTTAAGAAAATTAAAACGCTTTTTTGAGTGGAACTTTAAATTTATTTTTGCGTCTTTAACTCTCGACGGCAACTACTAAACTGAACATTTCTTCGTTAACAAAATTTATTTCTTAGGCAAATATTTTAATCATAATTCTTATTAAATCTTACTTAAGTGTAATTGAATATTTCTTATAAGATCTTATGGTCTAAATTCTAGTGAAATGTTTGTTTCAAGTGCAGACGCTTGGTCAGCACTCAATTGAATTTGCGGCTGGGGGTTTCTTAGAAAATCGCCGTGATATGTTTTTATTCATGGTGTTAACTTATATGGGGCACTTTTAGGTGGGCAAAAGTTTTTACACGGTACACATTATTAAGTAAATTATACTGGCTGCACTGTAGATATCATAACTGTAAACAGAATTGCTATTAGTAATATAGTGGCGAAATACTTGAAAATATTTTAACCGTGGTAACGTATTTTAACTTGTATAGGTTTGCTATAATAGCTTTGTTTATTGAGCTGCTCTAGGTTGAGCTAGCTTGAGATATCTCACGAAAAGGTGTTTCATGAGCAATTTGGTTGCTCTTACTTGCCTGATTTGTGTTTCATGAGCTTGCTCTAATTTGAGCTAGCGCACGGCTTTCTGCTCTACCTTTTTTGGTAGAGCAACTTCAGGCAAGCAATCAGCTGTTTGTCAACTGTCAAAATACCGTCATCCGTTAATTTAATATCTGAATTAGAGGAATCATCTAGCGCTTCCATCAACTGACTTGATAAATATTTTTCCATTTTTTAATTTTTTTTTCCTGTGTGAGGTATTAGGTCCAAAGGTACTGCGGCCGTTTAGTTGGCCTATTGTACTACAACCCCTACACCTCATATTTGTAGGCCAGACCGCCTGAACAAGTTCAGCAGTCTGCCTAGTGGTTTGTCGCTTAGACTTGAGTGTTCGAGCAGGGACTTCTCGAACAAAGAGACCCTGCTCCTCGCTATTTCAGGGCACTCACAGAGAACATGGAGGGCAGACTCATCCTCTTCTAGGCAAAGCCTACATGTAGGGTCCTCCGCCCTTCCTATCTTCCATAAGTGGTAATTTAGGGCACAGTGTCCGGAAGTTAAGCCAACAAGTGTCCTAACATCACTCCTACTGCGCCGTAATAATTCCTTGGCCGTCTTAGGGGACGGCCCTGGAAGGAACCACTTAGAGTTGGCCAGTCCAGGCGCGGACCTCCAGCGTTCAATATGTTTCATCAAGGTCCGATCGGCCAGGGCCCTTTGCAGCAAGCTGGACGGTGCCCCAATAGCCGGCTCTGGACCAATGAATTCTAAATCAGAGCCCTGTTTAGCCAGGGCATCCGCACTTTCATTGCCTTCGAAGCCCCGGTGACCCGGGACCCAGACAAGTGTAATTTGATTGAGAACGCCCAACTCATGAAGAGCACGTTGGCAGTCCCAAACTAATTTCGACTTGGTCCTACGGGACCTTATCGCTCTAATTGCCGCTTGGCTATCAGAGAAGATCAAAATCCGTTTATTTTGGTAGGCCCTTCTTAAGTTCTCATGAGTGCATGCCAGAATAGCGTACACCTCTGCTTGAAATACAGTTGCCAGAGTGCCTAGACTTATAGCCTTGCTGAATCTGGGACTTTCACTCCAGATTCCTGCGCCTACACCTGTCTCCGTTTTAGAGCCATCCGTGTGCCATACTAGCCCGCCCGGCAAAACTTTAGGAAAAGTCCAGGTAAGCCTTTCCTGTATATGTACAGAAGGTTGCTTAAATTTTGAGATTTTATAGGGCATGCCGTCCGATAGCATCTCCGCTTCCGGAATCTCTTCTATGATGTTGATTATTATAGAATGTCCTCGCCCAAGACCAGCGCCCAAGTAACCATTCGCTTTCAGCCGCAGCGCCGCGTTTATGGCGGATTTCTCTACCTCAAGGTGGGCGCTGCCGTTGGGGAAGTGCGGATGGCCCCAGTGATGGAGAGGCAAGCCATTCTTTGAATTTTGCTTAAAAAGGTTATGGAACCCTTAAGCTTCGTTCTGTGCCACCAAACTAAAGCTCCATAAGTTACCATGGGTCTTATGATGGTGGTGTATATCCAATACATGGTTTTCGGTTGCAAACCCCAGGTGGAACCACAAGCTCTGCGGCAAGCCCACAGGGATCTGCGCGTTCTACACATCACAGTGTCCATATGCTGTTTCCAATTGAGCTTGCATCTAGCGTCACTCCTAAATATTTGGCTTGTTGTGAAAAGCCTATAGTTCTGCCCGCGAATGTAGGTTCCCAAATTCCCGGTAGTGATCGTTTCCTGGTGAAAGGAACTAGGATCGTTTTGTCGGGATTGACTTTTAGACCTACACTCTCGCACCAGCTAGAGACCAGATCAAGTGCCTGCTGCAGGCGCCTTGACATGGCGTCTTCAGATTCACCTGTAATTACTATGACGACATCGTCAGCGTAACCTTGGGCGAAAATGTTTCGACCGTTGAGCAGCTCGAGGAGTTCATCTACAACAAGGCACCAGAGAAGTGGAGATAAAACTCCTCCCTGCGGGCAGCCTCTTGCTATAGTGCCCTCCAGAGACCCCTCAACATGAGAAACAATTAGTTTGCGAGTTCTCAGCATAGAGTCAATCCAGTTGCAGAAAGTGCTACTTAGACTGTGTCTACTTAGAGCCCTAGCTATAGTATCAAAGGATGTGTTGTCACAGGCTCCCTCGATATCGAGAAAGGCCGTCAGCGCAACTCCTTTGTTTAGAGCTGCATGTTCAAGCCTGAGCACCAGATTGTGCAGTGCTGTCTCAGTAGACTTGCCCGCCTGGTACGCATGTTGATAGGAGCTTAGTGGTTGGCTTTGAAGATAAGTTTCCCTTATCGCCCGGTCGACAATTTTCTCCATTGTCTTCAAGGCAAAAGACGAGAGACTTATCGGCCTGAAAGATTTAGTCAGGGTGTAATCCGAACGCCCTGGCTTAGGTATAAATGTTATGTTGACGTTCCTCCAGACGGATGGGATGTAGCCGTGTGCGAAGGAAGCCCTAAATAATTTGCATAATAAGGGAGTGACTAGGTCGCAGCCCTCCTGTAGCAGAATGGGATAGATTCCGTCTGCTCCAGGGGACTTGTATGGTTTGAACGATCTAATCGCCTCCCTAATAGCTTCATGGTTGAACAAGGTATTTGCTTCTGTCCAGGCGGCTTTGGGCACTTTAGAAAGTTGGCCTACTCGCTGCCCAGCAGAAGTTATGTTCTCTTTTGAATAAATGGTTGTGCCTGGAAAATGTGCCTGGAGCAATATTATCAAGGTTTCTTCCCTAGACTGTGTGAAAGAGCCATCGGTTCTCCTGATGGATCCAAGATCTACCGACAAGCCCTTTGATAAAGCTTTATAGATTTTTGCTGAGTCTCGAATGTCTTCGACACTCTTGCAGAAATTCCTCCAGCTATTTCTTTTTGCTCGTCTGATTTCCCTGTTATAGCTGGTTAGCGAGCTTTTATAACTCTCCCAGTTGCCGCTCTTCTTAGCTGCGTTGAACCGTTTCCTCGTAGCGGATCTTAACTTGGAGAGCTCGTTATTCCACCATGGAGTTTTCCTATTACGCGTCCTCATCAGAACAGGGCAGTTATTGGTGTAAGCAGCAGTAACCGCCTCCGTAAAGAAGTCCGCGGATAGTTCTACATCCATCGTAGATTTGATTGAGCGCATGGAACCCTTCAATATGCTACTGAGTTCGGCCCGAAAGTCTGTCCAGTTCGTATATCTAGGATTCCTGTATATACTCACATTTTCCAAAGACACCCACCATAAAGTAAATGTGTCTATGGTCTGAGCACGATGGCTCATCTGAGACCCGCCAGTCACTCACGTAAGTGGCAACTTGTTGAGTAGCTAGCGTGATGTCTATAACCTCACGTCTCCTACCGTTGTCGAAGGTAGGATCCGTGCCGCGATTTAATATGTCCAGGTTAGTAGTTAAGAGGTAATCAAAAAGGTATTCACCCCTTTTGTTCACTCCACTGCTACCCCAGGCATCATGATGGGCGTTCGCATCACATCCTATGATGATCTGCAGACCGCTCCTGTTAGAGTGACCCACGATATCCTTGAGTTCTTTGGACGGTGGTGGGTCTCTGGAGTCATAGGGGAGGTATGCCGAACATAAGGTAATCATGCTTTTGTGGCCCCCCTGTTAATCTGTATCATCACCACTGCCAGGTCTCTCGACGATTTATCTGTGAGGAAAGCAGTTAGTGTTTTTATTGTAAACTACACAGGTCCGAGGGTCGCCGTCCACATCACTGCATGCAATGCTGTAGCCGGTTGCCCGCAAGCCCTGTATAGCACCGTTATTTACCAATGGCTCCTGTACAAGAGCCACGTCGATAGCTTGGGTGGCCAACACCCTGCAAAGGACTGCCGAGGCAGCCCTACTGTGTTGCAGGTTGCACTGTACCAATTTAATTTAGTAACGTATTTATCAAGTTTAAATAAATTTCACTTTAAAAACTGTCAGGCTGAAGTTCTGACAACGCACTTTGAGAATTCTTGCCTGAAAAGTGTTTCATGAGATTTCTTGCTCTGAATTGCGCCAACTTGCTTTATTTATTTTTGACAGCTGCTCTACTGTGAGCTGCCTCGAGCTGCGCTGCCTTTTTTTCGGTCTCAATAAACGCAGCTAAAGTTTTCAAAGTCGTAGTCATGGGTCGTAGGCAAAAAGAGACAACTGAAACAATGAAAAATAATTTTAAATTATTTAAACAGCATAAATCATATTCAGAGATTGGAAATATAATCGGTAAAAGTAAATTTACAATTTGTTGTAGTATTGTGAAACGATTCAAAAATATTGTACAATTTGAAAGTGCTAAACGAAGTGGACGTCCACGAAAACTAACTATTAGATAGGAGGCGTAAATTGTATGAACTATTAAAAACCAAAAACCAAGGTATCGGCGATTGTAGATCAAGTTAAAGCTGATTTTAAAAAAGTTATTTGTAGAGTCCTTCATTACGCTGGTTATAAGGCACGTGTTGCTAGGCGAAAGCCACTCATAACTGAAGCTATAAAAAAGAGATTGGAGTTCGCGAAAAAGTTTAAAAATAAGGACGTGTCTAGGGAGACGTGAAACGGAGATCTAACGGAGATATAACGGAGATGCAACGGAGACGTAAATAAGCTACTGTTTCCCCTTTACAGCTCCGTTAAATCTAAAATCGTGTTTAATTACTATGAGTCTGTTCAAGATTTCTGCTATAGCAGCTTGTCATGCTTTTCCTGTTGAAAACAGCAAAAGAGCTGCTAACGAAGCTGCTATTTTTGTGTTCAAGATTCGAGAAGAGCTGCACGGAGCTGTAAAGGGGAAACAGTAGCTTATTTACGTCTCCGTTGCATCTCCGTTAGATCTCCGTTTCGCGTCTCCCTAGACACGTCCTAAAAATAATCCTGATGAGCTTTGGAATAACATATTATTTTCCGATGAAAGTAAGTTTAATATATTTCGGTCTGATGAAAGGATTCTAGTATGGAGAAAACCCAACAAGGAAATTGATTTTAAGAATATTACAACCACAGTAAGGGAGTGTTATGGTTTGGGCCTGCCTGATATGTGTTGGTGAATTTATTTTTATAGACCACACAATGAATCATAAAATTTACCTTAATTATCTAAAAGAGAATTTTAAAAAAAGTGGTGAGAAGCTGGGCTTGGATCGAAAATTTTATTTCCAGCAGGACAATTATCCGAAGCATCTTTTTCTTTTCTCTCTCTTTGATCAGTTAGCTGGCGGTCCGAGCGGGACGTCCCCGCAACGGATACCCTGCTGTCGGTGCCGCTGTAAAAAATGCGGTTTATTGCCTAGTTTCTTCGGTTTTCCGAATCTGGTAAATTCGGCAGGTTGACCACCCTCCTCCTTTCACACCTTGGACTTGGTACCAGACGATGGCGGAGTTGATCCTAAACATACGGCTTATAATGTCCGAATGTGGATCGCCTGCAATGTGGCCCATGTTTTACGCATTCTACCAAAGTCACCCGACATGAATTCAATGGTACATGTTTGGGAAGAACTGAAAAGGTGCATGCCATCTGCAATAAGACGCAGTTGCGACAAGTGCTCCAACTAGAATGACAAAAAATTTCTGAAATTTTGACAAGAAAGCTTGTCCATTCAATGCCAAGAAAGTTAGAAAGAGTAATAAAACAAAAAACGGGTTCAATCATATATTAAATTTAATAATGTTAGCATAATTTCTTTTTTTTATGTGATAAAATCAAGCTTAGGAATCACCCTCTGTACTACATGTCTGCCATGTCGTTCAAGTCATGGTCAGTGTCTAGTAGTAAGCTTGATTTGAAGGATAGAGGAGAAAGGATAGGTTGGAGTCTGGAGGGTGTGTGAGTAGATGTCGATGAACCTTGCGTTTGAACTCTGAGATATTATATGAGTTCGGAAACACCGACTGTGGAAGACAGTTCCACAATCGAGTTATTCTATTTATAAACGAACTACTAAAACATAATGTGCACAAAGAGGAGGGCTGCAGCGTATGAGGGTGAGCCGAGTTGGCTAGTCTTGTGTTGCGGGAAAAAAGTTGCCGTGTAGGCAGGAGGTTTCTGATTTATTTTTCTATTCTATTCTATTGATTTGGTTTCTGCTATATTTTTTCAATTTCCACGAACATCGAATCGTCTAAACCGTAATTAAATTATTATTTCCAATAATTATATATGAAGACCCTCGGTGAAAAACCAACGTAGTCCAAAAAATAAAATTCCAAAAAATAAAAGTTTTTTTCTACGCCTCTTGTAGAATACGAGCATTCTGATATTGCTTTTAGACACGGAATTGCGGGCATTCCGCACCCGTGTGGAATATTCATTCCATCACTTGTTATGGAATGACTACTAGGGGCGACATCTGTTGCTCAAAAGCCAAGAATATGATGGTGTTATTCTTTTTATTTATTAATTAATAAATTAAAGGAAAAAAAGAAATGTCTCAATAATAAACAATCAAAGATGTTCCGCTAGACCATTTTTGCTTTAAATAAACAATTCAATTATTAAATTACAGAACATAAAAGCATTTTTTGAATAACTTTTCGGCGGCATCTATTGTCAAATTATTTAATTAGGAATAGGTTGCGCCTTTATCCGTTCAACTGATATTGGTGCTGTTTACCAGTAAATGCCATTGATTCTTAACTGTCATTTTCTTCAGTTGTGATTTTCTATATTAATTAAACATGTCCAGTAATGAGAATTGTACGCCCCCAGAACTTATTGACTTAGCAAATAAGACGATACTAGAGTTACTACCTACCAAATCCAAGGAAGTATATCTACATTCTTACGAACAATTTATGGATTGGCGTAAAACCAAAAATACGAACTCTTTTTCGGAAAATGTTTTTCTCGCATATTTTACTGGATTATGTAATACAATGAAGTCTTCAACATTGTGGAAGGTGTACTCGATGTTACGTACAACATTCAATATTAAACATAATATTGATTTGTCACAATATGCAAAATTACGTGCATTCTTAAAAAAACAGGCGTCTGATTTCCAAGCAAAAAAATCAAAAATTTTAACAGCCGAACAAGTGAATAGCTTTATATTTGAAGCACCAGATATTTTATACCTTGGTACAAAGGTAAAAACCTGAATGCCAGTTGAATTAAGTTCTTATTCTTAATGTGTTATGTTTTAGGTTGTGTTAATTGTAGGTGTCATGGGTGCCTGTAGAAAAATTGAGTTGTATCAAATGAAGATACAAAATATACAAGACCTGGGTACTGCTGTTCTTATAACTGTACCAGATACAAAAACAAAAATTTGCAGAAAATTTACAATAACAGGAAAATTTTATGACCTGTTTAAAAAATATGCCAATCTCCGCCCCACTATAGCTGACGTAGATAATTTTTTTTTAAATTATCAAAAAGGGCGTTGTACCAAGCAAGTGATGGGAATTAACAAAATGGGTGCTATCCCAAAACAAGTGGCAACGTTTTTAAAACTTCCAAATCCCGAGCTATACACAGGCCATTGTTTCAGAAGAACATCTGCCACAATGTTAGTTGATGCAGGCGGCGACATTACGACGTTAAAGCGTCATGGAGGTTGGAAGTCAACGGAAGTAGCAGAAGGCTATATTGATAATTCCTTAAATAACAGAATAAATATATCTGATAAACTACTTACACATATAACTGAACCTGGTACGTCAAGGCAAAGAACCTGTACAATTACATCCCAGAAAGAGACGCACATTATTGAACCTGAAGTGCCAAGTCCCATCTACGGTGAACACTCAGAATTCCACAATTAACAAAGCTCAATTAAGTAATATTCCTAATGTAACAATTTCAAACTGCAGTAATTTTACTATAAATTTTGTTAATAATAAAGAATAAAAATTATTTTAAAAATGTTTAAAGATGGTTTGGGAATTATTTACAAACAATATCATTGATATTTACTTTTTATAATTATTTTGGATAGTTAAAATTGTTACGAATGAGCACTACTAATATGTTATTTAGGGTTAAAATATCTTGATGTGCTTTATGCATTTATATTTTTGACAATAGCTTTACATTAGGTAGGTACGTTTTTGTTTACAAAATAATAATAAAATCTATTTTAGAGGCGTAGAAAAAGTATAGTCTGCAACACGTTTTGAATGGCATATTCCGCACTCGTGGACCGCCACCCTCGCCTTCGGCTCGAGTGGCAAACTTCCACTTGTGCGGAATATGCATCATTCCAAACTTGTTACAGAATATACTATTCCCTCATTCCCATGGACTCAGTTGGTTCTTCCCCGAACCTTTTATTATTGCCCGTTCATTTTGCCAGGACTACATTGGTTTTTCCCCATAGTTAATACCTTGAATTGTAGTACACCTTAGCAGCTAATAGATGGAGCTGAATTCTCTGATTTTTGAAAAAGTGGACTAAGTTGGTTTTTCCCCGAAGGTCTTCATATTTGTATGAACTGTTAATTTCTCTTCATGAACAGACCATTTTCGCATACAAATATTTCCTAATAGACCTATCACTCGTCGAAGCTGCACTTTCTTCCCTTAAATAATCTAAAAATCCCAAATCACTACCAATAACAACATTTTCAGAAACAACGCCAAACACATCCAAAGAATTGGAAGAAATGCCCAAGGATACAGCTAATGATGAAGACTTTGCCGAGAAACTGGTTCCACGTGCAGAAGATGAATTATTAAAAGTACAGAGTCGACGGGAGGGACGAAAATGTGCAAACCGAAAAGAAAGTGAGAATAGGAACAATAGCTCTCCAGAAGACACTTCAAGACAAAGTGATTTAAAGGAGAAAAATAGAGGTCCGAAAGACTTAAAAACATCCCAAGAATATGACGAAACAATAGCAAAGCATATGAAGTTAAAATGTGAAATTTGTGGTGAGGAATTTAGTGTATTTGCAGAAGTCACCGAACATTATCGAAGTGTGCATAAACGAAAAGGTTATGTGGTTTGCTGCAAGAAAAAACTACGCGATAGAGTCTCTATAATGGATCATATTAACAAACACCTTAATCCAGATTATTTTAAGTAGCAAAATTGAAGAAAAAAAATCAAGAATATTTTTCAATTATTTTATTTTAGATGTACAGAATGCAATAAAGTATTTTCGGATAGGCAAGGTCTTGCAACGCATATGCTTCGACATGTGTCTGAAGAAGCTAAAATTTATAAATGTGAAAAATGTCCACGCAGATACGCTAAACAGTTTTTGCTTGATATACACAAAGTGATACATACACCGCAAGAAGAGAGGGAGTTTTTCTGCGACGACTGCGGGAAGGCGTATGTAAAATTATTTTGCTTATACTTTAATAAAGATAATAATCGAATAATTTATTTAGATTTCCTACACATAACTTACTCATCATTCATCACCGTACTGTGCATGAAAATGCATATGGACAAACTTGTCATATCTGTGGAAAAGTTATCAGAGGAAAAGCATTGTTCAAGAAACATCAGCTAGAACATGAAGGTGTGGTTGAGCCAAAAGTACAATGTCAAAAATGTGGTGTATGGCTAAAGCATGCCTATAGCTTAAGGAGACATATGCGATATCATGTTGAAAAGCTAAGCACTCATATTTGTAGCATATGCGGTAAAACTGCTCCTTCAAAAAGTGCTTTGCGAGATCATGTTCGATATGTCCACGAACCAGAACGTTCATTACAATGCAGTGTTTGCGACAAAACTTTTAAAAGGCCAAAACGTCTTAGGGTATAAAATTATTTTTTAAAGATATTAATAATTTAAAATAATAATGTAGGAACATATGACAACGCACACAGGTGAACCGTTATATACTTGTCCTTATTGTCCAAAAACTTTCAACTCAAGTGGAAATATGTACACGCATAGAAAAAAACTACATAGAAAAGAATGGGAAGAAAGCCGAAAGAGTCGTGGTTTACCAACTTCTGATACAAAATTAATTGATTCAGAAACAGATTAAAATTCTGTTGTAGTTTTATATGAAACCGTAATACATGATAGTATTTTATGTTAAGATTTTAAAAGCACGATTTTTGTTTATTGTAAAGGCACTTCTAAACGAAGGAAAATCTCCGCTAAGACAATTCTTCGTTAACAACAAGGGTGCATTAACAGATTTACCTTTTTTTTAAGAAGGGCTGGTGAGGATCTTACATCGGTATAGCAGCAAGAATGTGTGCGACCGCTTCTAAAAGGCGCATGCCTGAGGTGGAAGACTGTGGTCTGGCTGCATAAAATATATCAGGACCCTGGAAAACTTATCCAGTGTCGACAGGCTTAAAATCTTGCGGTACCTATGACTGACTGGGTGGTCGTCAAAGCAGAAGAATAAGCAATAGCATATCCTCTTTCTCCTTATCAACCAGGATACCTTCGGGAGAAGAATAAAATCCGGATATTTTCAGCAGCCCTTCCCTGGAGGAGCATTTTCCATGCTGGAACAAATGGTGGAATTGAGGAGGGCGCCCGGCAAATGCTTGAAATCGTGCAGATCAACATCCAACAATCCAAAACAGCAACAAACGACCTTCAGATTTCCCTAAAGAAAGCAAACTTGGATGCCGCCTTAATTCAAGAACCTGGGGCCTTATTCCCTATTACAATACTCAAATCATAGACGTATATTAAGTATTGGAACATTTGAACAATCGCTATGAGGCTCAAATGGGCGAAAAGCTCGTCTCGACTCTCCAATTTCTTCACTGGTTAATAAAGTTCGTTACAGTGGTTCTCTTAGTTTTTCATTTTCTCATAGATGGCAACTTGTAAAAAGTTTAATGTTCATGGGTCTTTTCAAGAGTTCTGCTATAGCTACTTTTGCTATAGCTTTGTTCTAGAACTCGAACCCGCGGGACAAAAATTTTCCCAATTTGTGTTTCTTTACTTTCTCATGACAGAAAAAGCGGGGAAATTTTCACTTTCCCTCGTGCAGGAATTAGCCCAGGTTTTCGGTCCTGCGATTTCTTGCAAATTGACAATTTTTTGTATGTGTGTGGGTATCTTAAGAAGCGGCATACACATAGACAATTGACATTTATGTTATCCAAGAAATTGCTCAAAAGTCGTTTCTTTACTTTCTGAATTTTTGACAAAATTATCCCCACCATTCAACTAAGTTTTTGCCCAAGACCGGTTCTACACATTCAACTTTGCATTCCACTTTTTGACGTTCAATTCTGTCGCTCGTGTCTACACATTTTCAACTTTTCAAGAAGAAAATCGAAAAGCTCGGCTGTCACTGCTATACGTATACACTCACATTCATACATATTCGCACACTCATAAAAATTTTGTACGAAAACACAAAAGTTGAACGCAAATTTCCATTCCATTCTGAGGAGCTTTCCATTTTCCTTTCAACTCTAGTCTGTTTCAAACTTTGCATTGGAGTGAAAGAGAAAAAAAAGTTGAACGTCAAAAAGTGGAATGCAAAGTTGAATGTGTAGAACCGGTCCAACAAATTTTTGCAGGAAAAGTACGGGAGCAAAGCTTATGCTTTCCTTGTCCAAAACAGAATAAAAGCTGCTTCTGTGTCCAAGATTTGAAAAAGCTATTCATGGAGTTGCCTTTTATTTGCCTCGATTCCCAGATCCGGCGGAGCGGAAGTGAGTGCGGATTTGACACTTTGCGATTCTCAAATCCGCAACCGCGAATCTCTCTTTGACATTTTCCGCGCTTTAAAAGTGTGATCCGTTTTCTGCGGATTTGAAACCACAAATGCGCCTAAGGTAATCCGACATCGGTTATTTCATTATCGTGTGAGTCTTCACTCCGGATTTTAGATTTAATTGAATCCGCGACTGCAGATTTGAGAATCGCAAACTGTCAAATCCGCGCCGCCGGATCTGGGAATCGAGGCCATTACTCGCATTTTCGAGTGTAGCCAGGAAGCTGCTATTTTAAAATTTACCTGTGTGTAGCTGTCATTTGGTATAAAATTCAAAACTGCTCAACATAAGGAACTGGAGACAAGCTGCGGAGCAGAGAGAGTCTGGAGGAAGAAGGTGATGAAGGCCAAGGCTCGAATTGGGCTGTAGATCCAAAAAAAAAAGTACATGGTGAAGTAGGATCATAAAAAATAAGCTTAATATTGGAATTAAAAATCAAATCAGAACCAAAATAAAAGTTAAATTATAATTGAACGTGTGAGTGGAAGAACAGTAATATTCCAAAAATACCAAAAAACCGTTTAGATAGCCGTCTACCACAGCGCTGTATTCGCAGTTTTCTCACAATAGGCCGTTAATTTTGCTGTCACTTGTTTGTTGTTTAACGTGAGGTTGTGTTCAAAAGCTGTGTTTAACAATAAGTGTAAATTGAGATTTCATTATACATAGTAATATATTACATTGTAAGTAGGTACTTAATGACCCTTCGTAGACTTGTCCATCGTTTCAAACAACTTCTCCATCGTCTCAATATGAGCTGGAATCACATTTTTCCATCATGCCCGTGTAAACGATTGTAATGCTTATGTAGGACGGTGATTAGACTGTTCGTTCCTACGTACGTTCCTCACGAACTTTTTAGATGAACGGGGAAGTGGAGATGATAAAGGGCTTCATCCCCACTTCCCCGTCCATCTAAAAGCTCGTGAGGAACGTACGTAGGAACGAACAGTCTAATCACCGTCTAGTAGACTCGTAGTGGATTTTCGTAGACTGCAGAGAACAAAAATATGCTTGTGTTAGTGTAATGGACTGCGAAAACAACAATTTTGGGTGAAAATGGTGGAAGAAAACTGTCGTTCCTGCGACCTATAAATAGTAATTCAAAGAGAAAGGAAAAAGTAAGTAGGACAGAGGGAAAAGAGTTACCCAAAAAGGATATCTAGTAGAAGCTAGAAAAACGGGCCCAGACTGTGGTTGCAAGAAAAAGTGTATTGAATGTTTTACTGACGAGGAGAAGTAGGCTATAATAAATACGGTTTATAATGGACGTCCTTAAATAGAGAAAACAATCACTTTCTAGGCCTCATTGACAGACATGAAGTGGCCAGACATCGCCCCTTAACAGGTGATTCATCCCCCCCAGGAACAACGTCATGAAAAGCACCTGTCGCGTCCAGGTATATCGTAAAGCTTACATGAGGCCCCACGTTCTAAATCCCGCTACACACTATCGTCGTTTTACTCCGCGTACGTCGAACGTCTTTGTCCGTACGACGAACGACGATAAAAAATTACAGTGTGCCGCCGCGTTTTTCGCCACAGCGAAAAATCAAATCCGTTTTGTGTGTACGACGATAGTGTGTATGAAAACTAACGCTAAAACAGTTTATCTATACCTCTTTTAGAAGAAAACTGTTATTGAGTGGAAGAAAGATAATATTCCATGATACATTATAGTAAATATATACAAAATTAATAATGCATGTAATTTCCTATTTTGAGATAATATTTAGGACCCATAGATCTACAGATTTACAATAATACGTTTTATTTTAAACTTAAAGTTTCTTTGGTAAACAGTTTTTTTTAATTCTCGAAAAAGATGTTTTTGGAATATTTACAGTTCTTCTCACACGTTCAATTGGAATTAAATACAAAATTAAAATTAAGATTGAAGTCGGTAAGTGAGTAGGGAAAGAGAAATAGACAAAGCTAGTGAGACGATGAAGAAGAAAGGAAAATAGATGCATGTTTTCTGAAAGTTGTGGCTGTGCTTATTCTCTGTATATGATCTGGAAGATTATTCCAGATTATGAGGGTATACCACTGACATATAATAATGGACTGCTCATCTGAAATTATTCCATACAAATCGATGGCACCCAAAAGTATAGTTGTCGCACTCATCCATAGACCCCCAAACTGACAGAAGCACTCAGAAGTAAAATCAGACCTGATTTTATATTTTCCCTTTTGCACTAGTGATGTTTATATCTTTTGCTCTTTTCCCCATAGACCCCCGGATTTTGACATACAGAATGTCAGTTGCTAAAACAGGCGTTAAGAACTTAAATCAAATACACATAAAATTTGGAAATTAATGAAAAAAAGGCATTTTAAAAGGTGAAAAAGTGAAAATAGTGTTTATTAATTTTTTTAAACAAAATATTTGTGTTGTTTTAATGTTTTAAGTACGTAGGTATTTAAAAAAATGTAAATTTCAAAAGTGATTCCGGTGTTTACATGGAGTGAAAAAAGGTTTGTAGCCTATGGAACAAATTGGTGCCATGAAAAATTCCTCATGAGCTGTCCATCCTATATGTCAGTGGGGTATACCACAACCTTCTATACTACTCTATACCTTCTATATAGAAGGTTGTGGGTATACACAAAGAAGGAACGACTACCAGGAGCGCGTTCAAAAAACTTACTATAGTAAACCACGAGGTAAGGTGTGGTTATGCTGCATCACTTCACTTAACCACGAAAGTTTATGTTTAACCATGGAGGTTTTTGAACGCACCGTGGTTAACTATGAGGTAAAGAAAATTAAAACAATTTTTTTCATAAAATAGTCTCGGTCATTTGCTTCAATTATTTTCAATAATTATTTATTTAAAATAATCTCACAAATTCCACTTCGATGGCATCACGTAAATTGTTTCAATCGACCTCTTCATATAAAAATCTTGAATTTTTGTATGAACAAGTCGATTGAAACAACTTACGTGATGCCACCCCTGTTCATTATTAACATTAAAACAAATGTCAAAGAATTGTTTTTATTCTTCTTCTTCTTAACTATCGCTAACCATGCTCCCGAGCATGGTTCAAATTTAACTACACCATGGTTAACCACGGGAGTTTTTGAACGCCAAAAAGTTATGCTCGTGGTTATGTTGTAGTTAACCACGGAGTTTTTGAACGACAAAAGTCTATTATAACTACTCCAAGAAGAGTTAGATGTACAAAAATAAATTCAGCGTTGAGATTTTCCAATATTATTATGAATTTGTTTAATTAATTAATTTAATTACTCATATTATTGAAGTTTTAGTATTATTTGCAACTTGTCCCCCTTGTGGATAATGTGAAAAGTGCAGCGGTTTCATTGGATTTTGCATACCTTTAGGAGAAATTATTTTGGGAAAACGACATTCGACACGTCGACTTCGTGAACCCAAATTCAACGTCGTAGAAATTAATGTCGTTTTCATAAAGCGTCGATGTCGACGTCGAGTGTCGAATTGCGTGAACTGGCCCCTGGTGTTGCGGGTATAAGATTGCCGTGGAGGCAGGAGAGCGTATATCTCGGAGGAACAGTCACTATGATAGTAGCGATAAAATTTTGTCAGCGCTGCTACATTCCTACGGTGGCTCAGGGGGGGCGATGGTGAAGCAGGCGGTGTCGTCATCAATTCATTTAAGGGCCCTTTTTGGATCTTATATAACCATGCCAAGGTGGTTAATGAAGCGCCGCCCCAAACGAGGGAGTTACAAAGGAAGGAGGAAATCAGAAGGTTGCAGGGGCTTTTTGTATAAAAACCATTAAAAATGAGACTTGATTGCAGCAGGAGAGTTTGGAATTGACAACAAGACCCAGGCTTTTAAAAGAACATTATTAAGTAAAAGAGGTGGGAAACCATCCGGATACCGTGAGCGGCGACTAATCAGAGCACCGAACATCGGACCGCATCTATATTGTATATTTATATATCCATTTAACTCTTTAATGCATGATCTTTTCTATTTTCCTTACTAAAATCACTCTATATGAAAATTACCTTCTTAATATGAAGCCAAAAAAGTGAAATACTTGTTAAGTTCTTATAATTTATTTTAAATAAAACCCGTAAAATTCGTTATAAAACTTTATTAAACGTAATCTAACGTCCACGCACAACTACTATACATCAATCAAGTGTGTGTGTTAATTCTTATTTTTATAGTCTGAAGTTAGTTACGTTTCCTGTTTTTAGAGCTGCCCTAATATACAGCGGTTTTTTCCGTAACAGCTCGGCCTTCCTGACAAGCTGAATCGTCTCGATTCTCGGCTGGTTTGTCGTGCTCGTAGTAGTCTTCATCGTCCACCAGTTCTTCATTGAAGCCCTCGCACCATCGCTTCATGTTGTCCGATGAGTAGATAGAGCTGAATTTTCGTTGAGTCCTTTGAGCTTCTGGAATGTCCTCGATTAAATATCTGTCATGTTCTAATACCTTGGTGACAATGTAGGGACCCTTATATTTCGGATCCAATTTCCGAGACTCGCCTGTAGAAGTAGAAGGTCGATCTATTAAGACGAGTTCCCCAATGCTATATTTCTTCGGAGGAGAATGCTTTGAATCAAATCGGCGCTTTTGGTAGAGTTGCGACTTCTTAATAACTTCTTCCACGTCTTTCCGTAACTTTTCTAATTCGTTGACCAATACCTCATCGTTGCTGTGTAGTGCGAGTAATACTTTATTTCCCAACGAGTCTCTGGGTTGAAAGCCAAAAAGTAAATTATGCGGAGATTGCTTCGTAGTGTCGTTGGAGCACGAGTTCATACCCCACTGAAGTCTGTGAAGATGTTTATCCCAGTCTTCCGGATTAATACTCATAGTTGACAAAGCATGTAGGATCGTCCTGTTGCAACGTTCAATCTGTCCATTTGCCCTTGGCGTTCTGGCAGCGGTCAAGATGTGGTTGATGTCATTATTATTGCAAAAATTCTTAAAGGATTTAGCGGTAAAAGCTGTTCCTCTGTCAGTGATAATTCTAGCCGGAGTTCCAAAATATTTAAATACCTCGTTTAGAGTTTGAATTACTGGTAGCGCTGATGTATTACGTACTGCCTTTAAGATGATGTACTTCGTGAATCCATCGATGATTCCTAGCACGTGTGTATATCCTCTACTACTTTTAGGGAGGGGGCCAAGGTGGTCCATGTGTAACGTATGGAATGGAGTTGGAACCTTTTCGATGCAATGGAGTTCTCCCTCTGATTTACCACTAGGTCGCCGATGGTAAGCACATTCCACACAAGACGCAATGTAGTTTTTTACTTTCTTCCTCATTTCAGGCACTACCCATCTTAAGTTATCATTGAGATTCCTGTAGAGCCGATTTTGTTCCACAACAAAGTTTTGATGGATTTGTTTCTCCTCGTTACTTTCTGCCTTCCTTTCCAAAATTTGCACAATATGTTTCAACTTAGGGTCCTGCAGTTGCATAGTCATAAGCCAATCCTCGGTATTTATTTCCACTGGAAAAACCTTAAAACCGACAACATCACATTCTGCTGGTCCATCCTGAGGATTTCTACTAAGGCCGTCCACATGTGAAATATTCTTTCCCTTTCGATACTCAATTTCAAAGTCATATTCCATAAGCTGCAAGAACCATCGAGCGATCCGAGGTATTATGTTTTTCTTGTTTAAAGTTGCCTTTAAGGATTCACAATCGGTAATGACTTTGAAGCGTTTCCCTAGAAGATAAGCTCTGAATCTAGCTACTGACTCCACAACAGCTAGCGTCTCCAGCTCGTAGCTGTGATAATTTCGTTCGAGGTTTGTGGTTTGTCTACTAAAATAAGCCACAGGATGAAGTTCGGTGTCCATATCCCGTTGAAGAAGAATTCCTGCCAGCCCTAATGAACTTGCATCCGTGTGAAGTTCGTGTTCTCTTCCAGGGTCATATAGTGTGAGGAGAGGTCTTGTAGTCAAAATATCTTTGAGTTTGTTGAAGGCTTCCTCCTGTTCCTTTGTCCATAAAAATGGAGTATCCTTCTTAGTGAGAGCTGTCAGAGATCTGGCTATTAATGCATGATTGGGAACGAATTTCCTGAAATAACTAGTAATCCCCAAAAATTGACGAAGTTCATGTAAATTCTGTGGTCTTGGGAAATTTCGCACGGCATCAATTTTCTTATTATTCGGACGTATTCCATGGGCATTTATATCATATCCCAAAAATTCCAACTGCTCTTTAAAAAAGAAAGACTTTTTAAGTTTCAGTGTTAGTCCTTCCTTAGAGAGAATTTCTAAAAACTCCCGAAGTATTTTCATGCCCTCGTTAAAGTCTCGACATGGAATGAGCACGTCGTCCATATACACTAGCAATCGTCCGGTAGTCATCTTTCTTTGAATGTCATTCATCATTCGCTGAAAACAAGACGGTCCATTTGATAAGCCGAATGGCATCCGTTTAAATTCGAACTCTCCGTCTGGTGTCATAAATGCTGTAAATTTTTGGCTCTGTTCGGATACTGGGATCTGGTAATAGCCCGACGCCAAGTCCAGACCTATGAACATTGTAGCCCCTTGAAGCTGCAACAATAAATCCTCGATGAGTGGTAAGGGGTGTTTATCCCTAACCGTAATAGCGTTGAGACGACGATAATCAATGACCATGCGTTCTCCCCCATCCTTCTTCTTCACAAGTAAGGCAGGTGATGTATATGGTGAATTGGATGGCTGGATAATATCCGCCTCCAACAATTCCTGAACGATTTGTTTTATTGTGGCCCGTTGTGTATAAGCCAATCTATACGGTCGTGAACTGATAGGATCTTTGGTCTTCACCGCAATTTCCAACTCATAAGAAGAGGCACGTCCTAATTCTGAAATGTCTGTCGCAAAACAATTTTTAAATTCGTTTAAGAGTTCAATGAGCTTATAGGATTGCTCATACTCAAGTTTCCCACAGCTCACATCTTGGAGAAGTATCTATTCTTGAAACGATTTGGCTGCTTGGTCTGTAAAAAGCTGCATGTTACTATTTGTGATCAGGGGTCGTATTTGGTTTCTCGAGTCGACATTGTCGTCAGTCGATAAATAAAAATTGGCATTTGGCGACACGATATCGTCTCTTTACGTGTCGATAAAAACGTTTGACGATAATATTAAAAAGCTCAATTTATCCATACAATAAACTTTTAACAATTTCTATTTTAATTAGATATACGTGGTTTGCTGCCTTGAAGTAATACCACCCAATTTGATGGTTTTGTATGGCTGCGCTTAGCTGTCGATTTGGTCGTGAAACCAAATATGAAACTTAAAGAAATTCGAGAAGGTTTTTTTGTCGAGTCGATCCATCGACTCGAGAAACCAAATACGGCCCCAGGTTATTGGATAAACCCGAAGTTATCTTCCTAAGAGAGACTGGCGCACTTCTCGACAGGTGTTTCGGCGTCGGTTGTTATCTCGAATGTATTCTCACCTCCGCGCAAGTAATGTTTTAGTTCGTGGTCACCTGTAAGGTTCGTATCTGTACGCTCCGTTTCCTTAGAGTCAAGTTGTTTCTTTGCATTAAAAATTCTGACGACTCCTTCGCTTTTTATTATGTCGACATGGGGTAAATTCAAGAAATTTTTTCCTATAAGAATAGATCGCGAGAGAAGTCTATCCTCTACAGCATGCAATTCAACGGTGGCTTCCGCCTCGTCTACCTGTAAATGTGCGACAATTCTACCCAATGCGTGACACATACCTTCTGAGAATCCGAAAAGTGTCATCTTGGTTTCATCAAGAGGCAATTGCAATGCGTTCACCACTGACATTCTCACAAGTGTGACGTCACTGCCTGAGTCAATAATTCCTGTAGTGATAAACCTCCCATCAAGAATGATGTTCTTCTCAAACTCATCCGTAGTTATTCGTGAAACAGTTGCGTGTTTTGTTTGGTTGCATTCCGCCTCAACGTGCCCCCCTTGTTGCACGCTCTACACCTTTTATTCTTTTGAGGTCGTGGACATTCTCTGGATAGATGTCCCATTTGGTTGCAATTGTAGCACTTTACTGGTTTCGCCATTCTTCTGTCAAAAGTGTCTCTAGCATTACCACTGCTAATTTCTTTGTCAATGACACGTTCGATGTTCCGCTTGTTTGAAAAATTTTTCACTTCCTGGTACCACTTTATCTGTTTTAGCAACTCATCAGTGCTATTGCACTTGTTCAGTGATAGGCCCTTTCTTAAATCTTCATCATCTAAACCGTTGATGATATATTTCGATATCGCTTGTGTACTGAGATTTGCACTAGCGGCAATAGCGAGCATTTCATAAAAATAACTTTCAACACTTTCCGTTGCCATTTTTTTCCTTTTTATCAGCTTCATATGAATATCCGCCTCGTCCGAATACGATGGAAAAGCGAGGCAAATGTCTCTCTTTAACTGCTCCCACGTAGCTATGTTGGTGCCTCTGCTAAGCAACCAAAACTTTGCAGCCCCTTGGAGTTTAGTTGAAGCTGTGAGTAGGGTTATTTTGTCCGTCATAGCGTATATTAACCTAAGATTGTCCACATTTTGAACCCATAATTGCGCTGATATAGCGTGTTTTGCCGCTGGGTCGAATTCTGGAATCAGCGAACTAAGATCGGTGAAAAAAAGGCTTGATGTGGTACCGACTAGACTCGTACTGTTGACCTGCAAAGAACCGATTTGTCTTTTAGTTAATTCTAATTCTTGCCTCAATACTTCCTTTTCCCGTGTTAAAATCTCGATTTCTCGTTGCTCTAAAGATGATAAACGTAATACACTGCGATCTATGTGCTGCGTCGTGGTATTTCTGCGTGCCCCGTTTTCGTTGAATTCCTCTTCCGAATTGTCCGCTTCAATCATGGTTGACGTTGTGATGAACGTCCCCGTGCGTCCTTCCATAGGCGAATCGTTGCCCTCTGCCATTTCAGCCATGATTTTAGATTTATCGTCGGCCATCATACACTGCACCACAAGATTTTGTTCGTTGTGTAGTTCGAATAATTATCCCGAGCAAAATTATTGGTCACGTGCAAAAACAAAATTGCGATTTTTCGCGAGCATCCGTTTAGAAATATTCATACACCGACCCGAAGATTACATAACGAGCGATGTGTAATCATCCCACTTCTGAATTGTTAAGTTCTTATAATTTATTTTAAATAAAACCCGTAAAATTCGTTATAAAACTTTATTAAACGTAATCTAACGTCCACGCACAACTACTATACATCAATCAAGTGTGTGTGTTAATTCTT
The DNA here is from genome assembly GCA_949987705.1 of Thereva unica. Taxonomy (NCBI): domain Eukaryota; kingdom Metazoa; phylum Arthropoda; class Insecta; order Diptera; family Therevidae; genus Thereva; species Thereva unica. Next base: position 194,892,037 of record OX465281.1, on the reverse strand, counting down.
ATTTTTATAGTCTGAAGTTAGTTACATTTCCTGTTTTTAGAGCTGCCCTAATATACAGCGGTTTTTTCCGTAACATACTGATATTGTTAGAAATACTATTTTTGTTAAATATTCTTTTTTTTTGACGGCTTTACAACCGGGTTCCGGTCCTGGCCTCGCAACTGTTCTCTCCACCGGTCCCGATTCTGAGCCGACGTCATCTAGTTTGGCATCCCTAAGCTCTGACCGTCCTCCCTCGTCGCTTCCCATAGGTCTTACCGCTTTGTCTGTGAAATCTCCTTTCTTTTTTTCTGAGCTCTTTATAATTCTCTTCGCGTGCCCGTATTCTCTGAGACTGCTGCATTGCTCGGTACGCAGCATTCTTAAGCTGGTGACATATCCCAGCCGTACATGCATTGCATTCAGAGGCTCCATGAAATCCGGCGAATTTCGTCTGACATATAATTACATGGTTTGCGTTCCGTGCCGGCTGTCACACATAGCCCGAAAATCTAAGTAACGTGTTCATGTGTTTGTGGGCTTATGCTTGTGTGTGCTATCTCGAATGCGGCAATGCAGAAAAAGTTGAAAGTAGCCCGACCTTTGCGTGGCATGCCTTCCACTCACGGGATATTCCGTCAGCTCGCATTTGAATACACACACTTCTACATTATCTGTCAACGAATGCAATGCATGTACGGCTTGGATATGTCACCAGCTTTACGTTCAGTTGCCAGCTTGCATTCATTATCGAACTAGTCGTTCCGATCTCTACGACTTCTGCCTAAGATGGAATCAGCAGTACCAATGACAATTTTTTTAAGTCGGGTCCATCTCTCGTCGACGCCCGGCATCTCATCCCCAGGACTTAGGGCGAATTCTAATGCATGACCGTAACTGTTTCTGGCCATTTCATTGCGTAGTGCAGCTGTGTTGATTCGAGCCTGATCAGCGAATACAAAGCTTTTCAGCGTTGTAATGCGCTCTCGGAGCACCATACCAACAAGATAGTGATCCGAGTCGACGTTAGCCCATCGGCACGTTCGTAGTTCCATTAGGAGATACCTAGGTGACTTTATAGATATTTTTACGTGCAAATCTAGTACATGCAACGACCAAGTTCTTACTTGCTGCCATCTGCACAACTTGCTGTCCATTGTCATTAGTGTTTTCATGCACTGCAGCCCTCGGTGACATCAGAAGCATTGGGAGGTGCCATTTCAGACTTTATGGTCTGAGCGTCACACGAATATCCCTGCGTTTGTGGCTGCTTCTTTGGAGGTTCTTTATCCTTAAAACTAGCCTGGTGTGGGGGAATCGATAGACGATTTTCCCATTCAGACTAATTAACTTAGCCATGGAAGCGGTGTCCACTACCATGACCAAGTGAAGGATATTGTCTGGACCATTCTACACTTGTCAGCAAGAACCGAGTTTTGTGCGGCGATAGTCGACAGCATTTTCTTGTTGGTTAGGCTACCACTCTGGGCGAAGTTGTCTCGTATGACGTGACCAATGACTGGAATTACCCTCTTCCACCAGAGTGATATTACGAGCACTCTTGCTCGAGCCTCTTCTTGTGAAGCTCCCCTCGAAAGACGGCTTGACTTCGCCGCCTGCTTTTTCGATGATGACATCAATGATCACCTCCTGCAACTGTGTCATTTGCTCAAGTCAAGATGAGGGCAAGCTTAACACTCTTTACCACCTGGTTAAGGATATGATCTTCTTCTGTTCCTCAAGTTCCGGAGTTTTCTCCTCTGAGCGAACTCTCTTCAGCTCAGTTTTTTTGGAGGACTTTATTAAAGCTTTTTCCGAGGCCATATCCCTGGAGAAGCCTTTTGCCAGTGCTTCTTGAAAGCATTTTCTCTGGCGGTTGGAGAGTTTGATAAGCCAAACCTTCTCAAAGCCTCGGGCAATGGCTGTGGCTCCGGAAATGACCGAACACAACCACACAATATCCGAATCTGCACTGCAGATGCACTCTGCGTCTAAAGACTCAAATTTCAGTCACTGACGACTCGTCTGCAGAATCAGTGTGTCCAAAGGCTTCGCTGGCCGAGGCAGTTGATTTCCGACTGTGAAACTACTTATAGTACTATAAAGGAAAGGACCATCTGAATAATATTAAAATTTCCAATAATGATAATTAACTTAACATAAGACAAAAACTAATATAAAAAATTTCTTATTTATAACTTTTAAGCAAATATTACAATATTAAGTACACACACACTAAAATATCAAAATGTATTTTGCTTACGTGAAAATGTTATTTATTAAAAGATTAGTACACAAAAATTAAGATTAGGCCACAACATAACAGTCATCCTGGGAACTATCCTCACTTAGAACGATACTACTGTCGTCATATTGCTGGGTTTCGTTTTCATCCATATGCTCGTAATTATACTCCATGCTGCCACTAAATGTCTCAGTCGTCAAATTAAAACGAACAAGCTTCTCTTCCTCATAATCGTCCTTATGCATACGGTACTTATGAGAATATAGGTGGAGTTTACTCCTAAATCGCTTTGGACAATAAGGACACGGGAATGGATTTCCTACAGCATGAGAACCCATGTGTTCCTATCAAAGTAATTTAAATTAAAATTTGTGCAACATTTTGAACAAACATATTTTTGTAATTACCTTAAGTTTTTGCCGAATTTTAAAGGCCTTCCCACATACTTCACATTTATGTGGACGATGTGACGAATGCACATATCTGATGTGATGTCTTAAAGTTTTAATTGAAGCTGAAAGCTTGCCACAGATTGGACACACAGGATCGTTGATGGCCACTGGTCCCAATTCTGCAGCATGTTCATTTACGTGTTTAGCGAAGACGGATTTTCCCCTTATTATTTTGCCACAAACATGGCAAATGTGACCTTGCAATTGGCCGTGATAAACATTCTTATGCATTTGTAAAGCTACTACGGTTTGGAATCTGAAATTTTTTGTAAAACGTTACGAATTTTCTGAGTTAAGATTTATTTTTAATATAAAATAAATACTATAAATGGGACTATATCCTTTGTACAGTAATTACGAGTTAAATTGATAAAATTGCAAGAAACTAATCAGAAGATAGAGCCTTAAATCATAGACATTAAAAAGTTTGCAGGTTAAGTCTTTTGATATGGCCTAAACTTGATTTGGACTTAACAATATGTGGCAATTGGAGGGGCATCTGTTTATTATCTACTGTAGGTAAAATCTCGTCCCACATTATATTATCCAGGATAAGAGAGGCAGTAGACCGAACGCTTACAAGACAGCAAGGTAGATACAGAAAAGGCCGCTCCTGCATAGACCATATTAACACCTTCCGATTCATAGTGGAGCAGTCTATTGAATTATGATCCTCCCTTTAACTTGCTTTCATAGACTATGATAAAACGTTCGACTCGGTTAATAGGAGCTTTAATGCAGAGTTCTTCATTATGGAAAGTTATCCGACAGCTTTGAGGTGAGTTCAGGAGTAAGACAAGGATGCCTACTTTCGCCATTACTATTTTTTAAAGTAATAAACGACATCCGACATCAGCGCTCTAGATAGTAGAACAGGCGGCATCCAATGGGGTTTGCTAGACCGTCTTAAGGATCTCGACTACGCGGATGATATCTGCGGATAAATGTAAGCACCCTCGACCAAACTGCGCTGAATAACCGTGACGTGAAACTGGTTGATAAATTCTGCTACCTCGGTAGGATTATTACTGAAAATTGCGGGACAGAAGAAGACGTCAATTCCAGAATAAATAAAGTAATAGGCGCATATGCATGCCTGTTCCACATATGGAGATCAACACTGACCTCAACACCAAACTGCGGCTGTTCAACTCCAACGTTAAGGCAGTTCTTTTGTACGGTTGCGAAACGTGCAAAGTCACCCAATTCATCACAGGGCGCCTACAAGTTTTCATCAACAGATGCCTGCGTCGTATCCTAAAAATCCGCTGGCAAGATAGAAGTCCTAACGAAGATCTATGGCGCCGTGCTGGCCAAGATAGGGTAGACGACCAAATCAGGCGAAGGAAATGGAATTGGATTGGCCACACCTTGAGATGCGAATACGAGCCAAACAGACTCTTGATCCGGAAGGATCCCGTCGGGTCGGACGACCTAGAACTACGTGGAGGAAAACCCTATGAGCGGAGGCCGCAACAACTCGGAAATCCTGGTCGGAGCTGAGAACTGTCGCGCAAAACAGAATTCGCTGGAGGGAAACTTTTTCCGCCCTTTGTCCCATGAGGGATTAAAGGAGAATTAGTAAGTAAGTAAACTTGATTTGGGATTCTTATCCCGAAACTCGCTGTGAGTAGGGAAGTCGGGATGGATGAAACTCAATCTTATCTCCCATGTATCGTCACAGTCGTACATTAAGTGCTCTGCAATTTCGACGGTTGTGGCCCGTCAGGGGCTCTGCTATTACTTTTAGCCCCTACTCTTCGAATTTAATAGCTTGCCGCTTTAGCTTTATCGATTTGAATGAATCCTAGCTTGACGAGCTCCCTGGGGCCTTGGTTGTCCGAGAAAATGACTAATGAGGCTATGTTCAAAAAGGTACATTGCACGTCCACACAATACGGGATTTTCAAATGATAATTGATTTGTTTTCTAAACTTACGATTCAGAAAATTAAAAGGTTATGCGCGCTTCTTTCTGAGGCCGTACGTCGAAAAGCGCGTGGTTCTAAGTCCGCGGATTGTGGACGGCCCTTTACAATACGCACGCACCTTGCAATCCTCGAACAAATGGCAACTTAACACCAGCAAGTGCCATGCAATTACCTTCTCCTGCGGAAAAAACACAGAAGCAGTACTATTATCTCAACGGCCTAATGTTGAATCAGGTCGATCATATCGTAGATCTAGGCGTCGTTCTAGACAAAAAAAACTCGATTTCAACTTGCAACTTGCTTCGATAATATTACTGCAAAAAAACTTCTTCGTTTCATAAGGAGGAGAGCCAAAGAGTGGGTCACAAAAACTCTTCTGTTCTCAAGTCCGCCCTATCCTGGAACTTGCGTGTTCTATCTGGGATCCCATATTCCAAGTAAGCAGCCGGAGGACCGAATTCGTTCAGAAGAAATTTCTCCTTTTCGTCTTACGCCACAACCCCCATGACTACCAATCGCACTACTTGGACAGACTCAAAGTGCTTGATCACATGCCGTTATGATACTATAAAAATGAGAATAAATGAATATTGAAAAAAACACCAATCCATTTCGCCTTCAGGCCTAAACTAAAAACTAACCCCGACTTAACTTTGTTAGTCTGATGGAAACCATATTTGACATTAAATACTTACGATTTTCGACATTCTATACAATAAGTTCGTCTCTCATCTTCTGAAATGTGATGAGAAGCATGCTGATTAAGTGCATGTTGATTTGTGAACTTTTCTGGACAGAAATCACAAGAAAATATCTTTTCTGCTTCTGGTGGGTGCTTAATAGCCACATGATTTTTAATGGCATACTGTGTACCAAACATCTTATGACAAATCTTACATCTAAAAGTAAAATTAATTATTAATTTTTATTTAAAATAAAAGTTATTACCTATAACTTTCAGGATTCCTATGTTTATTTATATGATCAAGAACATATGCTCGACTAGGAAGTTTTCTGTTACAACATCTTACGTATCCACTCATGTTATGGACTGAATTATAATGCCTGACGAGATCACTAAACCTATTGAATTTTGACTGGCATTCTTCACACTCTAATTTAACATATTTGGCAATAACTTGATCTTCTAATTTAATACGCGCTTCATCTCTTACTTTTAATTGATTTCTTGGGTCTTTTTTATAGCTTAAACTATCACGATCAATAATTTGTATTTCATCTGTTGTTTCATGTTGTTTCTTTTTACTTTTTGTACTGTTTTGCTTTATTTTTTTTCCATAATTATATGGATTCGTATTCTCATCAAAATCCTCAGCCGGTTCTGAAATGCATATAAATGTTAGTAAATCTACATTTACTATTTTGTTTTATTAATACTAAATGTCGCCTGTTCCAACAAACAATCGTCATCGTCCTCACCACCTTCATATACAGTTACGTCTTGATCTAGAAGAATTTTTATTTAGAAATATATCGATTGCCTAAAATTAATAAAATTACCTTCGTAATTTTCATCATAGACATTTATAGAGTTTTTATTTGATGCATCAAAGAGACTTGATCCTTCTTCATCGTTGGTGTGATCTTCATTATAGCAGGAATTATCACTTTCTTTGATTTTGTTGTCTGTAAACAATTTTTATGGGTTATAGGATAATGTTTAGTACAACAATATTATTTTGTAATGTAATGTTAGCTTCGCATGTAAGCAATTCTTATATTTTGAAAAAGATGCACGAAAAGAAGAAATGCTAACCCAGGCATTTGATTACAAAACATGGCGGAAACAATTGCCCTCGAGCGGACTCTGTCTTAAGCCTCGGCCACGATACGAGCGGCCAGCGGCGAGCGGTGAGCGGCGAGCGGCAGAGCGGTGGTGGCCAGGATACGAGCGGCGATTCGACTTGTTCAGTAGTAGAAAAGCTATCTCCGGAAGATATGTTAAAAGTATGAAGTTTAAGTGATAATATTTTGTTGAAAAGGCGTATTCTCAATAAATTAATTTATAATAGGAAATATGGAGTTCATCCCATTAACGAGCGAAGAAGAAGGTTTGGTGAATATCACCATCCATCTTTCGGGTTAAAAAGATAAAATTCGTGTTTCCGAATACACGAGAATGTCAATTGAAACCTTTAATTACATTCTGGGCAAGATAAGCCATCTTTTACAACATTTTTTTACACTTTTTTTCCATTGCTACAACAAAATAATAACAGAGCGGCGAGCGGCACCAAAAAAATTTAATGTCTCGGATTAGCGGCGAGCGGCACTTCAGTATTGCCGCTCTGCCGCTCACCGCTCGCCGCTCGTATCGTGGCCGGATTCAAGCGTTTTCCATATAAAACTATACAAACATAAAGCTCAGAATCGCCGCTGTGCCGCTCTGCCGCTTACCGCTAGCCGCTCGCCGCTCGTATCGTGGCCGAGGCTTTATACGACAGATCTCATCTTCGTCCAGGACCTCTGCTAATAGCGTTCTCCTCCAGCGTCGCAAGGTGTGGCCAATTCAATTCCATTTCCTTTGCCTAATTTGGTCGTCTATCCTTTCTTGGTCGGCACGGCCCAATAGTTCTTCATTTACAACTCTATTTTGCCAGCGGATTTTTAGAATACGACGTAGGCATCTGTTTGTGACAATTTGTAGACGCGTAATGATGAATTGGGTGATCTGGTATTGATGTCTTCTTCTCCACCGCCAATTCTGGTAATAATGCTACCGAGGTAGCAAAATTTATCTACCAATTCCACGTCACGGTTATTCAGCGCTGTGTGTTCAATGTTGTTGTTTGCATTTATCCGCATTTCTTTAGTTTTCGTCGGAGTTAGCCTGCTAAACTACTTTCTGCTTGATGTCTGTGCTCTAACAAATACATAGATATCATTCTGATAATCCAGATCCTTAAAACAGTTTAGAAACCCCCATTGTATGCCCCTTGTTCTACTACCTAGAGCGCTGACAAGGATGTCGTTTATTACTATAAGAAATACTAGTGCGAATAATTTTCCATTGTGAAGAACTGTTCATTTCGAATTGTGGTATAGAGCGTTTATCAATTCTATTATTTTATCCCACTGTTCACGTTGCCGCAGTGTCTGCCATACAAAGCTCCTATTAACTGAGTCGAACCCTTTCTCATTGTCTATGAAAGCAAGGTAAAGGTCAACATGACACATGGGCTGGTGTCGCAGGACCCAACTCCAAGGTCTCGATTGCAATGGGTAAGTGGCTGTGGCCCACTGTTTTCCAGACTGAAATACATGCCATTGCGACCTGCGCTAGGCTCAACCTTGCGAAAGGTCTGACAGGCGCCAACATTAAAAGCTTTTCTGACAGCCAAGCTGCCATCAAGGCACTCTCAACGTGAAAGTTTTCTTCCAAAATAGTAGCAGGTTGTTTTGACGTACTCCAGAGCCTGACCAGAAGAAATTAGGTCTTGCTCTGTTGGGTCCCCGGAAACTGGGGTATCGAGGGAATGAGACTGCAGACAGCCTCGTGAGCGAGAGGTCTGAGACGTTGTTCCAGAGCCCAGAGCCCTTCAGTAGCATCTCTTGGTCCACCTCCAAGTCCTTGATAGAAGAGTGGATCAAGGGAATAAACCTAGCCTATTGGGAGTCACTCCCAGGTCTTAGACAGACCCTTTGCCTTAAGAGGCACTATCCCTTTAAACAGAGCGGACCTAAGACTGCTGGTGGGTTATCTCACTGGCCATGTAGGACTGCGGTACCACCTCCACAACCTAGGACTGTCTCAAGAGACAGACTGCCGATTCTGCGTGGAAGGCGACGAGATATTCTTTGTGAATGTTTTGCTCTGATCTGGCTTAGAGGAAAAACGTTTATTACATCAATTAAAGACCTTCTTGCCTTCATCCGGAAGGCTGATAGTATGTTCCGCTAATGGGGTACATATACAATAGGCCTAACTTGGCCGCAGTGTTCATCTTATGGGTTGCCCCCTCATTCCTTAATAATAATAATAAAAAGGTAAAGGTCGATCGTAATTAGAGAAGTCGATCCCGGCCCTAATTTCCAATCTCGAGATTTCGGTATTTTAAACAGACAATCCCGGGATCCCGAGATATCTCCGAGATTTTGGATTGTGAGAAAAACTTTCAAAAATCATGTAAAAAGCTGGGTTTATTTTCAATTGACAAAGTAATTAAGTGTCCTTGGTGAATGATATATAAAAACACTAGTTGGGATGTGGGTTTGACGCTTTCGGTCCACCGAAATTTGTTTTTTCTGAACGTTAGCCTCAATTTCCAGAAACTATAGGTCGTGGAAAGCAATTCCCTGTCAAAAATATGCTAATCTAAGGTTTGAGCAATTCGTGATGTGGTAACGCAACTTTTGCACAATTTTTAAAGTGTGCTCGTATTTTGACAAGTGATGTCTTGTTGGAAATTTGGTTCAACCGATATTGTATTATTTGATTAAAATGTTAATTGGACTTGCCTACGCTATGTATATTACCTCTGCTAAAATAAGATGCCTGACTAGGTGGCAGGTAAAATAAAAGCGTTTCGTTTCTTTCAGTATTTTTTAAACACATTTAAAAAATCTTTTTCAATCCCGAAAATCCCGGTTTTGTGAAATGTAATCTCGAATTTTTCGGGACTGGAATAGGGCCGGGATCTCGAGATCAAAAATAAAATCTCCCTTAAAAGAGGGTTACAATAAATTTTCCAATTTACATTAATAATATTTCATCACAAATAAAATTTAAATGTAAAAAAATTTTCAATCTTTTTTCAAATTCGAAACTTGAATCTGGGGGTAGTTTAGTTTTTTTTTTTTAGGGTTGAAAATAATTTATTTTTGCTGATAATACCCATTCAAGCAAATTTTAAGCAAAAAGCAGAAAAAAATGCTTACTTTCAATTTTATTTCGTTCAGTGCTTTCGTTGAGCCAGTTCACACGATGCCGTAAGTGTGTTGAGTAAAACCGGTTTTATTCGTAAATTTCTTCGGTTTCCGTCCCTCTCGCATCTATAAAACCGGTTTTACTAGTTTGTGGTTTGGAGCCGTCCGTGTACCAAAAGGCGGTGCTTCCTCTAAAGAGAGGCCTGCCATGTTACCACTCTGTCCTATTTCGAATAATCGTCGTAAACAGTTTGTCAAAGTCAAGAGTGGCAGGAATGGTATCGGACAAAGATATCATAGGCTCCAGGTTCAGCTCCTTGAGGATCGATAAATAGTCCAGAAAGTCTCCTGGCTTAAAGGAGAATAGCTCCCGTAGACGTAGTGCCCTGCCAGAACCTCTTTTTTCACTTCTAGTTGTAGCGGAGGGAGGTTCAGTAGGGCCTCCATAGCCGCAGTCGGACAGGTGCTTTTGGCCCCTGGGATACCAGGACAGGCCAGTCTTCGCACCTTGGCCAGTTTAATAATGGCACTCCTTTGTTTGGTCTTGGCCCACCATGCGATGTAAACAAACGTGACCATACAACTGTCGTATATAGCCACATTAACCTAGGTTTGAGGCCCCAGGTTTTTCCTACAAATTGGCGACAAACGTGAAGATATGTAATTGCCTTGGCAGTTACTCTCTCAATTTGAGATTTCCAGGAGAGCTTTTGATCCAGGATTATGCCTAGATATTTAGCCTCCTTTGAAAAAACCATTTCTTTGCCGTCCAAAGAGGGAGCCTTTAAATTTAACTTCCTTCTATTAGTAAATGGTACGATAGTTTTTAAAAAAAACTGTGTTTTAAAACTCAGATTAGATTCTATCAACAGTCTAATAAAAGAATTCAACACAATCCATCTTAAAAAACAAGGACTTCTATATACTATAGAACACAATACAAGCAATACATCTCTGACCTTGAAACAATGGAATTACGAAATATTTTTAAGATCGAAACCTGTCTTCCATATGGCCTTCAACCGTCTATACTAATGATATAAAATATATATAAAACTACGGCGTTGCTTGGTAGTGGTAACAAATTGCTTCACTATAGTTATGAACAGGTAAATATTACTTCTATAACAAAAATATTTGGTAATACCTTGTAAGAAAGATTCGCTAGCATCAGCATAGCCGTAGCTGCAGCCCTGATATCCACTGGAAGATTCACCTTGCTGATACTGATCATATCCATCTCCGGTGTACTGATCATTGGCATAGTAACGTTCTGTCAACTTCTTGTGCGCAGTCTTTACATTTGTATAAAAAACATGAAAATTAGCGATTTGCTCCCAGCAACTGCTGCATATTCTGCTTAGTATTTGATCATCTTCAATTGGCTATAGAGCAAGAAAAATTGTTTGTAAATACAATCAATACAGAAGCAAAGGTCATTCGGCATTGATTTACCTCGAACCAAAAATGCTGTCTGATAATCGCCGATATTTGTAGCTCTGTTCCTTCCTCGCCAAATATGTTAATAACATCAACATCCTCTCGCAAGCACACACCACAAGTCATTTTTTACAAAATACATTTATTGAAATCGATTAAAAACACTTATAAACTACTTTGTGATAAACAAAAGGCAATTACTCATTTGACAGCTTAACCCGCTGACAAGGAGAGACTGAAGCGAAGAACAAGTAGCAAGATACCGTCAAACTGGTGTTCGATTTTTCCGTCAGAGAGAGAACTTTGTTTCCAAAACTCTCAAACGGTATGGTGTGTGTAGTTGTCTTTTCCTTGTTGAATCTCTATTTTCTGTGGGGATTTGGATTTTTAACAAAATTTTGATTGCACTTCCATTGACATATTGAACGTGGGTGCAAGTTAATTTTCTTAATCCAAATATTTTTATTTATTTGAAGATTTATAACAAACGCCTTTACATAAACTGCATTACCATTATTATCTTAAATATCGTAAAATTCCCAATAGGGGAACAAGTGTTTTAGGACCTGAGGCCAGTTCACGCAATTCGACGTCGACCAAAAACGACATTGAGAGCGTTCAAAAATCTTACTATAGCTAACTATGGCACACTTGTGTCGGTCAAAAATTACGTGGTTAACTACAAAATAACCACTAGTATAAAATTTTGTCGTTCAAAAACTTCCATGGTTAACCAAAAGTAAGTTTTAAAACGCGCTCCGTCGTCGTTTTCAGTCGACGTCGAATTGCGTGAACTGGCCCCTGCATTACTGCAGCTGTCGATTAGAAAAACATTAATGATATTTAAATGTCCCTTCGTAATTCTTCACAGCACGGCGCGGCGAGTTGAAACTCGGACGGAGTATGATAGGGCAAAAAGTTTGCGCAGAGGTTCAGCCAAAGGTGAGGCGCATTGTTTTAAGATAATAGGGAGTATTTTTAGGATTATATTAGTATTTGTTGGCATCGAGTCCCTGAAAAAACCCGGTCCATTAAATGAGCATTGTGCTCGAGAACCGGGGGTAGCGTAACAGTTTCAGGTAAAGAAGTCTGTTATCACCTTCACATCGTGGATGAATAATTAGTTGTGGATGAACCACAAGAACCAAGAACCAGAAGTTTTTGCTACCAGAGATTGCATTAAGGAGTTTACTTCTTAACTTGCTGTCAAATGAACTTTTGACATTCCTGATGGTGACTCGACAGGAATCTCTAAGTTTTATATACGGAGCGATTCACTCGGGGAATTCGTGTACGCTCGAAAGGCGGCTTCTTTGGTTCTAATTGAATTCATACACTCCCAATTAAACCATCTGTTGGGCCTAGGCTTCACAAAGTTGGTAGAATGGGGAATGAACAAATGCATTCCTGCCTGTATGATCCTGGTGATACGGATAGCGGCAGAGTTGATGTTTTTGGTTCGGAACACTGGTCCCAGTCAGTGGAGTGGAGTCTAAATGGAAAGCACCCAGTATGTGGATCTTGTAGCCATTAGAATCTCCATTTTTTTCTGTAAAAGTCTAGAGTTTCAGGAAAGGCCCTTTATACTGTTGACAATCTATTTTCTTCGTATAGAGTCAATGTCGAACAGCAGTCCTAGTCGAGGAGGAAGGAACCACCACAACCTACCTGCGATATTTTTAGTCCACCTACTCGTAACCATTGCTTTCGCGACTTGTGCCTTCGGGGCATCGAGAAACAGCTCGCGTTAAGCCTCCTGAAACGAGTTGAATCTCATCAACCAACCGATGACATGCGCTTTGGTGGAGCGGGGAAGGGCAAGGAAGGCTAAGACAAGAGAAATCAGGAATGTTAAGAGGGAAGAAGAAAGAAAGAAAGTTATGAAGGTGGGAAAGTGGAAAAGGCGAAGGACCATGGGGCTGGCCGGGATTCGAACCCGGGACCTCTGGGATAGTAGCCAGACGCCTTCCCTAGGCTACCAAGGCCCCCAAATCCCTGTTGTAATATTTCATCTTTCTATTTCAATGTCCAGTAGAATTCTTTGTGTTGACCATAAAGCGAAAGTATCGACTGTATTTTAGCTGTCGTACCCCTTGGTTGTTGACAATTTCTGTTTTTCTTTTAATGCCAGGATTTATGCCTTGAACAGAACTGGTTTATCTACACTGTCGCTTCCTTCATGACTGCTCTTGCGCTTTTGCACGGTACACAGAAACTGTAACTTCAGAACTAAAATACACTTCCTGTACATCCCCTGACGTTCACCTTTCTTGTACTTTCTCCATTTTCCATTGTTCAGTTAGTTCTAATAGCACATCACAATATTTATATTTTTGACGAGGTGTTTCTGCTTACTCAAAAAATTTGAATATCGCGCTTTTATTTTGTTTCATTTTCTACGTTCCGAGTTAAGATATCTTCTGCAAGAACCCTCACACGCAACCATCATCATGTGACTTTACTAAAATTTCTTTTCTGAAGGACTCTGTTGTTCTGGTTTTTGGATTTACTGAAACTGCTGAACTGCATTGTTATAGGGTGCTGATTAAACCTATTTTGACGTTTACGTTGTATGTGACTTAAAACCTGCAAAGGTAATAAATAGGATTGAAAATTAACATTTAAATTAATGGTTTTTTGTTCCATATAGAATCAAACACGAAGAACAATACCCGGATGTACATTAAAAATTATAAACAAAGTCAATGGTTTGCCGGGAAGATGAGGAGTTTTTGTGCCGACTTTGTTTGTCAACATCAACAGAACAAAATGATGACTACAGTGAAAATTGTGAATATTTCAAACGGAAATTCTACTTAATATTTAATATAGAGGCAAAGATTACCCACAAAGATACGACACTCTCAAAATTTCCCATAAGCTCCCTTGCGAGTGAATATATCAATCGACAAGGTGCAAGCGAGACAAAATTCAATTTAAAAACAAAAAAAAAATCGAAGAAAGAAAGGGTAAATAAAGAAATGTTATTTCACGAAGTGCGAAAGAGACGCACTGATTTCTCTTCTCCGCAATTTTTTGTGCCGTCTGGACTTTTATTTTGCTTGTGTGAATTCATGTACCATCTTCTTGTACTTCCAGCTCTGCATGTGTTTGTGTAGTTTGCCGTTGCTCCGCCATCTCGCCATTCCGGAGCGTGTATATGAATAGACAGAAGATCATAGATTTTTACTTTCCTTTTTCTTCGCACAGAAAGGATTACAGTGTCGTATCTTTCTGAGTTATCTTTGATAGAGGTTTGAGTTTCTTTCAGTTTTAAATACATTTTGTCCTAATTTTAATGTTTTAGGTCGATCCGAAAGATGAGACCTGGAAATATATATGCAACAAATGTTACAGTGCAATAAATGATTTTCATGGTTTTTACAAAAAAGTCCTTGAAAACTACGACAAATATGCCAATATCGTAGTAATTAGAGCAGAAGAAGACTGCAAAGTACCTCTAGATTTATATGCAGAACAAAAAACTTGCGATGTACTTGAAGTAATTAATATTAGCGATAGAGCGACAATTACTGAAGGTGCTACTGAAGCTGAACCAGAACTCAAGGCAAGAACTAACAAAAGAAGATCTCGGATCCCCAAGAAGCAAACAGATGAAAAGATCAAGGCTTTTCTTGATTTTACATGTACTTTGTGCCAGCCGGAGAAAATCGAATTTCAAACTTTTAAGGAAATGCAAATGCACTACCAAAGCAATCATGGTACTAGAGGGTTTGTGATCTGTTGCAACAAGAAAATTTATCGTAAAGATCGAGTTTTAGATCACATAACGCTTCATACAAATCCCAATGCATTTAAGTATGGCGTTACTTTGTATTATTTGAAGTAGAATTTTTTATTCTATCATTTAGGTGTCCCGAGTGTGGCCAGACTAGTAAAAGCAGGGTTCTGCTTAGGATTCATATGAAGCAGCATTTACCAATTGCAGAAAGGCCATTTCAATGCAGTAAATGTGATCAAAGGTACAGACTGGTTTTCAATATATTTATTTTTCTGAAATATTTAATAATTCATCGAAATACAGTATGAAGAAATAGGACAAAGCAATGTCGATAGGGCTTAATAAAACGCATCTCCTTAAGGTGCCTGTAAACGAACAACATTTTTCAGCAATGTGGCCGGCCATACTGGCTGAACGACATTGCTGAAAATTCAGCATTATTTTCACCAATATGTTCAAACTTGCCGGCAATATATCCCGACGATACTGGCCATATTGCAACTACTGGCCGGTATGTTGCCTTTGATATCGGTCGTAGAGCGAAAATATTTAAACATTGCCGGCTATTTAAAATTGATTTCGAAATTATCTTTGGACTAGAAGTATGTTAGTATGGTCTAAAGATGACATAGTTCTTGGCGGTGTAGGGTGTACATTGTCGGGGTTCGGGATCCATGAATCTATAGTATCCGGCGAACCAAACCGCACCCAAATACGTGCAGAGTTCCAGGAGATCCCCTTGACTAAGTCCATTGCGTTGCAGCAATATAGAGTCCACATCGCAGACCTCAAGGCTGCGTAAAATATTAACTAAAGCGCCAACAATGCTTAGCTATTTACGCAAGGAAGACGGCGATTGGACTGACTCAAGCAGAGAATCCCTGAAACTACTTATGGACACCCACTTCCCGAGTAGTACTACAGTTGATACAACTATCACGATAAACTCTTCAGCCTCACAACAGCTGATCAGATCTATCATAAGTAGAGCAAAAATAAAATGAGCTGTAAACACCTTCCAGCCCTATAAATCACCAGGCCCTGACGGCATAGTGCCGGCACAACTGCAGCACACCCTTATATTATGCCCTTGTTGCAGGCCATGTTTACTAGGTGCCTCCAAAATAACTGCATTCCCTCTAGTTGGAAAGAGGTTAAAGTAGTTTTTATACCTAAGGCAGGAAAAGCCTCCCATATAACACCCAAAGACTTCAGGCCAATCAGCCTATCATCCTTTCTATTAAAGACTCTGGAAAGGCTAATCGAAATATATCTGAGGCAGACCATATTGACCTCGGAATTCTCTGGCGCACAACACGCCAATACAAAGGGCAAATCTACTGATACTGCTCTTCACTCACTGGTCTCAACCATTGAAAAATCCCTCGAGGTTAAGGAGTATACACTAGTAGCATTTCTTGACATAGAAGGAGCATTTAACAATGTTTTGCTGGATGCCATTACCCTGGCCTTGACAGAACATGGGATCGAGACATCGTTGGTGTCTCTTATCCACCAAATGCTTACTGGCAGGATGGTGAGCTCGATCTTGGGCGATAGCTCGGTCCAAAAGCCCGAAAATAGAGGCACTCCGCAAGGAGGAGTACTCTCCCCACTGCTATGGGTCGTAACTATGAACCAGCTGTTGCGACGCATGCAGGCAGAGGGACATGATGTCCTGGCGTACGCGGATGATGTTGTTATCATCAAAAAAGGAAAATTTCCTCAAGTCCTCTTTGATCTCATGGAGGCAGCGCTACAAACCCTCTCAAGCTGGACTGCTACCCGCGGACTCGGCGTTAACCCAGTACAAACGGAGCTGGTCCTCTTCACAAGGAGGTATAAGATCTCTCCGTTAACACCCCCCGGCTTAACAATGTTAGGCTCAAAATTAACAACAGTGCCAAATATCTGGGAGTGATTCTGGACAAGAAACTCCACTGGCATGAAAACACAGAAGAGCGCACTAAGAAACCAAATATCGCGCTTTTCGCTTGCAAAAAAATCCATTGGCAAGAAATGGGGCTTCTCCCCTAACATTGTGCGATGGATCTACACAGCGATCGTCCGCCCAATTCTCCTTTACGGGGTTTTAGTATGGTGGCCAACTCTCAGTAAATCCACCGTGCTAAACAAATTACAGAGAGTACAAAGATGTGCGGAGTTATGTATAACAGGAGCACTAAGCTCCACACCTACAGAGGCCTTAAATGTTATGTTATACTTCCCTCCTTTAAATCTTGTGGCAAGGGAAAGCGCAACCATCGGAGCCCTTAGAATAAAAGAATCCGGTTTCTGGACTGGAATCAGGGGAGGACACACGAAGGTACTGAACTCAGTTACTATCCCCACAAAAACCGTCTTCTGCATTTCCGAAATTACCTTCACGAGGAACTAAGGAGTCCACATCCCTTCACGTCGTGAATGGATAAATAGACCACACAGGTTTCAGGGTGCCATAAACGTTTTTACTGATGGCTCTAAGCTCGTGGGTCGAGTGGGAGGAGGAGTATTTTCCCCAGAACTTGGGATTGAAGTCTCCTTCCGACTTCCCGATCACTGCAGTGTATATCAAGCGGAGGTTCTAGCCATAAAAGAAGCTGTTCTGCAAATCAACCAGCAAGGCGATAGGAACCGGACTGTCTACATCTTCTCAGATAGTCAGGCAGCTCTGAAAGCCCTGCGCTCCTGCATAATCAGCTCTAGAACTACCTCTGAATGTCGCAGATCTCTTAACGAGATGGCTCAGCAGTTCAGGACCCTCACGATGCGCATCCGACTATTTTGAATACTTGATATGCATCACCGAAGCATCGATGCATTTTTGAAGTTACCCTGTGTTTCAAGTTCCACCACAACACTGACATATAATAATGGACTCGGGGAGACTATACAAGGAGATATAACTCCGTGTTGTCGATTTTCGCTTGATTAATGAGGGCGCCACAGTCACATGTACCCCAAAAAACATGGCCGAGTATATTCATCCGGTTGATGGCAAAGTCCGTTAACTGCTAAGATATTTTATGTTGACGCCTAACTTAAAAAATCAGCTTCTAAATTGGATTTATATCGATGTAATTTTTCGTATTTAACCAATTTATGAATTTTCCAATGAATTTTTATTATTTTCCAATGAATTTTTTTTGCATTGCTTCATTTTCGGGTAAAATTCAGCTAACTTCATGTGGGGCACGTCAGCTTTAGGCGACATCTGTGGCAAACAATGAACTAGAAGTTTAGTTTCTGCTACCCATCCATTTCCGGTTATTTTTCCCATATGAGCCTGTTTAGACGGTGCGCTTCAGCGCAAGTGCCTCACGAAATTTGTGGGCGCGGGGAGGTTTCGGGGCGGTGGGAAGTGAGTCTTGATCAGAAAGGGATTCACTTGCGCTTTTTTGGCGTTTTAATTTCATTTTGTTCCATCTTCGTGTTTCATTTCACTTTCGTTTCAGCCTTCTAAGTAAAAACACGTGCGAGAAAACTTTCAAGAAACGTTATTTTGGCAATTTACAAAAACACCATATCACTTTTCTTATTTTAAAAAACGGAAATAATCTGGATATCGCAAAAATTGTTATCACACATTATAAAAATACGCCAATACTTCGTAGATAGCAAATTGTGCAAATTGTTTTTATTCCATTTGTTCCAGCTGTAAAGGAAGCGACTGGACTCAAAGCGAATCGTCTAAACAAATGTGCGCTTTGAGGCGACTCAAAGCGCGCGACAAAGCGCAACATCTAAACAGGGTCTAAGAGTTATATCTCCTTGTATAGCCTCCATGAATGGACTGCTCATCTGAAATTATTCCATACAAATCACTGACATATAATAATGGACTGCTCATCAGCAATTATTCCCATACAAACCGATGGCACCAAAAAGGTATAGTCGAATCACTCATCCATAAGCCCCCAAACTGACAGAAGCACTCAGAAGTAAAATCAGACTGACAGAAATAAAATCAGGTTAAATCACTGACATATAGAATGGACTGCTTATGAGAAATTTTTCATGGCACCAATTTGTTCCATAGGCTACAAACCTTTTTTCACTCCATGTAAACACCGGAATCACTTTTGAAATTTACATTTTTTTAAATACGTACTTAAAACATTAAAACAACACAAATATTTTGTTTAAAAAAATTAATAAACACTATTTTCACTTTTTCACCTTTTTAAAATGCCTTTTTTTTCATTAATTTGCAAATTTTATGTGTATCTGATTTAAGTTCTTAACGCCTGTTTTAGCAACTGACATTCTGTATGTCAAAATCCGGGGGCTTATGGGGAAAAGAGCAAAAGATATAAACATCACTATACCCGTCTATTTTTTTTAAATTGATTTAACCTGATTTTATTTCTGAGTGCTTCTGTCAGTTTGGGGGCTTATGGATGAGCGAGCGACTATACCTTTTTGGTGCCATCGGTTTGTATGGGAATAATTGCTGATGAGCAGTCCATCTCTATATGTCAGTGGGTTAAATCAATTAGAAAAAAATTAATGCAAATTAATGAAAAAAGGCATTTTAAAAGGTGAAAAAGTGAAAATAGTGTTTATTAATTTTTTTAAACAAAATATTTGTGTTGTTTTTTAATGTTTTAAGTACGTATTTAAAAAAATGTAAATTTCAAAAGTGATTCCGGTGTTTACATGGAGTGAAAAAAGGTTTGTAGCCTATGGAACAAATTGGTGCCATGAAAAAATCCTCATGAGCAGTCCATTCTATAGGCCGTATCAGATCAAACTTTGGAGCAGCGACAGCAGCAGCGGAAGAGGCAGCATGCTGCTTCTTGTATCAGATTCGTTGTAGCAGCAGGCAGCAAATGCTTTTTCGTCATAAGCCCAGTATCCAGATCGAGTGAAGTTTCACTTCCTATCTTAAATACATGTAAAAAAAGGCGAGTGAATTGAGAGCGATTTTTTTTTCACTAGAGTTTCGCTTACTAGTCCAGTTCGAGTGAAATTTTACAGGTTAAAAATTTGATGAACAGGTGTCGCTGTTTCATTATTTCGCAGTGAAAAGACCACAAACCCTCAGTTCACGGACAACTGTCATATTTTGAATTTGACTTGGCGATTTAAAACAATTTGATTTTGAATTTGACTTGGCGATTTAAAACAATAAATAACAGTAATAACAATAACACATTTGAAACATGTAAAATATCGAAAATGTGGGTTTTTTCAATACTATTCGAATATTTTGTGAATTCTATCTTTTGTATGAAGGAAGCTTTGGACCACTGACATATAGTAATGGACTGCTAAATGAGCAAAATCCCATACAACAAAATGGCACCAAAAACTATTCCTGACTCGCTCCCACGTTAAATCCCAATGAACTGTAATCGTCAGCGCATGTCAGCGATATAAACATAATTAGAAAAAAATAGACAGGTATAGTTTTCGTTCTTCTGTCCCACTCTTGAGCTATTTTAAAAAGTTCGTTAAACAGGGGAAATAACCGTCACGGTTTTGGAATAAATACATTTATTTAATGAAAAAACTGCTAATGAATAAAAATGAGTGATGGAAATTTATTTCCGTTAATTATAACAAACATCTTATCACTTATTTTCTCCTAAATTCGAAGAAAATTTTTTTGTTTGGATAAAAAGGTTTTCTATTTCTGGAGAAAAATGGTGCCATTCAGCATCTTCAATCAGCAGTCCATTACTATATGTCAGTGTTGGCAGTATTCTCGTTCACGTAAGTGACGTTTTCCGGGTCGCTTTTAGAGTTCACGTTATTTTAGGATCCTTCTGCGTTCTAGTTTTTGCCAGGTTGTGTCCGAGATCCAGTGTTGCTTTTTTTTAGACATAGCTCGTTTCCGCTGCCGTCAATATAGCGCCCTTTCTTGTACTCCACAGTTCTTCAAAATTTATGTCGTCAGAAACGGTTTGCTGGTTTAATATTTATTGCAGGTTGCCAGCAAGTTCGCGCCTTTTAATGTTCTCCCGCAGAAGCTCGACATTAAACCGTCTACCGTTTATGACTTCGCGCTGGACGTTTCTGATAGCGGCGATTTTAAGGCGAGTTGCTGCTACTACTAAATGGTGGTCACATTCAGTTTCTGCTCCCCTAAAGCTCCTGACATAGGGTGTGTTTCAAGTTCCATCACAATCAGTCATCATACATCGGTGATGGAAATAAACCCTAATCATTGATGGACAATTGTTCGAATCCCAAAAAAATGAAGAAAAATGGGACATATGTGATGTTGCCAAGATGGAGTGATTGCAATCATTGATGGAACTTGAAACACGCCCATACTCAGGTACAGTTCTCCATCTGCGGCTGGCGGTCACGTGTTCTATCCGATTTCTCGTTCTACCACCGGTGATGCCCAGGTTTCTTTGTGTATCTTCTTGTAAGCTCCACCTACCATGAGCTGGTGAGAACACTGACATATAATAATGGACTGCTCATCAGCAATTATTCCCATACAAACCGATGGCACCAAAAAGGTATAGTCGCTCGCTCATCCATAAGCCCCCAAACTGACAGAAGCACTCAGAAATAAAATCAATTAGAAAAAAATAGACGGGTATAGTGATGTTTATATCTTTTGCTCTTTTCCCCATAAGCCCCCGGTGAGAATGTCAGTTGCTAAGACAGGCGTTGAGAACTTAAATCAGATACACATAAAATTTGCAAATTAATGAAAAAAAGGCATTTTAAAAGGTGAAAAAGTGAAAATAGTGTTTATTAATTTTTTTAAACAAAATATTTGTGTTGTTTTAATGTTTTAAGTACGTATTTAAAAAAATGTAAATTTCAAAAGTGATTCCGGTGTTTACATGGAGTGAAAAAAGGTTTGTAGCCTATGGAACAAATTGGTGCCATGAAAAATTTCTCATAAGCAGTCCATTCTATATGTCAGTGGGTGAGAACTACAAAAGTCAACGAAAAGCTCACCATTGTTATTATATGTATGTCCGTGAAAAAGTTACAACTTGCTTTCTTCCTTTTGTCCCTCTTTCCTTAAACCCGGTTTTTTAGTGCCATGTACGTCAGTACATTGTACGGTGCGCTTCTTGTGCCGCTAGCTTGATTTTCAATGTCCTTATAGACTAAGTTTGAAATAAGCTAACGATGATAAAGAAAAGATTTCACACGTCCTTGGCTTACTTTATCCAAAGCGTAAGAATAATTTAAAACAATTGGCTATGCCATGAAAGGTCATATCGGTCCTTGCTAGAAATTTATTTGCCGTCATCTGAATAATTTGCTATTGTTAGACTGTAAATAAACTCTTTTTAGGTACAAATCGAATTAACAGAATCAATAAGAACCATTTCATTTATATTTTTAAGGTTTGTGTTGAGATCTCAATTAACTAATCACGAGGCATCCCACTTAACCGATGAACAAAAGAAAAACATATGTGACGAATGTGGAAAAGCGTAAGTAATTATCATATTATATTGTAAAGATATTAGATATTATTGCAAATTTTGTCTGAGAGTAAAAAGATGTTGGTTCGCCAATTCTCATGAGCAGTTAAATCCATCCCCTATCTTCTTCCGAGCAGTATTGGGGATGGGGTTTGAAGGTGGGAGGTGGTGGGGGTGGGGAACGAGCGGGCAGAGAGAGGAGGCATTTTCCATAGAAAAAGTGCGTGGTCCTTTCAGAGGGGGAGGGTTTCTTTCCTTCTTATCCGCTGTATATAAACCCCACATTTCCGCTTCACCTTATCATCTTTCTATAAAAACCTTGTTGATTAATTCTTAACCGATTGCTTAGAGAGCTTCAGGATATAACATTGTTACGTTTTTACGACTTCTATCTAACTTCTGGAACCTTCGTCCCTTTTCTAGTGCCTAGTGGTGTGTTCTTTCCTTTTCGGCAAGAAGCTTGAAGTTGTCTTCAATTATCGCTCGTTCCAATTTTAGTTTAGTACATAAATCATTAGTTCAGAACACAACCAGAGTCGTTAACGACAATCGTTGATTCAGCTTTTTAACGAACAGGACTGTTCCTTCTTAGGACTGTTCGTCCTGAACCGTTGTCCATCCTGGATCCGGCTGGTGATATGGACACAGCCTGTCTATGTGCACTATCTTCTTCTTTGCTTTGGGTCCTTGTTGAATCCTGTAGACAACATCGTTGATCCGTGTTAGGAGTTTATAGGGCCCCTCCCACTGGCGCTGAAGTTTCGGGGACTTACCTTTTCGTCGTAGAGGGTTGAACAGCCAAACGAGGTCAACTTCCTTGTACTCACTACTTTTCGTCGGAGGTCGTACCTTGGTTTCATCCTATCGCCGTCTTGGGATTCTCCCTTGCGATTTTCTCAACTGAGGTACCAACGTTGTATTGTCGCGTTTCTTCTTTTGCTCTGGCTCGAGGACCCTTACTGCCGTCATAAACTGTGCATTTTCGACACCAGTTAGTAACATCCGCCAATAGAATCTCTCCTTTATCTTTGCCAAAGTTTTGTTGACTTCCAAATGTCCTCCTGCCGGGCTATTATGACACTCCTCGAGAATATCTGTTATTCCAGCACGAGGGACTAGCACCTGCATTCGATGAGAGGTACCATCAGCTGGTTCCCATTTGCGCTTCAATACTCCTCCTTCGATATGCAATAAATCCCATTGGGCCCAATAGCTCTTCAGGATTTCACTTCTCTCTGCGATGTCTTTCCATTTAGGCTTCTCCTCGTGTTCTTTACATGACAAAATCTCAGAAATGTCCGGGTCGTCGCGTTGCGCATCTCGAATTCCTTGGTCCTCATATTTTATGCTTGGCTCAGCAGTCATCTTTTGACACTTTTCCTCAGTACGCCAACGATATTTAAAACCTGGTTCGCATGGTCGTCGGGACAGTGCAGTATCCATTGGAATTCCCCTGTTGCGATGTTTCATCATTCCTTCTCCAATGTTCAATAGTATTCCGTGTGTTGTCATAAAGTCCAAGCCGAGAATACACTCGTCTACTATGTCAGCTACCAGGAGCACATGTGTAAACTCAATGTCGCCAAGCACCACATTCATCTTTGTCTCTCTATGTAACCTCACTGGTTCTCCGGTTACCGTACTGGTCCGCGTTATTCAGCCACTTTCTACCGACCAAGTCAGCCCGGATGACAGATCTTGAAGCACCTGTATCCACTGTAATTGTGCATTGTTCATCACCAACTTTCCCCTTGATTACAAGGCTGTTGTTGCTACGCTGCAGTTGGGTGATGTTGATGACATCAGAGGTCTCAATTTTCCCCACCAACTCCCTCCGATCGCCCTTCTCCCGTTGTCCACATTTTTCACAACATGTTGAGCCACTTCTACTCCCTGGAGATTTCACTCTCCTTCGCTTTCGACAACTCCTTTGGAGATGGCCGGTCTCACCACAGTTCCAGCATCGTAGACGGCGACGTACTTTCGAGGTGTTGAAGTTGTTGAAGTCGATAAACCTCTTGCATGTGCTGATCACCGTAACGCATTTCCAGCGCTTGAACTAAGAAGCCATAGCGGTTAAGATGTTCTGCTGGTATTGACTACAATATTTCTGCTGCTATGCCCCTTAGTGACAATGTTAAGGCCATTGCTTTTTCCTCCTCAGTCCAGAAATTGCCTGCTGCTGCTTCGAATTGGAGCTTGTAAGCAGGCCATGGGCTTTGCCCGTCGAAAGTTGGAGGCTGTAGTTTCCTAACTCGAATGACTTGAATCATTACCCTTTCCAGGTCGGCTCTGACCGATTCTAGTTCCATCTTCAACTTTTCATCATTTTCCCTCATGGAATTTTCGAGCTTCTCCAGATAATTCCTTCATATCTGCCTTCATCTCCGCTGATGAACGTTCTTGCACTTCCTTCATCTCTGCCGACGCACATTCTGGCGCTGCTGATGACCGTTCTTGCGCTTCCTTCATCACCATCAATGTTTTTAAAAGTTCTGCCATACTCACTGTTGCTTCTTCTGGCTCCGCTTCTAGCTCGCATGTTTGAAGGTTTCAGGATCCTTACCTTCGTTCACCATAGCTTCTCGAAGCAGGGCGGTTAGGGAATTTTTAGCCCCCACCGTTGACAACGAGCGTTTACTTAATTCTCTTTCCAACTATACGTGCGCAAATCCACTAACTTTCGACCCATTTTATTATTAAGTCCTTATTTCTCACGCACATAATTTAAATTCCAGTCACTGTTATTTTAAAAATTCACTTAACCACTCTTAATTCATCCCACTTCTGGCTGAAAACTGACTCACTCAGCGCCTGCAAGTCGCTTTTATATCCCAGCTCCGCCTTTATCTAACTTCTGGAACCTTCGTCCCTTTTCCAGTGCATAGTGGTATGTTCTTTCCTTTTCGGCAAGAAGTTTGAAGTTGTCTTCAATTATCGCTCGTTCTAATTTTAGTCTAGTACATAAATCATTAGTTCAGACAACAACCAGAGTCGTTAACGACCATCGTTGATTCAGCTTTCTAACCAGATGGCGAATAAATCATCACAATATGTTCAATGTTTTCCCATTTGTAGCTAGGATGTCAAGATTTTCCAAAATTCGTCCTCCATATTAGCCGCGCAATTTTGTAATTATAAGTTTCGATCATAAATTCGTTATTTGCTACCTCAAAAACTCCCATGTACCCACTTCCATTGAAATCGGAACAATATTATCAAAATTCGTCTCCCATATTTCCGCGCTCATTTTGAATTTCGGTCATATTTGGGTGGCCATTTTGAATTTTGAAAATCGGGCTTCGAGGTGCATCCTTGGGGATCTCTCGGACTAGCGCCATATATGAGTGGCTGTGGAAAGTAATAGAACAGACTATTGTGATGAATTATGCGCCATCTGTTTGTGAAAAAGCATAATCAACGATTGTCGGTAACAACTCTGTTGATGTCTGAACTAATGATTTATGTACTAAACTAAAATTGGAACGCGCGATAAGTGAAGACAACTTCAAGCTTCTGGACGAAAAGAAAAGAACATACCACTAGGCTCGAGAAAAGGGACTCGAGAAGTTTCCAGAAGTTAAATAAAGGTGGAGCTTGGATATAAAAGCGGCTTGCAGGCGCTGAGTCAGTCAGTTTTGATTTGAAAGGCGATAAAAGTGTTCTCAAGTGAAAACAGTGAAAAGTGGTGATTTAAAAGTGAACTATAAAGCGATAGATAGAGTTTAATAGTGCGAGTTATTAAATTTAAAGTGATTATAGTGAACTGTAAGAATTGTGTTTGTAATTGAATTGTGTTTCGGTTTGTAATAAATAAATTATTGTGTGGATAATTAAAAAGCGTATTCCTTAATTAATCCTACGAATCCGTTAAGCCGTAAAATCGTAACAATTGGTGTCAAAAGTGGGATTAATTAAGAGATAAGTGAAATAAGTGAACTTGAACAATAATTGTGATTGGAATTTAAATTTTGTGCGTGAGAAATAAGGACTTATTAATAAAATGGGTCGAAAGCTAGTGGATTTGCGCACTGTAGAGTTGAAAAAAGAATTAAGTAAACGCTCGTTGTCAACGGTGGGGGCTAAAAGTTCCCTAACCGCCCTGCTTCAAGAAGCTATGGTGAACGAAGGTAAGGATCCTGAAACCTACATGTTTGAAGGCGAGGTAGAAGCAGAGCCAGAAGAAGCGACAG
The DNA here is from genome assembly GCA_949987705.1 of Thereva unica. Taxonomy (NCBI): domain Eukaryota; kingdom Metazoa; phylum Arthropoda; class Insecta; order Diptera; family Therevidae; genus Thereva; species Thereva unica. The sequence continues at coordinate 194,865,763 of OX465281.1, read as the reverse complement.
TGAGTATGGCAGAACTTCTTAAGACATTGATGGTGATGAAAGAGGCGCAAGAACGTGCATCAGCAGAGATGAAAGAAGCGACAGCCGAGATGGGGGAAGCGCAAGAACGGTCATCCGCAGCGCAAGAACGTGCATCGGCAGAGATGAAGGAAGCGCAAGAACGGTCATAAGCAGATATGAGGGAAGCGACAACAGAGATCAAGGCGGAAGTGTCGGCGTTAAAAGATGAACAAAAAATGTTAACAGTAGTTCATGAACGTTCGATCGCAGAACTCAAAGAGTCGATGGAAGAACAGAGGAGCCAGTTGGAGCAGAAAATCGAATAATTCTCACTTTCTGTCGACAATAAGCTGGATAACATGAAAGAAAATGTAAGGAATGATCTGGAAAGTCTCGAATCTTCCATCAAGGCAAATGTAAGGAATGACCTGGATAATCTCGAATCTTCCATCAAGGCAAACGTAAGGAATGATCTAGGAAAACTCGAAATTGAACTAGAAACCGTCAGAGCAGATCTAGAAAGGGTAAAGATTCAACACCCAGGGACGGCATCCCACGAAGTCATCGGAGTTAGGAAATTGCAGCCTCCAACTCTCGACGGGCAAAGCCCATGGTCTACTTATAAGCTCTAATTCGAAGCAGCAGCAGCAGGCAATTTCTGGACTGAGGAGGAGAAAGCAACGGCCTTAACGTTGTTACTAAGGGGCACAGCAGCAGAAATATTGCAGTCAAGACCAGCAGAACATCGCAACAGCTACGGGTTCTTAGTTCAAGCGCTGGAAATACGTTACGGTGATCAGCACATGCAAGAGGTTTATCGACTTCAACTTCGCAATCGACTTCAAAAGCCAGGAGAAACTTTACAACAACTATGCGCCGATATCGAGAGGTTAGTGCATCTGGCTTATCCTAGCTTCGGCCAAGACTACATCAACGAAGTAGCAAGAGAGGCTTTCCTTAACTCTTTTGCTGACCGAGATCTACAACAGGCAGCCAGATTGGCCGGAAAGAAGATATCGCAGAAGTTTTGGCATATGCTCTGGCATACGAGGCAGCGAGGCAAGCATCAAGAAGTGCAGTCCGCCTCAGAGAAATCCACACAACAGAGGATAGTTGCAACAGAATAAATGCAACGGAAGTACGCGGTCGACTCCGATGCTGGACCTGTAGTGAACCGGGTCATTTGCAAAGGAATTGCAGAAAGCGAAGGAGAGCAGAGTCTCCCGAAAATAGGAGTGGCGGAACTTGCTGTGAAAAATGCGGACATCGGCAGAAAGGTGACCAGAGGGAGGCCGAAAACAATGACTCCGTGTCTCCCCGCAGACAGCAGCAGGGAAACGAATAAAGACTAACTCCATGGGGCGGGAGTTAGTCGGGGAAATCGAAGCCCCCGGTGTCATCATCACCACTATCAAACAACTGCAGCGAAGTGGCAACAGCCTGGTCATCGAAGGAAAGATTGGAGCTGAAAAATTCACAATAACTGTAGACACTGGTGCTTCAAAATCTGTTATCCGGGCTGACATGGTCGGCAATAAATGGCTGAAAGACGCACGCCAATACAGACTGAAAACTGCAACAGGAGAGCCAGTACGATTACACGGGGAAATTATGTTGGATGTGGTTCTTGCTGACATTGGATTTTCACATTCGTTCCTGGTAGCTGATATAATAGACGAGTGCATTCTCGGTCTGGACTTTATGAAAGCACATAAAATTCTACTGGACATTGGAGAGGAAATACTGAGATATGACAACAAGGAGATTCCAATGGCCACAGGATCCACTTGTTATTCGCAGCTTAAAGTCGTCGCTCGTGAAGATACCGCGCTTCCTCCGTGTGCTGAGAAATTGGTACGAGCGATAGTCGATGGTGATCCCGGGAGCTACCGATTTTACCTTATAGAACCAGAAAAAACGGAACAAAGCAAAAATATAGCGATTGGAAAATGTCTGGTGAGCATCGACGACAAGAAGGAGGTATTCGTGAGAGTGCTAAATACTAACGAACGAGAAGTACGATTGAAGAAGGATACGGTTTTGGGGAAAGGAGAACCGGCAGAACAGATTACATTAGTGGAGTGCGCTAACATCGAAACGGTTCCAAAACCAAAGCCAAGGCCACGAAATTAGTAAACGCAGTGCTCTCAACTAGTTGTCTTGAACAAAAACAGTATCTCCAGGCAAGGAAATTAGTAGAGGATTTCAGTGATATCTTCGCCATGAGAGATGATGACTTTGTGAAAACGGACATGGTTCAACACAGGATCGACACCAAAGATGCCCAGCCAATTAAACATCCGCCGAGAAGACTACCACTAGCCAAGCGGGAAGAGGCAGCCGGTATGATTGAAGATATGAGAAGACAAGGCCTTATAGAGGAGTCGAAAAGCCCTTGGATGTCTCCCGTGGTTCTAGTCAGAAAGAAAGATGGCAGTACAAGATTTTGCGTGGATTATCGGCGGTTAAACGACATCACTAAAAAGGACAGCTACCCATTACCTCGTATCGATGACACACTGGATACTCTCTCTGGAGCTAAATGGTTTTCTACCTTGGATCTTAAGAGCGGCTACTGGCAAATCGAAATTCACCCAGAGGACCGAGAAAAGACAGCCTTCTCTGTAGGAAACGGCCTGTGGCAGTTTACAGTCATGCCGTTTGGACTGTGTAATGCTCCAGCTACATTCGAACAACTGATGGAATGCGTCTTGCGAGGACTGACCTGGAAGACTTGTCTGGTTTATTTGGACGATATCATCGTCGTTGGAAAAAGTTTCGAGGAACATCTGGGCAATCTACGAGAGGTTTTCCAAAAGTTGAGAACAGCCCAACTGAAACTCAGCCCTAAAAAGTGCGTACTGTTCAGAGACCAAGTCAACTATCTCGGACATGTGGTTTCATCCAATGGAGTTCAAACAGATCCTGAGAAAATAACAGCGGTTAAGAATTGGCCCACACCGAAGGATAAACATGAACTTCGAAGCTTTTTGGGACTTGCCACCTATTATAGGCGTTTCGTCAGGAATTTTGCCGACAAGGCTAAGAAATTACATAAACTGACAGAAAAAGGAAAACCATTTATCTGGACAGAAAAGTGCGAGGAAAGTTTCAACACACTAAAACGAGGACTTTGCCAAGCACCAATACTCACATACCCGAAGCCAGGCGAAAGATTCATATTGGACACAGACGCGAGTAATGTCGGGATTGGTGCAGTGCTATCACAAAACTTCGACGGACAGGAAAAGGTCATAGCTTATTACAGTAGAGCGCTGTCAAAATCGGAGCGGAATTACTGTGTCACAAGACGGGAACTATTGGCAATCGTGGACTCAACTAAACACTTCCACAAGTATCTCTATGGGCAAAGCTTCATCCTTCGAACGGATCATGCAGCATTAAAATGGCTGATGCAATTCAAAAACCCTGAAGGACAAGTGGCAAGATGGATAGAGAGACTTCAGTCCTACGACGAAGGGAAGAAACCATGGAAATGCAGATGCACTCTCCCGGCGACCCCAAACAACTCTGGTTGATGTCTGAACTCATGATTTATGTACTAAACTAAAATTGGAACGCGCGATAAGTGAAGACAACTTCAAGCTTCTGGACGAAAAGAAAGAACATACCACTAGGCTCGAGAAAAGGGACTCGAGAAGTTTCCAGAAGTTAAATAAAGGTGGAGCTTGGATATAAAAGCGGCTTGCAGGCGCTGAGTCAGTCAGTTTTGATTTGAAAGGCGATAAAAGTGTTCTAAAGTGAAAACAGTGAAAAGTGGTGATTTAAAAGTGAACTATAAAGCGATAGATAGAGTTTAATAGTGCGAGTTATTAAATTTAAAGTGATTATAGTGAACTGTAAGAATTGTGTTTGTAATTAAAATGTGTTTCGGTTTGTAATAAATAAATTATTGTGTGGATAATTAAACAGTGTATTCCTTAATTAATCCTACGAATCCGTTAAGCCGTAAAAACGTAACACTATGTTCTTTCTTTAAATGTATATCACATGGTTAAAATTTCATTAAGATCGGTTGCATGGCTTAGAAGCCAATTGCGAACATTATTGCGAACATGCATACACATGTTCATTATACATATTTAGATGGACCCGGAATAACTCCGTTTTGCTCACAGTTGGCCACCAGCCAGACGGCTATTAGGGCCTGTGTGAATTCAATGACTAAAATTTAGTGTCGGTAATACAGTATTTAGTCTTTTGGCGAGGAGACTAAATTTTTTGACAGTTGACTAAATTGATTTTGAATTTGTTTCAAAATAGCTCAATACAACTGAAAATAAAGTGGAGAAATAATAGATTATTGTCAATAATGATATTTTCTACATCCATATATTTAGCTGCTTACTGTATAAAAAGCATTTACTATCAATTATAAAAGTAAAAATTATTGTCAATTGAATTTAGTCATGTAGTGAATTCACACAGCAATTTCCCACATTAACGACAAAAACTGCAAAATTTAGTTTAGTCATCAATTTAGTCACAATTCACACAGGCCCTTAGTTGTTTACAGTTTCTGTGACATTTCTCACGATGGTCAAATTTTGTTTGGTAATAAAAAGCCTCAATATATTCAGATGTCATTCAACTGATTCATATGTTTTAGTTGGTTTTGCATATGTAGTTGAGTTTAATGTAATGTAAGCTTGGCTGAACATTCAAATATCTCATCTTCTTCATGATATTTTCCTTTTAGATTTGTACCATTGCACAGTCGTGATTGATACAAATTTCGTAGCAGTATAGAGAGGATAATAGGAAAGGTTAGAGGTGGTCTTGAGGGTGTAGAAGAAAAACCTCATGTTTGAACTCTAATGCCTAATCTAATGAGAAAACCAACCACGAACCAACCACGTACCAGTTGGCTGAATTAGCTTACAAAATGTGTTCACACACATTTCTATCACTGTAGATGTGAATTGTCAGAAATGTCTGTTTTGTTATTATTATTACTAGATTAGACTTTTCTGTTGACAAATTTTTTGGCGGGATATTGCAAATACAATTAACGTCATTTATGTGAAATGTCAGTTCCAATTAATTGACATTTTCACGATTTTATTTGTCATATTTATTTGTCATTTGTCATTTTTTACTTGATTTTTGAAATTGTTTGTACTGAATTGTTGCTGAATTTCATCTGGCAACTCAAATGGTTTAACTAACACATACGGAAAGTTAACCCATGTCGACCAAAACAGGAGCGAGGCAGATAATTCAATTTACAATGAGAGGGAATAGGAAGCAGCACTTTGGTTGGTTGGTTCGGGGTTGGTTTTGCCATTGGAGATTAGGCATAAGGTGCTGTACGAGTTCGGAAATACTGCTGCCGGAGATTAATCCACAGTCAAATTGTTCTATTCATAAACGAACTTCTAGACCGCATTGTGCGTGAACGGGGGGGGGGGGCTGTAGGGTATTGGGGGTGAGCCCAGCGGGCTAGTCTTGTGTTGCGGGAAAAATATTGCCGTGCAGGCAGGAGGCCTGAATTTCAGTGGAACAGCCGCTATGGTAATAGCGATAAAGTATGGAGAGGGCTGCTATATTCCTACGGTGGCTTAAGGTGTCTATGGAGGCGCGAAAGGAGCCATCACCAATGAGTTTGAGGGCACGATTTTGCAATTTGTCGAGGCAAGCCAAGGTGGTTTTTGGGGCGCCTGCCCATATATACGAGTTTTATTCAAGGCGGGGCCGAATGTAGGATTTGTAGATTGCAGCCAAGGCGGCTGGCTGGAGGAGGAACTTGCATTTCTTGAGAAATCCAAGGCATTGGTAGGCTTAGTTTGGCGATTTGGAATATGTGATCATTCCATCGCAGATCCTCCGGTAAAGTTACTTCCAGGATTTTAAAGGTTTAGTCAGTTTGGTGTTTCACTTGATTTCTTGTGCGGAATATGTGAAAATTCCATTGCAGATCCTCCGTTAAAGTTACCCCTAGGATGTTGAGAGTTGAGTCAGTTGGGTGCTTCAATTGATTTCTTGTGTGCCACCGCGCATTCGTCCCGAACAATCAGTTTGCATTCAATCAACAGTTTTCCTATTGCACTGTTGCGGGTGATGTTGCACGTTGGAGTTTCTATTGTGTTTAAATTCAATGACAATTTGAGTGCGGAATGTGCAGTACGTCCTCCGTCTAATAGCGTCGCTGCCACTCCGGATGATGCGAGATTCCGGGAGATTTTCCGGGCCTAAATCTGAAATACAACAACAACAACAAAAAAAGAATTATGAAAACCGGTCAACGTCATCGGGTTTCACCCCGAAGGAATTATACATGAGTTAAATGAATTAATTAATTACATAATTGAAGTTTTATATATTATACATTTGCAACTCTTCCCGCTTCTCAACAAGATCAAAAGTAACAATGTTTTCGCCATGTCGATTTGCGTGAATCCCCTAAATTAAAAGTCGAAGAAACTAATGTCGTTTTCATAGAGCTTCGATATCGACGTCGAATGTCGAATTGCGTAAACTGGCTCAAGGTCTACGCCATACTTCTTGCGGAGGCTGAATCTCCCGTGCTGTCGCACCCCATAGATCTAAGCACTCCATAATTCCTACCTTGGTTACATCTGCATTTTTTAAAAGAACTTTTATAGGAGGCTAGTTACATTGCCTGCCGGATCTACCCGCAGCAAGCTGAAAAATTATCTTCATGTGAAGCTGCCGTCTTGAAGCTGTAAATGTGGGTTATTGTACATAAATCCTATAATCCTAATTTATGAAGCTTGAAGCTGTTATTGTGAATCAGGCCTAAATCACCTTTATGTTTTGACCGTGATTTCGGAACGGAGCCCAAACGGGCGGCCTGGAAGGACGTATACTTTCTCCAGAGGTTTGATTTTCGAAATCATCGATCAATTTCGATTGCAACATATTTTAACATTATTATTACTAGACAGTAAATTTAAAAAAATAGTAATAATATTTTTATCTTATAAAACAATTATATAATTGTATGTATGTAAATCAATAATCGTAATACTACTTTCTTACAGATTCGCTCTAAAATTTGTGCTGCTAAAGCATAAGCAAACCCACAAAAAGGAAAAATTGTTTTTCTGTGAAGTATGCGCAAAATCATTCTCAAGCAAAGGAAATTTAGCATTTCATTTAAAGCAGCACAGTGATAAGCCAGAACCACGAGTGCAATGTACTGACTGCGGGCAATGGTATAAGAATATACAAACCTATCGAACACATATTTATCGTCACAAAGATGCTGGAAATCACAATTGCAAGATATGTAATAAAAAATTTTCATCAAAGAGTTCATTGTCATCGCATATTCGTTACGTGCACGAAAAAGTCAGTCAATATGAATGCAATATATGCGAAAAGCAATTTAGAAGAAAGCTGGAGCTAACTGAGCATTTAGCGAGACATACTGGAGAAGTATTGTATACATGTAAATATTGTCCGAAAACTTTTACATCTAGTTCAAACTTCTTTGCTCATCGGAAAAATCGACATCCAAGGGAATATGCGACTTTAAATCAAAGCAATGTAACATAATTTAGTATTTAAGAGTATTTGTAAGTGGTTAATTTTAAAAAGAAAGTAAATAGTTATAGAGTGTGTGTATAACTTAATAAACAAATTCTTAGTCTTTCACCAGCAAAGGTGGCTTAGTATGTATGTGGATATACTCAGAATTCTATGTACTTGGAAGGACCAATCTAAATTATGAAGGGTTAAAGCGGCTGAAATTATAAAGAGAGTAGCATTCTACAATTCCCACTCCTGAAACTAATCATGAATTTTTATAAAGTTATCGCACTTTGAGCGGAATTTTAGGGTTCATGCTCATCAACTACTTAAACTTTTTCCAATCAATCTTTTCTTGAATTTGCTCTTGGCTCGCAGCTTACTCTAAGGAAAGTGATCAATATATATGGATGAGAAGAGTGTAGGGTTAACCGATAAAATGCACGTTTAATTTTCAATATCCCGACGGAAGAACGTCGAGAGGCTAGATTAGCTGAACAGGACATCCTTTTTGGCCAACAGAGAAGCGTAATTCGCAAGCCCCACCATTTTATCTCTACTAATATAGCAGGACCCGGTTAAAACCAATCACTAGTCAATGCGGAGTTTAACTGGGCATACATTAAACTTGGGTCGATACCATCGTAGAAGAATTATTGCCGAGGGACGAAGATACTCGTTTCTCTACGCTTCCATAGATGACTTGTTGTATCGAACACGTGATATAAATTGCGCACGCGACTCTGAATCTGTAGATCGAACGTTATTAGTTTCATTGAGTTGTTTGGAAGGTGCCCAGCAAGAAACACCGGTAAAAGTGGCCTCTCAAACCTCAATATTAAACCATCTTAAGATTATTCACAAATCCATTAAAAACTTTTTATATTTATATACTATCAATATTATTAAGTTGTAGTATCCAGTCATAGTGCAAGGTAATTTGCGAATCCGTGGATAGATAGATTTGAGTTTTTGAAATACATTATGCCGCCTACAGCTATCAGGGCAGCAGTTAACTTGAGTAAACTAGGTTCATCTGTGTTTTCGTGTTTTTTCAGATCTCAAAGACCAAAAGCCTTAGAACTAGATATTAAAAACTTTTGTTTTTCAATGTTTTATTTACGGTACAAATAATCCCATGCTTCATAAAATGTAGTGGCCCGTAAGGTCACTATCCAAAAATTGATTATAAGGGCGCTACTGCGTTAAGTAGGAATTGAGTGGAGCTCAAGGCCGCATACCTCATTGTGACGTCCCGTCGGGACGCGACGTGCTGAAGGCACGGAGGTAGTTCTGGCGCAAGTCAGGATTAGACCCAACAATTCAAGCAGGCGGTTTCGTCTTGGTGATGGACTCATCAGGGCCGACCCCTCGTGCCGATGGCACGATGTTACTGCGTTAAGTAGGAATTGAGCGGAGCTCAAGGCCGCATACCTCATTGTGACGTCCCGTTGGGACGCGACGTGCCGAAGGCACGGAGGTAGTTCTGGCGCAAGTCAGGATTAGACCCAACAATTCAAGCAGGCGGTTTCGTCTTGGTGATGGACTCATCAGGGCCGACCGCTCGTGCCGATGGCACGACGTTACTGCGTTAAGTAGGAATTGAGCGGAGCTCAAGGCCGCATACCTCATTGTGACGTCCCGTCGGGACGCGACGTGCCGAAGGCACGGAGGTAGTTCTGGCGCAAGTCAGGATTAGACCCAACAATTCAAGCAGGCGGTTTCGTCTTGGTGAAAGACTCATCAGGGCCGACCGCTCGTGCCGATGGCACGACGTTACTGCGTTAACTAGGAATTGAGCGGAGCTCAAGGCCGCATACCTCATTGTGACGTCCCGTCGGGACGCGACGTGCTGATGGCATGGAGGTAGTTCTGGCGCAAGTCCCAACAATTCAAGCAGGCTCATTGGGGCGTCCAGGTAAACAAAGCTTGTGTTTGAAAATTCGTAAAAGAGAGCTGGTAAGGGCGCTTTATTATACGTTCTTTTGCAACTATTGTCATTAGTTTCTACCAATAAACCAATTCTGGGCAATAGCACCTCAAATTTTGGTTCCCTTCGATTACCGTTATCAACAGGAAAGTTCGCAAAGATATGGAAAAAATCCCATCTCACTCCGATCCACAAATAACACTGGTCTGCATAATTTTTTTCCTTTTCAATTTAATAGTCGTATCCTAAGTATTTTTTCGCGCTGAATCCAAATCCGTTGGCCAAATTGCCCTATCACGTCAGGATTTTGAGCAATCCTAACCTAAAAGTGCCAAAAAGCCTGTTTTTTGCACTTTTGCGCGTTAAATATTTCAAAACTATGGAATGATAGAGCAAATCGGACAACGGAGCCTCGGTAGTCTAGAGGTAAGGCGCCTGACTGCTATCCCCAGAGGTCCCGGGTTCGAATCCCGGTGGTGCCACGGTCCTTCGCCTTTCCCACCTAACTTTCCTTCTTTCTTCTTCCCTCTTTACATTCCTGATTCCCCTGTCATAGCCTTCCCTAGTCCTTCCCCGCTCCACCAAGCGCATGCCATCGGTTGGTTGATGAGATTCAACTCGTTTCAGGAGGCATAACACTCCAGCGAGTTGTTCTCGACGCCCCGATGTCAGAGTCGGGAAATGGTTGTGAGTAGGTGGAATAAAAATATCGCGGCTAGGTTGTGACAGTTACTTCCTTCTCTTCTCTCTATCTTCCGGCTACAGCTGCTGTTCGACATTCACTCTATACCAAAAAATAGATTGTCGACAGTACAAAGGGACTTTCCCTAAGCCTCTAGTCTGTCACATAAAAAAAAAACGGGATCGTTTTCAGCATGCCAAAATCTACAGAAAACCATGTCGAAAGCGTGAAATTTGAAAAAACCTTTTTTGTAATACTGAAGTACAGGTATTGCCATCCTTTCAACAATTACTAAACTTCTCGAGAGAGTGGTAGTGGTTTACGATAAGACTGCTCCTCTGCTCGTTTCCCAATCCTGGAACATGAGTGCCTGATCTGGGACCCTATATTTCAGGTGCGGTAGATTGGTTTCAATATAGAATAAATTTCTCCTCCTCGCTCTGAGAAACCTACACGACCCGCGCGATTTTTGCAACTTGCTGCTCTATTCTGCTCCACCAAATTTGTAGGAGCAGGAGCGCGTTCAAAAACCTTACTATAGCACCGTGGTTAACTACGAGTTAAAGAAAATAAAAAAAAAGTTTTCCATAAAATAGTCTCCGCTATTTGCTTCAATTATTTCGTGTATGCCCATTAATTATTTAGTCAAGTTAAGCTCCTTGAGGATCGATAAATGATCCAGCAGGTCTCCTGGCTTAAAGGAGAATAGCTCCCGTAGACGCAGTGCCCCTGCCAGAGCCTCTTTTTGCACCACCAGGTGTAGCGGAGGAAGGTTCAGTAGGGCCTCCATAGCCACAGTCGGACAGGTGCTTTTGGCCCCTGTGATACCAAGACAGGCCAGTCTGCACCCTGGCCAGCTTAATCATAGCACCCTTTTGTTTCGTCTTAGCCTACCATGCGATGGATGCATATGTGATCATGGGCCTTACGACCGTAGTATATAGCCAAAACATTAACCTAAGTTTAAGACCCCAGGTTTTTCCTACGAATTGGCGACAAACATGGAGAGATGCAGTTGCCTTGGCAGTTACTCTCTCAATTTGAGATTTTCAGGAGAGCTTTTGATCCAGGATTATGCCTAGATATTTAGCCTCCTTTGAGAAACCTATTTCTTTGCCGTCCAAAGAGGGAGCTTTTAAGTTTAGCTTCCTTCTATTAGTAAACGGTACGGTGACAGTTTTTTGTGGGTTAATACCCAGATTCTTGCTACGGCACCAGCTATGCACATGTGACAAAGCGGCTTGCATGAGGTCTGAAACGGTGCTATCATGACCGCCGCTAATCGTTATGACGATATCGTCTGCATAGGCCTGTGTTTTAAATCCACGGTTATTCAGGTCGGCAAGAAGTTCGCCGATCACGATTGACCATAGGAGCGGTGATAGAACGCCCCCTTGAGGGCAGCCTTTAGCAGCAATTACCGTAATAGATTCACCATTCATCTCAGCAGTTATCAATCTGCTGCTGAGAAGCGACGTGATCCATCTCGCAGTGGGGCGAAGAATGCCTTTTTTTACTGCTGCTTCATTGATCGCGTCGAAGGTAACGTTGTCAAACGCACCCTCAATGTCTGCAAAGGCGCAGAGAGAGATTTCCTTGGCCCTGAGAGATTTCTCAATATCTCTCACTAGCACATGAATGGCAGTCTCTGTAGATCTGCCCGGCTGGTAGGCAAATTGCAGACAGTGAAGTGGGCTCGCTGTAAGACCCTCTCTAATATGACTGTCTAAAACTTTCTCCATTGTTTTCAGAAGAAAGGAGGAGAGGCTGATGGGTCGATAGGATTTTGCTTCTCTATATGATCTTCTCCCCGATTTAGGGATAAAGACTACCCTAGCCTCTCTCCAGCACCTAGGAATATGGGCCAGCGCAAAGCTACCCCGAAAAAGTGGTAGCAGTACCGGTAAGATCTCTTCCAAGCCTCTCTGAAGGAGAGCTTGGAAGATGTGGTCCTTTCCAGCAGCCTTGAAGGGACTGAAGGTGCCAATGGCCCACTCAATCTTACCGGCAGTGAAAATCCTGTTTGCCAGCCCTTTGTTCCTATTATAGGACCGATGGGCAAGTACTACCTCCGATTCAATGTTACGTTCAAAGGCCAATCCAGGGTTGATTACCTGAGAGCCGGGGAAATGAGTGCTCATTAATAGCTCCATGGTATCCCTGGGGTTCTCCGTAAAGGACCCTTCAGAGGTCTTGAGAGAGAAGGCTTTCCATGACCTTCGTTTGGATCTTCTCAAATCTTTATTGTAATTGGTAAGGGCTTTCTTGTATGGGTCCCAGTTGCCCGAGACCTTAGCCCTATTAAGTAGTTTTCTAACTTCTCTCCTTTGCCTGCAGAGATCATTGTTCCACCACGAAACCTTTCGGTTGGTGTTTCGAGGTTTCGCAGGGCAGCTACTTTCGAAGGCTGCGATGATCGTTTCTTGCAGATTGGTAGAGACAAGGTCGAGATCGGCCTCAGTAATGGGATTAATATCCATATGGCCCCTTGTTGTGCCCCTTGTTCATAACCTGTAAATTGTAGGTAGTAATGAAATCAAGGAGGTAATCGCCCCTAGAATTAGTATTGGTGCTTCCCCACACAAGGTGATGCGCGTTGGCATCGCAACCAATCACTAACTGAATATTCCTCCTAGTGCAGTCTTCCACAAGTCCCTTGACATCTGGCGGTGGTGGGGCAGGCTCTTCACCAGGGAAGTAGGCCGAGGCTATGACGAGCCTGAGCATTCCTACGTCTCTCTAGGTAGCACTACCTCAGCCGCAACCAGATCTCTGGATACGAACTGCGAAAGAGGAAGGCATGTTAGTCTCTTCCCCATGAGCAGCGCTGCGTAGATCAACCTTCCAACATTAGTAGCGAGGCCACATATTCTTCCTCGGTACACCCATGGCTCTTGGATTAGGGCCACATCCAAATTGCCCGAGATAAACCTTTTTTCAAGTATTGCAGAAGCAGCCTTGGCGTGATGAAGGTTTATCTGGACAAGCTTTATATTGAAAGCAGTACTCATTTCCTGATGGGATTTTTTCTCCTTCCCTTCTTGGGACCCTTACTGGGCTGTGGAGGTTTACCCCTTGAGGATTGGAGTGGCGATTTTAGGGGCTCAGCCCCGCCTGTAGCGGCAATAGAGGAAGCATCCAGAGTTGCTTCCCCGACGATTCTGCCAGCAGCACCAGCCTCTCTGGAGGCTATATGTTCGCATGTGTCGGATGGTGGGGTACTAGACATTGCCCCAGCCACCTGCAATACTGAGTTAGTGGAGGGATTCATTACCTCGTTAGAGGACCCCCCAACCACCAGCCCAGAGAGTGCAGTGGTCACCATCCTCACATTGGAGCTTACCTCTCCCATTTCCGGAGCAGGCTCATGCGAGGCTTCAGATATTAGCCTCGGGCATCTGCTTCCTTGGTGATAGGAGCGGAAATGGTCGCGGTTGCTCGCGAAGTGCTGGCGGTCGCTGAGGGGACAGTATGTCTTGGCCAGAGTCAGCCTTGGACATAGGCTTTTCTGCCGCCTTAATCCTAAGCTTGTAGCCAATTTGGCCGCCCGTCCGTCTCAGCTCGTCAATTGACCTTTGGTCCACGGAGAACGTCATCTCCGTGAATGGTGGATGGTGCACTTTGTGGAGTACTCTCCATTCGTGCACCCTTAGAGCCCTGTTTTGGACCCCTATCCATTTCATCATAATGCCGGTAGGGTGTTCTGTTGCAGCCGGGAAATATCCGACCACAACATGGCTGCGCGGCAGCTTGTCTTCGTCCACAGCGACAAGACTAGCCCCTTCCCAGGGCTTAAGGTTAACCATCACACCTTTCAGCCACATGGCCGTGGCCGAGTCGGCACAGGTGATGGCTAGCCACCCCGGGCGCGCAGCGACACCTAGGAACCTCGGCTGCTCTGAGCTTTGTCCCAACCGCGCTATCGCCTCCAGAAGACTCCCTTGCGCAGCTGTTAACTGATCCGTGGTTAGGAGAGTCTCTGGGTAATCAGTAGCGAGCACACCCATTCTGACACTCTCTGCTATTTGGCAGAAGGTCGGCTTTGAAGCTGTTTTAGGCCTCAGTGTGGGTGCGTCGCACTTCTTTGGTGAAGGCTTTTCAGCTGGCTTACCAAGCCGTGTAGCTGGAGCCTTCGCCCTTTTTGCCGGGGCATTTTGGCCTGGAGAGGATCCAGAGGATCTACCCCTCTTCTTATTAGGAAGAATGGTTTTCCTCTCTTCCTCGGGGGCCACGCAAATTATTCCAGCATCTTCCCGAGAGTAGCCAGCATCCAAAACTCGCTTAAAACGTTTGTTGGCTGCGCCACTCCGGTATTTAGAAGGAGCTTTTGGATTTCCAGTTTGCCGCTCCAATGGAGCAGAAGGTGAGCGCGGTTCCGCAGGTGGGCCTCTAAGGAGGTCTTTTTCCATTGAAGGAGTGATCTCAGCGTGCTCCACGGCAGTTCGCGGACTCAAACTGCTCTCATTGAAGAGGGATCCCGAAAATTCCCCTTCATTGGGGCCGTGATCGGCACCCTGCTGCATGAGTTCGCAGGGAATGTCCAACTGGTCTTGTAGGTTGGCCTGTTGGGGGGCTATGGAAGCCCCAGAAGTGGTTGAAGCGTTGAGAGGTGCTCCATCCTCATTATTGTTTTTTAAGGTATCTATATTGATCCCACGAGTTGCGCGAGAAAGGACAGTCGCCCATGGCAGAGCTCCGCATTACCATGGGAAGGCTAATTTAAACCGGAGGTCGCCTGATATCCGGAGTCCATCGTTAGTAGTACACTAACGCAGTACCATTCATCCCTTCAGCACGATTGTTTACACCTTGGGATTGCGCGCATCTATCTTAGTCAGGGCACCCTTACGGGGCCACGCAAGCCTCACCACCACGACAAGGTGTAGATACGTCGGCGAGGGAGAGTAGGGTTTTTATCAATTCTATTATTTTATCAGGTAGTCCACGTCGCCGTAGTGCCTGCCATATACATAAAGCTTCTATTAACCGAGTCGCACGCTTTCTCATAATCTACGAAAGCAAGCTAAAGGGGGATCGGAATTCAGTAGACTGCTCCACTATTATTCTTAAGGTGTTGATATGATCAATACATGAGCGGCCCTTCCTGAATCCGGCCTGCTGCCTCCTAAGCGTTCGGTTTACTGCCTCTCTTATACTATGTAGATAGTAATACATATATGGGACAAAATTTTGCCCACAGTAGATAATAGACAGTTGCCTCTCCAGTTGTCGCATATTGTTAGGTCCCCCTTTTTTGGTATTTTGACTATGATACCTTCCGTCCAATCCTCCGGAAAGGTACAGGTGTTCCATGCTATTTCCAGGATTGGCAGAAGCGCATCTGCTATAAGGCTTGAATCGGCTTTCAACAATTCTGGCGGGATGCCATCTTTTCCAGCTGCTTTACCATTGGCCATCGCATGAATTGCGGTTATTTCCGTCTTGGATAGGGCCCGGGTGGTGATTCTTATAGGCTGTGCATTGTTGCTGTTTTCTTGTAGTTCCTGTGTAAGTGTACCATTCAGGGCCGAGAAGAAGTAATCTCTGCATCTTTGGAGTTGCTCAGCTCTGCTCTGAGCTTTTTAAGCTCTTATTGAACACACTTATTGACTTTGATAAGCACCGTGGACGTGGTGATCCATAATCACGGCCTCCGTGTTCCCAAGGTACCTCTTCGGCGGGATCACCAGCTGGTAAAGGTTACCGCCATGGACCCCACCTTATGAATTTAAAGGCTTTTATCTTTGTGAGGACTTAATTCCCTTCCCTGCACGAAGAGGTGGCAGAATAAAATACAGAGATAAGCATTGACTGGTTTAATGTGCATTCACAAGGAATTCTACTGACACCACTTTCATGATACGCCACAATACAGGACTTTTGTAGGAGTCCTGCTTCAGCTACAAAGTTCTCCTTTAAAATTCACTGCTGCGTCATTCTGCTGGAAGTAACATTAAAACTTGACAAAAGCCCAAAACTTGTCTACAAAAGAAATTAAAGTTTCCCGTGACTGAAAAGAAAATCTCTTCTCGAAATAATGAGCGAAATAAATTTTCATGAATTCTTTTGATACATAAAATTCTTTTCTTAAGAATACAAGTAGGTAATTAAAATTTGCAAAAAAGAAGAAGATCTCAACAAACGGTAATCTTCTTAGCTAAAGAGGGAAATGGAATCGATCCATGGCAGCGGGCAGGGCGAAAGCTGAGACCCTAACTTGGAGCCATTTTATGCCTTGTAAATAGTAACTCAAAGAAACTAATTAACAGCCAAATGATAAAGAATAATAGAAAGAAGGAGCAAAATCTCGGAGTAATTTATTGAGTCGATAAATTTGAATTCTTTGAGTATAGGGTAAGCTGCTTTGCCCGTCTGAACTATGTTCGAAAGGGCGGTGTCACGGGGTGCCTTGCAACTATAGATAGAAAAACGTAGAAAGAAAAATGGATTGCAATTTCCAAAAGGAGCGATTTCCTTCGAGTTTTTTTTACTCTGCTAAGCGGGAGAAGGTAAGGGCACAACTACAATCCGGACTGGGCGGAGAATCGCTTTTCAATTAATAATTCAAAAGAAACTTTACTTTCTGGACTGAAAGAATATTCTCCACTGGCAAAAGATAAAAGGTGGCCCTTTCGTGGTTGTTTACTTATTCAGGACAAAAAAGACGACTGACAATCAGAAGGATTTTTTTTACAATTCTGTCTGTTTTAAAGTGCTGTAAAAGTTGAATTAAAGAAAGAAAGTTGCAAACTTTTATGTGAGACAAAAAATATTTTTTTTTATTCGGTTTTGAAAAATGAAAAGAATTTATAAGTAGTTAAAAGAATTTTTTATTATCAAGTGATGACTAAGGACAATATCGTCTGATCTGACTTCTATACTGAGACAACGTGCAGACTGTAATTTTGAATTGGAGGATTTGTGCATTTTATTCTGTTCTTAGTCAACAGATGTGAGATTGGATTTTGGTTGAAGTTAGTTCTGAAGATTTTAAGTCACGTACTGTGGGAGATGCAATTAGAGCGTTAAATTAATGTGCGGTAATATTATATGAAGCTATGTCATTGTCAATGCAAGTCTCGGCATCACTTTCAGACTCATGGTATGTTGATTATGTAGTGTGGTTACGCTATTGGATTAAGTAAATTTGTTGACTTTTTCTTATTTGCTATTTTGGAAAATGTATCTTCGTAGGGATTTTTTGCCTTAATATATTTAATTATTTGCATCGGGTGACTCCTGGATGGTGGGCAAAATCGAACCGTCACCTCCTCGTGGTTCCCGAACTCTCTCTGGCAAGTTAAGACCATTTGCACCAGTTGAAAAATTCAAGGCCGATACAACGGCGATTCAAGAAGTTAGATGGTTGGTGAAAGGCGCAAGGGCGGATCCAGAAACAATTCTGAGGGGAGGGGAGGGGGAATGCAATTTTACTCAAAATCTGGAGATGATGTTATCTGAAATAGTATTGGGTGTACAGTTAAAAATGATAGTAAAAAAATTTACTCGCTAAGAATAAAATAAATCACCGAGTAAAAAGAAAAGATGACCTTACAACGGGCGAAAACCGGGCGTGTTTGAAACGTAGTATAGGACATGTGCCGGGCATCAGAAGGATTTTTTTCCTTGAATCTCTTAAAATAACAAAATTTCCGATGTGTTTGTTGTGTTTTGTTTTGTAATAAATAAATTTTGTGTGGATAATTAAAGTGTGTTCCTTAATTAATCCTACGAATCCGTTAACCCGTAAAAACGTAACAATACCCTTCACTATCCATTGGGGATAGCTCCCTCTCTAGAATAACCGTTGAACAAAAGATTTTGTATAATATTTTTTGTAAACAATGGCATTACCTACTAACTTTGTAAGAACTATTTTATGATAAGACTTAGCGTTTAAAAGATATTTGCAAAAAACTGATTTTTTCATCTTTTGAATAAACTTTTTTGCCCTCCCCGATTGTTGAAGCCATATGGGCCGTTCCATTTTTCAGCTATTCTCGATTTTTGCTGCAGTTGAATGTCTATTTTGACTAGAGACGGTACTTTGCGTTACTCATACCCCTCCCACAACACAGGACAAGCAAGTGCCAGACCTTGTCTCTTAGAACGTGAACTCATGTCCAACTCTCTTAACGCCCACAACACAGGACAAGCAAGTGCCAGACCTTGTCTCTTAGAACGTGAACTCATGTCCAACTCTCTTAACGCGGACATTAAACTCATTCTTGATTGGGGCCGCAAGAATCGTGTCGAGTTCAATGAAACCAAAACTAAGTACTGTCTATTCTCCACTAAAACCTGCACCAACCTTCCCTCCATTTCAGTGGGCGAGGATAATATAACTGCTGATCCATATCTTAACATCCTCGGCGTGACTCTATCCAACGATTTGCGATCACATACTCCAAGTCACCAAACAAGCGTACCAATGCCTCGGCTTCCTTAAGAGATGCAAGTTTCTCCTTCATCCTACTGCCTTGGCTACAATCTACAAGTCCTACATTCGGCCACGCCTTGAATACAACTCGTATATCTGGGCGGGCGCCCCTAAAACCACCTTGGCTTGACTAGACAAGGTGCAAAACCGCGCCATCAAACTCATTGGCGATAGCACCCTTTCCATTGATCCTTTAAGCCACCGTAGGAATGTAGCAGCGCTCAGCAAGTTTTACCGCTATTTTCATAGCGACTGCAATCATAGCGACTGAAATCAAAAACTTCCTGCCTACACGGCAATTTTTTTCCCGCAACACAAGACTAGCCAACTCGGCTTACCCCTTCACCCTTCAGCCCTCCCCTTCACGCACATTACGTTTTAGCAGTTCGTTTATAAATAGAACAACTCGATTGAGGAATTCTCTTCCGCAGTCGGTGTTTCCGAGCTCATATAACATCTCAGAGTTCAAACGCAAGGTTCATCGACATCTACTCATGCACCCTCCAGACCCCTAACCTATCCTATCTCATCTTTCCTTCAGATCAAGCTTACTACTATACATTGCACCATGACTTGTAAGACATGACGGACTAGTAGTACAAAGGGTGACTCCTAAGCTTAATCTTGCCACAAAAAAAAGGGTATAAAAAACCTGTGTACACCTGCACATCAATGCAACTGCGAATGGACTGAAAGGGTTAAAATGAAAGTGGTCCTGTGTCCCTTGATATACGTCGGTTGGAAGAATATCTATGAACCCTAGGTATAGGAATCGACAATCGTTGTCCTTGCACGAAGCCAAGGTCAATAATAGGCAGTGCTACATTTCAATAATTGAAATACTAGAGATTTTTCAAAATCTGAAATATCTCAAGTGAGATTACGGGGGAAGGGGAGGGGGTCGAACCAAATCTCGACATCTCCCCAAGGAGAGAGAAGGTCGAAAACCCCTAAAATCGCCTCACGTAATTTATGCTGTAAACATTCTAGGGGCGACCTACGAATCGCTTTGCTCAGCGACCTACTAAAACGACTAGAACACACAGCTTTTGTATGAAGCTGCACAGTCTGCAGACCACTGCCATAACTGCGCCGCCGAGCTCGGCGACCGAATCAATCTGAGTTCTATTTCGTAGCCGTCGCGCCTATCAAAGTGGCATGGGTTTGTGCTGCTTTGCTATTCTCGTGTGCTTCTGTGTGCGTGTGCAGCATTCTCGGCTGTTCAAGATAGTTATACCGGTTTTTGTGTTTTTTAATTTGTGTTGCCGTTGTTATAAACAAAAACCCGCCTAAAAAATCGATTCTAAATTTTAATAATCATTACTGTTCAAAAGTATAAATTCCTACCCGGTCATATTTTATTCTTCTAAATTCATAAATCCCTAACATTTATAAAAAATTACCCGATCATATTTATTTCAAATTTTTAACTTTCATAAAAAATTATCACACGGGAAATTCAAATGCAATATTGCACATTTGCCCGTTGCAATAATTTCTTAGAAATCCACGGTGATAAACACCGTGGATCTACATACAAATTATCCTTATCGGACCCAGGTGTCAGGTTTCAGCTCGACTCTTGTCTGCTTGCTGCACATTCGGGCGGTAAGAAAATCTGTTTTCTGCCGAGATCGGCAGCTTTTTCCTTGCGGCGTGGGAATAGTTTTTCCGTTTTTCGGGACCACGGCCGACAAAGTAATAAGTCAATGAAGTGTTGTTTGAACTACGATCGGCGGCGGGCGTTGTCCCGAATATTAAAGAGTATTGTTCTAACTTTAACCGGCGGCGGATCGCGTCTTAACTTGAATCGGCGTATTAAAAATGAAGAGTGTTGTCTAAACCATCATACGCGGCGGGCGTTGTCCTAGAATAAAAAAGTGTTGTTTTCATCCCTTACCGGCGACGGGCGTGTTTTTTAATTTCAAATTGACTAAGAAAAGTGTTGGGCAATCCCTTGACCGCGGCGGGCGGCTTTCAGTTTAAGAATAGTTTTGATGTTTAATTTAATTTGAAGAGTAATTGAGATGTGTTAATTGTAAATATTACCGCTAGAAAAATAAATAAGGAAGATAGCCTATAAAAGGGAGGCTCAATATTAAACATTGTGAGTAGTGATTGAGTTTTTTTCAATATATAACATTTTTGGCGCAGCCGGTAGGATCCGAGCGAGCCTATCATTTGATCAAGTGCTGGGTATTGGCACCCTAACCCTTAAACTCAGGACCGAGCCTAGTTCTGAGGGCACGAGATCAAAGAGGCACTGACCCCGGATCCTATGCGAACAACGAACAGGGCAGTTACAACTATAGGTGGTAGAAACCTCCCTGCCCTGCAACGCACCCAAAGGTGCCACCGGTGGACTAACGCGGGCTTCATCCCTGCCCAGGATAAAGTTCGTTAAGAACCAACAAGGGGACGTTTTAACTATAGACGCTCCCCCGACGTGGGAATCCCAAGTTAAATCATCAAGAATCAACGTTAAAATCATCAAGGGCTTCGACTATTAGCCCTTCAACATTACTAACCTGTAATTAAAGTGAATTAAAGTGAGGCCAGTAAGCTAAAGGCCTTTAGCTTTTCTAAAATCTTCGCTCGGGGGTGTTCATCCACGGTGCCTCTGCTCCAGGCGGGCACGCGCTCACCCCCATTGTAATTTCATCGAGGGACTTACGCGGGCTTCATCCCTGCCCACTAGTTGATGTCGGACAGCGAAAATCCACTCAACGATTCCAGCTCCAGCGATCCAGAAACGCCATCGTTAACCACAGGCGTAATTCCAGCTACTTCTACCCCAGCACTACAATCAACAGTTCCTGAACTACAATCAACAGTAGCAGCCCTACAGGTGCCCATTGCCACACCAGGCACATCCACAACACCACTCACTGCACCGTTATCACCAAGCAGACTACGCAGCGGGCGAATAAGAACAGGACCTAGTCAAGTAAGTCTACAAGCCTATTTAGACCATTTGTATAAAGAAGCCAGGGAAGGCAAAAAATCTTCGATCCCCCAGTACGACTTACTCAATAAACAAGTAGCTAAGAGCCACGGGCAAAGACTCGCCCAGATAGATCAATTTAGAGAAGCTACCAAGAAGTTCGTACAGGAGATCCAGGATTTTAAAGAATTCCCGGGCCTAAACCCCCTAGAAAGTAAGGAAATAGAAGATCCTCGAAATTTAAGTAGGCAGGAATTAGATAATTCTGCGAGTAGCGTCAGGGACCCAAGTAAGGCCGAAGTGCTACTTAATTGGGTTAGTGTATCATTTTCAGACTCCGAAAATGAGCTTACCTTAGAAGATCCCGCCTATAAAAATATAAAGCCCCTCAAAATGGCGGATTATACAAAAGTCGCCCGTCTCACTTCCGAATTAGTTCCTATTTTCTCAGGCGGTCAATCCCCCAATATAGTGATAGATCTACAAACGTTTTTGGGATGTTGTCACCGCGTGGTTCAGTGTCTGAACGACACAGACAAACCAGCCTTTTTACAGATCTATCCCACGAGGCTACGAGGCGAAGCCTACCAATTAATAGCCTCCACTCAACCAGCCACATTCGAAGAGGCTGAAAAATTACTTAATCAAACATACCTGCCCAGAGAAACTTACCAGGAACTGGTAAACAAATTAATCACTCTGCGGCAATATCCCTTAGAAACCCTGATAGCCTTCACGGCTCGAATTAAGCAGATGTTACAATCTTGCAAAGAGGCGGCCACCACCAAGTATGGTGCCGCAAGTGTTCAAACAGTACAGGCGCAGCTTAATGACTTTGCAAAAGATGCTCTTAAAAGCGGGGTCAATAACCCCTACCTCTGCCAATACCTTCTTACCTTAGAAGATCAAACACTGGATACATTAATTCAAAAGGCATTAGATATGGAACGCCTGCAACTAACAGTCATGCACTTGCAGCCTAACACAACCCCCGCGACGTACGCTATGAGTCAGCCCGTAACCAGTAATCCGCCCACTGGGATCCCCCTCTCACAAAATATACCCTTCCAAAGTAATACAAGCTGGGCACCCACGCATGGAATCACCCCCACGGCATCGCAGATACCCCCTAACCCAGCCCCATCTGCTAACACTCCATTGACACCACCGCTCATACAACAACAGCAACACTCCATATACCAGTCTACACCGCCCTTAACAACACAACAACACTCCATATACCACTCAACACCGCCCTTAACACCACAACAATACCCCATCTACCAGTCAACAACGCCCGCCCCACAACCAACTCAACACTTCGTTAACCAAACACTACCACTCACACAAGAAAGAGTCCCCCAGCCGAGTTCCTTTTCCAATAGATCTACACAGTCCCAAACACTCGCTAACATAACTTGCACCTTCTGCCGACGACGGGGACACACATACAGCGAATGCATGAAGCGTAAAAACACCCCATTATGTTCACACTGCCAAAATTATGGGCACGACGTCAGGGAGTGTCGCCGACTTAAGTATGAACGTAATCAAGCCATGGTCAGGAACGGGCCCCCCTTACAAAACCCCTATAATAATTACAACAACAGGCCACCTCAAAATTACCCGCCGAATAATTATATGAACTCCCAGGGTAGGGCTGATGACAATAGAAGGAGTCCTAACCCCGGATCGGGCCAACCCAACCCAAACGCACCTAGTAATAGAACCCCACGAGTGTACCAGGTAAGCCGAAAGTGCGATTTCTGTGGCCGCCGTAGCCACGTAGTGAGCGAGTGCGCTCAGAAGAGAATGTGGGATGAAAAGCAGCAGGGAAACGACGAGCCGTCGAGCCAAAATTCCCTGGCCCGACAACAATAAGTCCACACACTCCCAAGGGTACACCTCAGTCGCCCCGAGTCAAACTTCCACTAGCTACCTTACCCTTAGATATCAGCCGTAAAGGCAAAGTCAAATTAGTAGTGGACACCGGCGCTGAGGTAAGCGTCATCAAACAAAATAGGCTTAAATCCCAGGTCAAAATAAATCAGGAAGAAAAATGCACCCTCCTAACCCCTGCCGGAACTACAGAAACCATAGGGAGCTGTCACGGAAATTTCGACCTCCCCACCAAAATCCCTAGCTCTTTCCAGGTAGTAGAGGATACACCAGACTTTCTGAACGATGGATTATTAGGGTACGACTTCATCTCGGATAATTGCCACGTAGAGGGGCCTAACCGAAGTTTGAAGTTCCCTCGTACCATGACAAACCCTGAAGAGTTTAGCGTTCCATTGACATTCGACGAGCATTCGCCCAAAGAACGGGCAGTCGAAGTGAGGCACAGTATGGAAACCCATACTGTCTCCAAGGCCCCTAACCCGGAGGCTGACTGCAAAACCCAAAGGTCGACTGACAAAATCGAAAGTCAAAGGGAACCTATACGGACTACGATAGAATTGGGACTGGCGACGCGAGTGCCGGCCCGTACCCAACAAATAATCGCAGTGCCGCTAAACCTAAAGGAAGAAATGGTCTGTCTGTCTCAGGAACTAAAACCCGGAGTATTCCTCTCAAATAGCCTTTTACCCAAGGGAAAGGACACAGTTCCGGTAAGCATTCTTAACAGTACCAACATCCCAGTGTCCATATCCGCACTTAACCTAACACTGGTCCCAACCAGTAAATATGTAATAATACCACTTCAAGCGATACCACGGCCAACCGTAGTAAAACAACCCACCATAGATTTGGCCCCCATGGTCCCTGAAACATATGCCTCAGAGATCCCCAGTCTAACTGCCATTCGTACTTTCTTAAACACAGTCGCTCTATTCCTAATCAATCATCTAATAACGATATGGTCCGCATGCAACTCTAAGTGCGCCGACCAAGATAGCCCCCAAGGCTCCTACCAAACTAACGGTGCTTGCGAGTACAAGAGCCCCAACGTTGGCCAACAAAGTCCATCACCCTCACCCATAAAAAAGAAAAAGGGAACAACTTCCCAAGCAAAGGCACCATACACCCCTGCCTCTAAACTTCTAAAAAGCAAACGATTAGGTACGCAAACCCCAAAGAGCAAGACCGAGGCAAGAATTAAAAACATCCGGTATTCATTTCCAAACCCCGAATACCAGGTCTCACAAGACCTCGAAGCCCGCTTAGAACAGATCAAAAAGGAGTTGAATCTGGACGAAAACCTAAGCGCGGAGGAAAGACAGTCGATTACCGACCTCTGCTACGAATACCACGATATTTTCCATCTAAAGGGCGATCTCCTCACGCATACAACCGCAATCCAACACGAAATACCTTTAATACGGGACCAGGCACCCATAAACCAGAAAATGTACCGACTGCCAGAAAGTCAGAGGCAGATAATAAATGATCAATTACAGGAAATGCTGGAAAACGATATAGTACAGCCTAGCAAAAGCCCATGGAACTCCCCTCTCCTACTAGTTCCCAAGAAGGCAGGCGCCGACGGTGAGAAGAAGTGGCGAGTCGTCGTTGATTTTCGTAAACTTAACGAAAAAACAATTGGCGACGCCTTCCCATTGCCACGCATAGAAGAGATCTTAGACCAGCTAGGACACTCACGTTACTTCACCACTCTTGATCTAGCCAGCGGCTATCACCAAGTTCTGGTCGATCCCAGGGATCAAGATAAAACCGCCTTCAGTACCAATTACGGGCACTACGAGTTCAAACGTATGCCGTTCGGGCTAAAAGGAGCCCCGGCTACGTTCCAAAGACTAATGAACTACGTACTCACCGGCCTACAGGGCCTAGAATGTTTCGTCTACCTAGATGACATTGTCATCTATGGTAAGAGCCTAGAAGACCACAACCAGAAGCTCAGAAAGGTTTTCGACAAACTGAGGGAGCATAACCTCAAGTTGCAGTCCGAAAAGTGCCAATTCCTACGAAAGGAGGTAGTCTACTTAGGGCACATCTGCTCAGAGAAAGGAGCGCTCCCAGACCCCAAGAAGACGGCGTGCGTCCAAGAATACCCGGAACCACGCACTATACGCCAGGTCCAATCTTTCATCGGACTCGCGAATTACTATAGAAAATTTATTCCCGATTTCTCAAAAATCGTCCGACCTCTAACCAACCTCCTCCGTAAGGACGTAAAATTCTCTTGGACCCCTAGATGATGCCAAGAAGCCTTCGACCAAATCAAGGCAGCACTGGTCAAGCCCCCCCTACTAATCTACCCCGACTTCACTAAACCCTTTAATCTGACTACAGATGCCAGTAGTGAAGCCCTTGGGGCTGTACTTTCACAAGGGGAAGTTGGAAAAGACCAACCCATTGCCTACGCCAGTCGAACCCTGAACAAGGCTGAACGTAATTACTCCACCATCGAGAAGGAGCTTTTAGCAATAGTCTGGGCTGTAAAAAATTTCAGGTGCTACCTACAAGGTCGCACATTCACAGTGTATACTGATCACAAACCGTTGAAAGGAGTATTCAACGTAAAAGACCCTACCACCCGATTGGTGCGCTTCCACCACAAGCTCTCCGAATACGATTACAATATTGAATACAAACCCGGCAAATATAATACTAATGCCGACGCCCTCAGTCGTATTCCGCAAGACACCAAGACTCAACAAACTTCCACTGTCAAAGCAGTAGTCCACTCACCCATGGAACCTCCCCCAGGAGGCCACAACCAAAGATGCAACGTAGTCACCCGTGCCCAAGCACGAGGCGAAAGACAAAATCCTACGCCCGAACAAGAGGCCCTAATTGAGGTAACAGATGTAGGCATTGCCCCCGAAGGCAACGGTATTAAAAACTCAGATGACCAACCACTCAATTCACCCGAATCCCCAATTTCGCAGAACCCCGTGGACACATTAGTCGAAACCAACCCCCCTCAAGAGGCTGAAATTAATCAAAAGCCCAAAATCACGGTAATCACAGATCCCGAAGAGATAGCCACCATCCTGAAAGACTATCATGACTCCGCTTTCGGAGGACATCAGGGCGTAATCAAAACATATAAACGAATCCGTAGAAAGTACTGGTGGCGTCATATGCTTAGGGACATAGGGAAATATATTCGTAGATGTAGAAAGTGTCAGACAAATAAGTCCACGCCGGCCCTCAAAATGCCGATGGTAATCACAGACGTGGCCGAAAGACCATTCGACAAGGTATATCTCGACATAGTGGGACCCCTAGAAACTACTAATTCCGGAAACCTGTACATCTTAACATTTCAAGATAACTTAAGCAAGTTCCTAGATTGCTATGCTATCCCGAACGCCGAAGCCGAAACCGTTGCGCAGATAGTCTTTGATCAAATCATTACCCGCTACGGGATACCGAAAAGCATAGTAACCGACCAGGGCACCAACTTTCTCAGTGGCTTATTCAAGGGCCTATGCAAACTCCTAAAAATTAAGAAACTACAAACTTCCGCCTATCATCCCCAATCCAACGGCGCTCTAGAACGGGCCCACAGGCCCCTAGTAGAATATTTGCGTAGTATCACGGACCAAAACCCCAAATCATGGGATCAATACTTACGAACGGCCGCGTTCGTCTATAATAATAGTATTCACGACAGCACTAAGCTAACTCCCATGGACTGTCTTTACGGTTTCTCGCCTGATGTCCCTTCAAATCTAAAAAAGGATCCCGAGCCACTATATAATCACGAAAGCTACTACCACCTTCTAAAGTATAAACTACAAAAGACATTCTCAATAGCCCGGCAAAATTTGCTAGCAAGTAAACAGAAATCTAAAGCCCACTATGACCAAACCACTAGAACCCACACCTTCCATGTTGGCGACCAAGTCCTTATAAAGAGCGAAAACCGGAAGGGCAAACTATCTGCCATCTGGAGAGGTCCTTATCCTATAGTAGCCATTACAAGCCCAGTGAACACCAAAATCAGAATTGGTAACAAACAGACCGTAGTCCATAATAACCGCCTGAAACCCTTCTACGAATAAATTACAGAACTCCATAATAGAATAATAATATCCTTAATTTACACAAGTACCAATTTTCACGCATTCAAATTCGCACCCTAATAAACGGCTCTAACGGCAAGTTACTCCCAGTCCACCGTTAACATAGAAGTCATACTATTCCTCGTAGCTACTTCAGGCTCTAAGCCTAACCCCATCATCCCGTTGACCACAATGGACACAGTGTGGCACCATATGAAATAAATAAGAGATTGGTTACCGTCCACAACGGTTGTTTAAAGCCATTTTTATGAAAATAAAACACAGCTTTAAGCCACCAAAATCACGCCTATTTACGCCTAACGGTGCTTTACGGATAAAACACCGATTTAGACGAATGGCGACCAACCTACACCCACGGATACGAATAAGGTCACACCAAAACTAATATCTTATTTATTATCTCATTGCAGCGCACCGTGCGTACGCTGACTTCCTCTTATTATTTGAAACCCTTTTTTAGAGTAAATGACTAACCAGCCACTGTGCATGGCCCTACTTCACTATCGCTAACAGACCTAGTAATTTAATTCCTCATGATATACGCATTTTCCAAACCCCACGAACTCGCTCCTTGACGCTGCCCAGAACTATTCCAAAATGGGCGAACTCAAAATTATATGTAATGGGTAAAACGCATAAATATAATAATAAGTTATTAGATCTTGTAAGAATAGAGAAGAAAAAATTATTAAATAATAATAATGTAGAAGGTAAAACATTAGAAATTAGAAAACATTGTGGAAGGAAGTAAAATTAATAAGAATTGTGGAAAAGTCAAGAGTAGTAATTAATACACAAATCAAAATCAAAAGAATTACTGGGCGAAAGGCCTTAAATAAATAACAAACAAAGAACTATTCCAAAATGGGCGAAAGCTCATTGAAGTGTATGTAATGTATAAAACGTTCTTCCCAAATATTAGAACTTGTAAAATTAGAAAAGTAAAAATTATTAAATAATAAGAATTGTAAAAGATAGAAAGAATTGTAGAAGAAAATATTAAATAAATAAGATAAGAAACATTGTAGAAAATAATAAATGACAAAATGCGCCCGGCCCTTAGAGATGTAAGCCTAGAGAGTCACATAATATAATAATATATGAAAACGCCCCTAAAGGCTGTTAGAATTAAAAAAAAAAAATTATGAAAGACTAGTGTAAGTAAGTAGAAACGTTGTACATAAAGCCCTAAAACCGCCAGAAAACGCAACCCGCAAATTTTTAAATACGAGCAATGCCCCCTTGCTTTGCGTCGTAGCATTGCTCTTATTGAGCCCCCCAAGGAGTTGTTATAAACAAAAAACCAAAAAATAAATTAATCATAATCGTTCATAATCGTTAAATTAATAATCATAATCCAAAATTCAAATTATGAGATTATATTTCATTTTTAAATTCCTAACATTCATTAAAAAATTATCACACGGGAAACTCAAATGCAATATTGCACATTTTTCCGTTGCAATAATTTCGTAGAAATCCACGGTGATAAACCCAGTGGATCAACATAAAAATTATTCTTATCAGAATCAGGTGTCAGGTTTCAGCTCGAATCTGTCTGCTTGCTGCACATTCGGGCGGTAAGAAAATCTGTTTTCTGCCGAGATCGGCAGCTTTTTCCTTGCGGCGTGGGAATAGTTTTTCCTTTTTTCCAAACCACGCCAGGGCCGGTAACGGTAAAAAATTAATAATTGGATGAAGTGTTGTTCTAACTCTGATCGGCGGCGGGCGTTGTCCGAAAATTTAAAAGTATTGTTCTAACTTTAACCGGCGGCGGATCGCGTCTTAACTTGAATCGGCGTGTTAAAAATTGAAAGTATTGTCTCAACCATAACCGGCGGCGGGCGGTTTGTTTTAGTTTGAAAAATTGGTTGTATTGAATCAAAAAAATAATCTTAATCTTTGTCCGCGGCGGGCGGTGTTTTAGTAAAGGGATATGTATTATCCCTCGCCAAGTTTTAATTATTAAAGTTCGACTTAGTTAGAAAAATCCTTGGGGTGACATCAATATAAGTAAATAAATCATGTAACCGTGTACGAGGACAGTGTAAAAGTGGATAAATTGGTTTAAAATATAAAAATGTACTTAAATAAAAGGATTTAAGCTGTGAAAAACAAATCCTATTTAATTCTAAATTTTGTAATTGATGTGTAATTAAGCGCCGTGGTTGAAAGATACGATTTCAGAGTGTTTATTAATTTAATGTGAAATATTATTGTTATTTTGTTTATGGTTATACTTCGCTAGGTTGTGAAAGTTTTTAATGAATTTATTAAAGGATTATTACCGAATTTAAAGCGATTGTTCGTTTTTTCCTTTTGTCGTTGTTTGCAGTATAAAAAAGCATACTTAAAGTTTCCTTGTTGATTGTAGCAGTTTTGAAAATAAATAAAAGGGATTAGCAATAAACCATAAGAGCATTAACATTTTCTGGTGAAACCCCCAAGGGCCCTCAAGATATATATAACACCGTCGCTCTTAGTATGTGCTCACAACAAATTTCATCGGGCCATTCGCCGTGGCCGAGGAAAATAGTTTCGTCGTCGCCCTTAGCATGTTTACAGCATAATGGACGACCACTTAAGTAGTCTGTGCTACTCTGTAGTGCTACTTGCACCATGAGCTTAACGACCCGATAGACTGATATTACAAAGGGTAACTCCTAAGCTAACTGATAATTTTTTCAAAAAACAACTTTTATTACAAAAGGCGCCATTAAAATTTTATTTTTCGTTCGCAATTGTTTTTCACATTTATTTTGATGCTCTGGTATCTGGCACCTAGAGCGACTCTAGAACCGGCGCTGCTTGTACCCGATAGTACAAGTTTTGAAGAAAATCTACAGTAAATCTACTATAAATAAGGGTTTTACTTATTCAACAAATCCCTTTTTAGCAAAAAAAAAAAAAAAATATATATACCACAGATCCTCTGAGCAACACAACTTTAACTTAAAAATAACCATTCTCCCCTTAACTTTTAATTAAAATAGCTTTAACCCTATAAAGTAGTTACAAATATAAACAACCCCATTCTTTTATCTTAGCGATAAGCAATTACTTCCATATATCTAATCTGATCACTGAATCATATAAAAATCCCCTTCGTATATAGGAGTATCTATTATTTCCAAGCATTGAACAAAGCCAAGTTTCCCGGCAGAAATTCAAAGTGGCATCATGCATGGGGTTCCAAGTGCCTCCAACATTCCGCAATGTAATAAAACTTTATTGAACTGCACTGATTTCAAAATTACCCCAATCCAAGCATAAAAAATCGTAAGGGCTTTTCCTGCGACTGCCTACCCACTGGGCTCGGTTGAAGGCGGATCTAATCGTCTGTAAAAAATATCTTTTTCGTTAAGTGAATTAGATATAAGCAAACGAAAGCAACAATATGTGGAAGGTAATTTTTCTCGTTGGATGGCAAAAATTATTGGTATGCCGACATGTGGGGGGGCGCACATGATGGTAGTAGTAGTGTACCACGGAAATTGGGCTAAGCTCCTCTGGTTTCCTTACTTACCTTATCCTGTCTTATTATGAACATTGTAAGTGAACCTAACCAAATCGAGATTTTGTGGTTCAATATCACAAGGGTAGCACTACTTTATTTGGCATATAAATTTAAAGGTTTACCTGTGTAAAGTTATCAGCACCATTCTTGGATGGGTGTAGCGCGACAGTTTAACGCGGCTTTAAGGATGTTATTAACCAGACCGAACAGGATGATATTGCTTGGAGTATTTTTGCTTCAGACTCATTTTACAGCGCTGTAAACTCACACTCGTAAAGATTTTATATGGAGTCTTGGGAAGTGCATAAATTATTTTCTAGTAGAAGTGGCTATTGTTAAGCTGGTTCAAATTAACTCATAATTCGGGTTATTAAGTTCTTATCTCTTTTATGGAAACGAGTTTATGATTCACAAAAGTATCAAGTAAAATAGTCTTTCTTCAAACGTGTTAACGGGATTTTTTTATTACAGTTTTTAACTAAAATGAAGTAAATATTAAAAGTTCGAAATACTAATCAATTGAAACCTACACAATTCTACACAATTTTACTTAATAAATTCTGCGGGACAAAGGGTCGATCAAACTAAAAGTTATAGCCTTATGACACTGGCTTTATCGTAGGCTGCACTGATATATAGAATGGACTGCTCATCAGAAAATTTTAATGGCGCCAATTCGCTCCATATGCCGCAAACCTGATAACTTCTTTTTGGTGTTAAAAGTTTTTTGGAACAAAGGATTAAAATGAACATTACACTTTTAAATTCATAAATCACTGACATATTTCGTTTTATCGGCCCTGCCCTGAAATGGATAAAATCATATCTTAGCGGTCGTCAGATTTCAAGGATTTTTATCCAAAGCAATCGAAGTAACTTCCGGTGTCCCCCAGGAAAGTCATCTTGGTCCGCTCTTGTTCAATATTTTCATCTCCGATCTGTCTCAAAATTTAAAAAATATCTATACCACATCTCTTTTATGCAGACGACCTGAAAATATATAGCGCTATAAAGTCCGACGCCGATGTATCATTCCTTCAAACAAAACTTAATGCATTGCAAGACTGGGGCAACACTAATAAATTGCAACTTAACACTAGCAAATGCCATACAATAACCTTCTCCCGGAAGAAAAGCGCACAGCTGCAGCAATACTGTCTTGACAACAAGTTATTAAACGATGTTGATAAAAGCGTAGACCTAGGTGTTGTCTTAGAGCTTAGACAACAAATTAAACTTACACTACTTAAACCTACACTACGATAATATTACTGCCAGAGCCAGAAAACTCCTAGGTTTTATAAGAAGAAGAGCTAAGGAATTTGATAACATCTGAGTCACTAAAACACCATTCTGCTCACTTGTCCGTCCAATCCTGAAATACGCAAGCACTGAGTATGCAAGGAACGAGCCTATTAATATATGTTGCGTGGTCTTCAATGATCATAAACAATGCTTTACTCGTCCCACTAACAAGCTGTCATACAAACGGAAATTAAAACTAATATTGAGACACTAATTCCTATAGATCCTCTTCCCAAAAGGAGTTTCTATTTTAAGGGGCTTCTCCCAATGGCAATAATTTTCTCCCAATATTAATGGTCACAATAATAACAATTGGCGTATTCTTATATGTCTCTTTATTATCTTATATTAACTGTTTTATTTTGTTGCATATAATATATTTATACATTATATAGGTATATGTATATATGATTGTTTTTACTTCTAAAGCTATTTAAAAACTGTAATTAAATTGCAGAAACTACGCGTCTTATTTTTATTTTGGAAAACGTCAAGACTGGGAAAAATTTATTATTGTTTTTTCAAAGTTACTTGATGCAAGTCGACTATTTTGTACAAAGTCTTTTGCAGTCAAGTAATTGGGAAGTTGTAGGACGATGTCCCTACATACTCCCCTCCCAGCGTAGCGTTACATGAAGTGTACTGAGCGAATTGATGCTGCTTCAACGTCTCGGTCACACTCAAAAGCAGGTTTCAGTCGATCGATCACAGGCCTGCAAAAAACGGGTCATTTTTTTTTCTTTTAAATTTAATAGTCGTATCCTAAGAATTTTTTCGCGCTGAATCCGAATCCGTTGGCCAAATTGCCCTACCACGTCAGGATTTTGAGCAATCCTAACCTAAAAGTGCCAAAAAGCGTGTTTTTTGCACTTTTGCGCGTTAAATATCTCAAAACTATGGAATGATAGGGCAAATCTGACAACGGGATCGTTTTCAGCATGCCAAAATTTACAGAAAACCATGTCGAAAGCGTGAAATTTGAAAAAACTTTTTTTGTAATACTGAAAAGAAAAACTTCGGTGCAACGATGATATCATGTGTTAATAAAAATCGTCGATTTCGCGCCAAGAAGTTTTTCTTTTCAGTATTACAAAAAAAGTTTTTTCAAATTTCACGCTTTCGACATGGTTTTCTGTAAATTTTGGCATGCTGAAAACGATCCCGTTGTCAGATTTGCCCTATCATTCCATAGTTTTGAGATATTTAACGCGCAAAAGTGCAAAAAACACGCTTTTTGGCACTTTTAGGTTAGGATTGCTCAAAATCCTGACGTGGTAGGGCAATTTGGCCAACGGATTCGGATTCAGCGCGAAAAAATACTTGGGATATGACTATTGGACTGAAAAGAAAAAAACCTTGCAGGCCTGTGTAGTTATCGACTTATTTGTGTCATTTATGTTGACGACGAAATGTTTACGTAATCTTTTGATTACTTTGAATGGCCCTTCGTATGGTGTTTCAAAAGGCCGTCGGACGCGATCGGTACGTATGAAAACATACTCCGCGTTCTCTAATGCGTTCGGCACGTACACATCATTTAGAGCTGACTGTCGGGGCTGTGTCGCCGACAGACCTTTCATGTGTGTGCG
Source organism: Thereva unica (assembly GCA_949987705.1). Classification (NCBI taxonomy): domain Eukaryota; kingdom Metazoa; phylum Arthropoda; class Insecta; order Diptera; family Therevidae; genus Thereva; species Thereva unica. The sequence goes on along the minus strand of OX465281.1, from coordinate 194,831,842 downwards.
AAGACGTGTTAGAAATTCTGAGTGCTCTATTGGGTTCTCATCCGTTGGGATAGAAATTGAATTGGGAAGCCTCAGATTCTGTCCATAGACAAGCTCTGCTGGTGAGCATTGTAAATCGGTTTTAATTGCTGAGCGAATACCTAATAAAACAAAGGGCAAATCTTCACTCCAATGAGTAGTGTTGTCCCTTGCCATTAAGGCCGCTTTTAGTTGTCTATGGAATCGCTCTACCATCCCATTTGCCTGTGGGTGGTAGGCGGTGGTACGTATCCTATGCGTACCTAGAAATCTTGTGACTTCATTGAATAGTTTCGATTCAAATTGCGACCCTTGATCTGTTGTAATTTCAAGTGGTGCGCCAAATCTTGGGACATACTCGGTGACACAATGTTTGGCCACCGTAGTAGCAGAGATGTCTCGCATTAGATATGCCTCCGGCCGTCTCGTAAATCGGTCTACGATTGTTAGGATATATGAATATCCTCGAGATGGGGGCAATGGTCCAACAATATCCATATGGATATGTTCAAATCTATTATTTGGTGGGTTAAAAGCTTCATGTGGAGATTTGGTGTGTCTCGAAACTTTAGATTTTTGGCAACCTATGCAGGATCTAGACCAGTTGTTACAGTCTTTATTGATCGCTGGCCAAAAATATTTTTTTAGTAATAGCTTGCCTTGTGGCACGTATGCCTGGATGCGACAAGCTATGTTCAGCATTGAATGCTAATTTTCTTAATGATGAAGGTATGTATGGGCGTAATGTACCCGTGCTAATCTCACACCAAACTTCATGAGTTGTGAAAGGGGTTGGTGTGAGTATTAGTTTTACCTTTGAGCTACTACTGGGATGCTCTTGGAGTCGTTGTAACTCTTTGTCACCTTCTTGTGCTTTCGCCAGATGTGGCAAATCGAAGGTGATTGTGTCAACGTTGTCGGCCGCTAATGAGCGAGATAAATAATCTACGACAACGTTTTGTTTCCCAGCGACATGTCTGATGTCTGTTGTGAACTGGGAAATTAGGCTCAGGTGTCTTGTTTGGCGGGGAGATCTTTCGGTTTTTGTGTGAAGGGCATGTATTAAAGGTTTGTGGTCAGTGTAGACCACGAAATTTCTTCCTTCAACAAAGTACCGAAAATGTTTTATTGCTGCAAAGATTGCGAGTATTTCGCGATCGAATGCAGAATAATTTCGTTCAGCAGATGATAGCTTCTTAGAAAAGAAAGCTAATGGTTGCCATCTGTGACTGTTAAATTGTTCCAGCACAGCTCCGATAGCAAAGTCGGAAGGATCAGTTGTGACGCTATATTTAGCATCCTCTAGTGGATGTATCAGCATTACTGCTGCAGCCATTGCGGCTTTCACGTCGAGGAATGCTTGTTGACATTCTGCGGGCCAAGGAAGTTGTTCCTTATTTTTGGTTGTTAATGGACAATTGAGGAGTTCCCTCAAGTGTTCATTAATCGGTACTAGCAGTTGTGCTAGTTGAGGAATAAATCGGTGATAAAAGTTCACTATTCCTATAAATTTTTGTATTTGTTTGACTGTTGTTGGAGCTGTGAGTTCATTAATTGCTTGGACACGTTCGGGTGATGGAAGGATTCCATCCTTGCCGATACTATGTCCCAAAAAGTTGATCTCACTGACCCCAAAAACGCATTTTGATAACTTTATTGTTAAACCAAAGTTATCAAGGCGTTTAAACAGTAGCTCGAGGTGAGTGAGATGCTCCTCCTCGGATTTACTAGCGATAAGTATATCGTCTAGCTAGATAGACATAAACGAAGTCTAATACCCTTGACACACTGCAAAAACGAATGAGCATTCTTCCAACTTCATTGGCTTTCAATGATCATTCATTTTAGAAGCGACACACTGCATTTCTCAATGTTCATTGGAACTGTCAAAATAGAAACTTTACACAAACTGCTAAATATATGAACTGAAAGTGATTACATAGTGATTTATACTTTTAAATTTAATAAAATTATTAATTGAGGCCCAGCAACAGTTATTTACAATGGAACGTACTACTTTTTAAAAAATTCTGAAATCTGAATGACAGTTTGACAGTTAGGTATTTCAGTTGGAAATTTTACTGGAAATTTCATGGAAAGTTGTTCGATAATTTCCCAATTTCACTTCCATCTTCATTGAATGAAGTTATTTTGACTTCATTCGATTGAATGACGAATGAAGCTGTTGAATGAACATTGGACATGACATACTGGGCGCGAATGATCATTCATAGCCGAATGATACTGCAATGTTCATTCGATGCTGCAGTGTGTCAAGGGTATAAGTCTCTTGTGACTTCATTCATAAATCTTTGAAATGACTGGGCTGCATTTCTTAACCCAAATGGCATGCGAGTAAACTGAAACAGACCAAAAGGTGTTATTATGGCAGTCTTATGCACGTCTTCTTGTGCAATGGGTATGTTATGATACGCACGTACCAAATCCACCTTCGAAAAAATCGTGCATCCGTGAAGGTTCACAGAAAAATTGTGAATGTGCGGGATTGGATATCTATCCGGCACTGTGACTGCATTAAGGCGACGGTAGTCGCCGCATGGCCTCCAATCATTTGTATCCCGTTTAGGGACCAGATGAAGTGGAGATGCTGCGGGAGACGACGATGGTCGACAAATCCCTAGTTGAACCATATGTTCAAACTCCAATTTCGCTACCTTGAGCTTCTCAGGATGAAGTCTACGAGCGGTAACGAAAGGTAATTGCCCATTAGTAACAATGTGGTGTTGCACATTGTGTTTAACCGGTAGGTTAAAATTAGGTGGTTGTGTTAATGAAGTGTACTTCATTAGCAATGCTTTATATTTGCCAAGATGTTGGCATTCAAAGCTCTCGAGTATATACTCACCAGTTGCACAGACGTCAGTCCGAAGACTGGTCTGTGAGTCAACTAATTCTCGATGTTTAAAATCGAGTATGAGTTCGAACTTTGTGAGAAAGTCCGCATCGAGTATAGCTTTGTTTGTGTTGGCTATGATGAAGTTGTGGATGAACCGTTGGCGAAGACCTAGGTTCAGTTCCAGCAACTTCGCGCCAAAAGTTTGGATCGTGGATCCATTTGCGGGCCGCAGAAGTAAATTAGGGCATGTTGTTTGTACCCTAAACGTGTGCTTCGGAACTAATGATATGTCCGCGCCAGAATCGATTAAAAAATCGAGCTGGTTGTGCTGGTCGAGGACAAATAATCTGCACGAGCGTCTCTGCTGAGAGACGCCCGCGGATGTGGCGACTCCCCGCCAATTTAATTTTTTGAATGGGGGCCTTTTGTCCTCCGGTCTCTCTTGGCTGCTGAGCCAGGATCCTTGAAAGCGCATGGTGGGGTGCACCGCTCTGCCCCACTACCGAAGCGGTAGTAGAAGTAGCAGGGCGTCCCCGGCAGTGCTTGCGCGGCGGAGGACTTAGGGGTCGCTCCCTGATTGGTGGGGTTGCTTATCGCGTATTTTCCTTTAATATCGTGGATTTAACGTTTATTACTTTTTCCCGGGCGGGAACCCTTCGTAGGCCATAGAAGGCGACGAAATCTGTATACGAGATTCCCTGTCATAATATTTCTTTCCCCTCTTTTTTTTTTTTTAATTAACTTGTTTGCGGAGAGCGGAATAAAAAACATATCCTTTTTCTCGAATGCCTTACACATATAGCAAATTGCAAATGCTTAGTAATTTATTATAATATTCACAACTTCTTAAAGGTATGAGCATCTTTATGCTACTTACTTGCTTCCCTACTTAATCCGGGCCCTTCTAACTAATATTATCTTTCCTAGACATGCAATTTAAATAAATAATACATTAATTAAGAGGAATAACTTAAAGACTATGTAAGCATGAATTTGACCAATATGGATAATGAATTATATAAATATAAATATGTAATATAATAAATATAACAGAATAAACATAACTTGTAATAAGGTTCTTTTCTCTTTTCTATTATTTTATTTTATATATATATAAATTAGTATGTATCTTTCTTATCTGGAAGTCCCACGGTGGTTAGTTGTGCGGTGTCTGCATATGGCGTTGATTAATTTGCTTCCTCCAACAGGTTAAGCTTTTATTAAATTCCATATGTCTCCTTTTCCCTGGAGCATTATATAATTAGGTACATTTTTTTTTATTATGAGTGTACTACTCATATTTTTTTTTTTAAACTCTGACACTTTTATTTAGAGTAACTATATATATATATATTAAATGTTTTAAACTTTACTGGAATTTACTTTTCTAAATTTTACTTTTTTTTTGTTCCACTATAGGTCTATCCTCTTTGCAAGCTGGCACGAGAAGAAGGATCGGTTCTCTATTTTCTCGCCAGGACCTGGGGAAAAAAAATTGTGCTTCGCGAATCCGTGTTAGTACAATTTTTTTTTTTTTTTGTATATTAACTGAGTCGGGAGCTATACGCTTGCCGTTCTTAATAACAATGGAAATACACGATTAAAAGGATTTATACTTGAGTTGAGTCGGGAGCTCTACGCTTGCCGCTCTTAATAATAATTATTAGTTTTTTGTACATTAGTTGAGTCGGGAGCTCTACGCTTGCCGCTCTTAACAATAATTATTGGTTTTTTGTATATTAGTTGAGTCGGGAGCTCTACGCTTGCCGCTCTTAATTATAATTATTGGAATGACGATTATAAAAGGATTATTAACTTGAAAAATATACTATTTAACAAATACTACTTTTTAAGATCCTTTATGTGCCATTTACCAATATCCACCCCATTCCTATCTTTCAATCTATAACACAGGTCAGAAATCTTTTCAGAAACTGTGCATTCATCGCGGAGGATCCCTTGGATTTGTCCGAAAGTACTTAGTTTCTTTTATATACTGTATATGTGTGTATAATTTGGTAATCTCTTCATTATATATTTTAATAAAATGGCTCGTAATACATTTTATAGAGGAATTTAGATTTACTGATCGCTTAAAAAAATGCCCTTTAAATACACGTGGATTCTACAACTAAGCAACAACTTTAAACAATAGGAAAACAAATTAATTATGAATGTTTTGTTTATCATTTAGTAAAATTGCTTGAAGCTACAAAGAATTCTAACTTTATTTTAATTTAATAAAAACAAATCGTTTGCATATGAAAAATACCCTACGCAAGTGCAAAAAAAATTTTGTTTTAAAGTTCTATGGAATCGTTTTTTTTTGTTTTTTGGTTTTTGTTTTTTTTTTGGTTTTTTTTTTAAATACCTTAACCGTATTTTTTTTTGATATATTAATTTGTAGCTAAATTAAATTTAATTTGTCTTACGATGCGCAAGCTTTAGTTCTTTTATCCAAATCTTATTGTTAAGGGATTCACCAGTTAAATACAAGAATATTACCAATCCTAAATTAACAATAAAGAAGGCGATTCGTTGTGGAAGATCCAATGCTTCTAATAATGGATATACCCAAACACCAGAAACGTGTTTTATATTAGGAAGCCAAACTAAATATCCTGCCATAAACAATAGAAGGTCTAGTAATCCTTTACTACGTTTAGGATATTGTCTAAAGGAGATAAACATCTCTAGCACAATACATACCATTATATTTGTGTGCATAACATGATTAAGCCAACTGGGAAAGAATCCGTCGAACGCTTTTGGGAAGACCAGCTCCCTGTCTATAGCCATTACTGTCCAAAATGATATACCAACGTTTAGTGCTACAGGAAATGCTAGTGCTGCCAGCAAATAATCTTTTAACTGTCGTATAGTAGGCGTTTTCTTTGGTGCTACTTCGTTTGTTCCGATAAAATCATTCAAAAGGCTTATCGTGAAGTAAATTGCTTGGATAAACGCATCTAAAACAGTCAGGTACTTGAATTTCCCTCCGAAAGAGTTTCCCATTCCGTGGAACCTGGAGCCCACCGGAATTTTAACGTGATTGAAATCGTGGTAAATCGCGTACCAATAATGTGTGACGGCAATTAAATGCATAATTGTTCGTAGAGCGGGGAAAATACCGCGATCCCATGTATAACTTGCTCTTGATCTCGACATTTTCTATCAATTAAATTTCTTTACGCACTGATAAAATTTTAGATAATTTACTAAATAAGATCACCAACTTTTATTACGGATATTTAGGACATAAAAGATTCAACACAATGAGAGCCGCCAACATTCGTCTAATAAACTAACAAAATTTTAAATGTCTACAAAATTCGAGCGAAGTATATTAAAACGTCATGTCACTTCACTTGGCTATACGTAAATATCCCACGCAAATATTAGGCGTTAACTATTTACCGACCAAAATTAATCACAATCAGAAAATATAAACTTTCACTTATACTGCGCATCACTTGTTATCATTATCATATAAATTACATAAATTACCCATACTTTCTATTCAAAACTTTATTTATTTAAATTCCGATCGCCACTTCCTCATGTTATCGCCCTCAACTTTGATATTGCCTTTCAAAACAAAAGGTATGGTCAAATTAGGATCGGTTGAAATAACTATAAACTGAAGCTGGCTTAAAGAAACAAAAGAAATCTTCTTGTACCTAAAGAGAATGCTCAAAACAGAATCTTATCATGATGACATGACTATAAACGATCTATATGAAATCACTGAGCGCTTAAACTATAAAGTAGCACAAAATTTATTAAATTTTAGAAAACCTTTGAGGAAAACCTTATAATTTCGACGTATAATAATAAGATCACAAGTACTTTGAAACAAATGAATGGATATCGAGTTGATAATCCTAACAATAACATAAATTTAACTCAAAGACACTAAAATGGGTACTATTTTCAATGATATTTGAAGGTAACATTAAATCTGAAAAATTCTTACATGCTTGCATCATAAATGAATCACAATATGTCGCAAGTAAGTTGACTATCGATTGCACTATTTACAAAATTTAATATCACTTTGTGTTATGGGATCTGCCGCAGCAGCCCTGCCTGTCATCACTTTGTTTACTTCATTAAAGAAAATACAAGCACTACGGATTAATTGGACCACGGCGCGATCTGAGGCTCTGGCGCACTTAGCTTGACTCCATCCAGCATTACCTTCACTTTATTTGTTACTAATTTAAGTAAATAACCAATCACTTATTTTATACACCACTACTTTTAATCATTCCGAAGTACACGGATCTATCGGACTTGCTTGCAACTTCGACCCAACAGACGGAGATTTGGATGACACTGACACCGGAGCCCACACTGCAATGCACGGTTTACTACGATTTTGCTTGGCCAAGAATGACAGATTGATAGATAGGTAGATATAAATATTGGTCGTTGGCACATAAATATGAAGTCAGGGAATTTACGCGTGTTTGATTATAAAAAGAAAAAAAAATATCCCGGTTGAGCCCCCAAAATTTTATCGCGTATTTTCCTTTAATATCGTGGATTTAACGTTTATTACTTTTTCCCGGGCGGGAACCCTTCGTAGGCCATGGAAGGCGACGAAATCTGTATACGAGATTCCCTGTCATAATATTTCTTTCCCCTCTTTTTTTTTTAAATAACTTGTTTGCGGAGAGCGGAATAAAAAACATATCCTTTTTCTCGAATGCCTTACACATATAGCAAATTGCAAATGCTTAGTAATTTATTATAATATTCACAACTTCTTAAAGGTATGAGCATCTTTATGCTACTTACTTGCTTCCCTACTTAATCCGGGCCCTTCTAACTAATATTATCTTTCCTAGACATGCAATTTAAATAAATAATACATTAATTAAGAGGAATAACTTAAAGACTATGTAAGCATGAATTTGACCAATATGGATAATGAATTATATAAATATAAATATGTAATATAATAAATATAACAGAATAAACATAACTTGTAATAAGGTTCTTTTCTCTTTTCTATTATTTTATTTTATATATATATAAATTAGTATGTATCTTTCTTATCTGGAAGTCCCACGGTGGTTAGTTGTGCGGTGTCTGCATATGGCGTTGATTAATTTGCTTCCTCCAACAGGTTAAGCTTTTATTAAATTCCATATGTCTCCTTTTCCCTGGAGCATTATATAATTAGGTACATTTTTTTTTATTATGAGTGTACTACTCATATTTTTTTTTTTAAACTCTGACACTTTTATTTAGAGTAACTATATATATATATATTAAATGTTTTAAACTTTACTGGAATTTACTTTTCTAAATTTTACTTTTTTTTTGTTCCACTATAGGTCTATCCTCTTTGCAAGCTGGCACGAGAAGAAGGATCGGTTCTCTATTTTCTCGCCACGCGGCCTTTTTCGAAGACTCGGCATTCGAACTTCCGCTCTGTTCGAATCTTACAGGTTTTTAAGTGATTGGGTATTTTAATTGTTAGGTCTAATTAAAATAAATTTTTTTTTTTTTTGTAATATTCATGCCTGATTTGTTATCGATAAATTTTGTAATGTTCATACTTGTTTACTTTGAAATAATTTTGTGTTTTACTAAGATTTCATTTAGGCTTAGGGCATTTTTAATATTTTGCTTTCGTAGCAATTATGATACGCTACATGCTGACCCTCACCGAAGATGGCGATGGCTGTAGCGCCGGAGCGCGGCTCCATTGGTGCTGACCCGCAGCCCCTCTCGCCGACCCCTGTTGAGGACCATGCTTCCCCCCAACATGAGTGCCCTTAACTGGCGTACCTCACGTTGAAGGGACTGTACCGTCCTCTCCAGGGATGATGAGGCCTTAACCTCAGACACCTGAGCAGGTGCGGGCTGGTGAGATGTCACCTCCCACACCTTGTCTGCCAGTCTGGCTAGTTGCTTCAGAGACTGATCTGTGGTCGCGGCGAGCACCCCCTGGATGTCTCGTGGTAGCCGCTTTTCCCACAGCCCCCGGATGAGGCTCTCGCTCTCGCCCAGGCTGTCTCCGGCCAGACTTTGCAGGCCTCTCAAAAAATCGGAGGGCTTTCTATCCCCCGGCTCGTGTGCCGCCAGCAGCTGCTCGAGGCGGTTCCTTGTAGATAACCCGTATCTCTCAAGCAACCGTCTCTTTGCATCCGCATAGCTAGCTGAGCTGATATCGGGGAAATTGTGTAATAATATTTTCGCAGCATCTGTGGGCAATGCCGCGACGATGTGGGATAACTTCTGTTTGTCAGAAGTTATCCCGTTTAGACCGAATTGGGCCTGAGCCTGGTAGAACCAGACTGCCGGATCGGCGGGTTCGAACTCGGGCAGGTTGACTCGAGCCGTGGAGGCTACGTCTACCTCTGCCCGGGCCCTGCGTCTACCCGGCAGCCCCTCCTCTAGGCTGGGCAACGAATCATCTATGTCCAGGACGAATGAATCGTTCATATAATTTTCACTTGGCCGACTCATCACACCGGGAAGTAAAGAGAAGTGTCCGGCGTGATAAAAGGCAGCAGATAAATGAGCTCGCAGAAAAAGCGGAAAACGCGGCAAACACAGGCAACAGTAAGGTGCTGTACCAAATCACTAAACAGCTCTCGGGAAAGCACTCTACTAAAAAGCATGCCGTTAAGAGTGCGGATGGAAGGCTGCTGTGCAGCGACGAGGAGCAGCTCCAAAGATGGAGAGATTACTTCTTCGCCGCCCTGCATGGTTCATTTACACAGGAACCTCAGGAAACCAGCAACAATGCACAGCCAATTCGAATCACCACCCGGGCCCCATCCAAGACGGAAATAGTAACCGCAATTCATGCGATGGCCAATGGTAAAGCAGCTGGAAAAGATGGCATCCCGCCAGAATTGTTGAAAGCCGACTCAAGCCTCATAGCAGATGCGCTTCAGCCAATCCTACAAATAGCATGGAACACCTGTACCTTTCCGGAGGATTGGACGGAAGGTATCATAGTCAAAATACCAAAAAAGGGGGACCTAACAATATGCGACAACTGGAGAGGCATCTGTTTACTATCTACTGTGGGCAAAATTTTGTCCCACATATTACTATCTAGGATAAGTGAGGCAGTAGACCGAACGCTTAGGAGGCAGCAGGCCGGATTCAGGAAGGGCCGCTCATGTATTGATCATATCAACACCTTACGAATTATAGTGGAGCAGTCTACTGAATTCCGATCCCCCCTTTACCTTGCTTTCGTAGATTATGAGAAAGCGTTCGACTCGGTCAATAGGAGCTTTATATGGCAGGGGCATCCCGCCAGAATTGTGGAAAGCCGTCTCAAGCCTCATAGCAGATGCGCTTCAGCCAATCCTAGATATAGCATGGAACACCTGTGCCTATCCGGAGGATTGGACGGAAGATATCACTACGGCGACGTGGACTGCCTGATAAAATAATAGAATTGATAAAAGCCCTATATAACAATTCCAAATGCAGAGTTCTTCATAATGGAAAATTATCCGACAGCTTTGAAGTGAGCTCAGGAGTACGACAAGGATGTCTACTTTCGCCTTTACTATTTCTTATAGTAATAAATGACATCCTTGTCGGCGCTCTAGATAATAGAAAAGGCGGCATACAATGGGGTTTGGTAGACCGCCTTAAGGATCTCGACTACGCCGATGATATCTGTTTGCTGGTCCACAGACACCAGGACCTCAAAAACATGTTAAACAATTTGGCAACAGAAAGTAGTCCAGCAGGCTTAAGGCTAAATCCGACTAAAACTAAAGAAATGCGGATAAATGCAAACACCATTGAACCGACAGCGCTGGATAACCGTGACGTGGAACGGAAAATGGCGGGGCAGAAGAAGACTTCAGCTCCAGAATAAATAAAGCAAGAGGCGCATATGCATGCCTGTTCCGCATAGTATACATCAATTCAGGTCTGAACTAACACCAAATTGCGGCTGTTCAACTCCAACGTTAAGTCGGTTCTTTTGTACGGTTGCGAAACGTGGAAAGTCGCCCAATTCGATTTTGTTTACACGCATATAATTTACATATTAGGTTGCTGAAACCAAATAGTACGGAGTAATGCCGGATTCATCGTTGCGGATGATTCGCGCCGAACTCATGTGCGCGCATACTTTTTGTATGAAAAATTGTATCTTTCTCAATTTTGGGAAATTTTTGGGATTTTTTTTTCTCTCTCAAAAAAAGTTGAACCAACTTCAACTTTTGTGCGGCGGATTTTAAAAATTGTCAAAAAAATCATATTTTTTTGATGCAAATTGTCTGAAAAACTGTCAAATCATACAAAATGTGCGGCACAGTATGACTACAACAATGAATCGAAGTTCAGCTGACTCTCTTTTTGGGAAATTTGTGCGACGCGACTCATCCGCAACGATGAATCCGGCATAAACAGTTGTAGCAGAAATAGTACAATTGTAGTAGGGTGGCAGCGCCGATCTTAAGTGTGTATTAGCATCGCAGTGAGCAATGTTGGAGTCAGGTGCTTTTGTCACACTAAACATCCTCCCTTTTCCAAAACTTCAAGAAATTTTCAACGCTTGCTATGTGGTCGGAAATCCGGGCGCATTTACAGTAGGTTCCTGACTTGAAGGTGACGGAATTTCCGCGTCTTCACCGTCACTGTTGTCTATATCCGGGCTCAGTAGACACCAAGGTCTTATTCGATCTCTGGTGAAAACGGAGGTTTTTCGTCTTCTATCGGATGAATCGAGATCTTCTATCAAGTAGCGGTGGCTGCGTAGAACCTTCGGAATAACGTGTGGTCCTTTATATGCATGGTCCAGTATATGAGATTCCCCCGTGACTGATGGAACTGTTCGAATAACCACCAAGTCTCCTTCGGCATAAGTAGTCGGAGTTTTATGGCGAGCATCAAACCAGAGTTTCCATCGGGCGCGCTGACTATTGATGCTTTCAATAGCTTCTTTTCGTATGTCGATCAGATCTTCCCTTATATCGGTATCGTCTTCATGAATTGCTTGAAGTAGTCGCTTTACAGCAAGATCTTTTCCAGTGAAGTCGAAAGCAAGGACTGAACCACTTTGTAGAATTTTTCTGAGTGTTGAGCGACCATTGTAATAATCTCAGATAGTTGTCCCAGTTGTACATTTCGGTTTCGGCGGTACGCAGAAGTTGGAGTATCGATTGATTGATACGTTTGATTTGGTAGTTTGCTTTCGGTTTGCGAACAGCGACCTTAATATGGCGAATTCCATTGTTCAAAGGTTGATGAGGTGAAGGCTGTACTACGATCACTAATAATTATGTCGGGAAGCCCAAAATAGGTTGTTAGATTATTGTTGAATTCTAAAGCCGGTTGTGTCTTTGTGGTTTTGACAGCTTTAATGATAGCGTATTTTGTGAATGAATCGGCACAGGCGCTGACATATAAATTCCCTTTTCGCAACCGCGGGAATGGACCGAGATAGTCGATATGTATCGTTCTGAACGGTATCGGCTTAACTTGTACACAGGCGACCCTCAACTGCTCCGGATGGCTTCTTGTGAAAACAACATTCAATGCATTCTGCAATGTATGACTTCACATTGCTTCTCAATATGCGGAACCAAACTACTAATATAGTCAACAGTTTTATCGGCACCAAAATGATGGGCATCATCGTGGAAGAATTTTACGAAAAGCTATCTAATAGCAGATGGTACAACCAACTGGCATTCGGAACGATCAATATGGTATAGGAGATGGTTCTTTAAGGTAAAAATTTGTCTTATCTGTGAGATTTGGTCTCACTTCGTTTTTCTGTCCCAGCCGTCAGTAATCGTTGCGAGCTTCGTATCTTATTTTTGTTAATATGCCACCCAGTCATGACAGTTCATATTGACTCTCATTATGTTAGTAGCGGCAGTGGGTGGCTCATGAGGAGTCTCAACAGTGAACAGCTTGATCCGTCGGCATGCAGCATTTGTGAACCGGAACGATGGACAATTGTAAAATTATATTATTGAAACTTCAGCCACCAGTGGACTATTCTTGGCAACATTGGAGTGGACCATTTTGTTACGGAGTGGACCGTTTTGTTATGGCGTGGCAATCCGTGATGACCGTCCGTAAAGAGGGAAGAAGAATGAAGGAAAGTTATGTAGGTGGGAAAGTTGAAAAGACGAAGGACCGTGGCGCTGCCGGGATTCGAATCCGAATGATATTCGAATGATAGCCAGACTCCTTATTCCCTAGGCTATCGAAGCCCCGAGCGCCTGCAACATCCAAGAGCGCAGACGCAGGGCTTGGCGTCACCTTCTTCAACATCCCTTGAACCTTTAAAACCCTTAACCTCTCCCCTCCCGTACTAAGCTTACTGCTAGACATTGCACCATGACGTAACAACCGACATAACGGACTGGCAATACAAAGGGTGACTCCTGAGCTTAGCACTGTTACATAAAAGAAGTGAAAACGCAGTCTAATCTTAGCCCTAATTTGCCTGCAAAGAAACTTTGGAAAGACATAAAGCAACTTGGCATTCACGGTAATGTAGGTAAAGCCCAGATCAACCTCAGCGCTAATGAGCAAAATAATGATTTTACCGCTGGAACCAATTTAAGCGAAGATCCTCATTGCTAAAGGCCAACTGACTTGTTTTACTGTAGAAATTAGAACCAATTTGCACCGATAGCTATAGGAAGAAATGATCATTGTCGAGGATAAATGCTTATGCTTTTTTATTGAAATGAATAGAATCTCTCGCTGTCTCTTTCTAAATGTTTTATATTAGCTTCACCTGTATCTTGTGTGTAAACAAATCTTGCAACTTCATTTTGCCCCACTAAATTTATAATAATTGTTAATTTATAATTTTGCACATATTCACAGTTTGCGTGGCAATGAAATCTGACCATTTTGTAAAATAATCAAGATTGCGGTTCCAAGATGACGGACAATTGTTGTACGTAGACGCCCGATTATCCGAGGTAATTGGGACCGAAGCCACCTCGGATACGGGCAGAACTCGGATAATACGGAGGTTATGTACTAAGGTGTAAAGAATGAGAAAAATACGCATCTTAAGTGAAGTACTTATTTATTATAAAGAAAAACGTTAAATGAACAATGTTTCATACCTTCAATCAAAATACAAAAGAGATCATTTCTTAAAAAAGTCAACAATTGTTTTCTGACTTAACTTCTGTCCTCTCTTAGATGACGCAATGTTTCGCCAACGTTGAAAAACTAAAATGTCGTGTGGATTACATTCTTCTTGTTGCTCTATGTATGAAAGAGCAGCGCAGATTGATTTATAACCATCGGAATGCAATATCTACTGAGGAATCTCGTCTGTGTGTTCGTCATCGCCGTCATTATTTTTTGGACAGTTTACCATATCGAAAATATCGTCGTCAGGAAATTTGCTTTTGTTTTGTTTGCCTGGTTCGGTGTGGCTTCAGCCTTACATTTTTAAGGGCCCTTGGATTTTTAGACTTCCCAATAAGCACAGGCTTCAGCTTCAATTATCCAGAAGCATTGCAGGTCGCTAGAATCGTTACTCTTTCCTTACTCTTCTTAAAGCCAGTTTCATCGGAGTTAAAAATTTGGTCTGAAGTCAAGCCATCCTTGAATACGATTGCTTCAATTTTTTTCTGAAACTCTGTGATTTCAGAGGAGTCAGCCGATAGTTTTTCCCCACTAATGTTTAGCTGCCTTATGCCAAATTTCTTTTTCCATCTGTTCAGCCAACCGTCGCTTGCAGTGAATTTTTCGTCGCCATCTTTTAAGTTCTTGTGAAACTCAAGAGCCTTAGCTTGAAGCATTGGCCCCCTTACAGGACTACCCATCACTCGGAGCTGTGAAAACCACAGGAAAAGAGCTTCCGACGTCTGTTCGTAATCACCCTTCTTCAATGTCTTTCGGCTCAAGTCACTGCCACCACTCAAACTTACGTTGACAAATTTCTCGATTTCTTTTCGATTTCTTCGCCAATCACCAACAGTCACTTCACCTACTCCTAACTCGGCGGCCACCTTTTTGATTGATTCGCCGTTATCTAAACGTTTTAATGCTTTAAACTTTGTCTCAAGAGAGACCACGACTCTCTTACGTTTTCCACTCATGGCCAAACACAAAATTGATCGCACAGTTAAAAAAACTAACTTGGTTAGTTTTAAAAAACGTTATTAGACCACCACTGATATGTTAGCGCACGGATGGTAAGCGCGACACTGACAGTGACAAGTGCCATACGATCTACACCAGAAGGCGCGAAGCCGGGCAAGCGATTCCTAGAACTAGCCGAAATAATATTCCAGGAAAATACTGTATGGACTGCTCGACATTTGATTTATTGCACGTGCGAATAACCTTCTTGTCTTAATGTTCGTAATTTTATGAGTTTCATTTTTATTATGTATTTCATTTTTAGGACTAGCTCGGTTAACCCGGCGGCTCGGTTAACCGGACCTCGGATAATCGGACGTCCACTGTAATTGTGTTCCCCGAATCCCGACATGGGTATCAAAATAAAGGGTATGAGAGGAATATTATAATTATCTGTGTGCTGACATTCCAAATTCAAAATGGCAGCCGACGCAAAATGGTGGAAGACATATAATAGACTAAAAATTAGAAAATAAAACCAATCTACATCAAACCATGCATATATGCATAGTTCACGTGACAATACAATGTGGCTATTTTGTAAAAGACGAGTTGGCGGTTAGCGTACTCAATATATCGTTAGGTCCATGGCGGCCATCTCAAGAGGGCGGAAAACCATTTTCTTCAAAACCCCCTCGACATGGGTATCAAATGAAAGGGTATCATAAGCAGAATACAATGAGCACTACAGTATACCTAATAGACCGTTATATCCTTGGCGGCCTTCTTAAGAGGGCGGATTATCATTTTCTTCACAACATCCAACAGATGGGCATCAAATGAAACGGTATGATAAGTAGAACACCATAAGCAATATACTATGCTTAATATATCGTTAGGTCCATGGCGGCGACCTCAAGAGGGCGGATTACCGTTTTCTTCATAAAAAAAATGCACAGATTTTATTTGGAGTTACATTCGTAGTTGTAGAAAAATTGTAAGGAACTTCGTTCCTGCCGGTCCTGAGGCCCCGTCACCGCCCCTGTATTTTTTTATTTCATTAAATAATGATTAGTTGAGCCACCCATATTCCTATTGCGAGAAATACCTTGAGGTGAAGCAAGTTTGGGCGGAGGAGCATTCCAGGTCCTACTCTATTATATGCTTTCACTTTATATGATATTTCGTTTTGAAAAATTCCACACATGGACTAAATCAATTTCTCAATTTCGCAATTTGATTCCATAAATGAGAAATTTTTTTATTGTTACAATAATAATTCTTCTCAATATTATGTGCGTCTGAGTGAGCCAATAACAAAATCAATGCGGTGTTTCTTCTCAAATTTATTTTGTACGTATTTCTACCAAAAAACACTGTTTTATTTTTTTTATAAAATATTCACCCTCAGTTTACCCACGAAAAGTGCTGACAGAATGTACATAGATTTAGCAGCTTATGTCAGAAACAACTTTTAATAAAATATCAGTGAAGGTTCCCTGGACCTCTTTCAGGACCCATCAAGTGTGGCTACCCACTTTGTTTAAAGTTTTTCTTTGTGCTCTCGATTTGCCTAAACCGAAACGCCTTTCCTGCGTCGGCAACATACATACATTTTCTCTGTTGGGGAATTTTTGAAAATGTGTCAGCTGATAATTACGCCAGCCAAAAACCATTCAAAAATGGCCTGTGACCTAGAACAAGGTTCGGTAGGTTAAGTAACACCGCTGGCAGATCCTTGAAAAGCGAAAGAACAAAAACAACAACGGACTAATGTCAAGTAGACGGAAAAAGGACTAGAAATTCCTTTCCATTAGAATAAGCTTTATCGGTAGGAGGATAAAAAATGTTCGCCTCATACTTTTGGCTTTGTGCATTTAATAAATTCGATTAAAATGTGTCTACCAGAAAAAGAACAATCCAGAGACTGAAGGAAACCGGTATGCAAATAGGGAGGGGGCCCAGCCAACAACAAAGCCATTTATACCAGGTATTTACATAAGCTCGATTTTTACTCATGGCTGAGCTTTATGTTCCATTAAAAGCCTTTGTTTTCTTTTCAAGTATGGGATCAAAAGCTTTTTGCCTTAATGTTCTGTCCACAGTTCCTTACAAGTTGGAAGGAAAAAAGTAATTCTGAATACTTTGAAGGATTTTAAAACAGCACCAGTTCTACTGGAATAGTGCTGGTTATTAATTGCTTCAATGGGCAAACGTTGCTAGCTGCAAGCAGTTTATGTATTATACTCTACCTAAATGAACTATGTTACAGGATAAACTCGGTACTTGTGTAAAAAAATAAAATTTCTGTATATGATGTGAAGTTATTTTCAACATATACAACATTCTTATTTTTTTTAAACAAGCCCCAAGTTTATCTGATTTGTAACGAATTTTATTTAGTATTGTCATAATGATGCTTTTGTTGATGACGTATCTCAAAAGAGTAAACACTGTGCCAACAAAAAAACACTAAGCCACAAGTTTCCAAAAACCCGCATGGGCTATGGGAAAGTCATCGACTGGGATTTGTCTTTCCGTAGCAAAAACACCAAGGCTCTTCTCCCACGGGTCGACTCATATAGGGGACTGAGACTCTACTTCCAAACCAACGACTGGTCTTCTACTCGCTCGAGAGCAATTCTCGTACACTCGTCGACTCTCGAGTCTCGTCGATTCGTGTACGAAATTAACTAAAAATATATGGCGAAAACTTCCGAGCGACTCGTATGATACTCATATCATAATCAAATTTCGTTCGAGTCCAATCGTGGAAGAAGGTCCTAGCTTTGTCTATGGCACAACAGGTACCTATTATAAATCGGAATGACAAAGGGAACAATATTGCGCATTGTCTCAATAAAAATTTACTTGAGAAATACCTTCGAAATACCTACCTTGCTTTAGTAGACTATGAAACCGTTCGACTCAGTCAATAGGAGCCTTATATGGCATGCACTACGGCAAAGTGGACTGTCTGATAAAATAATAGAATTAATAAAAGCCCTAAACAAAAATTCCAAATGCAGAGTTCTTCTCAATAGAAAATTGTCCGATAGCTTTAAGGTGAGTTCAGGAGGACGACAAGGATGCCTACTTTCCCCATTACTATTTCTTATGGTAATAAACGACATTCTTGTCAGCGCTCTAGATATGTAGTAGAAGAGGCGTCATACAATAGGGACTGCTAGATCGCCTTAAGGATCTCGACTATGCGGATATCTTTTTGCTGGCCCACAGACACAGCGCCGATCCTTGGGTAGAGCGCTCTAGGCTCCAGGTGGGAAGGGGCGTCAAAATGAATGCGAAAAACAATTTCGAACAAAAAGCAATTTTGATGGCGCCTTTTATTGTTTGTGCGCCGGAGGGGGCAGGCAGTGGAGCGCGCTTGCATTGTTTGTAGCCAGCAAGGTGTATAAGCCAAACCTAAATGGGAAGTGAAGAGAAGTGAAGTTAGGTGCCATTGCATATGAATGTATGAGAGTGACCAAAATGGAAGTAAGCGGAAGTTACATCTAATTCAGTGGAAGTAACGTCTACTTCACATCTGCGTTATTTTTCATTTAGGTTTGGCCCTACGTGTTCAGCAAAATGACTTGAACATGGCACAAGCAGAGAGTGCTGACTCCAGACAGCAAGTTTGGTGGTAATGCGAAGCTCTGGAATAGGCAACCGATCTTTCTCGCGCGATATGGGATTAATATCTACATATGTAAAGCAACTGTATTACTTTAATGTTCCACTCTACAATTGGAGCGAATATCTTTCTTTGTAACCCGTTTTTTTTAATTGTTTTGTTTTTTTTATTGTGTTAATTATCAAAAGGAAATTCAAAAGTCATTAGAAAATTCAATCAAGGACTTGAATGTCGTTTCTCTTGATTTTAGGTAAGGATTTTGTTAAAAATGTTATAAAATAATAAAAGAACTCTTGACTTTAGAGAAAAAGCAATTTTGTTTATTTCGAGGTTGAAAAATAATCAAACTTCTAAAACGACATTTTCGTCATATTCAGAAGAAATGGAAAAACTACAGTTCCAGTTTAATATGAAATCATCAACAGATGGAAAATCAAATATAATTTGCATCACTTCAATTACGACACAAGAAAACCGGACTTTTAGTGTACCAGAGGATTTACAGCCAGCAAGATTACAAAAGGTGAAAAATACATTAAAAAAGAGATATCAAACAAGAAGGGTTTGGATTGCTCTAACATCTGAAATGAAAAACATATATGTACTCGTATATGGATGAAGACGGTAATTTACAATTTTCCTATAACTTTTTGGAAGAAATAGTAGAAGAACAGAAACCACCCATTTCTGAAGTAAGTATTATTAAGGAATGAGGGGGCAACCCATATGGTGAACACTGTGGCCAAGTTAGGCCTATTGTGTACGTACCCCACTAGCGGAACAGACTATCGGCCTTCCGAAAGAAGGTCTTTAGTTGATGAAGACCGGACTTGGGCAGGGCTCAAGAACTCTCTGATAAACGTTCTTCTTCTAAGCCAGATCAGAGCAGGACATTCACAAAGAATATGTGTGGAAGTTTCATCGCCTTCCAAGCAGAGTCGGCATTCTGTCTCTTGAGACAGTCCTAGGTTGTGGAGGTGGTACCGCAGTCCTACATGGCCAGTGAGATAGCCCACCAGCAGCCTTAGGTCCGCTCTGTTCAGAGTAATAGTGCCCCTTAAGGCAAAGGGTCTTATAAGATCTTTAGCCTGTCTAAGACCTGGGACTGACTCCCAATAGGCTAGGTTTATTTTCTTAATCCACTCTTCTATCAAGGACTTGGAGGTGGACCAAGAGATGCCACAGAAGGGTTCTGGGCCCTGGAACAACGTCTCAGACCCCTCCCTAGCGAGGCTGTCTGCAGCCTCATTTCCCTCGATACCCCAGTGTCCGGGGACCCAGCATAGCGAGACCTCGTTTCTTCTGGTCAGGCTCTGGAGTACGTCAAAACACCCTGCTACTATTTTGGAAGAAAACTTTCACGTTGAGAGTGCCTTGATGGCAGCTTGGCTGTCAGAAAAGATCTTAATGTTGGCGCCTTTCAGACCTTTCTCAAGGTTGAGCCTAGCGCAGGTCGCAATGGCATGTATTTCAGTCTGGAAAACAGAGGGCCACTTACCCATTGCAATCGAGACCTTGGAGTTGGGTCCTGCGACACCAGCCCCTGTACCATGTTCCATCTTTGACCCGTCAGTAAACCAGTGGAGTTGGTTTGGATCCATAGGAAGAATAATTTCCTCCCACTCAGAGCGATCCGGGATAATTGCTTTGAATTTCCTTTGGAATCGTAGTTGACTAACCATATGGTCGGATACGCGGCAGATGGAAATGCTTGGGATATTTTTAAGGATATCCATGTGTCCTTTGACCGTATGGGGCCAGTTGGATGAGATCTGAAGTCTCAAGGCACTTATGGCGGCGGATTTCCATATGAAGAGATGCAAAGGGGTCAATCCAATGATTGCTTCCATTGCAGCTGTGGGGCAAGTCCGCATAGCTCCGGTAATGGAGAGGCAAGCAAGCCGTTGCAGCTTGCTGCACTTGAGGATCGACGTAACCTGTTTAGTCTTGGGCCACCAAACTATAGCAGCATAAGTGACAACAGGTTTAACGATCGTATTGTACATCCAGTACATCATTTGTGGTGTAAGACCCCATGTCCTACCCAGAAGCCTTTTGCAGGCCCATATGGCCCTTGTGGCTTTGCTGATGACGTAGTCAAGCTGAGCGTTCCAGTTCAGTCTCTTGTCTAGCTTTACTCCCAAATATTTGACTGAGTCTGAGTACTCAACTGTGGTATCCCGAATACAGATAGGACCTAGGTCCAATTTGTAACGTTTGGAGAAAGGTACCAGGACAGCTTTATTTGGGTTAATTGCTAGGCCCTCCTTGGTACACCATCTTTGAACTTCTCGTAGTGCTGTTCTCATGACCTCTGTAATGGTCAAATCGAATTTCCCAGAGACAATGATGGCAAGATCATCTGCATAGCCGATGACATCGAAACCAGATTCAGATAGTTTAGTCAAAAGTTCATCCACAACTAGTGACCAAAGTAATGGGGATAAAACTCCACCTTGAGGGCACCCCTTAATAGCCTTAACACTAATGGTGGAGACACCTAGGGTAGAAGAAATGTCACGATCTGCAAGCATGGCATTTATCCACTCAATCGTGTGAGGATCCAGATTTCTGAGAGCCAGTGCTCTAGAGATGGAATCATAGCCTGTGTTATCGAAAGCACCTTCGATGTCAAGGAACGCGCATAAGGCAGTTTCCTTAGCGAGGAAGGCCTTTTCGATTTTACTGCCCAGGTGGTGTAAAGCAACCTCTGTTGATTTACCTTTAGAGTAAGCGAACTGGGAGCTATGTAGAGGGAGGGAGAGCTCCAGTTTGCACCTAATATGAAGGTCTAGCAGCCTTTCCATTGTTTTCAAAAGAAAAGAGGTTAAGCTGATAGGTCTGTACGATTTAGGCAGCTCGAGAGGTCTGTTGCCCTGTTTCGGGATAAAAACCACCACGACTTTCCTCCAGATGGTTGGAATGTATCCCCAATTGAAGCTGGCTCTAAAGAGGCAGACCAGGTTGTTGAGGATCAGATCGAGGCTCTTCTGAAGAAGTGCCGGAAAAATTCCGTCTCCTCCGGGTGACTTATAGGGTTGAAAAGAGGCCACTGCCCATTTAACCTTGTCACAGTCGAAGATATTCCCTGAAAGACTGCGGGAATAGCGGTCTGGGATGGTCCTATGACTACACCCAGGATCCAATGGATAAGCGGTCTGGAAGATTGACCCTGGAAAGTGCTCTCTGAGCAGGCACCTTAAGGTTTCCTCATGGTTAGAGGTGTAGGAGCCATCCTCCTTTTTGAGAAGGCCCACTCCGTTGAAGGAGTCTTTGGAAAGTAGCTTTTGGAGTCTAGTCGCCTCTGGTAGAGTCTGAATGCTCTCACAGTGTTTCCGCCAGGCAATCCTTTTGGAACGTCTCAACTCCTTGTTATAGGCTGTTAGGGTGAACCTATATTCATCCCAATACCCGGTGTGTTTTGCTCTATTGAACAATCTCCTAACGTCTCTACGCATTGCAGCTAACCTGTCATTCCACCAGGGCACCTTTCGCGATGACTGAAAGGAAGAGACAGTGTTGCTGTCATGGTAGGAAGAGATCAGCACGTCAGTAAGCTGCGTGGCCGCATTCTCCAGTTCATACACTGAGTTGATAGAAGCCGCAAGCTGGTCTGATTTCGAGGCCACCAGCCCCTGAAACTTAGACCAGTTGGTTTTCTTAGGAACCAAAGAAGAGGCGCGGATATGTGGAAGGCCCACAATGTCAAATCTAATGTGCAGATGATCCGACAGTGAGGCCTCGCCCAGAACACGCCAGTTTTCAATCCTGTCGGATAAAAGACTGCTCGTGAAGGTGAGGTCCAGCACCTCCTTTCTACTAGCAGTGATAAAAGTGGGTTTGCATCCTCATTGCAATATCTATGTTATTCGTAACGAGAAATTCTAGAAGACACTCACCCCTTTGGTTTACATCGGTACTTCCCCAGATGGAGTGGTGAGCATTTGCATCACAGCCGATGACGAATTGCCGGTTCGTCTTGCGACAGAACTCAATGAGATCTAGAACCTCCTGGGGTGGCACTACTGCTACATCCCCCGGAAAGTAAGCGGACGCAAGAACGATTTCTTGGAATCCGTTGGCGGTGGGAACCGCAACCGAGATCGCCACTAGATCTCTAGAAATAAAGTTAGTAATGGAGAGATAAGTGACACGATTGTCAATTAGGAGGGCAGCGCGAGACGCCCCACATCTCCGATCATACACTAGTTTACTTGAGCCGGTGGTAAGTCCTCTGACTTTGCCATCGGTTACCCAGGGCTCTTGAATAAGAGCAAGGGTAAGGTGCCTCTCCGCAAAAGTCTTGCACAGGGTGGAGGATGCCCTTTTTGCATGGTGCAAGTTTACTTGGAGTGCCCTTATGGCGCTCATTTTTTTTCCAAGGAGCGTTTGACAAGCCCGGTCTTCTTGGCTTGTCTAGGACCCTTTGTCCTACCATCTTTGCCCTTGGGGGGTACAGATTTGCCCCGTGCTCCGACTCCAGGTTTGGCAGGCGTGTTCTTTTTCCGCTCCGCAGTTAGCTCCGATGCAGGCTCCCTGGCGCATGCTATAGATGCGGGGGCCGGGATTGGAACAACGCCTGACGGTCCCGGAGTCACAACGAGCGCAGCTCCGCCGTCAGATGACCCTATGGTCAAAGTAGCGGCATTGCTGTCCTCGGTGACAACAGAAGCATCGGGAGGCGCCATTTCAGACCCTATTGTCTGAGTGTCACACGACGAGCCCTGCCCTTGCGACTGCTTCTTTGCAGGATCCTTATCCTTGAGAATTAGCCTGATCTGGGAGAATCGATAGGCGATTTTCCCCTTCAGACTAATTAACTTAGCCATGGAGGCGGTGTCCACTACCATGACCAAGTGAAGGGTGTTGTCATTTACCCGCCTCTGGACCACTTTCCACTTGTCAGCGGGAACCGAGTTTTGTGCGGCAATAGTAGCCAGCACTTTCTCGTTGCTTCGGTTAGCACTCTGGGGGAAATAGCCACGAATGACGTGAGTCTGAGGGAAGTTACCCTCTTCCACCAGAGTGATATCAAGAGCACTCTTGCTCTTGATGAAGGAGATGTTACTCCTCACCCATTCCGCTGTTTGAGGGTTTGAGCAGACTAACATAAGCCAGCCTCTTCTCGGGAAGCTCCCCTCGAAAGACGGCTTAACTTCGCCGCCCGCTTTTTCAATTGCGACGTCGATGATCGCTTCCTGCAACTGTGCCATTTGCTCAGGTGTCAGGGGGCAGTTTTCATTCTGAAGCAGCGTGCTGGTTCAAAACTAGAGATAATGAAGAAAAAAAAAAAAAACAATATTAAATATACAAATAACTCTGAATTAGAAGCTGAATTAAATAATGCAGATGAAAAAAACTAATAGTGCTGCCATTAATAAAAGTTAGATTGCTGCTAAATGACACTTGGGAAATATTTGGGGTATATGATACGGGTTCGAATGTTTCCTTAATTAATTCAAAATTATTAAAATTGAAAACTGGAAGAGCAGGTAATTTACAAAATGCAAGTCTAACGACGATTAATGGCGTGAGAAAAACAAATGGTATGGTTACATTGAAAATAAAAATTTTTGATATAGAAAAAGAAAATAATATATTTATAATCGACAAAGACACCTTTAAATATGATTTTATAATTGGATTAGATATGATTAAAGAATTTAAATTAATTCAAGATGAGGAATTAAAAATTAAACAAAAGCAACCTGATATAGAAATAAATAGAAAGATAATATCTGAAAAGGGTAAAAATAATAAAAGAAAAAAAAATTGAAATACAAAGTGAATTATATAAACTGTAAAAATTTTGAGATTACAGTAAATCATTTGGATTATAAACAAAAAGCTGAAATACATAAATTGATAGATGAATATAATACGATTTTTGCAAAAGATAAATATGATATAGGAACAGTTAAAGATTATGAAGCCCGAATTGATCTATTAATTGACAAATACTGCAATAAAAGACCTTATAGATGTAATATTGAGGATAAAAAAGAAATAGATGAGTGAGGTGCCCGCATAACCTCATAGATACAGTCGGATTCACACTGCAGTAATAATACTAGTTTAAGGTATTTTATATAGAAAACTAGATTGCAATCATTGTATATAGATATAAGTGAGTAGGCCTAGTCAGGATAGTATATAATAGTATATAATAATAGTACATAAGAATCCCTACTATAAATACGAGGGAATTTTGTATAGGAGTCAGTCATTGTTCATCAAGCAGCAACTACAGGGCGCGCAAAGGGCTTTAGCTCTTCGCTCTATTGCTGACAACAATATTTAAATAAAATATACGTTGTATAAATATAAAGTTTTATTTAAAGGAGAGCTTGCTCCAATCATTACATGGCGACCCTGCAGCATAGTAAGAACCTAGAAGAAAAATTAAAAGACCCGAGACTAGGACCAAGGCCGATAACTATAGAAGAATATAGAAAAAGAAATCGGAAGCTTCCAGAAGTGGCTGAGGCTAAACCTATAGAGCTGGTGAAGCCGAAAAAACCCAAAGGGGGCTACGAGAGGAGATTAAGAAAGAAGAAGAAAGAAGCACTAAGAATTGCAGCAATTGCGGTTAGTGTAGAAGAGAGGAACAAATTCATTCAAGAAGCGAATGAAATTACTAAAGAATTGGACCAAAGAAGAAAAAAGAAAAAAAAAATAAATAAATAAATAAAAAAAAAGAATTTTAAAATTTCGTTATACTTAAAATGTTATTATGTTACTAGCTCGTTCTGATGTTCACTTGTTAAAATATTGATACTAATAATAAAAAATAAAAAATAAAAACGAAGTTAAGATGAGATATGTTGCTTAATAAAAGAGCACAAAAGTAATAAAGTTGAGGGATATGCCAGAGGATGAGGCATCAGAGATTTTGAAAGAATTACATAGAATAAAGGCGAATATAAAAAAGGCGCCATATAAAATAAGAACGACAGAGAGACTGTTGAGAAGAAGAGTTGAATTGACTGAGCTAGAAATACGAATTAACGCTGTAGAAAGTAATGAAGGTACACTGACAGAATTTAGAACAGTGTACAAAGAAACAGATGAAATTATAAAGTACCAGTTGAGTATAATATTAACTGAGGAGAAGGAAACAAACTCAGAAGAAGGGCAAGATACCTTGAGTGATAGAGCTTCAGAAGTTTCGATTATAAATTTGAATCAGCAGGAAGGCAACAGTATGGGGACTCTAGACCCATTCAAGATGTTAAAATTGGTACCTACTTTTGACGGTGAAGAAAAGGAACTGACCAACTTCATCAATACCGTTGAAATTATAGGAGAAACATTAAAAGATGACCCGGAGAGGGTAAAACTAGTGCAATTGGTGCTAAAAGCACGGATCACAGAGAAGGTCAGAATAAAGATTGGAGCAAGTACTCCGCAAGGCATAGTTGGATTTAAGATATTGTTCGAGAAACATTTTAGGGTGAAACGCAATCCCTTAAGTATACAAAATGAGTTATCAAGGATTCAACAAGGAGGTCAGACGGTTCAAAGCTTTGCGACCAAGATACAAAATTTAATAGCACAACTGAATGACGTGCAAATAACAGAGCATGGTGAAGATAGTCGAAAACTGATTAATGCTCTAAATGACAAATCGGGATTAAATGCTTTTCAGGCAGGTCTAAGAGAACCTTATAAGAC
The DNA here is from genome assembly GCA_949987705.1 of Thereva unica. Lineage (NCBI taxonomy): Eukaryota > Metazoa > Arthropoda > Insecta > Diptera > Therevidae > Thereva > Thereva unica. The sequence continues at coordinate 194,805,596 of OX465281.1, read as the reverse complement.
AGCAGTATTTGCAGCGATGCCAGAAAATTTAGACAAGGCTGTAAGAATAGCCACTGAAATAGAAGCGGTGAATGACATTAACGAAATGTTCCACCATGGTAGAGCTGACAGAGGAAGAAATGAGCAATCGGAATAATAAGTTCAAGAATGAATATTTAGGAAATCAGAAATTCAGTAGGAACTGGGTTAATGATAGTAACAAATATAGTTATAAAGGGACTGGATACTTCGATAAGAGGAATTCTGCAGAAATAAAAAGGAATACGCTCAATGGTAAGCGAGAGAGACAGCCCGATATGCAAGGACACTATGCGGAGCAAAGGTATAACAGAGGTTATAACTCAAAAAATTACAAAAGAAGAATCAATATAGTCGATTCGGGAAACGAACAAATCCCCAATGAAGATGATGGTTCAGTATTAGATGAAAATACGAAGTTCAGAAATGCAAAGATGTTTTCATATAACTGTCAACGTATGAATAACTATATAACTGCTAAAATAATAGGTATAAATAAACCAGTAAAATTTTTGATAGATTTAGGAGCAGATATATCAATAATCAAAAGAAACTTGATAAAGAATGTCCAAATTGATAAGTACGATATATGCAGATTAATAGGCATTACAGCAAGCGATACGTACACAATAGGAGTGGTTGAAACGAAAATTTTGATTGAAGGGGAAGAGATTAAGCAGAGACTACACGTGGTATCTGATGATTTACCTATTGGTACAGATGCGATATTAGGAAGAGACTTTCTGTACAAAAATAAGTGCAAGCTAGATTTTGAAATATTCACGATAACGATTGTAGTAAAAGATCGGGACATCATAATACCACTTAACAATTATTTACCTCAACATGTCACCATAACGATTCCAGCAAGATCACAAATTCTACGAGCTGTGAATAAAGAAATTAAGGAAGATAGCATTGTCCTAAGTCAAGAGATTCAGGATGGAGTCTTCGTTGCTAATACATTGATTCCTTCAAAAGGAATAGCTCATATAAAACTGCTTAATGTAAACGAGAAAGAAGTTAATATTAGATTACCAGAGCTGAAAATATTACCATTAAGAAATTACAATATTATAGATCCGAGGGAAAGATCAAGGATAAATAGACAACGACAAAACAAACTTTTACAAGAGTTAAATGTAAATGATACAGATACAGTAGCAAAAGATACAATCATAAAACTCTGCATGGAATACGCAGATATATTACACCTGGATGGTGATAAACTGACTGTGAACAACTTCTACCGACAAAAAATAAAAATGAAGGATGAAACACCAGTGTATATTAAAAATTACAGACTACCACAATCACAAATTGAAGAAATTAACTCTCAGGTTGATAAACTGATAGATGAAAAAATCATAGAACCATCCGTTAGTCCATATAACTCACCATTACTAGTAGTACCTAAGAAAAGCGATAATGGAGATAAAAAATGGAGAATGGTCGTAGACTTTAGACAGTTAAACAAAAAAATAATGGACGACAAATTTCCACTAACTAGACTAGAGGATATTCTCGATAACCTTGGAAGAGCGAAATATTTCTCGACACTTGACTTAACAAGCTCATTTCACCAGATTGAACTGCATCCAGAGTCAAGACCAGTGACAGCTTTTTCAACGGGCAAAGGTCATTTTCATTTCAAGAGGTTACCGTTTGGATTAAAAATATCTACAAATAGTTTTCAGAGAATGCTTTCTGTAGCATTAGCTGGACTAGATGCGGAGACATTTCTGTATGTGGATGATATTATAACCTTCGGTTGCAGTCTTGAACACCATAACCGAAACCTAAGGAAGACGTTCCAGAGGTTGCGTGATTACAACTTAAAGTTAAATCCAGAAAAGTGTAATTTTCTAAGAACAGAAGTTGTATATCTTGGGCACTTGATAACCAAAGAAGGAATAAAAACAGACCCCAAGAAGTATGATACAATTAAAAATTATCCCATGCCCAAAAACGCAGAAGAAATTAAACGTTTTACAGCATTTTGTAATTATTATAGACGTTTTATCCAAATTTTGCAACAATTGCAAGGCCCCTAAATTTACTAACAAAGAAAAATGTTACATTTAATTGGACGGAAGAATGTGATAATGCATTCAAGGAGCTAAAAAGTAAATTAATGAATCCACCAATTTTACAATATCCTAACTTTAATAGACCATTCGTGCTTACAACAGACGCCTCTAACTTTGCACTAGGCGCAGTATTGTCTCAAGGAGAGATTGGAAAGGACTTACCAGTTTCTTACGCTAGTAGAACATTAGACAAACATGAAATAAGGAAACCAATTATTGAAAAGGAGTTATTAGGAATACATTGGGCAATAAAACACTTCAGACCTTATCTATATGGAAGAAAGTTTATAGTGGTAACGGATCACAGACCGTTAGTAAGTTTATTTACACACAAAGATCCATCTTCAAAAATGACAAGAATAAGAATAGATTTAAGCGAATACGACTTTGAGATCGTGTACAAGCAAGGAGCGTTGAACACCAATGCAGATGCATTATCACGAATCAAATTAGACTCTAACAAACTGAGAGCAATGATTCCGACAAATACGGACATGAAAATAATCACGAGGAATAGTAGTAAAGACGTTAAAGAAAAAGAATCGCAACAGTTGGCGAAAAGTACACAGCTGCATATGTGGGAATGTGCTTCAATTTCCGAGACAAAGAATGTAGTTAAGCTGAGATTTGAAATAACAAGAGAAAATAATAAAGATAAAATAATACAAAATGAGAAAAAGATTGCAAAAGAAGCACGCATAGTCATATAGTTAAATAAAGAAAAGAATGAAATCATAATAGAGCTTAGTGAAAATCCGAAAGCAAACTTGGAGTTACTTCTGGAGAAGCTAATGCTATTTGCGAAAAATCACAAAATTGAAAAGCTAGCCTTAGCAAATAATGAGATAATTTTTAAAAAATAAATAAAGAAGAATTAATGAGAATTTATAACAAGATGGAACAGAATGATAATAAAAGGTTAGATATACTAGTCTATACGCCAGTGACTAGGGTAACAAGTGAAGAAGAACAGAGAAAAATAATCGAAGACTATCATAATTCTCCGATCATAGGAGGACATTCAGGAATTAAAAGGACGATAAACAAAATGAGGCAAAGATATTGTTGGAAAGATTTGGCCAAAATGGTAAAAGAATATGTAAACAGTTGCGAAGTGTGTAAAAGAAACAAACAAGTAGCAAATACAAAAGAAAGAATGCAGATAACAGAAACCCCGAGCACCAGCTTTGAATTACTAACGATGGACACAGTAGGGCCATTGAGACAAGCGAAATACTATAGGTATATTCTGACAATACAATGTGAACTCACTAAGTACATCATAGCAATACCAATTGAAAATAAAGAGGCAAAAACCGTAGCCCGTGCGCTGGTAGAGAATCTCATACTAAGATTTGGAACGTTTAAAACCATTAGAACAGACATGGGAACTGAATTCATGAACTCAACTTTTAAGAAGATCTGTGAGACGTTGAGCATAAGTCACGTCAATTCAACGCCGTACCATCACGAGACGTTAGGATCAATAGAACGTAATCATAGAACTCTAAATGAATACTTGTTATCATTCAGTCAGAGTCAAGATTGGGATGAGTGGTTACAATATTATACCTTCTGCTACAATATCACACCGCATACTGATACAAATATATCACCGCATGAATTAGTATTTGGCAAGATGGCAACTCTACCGGATAGCATAGTACAAGAAAAACTGGCACCATTATATAATTTAGAAGATTATGCTGCTGAACTGAAATGGCGTCTCAAACAGGCGCAGGCAACGGCAAAGAAGCTACTTGAGAAAGGAAAACAAAAAAGAAAAATATTATATGATGCAGATGCACGTCCACTGCAGGTAGCAGTAGGGGATAAAGTGTGGTTAAAAGCAGACAATAGAAGAAAGTATGAATCACCGTTCGAAGGACCATATGAAGTAAAAGATGTTAAAAATACAAACATAAAAATCAAGATAGGAAATGAAATCAAAGAAGTCCATAAGAATAGAATAAAGAAAGCATAAAAAGTTAAAACAAAGAAAACAAAATTTGAAGGATGACCAAAACTGAAAATGAATAAATAATATGAAAAATTTTACCTTGAGAGGAAAATTTTTTCTCCTGAACCGTTGGGGGTGAGGTGCCCGCATAACCTCATAGATACAGTCGGATTCACACTGCAGTAATAATACTAGTTTAAGGTATTTTATATAGAAAACTAGATTGCAATCATTGTACATAGATATAAGTGAGTAGGCCTAGTCAGGATAGTATATAATAGTATATAAGAATAGTACATAAGAATCCCTACTATAAATACGAGGGAATTTTGTATAGGAGTCAGTCATTGTTCATCAAGCAGCAACTACAGGGCGCGCAAAGGGCTTTAGCTCTTCGCTCTATTGCTGACAATAATATTTAAATAAAATATACGTTGTATAAATATAAAGTTTTATTTAAAGCAGAGCTTGTTCCAATCATTACATGAGCAGGTTTCAAGACTGCTGAAGAAGAATCTAATAGAAGAATCATACAGTCTATTTGCTGCTCCAGTAACCTTGGCATACAAAAAAGACGATAACAGAAAATCGAGATTATGCATAGATTTTAGAGATTTCAATAAAATTGTAGTTCCTCAAGCACAACCTTTCCCGTTAATTGAAGACCTAATGGTGAAAACAAGAAATTGCAAGTTTTTTTCAACTTTTGATATAAATTCAGCGTTTTGGTCGATTCCTCTACGAATTGAAGATAGACAAAAAACAGCATTTGTAACACAAGACGGACATTTCCAATGGACATGTCTACCATTTGGGTTGAAAACAGCCCCAGCAATTTTTCAAAGAATATTAAGTAATATAATCAGAAAACATGAACTAACGAATTTTACGGTAAACTATATAGATGATATTTTACTTTTTTCAAAATCTTTTCCTGAACATATTAGTCACTTAAAACAATTACTAGAAGCGATAATGAAAGAAGGATTTCGATTAAAATTTTCAAAATGTACATTTGTATCAGATTCGGTAAAGTAATAACAAATAATTCAATATGTCCAGTAAAAGATAATTTAATCTCGATAAAAAATTTTCCAGTTCCAAAAACACAAAAAAACGTTAGACAGTTTTTAGGGAAAATAAACTATAATAAATACGTGCCAAATATTGCAATAACATTAGATCCACTACACAATCTACTTAGAAAAGGACAAAAATTTACTTGGACAGAAAAATGTCAAGAATCCTTTGAAAAAATTAAGAAAGCACTGTGTTCTCAACCAGTTTTGGAAATATTTGATCCAGAACTGCCAATATATATTCGGGAAGGGAAATTTTCGGGATACCTCTTCAAGGAGGGCAGGCAGAGTTCACAAACTACGGTGGAGTGCGCTTAGATCACTCCTTCATTGGAAGAAGATCTTCTTAGAGGTCCACCGCGGAAGTAAGGGCACCTTTTGGTCCATCAGAGAGGAGACACAAAAAAGCGTAGCTGGCGAAACACCGCGGAAGCAACTTTGGTAAGAAATACTTGCTCTAACGCCCTGTCAGGGTCACAGCCCGAAATTATTATTTTTTAAAAGACTCTACAACCGTAATCCGGTCCTGGCCTCTCGCAACAAATGTGTCGCTGCAAAAGTGGTGCAGCTCCACACGAGAGGTTGACCTGCTTTGGAGTCACATGCCGTCACATCCCCCGCTACAAAACTACAGTGACTCTATATATTGAACTTTTGGAGCCTCTGAACCCTCACGGCGAACGATATGAACAACTAGGACAACCCGAAAAACAATTTACTTATGTGAAAGCATTGACTAAAAGACGAAAGACAGTCCCACTCCACCCTGACCAAAGGCTAGAGCCGGCGCTGCACAGACATCAGGACCTAAAAACCATGTTGCCCTTGACTGGAATCCTCAAGGTTCCCATCGAGTCGGAAAACCTAGAACAACGGGGAGGAGAACCCTATTAGCAGAGGTCGCAACAACCGCAAGATCCTGGTCGGAATTGAGAGCTGTTGCACAGAACAGAGTCCGCTGGAGGGCAACTGTTTCCGCCCTATGTCCCACGAGAGATTTAAAAGGAAAGAAAGATTTTCAACGTGTTATTTGTTTCAAATTATTGTTATTTGTTATTGTTTGTTATTGTTTCATATTATTCGACTATCCTAGCCCCATCAAGAATTGCTCTGAGGGTATAACTTCCAGAAATCATTCTCAGAAGTCTTTCCCAAGTAACTGTACACGACCCATTCCAAAAAGGGGCAATATGACGTTTTTCCAATACTAAACTAAGACCTTGTAGCTTAGTTACAAATGCCAGTCTGGAATTTGTACCTTATTCCTCACCTTCATCTTATATTATGATTCTAAATAAAATTAAGTGGGACTGGGCCAAAGTCAGCATTTAGGAATTTCCTTATCTTAAAAACAAATCCCCTTACATCTTACCCTGTTCTATACTAGTTAAATTTGAATGACACTGCATAAGTACTGCATAACCCAAGGGCAATGCATCAGACTGTCCTTCTGTATTTATGGTAATCGTCCCCTTTATGTATACAAATTGTGGAGTTACGTTTTCTTACCTTGCGGCAGTGACTTCCTGATAGCTTATCACAGTCTGGTCATTTGAGCCATAAATCAGAAAACACATTATATTACAATAGTCACGGTGCATACAGCTCCTGCCGTTTATATGTACATATATTCTCGAAAATCTAATATTTGATTTAACTTGCCAAAATGGTTCATAATTCAAAGGACATGTCAGGAGGGGAAACAATAAAAGGACGCCATACCTAGACGTATCCTTTTGCCAGTTTATGGCAACAAACACAAATGCTTACCACAAAATTCCTGTTTATCATATGCAGGTATTTATCACTCCCTGCAGGACAATGCCACCGGATCAACTCGAATTCCTAGCCAGGGTTTCCATTGTGTACAATCATGTGATAATTCCGTCTATCCACCCCCGACCACAATCCTTCCACTCGCAAAATGTAAATTTTCTTGAATTTCGATAATTGTTCATGGCAAAGAGGAGAATTGTTAAGGTGGCTTTGGAAACAGGAAAAGAGAAGCAGAATCTATTCTGCGGAACAGAGCTGGATGCGGGTCGTTTATGCCCCAATGCTGTCTGAGATAATGTTTTAAAATTGGGGTTTTATTCAATTTTTGTAGGGTGCCGCATAAACTCAGGTGTAGTAGATGTTGGAGGTATTTTTAAAAACTACTGATATAAGACAAATTTTATTTATTCTAACCAAACTTACTACTAGACATAGAAACCTGACCTGAATGACATGACAGACTGCAGTCCCGGAGGGATAGCGAAAAAGTATTCATATGTTAAAATAAATTTACCTTGCGATTTTTAAACGGTATAATTAAGAGAAAAATTGTAGTAATTTACTGAATATGTTTTGGATAAAATCTGGTAGAAGTGAAAAAAAAAAGTTAACAATAGTGGCATTAGCATAATTGACATTTAATTACAGGGACTGAGGTTATAAAGGGCGGTAGATAAACGAGCTCGCAGAAAAAGCGGAAAACCAAACAGGCAACAGTTAACTGCTGTACCAAATTACTAAACAGCTCTCGGGAAAGCACTCTACCAAAAAGCATGCCGTAAAGAGTGCAGATGAAAGGCTGCTGGGTAGCGACGAAGAGTAACTCCAAAGATGGAGAGACATTATTTCTTCGCCGCCTGGAATGATTTACTTACACACGAGCCTTAAGAAAGCGGCAATAACGCACAGCGAATAAGAATTACCACCCGTGCACCATTCAAGACAGAAATGGTAACCGCAATTCATGCAATGGCCAATGGTAAAGCAGCTGGAAAAGATGGCATCCCGCAAGAATTGTTAAAAGCCGAGTCAAGCCCCAAAACAGATGCGCTACAGCCAATCCTGGAAATATCATGGAACACCTGTTCCTTTTCACAGGATTGGACAGACGGTATCATAGCCAAAATACCAAAAAAGGGGGCCTATTCCCTACCTATTATCTACTGTGGGTAAAATCCCATGTATTATTATCTAGTTTAAGAGAGGCAGTAGACTGGACGCTTACAAGTAGTGATGAGCCAGACTTTTCTTGCAGTTCTTCCTTTTATTTATTTTTTTTTTTATGTCGCAGTGCTAAGCTCAGGAGTCACCCTTTGTACTACTAGTCCGTCATGTCATTTGTCACGTCATGGTGCAATGTCTAGCAGTAAGCTTAGTACGGGGGAGGGGTGGGGGGTATAGGTTAGGGGTTAAAAGGTACGGGAGGGTATTGAAGAAGGTGGTGATGAACCCTGCGTTTGAACTCTTGGATGTTGTAGGAGCTCGGAAATACTGACTGCGAGAGATTATTCCACAGTCGAGTTGTTCTATTAACAAACGAATTCATATCTTGTTGAGTGCGTGAAAAGGGGAGTTGCAGGTGAAGGGAATGAGACGAGTGGGCTAATCTGGTGTTGCGGGTATAAGATTGCCGTGGAGGCAGGAGAGCGTTTAACTCGGAGGAACAGTCACTGTGGTAGTAGCGATAAAATTTTGTCAGTGCTGCTACATTCCTACGGTGGCCCAGGGGGTCGATGGTGGAGCAGGCGGTGTCGTCATCAATTAACTTGAGTGCCCTTTTTTGCACCTTATCTAACCATGCCAAGGTGGTTATTGGGGCGCCGCCCCAAACGAGGGAGTTATATTCGAGAAGGGACCGAATGTAGGATTTATAAATAACAGCACGGGCCGATGGCTGGAGGAGGAACTTGCACCTCTTAAGAAATCCCAAGCACTGAGATCCTTGTTTGGCGATTTGGAATATGTGATCATTCCATCGCAAGTCTTTGGCTAAAGTCACGCCTAAGATGTACGAATACGTCATCCACTTTCAAGGATGGTGAGGTGTTGAACTTCTTTTTGGAGATAAGACAGTACTTGGTTTTGTCGGAGTTGAATTCAACACGATTCTTCTTTCCCCACTCTAGAATCAGCTTAATGTCGTTTATAATCGACTTGGACATTAGTTCGCGATCATCAAGACAGGATCTGGCATGAGTCTGTCTTGTATCGACGCTGTACGAGTAACGTAGAGTACCGTCGTCAGCGAAGCTGAGAAGTGGGTTGGAGGGGATTGAAAGAAGGTCATTTATAAATATGAGAAATAGGGCCGGTGATAAAATTGACCCCTGGGGGACCCCCGCAGAGATCGGGTGGGATGCGGATTTGACGCCATCCAATACTACTTTGATTGAACGGCCAGAAAGGAAACTCTCAATCCACTTCTGTAGAAGTGAGTCAACTCCAATAGCTTTGAGTTTAGCTAACAGGGCTGGGTGCCAAACTCTATCGAAAGCCTTGGAGATATCCAGAGCTACCAGACTAGACTCACCGGATCCATGCAGACTACGGCTGAGGTGTTCTGTAAGACAGACTAAAAGATCGCCAGTTGATCTTTTCTGGCGGAAGCCATATTGTCTGTCGTTTAAGAGTAGGTTGGATTCTAGATATCCCATAAGCTTTTTGTTGATTATCGTCTCCATGGTTTTGGAGAGAATAGAAGTAATTGCTATTGGGCGGTAGTTTAAGTGGTCGCTGGCTTCACCTTTTTTCGGAATTGGCTGAACATGGGCAAGTTTCCAAGAGTCTGGGTAAACTCCGGAGGAGTATGATAGGGCAAAAAGTTTGCGCAGAGGTTTAGCCAAAGGTGACGCGCATTGTTTTAAGACGATAGGGGGTATATTATCGGGTCCAGTGGATTTGTTGGCATCGAGCTCTTTGAGGCACCTGTACACCTCGCGAGTCCTGAAAAAAACCCTGTCCATTGAATGGGCGTTACGCTCGGAAACAGGGGGTAGCACATCAGTTTCGAGTAAAGAAGAATTCGAAGCGAACATAGATGCTAATAAATTGGCCTTGGATTTTCTGTCTGCTATTACCTTCTCATTGTGAATAAAAGAAGGGGTTGAAGTTGTAGTGAAATTCTTCTTGATGGAACTTACCAAGGACCAGAAGTTTTTGCTACCGGAGGTTGCATTTAGGAGTTTACTTCTCAATTTGTTGTCAAATAAGGTTTTGACTTTCTTGATGGCGGTTTTACAAGAATTTCTTTGTTGAATGTACTCTAAACGGAGCGATTCACTCGGGAAGCTCTTGTACGCTCGGAAGGCGGCTTCTTTAGTTTTGATTGCATTCATACACTCCCGATTAAACCATCTGTTGGGCCTAGGCTTCACAGATTTGGTAGAATGGGGAATGAACAAATGCATTCCTGCCTGTATGATCCTGGTGATATGGATAGCGGCAGAGTTGGAGTTTCTATTCCGGAAACACAGATTCCAGTCTGTAGACTGGAAAAATTATTATACATTTAGCAAGACCAAAGCAAAAACAAGACAAGACAGGACAAAATAAGACTACAAGATCAAAATAGCAACACCTTTTGCCCATGACTTAATGCTTAAAGTTTTGCAGTGATGAGCAAAAAGCCTTCGAAAAAGTCTTGCTAAAAGTCTTGCAAAAATTCCTGCAAAAAGTCTTGCAGTCTTGTCTTTGTCCTGCTAAATGTGCAAGACAAGACTTTTTGCTCATTACTGGAAAACTTTTGCCACTTAGTGATGAGCAAAAAGCCTTGCTATCTTGATCTTGCAGTCTTGATTTGTCCTTGTCTTGGTCTTGCTAAATGTGCAAGACTAGTCTTGCTTATCACTACTTAGCAGCAGGCAAGCATCAGCAGCACCATTCCCAGATCATATTACCACCTTGAGAATCATAATGGAGAATTCTACTGAATTACGGTCCCTCCTATACCTTGCTTTCGTCGACTATGAGAAAGCGTTCGACTCGGTTAATAGGAGCTTTATATGACAGGAACTACGACAACGACGATAACTACTTTCCTGAAAACAATCTTAATTCTAGGGAATCCAGCTTTCTGGATTCCTTATTTCCATACGGTTTGTACCAAATGAGCGGTGTGAATAATATTTTAGGAAGGCGGTTAGATATTGTATTCTTTTCAGACTGAGACAACATTAATGTTGAGCCTAGCTCAATTATCTTGTCACCTGTAATTATCACCCTCCTCTTCTACTGAGCTATTGTTTTGCCTTTTTAACCGACTTAAAAAAAAGAGGAGGTTACTCAATTCGACGTGTAGGTATTTTGTGGTCCTGTTCACGCATAACTTTGTAACCCAATAACTTTTTTGGTTTTTGTTTTGGTTCATTTGAAGGGGGAGCTTCCCACGGTGGTTCCGCTAAATTCGTTTTTTCTAAATTTTGATAACGGAGTTCGAAGTTAGGCGTAAAAAACTGTTAAAATTGGTTCAACCTAAACATTTCATAGGCACCGAACAAATTACTTTATTGTTGTGAATCTGGCAGCAGGCCGATGGGGGAGTGGGTAGAGTGTCGGATCCTCGATTCAGCGTAGTGTGGCGTTTGCCGGTTCGATCCCGAGTCGGGGCAGGCCGGTTATTTTCTTTTTCTTTCTTCTTCTTTCTGAAATGATTTATTAACATATTGGTCAGCGGCCGATAGTGCTTGACATAGCGTAAAGGGCTAGATAGAAGTATTCTTGTCTGTGGGATCTGTGGAGTGCGAGTTCGATCCTTGGACTCGCGGTGCTTTTTTTCTATATATCGACAAAATAATTATTTTTAACTTCCCAGTATAGGAAGTTATTGTAATCGGTCCAAAAATCGAAATCGAAAATTTCAACGTATTTTCATCTTTCAAGGTCCCAGGAGCATTTTAAGCAAAAAATTGGGAGGAAGTATGTGTGTGTGTGTATGTGCGTACGGGTGTGGTCATTTTTTCCTGCACGATACCGCGCGAACCAAAAAAGATATCGACTTCGTTGAGGTGTCGTTCGAAGCGTATTAACCGAAATATGATCTGAAAAGATTTTCATGAGATTCGGTTCTGCCGTTTTTTTGTTTAAGCGACGTAAGTGATTTTTATACCTGCACGATATTGCCCGAACCACGAAAGATATTGACTTACTTGAGGTGCCGTTCGAAGCGTATTAGCGACTATATAATCTGAAAAGATTTTTATAATATTCGGTCCAGCGGTTTTTTGGTTTAAATGACTTAAGTGATTTTTGTACGTGCACGATATCGCGCGAACTATAAAAGATATCGACTTAGTTGACGTGCCGTTCGAAGAGTATTAACCAAAATATGATCTAAAAAGATTTTCATAAAATTCGGTCTAGCCGTTTTTTTGTTTAAGCGGCGTAAGTGATTTTTGTACCTGCACGATATGGCCCGAACCACAAAAGTTATTGACTTACTTGAGGTCCCGTTCGAAGCGTATTAGCGACAATATAATCTGAAAAGATTTTTATGATATTCGGTCCAGCGGATTTTTGGTTTAAATGACTTAAGTGGTTTTTGTACCTGCACGATACCGCGCGAACTAAAAACTATATCGACTTCATTGAGGTGCCGAAAAACATTAATACCTAATCTTGTAAGTGCGCACATTTAGTTTGACATTTTAACGAAAATATTGATAAACAATTGTGACGAATTCTCGGTATTATACATATATTTTATATTGCCTATTGTTCATTTATTATTAAAATATCCAATCATACTATTCAACATCCATCATACTGGGAAGTTGATCGTGTGGACCGAAAGGGTCGAACCCACATCCCAACTAGTTTTTTAATTTCCTTCGGGGAATTTTGTTCCATATTATACAAGTTTTCGACGTGAATACGTCTGTAAATTTGCTTCCAGAACAAAAGCCGATGAGAACGAAATTATGCCGAAAGGACATGGACAAAAAAGTACATTCCATGTACACATTTGTAGTAAATATATTGTATAACAAACATAAAAAAATGAATTAATACGTACTTTTTAACCTCTCTGAACTTGTCAGTTTTATTTAAGAAGATTAAGTAATTCAAGATGAATTCAAAGATTCTTTTGTCAACTTCCGCCATAATGTACCATAGAGAAAGATAAATATAATGTCGCTGATATACAAGGAGCCATGTTGATCAACTTGGTTGATTTGTTGTCCGTGCTGTTTGCACACACACACACAATTTGACTGGCCAACAATTCCACACAAGACAAACTTGTAATACACAACCAAGTTGAACAACATGTCTCGTTGTGTATGGACGGCATAACGGACGTTCCACACCATGCATACTACTTGTAGACATGTCAATGGACAACAAATGCCCTCATTAGGAACATCTGTTATCTTTTTTTTTATGTGAAAGAGTCTAAACTTAGGTTCCACCCCTTATACTACCAGTCCGTTATGTCGTTTACTACATGGTGCAATGTCTAGTAGTAAGCTTAGCTTTTGGATAGAAAAATTATGTGATAGGTTAAAAGTGGTCCGGAGGATGCATGTGGAGGAGGCAGTGAGTTTCTAGTTTGAACTCTTGGATGTTGTATGAGCTCACTTTTTTTAAGCAGCCGACTGAGTCACAACCGTCGAAATTAGCAGAAGACAGCCACGTCGGAGTGTTATGTCTTCCGCAACCGCTAAATAAAGACCGATTTTAAGGGAATTTTGGTAACCTACTATTAACTGGTTATCATTGTTGATGTTTCGTAAAATTGGTTGTATGCTACCCTAAAAACAGAAAATTCGGTTTTGTGCTAATATCTCTTAAACGGCAAGTCCTATCATAAAATACCGTTTACAGAGTTTGTAGATCATGAGATTATCTACAAAAAATGATATTATACATTTTCTTGTACGAGCTGCCGTTCATGAGATATAGCCGTTTTAAAGACTTAAATTACTCATATCCCCTAATTCGCAAATTGTATAAGTCATTAGACGTTCAATAAATACTTATTTTGAGCCTACATATCGTCGATCCAAATGCAAACTATCGAATAAGTTTTCAGGAATGTCAAATAAGTTTTCAGGAATGTCAAAAAACAACAAAATTTTACTTTTTTGAAGAAGTTAATTTTTGGTACATTGCAACCGTAGTTTGAAAAGATTGGAGAAGGGATAGGGCGTCGATATTTTGCCATCACAAAGGCGTCTAGAGTGCAATTATAATAAAGCAAAAAAAAGGCATTTTTCATTTTCGATAGTTTGCATTTGGATCGACGATATCTTCCAAAAGGATTCACTCAATCTCCTGTTGTTAACATCAAATAAAAGAATACATATTTATCTAAAAGAGTATAATTACGTTACTCTAGGATGATTAGTCTAGAAGTTTAGATTTTTTTCTGTTCTTTCCACCGACTATATTAGTGGATAGTGTATACCCTCCCCCCTCTTTAGAACAATTTTTTCTTATAATATATCCAGGAATCACCCTGAAAATATTAGCCACGTAGTCCAACAGAGGATTTATTGAACGTCTGATGACCTATACAAGTTGCGAGTTAGGGGATATGAGTAATTTAAATCTTTAAAACGGCTATATCTCATGAACGGCAGCTCGTACAAGAAAATGTATAATATCATTTTTTATAGATAATCTCATGATCTACAAACTCTGTAAACACTATTTTATGATAGGACTTGCCGTTTAAGAGATATTAGCACAAAACCACTTATTGCAAGCGATCTGATTAAAAGATTTAATGAAACTGTTTATGTCTAGTCTGTTGTAATGACAAGTTCCTTGAGTTTTTTATTTATAGCAAATTAATGTGCCAATATTCACGAATATAAAACACCAAAAATCATTGGTGTACACTAAGTTCGATAGCTATGCACACGCCCATACAAAAATGGGCCATGTCCTTTGCAGCTCAAAAAACTATTGTTTATATCGAATAAAGAAATATACCATGGCGTGGATGCAGAATCAAAGAATTTTATTGTTTACATTTAATTTCCCCGATATCAATGGCAACCACTGACATATAGTAATGGACTGCTGATTGACGATGCTGAATGGCACCATTTTTCTCCAGAAATAGAAAACCTTTTTCATGCAAACAAAAAAAATTTCTTCGAATTTAGGAGAAAATAAGTGATAAGATGTTTGTTATAATTAACGGAAACAAATTTCCATCACTCATTTTTATTTATTAGCAGTTTTTTCATTAAATAAATGTATTTATTCCAAAACCGTGACGGTTTTTTAAAAATAGCTCAAGAGTGAGACAGAAGAACGAAAACTATACCTGTCTATTTTTTTCTAATTATGTTTATATCGCTGACATGCGCTGACGATTACAGTTCATTGGGATTTAACGTGGGAGCGAGGCAGGAATAGTTTTTGGTGCCATTTTTTGTATGGGATTTTGCTCATTTAGCAGTCCATTACTATATGTCAGTGATGGCAACTTAACTTTTTATATGCCTTATATTATCTTGATCTGTATGTGTGTGTAGTGTAAACAAATCTTGCAACTTGATTTGGACCCAGTTCCATATAACCGATCAGCTGCAAATTTTGCACATACGTATAGTTCGCATGACAATACAATCTGCAATCAAATTTTGCAATTGCGCTCCCCGACCCCAGCCATGGGTATCAAATGAAAAGGTGTGACAAGTAGAATACACTTCGCTATGAGGAGTCTTTCAAAACCCAAAATGCGGCCGACACAAAATGGCGGCTTACCTTTTTCTTTACAACGCCCTTGGTATGGGTATCAAATGAAAGAGTATGACGAGTATAGTACAGTAAGCTGTACGAGTATTATCCTTTGAATTAAAAAGCTACTATACCGCCTTTCTGAAAAGAAGTTAGGCATAAAATAGTATTAAAATTTGCAAGCCTTGAACCTGGCAGTGAACAAATTGTTTTATTGTCACGGAATTAATACTATATACAGGGTAAAGTACTTTAACCAACGAGTGGGGAAAATTGGGAGCGATCAATAATAATGAAAACTAATGCGATGAAATGCACTTTTTTTAATATTTATTTGCGAAGGTGGTTGATTTGTACTAAATTAAGGCGAACTTTATGATACGGGGTAGTCCTCTAAAGGGTTGAAACTACCCATAAATCGGCGGAAAAAATTGTAAGCGTTTTTTTTTCAAGTTTATGCTTTAATTCGATTGTGGGCGTGCTGTCAGGCAAAAATAAATTATTTTCAACCCTTAAGGGGGTAAAACTACCCCTACATTAAAATTGTAATGAAATATTTCTCAATATATTTTTTATTTTTTTTCTATTTAGGGGTGGTTTAACCTCTGTACAAAGGGGTTTATAGTGAAATTTTCCAAATGTTTTATTGATTAAAAATGGAAAATAAAATTTAAATGCAAAACAATAAATTTTAATTTGTGTCAATTACAATTTTAATGTAGGGGTAGTTTTACCCCCCTGAAGGGTTGAAAAAAATATTTTTTTTTGCTGATAATACCTATTGAACCAAATTTCAAAGAAAAAGCAAAAAAATAAATTTTTGCAATTTTTTTATGTAAAGTTGATTTTTATTATTGTAGGGGTAGTTTTAATCCCTTAAGGGTTGAAAATAATTTATTTTTGCTTGACAGCACGCGCACAATCGAATTTGAAGCATAAACTTGAAAAAAAAAAAAAGATTTTTTCCATTTTTGGCCGATTTAGGGGTAGTTTCAACCCTTTAGGACTCCCCATTATAATAAAGTTCGCCTTAATTTAGTACAAATCAACCATCTTCGCAAATAAATATTAATAAAAGTGCATTTCATCGCATTAGTTTTCATTATTATTGAAATAATCGCAAAAACCCCCTAAAAAGGGGTGTTTTTTGCATTTTTAGGGATGACGCCCATGTTTTAGAACCGCGGGACCTCGATTTTCGTGATCCCTTTAACCTTTAGGGTTCGATTTTATTAACGGTGTTATTTTGGAACACTCCCCCGCGTTTTGAATGGACTGTTTATTTCAAAAATCCCAAATAAAGGGCGCTTCCCAACTTTATGGAAGAACTTTTTTATGAAGCCTGTCCATAAAAAAGTTGTAAGAACGAAATATATAATTATAGATGAATTGCGAAGTTATCGTCTATACCAAAACTCTTCTAATCTATTATTTATTCTGCTGTCGCCCCTATCTGCAAGAGCCTATCTCAACAAACCAAAACAGCTCGTTCCACTACTACTAATATATACTGGAGTTCTCTTCACACACAGTTCGAGGCTTTGTCACTGGCAGCAAAACTGACTGTGTCTACACAGACTTCAGTAAGGCTTTCGACAAGCTCTCTCACTCTACAATATTATAGTTCTTAAACTAAAGAAATTAAATTAAAGAAATTTCCGCATATCCTTGTGGTATGGTTCCAGCTGTACATAGCCGACAGAACCTACCAGGTTCTATTCCGCGGAGTCAAACCTAAAAACATCGAAGCGTCCTCTGGGGTCCCACAACGTAGCCATATCTTGGGCCTCTCCTTTTTATTTTATCAATTGACGATATTCTTACCAAGTTAAGGCACTGTAAAATCCTTATTTACGTTGATGACATCAAACGGTATCGCCACATAAGGAGAATAGAGGATTGCAAACTTCTGCAAGCAGACCTAAACACCTTCAATTCTTGGTGTTTCAACAACAACTTTGTGCTTAATATTAGTAAATGTGAGAACATGAATTTTTGTAGGAAATGTGGTGTTATGACTTATGACTATACTTTTCTTGACAACAAAGTCTTCCGTGCTAAATCTGTAATCGATCTAGGGGTTAGGTAAGAAGTTAAGTTGGATTTCTCCACCCACGTCAATTATATCTCCTCCATGGGCAATTCAGTCCTGCGATTTATAAGAAGATGGTCCAAGGAATTCAACAACCCCCTCATCTCTAAACATTTGTACTGAGAAGTGCACCTCCTGAGTTAGAAGGGTAACTCTATTATTATTATGAAAGCCAGATTGTCATATTTATATTTAAAAGTTTGAGACGCTCACAATACGCAATTACACACTTGAGTAGCCATCAGCTTTTCAAGGACATTTGCCCAAAACCGGAGGGCTGGTAGGCGAAGGCACTTGGGAATGGGAATGATTAAAATATGCTTCCAAGTCGCTGGAAACTTTGGTACCGTTACACAGGAGTTGAGAATGTGAGTTCAAATAGTCAATAGTATGACAACAGTATGAGGATTTTAAGAGACCAGGCGAAATTTAATGTAATTGGAGGTGAAAGTTTTCGTCAGGTAAGGTGGCGTGGTATTCCTTTTTCGTTAACTCCATTTTTGGAAAGGAACAATTCGCAGTTGAAAATTGAACCAAGTTTCACAATTTTTTGTCCCAAACATCAAAGTTATAAAACTTACTAACTTCAATTTTAAGGGATTCTTCTGTTTGTTTGCGAAACCTAGAAAGCCCCCAATGCATTACAAGCCTCTTTCAAGTTTTCATCCTAAAAATCTGCTGGCAAGATAGGGTTACAAATGAAGAACTACTGCGACGTACCTGCCAAGAAAGGATGGAAGGAAATGGAATTGGAATGGCCACACCTTGCGTGGTGCAAACAAGAATCTAGCCAAACAGGCGCTTGAAAGGAACCCGTCTACTTGGAAGACCTAGAATAGCGTGGAGGAGAATCCTACCAAAAGAGGCCGCAACAAGGAGGACAACTGTTTCCGCAATATATCACATGCGGCATTAAAGGAGCAGAAGAAAAACAATCCTGCACTCATGAAGCACTAGCTCGATGTTGGACAGAAGAAGTATGCTTGTTTTCTCGGCTCCTTGTCTATGTATTGAAATGTCGACTTGCTGTCTTTATATTGAAATGTTACAAAGAAAAGCAATTGCTTGGAGTTTTGTCCAGCAACCCGGTCGCTAGGTGCTCCCGACAGCTAATTCTCTATGGCAGGCTGTGAAGATTAATCATTACTCATAGCTCTCATGGCTCTTTTTTTCTTTTTCACATGTTAGAACCTTCTAGTATAAAATATTTTATTAAATCTTATTGAATCCCGCGGGCCACACAATTACCCGCGAAGAGCCGCATGCGCCTCTTGGCGCGGTTTGGCCACCCCTGCTATAGGATATTAATGCATTTTGACGATTCTTCACCAAGTCTATTTGGTTGCGGTAAGCCTCCTCAGAAGATACTAAGGCGGCCTCAAGAATATATTCTTTTTATGTGGTAAAGTCAAGCTTAGGAATTACCCTTTGTACTACTAGTGTCTGTCATGTAGAACGGAGGATGTGTGAGTAGATGTCGATGACCCTTGCGTTTGAACTCTGAGATGTTATTTGAGTTCGGAAATACCGACTGTGGAAAACTGTTTCACAGTCGAGTTGTTCTATTTATAAACGAACTACTAAAACATGATGTGCGCGAAAAAGAGGGCTGTAGTATGTGGGGGTGAGCCGAGTTGGCTAGTCTTGTGTTACGGGATAAAAGTTGCCGTGTAGGCAGGACGTGTCGGTAAAATTTGCTAAGGGCTGCTACATTCCTACGGTGGCTTAAAGAGTCGATGGAAGAGCAAAGAGTGCCAATTTTTTTTTTTTTTTTTTTTTTTTTTTTTTTTTTTTATGTGAAAGACTAGAGTCACAGGAAACGCCCTTTATACTGTGTCGACAATCTATTTTCTTCATATAGAGTTTGATGGCGCGGTTGTGCACCTTGTCCAGCCAGGCCAAGGTGGTTTTTGGGGCGCCCGCCTAGATATGAGCTGGTTTTTTTGAAAGTGGTATAAGTCCACTTTTAAAAAAAACTAAGTTAACGGTAATTTTAATGAGCTATAGACACCTTCTCTCCATAGTTACAATCACAATTTCAATAGAGTTCTATCTTGACATAAAATAAACAAAAACAGTTTTGCTGTACAATTCTATCGCACAAATATTTCTTTTGAAAGTGGAATAAGTCCATTCCTAATAATTTTAATTAAAACAACTTTCTTATTGCAATTATTATTGATTATTGCTACACGGCACGCTGCTCGTTAGTTGTGGAAAGAGCATTAAAGAAAAAGGACCAATTATACACGCCCAAGACTATTATAATGCAATAAAGGCTTGCCGAAAAAAACAGCTTCATTTTGTATGAAATGAAAAGAGAAGACTTTGTCTCAACCAATATCAAACAAGGAGGCATTATCAAACAAAAAAAAATTACGGACGGAGAAATTGTAAACTGGCTTAAATTATGTTGGATGAGGTTCAAAAGGAATGAACCTCACAAAATTTTTTATAAAATTAGTATAGAAGAAAATGCTCCATTTAAAACAATTTCCTTATTTGGAAAAAAGGGAAGACCAAAAAACCTCAGCAAAATTAATATGTTACCACTTTATAAAACTTCAAGCATAACAAGAGATAAATATAGCGATATGATAAGTTTATTACCTTATACAGGGTGTCTCAGACCACCCGTACCACCCCATTATTTCGAAAAGTTTTGAAAAAAAAAAAATGAAAACCAAAAAACACGTATCAAATATTTTTTCAAACTCTATCCAGCCATACCAAAAACGCCCCCTACCCCCTACCCCCTGTTAGCGCCATCTAAGGCGAATCACAAAAAATGATAAGAATAAAATCTTCATATTTTTTCATGAAGAATCTAAATCTGCCATAAAAAATAGGTGTTTTTATTTTGTTTTCAATTCTGCATCCCTTCCCCCCCAAAAAATAGGGGGTAGAGAACCATTTTGATTCTTAACTTGAAAAAACCCCTAAATTTTATTGCAGATTTAGATTCTTCATGAAAAAATATGAAGATTTTATTCTTATCATTTTTTGTGATTCGCCTTAGATGGCGCTAACAGGGGGCATAAAAAACGTTTTCCTCCGATTACAGCGCCATCTATGGCGAATCGTAAAAAAATGCTTGGGGCAAAATCTTCATATTTTTTTATGAAGATTTCGAATCTGCAATAAAAAATGGGGGTTTCCATTTAAGTTTTTGAAGGTAGGGGGCGTTTTTGGTATGGCTGGATAGAGTTTGAAAAAATATTTGATACGTGTTTTTTGGTTTTCATTTTTTTTTTCAAAACTCTTCGAAATAATGGGGTGGTCTGAGAGACCCTGTATCTATTCACCATAAATACTTCAATATGCTAACTGTAAAAGAAAACTAAGTTTAAAATATCTTTTTTTTAAAGATCTTAACGAAGTAATTTTAATTTTTATATGTTTAATATAACTGAAATAAACTCTTAATAAATTTGGTTATTCATGTATTTAAATGTCTTCATTTTAACTATTACTTTTTACATAAAAATTCATTTCAGTAAAGCTTTTATGTCTATAAAAATATGGACTTAAATTTGCTCCTGTTTTTATTTCTTCTAATATGTTATTTTTGAAAGTGGTATAAGTCCATGTGGAGCTAAAAAAATCGTTTATTTTTTCAAATAATTGTAGCCGTTACATTCTTTTTGCCAACTGAGATAGAGGGACGGGCGGTGCAAGTTTTTGTAGAGATAAGACAGTACTTTGTTTTGTTTGCGTTGAATTCGACACGATTCTTGAGGCCCAAGCAAGAATGAGTTCAATGTCCTTGTTAATAGAATTGGACATACATTTACGGTCTACGAGACAAGGTCTAGCACGTGTTTGCTTTTAGCGAAAGTGTGGGAGAAACGCAGAGTACCGTCGTCGACAAAACTGTGAAGTGGGTTGGAGGGGATTGAGAGCAGATCATTAATAAATATAAGAAAGAGAGTAGGTGAGTCGCCCCTTGGAGAGCTCCGGCCGAAATGGAGCGAGGGTTGGATTCAACGCCATCCAATACTACCTTGAAAGCTCTCAATCCAGTTCCTTAGAACTGAGTCAATACCAATAGCTTGGCGTTTAGACAGCAGAGCGGAATGCCATACTCTGTCGAAGGCCTTGAAGATATCCAGAGCAACCAGACCAGAGTCACCGAAGCGATGGATGTTTTGGTCGAGAGCCTCACGAGCCTACGAGCAAACCGTTATTTCAAACCACTGTAACAAGTAATGTCACTTCGAGTTTACTTACTGCTACTTACTAGGATCAAAACTGTTACCTTGTTGTTAAATATCGATCGTCAAAAGTATACACTTTTTAACAAGCTCAGAATATCAACTTAAAATAAAAATAATCACTGTTCAATTTCCAGTTTAATGCTGTACCAACACACGTTCGCATCCACAAGCAAACAGGAATCGAAGCTCCCTCGTTTGGCAACCTTTTATTATCCATTACAATTCCGCGGTTGTTTCAAAAGTGGAGAATGTAATTATTGAGCAAAAAAAAATATCCTTTCATTACCCACAACTACAAGATACTAATTGAATTTTGTTGTTCTTTAAACCTCATCTTACTAAGAAGTAGGATTAACCTGTTTTCCCAGCCACTAATATGGAGGTTGATGGCCCGTACAGCGCTCTGCTTTATTCAAATTTCGTGTAATTTAGGTCTCCGCAACTTATCAGTCAGAAACAGTTCACCGTATAACTTGAGCCCTTGAGATACTTGCAAATGTTCGTTCCTCCATCTTTTCACGGGCGTAAATTAATCTGTACCCTCTCAACCGTCCTTGCCGTTGGATAACGTAATCAACGAAAGGTTTTCGAAAACATTTTCCTAATTTGATTGATTAGGTGATTTATCGGAGCGTAATACTGTCTAATGAATAGTTGGAGCTAACTAAGTTAATTAGGATTCAAGCAGTGAGTCTCCTCTCTGACTCTAGTTCCGGTATCCTAAAGGCACGTTCGCTTCACCCACTTGAATAGAAAAAATTCACTCTCAACCTCAAAGGATTGGATGTAGATGCTTCCGAGCATTTATAGTGATGTGTTATCGTATCCTATATACTTGTAATTTCACACTTACGGTCTTTTTGCAGTTGACTCCAATTATCCTTGCCTGATAAATGAAGCTTAAGGTCCTGACGCTTAATATATATATGTATATGTAAATTGGTGTGCTCTTGGATAAAATAATTAAGGGGGTTTGAAAAATTTAATGTGTTTACGTCAGTAGAACTAGTAAAGTTGATAAATTGTGTGTAATTTAATTGATTTTTAACTGGATGGAGGACTTTTTCGAATTTGAAGAAAGTTGTTCAAGTTATGTATGATATGAGTCCAAATACATGAGGAGCCATACATTTAAAGCATAAGCTGTTTTTTGAAGATAAAGACGAAGTTGAGAGTTGCTTAAAATAGGACTGTTTGATCAAAAATAGCTTTTGCATCAGAAGTTTGCGTCTTCGTGTATTAAGGCACTATATAATTTGCTGAATATAATTACTCCGGACGTTGTGTAAAAGCCTAAAATAAAATCCTTATATCATTATATTTGCCTCAAAATTAGGCAAATGCACCTAGCTACAAGTCATATATGCCCTTTCTTAGAATACATCAGATATTTTTACATATGCAGCGTTCAGTTGTTGCGCTATTGGAACTACGACTTACCTGGACACTGACGATCG
The DNA here is from genome assembly GCA_949987705.1 of Thereva unica. Taxonomy (NCBI): domain Eukaryota; kingdom Metazoa; phylum Arthropoda; class Insecta; order Diptera; family Therevidae; genus Thereva; species Thereva unica. The sequence continues at coordinate 194,782,216 of OX465281.1, read as the reverse complement.
TCAGTCTGTCGGACAGCTGTCTGGACCTCGTGGATTAGTGGAAGCGAATGAAACCGAAGATTATCGAACAGCCGACGAATCAGTTTCTCGATACCGAACCGACAATAATCGAGGTGAAGACAGCTGTAAAATCGCTGAAAAATAGAAAAGCGCCGGGAATAGACCAAGTAACCGCCGAGATGATCAAAGCCGGAGGTGATGTATTATCACAACAACTTCATGTCCTCATAATACACATATGGCATTCGGATCGTGCTCCGTCGGCGGGGGAGAGAGCGACCGTTGTCACAATTTTGAAAAAAGGCAACCGTGGTGAACGCAAGAATTATCGCGGTATTAGCCTTCTTTCGATTGTCGGTAAAGTATTTACGAAAATCATGCAATCGAGGCTCCAGAAACATCGAGAGTAAACGAAACGAAAGAACAAGCGGGATTTAGACTACATCGAGGATGTATTTATCAGATATTCGCACCCCGTCAGCTAATGGAAGAAAGAATTCGTTGCGGCAAACGAACTGTCGTCGTTTTCATCGATTTCAAATCCGCTTTCGATTGCATAGATTGAAACAGCTTGTGGGAAATCTTGGAAACCGAACACGTGCCATTGAGGATCATCCAACTTCTCCAAGAGTCGTACGATGGCTCAACCAGCAGCCTTCGTATTCGAAGTGACTTATCTGAGGAGTTCCCGATTCAAACGGATGTCCTACAGGGAGACGTCGCTTCGCCACTTCTCTTCAGCGTTGTGATCGATGCCATTATGCGTGAAGCATTCGATGGACGACTCGGAGTTCGATACGACGACAATAACTTCGTAACCGGCTTAATGCTCGCCGACGATAGCGCCGTCTACGCTGACACAGAGGCCGAAACAACAGATATCTTATACGAGATTTCTCGCATTGCCCAGTCCTACGGATTAAAAATCAATGCGGAAAAGACCAAAGTACTCACAACGGACGGATCGAGGGCCAGTGCTCACCTCGATGGAGCCCAAATCGAACAAGTTCCGATGTTCAAATATTTGGTATCATTGGTTGAGGAAACGAAAGTGGCATCGACGTCCGACGTTCACAGCCGCACCGGCCAGGCAACAACAACCTTCCCCTCGCTCAACTGGTGCATATGGAAACAATCAAATATTTCCATCAAAACAAAAGTACGCCTTTACCAAGCGTTGATCCTTCCGATTCTTCTTTATGGATCTGAAACGTGGACACTGTTCAAACTGGACGTTAACAAGCTCGAGATCTTCCAAATGCGATGCTTGAGGCAGATCCTCGGTGTCTGACTACGCGATCGCCTTCGGAACGCGACAGACGGACAAAAATGCGATCAGCAGACACTGATCGAAGAAGAAATGCAAAAACGTCGACTACGGTGATTTGGACATGTTTGCCGAATGAATGATGACCGCTTGCCACGTAAACTTCTCTGGTGAGACCGTCCCGCTACGCCGAAGAAAACGTGGCTGAAGATTATCGAGGGTGACCTAAAGAATCAACGGTTATCAGTTACCAAGGCTCGAGATGTCGCCAAAAACCGGCAAGAATGGAAGCGAATCATGAATAGAGCTCGAGACCCAGCGGCGCCAACAGCAGCGTATCCATTGCGGGGACGTCCGGCTCGGACCGCCAGCTAACGGATCAAAGAACAAAAAGAAGAAGATAAGTAGACATAAACATGTATTCGAAAAGAGTTATACACCTTAGGGGGCCTCGGTAGTCTAGGGGTAAGGCGCCTGACTACTATCCCAGAGGTCCCGGGTTCGAATCCCGGCCGAGCCCCACGGTCCTTCGCCTTTTCCACTTTCCCGCCCATATAACTTTCCTTCTTTCTTCTCCCCTCTTTACATTCCTGATTCATCCTGTCATAGCCTTCGCTAGTCCTTCCCCGCTCCACCAAGCGCATGTCATCGGTTGGCTGATGAGATTCGTGAAATGGTTGGAAGTAGGTGGAATAATATATATCACGGCTAGGTTGTGGCAGATCCTTCCTTCTCTCTCTCTTTCTACTCTACTCTCTATCTTCCGGCTAGAGCTGCTGTTCGACATTCTATACGAAAAAAATAGATTGTCGAACAGTACAAAGGGGCTTTCCCTAAGTCTCTAGTCTATCACATAAAAAAAAATACACCTAATTGGTCTGCAGAGATATTTAAAATAAAATAAGTTAAACCTGTTTACCCGACAACACATATTCTCGAAGATTACCAAGTAAATATAATTCAACGCAGATTTTATGAACCAGAAATAGCTTCTGTGAAAACCCTGATGTTTATGTAGTAGAAAAGGTTATGAAAAGAAAAGGGTTTCCATCAAAACACAACCCTTGGATTAATATAAAAGACGTGATATAAAACCTGCTATATTCATTCAAAATGATAAACTTGAAACAAGAATACGATCGTTTGAAAACATTCGATAATCTAGCAATTGACTTAGATACAGCAGATCAACTAGCGAAGAGTGGTGTTCACGATCATCTTCTGAAAAAGGAAAAAATATTTTCAACAAAGAATTTATGGTCACTTTGCACATCACTTATCTGAAGAATTTTAAATATCTGCAGGCTGAATGGCTGGTGACTGGGATCTGGAAGAAATTTGAATTAAATTTAATTTATTAAGTAACTTTCCTTTTATGACATTGTTTATATTACCTTCTAAAACACATGTATTGAACTGTCAACTTTAGTTTATAACTTTTAATAATTAATTTTTCTCAAATGTAGATGGAGCAGTAGTTAAATTGATCAATGCATAACAATTAATTTTCGAATATCTACTTGCTTTTTTTACCGTTTTTTGTAAAAATTATTATTCGTTTTTCGGCCATAAACTCGAGAAGTTGTATTAGAGAATAAATAATTATAAAAACATAAAAAATCGATTTTTTTCTTCGAATTTTATTAAATATTTCTTTCGATCATTTCCTATTATACTGATTTTGAGTGGATGTGCGGAAACCGTTTTTGGTTGTAAAAAAGGAAATATATTAAATCAAAATTTATTTCGGACTTGGACATTTTGCATAATTTCGGCGTACAATATTTTATCGTACTTGAACATTTTGGTCCTTCGAGCCGGATCTGTGAAAATTAGTGCAGGTTTCATAAAAACGATTGAGTTGGTGATTATACATCATTTTCAGTGAATTGGGACTAAAAGGTTATACACGTGTACACACATTGGGGTAGCCATTACCGGTGAGTAAGTTCCAATTCATCATATTCGTATATACCAATAATATACATATATATTATAAATAATAAATAAGAAATGGATGTTTTAGTGGCAGAACAATATGAGCTATATGAGTCCATGAAAGTAAATTTAGCGAAATATAAAAAGGATTGTAAGGTAGAAAATAAAATAGATTCCCTTGAATATTTCATCGAAGGGGTGTATGGCGAGGCTGAAGAATTTTTCATTGAAACTAAAACGCAGATGGAAGAAGATAATCTGATTTTAAATCCATCGCCACAAACCTCCATGCAGAAAGAGAAATCCTTGGAAACCGAAAAAGTAATTGAAAAGTTCGTGGAGAAGGAAGATACGCAACTTCTTAGAATAAACATACCTAAATTCTCGGGAGAATACAAAGACTGGCTTTCATTCCATGATCTGTATACAACATTAGTGCACAATAATAAGGGATTATCGAATGTAAGAAAATTAGGTACACTATTTAAAATGTAGTCTGCAAGGTGAAGCAGCGCAAATCGTGAAACATTATATTATCACTGAAGCAAATTACGAACCAGCCTGGAATGCACTAATAAGACGATTCGATAACAAAAGACTACTAATAAAAAACCAGCTAAAAACTTTGTTTTCACAACCAAGTGCTAGTTCAGAAACTGCGGCGAACATCAGAAGGCTCCTTGACACCACAGAGGAGTGTATTCAGTCTTTGAAAAATCTACAAGTTAAGACTAAAGCTTGGACCTAATATTCCGTACCGTACCGTAACAAAATTGAACGAATCTGAGCTCAGTTACGGCATTTTGCAAGATGCCCTAAATGAAAACGTAAAGTGGCAAGTGAGAAGTGCAAAATGGATAGCATAAACAAAGATTTAAGAGATTTATTTGCATTATTTAAGCTGTGGAAGCATTACAAACAGATTAGAAGTGATCAGAGGAAAAGAAGGAATAAAAATCGCGCCATAAATAAAATGAGAAACATCCACGGATATTACCGTGTAACATTTCTAAAAATCAAAAAATTGGATTCAGGACAATTCTTTATTCACACCAGAATGAATAAAAAGAACTTTGAATTTTTAATTATAATATTTCAAGTCATTTACTGCTCCAATTTTTAAAAAAATTGTTAAAATGTGAACAAGTTTTTTAAATAGCTAACGGATGCTAAGGTTTCGTGCCATTCTTACGGCACCATTACGGACCATTCGAGAATTTAACGAACATTCGGCAAGTTTATTAAGTCAATTTAGGTCGGTGCCATATGAACACTTATGTTCGTAGATTACGGTACTTACGGTTACGGTACGGTACGGAATATTAGGTCAGGGCTTAAAGCATGGGACATAATTTTTACTTATATTGTCAGCGAAAGGCTGCCGACAGAAACAAGAAAACTTTGGGAGCAGGAGGTTGGGGCTGATCAAGAGTTCCCGTCCTATGAAACTTTGAAAACGTTCCTGGAAGGTCAGTTTAGAGCACTGGAATCAGTAGGCAGCACGAAAAATAATCAAAGATCTATTAGCCAAAAACACTCCTTTTACTTAAGCAAGCCATATAGTTGTGCCTTTTGTTCTGGGCCCCACTCAATTAGACAATGCTCACAATTCATCGGCTTAGATCACGCCGGTAGGCGAAATACAGTCATACAAAAACATTTGTGTTCCAATTGTTTATCTAAGGGTCATATTTCGAGTGATTGTACAAGTCGTTCATCTTGTTTTAAGTGCAAACACCGTCACCACACTCTGTTACATGACGACACAACAATAGAAAATAAAACAAAACATTTTAAAAATGATTTTCAAAGTGACAATAATACAAACATGAAAATTGCGAAACCGGAAGCATCTACCAACACCTTTCATACAGCATTTCATGCCGAAACAAATCTCCAAGTAGCTGAGGCATTTTTAGCAACAGCATTAGTAAAAATATCTTCTGGTAGTGGCGTTGAAACTATAGCACGAGTACTAATATATCCAGGATCTCAGTCAACGTTCATCGCGAGCTCCTTGGTGCAACGCTTGAAATTATCAACTTCGCAAGCGCGTACTGAGATATTCGGTATAACCAATGTGAGGGTAGGTACAGTAAGAAATCGTGTATCCTTAATCATAGCTTCGCTCTATAATAAGGACCAGGTAATGGTAGAGGCATCGGTGCTTGATAAATTAACCAGCATACTTCCATCGAAAAAGATTAAACCGATGTCATCATGGAATCATCTAAAACATTTAAAATTAGCAGATCCAGAATATTATCAACCTGGAAAAATAGAAATGTTACTAGGAGTAGATGTATATTGTAAGATAATACGCAAAGGTCTTCGTATTGGTGCAAGCGGAACTCTCATCGCACAAAAGACAATATTAGGATGGATATTGTCTGGAGAAATACTTGAGAAAATATCTGAACCAGCATCATCATCATTTTGCTGTTATACGTCACTCAACGAACAACTTCGAAAATGCTGGGAAGTTGAAGAAATTCCCACCACAAGCATCCTAAGTCAAGAAGAAAAATTGTGTGAAGAATACTACAAAAAACAGTGGTTCGTTCTTCAGATGGTCGGTATACCGTTCGTCTTCCCTTCAAGAATATAAACCAGGGACTTTTATTCGGCAGATCTCGTAGTGCAGCTTTATTTCGATTTAAACAGCTCGAAGGTCAATTTACAAAATCTGACGGACTCCAACAAGAATATTCAAAGTGTTTGCAAGAATATTTGGACTAAGGACACATGATTCCAGTCAGCACACCTGAAATAGAAAATATGGTTCAAAATGAAAATGGATTCATATCTTACAAAACAAATTACCTCCCTCACCATGCAGTATCTACTAAAAGAGAGCACTACAACAAAACTCCGAGTAGTGTTTCATGCGTCACATAAAACTTATGGTGGTCCATCGCTGAATGAGCTCCTCATGCCTGGCTCTAAGATTCAGGACGATCTGTGGTGAATATTGTTAAGGTGGAGAAAACATCGCATCGCTATAATGGCGGACATCGAAAAGATGTACCGCCAAATACGTATTCACGAAGAAGACGCCGATTTTCAACGTATCCTATGGAGAAATTCTCCAGACAACCCAATCAAAGATTATAAATTACAAACTGTGACTTTTGGAACTACAGCGGCACCATATTTAGCGGTCCGCACTTTGCACCAGTTAGCCGATGATGAGTCCATACACTATCCCCTCGCATCCGATATAGTAAAATCCGACTTTTACGTAGATGATCTACTAACCGGAACCGATTCTATTGATCACTGTTTAGCTTTACAAAAGGAATTGATTCAGTTATTAAATTCAGGCGGTTTTAATCTAAGAAAGTGGACATCAAACAAAATAGAATTATTAAATAACATTCCATTAAAAGACAGAGAAATCAGTGGTGTTCTTGAATTTAATGTTAGTGAAAGTGTAAAAACCTTAGGACTCAATTGGTACCCCAAAAATGATAAGTTTAAATATAAGCTCTCTATAAACCTTGAAAAAGACACTAAAATCACAAAAAGGAAATTATTAAGTGAAATTTCGAAATTGTTCGATCCGCTCGGGTTTTTAGCACCTTTCATCATTAAAATGAAAATTTTAATGCAAGTTCTATGGATTAGAGGAACAGAATGGGATCAAACAATCCCTAATGATATTTTGGAAATTTGGCACAAAACATTGGAGCAAATAAAGTTCATTGAAAATATTGAAATCCCAAGATGGATATCTACAAATTCTGGGTCCGTCGAAATTCACGGTTTTTGCGACGGCTCGTTACAAGCGTATGCTGCAGTGCTCTATGTGCGTTCAACGGATGGTAACAACATCAAGATCACTTTGTTAACTGCAAAATCGAAAGTCACCTCTATCAAGCAAATATCATTACCACGAATTGAATTGTGCGGAGCATTATTGTTGGCGAGATTGTATGCAGTGACAAAAAAGGCAATGGAGTTCAAGGATATAAAATTTCGAGCGTGGACCGACTCAACAATTGTCTTATCATGGCTTCGTGGACATCCAATGAAATACAAAACCTTTATTGCCAACAGAGTAGCAGAAATTCAAGAGGTCTGCAGCGCAAACGATTGGGGGTATGTTCCCACAAATCAAAATCCTGCCGATTGTGCGACGAGAGGTCTATTACCACAAGAAGTAACGAACGCGACTCTTTGGTGGAATGGGCCGAATTGGTTAAAGCATTCTTCTGAATATTGGCCAGTACTTCCCAAATGCAATGATGACAACTTAGAAGCAAGAGTATCAAAAATAAACATCAATCTTGCAACGAAATCGGAGCCGTCAAATTTCGACCTACTTATAAAAAGGTACTCGACAATAGGAATACTTCTACGGGTAACTGCATATTGTTTTCGTTTTGTATATTTATGTAGAAAAAAGCATTTAAAATCAAGTACCTTGTCAACGGAAGAGATTGAAAATAGTTTGCAATTCTGGATAAAAAGAGCTCAAAAAGAGACATTTCATATAGAAATACGAGAACTTGAATCAGGAAACCAAATCATTGCAAGGATTAAATCCTTTTATAGATGGCATAGGAATATTAAGAGTAGGCGGGCGTTTGCAGCAAGCAAATATACCATGGAATGAAAAACATCCAGTTATATTGCCGAGTCACCACGAAATAACCACATTTTGACGAGACTCACAAATCAACATTACATGGAGGAATTCAGCTTATGATTTGTACCTTACGTCTAGTGTTGGGTAGGACACGATAATAAAATGAGTTTGTAAGAGGAGCCTCTTTTTCCTTTTGAACCAGTACAATGTCTCACTTCAAATGAGGCGAGGTGCCATTGTATTGTGCTAGCACGTCACATAGTGAATGGCTCAAACGTTGCGATGGGGGAGATTGCGTTTGCGAAAGAGAGGATACGATAAATGATAAATGCATGAATGGAAATATTAATTATCGTGCCTATGAATGTTGATTACAAAAATATTCTTTAAAATTTTTGTTAACTGTATAAAGAAAAACATATTTACAGATAAAATGAAACTCCCTAAAATTGAAAATAACACGAAAATATTTTATTGTTACAGATAGAGATTAAAAAATAAAAATAAAATTTTACCTCCCTCGAAAAATGTAAGAAATATCTCTCCAACTTCACTCCCTCCAAAAAATGTAAGAGTTGTCTCTTCAGTACAAAATTTATCTCCCTCGAAAAATGTAAGAATTGTCTCTTCAGTACAAAATTCACCTCCCTCGAAAAATGTAAGAATTGTTACCTCCCTCGAAAAATGTAAGAATTATCTCTTCAGCACAAAATTCACCTTCCTCGTAAAATGTAAGAATTGTCTCTTTAGTATAAAATTTCACTCCTTCAAAAATGTAAGAGATTTCTCTCCAGTTCGTGTTTACAATCTCACCTCGCCGCAATCCGAATTGGATATTTTATTGTCGCAAAAGAAATAAGAAAATGTTGTTCCAGTTCGTGTTTACAATCTCACCTCGGCGCAGTTCAGATTGGATATTTTGCTGCTGCAAAAGAAGTAAGAAATGTCTCTCCACTTCGTAATTTACAAACGCACGATACACGCTCATATCCCAGTAGTACATTATTTTTGAACCGGGACATTTAAAAAAGTTGAGGCCTCAGTACAATTTACTATCGTGTACGGGACAAATGAACTGCCTCTTGTAAGTCCGGCTCAACTCTACTTACGTCGAAAATATTGGATAATCAATGCCAGAAACGTTATTAAAAGGCACATTCACAAATGGTTGAGGTGTTTCAGGCAAAAACAAGAGTATCGGCAGCAGCTCATGGGCAGTTTGCCACCCCCCGCGTACAAATGTCAAATCCATTTCAACATGTAGGTGTTGACTACTGTGGCCCTTTGGATATTAAAAGTTCAAAACTTAGGAATTCAAAAATTCAAAAATGTTACCTAGCTATATTTGTGTGCCTAGCCACTAGGGCAATACATATTGAAACCGTTTCCGAATTAACCGCTCAAGCCTTTCTTGCCGCCTTGAAGAGATTCGTTGGAAGAAGGGGCCTCTGCACCGACATATATTCAGACTAGCATAAAACCCGCGTGCCTTGCAACGCCTTTAAATAAAAACTGTTTATTATGTGCACTGTTTTCCTTGAAAAAAAAAAAACAAACAAAAAAGTCAGTTGTTATTATCCCTAAAAAAGGTTTATTATAGAGCATTTTTTTAATAATCATGGTAAACAAATTGCTGCGTATATCACCTCTGCTCAACAAATCTGCAAGTTTTGAAGCAGAGATTGGTGTGTATATGTCATCAAGAGAAGTGACAAAAGAATCCTAAATAAAGTAAATTTTGAGTCATTCATTTCCACGTGATTATAGGGATGCACTGTCAAAATTTCAGCCCTATAGCTCCAGCGGTTTTGGGTTCACCCCATTTCACCCCCTTATGGGATGAATTTCTAAAAATCGCTTCTTAGTGGATGTCCACGTCATTATAGGGATGCACTGTCAAAATTTCAGCCCTATAGCTTAGGCGGTTTGGGTAAACCCCATTTCCCCCTTTGGGGAACGAAATTCGAAAAATCGCTTGTTAGTGGATGTTCACGTCATTATTGGGATTCACTGTCAAAATTTCAGCCCTATAGCTCCAGCGGTTTTGGGTTGACCCCATTTCACCCCCTTATGGGATAAGTTTCGCAAAATCGCTTGTTAGTGGATGTCCACGTCATTATAGGGATGCACTGCCAAAATTTCAGCCCTATAGCTCCAGCGGTTTGGGTAAACCCCATTTCACCCCCTTAGGGAATGAATTTCGAAAAATCGCCTTTCTGAGATTTGAAACAAATAATTTTAAACCAGAATTGTCTAATCTTTCAATTGGTGGCATTCATAATGTTCTACGATATACATTAGCCGAGATACCAGGCGTAGAGCGTAAAAAATGGTGACAAATCGTACTAATTAATTAATTAAAAAAAACTAATCAAAATAGCGAAAAACGGAAACTTACTTCCACCTTCTGGGGTATCCATGCATCTACAAAAAAAATTTCAGATTTCTATCTCTTCTAGTTTGGCTACAATGCGTGACGGTACGCACAAGCAGACACACAGATACACAGACACACAGACTTACAGCCACACACTTTCTTTTATTAATATAGAAGATAATGCAACCAATTTCGTTGGTGCTAAAAATATCCTAAAAGAAGAATTTAATCAATATCTGCTACATATGCACGAGGATATAGCTAATTCAGCAATCAAAGAGAACATAAATTGGCACTTTATACCTCCTGCGTCCCCTCATTTCGGAGGCCTTTGGGAAGCAGGAGTAAAATCTACAAAACATCATTTAAAAAGAATTTTGTCAAACAGCAAGCTCACCTTCGAAGAGTTAACAACAACAACAATCCAAATTGAAGCGTGTCTGAATTCCAGACCTCTTTGCGCTATGTCTGACGATCCTGAAGCAACGTGAGCACCGTTTGAGTAGATGGCAATACATGCAACAGCTTATGCAGTCCTTTTGGAAACGATGGCACCACGAGTATTTAAATACTTTACAACAGAGATCCAAGTGGGCAACTAAAACCAAAAATATTGAAATCGGTAACTTAGTACTAATTCATGAACCAAATACTCCACCATGCAAATGGCCATTAGGCAGGGTAGTTGAAATCCATCCTGGCCGTGAGGGCTTAGTAAGAGTAGTAACACTAAAGACCAAGGACACAATCTGCAAGAGGGCAATTACAAAAATATGTCTCTTGCCCATTAATGACAATTATATAACAAAAACCTCAGAAGCACCAGCAGCTAACCTTAATTAAAAACAAAACAAAAAATAAAAACTTTCCTATCCTACCCATTTCATCATTCCATGTTTAGTTTTTTTTTAGATTCGCTAGAACAGTATTCCAAAATTGCCCCATTCAAATGAAAACGTCGATCAAACGAGCAGCCTACAATCATTGAAACCCTGGGGTTTCAAGGCCCCGGAGTATGTTCACGATCGTCTTCTGAAAAAGGAAAAAATATTTTCAACAAAGAATTTATGGTCACTTTGCACATCACTTATCTGAAGAATTTTAATTATCTGCAGGCTGAATGGCTGGTGACTGGGATCTGGAAGAAATTTGAATTAAATTTAATTTATTAAGTAACTTTCCTTTTATGACATTGTTTATATTACCTTCTAAAACACATGTATTGAACTGTCAACTTTAGTTTATAACTTTTAATAATTAATTTTTCTCAAATGTAGATGGAGCAGTAGTTAAATCGATCAATGCATAACAATTAATTTTCGAATATCTACTTGCTTTTTTTACCGTTTTTTGTAAAAATTATTATTCGTTTTTCGGCCATAAACTCGAGAAGTTGTATTAGAGAATAAATAATTATAAAAACATAAAAAATCGATTTTTTTCTTTGAATTTTATTAAATATTTCTTTCGATCATTTCCTAATATACTGATTTTGAGTGGATGTGCGGAAACCGTTTTTGGTTATAAAAAGGGAAATATATTAAATCAAAATTTATTTCGGACTTGGACATTTTGCATAATTTCGGCGTACAATATTTTATCGTACTTGAACAAGTGGATTTGTTACACAAACATCAAAGATCGTGTGAAATGTTACTTTTGTTATCTTCAGATAAATGCATATGATGTGGATTTCGACCATACGCATCGTTCACCACACTGTGTCCATGCAATAGGATAGATGAATGCGAGCGATTCAAAGATCAACTGTCGCCACTTACAGAACAGCTTAAATCAAAAACCATACTTTGTGCATTCAACACTTTGGAATTTTAGCTGGTATTTTATTCGTTCTAGCAATCCATTTTTATTTCCACGAGCAACAGCTACCTCGCAAGAATACAATGTTTTAAAAATAGAGTTCCACATATTTCATATACACAAATAACTCGATTCCTTATAACTCCCGTATTAATGAAGCTGGCTAAGGTGTTGGTTTTTCGTATTCGCGATTCCCAATCATTTTGCATTTTTTCTAGAGAAAGACTCATAGTACAGAGTATAAGATTCGTGCTCTGCAGAGGCCCAGGCAATAGCTTCCGCCGCAGCCTCAGGGGTCAACATGAAGGGCAAAGGTTCGTTCCCAGTCTCAACCGTTCCAGCACCTACTGATGACGACTACAAAATACTCATATCTGTCTGTTTTAAATATCGTAGAATGCTTTATTCTACGAAAATATTTTTTTTCTTTCTTTTTAAATATAACCCTTTGACACTGTTTGTACTTGCCAGCGGCATGCTAGCTGCGGGCGAGTCTTAAGTATGTTTACTCAAGCGTGGATGCTAGCTGCGGGCGAGTTTTATTTTTGAAGTTATACTTCTTTAGGCGCGTTTTGAAAAATAGAATTCGCAACGCAACGCAACGCGCAACGCAGGAATCGGAGAAGGCTTTGCACGGAGGATATGGGCAAAGGGGTGGAGGCAATGGAGGGTAAGCTTTTCAACTTCCATTCTTCATGCGCACTGGGATTATCATTATTATGCACGGTATACAGAAAATTTTTTGTATGCCGTGATTACTATTACTCGTAGCCGATGCCGGTTCACGATGTCGATTCGTGAGGGGGTTTTTATGCTGAGGCTATGGAGGGAAATAAATTTCATATTCGAGTCAACAGATAAGCGTAAGTTTGGTTTTTCGTGGGCATAGGAAGATTCGTAGTGTTTATTGTGTGCTGTTTGTGGGTGAGGGGTTTTACGGGATGGAAGGCAATTTCTCTAACTCGTAGTGTAATATCATAGACGCGCCAAGTTTTTAATTTGTAAAAAGTGGCAAAATATTGTATTTTAACATTTTTTACTGCACGTGCACGTGTTTTAATATTTTTAAAAATTATTATATAACAGTTTTTAATCACTTTAAATTCACTTTTAACTCAATAACCACACAAATTCAACTTTTTTGCCCTAAAATAACTCGACAAAAGTATAGCGAATGCAAACAAAATTGGTCACCTTCACAATTAAACCATTAAAACATATTGATTCACTAAATTTTTTGAAATTGTTTTAATTCAATCACTGAAACACTAATCACTGGTAATCCAGGTGCAGAAAAAAGTGATAAAATTCAATATTTTATTAAAACTTTTTACTGCAAAAATAAACTTAAAAACTTGGCTCCACTATATTATTACACGAGAAATGTTATCCATTCAAGGAAATGTAGGACCGGCACCGGCTGCTTCCAGGCCTGTATGCAGCTACAATGGGTTTGCTGGAGGCTCTATCAGAACCTAAAATAAGCAGCATGCTGCAAAATTTAAGATGTATCAAAACCTCAAATATGCAGCTTACTGCAAATTTAAGACATGATAAGAACATGCAGCACGCTGCTTTGCTTCTCATATTACCAGCCTCAGCCAATAAAAATACTTTTGATTGCAGCCTGCTCTCATGCCCTAATTTGCTGCACGTTGCCAATTTTCATGTTCTGATACGGCCTGCTTACGATATAGGCGAAGGGGTAGGAGCTATGGAGGGCAAGTATTTCAACTCCAATCCAATCCTTTTGATACCTTTTTTCAACTCCAATCCAATCCTTTTGATAGGTAGTAGTACGCATCGTGTGACCGCTACTCGAACTACGAATGTCCAATGTCAAGCTTCCAACGATGGTATTTGGACAGATTCGGGTATTTGTTGTCGGCCAAACGTCTGAAGCGTTGATGCTGTATTTGCCCGATATATTAATGTATGAAACTCTTCGTATCATATATCAATTACCCTAACCCGCTCAATTTAATTGAGTAACAACTAGAAGAAGAAGATAGGGAAGTGAACAGAATTTGGAAATGACTTTTTTTTCAGTAGTGGCAAAGGAAGTAGAATGAATCTCTCCAAGGTCGATGAACCCACAGGCTCATAACAAACGTGGAGGGATGAGTCACGAGAGAGCATGGAGAGGTGAGTTACGAGAGCATACCGGCAAGATGAGTCTACGCTATGCTTGGAATTCTTCAATGTGACAGAGGACAGAGACCATGTCTTTTGAAAAACGTCAAACGTCTTAGACTATAATGGTACGATCGTTTGATCTATTGACTAAAGTGAAGGAGAAGCTAAATTCCTCAATCAGAAGGTAAGGGGAAAAGAAACAAAAAAGAAGTGAGTTAGGCTTAGAAGTACCAACAGTATTATTAGGTAAATAAATGCTGATCCAGGTTACGACTTAACGTTCATTACGTTTTGGTAGAAAATTAGCCAGTCTTAGAGAATTTCGTGAGGCATCTAAAGCCCATTTTAAGATAATTGTAATTAGGCCTAATGAGCCCACAACCTTGAGCGTGTCGGCATCATGATGCTTGCACCTTCCAACGCACGAAAATAGAAAGAATCCAATAAAATATCTGTATGCAAATTAAAAATTAGTCTTAAAATCACGCCAAAGAAGTATAACTTCTAATGCGCGTACATAAGCACAGACACCCACTGTTTTTTTACTTGGGATGTTGCTTGTTCCTTAATATTTTTTTCCAATGTGAGGTTGTTAGCCTCTCGTCAATGCATTGCCTCGTGTATCATGGGGCTTAGGGATTATGATTGCACAACCATCAGCCCGAAATAGTTACGACACGTGCACGTGCAAATTTCCAGATAGTACATGGTTGCTCTTCCTGCTCCCCAGATAGTTCTAAGGAACTGGATTAAGAGTTTTTTTTCTGGCCGTTCAATCAAGGTAGTATTGGCGTTGAATCCAACCCCCACGCCATTTCGGCCGAAGTTCCGCAGGGGTCAGATCTATGACCCGCAGTTTTTCTAATCTTCATTAATGATCTGATCTCAATCCCCTCCAACCCACTTCACTGCTTCGCCGATGACAGTACTTTGCATTTCTCTTACTCCTACGAGAATATACGACAAGCACGTGCCAGACCTGCTGTATTAGCACTGCTGATTCCATCTTAGGCAGAAGTCGTAAAGATCGGAACGACTGGTTCGATAATGAATGCAAGCTGGCAACTGAACGTAAGAATGCTGCGTACCGAGCCATGCAGCAGTCTCAGAGAACACGGGCACGCGAAGAGAACTATAAAGAGCTCAGAAAAGAAGAAAAGAGAATTCACAGACGGAAAAAGGAAGCCTGGGAAAAAAATCTCGTCTATGAGCTAGAACAGTACAGAGAACGACGGCCGCACCAGGCGCGGGAGTTCTACCAAAGAGTCCGCAGTATGACGCAATTCACACCACGTTGCACATACTGCAAGGACAAAGAAGGTAATCTGATCACCGATCCTAAAGGCATCTTGGAGCGATGGGAAGAGCACTTTCATGAATTGCTAAATGGCGAGCTAACTGAGGATTCGGAGGCTCCACCAATATCTGATGATAATGCTATGCTGCCGCCACCGAGCATAGAAGAAGTTAGCAGAGCCATCTGCCGGCTCAAAAACAACAAGGCCTCGGGTGCAGACGGCATCGCAGCGGAGCTGGTTAAATATGGAGGGCCTACATTACACCAAGCGATTCATGAATTAATTGTGCAAGTATGGGAGCAGGAAGTGATGCCAGAAGACTGGAGAAAAGGCATCCTCTGTCCGGTACACAAAAAAGGAGATATCACAGCGTGCACTAATTATCGCGGTATAACGTTGTTGAGTACCGTGTATAAGATATTCTCCGCTATCCTACAAAACAGGATGGCCCCATACGCCAGAAACATCATATTGCCATTACCAGTGTGGCTTCAGCCCAGGCAAATCAACGACTGATCAGATTTTCACCTTGAGGCAGGCTATGGAAAAATGTCTAGAGTTTCAAAACTCAATTCAACACCTCTTCATAGACTTTAAAGCCGCCTATGATAGCATAGCCAGGGTAGAACTCTACAAAGCCATGAGAGAATTCGGCATCCCCAACAAACTGACAAGACTATGTAGGTTGACCATGATCAATGTGTCAAGCCAAGTAAAGGTATCCGGAACACTGTCCAGACCAATCAACATCTATAATGGACTCCGACAAGGGGACGGTCTGGCCTGCCTCCTTTTCAACCTGGCGTTGGAGAAAGTGATCCGAGATTCGGGCGTGACATCTAGGGGTACAATCCTCCACAAGTCCACCCAATTACTGGCTTACGCAGACGACATTGACATCATTGGAAGAACAACAACAGCTGTACAAGAAGCTTTCACTCAGATTGAGCAAGCGGCAGGAAATCTGGGACTGCACATTAACGAAAGCAAAACAAAGTACATGGTGGCCTCGTCTGGAAGAACACCTAACATTGGTCCCACAATCAAGGTAGCGGAACACGAGTTTGACGTGGTAAAATCATTTACCTACCTTGGGTCAATAGTAGCAGCCGACAATAGCATGGAACCAGAAATACGCGCACGACTGCTAAAAGCCAACAAAGCCTACTATAGTCTGTCAAGGCTCTTCAAATCCAAATATCTAACCATAACGTCTAAACTTTTACTATATAAGACGATGGTCTTACCCGTTCTCACATATGCATCCGAAACGTGGGTGCTTAGCAAAAAGCACTCAAACCTCTTGGGCATGTTTGAGAGGAAAATACTTCGGAGGATTGTTGGCCCCGTATGTGAGGAAGGACGATTCCGGAGACTCTACAATGACGAGATCTACGAGCGCTATCGCGACATAGATGTTGTGAAGAAAATAAAGCTCGGTAGGCTCCGGTGGGCAGGGCATCTAGCTCGTATGAGTGAAGATGAGCCTGCTCGGAAAGTTCTCTGCGGTAAGACCTATGGGGTGCGACAGCGAGGGAGGCCCAACCTTCGCTGGAAGGATGGCGTGGACCAGGACGCTCAGAGTTTAGGGATGCCAAACTGGATGACATCGGCTCAGAATCGGGACCGGTGGAGAGAACAGTTGCGCGAGGCCAGGACCGGATCCCGGTTGTAGAGCCGTTAAAGTAAGTAAGTACGTGCCAGACCTTTGCCTTTACCACCGTCAACTGATGTCCACTTCGATCAACCGGGATATCGAATTGATTCTTCATTAGGTCGATATGAATCGTGTTGAATTTAACGCCATCCAAACGAAGTACTGCCTGCTCTCCAACAAAAATTGTACTTAGGTACCTTCCTCCTATCTCAGCGGGAAAATAGAATCTAATGGCTGACTTAAATATCAAAATCGCAGGGGTAGCTTTAACGGAGGATCTGCGATAGAATGATCGCATATTCCAAATCGCCAAACAAGCCTCCCAATGCCTTGGATTTCTCAAGAGATGCAAGTTTCTCCTCCAGCCAGCCGCCTTGGCTGCAATCTACAAATCCTACATTCGGCCCCGCCTTGATTACAACTCGTATATCTATGCAGGCGGCCCAAAAACAAACTTGGCTTGGTGTTTCGACAAGGTGCAAAATCGGCCTTCAAACTCATTGGCGATGGCCCCTTTCGTGCCTCCATATAAAAAAAACTGCCTGCAAACATGGTTATAAATCTAAACTAAAACAGCTCTCAAAAATGTACAGCACTGCAATTATTTTTTTAATATAGCCAGAATAAACCACATCCACGAACAATTCCTTCTTCAGCCACATATAAACCCTGTTGTCTGTGTAAACATACGCTTGAGGTTTCACCATTATATTATGATCCTGATAGCAAAACTCATTTTCAGCGTCATTTTCCACCCACCCGTGACAAATTATAATAACTTGTCTTTCCTTCCAAAAACTCACTTGTTTGCTAAACAATAAGTCATAAACCATCACGTGAATAAACAAAAAGAAACCCTCAAAGTCTCCTTGTAAAATTCATTTTCGATTTTGAGAAAGGAGCAAAATTGTGCATCTGACAGGTGAGTAAGCGCTTGATAGGTACTCGATTGAAGGCTGTTTTGTTCGAAAATTATATCACGTAAGCTCAATAAAAATTGTTAAGAGCCTGGAAGCGGAGGTTGTGTTTAAGCTTGAGGTGCCCATTGTTCGGGATAGAAACGTTAAAAGTTACGACTAGAAATAAACTTCTATGTTCAGAACGAACAAGCGGCCATTGAATGACCCTCGGTAATAAGAGCTCCAGGTCTTCGGCGTTCGAAATTTAAAAATAAAAAAAAACTACGTAATCCGCCCCTTCATTGAACATTCACAGTACAAGTACTAACAGCAAATTATCCACACGGAAAGGTTCCGACTCGGGTTATTGACAAGTTTTCTTGTTCTGTACTACTATAAAACGTCAGTGTGGCGTTTATTTTCCCTTTACTCCCTTCACCCTTTTTTTACTGTTAAAGCCATTAAGTAAATTATTATGCCGTTTCGAAATGAACGAACGTGCTCCAAAACGAAGCAATATGGAACTGTAATTCCAATTCTGGGAAGTAGATCCTTTATGGAAGTCTAATTAGGAAGGACTGACTTGCAGCTACTCCATAATTTAGCAACTCTCATCTAATCCGACTGCACTTTATGCCACCGGTAAATGTTAATTAGATCTGAAACAAAATTGACGGTGTATCCTTTACAAGAACAAACACCAGAGCAACAACATAGTGCATGTTATTGCAACTCCGTTTCGGGTCGTGCAGAATGTAGTTCAACCAAAAATGTACCTTTAAAACTTTCGGGTGAAAATATTGATTTTGGCCAAGAATTCGAGTGGGTTGCAGTTAAAAACTTGAGAGGATTGAAGAACTTGAGAAAGTGCACTTTTTCTCGACGAATTGGTTGAGATGTTTTCGTTGAAAAGTGCTTGCTTGTCCACTTTGAAATGTTCCATTTGTTCGTTCGACCGTTATTAGTTCGAAAGAAAGAAATGTACGAGTGCTGTATACGTTACGTTAACATCAGGTTTTTTTTCGGCTGGGAGGAGAAGGCACAAGGTACAAATCCACACAATTAGAAAAGTTTTTAGTTGATTTTCTTTTCTTTTTTTGTTTACGAATGATTTTCGTTAGAATTTTGGGTGTTGGTGTTGAAAGGGATTGAAACTTTTTCAATAACACTTTAGTAGATTGCACTATGTTGATTCATTTTTCTCTCGCTCTCTCTATCTCTCCCTCTCTAACTCAATTGTTCATTTGAGGATTAATTAAAGACACAAAAACCTGATGTATCGGGAGGTAACAATTAGGGAACCCAATCCCGCGAGTACGGGATCAGTAATGCGGGACTAGACATGTGGGGTCCGTGGGATTCGCGGGATTTGTCAGTAGAAAAATCGGGACTGCCAGATGCACCCGCAACTGTTTCGTAATATTGCCCCGTGTACGAAAATGGTAATCCACACACTGGTCGACAGAGACATACACTGGTCGACAGAGTTTTCGCTGGGTTAACTCACAGTAAACGCCCATTACTGAGTTTCCAAACAGAGTTGAACCTTAGTTATACGTTATGCAAACAGACACAGTTAAAAGTTTTCATTAAAGATTTTCAATTCTGCTCAAATCAACGAAAATGGGTAGGTTGAACAGAGTTCACGCACACAACTAAAAACGGTACACTAGCAAAGGTACAAAAAGAGCAAAAGTCGCGCCTCGCTTGGACGTCAAAAGAGACTTTATATTTAATAAATACTTTTAAAGAAAAATCTACAATAAAATTTATTGTACACAGACTGAAAACAGAGACTTTAAGTTGTTGAGTTAAAGTGTTCCCAACTCAAATGGACACCCGTGGAAACTCGAAACATGTTTCGGTAAATCCAAGAAACTCCACGAAACACGTCGGATTAAGCCGGGTTTTGCTTATTGGTTTGTTTAAGTGCATTTACTACACATGTATCAATGGAAACCCTAAGTAAAATTAGTTATCTGTCGCTTCAACCCAGAACCGCCATAGAAACAGCATCGAGTTAACTTGAGGGGAAAAGCCTTCTGTAAACTCAACGAATACTCTACCCCTGCTCATGGAAACACAGTAAATGTAAAATTACCCTACGCCTACGACAGGGAACTCTCAACGTACATGGAGAAACGGAGATTACCCTCGCGGCTAATTGTATTGTAAGTGAAACAAACTACTCAGTCAGTCAAACAAACTATTCAGGCCAATTCTAAATTGCCCTGGATTGATTCCGCTGGAATTCACTCCGCTGGAACTTTTTTACATCTGTAGCATAAATTCTGCTGTATTTCGAAATTACAATGAATTCTACTACGTATGGAAATTCCATCGGAATTAATTCCAGCGTAGTTTAGAATTGGTCTGAATTGGGCTGAATGGGCTCTTATTAATTGTTGCCGACAGAATGAACTACTGTGTGATCAACCTGAAATAGAATTGAGGAAAGCATCACACAAGGCTCGGCAGGACATGTCAAGAAAGAAAAAAAAAATAAAAACAGTGTAACGAACCATGTTTCGTTACAAAGAATTTCACTCCACGAACATAAAAAAAAAATATATTTACTCAGTAGGCGGGGAAATTCCCTTAAGCAAGATTTAGGAAAATAAAATATTCACCCAGCAGGCTGGGCGATTATCCTTTGACAGTTCACTTCGGTATAAAATAAACCGCTTCAACAGGCCAAAATTCAGTCTCTAACCAGGCTCGTTCCGGAGAGGTCACCCTCTCCGGTCCTAGACCGTGTCGAGGTGTACGATCCGGCACGGTCACACACTACCCGAGGAATGTTTCCGAGGTCTTGTCGAGGTGTACGACCCGACAATGTGCCGAGGTAGCGATTCCTAGACCGTGTCGAGGTGTACGATCCGGCACGGTCAGACATACACACCCTACACATAACACACACACACACTACGCACAATACACACTACCCGAGGAATGTTTCCGAGGCCCTGTCGAGGTGTACAATCCGACAATGTGCCGAGGTAGCGATTCCTAGACCGTGTCGAGGTGTACGATCCGGCACGGTCAGACATACACACAACACACACACACACTACCCGAGGAATGTTTCCGAGGCCTTGTCGAGGTGTACGATCCGACAGCGATTCCTAGACCGTGTCGAGGTGTACGATCCGGCACGGTCAGACCTACACACCCTACACACATTAGGTACATGTAGTTTATAGTAGTGAGTAGATGACTGCTTAGCAATATACTAGTAAAACTCTTATACCTAGGTGTAACCCGTAGTTAGCGAGTAGATAACTGCTCAGCAATATACTAGTAAAATCTTACACCTAGATATAACCCGTAGTTAGCTATGTAGACATACTTTCCCACACTATGTAAACATTTGGCCGATACACCGACCGACTATATACCGAATTCCGCTTTACGCCTATAGACCCCAGTAGGGTACACCAGTAGTTCCACCGAACCCAGCTTTCGAACATGTAGCTTATAGTAGTGAGTAGATAACTACCCAGCAATACACTAGTAAAAACTTATACCTAGATGTGACCCGTAGTTAGCGAGTAGAAAATTATTCAGCAATATACTAGTAAAATCTTACACCTAGATATAACCTGTAGTTAGCTATGTAGATAGACTTGCCCGCACTATGTACACATGTAACCAGATATCGTAAGCCGTTACTTAGATTTAAGATACCGAAATTGTTAGTATATAAGAACCATATTTAATTGAATAAAGAAATGTTATTTATTTGAAATGTGTTTGTTCTCACACGACCCTGAACAACTCCAGAGCTCTCGGCAACCCTCCCTTAAAAAAGGAGGTTAGAGAACACTTCCGACGAAACACCATTACAACAGTAGAAGAGAAGCAAGCGTACCTGAAAACTAAAGTTTTTTAAAGCGTATCGCCGATCCTAATTCATTAATTATTAATTTTGTAATTATTATTGTATTTTATTTAAATTTTGCAATAAAGTTTAAATAAATTAATAAAATTGATATTGTGTAAAAACGCGAGCGACCTTGAAACTTTAGTGACAACATAATGGTTTTTTTTTCATATAATCTATCTATATAAATATAATTGGAGTGTCTGTCTGTGATTTCAAAATAATTGAGTTTCTTAATTTTATATGGTTATTTACTTGTACATGACTTTAAAACGAAATCACGCATTTTTAAAATTTTTGTCTGTCTGTATGTCTGTCTGTCTGTTTGTTCGGGCTAATCTCGGAAACGGCTAATCCGATTGAGATGGGACTTTCACTGGAAGATTCAGTATTTTGGCGGGCATGTTTTAGGCTATTTATATGCACTAATTATTAGCTGTACCTGTATTGTATGTATGGATGTATATCTTCTTCTTCTTTAACGGCTCTACAACCGGGATCCGGTCCTGGCCTCGCGCAACTGTTCTCTCCACCGGTCCCGATTCTGAGCCGATGTCATCCAGTTTGGCATCCCTAAACTCTGAGCGTCCTGGTCCACGCCATCCTTCCAGCGAAGGTTGGGCCTCCCTCGCTGTCGCACCCCATAGGTCTTACCGCAGAGAACTTTACGAGCAGGCTCATCTTCACTCATACGAGCTAGATGCCCTGCCCACCGGAGCATACCGAGCTTTATTTTCTTCACAACATCTATGTCGCGATAGCGCTCGTAGATCTCGTCATTGTAGAGTCTCCGGAATCGTCCTTCCTCACATACGGGGCCAACAATCCTCCGAAGTATTTTCCTCTCAAACACGCCCAAGAGGTTTGAGTGCTTTTTGCTAAGCACCCACGTTTCGGATGCATATGTGAGAACGGGTAAGACCATCGTCTTATATAGTAAAAGTTTAGACGTTATGGTTAGATATTTGGATTTGAAGAGCCTTGACAGACTATAGTAGGCTTTGTTGGCTTTTAGCAGTCGTGCGCGTATTTCTGGTTCCATGCTATTGTCGGCTGCTACTATTGACCCAAGGTAGGTAAATGATTTTACCACGTCAAACTCGTGTTCCGCTACCTTGATGGATGTATATATATATACACAAATCTTGCAAATTGATATTGCCCACTTTTATATTACCGATCAACTTGAAATTTTGCCTATATGTACATATATTTCGCGTGACAATGCAATCCGACCACTTTGTAAATAAATCAAGATGGCGGTTCCAAGATGGCGGCCGAATTTTTCCATTGGGCCCCCCGACCCCCGACATGGGTATCAAATAAAAGGGGATGATAAGTACAGTACAATTACCTATTTGGTGTCATTCCAAATTCAAAATGGCAAATACAAAATGGCGGATTTCTTTTTCTTTACAACCCACCCGATATATGTAGGTATCAAACGAAAGGATATGATAAGTAAAATACTATTACCTGAGTGGCATCATTCCAATCTATCTTCTATATAAATATAAAAGGCCTTTCTGTCTGTGATTTCAAAATATAATTTTGTTTTATCTAAGTTCATATGGTTATCGATCTTTCATTCCAATTGTAGACCTCACAGAGCTTTATCTAAATACAACAATGGATATTTAAATAGAGTTCTTTCGGGTCTACAATTGCCATGATAAAAAAAGTTAGTACTCTATCAGGGCTATTTTTTTCCGACTATCGTATCAGTTTTTCATTGTGATCCGATAGTACAATAAGGTTTCGAATGGCAGACGTGGATATTTATTATTGGCCTTGCAAGTATTACCTCTTCTGAAACTTTGATTCTTTTAAAAATTACCTCCACTTTTTGGCTTTCGTCGTTCAGGCTATGAAGGATATTTATTGGTTGTAATCTATATAAATATAATTGGAATGTCTGTCTGTGATTTCCAAATATTTGTGTTGTTTTAATTTCATATGTAATGTAGACCAGTGCAAATACGCTCTTGAAAAGCCAAAAACTAAAAAAATTCTTAGCAGTATATGGAAGGCGGGAAAATTTAGGGTAAATGCTACATAAACAAGGAAAAATTGAGAGCACCGCAGCAGATGACCGGAAAGGAGGCGGGGGAGCCAAAATGTGGGTTTTGGGGGGTTAAGCGTGTTTTTTACGATTTCTGAGAAAAGTAGACCTCCTATCAAAAAACGTTAAATGTAAACGTTATAGATAATTAAAAGATCTAGAGCTTTGGTTCAAACCTTTTTTCGACATAACCTCAAAAAATGGAGAAAAACGTCAAAAGCCGAGTTTTTCGTTTATCATTTTTATCTTTCACAAAAATGATCCAATTTTAATGAAATTTGAGCAGAATGTAGATTTTCATGTTTTGAAAAGGCCCAATTTTTTCCAAAGCGATTGGTTGTTTAGTTTTGTTTTTATGACCTTAATTTAAAAAGGCCCTATTTTCAATCAAAACAGTTGGCGAACGAATTTTTGATTTTGAAAATTTTGAAGACGGATTTTTTTTCGTTGAATCCTCTACTTTTAGATGGCGTAAAAAAATGATAGATTCAGTATTTTGGCGGGCATGTTTTAGGCTATTTATATGCACTATATATTAGCTCTACCTGTATGTATATATGGATGTATGTATGTGTGTAGACAAATCTTTAAAATTGTTTTTGACCCACTTCCATATAACCGGTCAGCTTCAAATTTTACACACATGTACAGTTCAAGTGACAATGTAATCTGACCATTTTATAAAAAATCGAAATGGCCGTTTCAAGATGGCGGCCGAATTTCGCATTTGTGCTCGCTGACCGCCGACATGGGTATCAAATGAAAGGGAATGATAAGTATAATATAATTACCTATTTGGTGTCATTTCAAATTAAAAATGGGAGCCGGATCAAAATGGCGGCCAAAACAGATGGCGGATTACTTTTTTATTTACATCACGATCGGCATGGGTTTCAAATGAAAGGATATGACAAATAGAATACGATTAGCTGGATGGCGTTATTCCAAATTCAAAATGGCAGCCAACACAAAATGACGAACTGCATTTTTTTACAACGCTCTCGGTATGGATACCAAATAAAAGTGTATGATGAGTAGAGTACAGTAAGCTAGGTGACCTCATTTTAAATATCGGTCACCACAAAATAACCGAAGACATATAATAAATTATAAGGTAGAAAACTAAAAATATAGTTTAAAAAACTTAAAAATATGCTTTTGTTTAAAAATGCACTAAAAAGTAAATACTTATGTCGAATGAAACCTTTTTTCTAAAGCCAGTATATATATATAATATATGGGGCGTTAGCGAAAAGATGCAGTAATAATAAAAAATATAGGTAAAGTCCCACGCTTTTTAACATTTCGAAAGGAAGGTTATTTGGCCAATATGAGATCAGGACAGTAGCAGAGATTTCGGCAACTTTACTCACATCAGGAAGTACAGCTCATTCTATGCTTAAGATACCGATCGAAGAAGATCATATGGAAAATACTGCGTGGAACAAAACTAAAAACCGGCGTGGAAAAAATCTAAAGTTTTACAAGGCTACAAGATGGCGGTCTGGGAATGCTATGAGTGTACTATGGCAAATAAAGTATCTATTAACAGAACACCGCGAGAATTAAGATGTAAAAGCCAATTATTTTGGGGAGTAACTGTTTTATTGGCATAGATACCGGGCAAATGGTGCCGGCTGTCTGGACAAATATGTGGGCCGATGATATTGATGCATGTCTGAAATGATCACTCATTTAGGGATATATTGGAAAACGTCATTTAAAGCAAAAGATGAGAGCGCAATCGGAAAACTCAGAATTCTGCACAATAGAAAATGTTCTGAGATTAATGAGAATGATGACAGTGAGCTGCTGGATGTTGTTTGAAAGTTCGTAATAGACGAGGAAATTTTGATGAGCGACATTTATGACGATTTCGCAAATATCAACTCAACTAAATCGACTCAACTCAGTAATGCCACAAACATTGTAATACCTACAAGTGAAACATCTAACATCGTTTATAAACAAGCGTTACAGTGGATTGTTAACCAGTGCCGTGCGGGCGGTATGACCAGAAACGGCGAAACACGAAAACGGGAAGGAGCAACTGTTCTTTTTAGGATCAAATCAGTAGTATCGTCTTAAAATGTTGGCAATCTTCGTCTCAAGCCATGTTCGTCATGGGGCAAGTTCAGGGTGCAAAGTTATCTGAGAACGTCAAAATCTACGCGCACAAGACTTATTCTGAATAAAATTGGCTAGGAATCTGTTGTGCACGTAGTATAAAAGTTTTCCGATGATTACCCCCGAATTTTAAAAAAAGTTGTAGGTAACATATTTTTATAGTCAACTCTAAAGTCTTTTATATATACAAAATCATGTCTTGCAGATTTGTTCTTTCTTTACCCTTTTCTTATTCCGGACTATGCACACATAATTTTGTTTTATTAAAAAGCGTGAGCCCATCTCGAGTTATCAACGAAAACCCAAACTATCTGAGGACATAGCGTTCCCTGATAACAATTGGAATTCCTTTTAAAGAAGAATATAAAAACTCTCTTTATTGACTCAGAATCATGGTAATTTAAATGCACTCGCGATCACCAAAAGATGCTTAACGTTTTTAAAATATGACATGCTTTGGAAGAGGTTGAAAATTGGTGTTTATCTCGATTATAGTATAAAAAGCGTGAGAAAGTAGTCAGACGTCGCAGAAGTTGTCGCAAAAATGATGTGGGTGGAAGAGTTTCTTAAAGGCTCAAAATGACAATTTTGACTTATTTGTGATTGAAGAAAATAACAGTCAGACCTCAATTTAATGCAACACACTCTAATGGCTTAGTATTCATTTTTTACTGATTTCAGAAGAGAAAGAAGCAAGAAATTACATATTTACATATATACAGATTTAGTGGTTAATTTTATTAATAGCACGCATAGCGAACAAATAGGCATGCCACAAAAGTACGCACCCTCCCGTCACAGGCGTGCACTCTCGCAGGCACGAAAATCTAAAAATTTGTTCGCTTATTTTACCAAGCAGTCCCCCAGCCAAGGAGTAACCACGTTCGATGCTGCTTGACCTACGCAATCGAACGAGAACAGCTCTAGTATACTACTCTTTATGGTTATCAACATAATTGCCCGTTTTGTTCGTTCTATACAGTTTTTAAAAGCCATACCATACCATACGTATCTGTTTTAAGAAACTTAGGATGCTTTCTTTATTCTAGGAATATATTATGTTTTCTTTCGTTTTAAAGGACCCCGCACAAATTATATGGAAACGTGCTTTCGGTCAAATTGGCTGGAATTTTACTATGTTGTAGCTGACATCGTCCTGATCAAAAGTGTTCATGGGCACGAAACCCAAAAATTAGATCTTTTGGGTTTTTCAGGTACTTTTAGGATTTACCTCTCTTTTGCCTCCCACGGCCCCAAAACAAGTCGTAGGAGGCTCCAAGACCCCTCAATATTTTCGTAACGGTACCTACTATTAGTAAAAAATACCCCAAAAAATTAGTTGTGCGTTATTTGTAACAGTAGTTTTATTTCATTTTTATTTATTGATTAAAATCAATAAACAATGCCACGTGGAAAAGTTTTAAGTGAAGTAGAGAAGCAGAGAATTTTAGATTTTCAGAAAGCTGGATTTAAACAATGTCAGATTGCAACTGAATTGGGAAGATCTGAAAATGTAATCAGTAACTTTTTAAAGCTTGGAATTGAGAATTTTTTGATGCACTTACAAATCGATGTAATTAGAGCCCCAGGTGAGGTGCAATGACTTTTTTTTTGATTGATTATGAATTATTACAAGGTAATTAACTAGTTTTATAATTTAGACATGAGTGGCGTGCATAGGGTGCATATGGGAGGGGGGCAAACTTTCAGGACCCTTTTTGACCCCCTTAGAGGGAAATGCGGATTTTTATATTATTTTTGTGTAATTGTACGATTAATTACGAAGATTTTCCGGGGTCTCCGAGCTTCCTACGATTTTTTTTGGGGCCGTGGGAGGTAAAAGTATAAAGTGCATAAGTGCATTTTACCTGTTGCAGCAATACGGACCGCCCCTGGCCCCCTTAGAGGCATGGGGGGATTTTTCTGGTATTTTTTACTAATAGTAGGTACCGTTACGAAAATATTGAGGGGTCTTGGAGCCTCCTACGACTTGTTTTGGGGCCGTGGGAGGCAAAAGAGAGGTAAATCTTAAAGTACCTGAAAAACCCAAAAGATCTAATTTTTGGGTTTGGTGCCCATAATGATCAGGACGATGTCAGCTACAACATAGTAAAATTCCAGCCAATTTGACCGAAAGCACGTTTCCATATAATTTGTGCGGGGTCCTTTGAGTGTAGAAAAAGACCTTTTAATACTGTTCGTGCGTGCCAGCTGCGGGCGAGTATTATTTTTACTTAGGCGTGCATCCTAGTTGCGAGGATGTAGCGTCAGATTTAGAATCAAGTAAAATGAAAAAAAGTGCGAAGCAGCTTCTGATGTCATGGAAAAGATTGGTAGTAATATGGATGGAAAAACTTTTTAATATCTCAAGCGGCGAAGCTATACCAACGGAAATTTAAAATTTTTATTAAATATAGAAATCTGTAATGAATTGCAAGGTTTAAGAAAACGTATTCAACGCAACCTTTTTGGACGACTTCGTGCTATTGCCCTTGACGAGAAAATTAATATTGAAAAAGTGATATCGTTCCCGTTAACTCCATTGCCTTTATCTTTATGTCATCTGGATGGTAGAATTTGCAAAACGGATAAATCGGTGTTGTTAAAAGCATTGAAAATGCAAATTGAAAGCAGACACCCTTCCCACCTAGATACAATTATAATTTGTAACAGCATAATGGCGCGATATAAATAGTGGGCGCCACTTATGCGAGGTGTTACCCCCTTAGCCACAAGCCCGGAAGAGCATGGCCAAGGAGCCAACACCATACATAAGAAATGAAAAGAAAA
This sequence comes from Thereva unica, assembly GCA_949987705.1. NCBI lineage: Eukaryota > Metazoa > Arthropoda > Insecta > Diptera > Therevidae > Thereva > Thereva unica. Next base: position 194,753,370 of record OX465281.1, on the reverse strand, counting down.
TCCGGAACTCCTACGCCGGCCACACGGAGTTATCTAGCTCGCCGGAGGGGTCGTGGGGTGTGTGGCCGGGGCTTACCGCGGTTGGTTCACCACTTACCTGTGTCTGTGCAACCTTGAATTCCGCCCATCATCCTCCCGGCATCGCCTGAACCGCATCACCCTGAAAAGGAATGACCCCCTCCCTCAACCATTCCACCAGAAACAAATTTAACGCATGGTCATTCTATTAATTATAAACATTTAATCATCAGAACAACAATTACAAAGAATCACCATCAACCACGACAATAATTTATAACTCCTTGTCCACTATTAAAATTAAATGAGCAAAGTCAACAATATTAAGGTTTCATTATTATAGTTACATAGATATGAGCTCAAGATAAAAAGAAAACTCACAGCATTGGCCAATACTCCTCGTTTTGTACATATGTGATTACAATCAATAGAATCACTTCGGAACCAACAAAGAAGAAAATAGATCCGACAAGGAGCAACACGAATTCACAAATAATTATCCAGAATATTATAAATATTATAAATGTAATACTAACTACTATTTAAAATTATTATTTTAGTAATGAATATTTTTTTTCAATAATAATTAAAGCAAAAAGAGAAGTTTTGATTATTTTATTTTGTGTATGTTTGGTTTGTTTTATTATCTATGATCCAGCTGTTGTGGATGCACTATAGGTGTTGCTTAATTACCTGAAGTTCCGTATTTATACTAGTGTGATAAGTATCATCTAATTTTCATCAGCTAATTGTTCTATTTAAAACATTTTCGAGTGACTTTGGATAAGCTTCTGTCTGGTCTCCATCCCCCTCGGTCTTCTGATCTTAAACCATTTCTCTACCCGTTTTTCCCGTGTTTTCTGAAATTTTGGGTGACAGATAAACGAAGAATTAGAAACACCGGGTCCTTCCCCTTAAATAAATAAAACAGTTGGTACAGATTAACACCAATCCGCACTTTTCCTGTTAAAAATTCCAGCTACATAAATCACCGAAACCTGCATATCCGGCTCCATAAACTAAAGCAATTTTTGTATTGCTGGTATCCCCTTCGGTACCTCTTCACACTACTTTTCTATTTGTTAATGTTTTGGTTGGGCCTAAATCCTTCTTGTATTTTCGACTAGAATACACAGCACCAAAATAGTCACCAAAATAGTCCGGCTTGCTGATAATTCGACACGAACTGGTATTTTTGTTCAAATGAACTGAATAATGACGGTTTTTTCTTCAGCCAGTCTTAGGTGTTCCTAACGGATTTTTTTCCTGTTTTATTTTCTTTTTAATTTTCCCGAACATCAACTTTTTCCCCGGACCAAAAATATTGTTCAGTCCATTTTTTCATACGTCAAAGTTCGAACTCCTATTTTTTTATTTTTTCCATTTCTCCCCGCCTACTTTTTGTTCCCAACCAACTACTCGATTTTCTTCCCCACAGTAATTTTTAGTCAAGTAGATATTTAGGCAAAACTGACCGTTACAAATTTATGGTTTTATTGTACTTATTGAAATATATTCCTCTGACATTTCAAATAGTCCAGTCAATGCACCAAAAAAACGGCCAAACCTGGAAATCCCGCCAAACAGCACCAATTTGCACCAAGATTTGGATTTGAGTTCTGCTTACTCTATATGTATTTCAAAGTTGTCAATGAGCCGAGAGTTGGTTTTTATTTTTTAGGGGTGTAAACTACCCCTATTCGAAACCATTGTAGAATTGTAGATTCAAGCGTTAGATAGAAATTATCATTGCATCATGAATTACTAGTTGCAACCCTTTTGAAAACAACCCCTACAAAAACAACCCCTATACAAACAACCGTGGAAATTTGCTTTAAAAAATAGGAAAAATAAATAAGAAATTTTTTTATGGATCTTAAGTTTTTAATTTCAAAATAAATATCTTTTTTGATTTAAAAAACACAAAAAAATTAAAAAAATATTATTAAAAATCATTTTCTTCATCATCCTCGCTCCTTTCCAAGTCTGCCTCACCCTCTTTTTCCACGTCGCCCTCCTCTAAATCTATAATTGGAGTATTAATAGGATAATTGTCTCCGCTGCATGTTGAACAAGTTGAATTGCAGAATAGCTCTACACTTCGGCAATCGCAGGCTGAACCACAACCCTTATGCAGCTGCAAATAATCATTTTTGTGTATGCGTGTGTCATCATTGTTGCAATATACGTGTTTTGATAACTGTAAAAATTTGTGATTGGGTATTTTTACCATAACTCGATTAGTTTTTGAGCTATCTAGTTCAACAAAAAACCATTTTGTACGTTTTTTCAAGAGCTATAAGCTGATATAAAGAAATTTTTTTGAGCTCTTATTTTATAAAAGGTTTGAGCTGAAACAGCTTCAAAACGTTACTATTTTCGAAGATATGTAAACTTGAAACGGCCATATCTTACTCAATTTTTATCGTACAGAAAAAGTAAGAAAACCAAAAGTTTTAGAAAAGACCCTACAATTTTTTCACTTTTCCAAATTTTTCGTATCTTTCATAGTTTTTGAGTTATTTTTAAAGAAAGAAATTTTTTTTCAAAAAAGCAAAAAGCTCTCTTGACTTCAACCTCAAATTTTTCAAAAACTAAGCACGGCAAACCGGCTAAACTTACAGAGCATATTAAAATTGCACAAATAAAGTAAATTGTAAAGTGGTAACAATCACTTTCAATTGGAGTGGTAATTAGGGGGTGATTTTCACAATTTTTTGTCGCCAAAATAATAAGAACCAATTTTGTTTTTGTCATAACTCGCTTAGTTTCGATGCTAAGAGCTTCCATACAAAAACAAAATAAAGGTTTTTCTCCACTGATAAAAAAAAATTCTTAGCTTAAGAGACTTTTTCTTGAACCAAGCAAATAATGTTTTGGATATAATGAAAAGAAAATTGTCTTCGGATAAGCTATACTCATAGTCTTGGTTTTATTGTCTTGGATGAAAAAAGTTGACTAGAGGTAAGAAAAAAAATTTCTTGGTTTGAGATACTCATTTTTTTAATTTAAGCAACTAAAGGTAATAAAATAGCGAATTGCCTCAATAAATATTCTCGAATTAAAACTTCATCGTGGCTCTATTTAATACAAATTTTGTTTTGAATAAAAAATATTTAATTTCTTGAGTAAAAAAATAAAAAATCTTATTTCGAAAAACCGAAAACCGAAACCGGTGCAAATCGGTGCTGTTTGGTGGAATTTCCAGCGAAATTGTGCATTGACTGGACTAAAAACAAATACTACGAGCTTTACTTTAACAAAATGTAAAAACTATTGCTATATAATATATCATCAATATCATTTGCCGTCAATAAAGGACAGTGAGTATGCTCTTCGTGATGCAGTTGAAACCCGCGATTATCATATTACTGGAAGAGATCAAAATCGACCACGTGATTTTGTGAAAGAGCTTCGAAATTTGAAGACTTCTTAATATTCTTCTTCTTCTTCTTTAACAGCTCTACAACCGGAATTCGGTCCTGGCCTCTCGCAACTGTTCTCTCCATTGGTCCCGGTTCTGAGCCGACGTCATCCCGTTTGGCATCCCTAAGCTCTGAGCGTCCTGGTCTACGTCATCCTTCCAGCGAAGGTTAGGTCTCCCTCACTGTCGCACCTCATAGGTCTTACCGCAGGTCCATAGGTCATAGGTCTTAATATTAGATTGGGAAAACGATGAAATGGCGCCTATTATTGGAATTTATTTGGAATTTCATTTATTTAAATTTCGATCATTGCTACAAATTTGAAGTTTTAAATGGTACAGTAAAAAAGACTGGAGATGAGACATTCAGTTGCCCGCACGCGGAAGCTGATTCAAAAATTGTCCACCATGTTTGCAATATTAAAAGCGCAGATGAATTGAATGTATGTGTCAAATGCTCCGATACTGACATTCTGATTACAATGATTGCAAATTTAAACATTGTTAACAGGAATTGCAAATTTTAATTATTAATGTCACCCAATAACATTCCACACTCGGAGAACGTCTTTGTGCTGCTGTGCCAGGTTTACATGCACTTAGTGGGTGTCATTATAATTCGGCTTTTTTAAAAAAAGGCAAGAAACGTCCCTTGATTATTTTATTAACATGAACAGAATTCCAGCAAACTTTCGCTGAATTGAGCAATTTAAACGAATATGAAAATATTTAATAAAATGGAAGAATTTGTTTGTATTCTATATAGCTTAAAACAAATTAACAGTGCTAATGAAGCTTGTCTCGCAATAACGGTTTAGCCGCTAGGGCGTTTTGACATTTTTTTGGTAGAGATTTACATATTACACTATATTTTAGACATTTCCATGAATCTACACAAAATACTCCCACCTGACCTATCTAAAAGTCCAGGTTTAAACCCACCAACGTCAAAACTTTGTTTTTTCACTAAAATTTCAACTTCAACCCCTTTCTCTCCAAAAAATATGTAATTAAAGAATAGTTTTTTTACAAAATTGGAAAACTTGGTCAATTTCCTATGAATAGTGTCGTATTACTATTACGCTCTAGTTTTGAAGTTATAAGCATTTTTAATGTTGAAATTGACTCTATTTCGTCCTTTTTTAGTACTTTTCCACTTGAGTTTACCAAAGTACCAAATAAGCTTCAAATAAGGGCAATTTTAACATTAAAATTACTTATAACTTCAAAAGTAAAGGCCGTAGCGTAATAGTTGCTAGACACTATTCATAGGAAACTGTCCAAGCTTTCCAATTTTGCAAAAAGATAAGATTCTTAACTCCACTACAGGCAGCAAAAACTTCTGGTCCTTGGTAACTGCCATCAAGAAGAATTTTACTTCCTCCTCAACATCTCCTTTTATTCACAACAAGGAAGTGATAACAGAAAGCAAATCCAAGGCCGACCTATTAGCTTCTCTGTTCGCCGCAAATTCTTCTTTACCTGATGCTGCTATGTCACCCCCCACTCTCGAGAATATCACCCACTCAATGGACGGAGTTCACTTCAGGACTCGCGAGGTGTTTAGGTGTCTCAAGGAACTCGACGCCAATAAATCCACTGGTCCCGACAAAATCCCCCCTATGGTACTTAAAAAATGTGCCTCACCTTTGGCTAAACCTATGCGCAAACTTTTTGCCCTGTCTTACTTCTCTGGAGTGTATCCCGACTCTTGGAAACTAGCTCATGTTCAGCCAATCCCAAAAAAAAGGTGAAGCCAGCGACACCTTAAACTACCGCCCAATAGCAATTACTTCTGTTCTCTCCAAAATCATGGAGACAATAATCAATAAAAAGCTGATGAAATATCTAGAATCCAACCAAATTATACACGACAGGCAATACGGCTTCAGATCTAAACGGTCTACTGGCGATCTGCTTGTGTGTTTAACCGAGCGTATCAACCAAAGCATTCACAGCTTTGGTGAGTCTAGCCTAGTTGCTCTAGATATATCAAAGGCTTTTGACAGAGTATGGCACCTAGCTCTGTTGAATAAACTCCAAGCTATTGGTATACACTTAGTTCTAAGGAACTGGATTAAGAGCTTTCTTTCAGGCCGTTCAATCAAGGTAGTATTGGATGGCGTCAATTCCAACCCCCACGCCATTTCGGCCGGAGTTCCCCAGGGGTCAATTCTCTCACCCGCACTTTTTCTAATCTTCAATAATGATCTGCTCTCAATCCCCTCCAACCCACTTCACTGCTTCGCTGATGACGGTACTCTGAATTTCTCTTACTCCTTCGACAATATAAGACAAGCACGTGCCAGACCTTGTCTTTACCACCGTCAACTGATGTCGGCTTCGATCAACCGGGATATCGAATCGATTCTTCATTGGGGCGAAATGAATCGCGTCGAATTCAATGCCACAAAAACGAAGCACTGTCTGATCTCTAACAAAAATTGTACCGACCTTCCTCCTGTCTCGGTGGATGGAGAGAATCTAACGGCTGACTCAACTCTCAACATCCTAGGGGTAACTTTAACGGAGCATCTGCGATGGAACGATCACATATTCCAAATCGCCAAACAAGCCTCCCAATGCCTTGGATGCAAGTTCCTCCGCCCCAAAAACCACCTTGGCTTGTCTCGACAAGGTGCAAAATCGTGCCCTCAAACTCATTGGTGATGGCCCCTTTCGCGCCTCCATAGACACCTTGAGCCACCGTAGGAATGTAGCAGCCCTCTCCATACTTTATCGCTATTACCATAGCGACTGTTCCACCGAAATTCAGGACCTCCTGCCTGCACGGCAATACTTTTCCCGCAACACAAGACTAGCCCGCTCGGCTCACCCCCATACCCTACAGCCCCCTCGTTCACGCACAATACGGTTTAGAAGTTCGTTTATGAATAGAACAACTCGACTGTGGAATAATCTCCCGCAGTCAGTATTTCCGAACTCGTACAACACCTTAGATTTCAAACGTAAGGTCCATCGTCATTTTCTTCTACACCCTCCAGACCCCCTCTAACCTTTCCTATTCTCCTCTATTCTTCAATCAAACCAAGCTTACTACTAGACATTGCACCATGAACTGAACGACATGACGGACTGGTAGTACAAAGGGTTACACCTAAGCTTGGTTTTTTCATATATTAAAAAAAAAAAAAAAAACTATTGGTTAATTCCATATTTTTTTTGGAGAGAAAAGGGTTGAAGTTGAAATTTTAGTGAAAAGAAAAATTGGAGATAGAGATTAGAGAGACTTTTGACACATCATTAAGAAAGCCAAAACAAAGGTTTCTACAAATATTCAGCTTCTTACCTCTCACTCCGAGGCTGGCTCCTATTTGACCCGACTAGATGGCAATGGGATTGTGACAACTATGTACCTGTAAATAATTTAAGCTCACACAATTTCGCCTAACTCTTGGCAGGTTGCTAATTAAAACAAACATACGATCTTTAAAACTTCTCAATTTTGAAACATTAACATCAACACGAACAAATATCACCTACGGTGAACTTTCTCCTTAATTTTTCATAGGAAAATAAACAGCAAAACCCAAAACAGCTTTATGGCGAAGCATATATGTATATGGCACAGGATACTGAAACTATCCTGGCTGAAACTTGCCCAAAGTTAAGCGTTGGACCAAGACTCACTGCAGAGCATCAACAGAAAAATTTCAAAACCCAAAACTGAAATGAAGGATTACTTTCACCGCAATTCCCCGGTGCATAGTTTCCCGTGGCATACGACAAGCAAGAAATGCATTTCGGTGCGAGGAATACTACCGAAAGGCGAAAGAACGGCGAAGAGTCCTTACGATTTTGTCATGATATCCTAGAGAAAGCGCAACGCGTGATGAAAAAGTGCCACCGCACGTAGACGTATACTGGAGTCTCACTTTTATGCTCCGCGTTCGCGGGCATTTCTCATGGCGAAACGGCATTTTCCTCCGTCTAATTTTACGGCTGGTAACTTTTCGTCATGGCGGATACATCATGCATGGGACTCCCCGGATATGCGGTTATGAGTCCGGATATGTGCCACCCCCCGGGTGATACATCAACGGCGGTAACGTGTCGTGCGACTTGTGCTAGCTACCTCCGCATCGGTGGAATAAAACTGGGAATGATGAAGTTCGCCACTGCACCGTGTACCTGGCTGGTGAGCGATATACTATCTTTTGACAGATGGAATATATCAAATCTTTCTTACTTATGCGGCTTCTGGCTTTGCACTAGTGCACCTTATGTCATATACGCGGGCTGTGGCAGGGGATCTGACTGTGCCTTGTTGATGCAAAATTAATTTTTAGCATTATTGGGGCTCCAAAAGAAAGCTGTGGGCGAGGCAGGTAGAATTTACTATGTAAAAATTTAATATAAGTGGCTGAGCATAAAGAGAAAAGCGACAGCGGTTTTGATTAAATTTTTCAACGTTGACATGCTTCAAGGTATGTGGAAGTAACAACGCAAGTAAAAGGGGTAAGGGACTTTTTGTGACTTTTTTTGTCCAAAAATATAATGATTTTTGTATGTGGCAGTGTTAAGCTCAGGAATCACCCTTTGCACCCTCCGTCATATCGTTGGTGAATGTCTAGTATAGCATAACCTTAAAACGAAGGCAAAACAAGGATTGCGGTTATGACGAAGTAATTAAAGGATATAGCGATGATTTTGTAGGAGTTCGCAAATACTGATAACTGAATAAAGCACTTTTTTGTGCAGCCCTAACACATATAATTTTAAAAAATTGGAGTAACTAATACATGTTATTATTCAAACATCGGCATTTCTTATAACATAAAGTCATTCATTGATTATTATTACATACTTACTACCTGTTGTTTAGAATTTCTAGGGAGAGTTAAAATCGTAAAAAAATTATTCAGAAAATCTGTCACTTTGATACTTTCGGGGCTCTGTAAAACCTTTTGTAGGGAATGAAATTAAAATAAAATAAATGGTTAAAAATTTTTTTTTTAAAAAATTCTTTTAATTAACTAAAAAATGTACTGAAAAGTAAAAAATAAAAAATATTTAAAAGAAAGCGTGAAATTTCAATTTTAATGAAAAAGTTAATTAAAAGAATGGCGCATTTTTCATCAAAAATTGAAAATATAACTGTAAATCGCGTGAGATTTACAATAACCCTCAATTTTTTGCTTTGTTAATTTCAAATTCACATTTTTTTTATAAAATCATCTTTTTTAATTTTGTTTTATTTTTCAATATATTTAAGATTTTATGTATTAATTTATGCGTAGTAAAAAAATTAATTTAAACTTGTTGCTTTGCTCAATTCACTTTGAAGAAAATTCTAACAAAATTTTTTGATGAAAAATGGGCCATTCTTTTAATTAACTTTTTCATTAAAATTGAAATTTCACGCTTTCTTTTAAATATTTTTTATTTTTTACTCTTCAGTACATTTTTTAGTTGATTAAAAGAATTAAAAAAAAAAAAATTTTTTAACCATTTATTTTATTTTCTACTTTTTAGTTTATTATATGAATTCCGCCATTTTATGATGGCAATTCTATTAGATTTAAAATTACGTCACACAGTTTACTGTATTCATTTGATACCCATGTCGTGGGCTCGGTGGAACATAATTGCAAAAACGGCCGCCATCTCGGAACCGTCTTCTTGATTTTTTTACAAAAAGGTCAGATTGCATTTAGTACTTATACATGATGAGTTGAACTCAAGTTGAACCCAAGTCTAACTACATGTAAACGGGAGTCGAGTTGGGTTAAGGTTGACTGATCTCGACTCAGCTCTGCTACCTGGGTTGAGTTGAAATTATGCATACGGACATGAGTTCAGTATTTGAGTAGTTGAATTTAGTTGACAGCAGCATCTCTGTGTTTGTTTGTGATTTTTTGTAACGTGTATTGCCTCTTTATTTTCTATTCACCCTTAACTCAACTATTCATCTAATCATTCATACACATTAATTATCACCCGAACTACGAGTGTGTGCAAAATTAGAACTTGCTCGGTTATATTTTCTACTTTTTAGTCTATTATAAGCTCTCCGCAATCTAGTGTTGGCCGCCATTTTGAATTTGGAATGACGCCACATAGCTAATTGTGTTCTACCTGTCATATCCTTTCATTTGATACCCATGTCAGAGGGCCGCGGAGCACAATTTCAAAAATCGGCCGCCATTTTGGAACCGTCATCTTGATATTTTTACAAAATGGCCAGATTGTATTGTCATCCGAACTAAACGTGTATGCAAAATTTCAGTTCTATCCGAAACCGGGAAGTGCGTCAAATTTAACTTCCAAGATTTGGTCACATACCATGCAAGTTAAATAAAAGAATTTAAAAAATATGAATGAAAATTATTCCTTATGAAACCCTCTAAAAAAACTTGCTATTATTTTTTTGGTTAAAATTGTAGGAAACTAGTTGGGATGTGGGTTTGACCCCATCGGTCCACACGATTAACTTCCCAGTATGATGAACGAAGATGGAGTAAACTGACTTCTTAAAAAATAGTTATACCACAGACTTAAATATCTGTAATACAGATGCTCCGCTTCATACAAAATTTTGTCAACAGAAAATTTTCAAGGGGATCTATTAATCTTCCCATCGCGAAGCTTTAGGATACACATTCCACATAAGCTCTCCGCGCATTTCCCCAAGTCCTCTGTTGATAGACAAAGGAAGAGGCGAAGGGCAAACTCCATCCTGCGGTGCACTGCGCCTGACCCTTTGGCTAATCAAATACAATTCAAATCGATTATTTTCCGCACACCTGAAATGTCGCGAAACAGCCTTGAACACGAAAAGTTGCCTAAAAAGAATATTTCATTTCTTCCGAGAAATTGTACATACCTGAAAACAAGAAAAAGAAATCATGACCTGTCGCAATGGAAATTAAAAAAAAACCATCCTGCGCACGAGCACTTGGCCATTCATATAAAATTGTGTCGCCTGTTGCCTGGCTGATAGGGCAAAGTGTGTGAGGGGTGGAGAAGGCGAAAAAGTATAGACGTTTTCAAACCTCGTGACATCCCGCGCATCTTCCCCAGCTAAGCTCTTAAAAATGTTAAAAAGTTCAGACAAAAGCTTCACTTAACTCCTCCTATCAAATCACTTGCTGCCATGTAATCAGTCGCGACTGCGTATTGCTAAAGGGAGGTGTATTTTTCTGGGACTTCGATGATTATTTAAAAAAATTACAAATTATGACTGAAAAACACCCGTTTTTATATATTTTTTTTATTTTAAGGTTTTTATATTTTACACAAATGCCACAGAAATAATTTGTAGTAATTTCTACTAAAAAATACGATATTTGTGTTTTTATCACTTTGATTACTAGATTTTTGACATTTTCCGCCAGTCGCAAGCGCGCTTCTGCCCGGGGAGGTTGTGTTGCTTGCGGCTGCGGAGAACTCTCAATTTATGAATGAAAATGCTCATATCTTTAAAAGAAATTTTTCCAGCAATTCTTTTAATTTATTTTAAATTTAGGGATGGGAAATATTTAGCATAATTATAGTAAAATTATGCTTATTACGATGGATAAACTGCCTTTGTTGAGCAGGAGTTTTACATGTATTTCAAAGCTCTGCTCAATACATATAAAGATTACTTAACTTTATTCATCCGGCATGCGCACATCCCTTCCCAAATTATTTTGTTGAGTTTTTTCTGCGTTTGTTGCCTTTTTAAGTTAAAAGAGGGGAAATGATAGAACAAATTTTATGAAATTGGGCAACGAGGTGCGCAGAACCCTTCAAATTATTTGTGTCACGGAGTTTGAAAACTTCTATACATTTCGTCCGTGTGGAATGAAGTTCCGAAGCCACTCTGCCCTTCGCCTCTTCCTTTGTCTATCAACAGAGAACTTGGGGAAATGCGGGGAGAGCTTATGTGGAATGTGTATCCTAAAGCTTCATGATGGGAAGATTAATAGAGATCCCTTTGAAAATTTTCTGGTGACAAAATTTTGTATGAAGCGGAACATCTGTATTACAGATATTTAAGTCTGTGGTTATACGTTTAGCACTAGTAGAAAATTGGCTAGTATCAGAACTGATGGCAAAGCAATCCCGAGAGAAGCTAGTTAAAATAACTATAATAGTGGTAAATCCACAAGATTTTTCTAGAGTATTTGTGTTACCTGAACGTTAGCAAACAAACATGTCCTCCGCATTTCGTTCGCTGCACTAAAGCGGGTGTTAAAATTCGTATTGAGCGTGCCGAAGAGCCGTTGACAAACTGAGAAGCGAATGACTTCATTTGGAAATTCCAAAGCTTTTCGGAGATATTAGCAAAACTGTAACTGTTAAGTACTTGTCAGACTTGAGCAAAAAGAACAAATTTTGCGGTAACTACTGGAAATCCCGGGATAAACCGCAATTTCCTGAAACTGTATCACGCGTAGAAAACAATTCCCCGTCAAAAAGTGCTAATCCAAGGTTTGAAAAATTCGCGTTGTTTGTAAAGGGTAACGAAATTGCACGATTTTGAAAGGTTGTCGGATTTTGACAAGTGATGTTTCGTCGGAAGGCGATCGCTGTGCAGAACCCAAAAAAAGATCACTTCGTTTAGAACGGGTCTCATTCCATCGAGTTTATTAGATATTAGCAAAACTTGTCAATTTAAGGTCTTTCTGGCAATTAGCCGAAGTTTTTCTATTTAAACAAAACAGGCCCGACCGAATATTATGTTATTTTTTTTCAGGGCATTTTTTCATTAATATTCTTTTTTCGGCACCTCAATGAAGTCGATATAGTTTCTAGTTCGCGCGGTATCGTGCAGGTACAAAAATCATAAACGTCGTTTAAACCAAAACAAAAAAAAAAAAAAACGGTTCGACCGAATTTTATGAAAATCTTTTCAGATCGTATTTCGGTTAATACGCTTCGAACGACACCTCAACGAAGTCGATATCTTTTTTGGTTCGCGCGATATCGTGCAGGAAAAAATGACCACATCCGTACGCACACACACACATACTTCCTCCCAATTTTTTGCTTAAAATGCTCCTGGGACCTTGAAAGAGGAAAATACGTCGAAATTTTCGATTTCGATTTTCGGACCGATTACAATAACTTCCTATACTGGGAAGTTAAAAAAGTGTTCTAAGGCTTATAACTTTTTAAATATTCAATTTACGACAAAAGAGCTTAGTAATAAATTGTAGATAATTTTATTCTAAACAAAATTCTCCATTTCTGTAAGATGAACTGTTACAGAGATATAGTGGAAAAACCATTTGCAAACGGGAGGGGTTACAATTCCGAAAACTCAAATTTAAGCTTACACTGACCACCCCACCCCTTCTACACATCCCAAAAATAAAACCTTGTCCTGCATTTTTGCAATGTTAAAGTACCATTTCCATCGACTAGTAGATAGATGCTCAAGAAGCAAAAGTTATATTGTGTTGATGTGTGCTTTTTCCCGCGGGGGGGGGGGGATACCACCCCTTCTGGGGGGTGAAAATTGGCACACTCAAAATAATGTCAAAAATCGATAGAGCGATGGATTGTAAGCCAAAAATGTCATATACTTATTTTTCTTTAGACGCTGTGCTGAAAGTCGAGTCGTGACAAATCGTTGGAGTTGAAGAACGTGACGTATCCGTCGAATTACGACTTTCAGCGCAGAGGCCTAGACTGGCAGTGCTAACTTGAGTTTAGGCCCCTATGCTGAGAGTCATAATTCGACTGAAACATCACTTTCTTTAGCTCCAACGACTTGTCACGAATCACGACTCGACTTTCAGCACAGCGGCTAAAGAAAAACAAGTATATGACATTTTTGGTTTACCATTACCATCGCGGCTTGACCATTGCAATCGCGACTTTGTCATCAGGCCATTGAGAAAAGAAGTGTTATGCTTCCTGAAACGAGTTGAATCGCATCAACCAGCCGATGACATGCGCTTTGGTGAAGCGGGGAAGGGCTACGGAACGCTATGAGAGGAGGAATCAGGAATGTAAAGAGGGAAGAAGAAAGAAGGAAAGTTATGTAGGTAGGAAAGTGGAAAAGGCGAAGGACCGTGAGGCTGGCCGGGATTCTAACCCGGGACCTATGGGATGGTAGTCAGACGCCTTACTCTCTAGGCTACCGAGGCCCCTTACATACTACAGCGGCAGCGCCAGACCGCAGTGCCAAATCGGTTCCGTTCTTAGTTTAATAATTAAAATTAAAATGGAATCGTGGGAGAAGTCCGTGGGAACAAAATTACCCCGGGAAAACACATATTGCTCCCGATTGATTCTTGTTGAATTAAAAAACAATCGGCTTCTTAATTAACTGTAACAATCCGTAACAGAGAACTATAAAGCTACTTGTGTTTGACTAAAAATCAGGCTAAACGGCCAGCGTTACATTCAGCGCCAGGATTCGGCGCCCATTCTGTTCCTGGAGTTACTCTTTGAATACATTAGTACGATATAGTTGAATTGTACATTTTATATTATAAAAAAATCTGTACCTACATTGCTTACTTAGTGTTACCAGAGGAGGAAAAATATTAAGATTTTTCTTCTGATTAATCTTGATATACACCCAACTCTTTTTTTACACGGTAGATATACGTTCCAACGAAAACCGTGTAAAAAAAACCGTGTAAAAAAGACATGCTACTCATATTAAAATTGAGGATGTGTTCCACAACTTTAAAAAACCGTGTAAGATCAAAAAAAGAGCTTTGGGTTGACCAAAAAACCGTGCAAAAAAAGTATAATAGTACTAAAAACCAACAATTATTATAATGAAAAACAAAATATATTTAATATATGTATATTATTATTAAAAACAAAAACAAAATATGTATAGTTCATACATATTATTATTAAAAAAGTATAAAATAAATAAAAAACAAAATATAATTCAAAATAATAATATTAAAAAAATATAAAAGTAATAAAGAGAAACTTCAGTCCATAATTGTGAAAATCCAAATTAAATAAAATATAATTTAAACTATACACCGCTACTGGATAATAAGCGCGAACGTTTATTACCGACTGGACATAAATCGCTTTGATCACTAGAGATGTGTAACACATCTGACGAGTTTGAATCCAATAAAGAATCTGGTTCATTATTGACGTTCTCTGATGTTGGCTTTTTTTTCATTACGAAATCTGTAATCAGCTGCTGTGTTTTTGGTTTCTTAAGTTGCTTATACAGTTCTTGATACCCAGCCGTACAGATCTGCAGGTTACGTTTAAATTTAAGTGCACGTTCCATGTCGGGATCATATGTCAGAAAATGATGTGTCATACTTGTAGCAAATTTCAAACCCTCGCGAATTAAATTAGCTGTTGGTTGAGGAATTTCAACTTCGTCTTCATCATCCTGGTTCTCATTACTAGCATCAACGGTTGCAGCTTCAATTAGATCCTCTTCATCCAAAGGTGTTAAGAAATGCAAAAAATTATCGTCAACCAACAAACAACGATCAAAACACGCGCACATGTAATTTGACGACTCTTCCGTTCCAGCCGCGATGGATCAAAAATATTTCGATTTTATGGAAACAATTTTGCTTAGGTAGCAATTTTGTATGTTACCTGGGCAATAATTGTTTACGCAGCAATTCAAATTGAATATGTTAAGTTTATGCTATTTTGTTTATGTATTGATTTATTATTATACTTAATTTGTAAATTTTTGTAATTGTAGTCATAGGTATAAATATCTGTACTATCTGTAAATAAATTCATTCATTCCAACGGAATCGAAGCTTGAGCGTGTTATTAACACCTTTTCAAATAACATTTACTGTGCTTAGGTGTATCACCTATAGCACAACTCAACAGAGGTCTAGGTGTAACACCTAAACCTACAATCAGGCGAAGAAGCAAAAGAGCTTCTCCGCATAACAAAATACAAAAGGTTTATCAATCATCAATTCATCGATGTCCGCAGACTCAAGGTTTTCAAAGCCTTCACCACCAATTGCGTGGATAGATTTATAATTTCAGAACACACAATTGATGCTTGTGTTACAGAATTTCCGCTTTTGACGCATTCTGACCAAATTTTTCTCCAACAAGCATTTAGAGTAGATGTCCGCAATTGTTTTATGGCAAAAGAAGCATGTGTAATACAATCCATAATTGTATAATTTTTCCATGCCTGTACGACCGTCAAGTCCCCTTGTTCGACTGAATCCAAAATATATTTAAATGCTTGTTTTATATAATAAATTTTAAATGTTGCTATTATACCCTGATCCAATGGCTGAATCAGTGAAGTGGTATTAGGCGGCAAAAACACCAACTGAATATTTGGATGATCTATCACAGGGGGCGTTATCGACGAGCAAAAGTACTTTGAATTCAAGCCCCTTTTGATCCATATATTTTTCTACTTCAATAACGAAGCACTCGTGGAACCATTTTATAAATAAAGCCGACGTCATCCATGCCTTTTTATTCGCCATCCAATGAACTGGAAGCTGTTTAATATTTTTTCCTCTCAAAGCTCGTGGCATGGTTTTAAAATCTTATCTCCAGATGCGTTGCTGCACAATAAGAACGTCACGCGATCCTTAGCCGCTTTGAAACCACCAGCAGATTTTTCTGATTTTGATATGTATGTAGGTTCTGGTTGGCATTTTTTTCCAATATAATCCCGATTCGTCGGCATTAAATACTTGATCTGTCGTATAACCCCCGTCTGGAATCATTTTTACTAGCTTTTCTGGAAAGATCTTTGCAGCATTTTCATCACCTGACGCTACTTCACCTTTTATTTTTACATTGTGAAATGCGTGTCTTTTTAGAAATCCTGTCAGCCATCCCTCACTTGCATTAAATATCAGTTTCTTTGTGGAACTAGTTGATGGCTCCGATTCCACAAGTAGTTCGTATATTCTAAGTCCCTTCTCTTTTATAAGCTTTCCATCTATCGGTATTTTTTTCCGTAGTACATACATCCTCTATCCAAAACACTAAAAGTTTTTCCGTTTTCTCTAAGATAATATTTCGACTGTATGATGATGTTCTGGAATTGACATTCGATCCAGAAATTACAGATTGTCGAATGGAATCTTCATTTTTTTTTATTGTTCTAATTGTCGCTTCATTCAAACCGAAATTTTTGCCAACAGATGTAGGACCTGCACCTCTCTTAAGACAGTCTAAGATTTTAATTTTAGTTTCTAAAGAAATCGCTTGTCTCTTCCGATTATTTTTTGATTTTTTAGACATCTTATTAGGCTATAATAAAATTTAAATAAAAATCACTTATTGAACAATTTTCTAAACCAGATTTTCGCAATAATATGTTATTACCTTTTTGTTGTAAGTAAATCCAAACAGAAATTATATTGGCACTAAAACTTATAAAAAACAAATATTTTTTTCTTGGACACACTCTTGAATACAATTACATTCTTAATAATGTAACCTAACCTAATTTTAAATAGACAAATATAAAATGCGACTAAAAAAATTCTGGGAATTCCCCCAGTTATATTTTTCTTTTGTAACCGGGTGTACCAAAATTTTTTTGAACATCGTGTTAGAACAAATATTTCGTGTTAAAAAAAATATTTTTTGCTTTTTGTGGACCGTGTTATTTCAAATTCGTGTAAAAAAAGACCGTGTAAAAACAGAGTTGGGTGTATTTAAATTAATTTTTATGAAGTTGCCTATTTGGTCAAGGGAAGCAGTGTTCCTTTGCTTCCAAAGAGAAACCGCCTCTGCCTTGAATAAATTCGAAAGTGTTAAGTTTTCGAAAAAATTACAAGAGGGCTTTTTGTAGGCAATAACCTTTCGTATTGACTTTTCCACCAGTTTTTGAGGGATTTTTTGGCCAAAAAGTAATTTTTGATAGCTTTGACCTTGAATAACTTTCAAAGGGTTAATCGGGTCAACATTTTTGTAAGAACTAAAGCTGTAGGAAGTTTCATTGTCAACATTTTCGCCCTCGCACGGGGTTGTACGACCTATAGAAACCGAGATACAAGGAAAGCACGGGAAACCCGCCATGTTGTGTTTTTGTGATTCCGAAATTGTTTTCTTAAAAAGTCCCAAGGAAGCTGTGGACCAATTTTCAGCCATTTCGGTTTTATCACCTTAAAATGCTACTTTCCATGGACTAAAATTCTATTCTGGTTTGAAAAATTTGAAAAATGCCTATAAATAAGGTAATAGCAATGGAGCCAAATTATTCTCACATTCAACCGACCGAGAATTCACGTTCAAGGCCTCCATTCAGGTGAAAGGTCAAGGTATTTTGTAAAGTGGCCCCAGGTGCAAATCAAAACCAGAGAACAAAATTGCTTCCAATAAACACCACGAAATTTATTACTTTTAAATAAAATTTAATATAAAATTTTCTCAAAAATTCTCCGTTTTTTTTATTTGCGTCGCTTCAGCACGCGACTGTCCCTTATGAGCACGTTCATTACAAATTTCACTTAATGAGTATCAATTCAAAGGCGTGCAGCTTCGGCACTGTTAATGAGCACATCCCTAAGGCAGACCAATTAGTAAAGCAATATGTTAACGTCCGAATGTCCGAATTGATTGGCGCATACAGGGGCAATTTACACCATTTAAATCACAGCCGTTACATTAATCGATGGTGCCCCCCATGATTGGGCGATGGCGGATTTGTTAAACATAATTCATTTGCAATCATTTCAAGTTTTAGCATTAATTAAATTAAGTTCATTAAAAAGTAAAGAAAGACTCCCTCCGAATGAATTCATTTGATGTGTATTTGAGCTTGTTGAAACAGAATTTAAATAGGGGATGTTCAGAATAGACACAACACAATTGAGGGAAGTTGGCGGAAGCATTTTAAAAAGATCAAAGCGAGTGGCAAATTGTATATGTATAATATGTCTTTGAGAATTTAAACTGAATTCCCCACATTTTACTGGATTGCGTGCGGTTCCTTTTTGTGTGTCCTTTTTCGTGTGCATGTGTGTGTAATTAATTGAGTGTCGAACGTTTGTTCATTTGCTTTTGAAGCGCTTAACTGTGGCATAATTTTCTGTGTTGTTGTTTTTCTTGTTCTGTCTCCTGTAATGAATAACTTAATCAGTATCCCTTTTTCCAATTCACCTGAGCGCAATAGCGGCAACTTCATGCGTTTATATTCAAAAAGGTTTAAATTTAATGCTGGCTTGTAACATAGAGCACAATCGCTTTCAATTATGTGAGGCTGGTGAACTGAAATTAAATCATTTTGCAGTGAAGTGTGGACAAGGTGGGACTTTTTTAGGAATTGGAAATATTGGGTGTGTAAAAAAAAATAACTTAAATTATGTGGTAACAAAGCTTGGAATATTGTTCTATTATATCAAACCTGACAATTGTGGCAGCTCGCCTTTTGGGATTATTATTGCATCTCTTCCAGTCTGTTGGGCGAAGAATTGTTAATCAGTCACCACCAATAAGAGGATCTTCCGCATACTGAAAAAATGAAAAAAAAAAAAAAAAAAATTGTCCACAGCAATTATCCACAAGGGTGAACTGAACTTTAAAATAACCTCAGTTCAGATAAAATTTCTATAAATTCAACTGAGGATAAAACAGACTTCAGTTCGCCTAATTGGACTCGAACTGAAGTTAAAACTAAATGCTCGCTCAAAAAAGTGTAATCAATTGGAATAACATTGCAGTGAGCTTTTACATTTCTAGCTTCTGGCGAAAAAGCAACAACCATTTCAAGCACGAACTGAACATGAACTGGACTTTAACCGGTGAAGCTATGTGGATTGAACTGAATATGTTTGAACTGAGGTAGGGAAATCCGGTGCTTTAGCCGGCGCTCTAAGGCTATACACGGCTCTAATAACGCATCTTGTCGGCGGTTCACATTACTCCCACATTATTCCCGGTTCACATTACTCCAGTCCAGCAATCCAGCAAGTCAATCCGGTCCAGTGCTAGACTGGTACATTTCATCTACATTATTGAACTTATTAAACATTTATTGGTCGGTAAAACTAGCTGGGATGTGGGTGTGACCCCTTCAGTTCACACGATTAACTTTTCGGTATGATGAACAAAGATGGAATTAACTGACTTCTTACAAAATAGTAATACGTTTAGGACTAGTGGGAAATTGACTAGTATCAGAACTGGTGGCAAAGCAATCCTGAGAGAAGCTAGTTCAAATAACTATAATAGGGGTATTTCCACAAGATTTTTCTAGAGAATTTGCTTTTAATGAATGTTAGCAAACAAACATTTCGTTCGCTACACTAAAGTGCAGGTTCGAATTCGAATTGAGCGTGTTGAAGCGCCGCTGATAAACTGGGAAGCGAATGACTTCATTTGGAAATTCCAAAGCTTTCCGGAAATATTAGCAAAACTAATGTAAAGTAATTGTCACACTTGACCAAAAAGAAAAAAATTTGCGGTAGCTACTGGAAATCTCGGGATGAATCGCAATTTCCTGAAACTGTATCACGCGTTGAAAACAAATCCCCGTCAAAAAGTGCCAATCCAAGGTTTGAAATATTCGTGATGTTTGTAAAGGGTAACGAAATTTTTGCACGATTTTTAAAGGTTGTCGGATTTTGACAAGTGATGTTTTGTTCGAAGGCTATCGCTGTGCAGAACCCAAAAAAAGATCACTTCGTTTACAACGGGTCTTATCCACCGAGTTTATTAGATACTAGCAAAAACCCGCGTGCGTTGCAAAGCCTTTTAATAAAACAAAATTATGTGCGCCTAGTCTGGAATAAGAAAAGGGTATAATGAAACAAAGAACAAATCTGCAAGACATGATTGTGGATATACAAAAAACTTTAGAGTTGACTATAAAAATATGTTACCTACAACTTTTTTTAAAATTCGAGGTTAATCATCGGACAACTTTTATACTACGTGCACAACAGATACCTAGCCAATTTTATTCAGAATATGTCTTGTGCGCGTAGATTTTGACGTTCTCAGATAATTGGCACCCTGAACTTGCCCCATGGCGAACATGGTTTGAGACGAAGATTGCCAACATTTTAAGACGACACTACTGATTTTATCCTAAAAAGGACAGTCGCTGCTTCCCGTTTTCGTGTTTCGTCGTTTCCGGTCATTCCGCCCGCATGGTGCTGGTTAACAATCCACTGTAACGCTTGTTTATAAACGATGTTAGATGTTTCACTTGTAAGTATTACAATGTTTGTGGCATTACTGAGTTGAGTCGATTTAGTTAAGTTAATATGTTCGAAATCGTCATAAATGTCGCTCATCAAAATTTCCTCGTCTATTCCGAACTTTCAAACAACATCCAGAAGTTCACTGTCATCATTCTCATTAATCTCAGAACATTTTCTATTGTATATCCTATGTTGAGGAGAATAGTACTGAATTCTGAGTTTTCCGATTGCGCTCTCCTATTTTGCTTTAAATGACGTTTTCCAATATGTCCCTAAATGAGTGATCATTTCAGACACGCATCAATATCATCGGTCCACATATTTGTCCGAACAGCCGGCAACATTTGCCCGGAATCTATGCCAATAAAACAGTTACTCCCCAAAATAATACACTGATAAAAAAATTGTCTTGATTCCAGCAGTTCCATAGTCTTCGTTTCGTTGTCTTGAGTAGAAACATTTTTCAGTATTAACATGAGAATGCTGTGTCAGAGTAAGACGCTAGAAATTCTTGAGCCAAGCAATTGTATTTCTTCGCTCAATACTTATATTTTTCGACCAAGATTTGTCTTTTTCGAAATAAGATTTTTTAATTTTTTTATTTAAGAAACTAAATATTTTTTATTAAAAACAAAATTTGTATTAAATAAAGACACGAGGGAGTTTTAATTCGAGAATATTTATTGAGGCAATTCACTATTTTATTGCCTTGAGTTGCTTGAATTAAAAAAATGAGTATCTCAAACCAAGAAATTTTTTTTCTTACTTCTAGTCAACTTTTGTCTTCATCCAAGACAATAAAACGAAGAATATGAGTATTCCTTATCCGAAGCCAATTTTGTTTTCGTTATATTCAAAACATGAATTGCTTGATTCAAAAAAAAAAAAAAAAAATTGTCTTAAGCCAAGAACGTTTTTTTATCAGTGTAGGTTTTTACATCTTAAATCTCGCGGTGTTCTGTTAATAGATACTTTATTTGCCATAGTACACTCATCGCATTCCCAGACCGCCATCTTGTAGTCTTGTAAAACTTTAGATTTTTTCCACGCCGGTTTTAGATTTGTATCACGCAGTATTTTCCATATGATCTTCTTCGATCGGTATCTTAAGTATAGAATGAGCTGTTCTTCCTGAAAGCGTGGGACTTTACCTATATTCTTATTTTATTATTACTGCAACTTTTCGCTAGCGCCCCATATATTATATATACTGGCTGGAGCAGAAAAGAGTTTACGTTCAACATTATTTTTTACTTTTTGGTTCATTTTTAAATAAAAGCATATTTTTAAGTTTTTTAAACTATATTTTTCGTTTTCTACCTTTTAGTTTATTATATGTCTTCCGCGGTGATCGGTTTGTGGTGATCGATATTTAAAATGAGGTCACCCAGCTTACTGTACTATACTCATCATACACTTTTATTTGGTATCCATACCGAGAGCGTTGTAGAAAAAGGTAGTCCACCATTTTGTGTTGGCTGCCGTTTTCAATTTGGAATTATGCCACCCAGCTAATAGTATTCTATTTTACTTGTCGCCGTTTTGAATTTGGAATGACATCAAATAGAAAGTTTATATTATACATATCAGTCCTTTTCATTTGATACCCATGTCGGCGGTCGGCAAGCACAATTGCGAAATTGACCGCCATCTTGAAACAGCCATCTTGATTTTTTTACAAAATGGTCAGATTGCATTGTCACGAGAACTGTACATGTGTGCAAAATTTGAAGCTGATTGGTTATATGGAAGTGGGTCAAAAACAATTTTCAAGATTTGTCTTCATCCATACATGCATACATACATACAGGTACAGCTAATATATAGTGCATATAAATAGCCTAAAACATGCTCGCCAAAATACTGAATCTTCCAGTGAAAGTCCTATCCCGATCGGATTAGCCGTTTCCGAGATAAGCCTGAACAAACAGACAGACAGACAGACAGACATACAAACAGACAAAAATTTAAAAAATGCGTGATTTTGTTTTAAAATCATGTAAATAACCATATAAAATTAAAAAAACACAATTATTTTGAAATGACAGACAGACATTTCAATTATTAGATTAGCAAAACTTCTCTAGTTAAGGTCTTTCTGACACTTCTGAAGTTTTTCCATTTAAACAAAAGAAGGCCCGACCGAATGTTATGGAATTTTTGTCAGGTCATTTTTGCCTTAATTTTTTCGCTTTTCGGCACCTCAAAGAAGTCTATATAGTTTTTGGTTCGCGGGGTATCGTAAAAAAAGCTGTTCGACCGAATTTTATGAAAATCTTTCCAGATGGTTCTCTTCGAACGGCATCTCAACTAAGTCGATATCTTTTATAGTTCGGGCGATATTGTACAGTTAAAAAAAATCACTTATGTCGCTTAAACTCGACTCGGCTCGACCAAATTTTATAAAAATCTTTTCAGATCATATTTTTCTCAACAAGGTTGAAAAAATGACCACATACGTACGCACACACACATACTTCCTCACAAATTTTTGCTTAAAATGCTCTTGGGACCTTGAAAAATGAAAATACGTTGAAAATTTTGATTTCGATTTTCGGACCGATTACAATAACTTCATACTGGGAAGTTAATAAAAAAGGAGCACCTTGAAATATTGACATATAACCTATTGAGATAATCACGAAGCTCACATACATATTTTAAAGAACAAAGCAAACCTATCCGAAAGGTTGTAGTTAGTATCTTGGTATTGACTATAGCTAACGTTTACTTAAGGCTTCAGGTTCAACACAAAGTAGCTGTTAGCACTAATAATCCTACCCACAATTCAAGTAGTGAACTTATTGTAGTAGAGCACTTGTGCTTGTTGCCACAACCATTGGAGCAGTCCTGAATTGAAACTTCATTGTGTTAATTGGTGTCAATCTTAGGGCACAAAGCACCGGATTATTTCCGTCTTATGGGTGTACTAATGGCCCTTTAATGAATATTGACGTTGATACTTCAGGTTTCTGAGTGAATGCTGCGAATAACAGATTGCTGATTGTTATCAACATCAGCGTTTTTATTTTTAAAGTTATATGTACTTTGCATTACATACATGGTTAAATTATAAGACCATTACATGGTTAAATTATAAGACCAATAATTTTATTTCAGTTCAATTATTTAAATTTTTGTATTCAATATCTTGAAGGCAATTTGGTTAAACCTCTAATAGTCGAGTATCTGAAATTTTGATATAATGTATTAAGGGTGTATAGCAATAGTCTGCCGTTAGTCAGTTAGTTTCCCTAACATTTCGTGGGGACGCGGGTTTAAAGTTTTTAAAGAACCATGTATGTATTAAGCAAATCTAAAAATTGGTTTGTGAATAGTAAAACACAAAACTTAGTAGACAGTCGTCCTCCCAACCTTGCGTTCATCTTCTCGTCCTTTGTGTCGGATCAAGGTGTTATGCGAATCGTTCCGATGATCATCTTGGCTGTAGACCCAAGTTATAATAAAATAAATGGTTAAAAAATATTTTTTAAACAAATTATTTTAATTAACTAAAAAATGTACTGAAAAGTAAAAAATAAAAAATATTTTAAAGAAAGCGTGAAATTTCAATTTTAATGAAAAAGTTAATTAAAAGAATGGCGCATTTTTCATCAAAAATTGAAAATATAACTGTAAATCGCGTGAGATTTACAATAACCCTCAATTTTTTGCTTTGTTAATTTCAAATTCACATTTTTTTTTATAAAATCATCTTTTTTAATTTTGTTTAATTTTTCAATATATTTAAGATTTTATGTATTAATTTATAAGGCGTAGTAAAAAAAAAATAATTTAAACTTGTTGTTTTGCTCAATTCACTTTGAAGAAAATTCTAACAAAATTTTTTGATGAAAAATGCGCCATTCTATTAATTATCTTTTTCATTCAAATTGAAATTTCACGCTTTCTTTTAAATATTTTTTATTTTTTACTTTTCAGTACATTTTTTAGTTAATTAAAAGAATTTAAAAAAAAAAAAATTTTTTTAACCATTTATTTTATTTTCTACTTTTTAGTTTATTATATGTATTCCTCCATTTTATGATGGCAATTCTATTAGATTTAAAATTACGTCACACAGTTTACTGTATTCATTTGATACCCATGTCGTGGGCTCGGTGGAACATAATTGGAAAAACGACCGCCATCTCGGAACCGTCTTCTTGATTTTTTTACAAAAAGGTCAGATTGCATTTAGTACTTATACATGATGAGTTGAACTCAAGTTGAACCCAAGTCTAACTACATGTAAACGGCAGTCGAGTTGGGTTAAGGTTGACTGAACTCGACTCAGCTCTGCTACCTGGGTTGAGTTGAAATTATGCATACGGACATGAGTTCAGTATTTGAGTAGTTGAATTTAGTTGACAGCAGCATCTCTGTGTTTGTTTGTGATTTTTTTGTAACGTGTATTGCTTCTTTATTTTCAATTCACCCTTAACTCAACTATTCATCTCATCATTCATATACACATTAATTATCACCCGAACTACGAGTGTGTGCAAAATTGGAAGTTGATCGGTTATGTTTTCTACTTTTTAGTCTATTATAAGCTTTCCGCAATTTAGTGTTGGCCGCCATTTTGAATTTGGAATGCCGCCACATAGCTAATTGTGTTCTACCTGTCATATCCTTTCATTTGATACCCATGTCAGAGGGCCGCGGAGCACAATTTCAAAAATCGGCCGCCATTTTGGAACCGCCATCTTGATATTTTTTCAAAATGGCCAGATTGCATTGTCATCCAAACTAAATGTGTATGCATAATTTCAGTTCTATCCGAAACCGGGAAGTGGGTCAAATTTAACTTCAAAGATTTGATTAGTCAGGATTGAAGTTAAATAAAAGAATTTAAAAAACTAATACTTTAAAATGAACTAAAAAGAAAAATTAATTTTGAATGCCCAGTTTTTATTGCTTCAGCCAGTTTATGGAAACAACCTAAAAAAGCGTGGGACTCTTTATATCTACATATTCTTATTTTATATATACCGGAACTTTTCATATTAGAGTGCTGCATTTTACCGAGGCCGTTGTAAAGAAGAAATTAAACCGCTATTTTGTACAGCCATTTTGAATTTGGAATAACGCCACATAGCTAAAAGTATTCTAATTATCACAATCTTTCATTTGCCCTTTCAAACTGCCATTTTGCGTTAGCCGCCATCTTCAATTTGAAATGACGCCACACAGCTAATTGTATTCTTCTTATCATATCCTTTCATTTGATACCCATTTCGTCGTCCTTCACTGTGTGTTGTCTGCCATTTTGGATTTTGGAAGGCGTTACACAGCTAATTGTATTTTACTTGCCTTACCCTTCCATTTGATACCCATGTCCGGGGTGTGGGAGCACAATAGTTAAATTCGACCGCTATATTGGAACCGCCATCTTTCCGCCATTTTACAAAATAGTCACATTGCACTGTCACCGAACTATACATATGTGCCAAATTTTAAGATGAATGTTAACATGAAAGTGGGTCAAAATCAAGTTGCAAGATTTGTTCACACATATGTACATACAACATAGGTACAAATGAAGCTAATATAAAGCGGATATTAAAAACAAAAACAGGTAACTAAAAAGGGGTCCGGTTCTCTAAGCGATAAGCGGAAGAGACAACAAATTCCGCTAAAAATAGCCCTGCGGCACCGGGTCCACCCAAAACAAAGGGAGTCACAAACTCCCCCTTCAAAAAAAGGTCCACTAAGCGACCACTTGCAGCCCTGCTCTTCCTGCGGCACCGTGCTGCCTACCGTACACCAGCGGGCACGGCCGCTGCGAGTGGATCAGAGGAGCGAATGGTCTGCAGAAGGGCTAAGGACCTGAAAAGACCAAACCCGGCTAGGTCACGTCATCAAGAATGCCACCTGACCAGCAGATTAATCTGCCGCTTGGCCACCAGCCCGATCATGGAAGATCAAGTGTGAAGGCGGGTTTCAACACAATCCTAGATCACATAGCTTGGACAAAGCAAGTCATTCCAAACTTCACCCCAGTGTTGTCCAGAGGTGGGCAGGCCTGTAAACGCCAACGGTCTGAGAAACCAAACACGTACAGTGCAGTACCAAAAAAGTCCAAGGCGAATGGAACCAAAGCGATATTCTTTGCAGAAAGTAGTTTCATGGCCACAGTTCAAGTTCAAGTTCATTTGTTTATAAAAGCGACACTAAGGCCTCAGCCGATGAAGCCGTAAACATGGAAAAAAACTATTAAAGAGCGTTTCTTACAAATTTTCACGGGGTTGAATACTTAAGTTGAAAATGTTTTTCTTCATTAAATGTGCAGGCGACGTTAAATGGACGAGAGAAATTTATAAGTGTAGATGTTCAGTGGGCGGGATCTGGCGAAGCTCTACAAAATCCAGTATTCTTAATGAAAATTTAGCTAGGAGATGAAGGTTATGACCTGACCCCATGGATTATAACACGTTTTAAAAATGCAACAACCAATGCAGAACAAAAGTACAACAAATTACATACTCGTGAACTGGTGTTTGGATAATTAAAAAGAAGATTTCCAGCCATGAGTTCTAGAGTGAGATTGTCCACCGAAAGGGTTAAAGTTATGGCTTGTTGCATGTTGAACAATGAGACAAAATTTGGTTGTTGTTACTGCACATTCAATTTTAAGATAAGCTTGAGTTCTAGCATTTCTTATTTTGCAACGAAACTTTTTTTGTGTATATCATTGCCAAAGTAAAATTATTTTTTACTTTTTAGCCCATTTTATTTATAAAAGTTATTTATTTTAAAAGTTTTTTAATTTATTTCATTAAAATGAAAGTGAAAGGTCCTCGCTACCAACCTCAAATTTTACATTTGTTCATTCACAGGCAAACGTTAAAACTTTGTTTTTTTTTTTCACATCAAAATGAAGTGTTCACTCTATGTGGAGAAAGTGAAGAGCAGACAGAATAGAGTGAAGGACTTAATGAAACCTGACGAAGGTTATTTTGGACTTGACAACGTCTTATAAATCGGTATACCCTAGGAGGCATTCGCAAAAAAGTTCTCAGCAAATTCTCCGTTACCTTATGACTCATCGCTCTGTTCGATCGGCTGGGGGCGTGGCTCATCATTCCGTTCAATCGGCTGGGGGGAGCATGGCTAATTTAATTTATACATATCGTCGCTTATCAAGAAAAGTGTCACAACTCAAAAACAATGGATTTTACAGCGGAGCCATTTAAAAGTTTTTAGTTTCATACAAGTTTCAATGCTATGATCTTGGATTCCAGCGAGTTTCCAGCGGTCATTTTTAGAAGTATTAATATGGATTTTTGCTACATAAAAATATGCATATACATTCTCAAAATAAACTCGAAATTGGAAATTTTTGAGTTGTGCCATTATTCTTGATAAGCGACGATATGTGTAATGGGTATTATATGTCCAATATACAAGAAAGGAGTTAAATTAAACTGCAAAAACTACAGAGGCATCTCACTCCTCAGCGCCAGCTACAAAATCTTCACAATCCTTGTGAAACAAAAACTGAAACCTAAAGCGGAAGCCCTTATAGGAGAATATCAAGCTGGTTTTAGGACAAACAAGTCATCATCGGACCAGCTGCTGACTTTAAGGCAAATTCTGGAGAAAACCTGGGAAAGGAATGTAGATGTATACCAGATATTTGTCGACTTTCAACAGGCATATGACTCAATAAACAGAGAGAGGCTATACGAGATCCTATCGGAAATAGGAGTCCCCTCAAAGTTGGTACAACTGATCAAATGCGCCACAAATAGCTCACTGGCGAAAGTGAGGATTCAGAATGTTATAACAGAGGAGTTCGAAGTACGTCAAGGGCTTAGACAAGGAGATGGGCTGGCCCCCATGCTTTTCAACCTGGCCCTAGAATGGGTGATAAGGAAAACGTCAGTCCAGAGAAGTGCATCAATAGCTACCCAGTCGGTACAATTACTTGGATATGCGGATGACGTCATCGTGGGAAGGTCCATTTTGGCAGCAAAAGAAGTCTATGTCGAATTAAAAGAGGCGGCAAAGGACATGGGCCTGAAGATAAACGAAGAAAAAACGAAGGTGATGCAACAATCCAGAGCAGAAAGATTTAGAATGTTAAGAAATATAACCATCGACGAACATAACTTAGAAGTAGTCGATAAAATAGTCTACCTTGGGTCTACAATCACCAAAAGAAACGAAGAAAAAGAAGAAATAACCAGAGGAATACTACTGGCTAATAGAGCCTTTCATGCCCAAAAACAAATCCTGCACTCAAGATTTGTACACAGGAAAACGAAACTCTCACTCTACAAAACAGTAATACGACCAGTACTGTGTTATGGTAGCGAGACTTGGACTATGAACCAGGACATAGAAGAACGAGTCAACAGGTTTGAGAGGAAAATTCTCAGATGCATAATAGGCCCAACCAGAGAGGATGGAATATGGCGAAGAAGATACAACAACGAGTTGTATGAAATTTATGACGACCCACCACTCTCAATTTTCATAAAAATCAACAGACTGAGACTAGCTGGCCACGTAATCAGAGTGGAGGACAATCGTATCCCAAAACGGCTTATGGCATCAGAAATTTCGAGAAGTAGGCCAGTAGGTAGACCCAGGAGGAGATGGATAGACTCTGTGACGGCTGACGCAGAGTCAATGCTCAACATCCGGAACTGGAGACATGCTGCAAGGGACCGTCAAATTTGGAGAAATGCCCTAGAGGAGGCCAAAGCTCGATTTGGGCTGTAGCGCCATTGGATGGATGGATGGATGGTAATGGGAATAAAAATACTTTAATTTTGATTTATAAACTTGTGTATTCACTGTTACATATTTAGGATACATTGTCACGAATATAATGTCCGAGCGCCTTGCGCCCAGACACCCAGAGTTTTTTATTCATGTCAAACTAAGTGTTTACTCCAAAAAATGGAGTGAACACGTAACCTCAATTTTTATTCATTCCACCCATTGAGGGAATTAAAAGAGGTAAAGGTAGTCCCACTCTTTTTTACATTTATAAAAGTAGGTTGTTCCCATATACTGGTTGGAGCAATAAGAAATTTATATTCAAAATTACCTTTTTACATTTCATTTTCAAGTAAAAGCGTATTTTTTAGTTTTTTTTAAACTATATTTTTTATTGCCAGTTCCGAGCAGGCGATATGACCAGCTGCTAAAAGAAACATGAAATGACGAACCACTAAAATGGGATGCAACAACGGCCCTTCATAGAATCAAATCAGTAGTGGCATCTTATAATGTTGCCAATGTCCGGCTTAACCCGAAATGTATCTATTTGTTTTTTTAGGGGCGCCAAAATGTGGCTTTTTGGGCTGCAAAGTGAGTGCAAATTTTGCAATAATTATTGACCTGTTTTAGATTTTTTTTGGGGAAAAAATGTAGAGGTGGCCTTGGGTCAAGTTCTGCACAGGGTGCCAATTTCCTGGGAACGTCAAAATCTACGCACACGAGACGTATTTTGAATGTGATTGTCTAGGTCAGCGGTCGGAAACCCAAATGCATTGGCGTGCCAAAAAATATAGTATAAACCATTGTATAAGAATGAAGATAATTTTATTTGTGTAGTAAAAGCTTTTCACAGAGCAACTTAAAGGCCCTATTCACATATAGCCCCCCGGTAGGCCGTGGCCTTAAAGGCCAGATCGGCGGTATGGCCCGAAGAAGCCCACATTTTACCCAGTCTGACTAAGAGATGTGGACTTGAGGGATCCGCCCGACAGGCCGTGGACTTACAGGTGACCTCGTGATTCCCTACATACAGCACCGGATTCAGGGGGATGGGGCGAGCCTCGGAGGCACATCCAGTAAGGTATCTCCACAATACAAGACACAACGTCGGATATGCACAAGAGGTAATCAAAGTTTGTGTTTGAAAAGTTATAATAATAACACTGGTCTGCAAAAAACGGGTCATTTTTTCTCCTTTTCAATTTAATAGTCGTATCCTAAGTATTTTTTCGCGCTGAATCCGAATCCGTTGGCCAAATTGCCCTATCACGTCAGGATTTTGAGCAATCCTAACCTAAAAGTGCGAAAAAGCGTGTTTTTGCACTTTTGCGCGTTAAATATCTCAAAACTATGGAATGATAGGGCAAATAGGACAACGGGATCGTTTTCAGCATGCCAAAATCTACAGAAAACCATGTCGAAAGACGATTTTTATTAACACATGATATCATCGTTGCACCGAAGTTTTTCTTTTCAGTATTACAAAAAAAGTTTTTTCAAATTTCACGCTTTCGACATGGTTTTCTGTAGATTTTGGCATGCTGAAAACGATCCCGTTGTCCTATTTGCCCTATCATTCCATAGTTTTGAGATATTTAACGCGCAAAAGTGCAAAAACACGCTTTTTCGCACTTTTAGGTTAGGATTGCTCAAAATCCTGACGTGATAGGGCAATTTGGCCAACGGATTCGGATTCAGCGCGAAAAAATACTTAGGATACGACTATTAAATTGAAAAGGAGAAAAAATGACCCGTTTTTTGCAGACCAATGTAATTAAGGGTACGTACATCTTCGGTTGGTTATCCAAGAGGCATCAGCCAGGAAGTGACGGTACAAATTTTCCCCAAACCAGAGTTGTCGATTCTTTAGGTTTCCGAACACTCTTGTTTTTCATAGTAAAATACTTGGGTTGTTTTTATTTTTAAGGAGTGCCATTAATTTTCATTCGTCATAATTTTCCATAGAAATTAAATTTAATAAATTTCACCATTTTATTTTTTTTCACCCGTGAAACTTTCCACAGTTTGATTCTGATGAGGGATTTTCAGTGTTTGTCGACCTTGTCAAGTTTTAATATTCCACCCATTATGGCAATATTTATGGCTCCACAGGGTAATGAAGGAGCCAATAAATAATCCCCCAAGTCCGAATTCAATATCCGGCGTACCCTTATCAAAGTATGAAATAAAAAGGTTTTCTTATCGCTGAAGTAATTTTTAAGAATTACGGAATGCAGAAGCTTAATTGAAAAATTAAATGAAGGTCTGTTTTTGGGGAGGTCCTCCTGCCACTATCTGCAGCCTAAGAGATATAAATTTCAGTTGGCGGCGATAATACTCGTAAAAAGTAAATCTCTACAGCTATAACCCAAAATCCTTGAATGGTTATTGCCAATAGGGGGCAATTCCTGGAAATTCCTCGTGTTATTTCTTGTAGCCTAAAGTAAAACGTAATCGAGGAAGCGTTGGAATATCTAGAATCCTGTTCTTGCTGTATATCTCTTAAATTGCGAGTATTTTCTCAGGATACCACCAGGGGCAGCACCCTCCAGATGTGATGTAGGACTCCCGGGAAATATGAAGACACCAAGGTGCAGGTGGTAGAGACGTGTCAGTAATATTCTAATCCTGTTCGCACTCTCTAAGTGCGTCTATACAAAAGCGAGAACTTTTCTGAGACATAAAGAAAAAGAATTTTTTTAATAAAGAAATGCTACACGTGCTGTTGTAGGTGCTCCTGTTGTCTAAATGGCTGCTGTGCGATTCGTATTTCAGGGTACACAACTGTATTAAACAAATTGGGTGAGAGATATTTTGTCATAAATGAGAACATCAACACGACACGCTAAAAAATGTTTTTTTTTTGTTCCTTTGCATATTGCGAAAATTTAATCCTGTTCAATGTCCTTATGCGAACACTCTATTTCTCATATACGTTGCCGAGTTCGCATTTGAAATTGGGGAACAAGTTATTCACTCTTAAAGTGGAGCAGAGTGGTTCAGTAAGTCCTTCGTGTGTCTCAGTTTTATGCATGTTTGAAAGAGACAGGCAGGCACTTAAATCAAGAAGAGCAAATGTTTGATGTGGCAAAGGATAATAAAAGTATTATGCTGCTCCTAAAAAGCCAGGGGTTTTATGAATTTGTAAAGCAAATATTGACGTCGCAGAAATACGAGTGCTTTCGTAATATGCCGGCTGAAGTGGCAAATAGTGTATTTTGGGTGAGCATAGTGTATTTTGGGTTGGGAATTACATGGCCAGATTTTACAACTAATCTGAATTTATAATTTATATGTACGTGCGTTTGTCAGGGGATGATTTGGTGAACTCCAGCGCAATTGTAGATTTTGTAGGGAGATGAATAAAGTCAAACTGAAGTTTACAAAGCAGCTTTATCATTAACGGTCAGATAGTACATTTGCCTGACTAAATATCTGCTTTCTGTTTTTATACTTTTGTTTTGAGATTTATTAAAATAGTTTTGTTGGACTTGATACTGTCAACAGGAATTTTCAAAACTTTCAGTTGATTCTCTGATAACGTACAATTTATGCATAATCTATTAACAAGAGAATAAAATTACTTCGAATTGTTTAACTCATTTCAAATGGGTAGGTGAATGGAGCTCAGAGGTTGACCTTATTTCTACTGCTATCATAGGTTTCAACGGTAACAGCAAATATGGGAATGTAAATAATTAATTGCTTTTTTTAGAGGATTTCCTTGTAAAAAATATTGTTTGCTACTTAATTAGGTGGAACTCGCCATGGCGAAGCATACTTTGCGGAAAATTGCAGTCTTTTAAAGTCAAAGGGGAGGTCATTGGGTATTACAGGAATGCGAGGGACGAACACTTTTTCTGCTCGGAAGAGCCAGTTAAAGTAATGGCTTCGATTAAACTCGTAGGCAGGGATTTGACTTGTAGTTAGAGATTTCGATCCCGGCCAATATTTACAATCCAAAATCCCCCCTATGGTACTTAAATAATGTTCCTCACCTTTGGCTAAACCCCTGCGCAAATTTTTTGCCCTGTCTTACTTCTCCGGAGTGTATCCCGACTCTTGGAAACTAGCTCAGCCAATCCCAAAAAAAGGTGGAGCCAGCGATCCCTTAAACTACTGCCCAATAGCCCAATAGCAATTACTTCTGCTCTCTCCAAAATTTTGGCGACCAATAATCAATAAAAGCTGATGAAATATCTATAATCCAACCAAATTATACACGACAGGCAATACGGCTTCGGACCTAAGCGGTCTACTGGCGGTCTACTGGCGATCTGCTTGTGTGTTTAACCGAGCGTATCAACCAAAGCATTCACAGCTTTGGCGAGTCTGGTCTGGTTGCTCTAGATATATCAAAGGCTTTTGACAGAGTATGGCACCCAGCTCTGTTGAATAAACTCCAAGCTATTGGTATACACTTAGTTCTAAGGAACTGGATTAAGAGCTTTCTTTCAGGCCGTTCAATCAAGGTAGTATGGGACGACGTCGAATCCAACCCACATGTCATTTCGGGCGGAATTCCCCAGGGGTCAATTCTCTCACCCGCACTTTTTCTAATCTTCATTAATGATCTGATCTCAATCCCCTCCAACCCACTTCACTGGTACTCTGAATTTCTCTTACTCCTTCGACAATATAAGACAAGCACGTGCCAGACCTTGTCTTTACCACCGTCAACTGATGTCGACTTCGATCAACCGGGATATCGAATCGATTCTTCATTGGGGCGAAATGAACCGCGTCAAAGTCAATGCCACAAAAACGAAATACTGTCTGATCTCCAACAAAAATTGTACCGACCTTCCTCCCATCTCAGTGGATAAAGAGAATCTAACGGCTGACTCAACTCTCAACATCGTAGGAGTAACTTTAACGGAGCATCTGCGATGGACTGATCACATATTTCAAATCGCCAAACAAGCCTCCCAATGCCTGGGATTTCTCAAGAGATGCAAGTTCCTCCTCCAGTCAGCCGCATTGGCTACAATATACAAATCCTACATTCGGCCGCGCCTCGAATACAACTCGTATATTTGGGCAGGCGCCCCAAAAACCACCTTGGCTTGTCTCGACAAGGTGCAAAATCGTGCCCTCAAACTCATTGGGGATGGCCCCTTTCGCGCCTCCATAGACACCTTAAGCCACCGTAGGAATGTAGCAGCCCTCTCCATACTTTATCGCTATTACCATGGCGACTGTTCCACTGAAATTCAGGACCTCCTGCCTGCACGGCAATACTTTTCCCGCAACACAAGACTAGCCCGCTCGGCTCACCCTCATACCCTACAGCCCCCCTAGAATCAACTCGAGGTAACCATGTTGTTGAAATATCACATAAAACATTAAAGTTACAGGATACCAAATTTGGAGTCGATCTGATCGACTCGACTTTTATGATAGAAATAATGTATTTTAAATACTAAGAAAAGGGTAAAGGAAAAGGGCTTCGAGAATTGAATTGCCTAGGACCTGATAGGGTTAATCCGGCCCTGTTTTGTGCTATTGTCGACTGCTACTATTGACCCAAGCTAGGTTAATGATTTTACCACTTCAAACTCATATTCCTCTACTTTGATTGTGGGACCAATGTTAGGTGGTAGACGGGGCCACCATGTACTTTGTTTTGCTTTCGTGGACGCGGAAGAATTTAAAAACTATTTTTTATAAAACTGTTTTATAGCAGGAACACAATGCTCACCATAAGCCGTGGGCCATGAAAGCTTTTCGTTGTCAAATAAATAGATACCAACATCGAACATCATCATTGAATTTGATCATACGCGATAGAAACTGTACTTTAAGGTTGTCATTTATAATGTCCAGGGTAAGGCATGAAATAGGCATTTTTATCCTCGCCGACAGTGGCATAAGCTCTAAAACTTTGACCCGGTCATTGTAGGGTGGCAGGCTTCGAAAATCGTGCGGATCATGCAGAAGTCTCAAAGCAAAAAGGAGAAATTTCTTTTGAACAGATTCAATCCTGTTCCTGTTATCTTCGAAAATGGGATCCCAGACCGGGCAAGCGTATTCCAGGATTGGGCGGACTAAGGAACAAAAAAGTGTTTTTGTAACCCATACATTACCGAACTCTTTAGCCCTTCTCTTTATAAAGCCAAGAAGCTTATTGGCCCTGGCAGTAATATTATCATAGCGCATATTGAAATTTAGTTTCTTGTCTAGGACAACACTAAATCCACAATATGATCGACATGATTCAATATCTTGTCATTGAGATAATAGTTCTGCAGCTGAGTGGTTTTCTTTCGAGAGAAAGTAATTGCATGGCACTTGTCAGTGTTGAGATGTAATTTATTGGCTATGCACCAATCTTGCAATACTTTGAGTTTCGACTGGAGAAATGATACGTCGGCTTGGGACTTAATGGTGCTATATATTTTGAGGTCATCTGCGTAGAAGAGATGAGGAATATTACCTAATTTTTCAGATAAGTCAGAGTTGAATATATTAAAAAGTAGAGGGCCTAGATGGCTGCCTTGAGGAACGCCGGAAGTGACGTCAATTTCATTTGAAAGAAATCCTTGGAATCTGATAGATAACCTGTGATCTTCCGTCAAGATATGATTTTATCCATTCCAGCGGAAGTCCCGAAATTCCAAATTTAAAAAGCTTTGAAATTAAGGTATTGTGGTCAACTCGGTCAAAAGCTTTGCTGAAGTCAGTATAAACAGCATCGATTCATCCCACCAAGCACTTCGGAGGTTAGAACCATAAGGTTAGAAGTGGTTGAGCGCCCTTTTCTGAAACCGTGTTGTTCTTCGTTGAGATGAGGATCGATTAGGGGGGCGATCTTGTCATGACTAAGTTTCTCGAAAAGTTTAGGGATTGATGATAAGATAACAATGCCTCTGTAGTTGTCGACCGATTGTTTATCAGAAGCTTTATGAATTGGCGTGAGGTAGGATTTCTTCCATATATTAGGAAACTTTCCTGGCGATAATGATTTGTTAAAGATAAGGTGGAGCGGAAGCAGTACCTCTTTTGAGCAGCGCTGGAGGAGAATTGCATTATATCGTCAACAGACAGGGAAAGATTATCTATAAGATTATTTATAAGAAAAGTGTCAGTGTGCGTATTAGAATTGGACTTGGGGCAATAAACTTTGCTGAATTTATCAGCAAACATGCTACAGATCTCTTGGGGGCACGAAGAGTGTTTACTACCGTTTGTCATTGTTGTCGGATAGCCTAAGGTCTTAGCGAAAAACTTCTTGGGGTCATTTATGATGCTACTTCCGATACTTCGTAGACGAGATAACAAGTATCGACCGTCCATTGAATCCGCAGACATTAAGGTGTTCTTTACAACCGGGGGCTGCAACGGGTCCAAGAAAAATGGTTTGGTTGTGGGGATGTTGTTGACATGGCTGTCAGCTCCTATCGATGAGTTATTTCCCATGTATTCCTGTGATTTCAAAATCATCTCAAACCTCGTAATTTTGGCAAAATTACGAACAAAATCATTTCGAAGCCAATGCTCAAACCTAAAAATCGAATTCAGCTCAATTCAGCACGTCTCTCTCGATGATGAAATTGTCAGTTAGACACATTTTAATAATATAGTTGTTTATGATAAGAGTTTTTATCACCTTTTTTATAAAAAACAACAACAATTTCAAATTTCAAGTTCACTTTAATGTAGTTCGACAACAACTGACTGGTTATAAAATTCATTTGACTCCAAGTCCAAATTTATTGAGAACAATAGCAAAAGGCAACGTTAAATTCTTATTGTTACATTATGATATGCAAATAGTTTGTATATGTATTGATTATAAATGAGAAATGAAAAAATGTGTGAGATGAACGACAATATTGGAAAAAATTATGAAATTTATAATAATGCAATTAAATGATAAATACTAAAGAGCATAAATTTATTTATTTAGAAAATTGTTTCTTTGGTGATGGCTTAACAATAGTTTTGATTTTGAATATGAAATTCATATTTTAACATTCTTCAAAATGCAAAAACCCAAGATATATGTACATATAAAAGAAAGAAGCAATTGGCTTTGCTAAAAGAGGAATTGCTAGTGAAAAAATTGAAGACGTGAGTAGTTCTAGAAAAAACTGTCAAACGAAATCATTTCAATCCAGTGCGAACTATTCTACATAATATCAAAATCACTTTCCAATATCACCTAACTTCGGCTCAGTGCAAACATGGTATTACGTAACATCACGGGTTTCAAAGCGGATGCATCTTTTTTTTAGTAAGTGATTCACTGTTATTCTGGAGTGGGCCAAAAGGACTCTGGGGTGGGCCTGGCCCACCTGGCTCCTCTCCTTTGATTCTCTCCTGACAGCAGATTTTTATAAGGTATTCAATTTTAATGCTATTATTAAGTGTTACTTTTTTTTTATAAATATCTGGGACGTAATAATAGGCATACATACGTGGTAAACACACTGCACAACCATAATGTACGTAAACCGGTAGCTTTTGCAGTTCTGCTAAATTGGGTCTCCAAAAACAAACCACACTGTAAATGTTTTTAAGGTAATGACAATAACGGTAAATTCCGGTATACGTTGATTACTACAAAGTGAATTTCCACAACACACTGCAAGTGGTTAAGTACTATCGGGAAAACTGGAACACATTTTTTTGCACTTTTGCTGGCATTTTTCACTTTGGCTCTGAATGAGTGCAGTCTGCACTTTTTTGCACAGAGGTCCTTTGTGTAATTAAATCTGGGTGCGCGTTTCCATTACAAAAAGTGAGTACTTGCAATAGTAATGATACGTGTGCGTAGGCTCTTAATTGCAGCCAGGTACACAGGAACAAAAATTTCCCTTTGCCAAACGCTGCGGAAACTCGTTACTTGCTCTAAATTCTATTGTGTGTTAGTATTACAGAAGTCTCAAGAGGAGCAGCAATTCACTTATTCATTTACATAAAAAATTAGAATTTAATCCTTTGAGCAAAGTTAAACGTTATTGAAGCGCTATGTGAACGAAACAAGTAGGGCAGAAATAAACACTTTGAATTAGATTGAACTTTGCAAGAGGAACGAGAGGGGGCGGCCGGCGCAGATGTAGTTGTGTGCAGCCCGAATATGCGAAATATACTTCACAAAACTTACTTTGACTTTAAACGAGGCGTGAACAGGAAAGGACTGAGCTTACGAAATAATATAGATTTTAGCTTTAAGTAAAATTGGGATGAATCAAGAATTTGTTAACCTAGTCCGTGTTCGGACTTGATAAAAGCTGAATGTTTGAGGAAGTCTATATTGTATGTTCTCGAAAGGGGCTTCAACTTTGAGATGTTTACTGGGAAGGAAGCACTTTGATAGCAATTACATTTCCAAAATTTCCATCGCTCAGTTGATGCTTAGAGATTAGAGGTGGCAAACAAGATGAAATGCGCTCGAAATGAAGACCTGGAGAGGAAACGGATAAGAGAGGCCAGAATCGAATGTCGACTGGAGTGCGTTGAAGTCGATTGAGAGCAGGTATATAAAAACTACCAAAAGTCCGCGTGCGTTCCAACGCGTTTCAATAAAAAAAGATTATGTGTGCGCAGTCCGCAGTAGGAAAAATGTATAATAAAAAAATATCAAATCTGCAATAATTGATTTTGGATATTGAAAAAGGAGGTGAGTCACAGCTCATACAAAATTACCCCAGGCCCGGCGCACAAGGAACGTATCTCAGATTATCGGCTATAATGAGTATTGAATTTCTGTATAGTTGTTATAGCCGATAATCTGAGATAATTTCCTTGTGCGCCGGGCCTGGGGCAATTTTGACCCACCTCCTTTGTAGATTAGATAGATTTTGCTATGCGGAGATTAGACGCCCTGTGCAGAACTTCGCTCATGACGCTCCTCCGTCCCAAAGAAGGGCCAAAAAAAGTAATCAATTTTGCAAATTTGGCACCCTACATGCAGCCCAAAAATGCCCAAATTGGTGCTCCTAAAACACACTTTTCTTCTTTTTTTATTCCGGTTTGAGACGAAGGACTCTCAGGACGTTCAGGACTCTTTATCTATCGCACTTTTCGTTAGCTCCGTTCGTTAGCTTTTTACATTCCGAAAGGTTGTTCCCATATACTGGCTGTAGCATAAAACCTTTACATTTAAAATTAATTTTAACTTCCCAGTATAGGAAGTTATTGTAATCGGTCCGAAAATCGAAATCGAAATTTTCGACGTATTTTCATCTTTCAAGGTTCCAGGAGCATTTTAAGCAAAAAATTGGGAAGAAGTATGTATATGTGTGTGTGTGTGTGCGTACGTATGTGGTCATTTTTTCCTGCACGATATCGCGCGAACCCAAAAAGATATCGACTTCGTTGAGGTGTCGTTCGAAGCGTATTAACCGAAATATGATCTGAAAAGATATGCATAAAATTCGGTCGAACCTAATTGTTAGAAAGACCTTAAATTGACAAGTTTTGCTAATATCTAATAAACTCGATGCAATGAGACCCGTTCTTAACGAAGTGATCTTTTTTGTGTTCTGCACAGCGATAGCCTTCGAAAAAAACATCACTTGTCAAAATCCGACAACCTTTCAAAATTTTCCCTTCCCTTTACAAACAGTGCGAATTTTTCAAACCTTGGATTAGCACTTTTTGACGGGGGCATTGTTTTCTACACGTGATACGCAGAAATTGCGTTTTATCCTGGGATTTCCAGTGTTTACCACAAAATATGTTCTTTTTGGTCAAGTTTCAAACTCAAACTCAAATAGTTTATTCAGAAATTAACAGAAAATTTTTCTTACAAGAGTTTACATATTGTTTCTTAATACTAGACCATGAGTCAACTGTAAGTTTATAAAAGTGTATATCAGCACTGCATGGCAGTGTGTACAGGAAACTTAAAAGTAAGTGTATTAGCACGATAGAAATCACAATTTGTTCAACCACAAGTGAATAGTTTGTGGGTGTGTGTCTTACTTTTATATATCTACAGTTAAACGTCAACCCACAGCTGGAAAGGCAAAACAGTGCTTCTCCAACCATAGCCTGACGTGGAAGTATTGGAAAATGAGTGAGGAGCCGGGGGAGCGCCGCGCCAGTCGGAATTTATCCGCAAGCCCAGCGCCCCCGACCCCCTCTCCCATTTCCATTGTTTAAATCAAAATTAATTAGCATGAGAAAGTTAATTGTTCAGTTCCGGGCTTCAGTAGCATATAGACCAGCCAAGGCTATGAAACCCGAAGTGGCATTAAGGCCAGACTGACAACACCCGCTTTAGTGTAGCGAACGAAATACGGAGGACATGTTTGTTTGCTAACGTTCAGGAAAAACAAATTCTCTAGAAAAATCTTGTGGATTTACTATTATTATAGTTATTTGAACTAGCTTCTTTCGGGATTGCTTTGTCATCAGTTCTGATACTGAAAGGTCGTAAATAGAGGCACTCCGCAAGGAGGAGTACTCTCCCCGATGCTATGGGTCGTAACTATGAACCAGCTGTTGCGACGCATGCAGGCAGAGGGACATGACGTCCTGGCGTACGCAGATGATGTTGTTATCATCAAAAAAGGAAAATTTCCTCAAGTCCTCTGTGATCTCATGGAGGCAGCGCTACAAACCCTCTCAAGCTGGACTGCTACCCGCGGACTCAGCGTTAACCCAGTAAAAACGCAGCTGGTCCTCTTCACAAGGAGGCATAAGACCTCTCCGTTAACACCCCCCCGGCTTAACAATGTTAGGCTCAAAATTAACAACAGTGCCAAATATCTGGGAGTAATCCTGGACAAGAAACTCCTCTGGCATGAAAACACAGAAGAGCGCATTAAGAAAGCAAACATCGCGCTTTTCGCCTGCAAAAAATC
The DNA here is from genome assembly GCA_949987705.1 of Thereva unica. Classification (NCBI taxonomy): domain Eukaryota; kingdom Metazoa; phylum Arthropoda; class Insecta; order Diptera; family Therevidae; genus Thereva; species Thereva unica. The sequence continues at coordinate 194,712,271 of OX465281.1, read as the reverse complement.
CATTGGTAAGAAATGGGGCTTCTACCCTTACATTGTGCGATGGATCTCACAGCGATCGTCCGCCCAATTCTCCTTTACGGGGTTTTAGTGTGGTGGCCAACTTTGAGTAAATCCACCGTGTTAAACAAATTACAGAGAGTACAAAGATGTGCGGAGTTATGCATAACAGGAGCACTTCGCTCCACTCCTACAGAGGCCTTAAATGTTATGTTATACCTCCCTCCTTTAAATCTCGTGGCAAGGGAAAGCACAACCATCGCAGCCCTTAGAATAAAAGAATCCGGTTTCTGGACTGGAATCAGGGGAGGACGCACGAAGGTACTGAACTCAGTTACTATCCCCACGAAAACCGACTTCTGCATTCCCGAAATTACCTTCACGAGGAACTACGGAGTCCACATCCCTTCACGTCGTGAATGGATAAATAGACCACATAGGTTTCAGGATGCTATAAACGTTTTTACTGATGGCTCTAAGCTCGAGGGTCGAGTGGGAGGAGGAGTATTTTCCCCAGAACTTGGGATTGAAATCTCCTTCCGACTTCCCAATCACTACAGTGTATATCAAGCGGAGATTCTAGACATACAAGAAGCTGTTCTGCAAATTAACCAGCAAGGCGATGGGAACCGGACTGTCTACATCTTCTCAGATAGTCAGGCAACTCTGAAAGCCCTGCGCTCCTGCACAAACAGCTCTAGAACTACCTCTGAATGTCGCAGATCTCTTAACGAGATGGCTCAGCAGTTCAGGACCCTCCTCGTTTGGGTGCCCGGTCACCGAAATATAGAGGGAAATTGTAAAGCTGACGAACTGGCTAGGAGAGGCACGACCGCTACTCTCCTTCCAGAAAAGGAAAGAGTTGGTATTCCTTGGGCCTCCTTTAAACTCCGATGTAAGCAACACACAATCACACAAGCGAAAAAGCATTGGAGGGATCTTAATAAATGCACTTTGGCCAAATTAACCTGGCCCTCCTATGATCTCAGGCGAACTACCTTATTACTGAGCCTTGGGAGACAAGAACTCTCAGTTATAGTGGGAGTCTTAACCGGACACAGTCTGATAGGGACGCATGCGACCCGTTTAGGTCTTGAGACCCACGATTTCTGCAGAAGCTGTAAGAACCTTGACGAGGCGGAAAGTGTACTACACCTCCTCTGTCACTGCCCGACCCTAAGCAGGATAAGGCTAACCACATTTGGTGAACCCTTTCTAAGCAACCTTGCGGAAATCTCGAAGTTTGGGATCCCGCAGCTTAAAAGATTCTTTACTTCCTCGAGATGGTTTAACGAAGAAACGACATTTTAACATCAAGTTCACTATGGCATCACAATGGGCCTATCCTTCTGGCCTAAATGTGTGGGCTTGAACCAAAAGCTCAGCCATATCTAACCTAACCTAACCTATGTCTTCCACCATTTTGTGGTGACCACCATATCAGATTTAAAATGACGTCACATAGCTTACTACACTCGTCATACACTTTCACTTGATTCACATACCGAGGACGTCATGAAGAAAAAGTTAATCCCCATTTTGTGTTGGCCGTCATATTGAAGTTGGAATAATGCCACACAGCTTCTACAATTCTATTTGTCATTTGTTATCCATACCGATCGCGTTGTAAAGAAAAATGTAATATCCCATTTGTTGTTGGCCACCATTTTGGTTTGCATCATTTTAAATTTGGAATGACGCCACACACCTAATAGTATTTTACTTCTCATACCCTTTTATTTGAGACCCATTACGAGTAGCCTGTAAAGGAAAAGGTAATCTGCCATTATTTGTTGGCCGCCATATTGATTTTGGAATGACGCCTCACAGCTTGTATTAAAGTGGTCCGATTGCATTGTCACGCGAACCTCGGCTATTTTCAAAATTTTAAGTTGATAGGTTATATTTTCCACTTTTTATTCAGTCCTCCGCCATATTGTATTGGCCGCTATATTGAATTTGGAATAATCCCACTTAGGTATTTGGAGTCTACTCGTAATATCCTTTCATTTGATATCCATGTGGGGGATCGGGAAGCACAATTGCACAATTCGGCCCCCATCTTAGAACTGTCATACTGACTTTTTTACAAAAATGTCATATTGCATGTCACGCGACGTGTGCATATGGGTAAAATTCGGACCTGATCGGTTACAATAAAGTGGGTCCAAATCAAGTTGCAAGAGGCGTAGAACGTAAAAAATTGTGAAACGTCGTAGAAACACTAATTATAATTTCGAAAAACGGAAGCTTACTTCAATCTGTCGAAGTATCTATGCATCGACAAAAAAAATCAAATTTCTGTCTCTTCTAGTTTGGCTTCAACGCGTGGCGGTACGCACAAGCAGACACACAGACACAGAAACACAGGCACACACTTTCTTTTATTAATATAATTAATATAGAAGAAGATAATTTTGTATCATGGTACTATTAGGTAGGCTCATAAGCAAAAGCTCCGGCTTCTTGACGTCACTAAGTGGGATGATACACGAGTCAACGTGTTTCTGCAACACACTGTCAGTTTGTTGAGCGGAGGTGATACACGACTCAACACGCTACACGCAACACTCTGTGTAATAACATTGCGATTTTATATGTGTGGGTGTGCATTCCAACAACCCAGTAAGACCGGTAAACTTACAGAAGTACTGAAATCAGCACTTACTGGTAAGGGGTAGGCCTTACCACACCCTTTTACAGAAGTGCTTACTTTTACACACGATGTCATAGGAGGTAAGGCCTTACTTTGGTACTTACCTTAGAGTACTTATAGAACTGCTCATCTGTAAGGGGTATAGTAAGGCAGCAAATGGAACATTGCAAAAAGAGATATTCATGGGCGCCTGTGGATATGTGATCCGGTGTCGAAATGCTTTTATTTTGTTCATCTTTTACAAATGCCTTTTTTTTCAAGCCGAGAGTGGCTTTACCTAAGCAGTCCCCCAACTAAATTCTCCACTTCTCCAAAGCTGCTTGTCCTCCGTATCGAATGAGAGCCGGGCTATTGAGTATGCTAATGTCGCATTTTATGTCGACGAATATAATTGCCCGTTTTCTTTTTTTCTATAAAATTTATGAAAGCTCCAGGAAAGCTCCATTGAGTCATCGGGCAGATTCTCACTTGTTTGGGTATAATTCTGGACTACACCTTACCACCTGCCTTCTCTTGTAATGGGGTTTGTAAGGGCTCATCTAGCACCAAGAAAATAAGGGGTACCCCTTACCAGATGAGTACTTATTTCAGTGCTCCATCGGTAAGGCCTTCCTAGAATTCCTACTGCACCCACAATCGCTTGACAGTCACGCAAACATAAACATTTTTCAAGCAACTGGAGGAAAAATAGAAATCGTTTCTAGTTTCAGTCAACACCGCACACTTCACCCTGACTCTTCCCTTGGCCTACGAACTGCGCAGAAAAAGCTCGTGTTGCTCAACATGTTGACCCGTGTATCATCCCCCTAAGATCTCAGTTCATAAGAGAAAAAGCTTTCCCCTGACGTCACTCAGATCTTTTCTCTAACAAATTGCGTTTTTAGCAGGAACACAAAGTTCGCCATAAGCCGTGTACTATGAAAGCTCTATCGCTCTCAAATTATGACATCGCTGTCAATCATAAAACTAAAATTATAATAGAGCAAAGCGATACCGCAGGCGTTGAAAAATATTTTTTCCTGACAAATGAGTTTCAAAGGAGAATGGGCATTTTGGGCTGTCGGCGGCCAGGACTGAAAGTAGTGTCAAATGAAAGTACTGTTACCTAGGAATAATTTTTGCTATGGCCGTTACGCTGTATTCCATTTAGAAAATAATGAAATGAACATATAATGTAATTGCAATTAAATGTATAATAATAATATGAAAAATGACAAGTTACCAATTTTTCAAATGGTTTTTTAAGGTTAGAAAATAATATTATACTTTTATGAATGTTTCTCCTGTATTATATTACAATCGTCCTGTACGCTGCAGAAAATCATCGTTCTACCTTGATCCGTTCTTGAGATATACGATTTTGAAAAAAAAAAAAAAAAAATTAATGATCTTGAGTAGGTACTAGGTCCCTTGAGTCTGGGAACCAAAACCGGGGGCTGGGGAGCGAATGTTGAGAACTCGATGGCTCGACGGGTACATCATGTCTATGGGAGGTGTAGAAGTAGTTAGTGGGCCCCCTGTAGCGTGGGAACTTTTTTTCTAGGTCACGGAACTAAGTCAATCACTTGTCAGTGAGGGTGGGCTTCCAAACAAAACCTGAAAAACGACTAGGGAATGATCATAATAAAAAACAATATGCTACTTGTTGAACATTTTTATTTTATTTTCTAAAACCGGATTTATTATTACACTCAGTTGTGAAATTCTGTTTTTAAATCTAAATGTATCCACTGCATACTGCTCCCATGGTCCTTTCCTACTTTGTCTGTATGCGAAACTCCATACTACCATATATTTAACTTGTGGACATTCATTGAAACTTATTTTCTCCCTCATATCTGCTCACGGAAAAAATAATGAATTGCTAGAACAAATAAAATACCAGCTAAAAATTTCAAAGTCCAAAGTATGGTTTTTGATTTAGGCTGTTCTGTAAGTGGTGCTAGCTGATCTTTGAATCGTCCGCATTCGTCTATCCTATTAGCATATATACAGTGTGGTGAACGATGTCTATGATCGAAATCTACATCCGATGCGCAACTCATAGCATTTATCTGCAGAGAACAAAAGTAACATTGAACACGGTCTTTGATGTTTGTGTAAAAAAAGCCACTTTTCGCTAGCTGGTCTGCTGTATCTAAGTCTATTGCTAGATTATCGAATGTTTTCAAACGATCGTATTCTTGTTTCAAGTTTAACATTTTGAATGAGTGTAACAGGTTTTATATCACGTCTTTTATATTAATCCAAGTATTGTGTTTTGAAGGAAAACCAAGCCACTTCACTAGAACTTGATTACCGCGTCTTTTTATAACCTTTTCTACTAAATAAACATCAGGGTTTTTCACAGGAGCTATTTCTGGTTCATAAAATCTACCTTGAATTATATTTCCTTGGTAATCTTCGAGAATATATGTTGTCGGGTAAACAGGTTTAACTTCTTTTATTTTAAATATCTCTGTGGACCAATTAGGTGTATAGCCTTTTTCGAATACATGTTTATGTCTACTTATACGGACAAAATCACCTGCTTTGTATTTAGACTTTGATTTTATTTTAGGGTAATTATACACAGATAATAAACGTTTTTCGTTATGCAGCCCAACATCTACAGGTCTCATCTTAATCGTACGATGTTTCGTTGTATTGTAGTCGTCTGTCAACTTGGTCAACATGCTAATCCAGTGATAATTGCCATTCATGCTGAATTCTTTCCACATCATATTTTTTAGCGTTCTGTTAAATCTTTCTACAATCGAGGCTTTCAAAGTACTGTAGCTGGAATAATGGTTTATTTCGTAATCTTTCATCAGTTGACGAAACGGTTTATTAAAAAACTCTTTTCCATCATCGGTTTGTAAGTTTCTTGGAATGCGTCCTGTATTAAAGATCGACTTCACTGCTTTTACAACTTCTGATGCCTTTTTAGATTTTAAAGGTCGTGTCCATGCATACTTTGAAAAGCTATCAATCACAGTGAGAAGAAAACGAAACCCTTGATTTTCTGATGAGTAAGAACCCATTTCGACCAAGTCTGCCTGCCACAAATCATCTATACCTTTGGTAGTGACATGTCGACGTTTAAAATTTTTTCGCACTGGTTTATGCAGTTCGTTGATTATCAGTCTTCTGCTCATTGTACGGAATGTATAAATACCTGCGTTGAATGACCAGTTTATATACAAAGCAAGAATGATCAAGTTTAATCACCCATTTACAATGATGGTTGCGGGGCCATCGGGATGCGGCAAAACAACATTTATAAAAAATCTTCTTAATACTAATAAGGTATTTATACAACCGCAAATTAGAAAAATTATATGGTGTAATGCAGAACACGGTGCACTACCAACAGATATTAAACTACAAAATATTGAATATTTAAATGCTATACCGGAGGAGTTTGTAAATCACGTAAATGAACCAACGTTGATAGTTATAGATGACATGATGTTAAATGCATATAGTAAAGAAGTTTGTGAACTCTTCACTAAGGGGTCTCATCATCGTAATTTCTCAGTAATTCTTGTGACACAAAACGTATTCCATCAGGGAAAATTCAGTCGTGATATATCGCTCAATTGTAAATATCTTGTTGTATTTAAAAACCCCCGGGATAAAAGTCAATTTACACATCTGGCCCGACAAATTTACCCAGAAAATAGTTTAGAACTTGTGAGAATATATAAAGAGATAACTCAAATGCCTTACGGGTATTTGCTAATTGATTTAACTCAGGACATTAACGACGTCTTAAGATTTCGTACTGATATATTTAATAAACACTTTGTAACCTGTTTTTGCCCGCAAAACTCTTTAAATGGTAAGAATGGCGTCACGAATGAAACGATTAAGGGAGAACAAGCATATGCTATATGTGCTTAAAAAGGCTAAACCAAATCTGAGAAAGTCCATCATACAAAATGCTGACCCTGAGGTTATAAAAACTCTTTGTGAAATTACACTCAACACCTTAAAAGGTAACCACATGCCGCATGGAAATATCTACAACTCACTGTGTAGGTATAAAAAGGACATGCGTAAATTGATTTGCGCAAAGAGATCTGTTGCTAAACAGCGTAAAATACTAGTGCAACGAGGAGGTTTTTTACCAGTTTTATTAGGAAGTGTACTATCAGGAGTTATCGGCTCATTAATTGAAAAATATGCATAGAAATAATGGACTTAACAAGATGCTACTTCTGTCGCCAGAGGTTTACAACAGGCTTAAAGATGAAATTGAAATGACTGCAAATCAATCCATTTTTGATAGAGCAATGAATAAAATACTACAGAATAAAGACATGAATGATTCCGAAAAATGGTATAGCTATCGGAACCAACTAATTTCATTTTTAAATCACAATCGGAAATCCAAACGAACGTTGGATAAAGAAACAAATTTTTACTTGCCACGTGAACATAATGTCAAACAAAAAAGTTTAAGAGATAGTACCACACAAACGAAAATTATATTTAAAGATGATGTGTTAACACAGACTTCACCACCACCAGCAAAGGATTTCCTAAGCGAAGAAGAAGTCTTTGAAGAAGCACATAACATAACCCCGCCAAGAAGATCTTTATCACCAGCCGCCAAAAGACGATTATCAGCTAGCGGAATAGCAAAAACTCTAAGGCCACCACCAAAATTACTAAGAACAACATTTGCACCTAATGCACGCGAAAAGGATTATAAAATAATCACAGCTGAGGATGGTGTAACGCAGTATACTGTACCAACGAATATGACTGCCGATGAAGCTAGCGAACATATAGAAGAATTAGAACAAAGTGAAAAACAAAAAGCAGTCCAGAAACAGTCTATATTAATACCCTCTCCGCTAGAATCTGGTCAATATATGCTTTCATTTCCTTTACGTAAGCTCGGTGTTAGACAGAGTGAGCGTCTGAAGACTAAAAAGGATAGAACTACAAGTACGTCGGACATTGCTTGGGAAAGACTGTAAACAATGCCAGTGGAAATAAAAGAAAATGATTTTTACGTATGTCTTTTAAGTAATAACTCTATGCAATTTTACCCGGAAAATACGCTATCGGCTTTTACAAATGCACTTGCGAAACCATGTAAATTTCAAGGGAACTGGCGTGTTGGAATAACTGAAATTGCATTACCAAATTTTGAAATAACAAAACGTGCAATCTCCAACAATGGGGGAAATGTGCGTAAACGAGTGAGGCGTGAATATGACCAGTTAAAGGAAACTAGAAAGCAGCATCAAAAGGATTTTAAAATACTTAGCATCAAAATAAATGAAAATGTAAAACTTGAATGGACACCAGAAAATCTTGAACAAGTTAGTTACAGACCTGGACAAATAAACCTTTCAGCATTTTTATTAACATTTTATAATGCAGTTACACCTTCATGGTATACCATGTACTTGAATGATGTTAAATCGAAAATGTGGAAGCGCTTAGAAGATGACCACTTTAATGAAGTTATCCCTGAAATAAAGTATAAGCAGGAGCCAGACGAATACATATTGCACATATATCAAGGAAAAAAGACTTCAGAAAACGTTGTTTTAAAATATAAGAACTATGAATCAATTGAGGATTTTGTTGATGATGTATTTGGTCAAGTTCCTAGGAAGAATAGAAAACATCCTGTTTTGAAGAATACAATAGACAATTATACACATCCAACGGCTAGCATAAAAACAGCTGAAAATAAAGAGAAAAAAGGTAGTGAAAAGAAGCATGATGTATTCGAACTCCGTTTAGAGGAATTGGGTGTTACGATAAAAATAAAAAAACCACTACCCTCACACTTGAATGTTAAAGATCTCATGACATTGCTTTTAGCCAATTTACACTTTGACGATAAACAACTTAGCGAGGAAGAAAAACATAAACGAATTATTGAAATTAAAAATACAATTTTTGAAATATTGAATAGACTGAAGAAAGATTCACTCAAAGCAAAGACTCCCGAGCAACGGAAAATAACTAAAAACAGTGAAATTTTACAGGTCCCATATGAAAAACAAAGCTCGGGCGAATTTTTATCTACACCAGTACCTATTAATACAAACATAGATAATCTGTCAAACTTCATCACAGATGTATTTCTGCAAACACCTGAAAACAAACGTAATCCTGATGCATTGTTGACGGAAATAAAAGAGTCATTTGACACTGCGGGCTTACGCCAAGAGCATATGTCAATAATGGAAAAAATTAATTCTCTTGATACAACAATTAAAGAATTAATGTTGCGATTACCAAGAAGTACACAAGAAACTACAAAAAATTGCTCTGAGAAAAATATAATGCATATATACACTGATATTATTCAACCTAGAGCTATAGGCGACAAACTAGTAAGATATCTACGAATAATACCAATTCAAGAGTGTAGTACTATATTAAGATTTGAACATGTAGAATACTGTCCCATTGAAAAAACTTTTATTGAAAGTATTTCTATAAAAATAACTGATCATCAAGGTGAGTTAGTAGACTTTAAAACAAGTTATATTCCTACATATGTAATGCTACATTTTAAAAGACAATAAAAACTATAAATATTTGCACAACAGGCTGTTCTTGCATAGTATAAATAGAATTACGAGATGGATTCCTATTATACACGTTATTATTTAATACAAAGCGGCGGCGGCCTGTCAGATATTGGAGAATTATATCGTGGTCCAGTTATTTATCAACGTGGAAGAGGTATCGGTAGCTTCTTCAGTGCATTATTTCGACACTTAAAACCCATAGCTACATCAGGATTAAAAACATTGGCACAACAGGTTGTAAAAACAGGACAAGCTATAATACAGGATAAAAACATCAGCAGCAAATCAGTTAAAGATATTTTAAAAGAACAAGGTCGAGTTGTTGTTCAAGATTTAGCTCAGAAAGGTATAAATAAACTGTTTGACGGAATGAAGGGTGCAGGTATAAAAAGACCCAATCCGTTTACAACTCTACATTTAAAACCAGCTGTTAAACGCAAAAGACGTGGAAAAACACCTAAACGGTCGAGAAATTGTAAAACTGAAAATCAAAGAAAAGGAATAAAAGCAGGAGTTTTGAAAACAAAACGAAAGATACGTAAACGTATACTGGACATATTTGATAAATAATCATAATGTCGTACAAAGAATGCATGAAATCAGAATTGGATCTTTTTTCAACACCACCAGTTCAGAGCAATATTTTGAAAACAGAAGAAGTAGCATATAAGCCAATAGCCTCGCTCGACAACTCCTCCGTTCTAGAGTTTGTAACTTTGGGTCATGGAGATACATACCGTGATTTATCTAGCATATATCTTCGTTTAAAATTGCAATTAATTAAAATAAAAGATGGAAAAGAAGAACTTTATCCAGATGATGGTGATGCTCCAGGTTTAATAAACAATATTTTACACTCCATATTTCGCCAGTGCACTGTATATTTGAATGGAAAACCAATTGCTCAAACCGACCACAATTACAATTATCGCGCTTATATTGAAAATTTATTAAATTATGGCAAAGATGCGGCATCTACCCATTTGGAGTCGGTTGGCTGGTATCTTGACAAAGATGACGCGGAAATTGCAGATATCGATAAACCCGTTGCTGAATTACACCAAGGCTATTTAGATCGTCAGAAACTCTTCAATAAAAGTAATGTGGTTGAATTGATGGGGAAAATCCATACTGACTTGCTTAATCAGGATAAGTTGCTATTAAACGGTGTCGATTTACGTGTTGTTTTATCGGTTGAAAAACCAGAATTTTATATTTTATCCAAGGACGGTACCGACTCACCACAATTAAAAATCTTGGATGCAACCATGTACATGAATCACGTGACAGTTAATCCGAATATTTTATTAGCACATGAGACAGTTTTACAGCGATCAAACGCCATATACCCATACAAGCGAGTTGAAGTTAAAAGTTACACTATTCCAGCAAACACATTCACACTTTCACTGGATAATATCGTCATCGGACAGTTACCGAACTTAATAATTTTTGGAATGGTGGACAATGATGCTTACACGGGCAGAAGAACAAAGAACCCCTTCAACTTTAAACATAACAACATTACCAGATTCAATTTATCAGTGAATGGCGTGCAGATACCAAATCAACCTCTCGAATTTGACTACTCAAAAGATAATCCGATTAGTACACGCGGATACAATACGTTATTCAGAGGAACAGGTATTCATTATTTCGATAAAGGTCATCAAATATCCAAGAAATTATTTGACAAGGGATGTTTTCTTCTCGCTTTCGATTTAACAACAGACAATTCATATAACGCGACTTGCGGCAATTTACTAAATCAGGGAACAGTACGAGTTGAAGGAAAATTTAGAGACGCGTTAAAAAATAGTGTGACATGCATTGTATATGCCGAGTACGATGGAAGCATTGAAATTGACAAGGATCGAAATGTTTACACAAATTTTTAAATCTATATAAGGTGGATACGATATGTTCCAACTGTTAGTTGGTGAATTGATTTATTACGGTAACAATGAGCTGTTTAATTAATGTGGAATACTTTTGTGGAGGTGAATATACCTTCTTTAAAAAAGTCTCTTTCGCTGGATTCACTGCGCAAAATAAAACGTTTGCGAAGGAAATAATTTTTAAATATCCAACATCTACTACAGAATGCAACGAGCAACAACAATCAACTAAATTTGGTAACCTTGAACTAAAACGGATAGATGAAGACCTTATAAAAACTCTGGCGAAATTTAAGACAATCTTTGTTCGTGGAACACCAACTAAGGAGTTTATAAATAACTACGTGACATCTCTCACCAATGTCATTGACCTAGAAGCAGCATTTACCTGTGAACAAGAATGAACACGATCGAGCTTGCAACTGCATTGACAAATAATCGCGTAACAAACAAGTTTTTTAGAGGAGTCTTCCCCTGCAACCATCTACCACAAAAAATAAAAAAACCAGCATGCGTCATAGCTAATACAGATCCAGCACACAAAGACGGAACTCATTGGGTTGCATTTTATTTCCCTAAACAAGGCTCGGCAGAGTACTTTGACTCATTTGGAAGGTATCCCACCAATAAATATTTTCAAAGATTTCTACTAAATAATTCAAAGAATTTTTTGAATAATAAAAAACGATTGCAAAGTCAATTTTCAGCAACTTGTGGACATTATTGCTGTGTATTTCTATATTCACGATGCAGGGGAAAAAGCTTGAAAACTTTTTTAAAAGAATTCGCCTCCAGCGATCTCAGTTCAAATGATAATAAAATTATTAATTTATATTTAAAGAATTTTTCACAAAATGGTGGAGATTTCTGTAACCAATCATGCAAAGCAGAGGTCAGTACTATAAAAACCCCAAACAGAGGATGTTAATATTCAGTATATAAGTTTAAATTGAGTAGCATGGAGCCATCACGTAAGAGACAAAGGACCACTGGTGCTAAAGGAGAAAAGAAGTTGTCCAAATGTGAAGCAAAAGTTGTGGGTGAAAATCTGTTATTAAACTACACATATCATCTGGACGATTGTCACAACCGGAAAATAATTCTCGGATTTGACCCATCATCATTTGAGGCAAAAATAGTGTTTCATCGCCACGGACTCATACCAATATCAGTATCTTATTCTGAATGGACAACAATTTACAGCTATCTTAGCGCTTTAAAAATCAAAATGGAAAATACATCTCCAGCAAATCAACCAAAGCTGCAAAAAGAACACAAAATCCCCGTTGGCAGTGGCAGCATCACCTTAAGACAGGCTGAACTTTGTAAACTATTTGAAATGCTGAAATTTTTAAACATCGTTATGTACCACAATAACAATGCTGCGGATAGTGTGAAAGAATGTTATAGAAAATATGTTGAAAAATGTAAAGAAAAAAATGTATTGACATTAGCATGCGAAGATTTTTTTATTCCAAGTCGAACATCTTATGTACACTTAAATTATTCTCGACTTTTTTATGAAATACCGTTGTACTGTATTGCAAATCTTGTTTTTGATACGATAAATTTTGAATGCAAATAAATAAAATAAAACTAAAGATATCTTTTATTTAAAAAATTTATTCACTAACATGTATAAATATATATTAACACAATTTTGAACGGCACATCGAAGAGTTGGTGACTTTCCATGTATCATACAGAAAGACTCAAAGTTTTCCAAGTTACTTAGTTTTGGTATTTCCAGCTGGATTATTTTCGCTTCAGGGAGGTATTTCCGGATAAATTTCTCCTTTTCCAATCCTTTCACATAAATTGTTGAATTTGAATAATTCGTCAATAGGTTGGGTAATTCATTGTAATCAATATTTCCACCATTCCATCTTAATCCATTTATTTTCCTAAAGTTGAAATCATCCTGCCAACGAGCTCTTGGTGTCAATTCCCTATACGGAAAAGGTGGCTTGAAGTAGTATAAGCTCGGTAAAAGTGATCCGTGTGGTAAGACTACCATCTCCTTAGCAAACAGCTGACCATTTACTCCACTGACAAATTGTATATCCAAAATAACAGTTGCCGAATTCATGACTTTAACGATCCAGGAGAAAATATCAAATGACTCTTAAATACATATTTTAATGTCTTATATATCTTAACAAATATGGAACTCATTTCCACACCAACCCCTGGGGTAGAGTTTATTGGTGCGCTTTTTTTATCATGTGGTATCCCCATTAGGCCTACTCCACGAAACTTATTCAAATTTCTTATTTTTCTAAATTGGCATGGTGTAAGCAGCGACAAATTCATATATTTATCTCTGTTGTTGTCTTCCAAACACATTTTCTCATCTTTTCTGTCTTTTAAACCCATATGGTAGGGAGCTGAAATCTTCCAGAAATCTTCGTTTATTTGAAGTCACCTTATATTTTTTTATTTCCGGAACTGTTACTACCTCGTGATCTTTTGTGCGGCGAATATTTTTTGATAGGATAGGAATGTGGTCTTCCTCGTTGTCATTTAATATCATATTTTTAATTGAATCTAAATTGACATGTTGCGAAGCTTCATAATTCAGACAGATTCCTTTTACTTTACTCTGTACCTTGATGGATTCATCCCTTGTGCTATAAACTGCATATGCATAATTTTTAGGGCCTCCACTTGTAAAAGTTTTTATATAACTACCAGGACCGTAGCATTCTAACTCATCGGTCATATCTCCAATGAATTCTCCAGTCGGGGGATCGTATTCTCCTTCTCTGCTAATATATATGACAGAATCAGTGTCATAATATAAAACTCTTTCTCCAAGCTGCTCCAAATAGCTAAATAACTTAAGTCGTGCCTGTGCGGTTGTATAAGATGCTATAGAAACGTTAACTGTTCCTAGAGATTCTGCAGCTTCTTCTCTGTAATTCCAGTTTACAATAAGCGTTTCTTCATTGACTGGAAGAAGATGTTGTACCTCTACTGCCGGATTTACTAGAAACTGATACAACTCTCCTGAACTGTTAATTATATTGGTCTTCGGTTGGTTTTCTCGCTGTCCGAATTTTCCCCAAAAGGAGTTTAAAATTAACTTGGCTAATGATCTTAGCCCAGGATTTTTATTAACTTCTGAATACTCCAGTTTTACACCTTCATTTTTCAGAAATTCCTCCAGGTATTTCCTCTTTTCCTCTTCATCCGAACTGCATTTGCTGGGCCATCCTGATGCTTGCTGTTTCATCTTGATAAATTTGTTCATCATTGAAGTAAACAGTCCACCCGAAAGGTTTGATTTGTCGTACGCCTCAGTTTTGTAACTCCATATTTCGTATGTATTCAGCATTTTGTATCCTCTACTTAGAGCTGTTTTCACCTCGTCAATTACCCATGTTCCAATAAGAGCTCTTTGCTCATCCGTGTGTGTGCATTCGTGATGTTTGTTTTTCTCCTCACTACATCTATGACATAAGGGGAACATTAATTTATTATTCTGTCTAATCGGTAGAACGGGGTGATACATTCCTTCGGGCGGTAAAATTTTACATTTGATCAGACCATCTATTTTACCTAAATCAACTTTGGAGCATGCATCTGTTCCGACATATAATTCAGGGTGACCAATTGGGAATTTTCCATACTTGCAAACCCATGGATACAATGAACATACATCTATGTATTTTATTTTTTCACCTGGCTTGCATTCGTAATGTGTATAAACATTACCTGTTCGACCCCCATAAAAAGCATCTCTAGGATTTAAAGGTGAATGTACCAGTAAAGGATGGTCTCTTAAAGCTTGAATGTCTTTATTCGTTTCCATCAGTCTGAGAAAATCACACTCCCACATCTCAATGACCTCGTATCCATAAGAACGTAAGCGTCCCGTCTTTGCGGTTGTTACTTCATATCGGTGATTTAGAGTATCGCTATGGTCATCATGAAGAGGTTGATCACGGTTGTGTTTCAAACATGTGGGGTGTCCATGGTAGTAGCATCCATGGAATTCAAAAATTTGATTAGACTCTGCACAATAGCCATCTACTTTTACTCCTTTCAGAACAACTTCTCTTTGTTTGGCTGCATGTGTAATATTAATTCCTCTGCGTTTTTCTTCAGATATTAGCCATTGAATTGCTATTGCTGACTGATTATCGGCATATCTATATCCCTTTCTTGGAATAATACCAATAGTATTCGGTTTAAGAAAATTGCGCCGAAAAACTAAATTGCATGCAGAGGCAATAGTTGTCGCTTCTTTGCATTCTACTAACATCAATTTTCTAAATTTTAAGCATGCCTCTGTCAAAATCTGTACATCGCTAATGCAATAGTCTACAATATCACGCTGCATATCAAAGTCTTCATTTTTATGTTTCTCGTACCATTCGAGGAAACTATCACGATCCTCAGTTTTCATGGAGTCGGGACTGTAATATTCTACAGCCGGTAATTTCCCAATATAGTTCTTATTCTCGAGTGTGTTAAATAGGTGCGGGAAGTACCCTTTTTTATACACTGCCGGTAGATCAAAGGCCTTTGGTAGTTGCGATAGGCTCATAGGAAAATAATTTAGTGAGTCGATAAATTTTATGTTTTCCAACTGCATCATTATAATTTTCGTTCCTCGCATTATTAGTTTGGGTTTCAGGTCTGTCTTTTTCAGAATGTAATTCAGTATGAATTGATGGTCAAACGCCTGACCATTATGAGCTAAGACTACTATCCTTTTAAATTTGCCCTTCCTTAATTCCAACAAATCTTTCAAAAACTCGTTCACTACATTAGTTTGTTAGATCTTCAATCTATATCCACATTTTTGGCAAAAATGTAACTTTTCTATATCCACGCAGATTTCACAACGCTTTGCAACAACACATAAATTCGGTTCATGCAGCTTTATGTCTCCAGCTGATTCTCCTTCTATATATTTTTCTCCCACAATCTTCTCCTGTCTTGTTTCCAAGTCGTAAAAGACGAAAAGAGTGTCTTTTGTTGGAGGTGCTCTGACATCCGGTTGGATAAAGCAGAAGTGTCCTTGTTCCACGTGTTTATTACAGATCTTGCAATAATATTCACCGCATATATGAGTTTTATCTGCTTTATATGTCTTTAGACAATCTTTGCACCTTTTTATTACCTCGCAAACACTTTTCTTATTTAACGACCCTGAAGCTTTGTGATAGTTGAAGCAACATTCTCCTCTAAAATGTCGATTACATTCTTTACACAGCTTTTCGATACAGTCTTTAGCGCATGCTGGAGTCTGCTGGCAGCAAGGACAGGTTCCTCCACATCTGTGATCGTTTTTGGTATTGTATGGTACATGACATTCCTCGCAATAATATATACAGCAAAATGCTGCAGTTAGCGAAGCTATGACGTTGTAATGATTGTTGTGGTACAGTAAATTTAGTTTTTTCCCATTATTTTGTCCCTCAAATATCACATCTCTTCCTTTAGCACCATATCTATACACTATAATCTTATAATCTTTCAGATGTTCTTGGAATTTTTGCAACTCTGAAATTCCGGCACCTTCATTGGGTATATTTATCTTGGATTCAGACAAGAGTTCTGTAACTCGCTGAGTTTGTAATTTTCCAATATCCCGCCTCACTTTGTCAAACTCTGTCTCCTTATTCGCTTTGGATATGGCAACAATCAATGCTCTTGCTAGACACAGGCTATCCTTGTTTTTTATTACTACGATACCCCTTCTCTTTGCACATTCCTCATCAAATGTACTGTACTTTTTTGTTCTATCACTTCCTCTCCCTTGTGGCAGTCTAACTGTGGTAACATTCAAGCAAAACCTGTCGGTACTTAATCCACTTGAATTGCTTTGAAAAATTTTTCCAATGGTGTCCCACACATCTGATACTTTCAGTGTGGAGGCCGGTCTGTAACTTAACCACCCTGGACCTTTCTCCATAAAGGACGCTCCACAAAAGGTAAAACCAAGGAAATCATCCGGCTGAACTTCTAAGAGTGCGTGTTGAACAATATCGTCAACCGCACTTTTGATCCAATCTGAGGGTTCCACATTTGCAGGTGGACTATTGATTTTGAAAGTAATTTTACGTCCCCTCAGATTGAAACGCCTGATATGCGTTATCATATCGTTGGTGATGGAAAATTTACTAAACATTCCAAGCTCCTCGTCTACCTGAGCCCTAAGCTTCAACATTTTTTTCATACTTAAATTACACTAGCTGCTTACCCTTTTTTATTTTTAAATATATGTATATCCCCCACACTTTTACACTTTAAAAAATATTAACACTCGAACTTCTTTTTTATTTTTAAATATACATCTACCCACAATTTTACACTTTTTAAAACAATGTTAACACTCAAAATTCCTTTTTGTTTTTAAATAATATCCACCCACACTTTTACACTTTTTAAAACACTTTCAGCACTCGAAATTCCGATTAGCATAAAACTTCTTCACTTTTAAAGTTAAACTGTCAAGGTAAATACTTCCCGACTCACTTTTCGCGATTTTAAAATCAACCTTCGAATGACGGAGATGCATTCGGGTGGGTTTTTATATACGCGACCCAACACAAAACAAAACAAAAACAAACGGGCTCTTGCAGCTGCACCGGATCATGTATATCGCAGTATATCTGCTTGCGTGATCGCAATTAATTATTAATGCGACTTGTTTCAATCTTTGGAAGTTGAACTCGCCTGCTTATTTATTTTAATTGGTTCGCTTGGCATCTGCATTTCTTAGCTAGATAATAATTTCATTTCTGCGTCAGCTGCGAAATGAGCAAAAACGCAAAACAAAACAAAAACAAACGAGATCTTGCAGCTGCACCGGATCATGTGCAATTGCGCAGTATATCTGCTTGCGTGATCGCAATTAATTATTAATGCGACTTGTTTCAATCTTTGGAAGTTGAACTCGCCTGCTTATTTATTTTAATTGGTTCGCTTGGCATCTGCATTTCTTAGCTAGATAATAATTTCATTTCTGCGTCAGCTGCGAAATGAGCAAACACGCAAAACAAAACAAAAACAAACGAGATTTTGCAGCTGCAACCGGATCATTTGCAATTGCGCAGTATATCTGCTTGCGTGATCGTAATAAATTAGCGACTTGTTTTAATAGTATCAATGTATGGGTAGTTCGGGCCTATATAAACTCCACTTTGGCTGATGATTCTTAAGTAGAGTTTCATCAGTTCTAGAGGAAGGCAGAAGAAACTTTCCAAAGTTAAATCAGGTGAGGAGCAGAATTTTTTATTGAAAAATCAAAAGAAACATTTGGGTAAGAATGTTTTAAATAAATAAATTTTCAATTATTTTACCATTCGACTTTATTCTTTTCAGATATGGCTGGCACTATGAATAATAATAATTTTGAGTTTGGTGCTGATAGTTTGGAGTCAGCTAGGAAATCGTCAACTAGCAAAGGGGTAAAGAGGCGACTTTTCGAGGAGAAGAAGGAGGAGGATTTTTCTAAGTCGACTCTTAGCAAAAGGAAGAAAAGCATGTCCCCTATCATCTGTGTGAATGATGATGATGATACTGATGTCGATGAGGATGAGGAATGCATACTGGAGGAAAGTTTTCAATATAAGAAAAATATGCCTTTGAAAGACATGAAAGTCAACGAAGCGTACAACATAATTGATGCTAGGAAGGTGAATACCAAGTTCGGGAAAAAGGTGCTGGTGGAGCTGGAGGATAGTATTATATACTTACCGGGAAGGTATACTGACCTCTCAGATAGGGGGATTAATTTATTAAAAAAGGGGAAATATGCCATAGAGAATTTGGGAGAGATGGGTAATTCCTTCGAAATCATATTTAAGAAAAGATCAGGAAATCCCCATGAACTGAATGTGTAAATCATGTAAAAATAAAATTTTAAAAATAAATTTCAATGTTTATATTTGATTTAAAAAATAAAAATGTTAAAATAATTGTTTTTTTTAATGTATCAAATTGTAGTCATTTTCAGGTTTACAGTTCTACTTTCAATGCTACCCACAGAGTTTCAAAACCTACACCTCCCATAGACATGATGTACCCGTCGAGCCATCGAGTTCTCAACATTCGCCCCCAGCCCCTGCCCCCGCCGCCGCCCCCGCCCCCGCCCCCGCCAAAGACCCCGCCCAAGCCAACGACTCGAACCAGTTCCCGAACACCAGCAAACCAGTCTCAAGGTCAACGACCGCGACCTAGATTCCAGGGCCTACCAACAGGTGATTGATTGATGACCTTGACTTGGATTCCAACACTACAGGCAACTGATGGCATTGACCTGCATTCCATCCCACGTGCTCTCAGTCCAAACCGTCTCGCGCAGATTCCAAGGTCAGCCACTTATGATAATTACAGGTGATTTATGACCTGTCAACCAATTAACATAATTACAGGTGATTAATCACCTTGACCTAAATCCCAAAACCGGTTTTGGTTCCCAGACTCAAGGGACCTAGTACCTACTATCTTGGATGTGAAGTATCACGTCCGTATTTGAACGTGACAACGTCTGTTATTGCGTTTTGTATTTTTCCCGTGTAGAGGATAAATTTACGAAAATTTTGAGACATTATCCATGGGGGCGAAGATATGATTTTTTTTTGTGTGCGGGACATTTTCACACGCACGTCCTGAATAATTTGTAATATATTAACTATCATTATAGGCACGACTATCAAAAATGTATTGCATCTGCATGATCGTAAGATTAAAAGACTTATTAATGGCGAATATTATAAAGACTTTATTATATAATAAACATAAAAGCTTATCCAGATTAGCTATTTTACTTTATTTTTCAATTTTGGAAAACTGTCTGAAGTGCACAAAATCAATAATGTATTTTATCCATTTTCAAAGTACAACTCGGTGATAAAACTTCTCCACAGCTATCGTGGGACTAAATCACACCAATAAATATCTATATTATTCTTGGCCGCAGATCGCCCAGGCTCCATACAATTTTGCCCATTGTCCTTTAAATTGAAACTACTTTTTACTAATATGAGAAAAAAAGCATGCAACATATGCATTTTTTTTTATTTTTAAAATCAAGCACCCTCAGACACGACAATATTTGTCAAAAAGGCACTTTTTTGGCAAAATAAAAAGGTTTTATTTGTTGACAGCGGTGTTTTTTGTATGTATGATTTGGTAGAACTGTAAACGTCAACCAAAAAATAGAAATAGGTTCTAATTTTTATGGTCGTAGCTATGGTCACTTCGCCGATAGTTTCATTTTGTTCGTTCCTAGGTAGATACATGGGGTCTGTTCAAGATTTCTGCTATAGCAGCTTTTAGCAGCTATTGTCATGCTTTTCCTGTTCAAAACAGCAAAAAAGCTGCTAACGAAGCTGCTATTTTTGTGTTCAAGATTCGAGAAAAGCTGCTAATGTAGCTGCTTTTTGTTGCTCGCAGTTTCGACTGCAAGCAAGAAAGCAGCTACGTAAATCATACATGTGTGTGTAAATGTCATTGGTCGTTTTGCCAAAATGACTGACTCGAGTGAGGTTTTGTTGACATTAATACATATTAAATAATAAATTTAGGGATTGCAACTGCACGGCCAGGCTTTTTTCTAATTGTGGGGAGAGGAATAGTTGACTGCAAGAAATACTCATACACATACATTAACACAAAGCTATGCTAGCAGCTTTTTTGCGTTCAAGATATCATAGGAGCTTTTTCTTGCTTTGCTGTAATTTGACAGTTTAAAAATTCTGCTACTAAAGCTGCTATAGCAGAAATCTTGAACAGACCCATGGTATCTATTATATGACAACGAAAAGCTTTCATAGCCCAAGGCTTAAGCTGCTGACAGAATTTCGCTCAAACGCGGTGCGGACATTGACAGATAGAGTAAAGTGTGTGTATTGCAATGCGAACTAACGAGATGTGGCTTGAGCACTACGCACACACCGCGTAAGGCTGGTCGTCCACTGGAAGCGTATTCGAGCGGCTTCGCGCTACAAGCCATACATATGAGCGGCTACAAGCGGCTCATTTGTATGGCCGAAGCGCGAAGCCGCTCGAATACGCTTCCAGTGGACGACCAGCCTAAGTTGCTTTACTTTCTACTTCTGGCGCGCTTCCGCGCGGTCCAGTGTAAAAAAGTTGTCTGTGTGTGTGTTTTGAGTCGTGTTTTGGTGTTGGTGGGCATTTTGTTTATGTTTTGAATCGTGTGCTGGCGAAGGGGATAAGAAATTTGTTGAATTTCATAATTATTTCGAAATTGTGGTGATGAAATTAGTACCTAGAACAAATACAAGTCCTGTAGGATAGAAAATTAATACGCAAATCATACAGCTTTTTCAATTTATTTCGTATCACGTCCACTTGTCACTTTGATTTTTAGGTTGTGTCAAAGTCGGAACGCGACACCAGCACGGCGACTTTGTGTCAGTGAAAAATCCGCGCACACCGCGAAGCCAATGTCCGCACCGCGTTTGAGCGAAATTCTATCACCAGCTATATGGTGAGCATTGTGTTCCTGTTATTAAGCTATTCAAAATGGAAAAGCCCCTTATGAGCCTACATTGTATTATTGTACCATGATTTTGTATAATAATAAAAAGAAACTTTTTAAATAAGTTATAATGTAACTTTTAGTGAAATTTTCCGCTCTTTCACGTGGTGCAATTAGTTTTACGAATCTTTTTTTTATTTTTCGAGAAATAACGCAAAAACCAAATTTTCGAAATTGTGAAGTTAGTATACACTTTAGAGCAGCAAAGATTTTTTATCGTGTTCTACACCCAAAAAAATACCCAGTTTTCTGCGAGATAACATTTTGTGCTAGGTCAAAGTGTCTGACAACTGGGCTAGTGAACTGCAATGCGAAAAATTAACAGGATCGACACCATGCAATATGAAAGCTCTAGAAGAAATTGCAAAGACTACGCAATCTCTAAGAATAAATAAACTTTAACATTATGTACTAATATTGAACAAATATGTAAAACTGTAAAAACGTGTAAAACTGTAAATACATTTTTTTAAATTCAAGTTTCAATACGCCATTAAAAAGTTTTTAGGTAACGCTTTTGTTTAGCTTAAATTACTACGTTTATAAGCGGAGTTTCACTCCCGGATCTTCAATCCAAAGTAAAACTCCCGAAGCGTTTATAAGCAATGGGAGTGTAAATCCAAAATACTTTCTGGTTTGAGATGACAGCTCCAAGCTCAAATTCAAAATCATAGCAAAGACATATATAAACCCAATGTTTAATTTAATTTATTTAAAAATATCAATAAACAAAGAAAAAAACTATTGTAGCAAAATAAAACACCCAGCTTCTTCTTTACAAAGTTTTTCCCCTTCGGAAAAAATTCACACTCCCAGTCAGCGTTTATAAGCACAACATAAACCGGGATCGAAGTTTCACTCCAGCTTTTTCTTCGGGAGCGAAAATCCAAGTTCTGGATTTTCACTCCCGGTTTATAAGCGGTGTTTCACTCCGGATCGAAACTTCCATCCGGAGGGAAACTCCGCTTATAAACGTAGTAAATGAATCATTATTGTTAGGAATTGAAAGGAATCTAGATTTAGAAAATGAAGAACACTTTTATGATATAAAAACTCTTTTAATTATCACTTCAAAATGTGCACAATATGTATACGAGATATAGACAAATGACAGTTAAAATGTGACCGATCGCGTCGAGGACTGATAAGAGAAGAAGGAAAAGTTATTAGATTTAGATTTATCGTTCAAAACAACGGTAATTAAAGCTTAGAAATTAAGGAGACTAAAGTATAGCTTTCGCGATGTTTAATCAGCGGCACCATAATGGGTGCGTTCAGTAGAAAGACGAAATGTTTTTAATTCAGTGTTGAACATTCCGCCCGCCTCGTGTGATAGCACGATAAGTTGCTGTAGTGTAGAAGTAGTAGATGATCCGCCCGCCATGACTGATGGAGATGCGAGTAGAAGTAGTAGATAATCCGCCCGCCATGACTGATGGAGATGCGCGTAGAAGAGTAGAAGTAGTAGATAATCCGCCCGCCATGACTGATGAAGATGCGCGTAGAAGAGTAGAAGTAGTAGATAATCCGCCCGCCATGACTGATGGAGATGCGCGTAGAAGAGTAGAAGTAGTAGATAATCCGCCCGCCATGAAGTAGTGATGCAATAAAATCGTGCACATATATGAAGAATTAGCTTATTAACAGGTGACTAGTTGTCATCGTTCGTAGTTGGAAGCACACATAGTTTTGTGATAGGTCGCTTAGAGAGTCCTGTTCGGTGACGGACTGTCACCACACGAACACGTCCATCCTCACCCTGATGTAGTTGAACAATGCGACCTAATGGCCATTTTGCAGGCGGAGTGTGCTCATCCTTAATGAGCACTAAGTCATGAAGCTTCACAGGAGTCTCATTCTGTTGCCATTTTTAGCGCGTCTGCAGGCTATACAAGTAGTCCTTACTCCATCGTTGCCATAGTTGCTCCTGCATATGTTGGACCAGCTGCCACCGGGAAAGCCGGTTGATGGAAGTATCAATAGTGCTTGGGGTTGGCACTGATAGCAAGGGTTCTCCAACCAGAAAGTGCCCAGGAGTTAGAGCATTTAAGTCGTCAGGATCGTCATTGAGAGCGTGGAGAGGCCGAGAGTTGAGGCAGGCCTCAATCTGCGCTACTAGCGTCAGCATTTCTTCCAAGGACAACGTATGTGGTCCAACAATTCTCTTGAAGTGGTGTTTGAACGATTTCACCCCCGCTTCCCACAAGCCGCCGAAGTGCGGCGCGGCTGGTGGTATGAAATGCCATTCCGTTCCCGAGATTGTGACAATTTGCTGTGCTGATGATGAGTCTGACGTTACTTGCTTGAGGTGTTGTGTCAATTCTTTATCTGCGGCAACAAAATTCCTTGCGTTGTCACTATATAGCTTAGAGCAACGCCCTCGACGACTGATGAAGCGTCGAAAGGCGGCTATGAAAGCTGAAGAGGTGAGATCCATAACTAACTCTAGGTGAATTGCCCGAGTTGCGAAGCAGATGAAAACAGCAACGTAGGTTTTTGTTGTCCTGTTACCTCGACCTTTAAGTAATTTGGTAGTGAATGGTCCAGCAAAATCTACTCCGCTGATTAGAAACGGTTTTGTAGGATGAAGGCGATCAGTGGGTAGATCTCCCATTATTTGCTGCTTCGTGGTTGCCTTGTGACGGCAACAAACTACACAACCTCTCACCAATTGACGCACCTTGCTGCGACCGTTCAATATCCAATACCTATTCCGTGTATGATGTAAGGTAGCTTGGACTCCTCCATGTAATGTGGTGAGGTGTGAATGTCGTATTATTAATCGTGTGAAGGGACTGTTCTTTGGAAGGATGGCTGGAAATTTCTCATCAAAGGGTAAAGGTGCTCTTTTCAGCCGACCGCCGACTCGTAGGACGCCCTGATCGCCTAGGAATGGGTTGACACACAGTAGTTTGCTTTTTTCGGGCAAGTTAATTCCTTTTCTCAGACACCTTAGCTCGTGAGGGAAGTTCCCATATTGGACTAATTTGATCAAGCTAGTGAGGCCAATCAGTAGTAGGTTGACTGAGCCATTGTGGTCCTGACCACCATAAGTAGTGATCTCTGAGCTCCGAAGGGGATAAACCTCGAGTTAGGCAGTCCGCAGGATTGTGTGCAGATTGCACATGATGCCATTTACCATCTGGTAGAGTTTGGTGAATTGACGACACTCGGTTCGCGACAAATACCTTCCATTTGGATGGATGTTCCTTTAGCCAGGATAGGACTATAGTTGAGTCAGTCCATAGATGTACCGGGGCTGATTTAAGCTCCAACGTTGATTGAATGTAAGACATAAGCTCCGTCAGCAGCGCTGCTCCGCAGAGTTCTAGTCGCGGTAGAGATATAGTTTTAAGTGGACTTACGCGCGTTTTTGCAGCAAGCAAGGAAACTTGAATGTTGTCTGGATCCCGCATGACTCTCAAGTATACTGCAGCACCATACGCTGAAAGAGATGCGTCGCTAAAGCCATGCAATTCGAGCCCTATTGGCGTAGCCGTCGTGCCAATCCATCTGGTGATGCGAACCCCAGATAGACCTTGTAGCTCTCGTTTGTAGGTTTTCCATGTATTTTCTAACTCGACAGGGAGTGGATCGTCCCAATCCAGTTTCGCCAACCACAGTTGTTGTAGAAATATTTTGGCAGTGATGGTGACCGGGGACAGCCATCCAAGTGGGTCGTAGAGACGACTGATGTCAGCTAGTATTAGTCGCTTGGTTGCAGCCGATGAGATTGGTAATGTTATAGGAAAGCTAAACACGTCAGTTGACGGGCTCCACGCAATGCCTAAGGTCTTTATTGTTTCGTCGGTGACGACCTTGGGTGAATTAGGTAATGCCCGATCTTCTTCTGGAATGCCCTCCAATAGCTTTAGCGTTAGCTTGCCATTTTCGTAGCTTGAACCCACCAGTTTTCAGTAGCGCGCAAAGCTCATGTCGGAGGTGTCGAGCTTCTTCTTCATCGTAAGCTCCAAATAACGCATCGTCGACGTACAAGTTTTCTTTGATAATTTTAGTCGCTGACGGGTGACTGTTTGCATATTCATCTGCTAGCTGTCGAAGAGTTTTGCAGGCAAGATAAGGAGCGCACGCCGTGCCATATGTCACCGTGAGCAATCGATAACACTTTATAGGTTGCGAAGTCGATGGTCGCCAAAGAATCCGCTGGAGATCTGTGTCGTCCGTGTTGACACGAATTTGGCGGTACATTTTCTCGATGTCACCTGCAAGTGCGCAGGGATACAAGCGCCATTTCAGTAATACCGCGATTAAATCGTTCTGCAATTTGGGTCCTATATGAAGTATATCATTCAGCGACAACTGTGAACTGGTTTTCTGCGACGCATTGAAGACTACGCGCAATTTAGTCGTGCTGCTACTGAGTTTGAATACGCCGTGATGAGGGAGATAGTAACTTGGAGTATCGGTGTATTCATCCGTGACCTCCTCCATATGTCCTAGTTGTATATATTCGTTCATAAAAGTGGAGTAAAGCTCATGGAGCTCCGTATCGCGTGCAAGTTTATTTTCCAGTCGTAACAAACACGACATGGCGGTTCCTTTAGACGACCCTAGTGAATTAGCTGGAGATTTCATTGGTAAGCGAACGACGTATCGTCCTGTCGACTCTCTTGTGTGAGTTTGTTTGAAGAACTCCTCACAATATGCTTCAGCAGGAGTAAGAATGGTTTTAGTGGGTGGCTCTTCTGATTCCCAAAATCGTTTGAGTAGCGTGCATACTTCGGATGTTGTTGTGTGAAGAGTTAGCGTGGAGCATGGAGTAGGAATGGAGCTAGTCACTGGGCCAGAAATAATCCATCCGAGTGTAGTTAGTTGTGCGACAGGCGTTCCCGGTGGACCTTTGCGTACTCCATCTAATAGTACTCTTGTATAAGCTTCGACACCCAAAATTAAATCTATCGGTGCGAGTTTCTCGTAGTCTGGGTCAGCTAATGGGAGTCCTAGGAGATGTGGCCACTCGTTTGGTGTTATTTGTTGTGAAGGCATGAGGTTTGATAACGTTGGTAGTATAAGAGACTGAATAGAATACCGATCTCCACTGTGTAAAGAGATGACATCATGAGACGCGAATGCGTTTGCGACGGCTGTTTCAAATGGGCCCACTCCGAAGATGGAAGTGTGTGTATGTTTCTTGGGTAAATTAAATAAGTTCACCAACGATGCTGTGATGAAATTGGATTCAGATCCTTGATCCAAAAGAGCGCGTACCTTCAGCTTTCGACCATCCTGGGACTCAGCCAATAACAGTGCGGTTGTAAGTAGTACTGGTTCGTTGCACCGTGAATTTGAAAAATGTGCTCGTGTTGACGAGGTTTGAATGTCGTCAGGGGTAGTTGGTTTGTAGGTATTGAAAGAGGTAGTGTTGAGGGACATGATGAAACAATATGATTAGGGTTCAGACAATTGCTGCAGAGTCGTTTCCGCTGTACTAAGTCGATTCGGTTATCAACGGTCATTGATCTGAATTGAGGGCAGAATAACAAGAGATGTTTCCCGTAGCAATGCGAACACTTGTGATCTCTAGTAGTTGAATGGTGAACTCTGGAGGTGGGTTTTGAGTAGTTTTGTCCAGCAACGGCAAGATTCCTGGGCTCAGGTGTCTGCGTATTTTTGATTGCACTTAGAGCTTGCAGCCTCTTCTCCAAGAAATCCGTCAGGCAGTTGTAGGGAGGCACCTCAGTAGAGGAGTTGAGTGAAGTCTCCCAATCTTTACGAGTGATAGGTTCTAGCTTGTTGGCCAAAAAATATATAAGCCAGTCATTCCATTGGTCTACCGGACGAGATAAGTTTTCGATGGCTCTTACAGCTTGATTGAAGTTATCAAGAACACGTCGAAGTTCCAATGGAGATTCAGAAGCCATGGGTTGAAGAGTAATAAGCGATTGTAGATTGACGTTCACAAGAACTCGTGTGTTGGCGTACTGTCCACAAGAGTGTTCCATGCTGAGGCGTAATTATTGCTAGTGATGGAGAAATGCCGCAGGAGCTTAGCAGCATTGCCCGTAATAGCAGACTTTAAGTAATGGAGCTTTTGCACCTCAGCCAATGTTGCATTATTATGAATCAAGGCTACATATGTATCGTGGAAGGATGGTCAATCTAAGTAGGATCCACCGAATGACGGTAAGCTTATTTTTGGTAGCTTCAATGATGTTCCTTAATAGCGTGGCTGAAGAGTTGAATGGAGAAGTTCATGTTCAGGATTCTCGGTAATAGGGTTCTCTAGTATAGGATTGAGAGCGTTAAGTTCCTCCTTTAACCATTGTGCGACATCTACGTAGGCGCACTCTACATCAGAAAATATGTCGCCATCACCCTTACCCAATTCCGAGCCTGGAGCTAGTAGGTCAGAAGCGGATAAACCATAATGCTCTTCATATGCGAGTTGGAATTGAGACCAGTAACTTTCTAGTAATTGTATGCGCGTGGACAAGAACTCTTTGGTTCGCTTCTCCTTACCCGTCTTGTTAGAATTCAGCATGAACTTCTCAATTCTATCTTTTACAAGATTAAGTTTGGCCTTTGCCTTTTCCATGTCGATTGACAACTGTTTAATTTATGATACCCGATATTTCACACCCGTAATTACCGACAACTGCCGCACAAAGTATTTATTTTTGTTTGTTTACACCAGAATTAGCTAATATATTAGGTAATAGTTTAATAACGCCAGCGAGTTAAATTTCAAATGATATAAGCCTTTTATTATTATACGAATTAAGTAGTAGTTTATTAAAACGGTTCAAAGGGATATTGCTTGTTTTGTTTATTAAACACTTAGCGTCACTAATGGAAACTTCAAAAAATGTGTGTGGTTTTACTTTAAGTTAATGACTGCGTAACGTCGTTAAAATGTTTGAAGAAATGTCACAAAGTTAGTTTCATATTAATGTCAATTGTCTTAACTTATTAATTGTGTAATATTCAAATTAAAAGGTTAGTTATATATGTAGAAACAAATTCAAAAAAATGGTTAGTTATATGTATAGTAACGTTATAAACAACACTATGCCAAGCTCCGCTAGTTGTTGCAGCTGCTTGGTATTTATCACTATACGCTCACTTATAATGTTAAATGTCAATAAATGTCAAACAGATTTATAAATGTCAATTCATAAAAACTTCTTGTAGTTTGATTGATTATTTAATACTCAACATAACTTCATCTACGTCACTGATAAATTTTATTTGAATGTCAGAAGTTTTTAATAAGTTTAAATGTGGCGAGCTTTCTCACAATGAATGAGTTTTTCCTTGTTTACATAATCCAATAAATTGTCCAAACGTCACTATTTAATGTGTCTGCATGTGTCTAAGCTTTCTGTCAATCCAGATGAATTTAAAACACTGTGCGCAAGTAAGCTTTCGATAGATAATACGAAGTTGAGTTAACGAATATAAAACTATGATTGACTTTTATGAATATATTTAAGAACATTGACTTATGAATATATTTAATATATTTAAGCACATAAAGCTTTTAGCTGATCACGATTAAGTTTTTGACACATGAAACTTTCTGGCAATCACGATCGGAGCGATGACATTGGAAGCTTTTATAGAAAGCTTTTATATATCGACAATAAAGTTAAATAGCTTTCGCACATAAACTTTAAGCAAGTTATTGATGCATATAAAGCTTTCATGAAATCAGGAATGCGCTTACGTCACTTTTCATCATAAAATTCCGGTAAATTTGCAAGTTGAAATTCAGTTACATGAACCGTTTGACGGGTATAGATTTTTTAAAACCATAAACGTGAATGCGCGGATAAGCCGTTTATATCATACACGCGTAAATGTGTATTATAATTTCATAATTTCATATTTATTATCATTCAATTTTTTAGCTTTTAACACTCCGTACGATTGATTGTCACTTTCAGGGATTTATATGATTATAATAAGACGTGATTAATGCGTAATTACGATGAATTGGAACGAACTCACCGGATTTCAGCATTAAACTACAATTAATGGGTACTCCTTATTGTAATTGTAATATGTGTTGATTCCAAAGTTGTATTAATCAGCATTTCCACATGGTGATGTCTTTATGTGCCTCAAGTGGGTGCACCGTTAAGTCACTGCACTCACTTTTTCAGGTAATGCACTCGCGATTTTGTATATTAAATGTGATGTATACACTGATGCACGGCACTTTAAAACATTTGATGTTTGTCACTATTAGTTTACGACACGAGATGATCGTTTCGATTGAAAAGAATACCGTATTATATTGTGCACGTAAGAATTGTTAAGCACGAGGGAAGCAGGTTCCCGGGTTTTGGCACCAAAAAATGTTAGGAATTGAAAGGAATCTAGATTTAGAAAATGAAGAACACTTTTATGATATAAAAACTCTTTTAATTATCACTTCAAAATGTGCACAATATGTATACGAGATATAGACAAATGACAGTTAAAATGTGACCGATCGCGTCGAGGACTGATAAGAGAAGAAGGAAAAGTTATTAGATTTAGATTTATCGTTCAAAACAACGGTAATTAAAGCTTAGAAATTAAGGAGACTAAAGTATAGCTTTCGCGATGTTTAATCAGCGGCACCATAATGGGTGCGTTCAGTAGAAAGACGAAATATTTTTAATTCAGTGTTGAACAATTATAATTATAAAATTTAACGCTGGTAAAGTGGACTAAAGTGACCCAATTCATCACAGGGCGCCTACAAGTCTTCATCAACAGATGCCTGCGTCGTATCCTAAAAATCCGCTGGCCAGATAGAATTTCAAATGAAGAGCTATGGCGCCGTGCCGGCCAAGAAAGGATAGACGACCAAATCAGGCGAAGGAAATGGAATTGGGTTGGCCACACCTTGCGACGCGATAACGAAAACCTAGCCAAACAGGCCCTTGACTGGAACCCGCAAGGATCCCGTCGAGTTGGAAGACCTAGAACAACGTGGAGGAGGACCCTACTAGCAGAGGCCGCAACAAGTGGGAGATCCTGGTCAGAGCTGAGAGCTGTCGCGCAAAACAGAGTCCGCTGGAGGGCAACTGTTTCCGCCCTATGTCCCATGAGGGATTAAAGGGGCACAAAGAAAAAAAGAAGAAAGTGGACTAAAAATATAAAAATAAAATCTCAAAAACGAGAATGAAGTAATTTGATTTGAATTACTGGGAATGTTACTTACCGCGATTCATTAGCCTCTTTTTAGACGAGCGGACACTGAACAGACAAAACTTAAATGTAATCGTTAATTCTCTTTCGAAGCCCGGTGGAGTGTGAGTTGGGCATTTACAAGGGTGGACACAACGAACGGACAATCTTCATGGCCTGCTGGTCTTGCCTTTTGAAATTTGCTTTTGTCCTCTCATCCTAGCAACAACAAACACGCAGGAACTGTCAAAATGTTCATTTGCAGTTCGCTGAAAGTGTCCATGAAAATTGTCTTTCGTCCGCATCGTCCTCTCTCATCCTCTTCCCTATACACCCAGTTTGTTCGTTCGCTTTGTCTGTTCAGTGTCCACCCGTCAAAAAAGGGCCTTACTAATAATCCCTCTCCCAACAAAACTTTAGAAATATAAATATTCACCCAGCAGGCCAGGTGATTCTCCCTTTGAAAGCTTCACTTCGAAGCTTTAAAGCTTCCTACTCGGATGAGCTTTTCCAGCCATAAAAGAAACCGCTTGACTAGCCCAAAACCAACCTTTCACCAGTCTCGTTCCGGAGAGGTCTTCTTTTCCGGTCCTGTCCCGTGTCGAGGTGTACGATCCGGCACGGTCAGATCACACCACATACCGACCACTATTGAATACCTGTGGAATGTTGCCCGGACCTTGTCGAGGCGTACGATCCGACATTGTCCAGGCAGCGTTTTCTATGCCATGTCGAGGGGATTGTTGCCCACGCCTTGTCGAGGGGTATGATTCGACAGTGTTCCTGGCAACATTTTCTAGACTAGTGTCAAGGTATCACCCGACCAAACACTGACAATGAAACTTTCATTTGAAGTATAATTTTAATTTTGTTTTTAATTTTAATTTTAATATTTTTTATAAAATATTCCGGTGTTTCAGTACTAATTAAGATATAAATCTAGGAAAGTAATAACTAGGTAGCTGCTTGCCGATACCAAAATGTATCCAGAGGTAACAAGTAGGTAGTTTTTTAGCCATGCTAGTAAGAAACATGTATCAAGAAATATTAAGTAGTTACTTAGAGTTAAGGGATTAGAATTTAGAGTTAAGGGATTTTGACTGAATAAAGAGACATTATTTTTGTAAGAAGGTGCTTGTTCTCACAAGAAGAGCTCCCGAACATTTAGAGAACCACCGAGCGCAGTGGTGCACTCTATAATGTTTGGTGTGGTTTACTTAAAGCTATATTTTTATACGACGGTTTATACAGCTACCTGTTTTCTGGGAAATAAAACAATATTAATTCGAACATAAATCCATCATTGAAATAACTTTGAAGTACGAGTAGCTAATTTGACGTCTAGACAATGAACTTATTTAAAGAATTCTACTTTGACTACGGAATTTTAAAAATATTTGCGGTGTTTTTACCTTTTTGATACTAAGAAAATTAGCGATTAAATTGTGCTGATTATTCGAAAGATTTAATAAAGGAGATTTTCCGTTTAATTAAAGATGGTTAACATTAAAGATGGTAGATTGGTTTGTCAAGCCTTTAGAGATTTGGCGGTTCTTTAAACTGATTAAAAATATGAGCATCGTACCTTCAGAAAGCTTTTTATTGGAATTTACGTAGATATGTTGTTTATGCTCGTAAGGGGCCGTCCATTAATTACGTGAGGTGATTTTTGCGATTTTTTGACTCCCCTCCCCTTCGTGAGATTTCGTGAGATTTGGCTCGACCCCCTCGCTCCCCCCATAATCTCACGTGAGATTTTCCAAATTAAAAAATATCTCTAGTATTTACGCTAGCATACACACTAGCACACGCATTTATGGGTTTGAACACATCAAGTTGGCCCGGGTCGAACGCTATAGGTTAGCTTGCTACTTGTAGCGTTCTCATAACCGCGATAAATGTTTTTGTGTAGGATTTAGCCATATAGTAGTGGAGAGATATGTATTACTTAATATAACCCGGTTTTCTCGATAACACCGATATACCTCCTATCTCCGTGGGAGAAGAGAATATAAAGGCACCTCCACACCCATGCCGTGAATTCACGGGTGCTTGCGGTTGATCACGGCGTTAGTCTGGAGCTGGCTTAATGGCTGACTCAACTCTTAATAAGCTAGGCTAGCTTTAAGGCGTCGTTACACGTTCATGCAAGCGTCACTCAATTACGTCAGTCGTGATTGGTGAGAATCAAAATATTCAGATAATTACCTTAATCATCACCTTAGACGGTGGGTTTTCCGTCAGCCGACAGCAAAACCTATCGTTTAATGGACCCCTAACCAGGGCCGGATGGGCAACATCTTAGCGGCCCGGGAAAAAATATTTGTCGGCCCTTTTTTAATTTCCACATATGTATGTCTAAAATTTACAGGGTGTTACGAGGTTTTTCAGTTTTTTTTTTCATTCAGAATTTGTAAATTTTTTAAATAAGCATTAAAGTGCTAGAAAAATACACCTCCCTCTAGCAATACGCATTCGTGGATGATTAAATAAAAAAGAGGTATTTGATTTAAGGAGCTAAATGAAGCTTCTGTTTAGCTTTTAAGCGTTTTTAAGAGCTTTGTACCCCAGCATGCGTCAAATGTCACGAAGTTTGAAAACATCTATACCACAAAATAAAACATAAAATTAAAAGAGTTATTTATGGGCAGTCGGAAGAAGAAATATAGAAACTCAATTTTTTACCGATTAATTATATAGGCAAATAATAGTGTAAAGTACACAAAAAAATGTACAAAAATCCTACAAAAATTTGTTAAGAAAGTGATAAATTCATTCCGGTTCTTTATGTTCGGTAAGTAAATGTTTATGCAAATTGGTTGGTAGATCACTTAGACCAACGGTGGGCAACCTCCAGCCACGGGCCACCTATGGCCCGCGAAAAGTTTTAATCCGGCCCGCGAGGACTTTAGAAGAAATTATAACTAAATATTTTTTGATGTAATTTGTCAACATGTACATATCGATGGGTCTTACGAAAAAGATATTGTTTCAAAATGTTGGTGAAAAAGATATCGTTTCAATTTATTGCTGAAAAAGATATTGTTTCGGTTTCTCGCTGAAAAAGATATTGTTTGGCCATTCATACACGAGGGATCATGGTTCTGGAACCAAAAGCTTTGCTCCAAGTTTCCTCAAAATACACGGAGCAATAGCAAAGGAAGCAGCTTTTGTGTTGCTACGCAATGATTGTTTGTATTAGTGAGATGTCAAATATTTTGACTCTGGTCGGGCATTTCTTTAATAATTAATAATTAGATAATGGGTCATAATGGATAAAAATAGTAGTGCGTTGGTAATTTAAGCTGCAGCTGCAGCGGTAGCATATTTTTTCAGTTTTAATTGTTGTCAGTTTGGAAGTTTATTATTTTTAACTCCAAGGCAACGTATTTATTCTTATTTGTGTGAGTGCGTGCTTTCCGTGTTCGCAGGTCGAAAGCAGGAGCATAAAAGTCTCCACCGGAGCACGAAACTCTCCACATATTTCATCTACGCACGCCTCCCTCGCCCAAAAAAAGCTTTTGCTCCGGAACCATGCTCCCTCGTGTATGAATGGCCTTTCAGTCTCTCGGTGAAGAACATATTGTTTCGTTTTCTGGCTGCAAAACATATCAGTCAGAAAACGAAACAATAGCTGCGTTCTTTTTACACCGTGATCCCACTCAGATCATTAATTTTCAAGCAAAACCAACAACAACAACTTGATCCAAAAAAGATTTGGATCAAAATCCGTGATACAAAAATAGCATGTGTAACAACCATATCCAAGACACATCTCATTGGAAAATCCAGAGCTTTTAGAATTTTGTTCTGTTTTCTTTAATTTTAAGGGTTGGTAGCTCTGCAAAAATTCATAAAATTATTTGGAAAAATGATAGAAAGTTACCTTTTGTTAATTTTGGAAGTCAATTAAACATTTGTATAAATTCTTTTTAAATCAGAAATATTTTTAATAAGTTTTAGAGACTGATATAAATTGCGACAGAACATATCAAAAATCAGAACTACAACTGTAAGAAACTAAATTTCTTCCATGATCCAAGTCCGTTCTTTTATGCTCGGCTAATCTGATCTGGATCACGGTGTAAAAAGAACGCGGCTAATATGTTCTTCACCGAGAAACCGAAACAATATCTTTTTCAGCAATAAATTGAAACAATATCTTTTTCACCAACATTTTGAAATAATATCTTTTTCGTAAGACCCATCGATATGTTCATAATTTAGTACTAATATTGAATTGGCATCCATTGCGTCTTTCTGAATCTCAGGATTTCGAAGTGCCATTTGACATTTTCTTCACTCATTTCTCCTGAAACTGACAAAAAAAAAATTTGTTCTCTTCTGGAATACTTAAAAGTCCTTGACATTTCCACTATCGTTCGGTGTTCCTCTTTCGTGCCCCCGTTTTGCTCAAGCGAGTATGGCGCTCAAACCTCTATGTGTAGTCAATTTAATTCTCAAGCTGACTTCCACGGCGCATGATATTAGAAACAGACGCGGACGGAGCACCATGGGACGAGTGTCTTCTGTGGAAGCGTAGGTAAGTCTGTAGAGGTGCGTAGGACGTAGGTGCGTAGGTAGCTTACAGGTACGGCGCGATCGTCCGTATAAAAACAGACGAGAATGAACAATGGAGTGAACGAGCGAGCTTATTTTTAATTTCTTCCTTAATTTCTTAATTCTAAATAATACCACTAAGGCCGCAGCTGTAGCGAAACGAACTTTGCATTTTGGAATGACAAAATGGCTTCAATACTCAAGACCTACACAGGCCGATACGCTCCGTTGTAAAAGGCCTGGTGCAGTGCGTGGCTACCTGTGGGCATCGGCCGTGCGTGGAAATCAGCAAAATCACGCACCGTTGAAAGCCAACTTCAGATTTTTTAACTTCCCAGTATAGGAAGTTATTGTAATCGGTCCGAAAATCGAAATCGAAAATTTCAACGTATTTTCATTTTTCAAGGTCCCAGGAGCATTTTAAGCAAAAAATTGGGAGGAAGTATGTGTGTGTGTGTGTGTGTGTGTATGTGCGTACGGATGTGGTCATTTTTTCCTGCACGATATCGCGCGAACCAAAACTGATATCGACTTCGTTGAGGTGTCGTTCGAAGCGTATTAACCGAAATATGATCTGAAAAGATTTTCATGAAATTCGGTCCAGCCGTTTTTTTGTTTAAGCGACTTAAGTGATTTTTGTACCTGCACGATATCGCCCGAACCACGAAAGATATTGACTTACTTGAGGTGCCGTTCGAAGCGTATTAGCGACAATATAATCTGAAAAGATTTTTATAATATTCGGTCCAGCGGTTTTTTGGTTTAAATGATTTAAGTGATTTTTGTACCTGCACGATATCGCGCGAACTATAAAAGATATCGACTTAGTTGACGTCCCGTTCGAAGAGTATTAACCAAAATATGATCTGAAAAGATTTTCATAAAATTCGGTCGAGCCGTTTTTTTGTTTAAGCGGCGTAAGTGATTTTTGTACCTGCACGATATGGCCCGAACCACCAAAAATATTGACTTACTTGAGGTGCCGTTCGAAGCGTATTAGCGACAATATAATCTGAAAAGATTTTTATAATATTCGGTCCAGCGGTTTTTTGGTTTAAATGACTTAAGTAATTTTTGTACCTGCACGATACCGCGCGAACTAAAAACTATATCGACTTCATTGAGGTGCCGAAAAACATTAATACATAAATTTTATATACATTTTCGTCATCCTAATCTTGTAAGTGCGCACATTTAGTTTGACATTGTAGCGAAAATATTGATAAACAATTGTGACAAATTCTCGGTATTATACATAATTCTATATTGCCTATTGTTCATTTATTATTAAAATATCCAATCATAATATTCAACATCCATCATACTGGGAAGTTGATCGTGTGGACCAAAAGGGTCGAACCCACATCCCAACTAGTTTTGATTTGGTTGTCGAGCATTCCCCTATTATCACTTAATTATTGGATGACCGAGAGTTTTGCCTTGTACTATTAGCTGTTTTAACATACATATCTTTAACTTCAGACTTCTTTTGAACTGGAAAACCACATCGAAAACAACTTACTTACTTTTTAGTGAATGGACTCAGTAAAAGGTCAGCTGTTTCCGAACTTATATAACATCTCAGAGTTCGAACAAGGCACGCACCCTCTAGACTCCTAACCTATACTTTCTCGTTTATCCTTCAGGTCAAGCTTACTACTAGACATTGCATCATGACTTAAACGACATGACGGCAGGGACTAGTGGTACAAAGGGTGATCCCTGAGCTTGGTCAAGTAACTAAAAAAGGGAAAAAACTAATTAACTACTACGGCATGCGGAAAAAATGTGAAGTTAATTTTGGCCTCTGAACACCCGGCCCACCGGGAAATTTCCCGGTTCGTCTTATGGCCCATCCGCCCTGCTCCTAACGGAGGATCTGCGATGGAATGATCACATATTCCAAATCGTCCCACAAGCCTCCCAATGCCTTGGATTTCTTAAGAGATCCTCCAGCCAGCCGCCCTGGCCCCGCCATGAATACAATTCGTATATCTAGATAGTCGCCCCAAAAACCACCTTGGCTCGCTTCGACAAGGTGCAAAATCGTGCCATCAAACTTATTCCTTCAAGCCCACGTAGGATTTAACAACCTTCTCTACACATTATCGCTATTGCCTGAACGACGATTCCACTGTTGAAATTGCGAACCGACTGTTGAAATTGAGAACCTCCTGCCTGCACGGCAATATTTTTCCCGCAATACAAGACTAGCCCACTCGGCCCACCCCAATACCCTTTAGCCCAACCCTCTTGGACACAATACGATCTAGAAGTCCGTTTATGAATTGAATAACTCGACTGTCGAATAATATCCTACAGTATTTCCGAACTCGTACAACATCTTTGAGCTCAAACGTAAGGTTCGTCAATATTTCCTTGTGTAATAAAATGTATAACCACATTCACTGTGATAAGCAGACTGATTTATTCATTATATCAAGAGTTCATATAATCTTAAATCTAACGGCCTTACTTCTAGGAGTGAGGGATTTGTTTGCTATATATGTATGTGTACATATATAACATCTCCCCTTTTAAAATAATATTAAACTATTGTACAATGCAGCATTTTTTGTTTTTAATATACATATTTTCCTTACTTCTCTTCCCTAACAATGCAAAATTTTATTGTGAGATTTATAATTCATGTTTGTTGTTTTTTTTTTAATTCATGTTTACAAAATTCATACAAAATTCGACTTTCTGATATTATTATTATTACTTAACTATTCCTTATTTTAACAATAAAATCTAAATTTTTAATACTTCAATTCATTTTCTAATTTTATAAATTCAAAAGTTTAATATTTGATCCAGTTTTAATGTAATCTTTGTAATACATAGATACTTAAATCAATTTAATTCTTTTAAGTTACTTCTAAGATTCTAATTATTTAAGTGTTGAAGTGGTAAGAATAGTTCGATTTTAATTTTCCGATATGTAAACTTTTCCACTTCTGGTTTTTGATGAACTTGTGTTAATTTTTTTATCAAATTCTGGGGTTGAAGGTCTTATATTAACGCAACGTTTTAAAAACTTACTATTCCTTCTGTAAGTACTTCCAAAAATATCTTTAACAATGTATGACCTTGGAGTATTTGCGAGCTTAATTACTTCACCGTCAATCCAATTTTTGTCTGATTTTACTTTAATTTTATCTCCAACTTTAAAACATGGTCTTTGTTTAACGGCCCTTTTATCATAGTAGACTTTATTTTGCAATGATTTTTTTATTAATAGTTTATGAGTATCTGTGTACAATTCAGGCTTTAGCAGCTTCTCTTTTATAGGTAATTTAGTTCTTAGTCTTCTATTATACATAAGCTGGGCTGGGGACAAGTTTATGTTCCCTAAAGGGGTATTCCTGTATTCAAGAATTGCATTATAAATCTCGGTATCTTTGTTACATTTACGTAATATATTTTTCATTATTTGTACTGCGCGTTCAGCTAAGCCGTTGCTTTTAGGATAATAAGGGGAACTTGTTATAATTTCAAATTCCCAATTCTCTGCGAATTGTCTACAAGCAAATGAATTAAATGGATTGTTATCAGCAATTACAATTTTTGGAATCCCTAGCCTTGAAAATATTTCTGCCCATACACGAATTACTTCACTGGATGATTTAGATTTAAGAATTTTGTATTCAAACCATTTGCTGAAATAATCTACAACTATTAGGTAATTGTTGCCACCAAATTCGAATATATCACACCCTATTTTTTGAAATGGCCTATTAGGCATGCTGTGAGGAATCATTGGCTCTGCTTGATTTGATTTTGAATAATACGTGCATATTTGGCAACTAGAAACAAAATTTTTTATGTCATTGTTCATTAGCGGCCAGTAAAATAATTCTTTTGCTCGTTGCTGAATTTTGTTAATACCCAAGTGTGATTCGTGTAATTGAGACAGGATGTCCCTTTGCAAAGTTTTAGGTACTATAATTTTATCATCTAAAAATAATAAATTATTTTCTGCAATTAAATTTTCACGCTTTTTAAAATAAATTTTTATTTTTTCCGGAACTTGACTGATGTGGTTTGGCCAACCTTGGCTGATGTACTCTAAAACAATCTTTAAGACGGGATCATTTTCTGTTTCACTTTTGAGGATACTTAATTTCGCGTCACTGATGTTTAATGATAAAACTAGCTCTGCTAAGATTTGTTCTTCTTCTAGCTTTGGCGATTCTGAAACGTTCTTGGACAAGTAGTCAGCTATATGTAAGAATTTTCCGGGTAAATATTGTACAACTAAATCATAATTTAGAAGTTTGATTCGCATTCTCTGCAATTTAGAAGCCGGAATTTTATGAATTTCTTTTTTCATTATCGCTTCTAGCGGTTTGTGATCACTTTTTACAATAATATTTTGCCTACCATAAATGTAAAAATGGAACTTAGTACATGCAAAAATTATTGCTAAGAGCTCTTTTTCAATTTGGGAGTATTTTGACTCCGTTTCAGATAATCTTCTTGATGCATAGGCCACTGGACAATTATCTTGCAGTAGGCAACATCCAAGACCATGTTGGGATGCATCCGCCTGAATTACTACTGTCTTTTTTGGATCAAAGGGTTTAAGAACTGGCGAAGAAGATAGAATTTGTTTTATCGTTTTTACGGCATTTGAGTGGACTTCGGACCACTGAAATAAAATTTCTTTCTTTAGTAAGAGCCTTAATGGTGCTGTAATTTCAGCTAAATTAGGTATATAACTTCTTAGATAATTTATAACTCCTAGAAACTTTTGCAGTTCCTTCTTATTTGAGGGATCTTTTAATGACTCAATTGCTCGAACTCTTTCTGATAGTGGTGAGATACCTTCACTAGATATTTGATGTCCCAAATACTCTACGGAATTAACGCGGTATTGTAATTTTTTGGAATTGAATTTGATATTGAGCTTCTTCGCTCTTTCTATTACTTGTTGTAATGCGTTATCGTGCTCTTCTTCATTTGCTCCTACTACAAGCAAGTCGTCGAAATAGACTATGACATTTTTAATGTCACCGAAATTTTTACTATTGAAATTTTGGAAGATTTCCGGAGCTGAACTGATCCCAAACGGCATTCGCAAGAATTCGAAATTACCAAAGGGGGTTGAAAAAGTGCAAAGTTTTCGCGAATCATTATCCAGTTCTACCTGCCAAAAGCCATCTTTTAAATCTAGCACTGTAAATACTACTTTATCTGCCAAAATAGGGGAAATTTCTTCTAACGTAGGGATTTGATAAATTTGCCTTTTAATATAAACATTTAAACTTTGTGGATCTAAACAGAGTCTAAGTGAACCATCTTTTTTAGTAACAATTACTAAATTATGTACCCACTCTCTGAGCTCTTCAACTTTTTGAATTATTTCTTTTTTCTCTAATTGAATTAATGTTTCTTTAAGTTTATCTTTAATTTTGAGAGGAACTCTCCTCGATGGTTTTGCAACAGGAATAGCTGATGTTGCTATTTGAATGTTACACTTTTGTGGGAATTTTCCTAGACCTTCGAAGATTTCTTTGTTTTTATTTGTGAACTGATTTTTTGTCAACTCATACTTGTGGCTTGAAATTATATTTATATTTTTGACAAGACCGAAATTAGCAGACGTTTGTAATCCTAATATAGGTATGACACATTCTTTAACTATAATAAAACGTTCTAACTTACTTATATTCCCATAAATGCAAACAAGATCGCAGACGCCTTCGGGTTTAATCTTTTGACCTCCAAATGCCACCAATGTGATTGACGTTGGAAACACCTCTACTTCTTCATTAATTTGCTGCATATTTGATGCGGTAGTATGTTGACCTCCGACCCCGTATCAATTCTAAATTTTATTAGATTATTATTTATTCGAACATATTCTTCCCACTTCTTCATATTTGCTATTAATCTAGAATTACAAAATTTATTAACAGAATCATTTGTTATAGTAAATACAAAAAATTCACCTAGATCCTCTTCATTAGCAATATTAATTGTTTTAACCTTCCTAATGACACAAGCTATTGCGAAATGTCCCACCTTGTTGCAGTTGATACATCTTTTTCCAAATGCTGGACACTGGCGTGGCTTATACAGTTTTACACCTCGTGCACAGATTCCTTGAAACATTGTAGTTGTTCAAGTTCCTTTGATTCTCCTCAGGCCCCTTGTACTGACTTTTTTTTACTTCAGCTGCATTGATGTGATTTTTGCTCTCATTAAAGCTATTCTTTTGCGTTTGTTGTGTTTTTACTTGTTGCACAACTGCACTTTGCCCCTGTATGCTGATAGTGTGTTCTCTGGTGATCTCGGCAGCTTTACAAAATTCCACAGTTTTATCGAGAATCATCCTTTTCTAGTAAATGTGCTTGTGTTCGTTTATTCGCTATTCCTAATATGATGCGATCTCTTAACAATGATTCTTTTTGGTCCCCAAACTCACAAGATCCCGCTAATTTTTTCAAGTCAACCAGAAAATTTTCGAACGGTTCACCCTCGTGTTGATTTCTTTGAAAGAATAAGAACCGTTCATAAACAACTCTTTTCTTAGGTGTGCAGTGGTTCTCGAATGAATTTATAACCTTATCATAATCCTTTTTATCGTCTTCTGATAAATCAAAAGTATTAAATAATTCCACTGACTCTTCTCCAATAGCATTCAGTAGTGCCGCAACTCGAATGACTCCTGACTTTTTATTTAATTCGCTTGCGGTTTCGAAGAATGTGTAATTTTGTATGAACCGCTTCCAATTTTCACATAAATTTCCTTGTAAATTTAGGACACTGACCTTTTTAAAAATTTCCATTTTAACTGGTGGAGTAGGAGTCTGCCGCTTACTTTTTCTTGCCCTTACAGTTCTTCCAATACAGCCTCGATGAAAAGAAATTTTTTGACTAGCCTTTCTCTTTGGCCTTTCCATTAAATTCATTAATATTTTATAATTTTTTGTTCTTTTCACTTTTCGGTTCAAAATTCAAAATTTATATTAAATTATTTAATTACTGCACACTCGTTTTTTTTTCTATTTAATTACTGCACTACACACTTTTTTTATGGGGAATAGTAGATACCGGCTGCGCCATGTAATAAAATGTATAACCACATTCACTGTGATAAGCAGACTGATTTATTCATTATATCAAGAGTTCATATAATCTTAAATCTAACGGTCTTACTTCTAGGAGTGAGGGATTTGTTTGCTATATAGGGGAAAGGGGGGTAGCGCCGGCCGGCGGGTAGCCCCGGCCATAGGAAATAATCGTACTTCGCGCGACGTGACCTTGGAGTTCGTGTGATCTTTGTGTGCACTTACGAGCCATTCCACAAACCCTACCAGTTGAAGTCGACTGAACGACGCGTTCTGACGTGATTGAGTGCTTTGTGTTTTTGGTAAACTGCGACCGCATATCACGAATTATTTCGGCAACCATATTTATTCGAAAAAAGGACTGAAAAAGAGGACTGGATCCAATGCAAAACA
This sequence comes from Thereva unica, assembly GCA_949987705.1. Classification (NCBI taxonomy): domain Eukaryota; kingdom Metazoa; phylum Arthropoda; class Insecta; order Diptera; family Therevidae; genus Thereva; species Thereva unica. Next base: position 194,669,477 of record OX465281.1, on the reverse strand, counting down.
TGTCAAGACTGGGCTCAAGAAGCATGTGCAGATATAAATTCATCCGATTTGTACTACAACTGTGATGTATGTGCAGCCAAAAAACGGTTTGGTCACTAAATATGTAGGTGGCCGGAGCTACCCGCGATCTTAAAAAGATACCAAAATTTGAATAGTATTTAAAAGTGGCTTTAAGTAGAAATTAATAATAGTTTTGTCCAAGTTTTCAATATTTATCATAAATAAATATAATATTGATTATTTCTTGTAGTATTCTTTATTTGTCTTTTAATAAATATAGCCATAATATTAAGTACAAAATTTTGGCCGGGGCTACCCCCCTTTCCCCTATGTATGTGTACATATATAACACCTTGAGCACCCCCAAACCTCTTTTATCCTTACTTATTCTCTTTTCAAACCAACCTTGTATTGCACCATGACCTTAACTGGTTAGTATAAAGGATGACTCTTAATCTTGGTTTTCTTCACATACAGTTTTTTTACACTTTCTTGCAGAAAAAATTACGTGATATTTTCCGAGACCCCTGAGATTGGGTGAGATTCGGGTCGACCCCCTCTATCCCGTAAACTTCTTCTTTAACACCTCTACGATCGGGATCCGGTCCTGGCCTCTCGCAAATGCGTTCGATCCACCGGTCCCGATTCTGGGCAGGTCATTCAGTTTGGCATCCCTAAGCTCTGAGCGTCCTGGTCTACGCCCTCCTTCCAGCGACGAAGCTTGAGTCTCCCCCGCTGTCGCACCTCAGGTCTTACCGCAATCGTACCCAAACACCTCACGTAATTGATGGACGCCTAACAAATTAATCTAAAAGTCGGCCAAAGTTCTGGGTTTATTATTTAAGTAGAATAACTCGTCTAAGATTTGAGACTTAAGCTGCAGCCACTAAAATTGTGTGGGTGTGCCACTTAAACAACGTTATTATTTTTTAAAAGAGGGCATTTTAAGGCTTTGCAGTAGTACCACAAAACCCTTCAAAATAGTGCTCCACAATAGTTAAAAACTAAAAGGGCTGAAACAGCACCAACTAGGCATATCGGAGCTCTTTGAAGTTTTTGTGCATTCATTGCCAGTCAAAGCAAGTAAGCCTTTAACGTTTTTTTTTGTTGCTATTATATTTTCTGTGTTGTTGTAGTAAAAGGCAATAACATAGCTTTCCAGTCCTCACTCAGTCTGCACCACTAAAGGTGAATTTAACACGGGACGATATGTAATTTCCCGCGGAAAGCACTTAAGCTTCGGTGAAACTGTTTGAAAACTTTTTGCACCTTTACTAAAATTTTAACATCAACTCGAAACGAATGTAGTCCGCACATTTTTTTTTCATTTGCACACTTGTGAGCACCTTTTGTGCAATTAAGTCTGGGTTCACCTTTCTATTAGTAAATGTGAGTATTTTCCAGCCAGAATACCGTGTGCGTAGGCTCTTAATTGCAATGAGGTAAAAAAATTGTGCCTTCCGAGCACTTTGTGACTTCGTGGCAAGCTCTTCGTGGTTTGTCCTAAATCTCATTGTTCGTTAAGTGCTGAAGTCTGAAGAGGTGCAGGAGGTACTTTAGATTAAGTTGGATGAACTGCGGTGCAATCTCGTTTGGATAAAAAAGTAGGCAAAAATCTGCTTTCTTTACCATAAAAATACCCTTTCTGGGAGGAAATATTTCGCCATTTGGATGAGTTTCGTTGGCAATGAAATTAGTAATATTTCAAGAGTACGCAAAGGAGTTGAATTGTGCGCCGTTTCTGATATATTCAATGTGAGCACATTGAAATATAATCATGGCACGTCAAAGACGACATGCATATGTAGGAACTGTAGAACAGTAAGAGAGGAATGGGCATTCCCTCACCGCTTCAAGTAAAACTATGGACCGTTCTGCACAGAGCACTTTTTAGTGACCGTGTAGAACTGCATACTCCAGCGTAGCGTTAACGGAAAATTATTCTTCGATGTGGCTTGTACCACAGAGTACTTAACATACAGAGGGAACAACAGGAACAATGGGTTACGACGTCCAAAATGGGTCACAAGTCGTAACCCATCCGAGCTTTTTGTTTTCTTTGAGAGCGAAACTCATCATGACTCTCTCTTCAAGTTTTTCACTGCTAAGCAGGATGTGTGTGCGCAATAACTTTTTGGTGTGGTAGTAACTGAAATAGAATCTTTGGAAAGGAAAAGAATATTTTTCTACCTGCGATTGTGATAATAAAATGAAATGGGTCTTATATTGTTTTTAACTAACTTTTTTTCGTAAACGAACGATTAGGCTGGCGCACTAAAAATATAAAAAACAAGTAAAATATTAAAATTGCTAATAAGATTTTTTGGGAGTTTAGATGATATAAAAAATTAAGAATTGTAAAATGATTGGAAAATTTTTAATTTTTAAAGATTAATGTGTATTTAAATTATCAACTTTACGAAAAAAAGTTATATTACATTTCTAGTTCTAAATCCGTCCAAAAATATTACAAAATTGTTACAATTTTAATTTTCGTTTTGTTATAAAATAACTGTTTATAATAATATATCCCTTATGGTACCGGGAGATACCTTGGCAACTCAACGTTTCCTAACACAATTATAAAAATACTATCCTAATATAGAAAATGTATCCTGTGACGCGATGACTCGGTCGAAAGTTCCTTTGCTGCCTGCTCTAATAGTGGAACCAGGTGGTTTATTTATTAAATTTACACGTTATATCAAAAAAAAAAATATGTTTCCACTTTGTTTGAAACTCCTAATTTTTCATTTTTTTTGGGAGTTACTTGGAATATTTGACATTTTTGTTAGTTGCATCGTATTCATGCATTTTAAACTAATTTTTCTTTGAACTGGCCTGATGTTTTGAACACAACTTGGGAGCCGTGACACCACTTGCTGTCAAAATTTGGGGGACTCGTTCCCAAAGTGCTTACTGGAACAAAAATACATCTAGTCCAATCTATCGAACTTACTTTACAAAATTTTCCAAGATCCAACATTCAAAAACAAATATCTCTTAAATGGTAGGTTTTATCGCAAAAATAATTACAATAACAACTGTAGATCATGCAATTTTTTCACAAACGATAGTATATACTCCTTCGAATTTATATTTTGCGAGTTTATATTTTGCATAATATATAACACCACCGTATGCGCATTTTAAAACGTAGGCGCAACCCTCGATTTGTTGTGATCAAACAAGCACAACTATATTTGCATATACGGGAAGAACAAAGAGGATAAGAGGGAAATATGGAGGGCATACAGTACACCAAGCTATTTATTAATCGTTATTAGCAATGTTTCTGTCTTTTCTAGCACTTTTGCATAGGTTTTGATTTAATGGAATTTCTTGCGACCGTTCACTAAACCCCTTCCCAAAAATTTTGATATGAGCTTTACCCAAATCAAAAAGAAGTTGTCAAGGCGAATGTAAGACCCCGGATTAGTACTGTTTATGTAATTTTTACTATTTAAAAGGGACTCATTTTTAAGTCCAAGCCATTCTCCTTGTTTTAATAAATATTCTTGCAATTATTACAATGTTCAACCTTTGTTTTGAATATATGTATATTAGTTTATAGAAGCCTCATCTGAGAAATTATTTTTTAACACTATTTCTACCACGATTTTGTGTGTACCTATTTTGACCAAACGGTGTCTTTTCAATCTTTGTAACAAGAAAAAACAGTAATCATAAAAACAGCACTGTAATGAAACTTTTTCCTTATTTAATATCACAGTTTTTACAAATCAATGGTTTCTCTACTAAGCATTTTCCACACGCATACTTTGAAAAGTGTCTTTCGACACCTCTTGGTAGAAATAGTGCTTAAACAACGGTATCAAGTGCCTCTTCTAAATACCAGTACTTTCATTAAAATTTTCATTATCGACTTACAAAGAAAGTAAGTCCTTGACAAGAACACCCCCTACGTTTGTTTAACATTGATTATAATTCACAGCATCTAACAAAGTAAAATCTTCATCTTCATTGCTGTCATTCGGCTGGAAAATTTTAAATGACATTATCTGCGATAAGGATTTAAACGTCCGGACCACTGTCCTTATAGGTCTGGTCTATAATGGACTCCGACCGGCTTGTCCTTTTCAACTTAGTGTTGGAGAAAATAATCCAGGGGTGACATTAAAGGGCAGAATCCTCCACAAATACTGATGGCTTATGACACTGACATCATCGGAAGACCATCAAGAACAGTACAAGTAGCTTTCACCCAGATTGAACCGGCGGCACGAAAGCTGGGACTGCAAATCAACGAAAGCTAAACAAAGTACATATATGGTGGCCTCGTCTGCAAGAACACCTAACATTGGTCCCACAATCAAGGTAGAGGAATACGATTTTGAAGTGGTAAAAGTATTTACCTACCTTGAGTCAATAGTAGCAGCCCACTATAGCATGGTACTAGAAATACGCGCACGCCTTCTAAAAGCCAACAAAACCTACTGCAGTGTGTCAAGACACTTCAAATCCAAGCACTCTAACCTCTTAACCTTGTTCGACAGTAACTTCCTTCGGAAAATTGTTGTGAAGAAGATACAACCCCAAATTGTACTAAATAGATATATCTTGCCTACATTAGATAGGACATGTAATGGGAATGCCTGCAGAAGTGCCCCAAACTTCCTGTTCTTCCAAAGGCCAGAGCGATTAGGGTTACAAGACCTAGGAAGAGATATAAAGGTGACATAAAAATGAACTTACAATTGGGTTACCAACCACAACACAGAGATACAGGACCAAGATCATTGAACGAAAGTTCTTGAGGAGGCCTACGCTCACAGACGGCTGTAGTGCCAATGATGATGGAGATAAAAGACAATTCCGAAAATTTTACAACGACGAGATCTACGAGCGTTATAGCGACATAGATGTTGTGGAGAAATCAAAGCGCGGTAGGTCCCGGTGGCCAGGGTATCTAGCTCTTATGAGTGAAGATGGACAGGATCGGAAAGTTCTCTACGGTAACATCTATGAGGGCGATAGCGAGCGGAACCCAACGTTCGCTGGAAGGATGGCTGAATAGAATCGGGATTGGTGGCGAGAATAGTTGCGAGAGGGCGGGACGGTAAAGCGATTGTAGAGCCGTTAAATAAGAAGAAGTCATTAATGGATGGATGCATACATCGCATAAACCGTATTCACTTAACGACCTCGTATTAACCACATATGAACGACCATCTACCAGAGAAAGTCATATGCTTCAACCAATTCAATTTACAGGACCATATCAAATCAAAAATGTTTTGGTAACGACCTGCTGCTGATGAGCTTGCAGACAGGGAAACGAAGTGGAAAGCACACCTCACTTAACACGGATGGGAATGCCCTTGCCTCCTACAAACAAGCTGTGAGGAAAATCAGCTTGGCTCGAGCTGGGTTGAGTTGGATCACAGCAACGGTGTGCCGCACTCTTCATGCAATGTGGCCAACTTTGGACGCAAAGCGTTCAACATCTCTTGTTCAGTTGAACCAAAAAGGAGGTAAGCCATATAGTAAAGGTGCTAACCGGTAACTGTACCTTTGCCCCGCACGCCGAAAGATTAGAACTTCCCCACAACGACTTATGAAGAAGTTGTGGTAATGAATAAGAAGAAGAAACGGTCTCCCATATTCTCTGTACATGTCCCGCCCTCGGAAGAAAAAGAGGACCTTCCTTGGCTCACCCTTCCTTGATGGATTAAGCGAGCTGCAAAATATTGGTGCTCCTAACCTCTGTCGCTTTATCAAAAGCTCAAAATGGCTTAAAATGGCCTGAACTTTGTTCCAACACTACATAGGATGGCATCACAATGTGCCCAATGTCGGGCTTAAGTGGGCAGCCATTTTAACCTGACCTAACGAGCACTTCAGTGCCGGGATGGCGAGCGCTGTCTCCAAACAAGAAGACAACTTACTTTGTATGATCATCGTTGCTGGTTGGTCAGCTGATGGGATTCATCAAATAATAAAACTGGTATCGCAATTTTTGCAATTAGGTTTGATAGTAAGTTAGTTAGTCATCTTTAGCCCTGGTTTTAAAAATCCGCACCATATAATTGTAGGTCTTTGTCGGTTAAAAATGTATGCTACAATAGTTTCCTTCCATTTCTTGTGAACATTTAATGAAGTTTAATTTTTATAAAAATTATATATCTCAAAAATCAATAGTTTTCGAGCTAATCATGAAAAACTAAATTTTATCCCTTTTAACCCCCCTAAAAAACCACACCAGGTGAAATTTACATTACATAGCCTGTCGTACATCATAACAAAGATGCCCACAACAATTCTTCTTTATCAGTTATAAATAAAACAAACTAAGTACTCTCACATTTTACAATAATAACAATAAAAAGCCAATATCCCCGAGAATATTCCTTGGTTAAACCAGAAAGGTAGATTTCTTATGCTATCCACCAAAATTTTGGGCAGAAAACTTTGTTTTTTTCTTCGTACGTGCATAAATGAAAAAAAAAACACTCATAGCAGATGTTTGGGACTAGAAAAAACCTCCCCCCCTTTCGAATTCCCCTTACCGCACCGGAATGCTCCTATCAACTTTCTCCATAATAATATGCTGGCACATTATTTATATGTATGTGTGTAAGGTAAGACCCTCTGCCCGGCGCTTGTTGCTGCGCCAACGAAGTCGTGAGAAAAAGTTAAATTGGACAGAATTTTATCTCTTCAAATTTGATATTGTCTCTCACAAAAGCTTGCCAAAAGCTTTACTTCAAAATAATTTGATAACACATTTTGTTCTTCGTTGTTCCCTCTGTATATTAAGTACTCTGTGCTTGTACCACAGAGTACTTAACATACAGAGGGAACAACAGGAACAATGGGTTACGACCAAAGCCTTCTACATTTACAAGCCATGCTGCAGGTGTGTGTATGTCGTTGTATGAAGTCCCAACGAAATGTCAAAGTGATTTTAAAATGGAAGCAGCAAGAAAGTTAAAAGTGCGCGATTAAAAACGATTTAGGTGATTTGTGGCATAAATAAAATATAAAAAATAATAATTTGTGGCATAAAAAAATATAAAAAAGTTGGAAATATGCCAGTATAAGTTCATTTTCGTGAAATATAACATAAAGTTAAAAAGTTATTGTGGTTATGATTTCAAGTTATTGTGGTTATGTTTCAAAAATAAGTTTAAAAAACGTTTTAAAATAATATAAAGTGAGTGAGCTACAGGATAGGAAATAGAAAGAATTATCGCATCGTACCTGTAAGTAATTTTGTATTAGTTGCAATCGCCCTTAAATTTACCTAGTTGCAATAAAAGAAATTTATTCTTTTTCTTATTGGAGTGTTTACGAAAAAGTATAAACATTTCTTTTATTGTTTTAATTGGTAATATCAACATATTTTGTGGCGGTTGCAACATTTAAAGAGTAATTGTGCATTTTTTTCTTGAGCCCGTTTGATTAATGGAAAATTACAATACCCGGGTGTTTCGATTTTCACCTGCCCGGATTACCTGGGGAATTATAATAAACAAATATGCATAATAAAAAAACATTGCAATATATATTAGATAGAATTTATTTTTTATATTTATATTTTTATTACATAATTCTACACTGTGTATTTTTTTTAATTTCATGTCCCCCGGGAAAAAATGGTAATAGGCCTATTGGGGAAACCAGTCATTAAAAATAATTGGTTAACGCGCCCTACTGCGATACCTCTAGAGGTGGTGTGGAAAGTCGCTTTTTCTATTTTCAGAGTTGATGTTATATTTATACATTTCCGGTTATGGTTGGCGTTTCTCTGGTATCGCCGGTATTCTTTTTAAATGCAAAATTAAATATTGAGATTCTTTTGTCTGATACCGTGTTAAATAGACTTTCAATAATCTGTATTTTGTTAAATATTAAAATACATTATGGATTGATAATTTTTTTAACGTATAAAATAATACCTTTAGATAAAAACGATTTTTCTGATATTCATATTAATTACTTGTTGCCAATATGCAGCTACTTCTGGTAAGTTCCAACCTTCACAAATATAAACCAAATTCAAGATGTCTTTTTGGATGCAACTGCCACCAAATCCTACAGGCTTGCAAAAATTTGGATCCAATTCGCGAGTCAAGACCTACTGCTCTAGCTACTTCATATACATCAGCCCCAGTTGCGTCGCATACTCTAATCTACTAGTTTCGCAAGCTCCGAGCTCCAAATATTAGTTTTTAATATATAGTTTTGGAATCCAATGTTGATAAATCCAAGAAAGAGTCAACAGCTATATTCCGTTCTGTAGTTTCTTCCCCGTCAATCAAAACCCGATCGGCATTCAATAAGTCTTCAATGGCAGATCCTTCAGCTAAAATTCCGGATTTGAAAGTATATATACATATATCATAACGTACTCCTAAAAATTAAAAGAGATGAATACACTTTATACATTATCTTCGGTTTAGGCTTTGCACCAAACATATGGCGTAACCGCTGGTGGGCTACCCATGTTTACGTATAGAGGGAAGGAAGATGTGCCTTTTAAGTTTGTCCTGGCGTAGATGTTTCTTATGTTTGCCAGACCACCAGGATAGACCTTCTTTAGTTGCTTAACAACTTCTAAAATATTTTCCGCCACTTGTTTAGGAGTGTGCTTGTCAATTCCTACCGGAATTGAGATCATAGGTCCCTTCTCCAGCTGTCTGAAACTGATCTCTGTCGACGCCTTTTTAATTTCTTGAGCAAGATTCTCCTCCTCCATGCGAACGGGATAAAGAGTACACTTTGTCCGTTGGAATTTCTAAAGGGGTTAAAATTTTATTTTGTAAGTTTATTATCTTAACATTTTATAATATTTTCTTACCCTTCCCAAAAAGGCGCCAACATGTTTCGATATTGCACCGTCGACAAGGTAACAGTCGTATAAATTTGAGTTTATCCTTCATTTCATAGCTTCTGTACTCGGTTTTTATCTGATTGAACGGAATAATTGTCTTTATACCCTTCACGCCCTTCTTCTTTAAGAGATCCTCGTAGTGCTGGATTGTAGGCTCATAGTCTACCTTTAAGCCTTTCTGCAAATCTTTTACAATTCGACAAACTTTTCCGTCGGCGGCAACCAATGGATTTTTTAAGGTCCTAGAAGAAATAATTTGTTTTATGAAAGTAAGATAATATATCAAGATTTACACTTACAGTCTGACGATCCTTTTGGGGCAATTGGGGATCTTGAAGCAGGCGACATTTATAAGATATTTTTGTCAGAAAACACTGGATTCTTCATGTTAGTAATTTGTTTAGAAACTGAAGAAGATGACATTTATAAGATACTTGTAGTCAGAAAACACTTGATTCTTCATGTTAGTAATTAGTTTAGAAACTGAGGAAGATGACATTTATAAGATACTTGTAGTCAGAAAACCACAGAAAACACTTGATTCTTCATGTTAGTAATTTGTTTAGAAACTTGCTTCTTGAGAGCCGTGATTACTGTCTCAGCATTTTCCTGTGTGGATGACCTCGTTGAATTTTTCTTCATTGAATTCCGGGGCTTCTTGAACAGAAAAAGATGGTTGAGGAGTCTTTTTTGACTTCTGTTTTTTAGTCCCGGCTTCCGGTGTTGCTGGAGCTTCTGCAGTGCCGTTTGCAGTTAAAAAGGAATACTCCTAAAAATTAAAACACTTTATACATTATCTTCGGTTTAAAATAAATAATATAATTACCCGGCCTTAGATTTATTTACACATAAAATATGCATAATAAAAAACCACCCGAACCGCACAATAAAATAAACATAACCGCACTTGCCACTTCGAAGTCTGACAGCAAAATTGAAGTCCCATGCACCTTTGAATGTGAGTGTGAAATTTTGTTGTGCATGGCTTGTAAATGTAGAAGGCTTTGGTTACGACGTCCAAAATGGGTCACAAGTCGTAACCCATCCGAGCTTTTTGTTTTCTTTGAGAGCGAAACTCATCATGACTCTCTCTTCAAGTTTTTCACTGCTAAGCAGGATGTGTGTGCGCAATAACTTTTTGGTGTGGTTGTATAGTAATGAACTGAAATAGAATCTTTGGAAAGGAAAAGAATATTTTTCTACCTGCGATTGTGATAATAAAATGAAATGGGTCTTTATTGTTTTTAACTAACTTTTTTTCGTAAACGAACGATTAGGCTGGCGCACTAAAAATATAAAAAAAAATTAAAATATTAAAATTGCTAATAAGATTTTTTGGGAGTTTAGATGATATAAAAAATTAAGAATTGTAAAATGATTGGAAAATTTTTAATTTTTAAAGATTAATGTGTATTTAAATTATTAACTTTACGAAAAAAAGTTATATTACATTTCTAGTTCTAAATCCGTCTCCGATATACCTTGGCAACTCAACGTTTCCTAACACAATTATAAAAATTCTATCCTAATATATAGAAAATTTATCCTGTGACGCGATGACGCGGTCGAAAGTTCCTTTGCTGCCTGCTCTAATAGTGGAACCAGGTGGTTTATTTATTAAATTTACACGTTATATCAAAAACAAATATGTATGTTTCCACTTTGTTTGAAACTGCTAATTTTTCATTTTTTTTGGGAGTTACTTGGAATATTTGACATTTTTGTTAGTTGCATCGTATTCATGTATTTTAAACACACTTTTCTTTGAACTGGCCTGATGTTTTGAACACAACTTGGGAGCCGTGACACCACTTGCTGTCAAAATTTGGGGGACTCGTTCCCAAAGTGCTTACTGGAACAAAAATACATCTAGTCCAATCTATCGAACTTACTTTACAAAATTTTCCAAGATCCAACATTCAAAAACAAATATCTCTTAAATGGTAGGTTTTATCGCAAAAATAATTACAATAACAACTGTAGATCATGCAATTTTTTCACAAACGATAGTATATACTCCTTCGAATTTGTATTTTGCGAGTTTATATTTTGCATAGTATATAACACCACCGTAGGCGCATTTTAAAACGTAGGCACAACCCACGATTTGTTGTGATCAAACAAGCGCAACTATATTTGCATATACGGCAAGAACAAAGAGGATAAGAGGGAAATATGGAGGGCATACAGTACACCAAGCTATTTATTAATCGTTATTAGCAATGTTTCTGTCTTTTCTGGTATAGCACTTTTGCATAGGTTTTGATTTAATGGAATTTCTTGCGACCGTTCACTAAACCCCTTCCCAAAAATTTTGATATGAGCTTTACCCAAATCAAAAAGAAGTTGTCAAGGCGAATGTAAGACCCCGGATTAGTACTGTTTATGTAATTTTTACTATTTAAAAGGGACTCATTTTTAAGTCCAAGCCATTCTCCTTGTTTTAATAAATATTCTTGCAATTATTACAATGTTCAACCTTTGTTTTGAATATATATTAGTTTATAGAAGCCTCATCTGAGAAATTGTTTTTTAACACTATTTCTACCACGATTTTGTGTGTACCTATTTTGACCAAACGGTGTCTTTTCAATCTTTGTAACAAGAAAAAACAGTAATCATAAAAACAGCACTGTAATGAAACTTTTTCCTTATTTAATATCACAGTTTTTACAAATCAATGGTTTCTCTACTAAGCATTATCCACACGCATACTTTGAAAAGTGTTTTTCGACACCTCTTGGTAGAAATAGTGCTTAAACAACGGTATCAAGTGCCTTTTCTAAATACCAGTACTTTCATTAAAATTTTCATTATCGACTTACAAAGAAAGTAAGTCCTTGACAAGAACACCCCCTACGTTTGTTTAACATTGATTATAATTCACAGCATCTAACAAAGTAAAATCTTCATCTTCATTGCATGTCATTCGGCTGGAAAATTTTAAATGATATTATCTGCGATAAGGATTTAAACGTCCGGACCACTGTCCCTATAGGTCTGGTCTATAATGGACTCCGACCGGCTTGTCCTTTTCAACTTAGTGTTGGAGAAAATAATCCAGGGGTGACATTAAAGGGCAGAATCCTCCACAAATACTGATGGCTTATGACACTGACATCATCGGAAGACCATCAAGAACAGTACAAGTAGCTTTCACCCAGATTGAACCGGCGGCACGAAATCAAAGTACATATATGGTGGCCTCGTCTGCAAGAACACCTAACATTGGTCCCACAATCAAGGTAGAGGAATACGATTTTGAAGTGGTAAAAGTATTTACCTACCTTGAGTCAATAGTAGCAGCCCACTATAGCATGGTACTAGAAATACGCGCACGGCTTCTAAAAGCCAACAAAACCTACTGCAGTGTGTCAAGACACTTCAAATCCAAGCACTCTAACCTCTTAACCTTGTTCGACAGTCACTTCCTTCGGAAAATTGTTGTGAAGAAGATACAACCCCAAATTGTACTAAATATATAAAGAACCTGCCACAACCATAGATATGTCACGCCTACATTAGATAGGTCATGTAATGGGAATGCCTGCAGAAGTGCCCCAAACTTCCTGTTTTTTTTTTTTTTTTTTTTTTTATGTGACAGACTAGAGGCTTAGGGGAAAGTCCCTTTGTACTGTCGACAATCTATTTTTTCGTATAGAGTGAATGTCGAACAGCAGCTCTAGCCGGAAGATAGAGAGAAGAGAAGGAAGTAACTGTCACAACCTAGCCGCGATATTTTTATTCCACCTACTCACAACCATTTCGCGACTCTGACATCGGGGCGTCGAGAACAACTCGCTGGAGTGTTATGCCTCCTGAAACGAGTTGAATCTCATCAACCAACGACGACATGCGCTTGGTGGAGCGGGGAAGGACTAGGGAAGGCTATGACAGGGGGATCAGGAATGTAAAGAGGGAAGAAGAAAGAAGGAAAGTTAGGTGGGAAAGGCGAAGGACCGTGGCACCGCCGGGATTCGAACCCGGGACCTCTGGGGATAGCAGTCAGGCGCCTTACCTCTAGACTACCGAGGTTCCTCCAAAGGCCAGAGCGATTAGGGTTACAAGACCTAGGAAGAGATATAAAGGTGACAAAAAAATGAACTTACAATTGGGTTACCAACCAGAACACAGAGATACAGGACCAAGATCATTGAACGAAAGTTCTTGAGGAGGCCTAGGCTCACAGACGGCTGTAGTGCCAATGATGATGGAGATAAAGGACAATTCCGAAAATTTTACAACGACGAGATCTACGAGCGTTATAGCGACATAGATGTTGTGGAGAAATCAAAGCGCGGTAGGTCCCGGTGGACAGGGTATCTAGCTCTTATGAGTGAAGATGGACAGGATCGGAAAGTTCTCTACGGTAACATCTATGAGGGCGATAGCGAGGGAAACCCAACGTTCGCTGGAAGGATGGCTGGATAGAATCGGGATTGGTGGCGAGAATAGTTACGAGAGGGCGGGACGGTAAAGCGATTGTAGAGCCGTTAAATAAGAAGAAGTCATTAATGGATGGATGCATACATCGCATAAACCGTATTCACTTAACGACCTCGTATTAACCATATATGAACGACCATCTACCAGAGAAAGTCATAAGCTTCAACCAATTCAATTTACAGGACCATATCAAATCAAAAATGTTTTGGTAACGACCTGCTGCTGATGAGCTTGCAGACAGGGAAACGAAGTGGAAAGCACACCCCACTTAACCCGGATGGGAATGCCCTTGCCTCCTACAAACAAGCTGTGAGGAAAATCAGCTTGGCTCGAGCTGGGTTGAGTTGGATCACAGCAACGGTGTGCCGCACTCTTCATGCAATGTGGCCAACTTTGGACGCAAAGCGTTCAACATCTCTTGTTCAGTTGAACCAAAAATGAGGTAAGCCATATAGTAAAGGTGCTGACCGGTGACTGTACCTTTGCCCCGCACGCCGAAAGATTAGAACTTCCCCACAACGACTTATGAAGAAGTTGTGGTAATGAATAAGAAGAAGAAACTGTCTCCCATATTCTCTGTACATGTCCCGCCCTCGGAAGAAAAAGAGGACCTTCCTTGGCTCACCCTTCCTTAATGGATTAAGCGAGCTGCAAAATAATGGTGCTCCTAATCTCTGTCGCTTTATCAAAAGCTCAAAATGGCTTAAAATGGCCTGAACTTTGTTCCAACACTACATAGGATGGCATCACAATGTGCCCAATGTCGGGCTTAAGTGGGCAGCCATTTTAACCTGACCTAACGACCACTTCAGTGCCGGGATGGCGAGCGCTGTCTCCAAACAAGAAAACAACTTACTTTGTATGAATCATCGTTGCTGGTTGGTCAGCTGATGGTATTCATCAAATAATAAAACTGGTATCGCAATTTTTGCAATTAGGTTTGATAGTAAGTTAGTTAGTCATCTTTAGCCCTGGTTTTAAAAATCCGCACCATATAATTGTAGGTCTTTGACGGTTAAAAATGTATGCTACAATAGTTTCCTTCCATTTCTTGTGAACATTTAATGAAGTTTAATTTTTATAAAAATTATATATCTCAAAAATCAATAGTTTTCGAGCTAATCATGAAAAACTAAATTTTATCCCTTTTAACCCCCCTAAAAAACCACACCAGGTGAAATTTACATTGCATAGCCTGTCGTACATCATAACAAAGATGCCCACAACAATTCTTCTTTATCAGTTATAAATAAAACAAACTAAGTACTCTCACATTTTACAATAATAACAATAAAAAGCCAATATCCCCGAGAATATTCCTTGGTTAAACCAGAAAGGTAGATTTCTTATGCTATCCACCAAAATTTAATTTTGTTCATGGGCAGAAAACTTGTTTTTTTCTTCGTACGTGCATAAATGAAAAAAAAAAAAACACTCATAGCAGATGTTTGGGACTAGAAAAACCCTCCCCCCTTTCGAATTCCCCTTACCGCACCGGAATGCTCCTATCAACTTTCTCCATAATAATATGCTGGCACATTATTTATATGTATGTGTGTAAGGTAAGACCCTCTGCCCGGCGCTTGTTGCTGCGCCAACGAAGTCGTGAGAAAAAGTTAAATTGGACAGAATTTTATCTCTTCAAATTTGATATTGTCTCTCACAAAAGCTTGCCAAAAGCTTTACTTCAAAATAATTTGATAACACATTTTGTTCTTCGTTGTTCCCTCTGTATATTAAGTACTCTGTGCTTGTACGGTCCTAAAGACGGGGGATCAAACATAAAGACGGGGGATCAAACAGGTTTCATACCCGGTCGTTGCGCACGAAAACATAGTCGGGGCCCACCAAGAGTCAGGGCACATAAAAATCTGACTGGGTTGTCGAGCGAAGGCGAATGGGAAATTTTGGGTGCTCGATTGGGTTTTTAGCCAACGGGATGGAAATTGAATGGGGCAAACTCAGATTCTGGCCACAGACGAGCTCTGTCGGTAGGCATTGCAAGTCAGATTTAATTGCCGTACGAATGCTAAGTAAGACAAAAAGGATAGGACTTCACCTCAATGAGTAGTGTTGTCCCTTTTTTCGAGTGTAGTGAGTGATTTCGAGGGGTGCACCGAATCGCCGGATTCCAGGACGAGGCATATTTTGTAATCTGTAGTTTCCGGCGCGGAAATCCTTAAACCACCATTGACACCATAATTCATTTTCCTTCTCCATATACTGCATTAGCAGGTAGTGGTCTTTATTTAATTCGTAAAGTAAACAATGCCAAATATGGTCTTTCATAAGTCTCTTCGTTAAAAAACTACCGTTAGTGTTAAAAATTACAACGAGCATCGACTGGCGACTAGCATCATCGCACTTATTATTATCTATGTGTCGTAGACTTTCTCTACTTTCCTCTCTACTCGTCGCAGCCTGCCTGAAACACTACTTTCAGTCTATAAGTGACCGTGAATGAATGCGTTTATCATACATATGTTAAATTACCTAAAATAAAATTGTTGTTTTTATTCGAACGAAAGTTTTTTAATATTTGGTGCCGAAACCCGGGACGACTAAACCGTGGAACGAAGGAAACGAAAACGCATAATTTAAAAAAAAAAAAAAATTAAACCGAATTAAAAACAAAAGGACTGATATTTTATCATGGAGCGTGCGGCATATCGTGGACAAGTTACGCGTTTGGTGAAAGCAATAAATGAATATTTGCAGTCCGACGAATCGAAGCCGGATAAAAATAAGGATGAGCTCGACAGCATTGAGGAAGAATTAACATCCTACATGGAACGGTTGAAGCTGGCACAAGAAAATTTAAGACGGGCAAATGAAGAGATGAAAGTCCTAATGAAGCCCGAAGAAGCCAGGTCTGAATTTGAAAAAATAACAGAGTATGAGGATAACGCCGTTAATGCAATGGCGCGTCTGAAAGTCCGGTTATCTAAAGTTACTCGCTTGCAAGAGCCTGTAGAACAGGCAGCAGCACCACATGCAGAAAAACAGAATGTCATAAAGCTACCAAAATTACAATTGCGAAAATTTTCAGGTGACCTTAGAGACTGGCTACCTTTTTGGGAGCAATTTAAGGCGGCAGTTCATGATAATACCACGCTGAGCACCGTAGACAAATTCAATTATCTTTTGTCGGTATTAACAGGAAAAGCTGCAAATGTAGTAGCAGGATTCACACCAACACAAGGTTGCTATGAAAGTGCAATAGCATTGTTGGCAGAAGAGTACGGTGATCGGGATAAAATCATCGATGGAACCATGCAACAATTGATGTCCCTGAAACCAGTAATATCAAAAAACGACGCGAAGGGCTTACGAGACCTCTACAACTCCGTGATGGCTGGCACACGTTCGCTTACAGCGTTAGGCATTCCGTCCAGTCATTACTACATCATGCTCAAAACTATTCTTCTACGATGTCTCCCAAATGACCTTCGAGTCGAATTCCACCGATATTATTCTAGCGATCTGAAGCAACTGGAAGCCGGTGAAGATGAACCCGAAGTAACCTTGAACGATTCTGCAAGCTCTATAGAATTTGAAGGAGACAAGCAAACAAAAGCTCTTCTAAAATTTCTGAAAAAAGAAGTAAGTTCCTTGGAAAGATCGGTCGAGATAAGGGGGCAGACGGGAAGTTCACATTCAAAGTCATTTAGCACAGCAGCTAATTTGTTTACAACCGCTGTCAAAGAGCCGTGCTTTTTTTGTAAATCCTCCTGTCATCCTACAGATGGTTGTGATGCTGCTGCTTCTATTGGCGAAAGAAAACAAATGTTGCTGAAAGAAGGAAGGTGTTTTCGCTGTGCTAGACGAGGACATCTTACAAAATTCTGTAAAATTAACCTGAAGTGCAAAAATTGTAAAGGAAGACACCTGACCTCTATGTGTGATCCAACATTCAAAAAATCAGGATTTTCTGTCGAAACTAAAGTAAACAAACAACAGCCGTCGGCTTTGAACTTGTATGCGGCAAATTTCGAGCCGCGGCAAATGAAGGTTTACTTACAAACGGCCTGTGTGTACGCATCAGCAACCAAATTGCATTCAGAGTTGTTTGTGCGTTTAATATTAGATGGTGGAAGCCAATTATCTTTTATGCGTGAAAATATCGCGAGAGCATTGAAATTACCTGTAGTAGGTTTTCAACGAATGAGTGTTATTCCATTTGGTAAAAATAGCAAGCCTCCAATGAAGAAATATGAAAGAGTGCGAATATTTTTGAAAGGGCAATTTAGTGACAAAGTTCTGTCGTTGGAAGCTGTTGTTGTGCCAGAAATCTGCATTGATGTCTTAGCTGTTCCTAACCTTCAAAATAGTAACCTGAGTGAATTAACTTTGGCCGACTTTCGAGTGCAAAACTCGCACTTGGAGCAGGGAATTAGTATCCTGATTGGAGCAGATCAATATTGGAAGTTCGCAACGGGTGAAATTAAGCGCATATCGGAAAATTTGACCGCTATTAATACGGAGTTTGGATGGACGCTGCAAGGCCCCGCAGAAAGCTACAGTTCTAACTTATCGTCTGCAGTAATTATGCATATGAGTTTTATTAATGATTTCGATTTTAGGAATTTTTGGAGATTAGAAGCACTAGGAATAAACATTTTGGAAGGATGATTGGGCTGTGAATATTAATATCCTCCGAAGCAAAGCGCAGTCGGCTGCCTACTCGTAATAGGCCCTCACTGTCTATATAGGGCGACAAAGTAAGAATGTTAGAAGAAGTTTTTAATAAATCAGGTAACAAATTGGAGCCTTTCTCTAGTTGATCATTTAGCGATAAAGCTTCATTTTCGTGTGCCGAAGCGTCAAACACAATCCTCAATTTGGTAGTTATTTTGTCATCCCTGTATACCGGCCTGTGTGGCATGTAATATTCCTTTTGAGAAGATGTATGCTCTTCTACTTTCTCCGCTACTTCAGTATCAATATATTCTCGCATAGCAGCGTCATACTCGAGCAGTCTTATTGGTTCCTTACTTAATTTTCGTAATAAATACTGAAGCCTCATCCGTGCACCATGTCTATTGTTATCAAACCGTTCAATTGACGATCTCCACGGTAAGTTAACCTCGTATCGATCTTTGCGTAGATGGATGGACTTCTCTTTAAATTTTGTTGTGAAATCGTCCGCCACCTCATCCTCCTTGTTTACACAATCTTTCGCAAGCAGCTTCATCATCCACGCTAGCCACTAAATCATCAACATAGAAACATTCACGAAGGATTGCGCACGATTCCGATTCCACAAACTAGGAATAAACATTTTGGAAGGATGATTGGGCTGTGAATATTAATATCCTCCGAAGCAAAGCGCAGTCGGCTGCCTACTCGTAATAGGCCCTCACTGTCTATATAGGGCGACAAAGTAAGAATGTTAGAAGAAGTTTTTAAACTTTGGCCGCTTGAAAGAGCTTGCAATTCTTCGTAATAAATCTCCCGTTGAACATACTTAATCCAATAGCACTCTGCGTTTTCCAATTCTTCCGTCATTAGATGTATCGACTCCCTTCTCTTTCTCGTTTTCATGTGGTCTATAAAACGCAAAGCGTATGCTGTAACTCTTAAAAGTTTCTTCCAGTCGCTATAATCTACAAGTGATAATAAAGATTCTATAACATTGTTAGTTTCCGAAACTTGCGGTTCGGCTTCTACTTGGTTTACCAATATCAAATTCTCGCACTCAAAATCTTGTAGAGGCCAATTATTTGAGGGCTCTTGCAGCCACTCTGGTCCGTTCAGCCACAATGTGTTCTTCGTTAATTGCTTACCAGTTAATCCTCTTGTTATCAAGTCGGCTGGGTTTTCGTTGCCAGGGCAGTATCGCCATTGATCAATCCTTGCAAGACTTTGAATCTCTCTAACTCTGTTAGTCACATACTGCTTCCACTTTTCAGCCTTACCTCGAATCCAATACAGGGTGATTTTGGAGTCCGTCCAAAGATATGTAGGGAAATTCATTTTTAATTTACTGCGTAAATACTCACATAATCTAGCAGCAATAAGCGCTGCTGTCAATTCCAATCTGGGAATCGTAACATCTGTGGGTCCATCTTCTTTTAGAGGTGAAACTCGACTTTTAGCGCACAAAAATCGTACTGCTACTAACTGCGTCTCAGAAGTACTTCGAAGATAAGCTGCGCAACCATAGTTAGAGCTGCACTTAATAGTATAAACTTTGAACTAAGGCATAATTATTACCTGTTTTTATAACAAGTTGAAGCAGCTGACCCTAGGACTCTGGATCACAAAACGACATAGATTTTAGCTGAAAATTCCGGCTGATCAGGTGATCCCTAGAAATCCCTAGCAGTAAGCTTAGCTCGAAGGTAGACAACATGCAAATATTTAATATTAGGCATAGTAGTAGTGTAATGGATGTAACTTCGCAGTAAATGTGTACACCAATCACCTTTTCTCCCCTCCGCATATCATAGTAAGAGAGGTTACAGAAACTCTAGTGACCTCTGCTGGGATGGCCAGAAGATTAGACAGATGCTATAACAGATGAGGGAACTGGTATTCGGTTCGAATCGTATGTACGACAAAAATATGATATAGGTAGTTCAAATATTTACAAGCTATGATTATTATTTATTGTGAAATTTTGCCGCCCTTACTACCCTACGTTACTGGTAGGAAGCCCCACTGGACCAAGAAGCACTACAGTCCCACTTGGACTTTGTTAATAGCATTCTATTGCTTGCTGGCGTACAGGAATCCAGAAGTCCAAAGAAATACAGATGAATGTAAACCATATTGAACGCACAGCGCTGAATAACTGCGAAATGGAATTGGTAGAATTCAAATTGGGGGGCAACAGCGTTCCTTCACCACCTCGCTGGAGCCTCCTGGATAACCAACCGACTGACGGATGTACCCAGTGCCCGGCGGTATAGCTGGGCCATCTTATCCGATGTTGGGCGTTGGGCTGTCTACCATACCCTGTAAAAACACATCAGTTAAGAAACCCGAAGCAAAGTCTCGGAACGGACAGGAAAAACGGTAAGTCACTATTAGACGAAGTGAGCAGATATAAAATAAATTTATAGACTGGGAGGTAGTGACAGATTTAGGCTCCCCTTTTTTTGAAAGGTACATACATCGTTGTTGAGTTGGAAAAAGCTAAATTAAGGTGCCGCTGCTGGGGATATCATAGTTAAAATTTAATTCTTCTTAACAGAAATAAGAGGCGTATCTCGCCCATATTTTCACGCTAGCCACTCAATCCAATATTTTTATAGCAGTAATGACAATGAATGTTTTCACATTTTCAATGGGATTGTGTAAGAAAATCTGTTAAATTCTCGATTTATTACGACAAGATTGCGATCCCTTACCCATCAATTAAGCTCAAGCCTTCACTTCAGTTTCCATTCAAAAATTATGCAGTAGTAAACATCCCAAGCGCGAAAATATAACTGTAGGCTACAAACGCACAGCCAGATTCAGTGAGTGGTACAACGAGGAATCTAAAACAGCTATAGAAGCCAAAAATAGAAATAGGAAAATATACATAGAAAGACCGACAAGGAGAAAGAAATTGAAATACGAGGAAACAAGAAAAACCGCAAAAAACATCTGAGGAAGAAGAAAAGACAATTCCTCAACAATTACCTTGCCTATCAAGATCGCTGTCAAACCTTGGAGAAATATTCACGGAAGTAGAAGATGGAACCAAACATATAGGGCTACAAATAAATGTAGCCAAAAGTAAAATTCTAATTCAGTCCAGAAGAGAAGAAGAAGAGGAAGAAACCACAACACCGCCTGGGGGAACATAACTTCGAACCTTGTTAGTCTAGAGGTAAGGTGCGTGACTACTATCCAGGAGGTCCCGGGTTCGAGTCCCGGCCAGCCCCACGGTCCTTCGCCTTTTTCACTTTCCCGCCCACATAACTTTCCTTCTTTCTTCTCCCCTCTTTACATTCCTGATTCCTCCCGTCATAGCTGTCGCTAGTCTTTCCCCGCTCCACCAAGCGCATGTCATCGGTTGGTTGATGAGACTCAACTCGTTTCCGGAGGCACAACACTCCCGCTAGTTGTTTCTCGATGCCCCGATGTCAGAGTCGCGAAATGGTTGGGAGTAGGTGGAATAAAAAATCGCGGCTAGGCGGTGGCAGCTCCTTCTTCTCTTTCTCTTCAGACTAGAGCTGCTGGTCGACATTACACTCTATACGAAAAAAAAAAAAAACAAAAAAAAAAATAGATTTATCGATCAGTACAAAGGAGCTTTCCCTAAGCCTCTTGTCTATCACAATAAAAAAAACCTGGGGTCCACAGTCAGCGAAGACAACGATGAACCGACAGACATACAACGAAGAATAAACGCCGCAAACAGAACATACTTCTCATTACTGCCAGTGATGAAATCCAGAGACATCCACATACAAACCAAAATAAGAGTCTACCAAACTATTACACGTACAGTAGCTACTTATGGGCGTGAAGCATCTCCCAAAAACCGCGGACAAGATGGATATATTTGAGAGGAAGGTTCTCCGAAGGATTTACGGCCCAATCAATGAAGACAATGCATGGAGAAAACGCTACAATCGCGAATTGTACCATCTATACAAAGAGTGTAAACTCTCGACACATGCCAAGCTACTGCGTTTACTTTGGGCCGGTCATGTTCAAAGAATGGACGACTCAAGAATATCAAAAAAAGCCCTGCACCAGATGGCAAAAGACCAGTTGGCAAACCACGGTCAAGATGGAAAGTAATGATGTGCGGAATCGATTATCAATAATCGATTAATCGATTTTTCAAATAATCGGTTGCGATTGATTATGATTTTATAATCGAAAATCATCGATTATTTCCCACAACACGGCGGATTTTCTATATTTTATTATGGCAGCCCAATAATTCGAAAAGGGGATTCCCTGACATAGTAGCGGAACTTCCAACGAATGAATGAACGGATGGAATCTAAGCTTTTCAAGGGAAAATTTTCATTTAACGATTGCAAATTCACAGTACTAGACGGTAGTGACTTAACTGCATTGTTTTTTTAAAGTAAAATACGTTAGTTTGATTAAAATGAAGCGTAGAGAAAGTTATTTATGGACGCATTTTGATAAAACGGATCGAGATGCAGTGTGTAAGCTGTGTTCTAAAAAAAATAAACTTTGTGGGAATACAACGAATCTACGCGAACACTTGAGAAGGATTCATTGCATCATTGAACAGAAGCAGAACCAAAGTTCAACCACGATGGAGGCAGGTTCTTCAACGGCAAGTGGGCCCGCTGAAAAAAGATTTAAACAAATGGCTTTGTCTTCCACCGTAGTGACAAAAGTACTGAATCAGCAAAAAAGAAAAAATATTGACACTGCACTTTTACAAATGATTTGCGTAGATTACCAACCATTGCAAGTAGTTGAAAATAGTAGATTTTTGAACTTTATTAAAACTTTACAAAAAGAAATCTGTGGTAGTGATACAGTTTATGTACCACTTAGCAGAAAAGTGCTTACTCAAACTATGTATATTATTTAATCACTACGAACAAGCCACTGCACGTCTAAAAGAGATTTTAAATGATGTCGTTTATTCTGCTGCTACAACAGATATATGGACATCCGATTCTAATAAATCATACATCACAGTCACTTGCCACTGCGTGTATAATGACGCATTACAGTCATTCGATCTTGCGACTAGAGAACGCGGGCTTACGCATACTGGTGAACACATAGCGGAGACATTACAGCATATTTTTGAAGAATTTGACATCTTGCAGAAAATAGTAACAATAGTCTCAGACAATGCACAGAATGTGAAGAAGGCGATTAACTAGCAATTGCAAAGAAATTATCATCCCTGCATTGCACATACTCTTAACTCAAGTGTCAAAGACACAATTAATGGAAACCAAGAACCTTCAAATTATTGTTCAAAAATGCAGGAAAATTGTTGGTCACTTCCGCCATAGTGCCAAAGTTCAGAAATTCTGGTAGAAAAACAAAAACAGATGAATATGCCTGTTTAAATTGAAACAAGATATAGAGACGAGGTGGAACAGCGTGAATATAATGTTCGCAAGGCTATGTGAAGTCAAAGCACCCCTTACAGTAGCATTAACTGAAATTGATAATGCACCTGCACCCCTTGAAAATACCGAATGGAAAACATTAGTGGACTGTGTAGCGCTTTTGAAGTATATTGAGGAAATTACGGAACAGCTATCTGGAGAAAAATACCCCACGATGGATCACGGTATACAGAAAACGAAGGTAATGTAAAAGCGACGGCAGCTTCGAATACCGTAAAAAATGGGCGCCTGGTGACGTCAGCCGTAATGCTGAAACAACAACAGAACCGTCGATTTTATATGGCAAGTGTCCCCCACGTGACATCAGCACTAAAATACCGTATACGGTATACAGTCTTTTACATTACCTTGTTTCTGAATACGGTGAGCGTGGCTTAGAAGAACTATCGTTAATTAGGCAGAACAACCCGACGACGAGTGAACAAGAACTGACACTGGCACCTGATCAAGGCGCAGCAAAACCAACATCAATATGGGATCATTTTGAGCAAAAAAGGCCAATTATCTTGCTACATCTACAAGTACAACGGAGAATATAATATCTTTGAGACAATTTTTAGAATTGCCTCTGCTTGACAGAAAGAGCAATTCTTTCGTATATTGGAAGAGTATGAAAACGAATAATCCTGAATTATATCAACTACATTTGAAATACTCATGTGTACCAGCCACTTCGCTTCCCTCCGAGAGAATTTTTTCGAAAACTGGTATGATGGCTAATTTGAGAAGGAATCGGCTTCTCCCAAAACATCTTGATTGTATAATATTTTTTAATGCTAATTGGAAGTTGCTTGCAAAAGAATAACACACAGATTCTCGTTTTTTTGTATCTTCTTGTTGAATTGACTTTTATTTTATTTTCAAATGTTTTATTAAAATACTTTCTTATTATTATTGCATTTTCATTATCTACTTAAGTACCTTTTATAATATTATAGAATCAATCTTAA
The DNA here is from genome assembly GCA_949987705.1 of Thereva unica. Taxonomy (NCBI): domain Eukaryota; kingdom Metazoa; phylum Arthropoda; class Insecta; order Diptera; family Therevidae; genus Thereva; species Thereva unica. Next base: position 194,645,148 of record OX465281.1, on the reverse strand, counting down.
ACCATAAATAAACTTTCTGTATAAAATAGGTAAAAATCGACCATAATCGATTATACTCGATTATTGATCGATTACGATTATCGCCATAATCGATTAGTATAATAATCGAATCGGCACATCATTAATGGAAAGACTGCTCAATTCAAGAAACTGGAGACAAGCTGTGGACAGAGAGACGTTTGGAGGAAGAAGCTGATATACGCCAAGGCTCGAACTGGGCCGTAGAGCCGTCGAGAAGAATAATTATGTTATCTCTATAGCATTATTATTCAAAATAAATGGGTAGAAGATGACATCAGTTCTCGAATAAATACAGCAAGAAGCACAGATTGATGCCGGTCTCTCGAAGATCAACGGTGATTTTAACTAAAATTTAATTGTGGCTGTGCATCTTCAAACCAGCTCTTTTGTATGGTTGCTAAAAATGGAGTGGCGCCACATTCGTCAAAAGGATAAGGCACTTGCCAAGTACGCTGTATAAGCAAAAAATTGGATATATAGATTTTGTGTGACTTGCACGACAGAACTATGCCGCAGTTGAAAGACGAGTAACTTTTTAATTGTTCACGATAAAACTATTACTACTACTACTACCTACAAAACTACCCAAAATAAACACTTATTGTGTATGAAAAGATTGTAGGTAATAGTTTGGTGCATCAGAAAAGCAAAAAAAAATGTACTGTTAGTAGCGCATTTTCTTAGAAAATCGAAGAAATCTGCCAGGTCTAGATGCAAAGCATTGGTTTGAGCATACATATTTTTTGAACGGAGTCACTCAGGTTCTGTGCTCTATACCAAATAAAAGAATACACATTTACCTAAAAGATGAGCCTAATTAGGTTACTTTATGATAATTACTTTAGGAGTTATTCCAATTTCAGTAAATTCAAAAAAAAAAAAACAATTTTTTTCCCTAATCACCCTGTATCTTAGTGGATAGTGGAAAGCCACCCTCTGTAGAACAATTTTTTTCTCCAAAGACATCCAGTAATCACCCCTGAAAATATTAGCCGCGTACTCCAACAAAGGATTTATTAAACTTCTGATGACCTTTACAAGTCGGGAATGATAGAATATGAGTATTTTTACTTATTAAAACGACGATATATCAGAAATGGCAATTCCTACGAGAAAATGTATAATATATTATTTTGTAGATAATCGCCTAATCTACAAACTTTGTAAACACAATTTTCTGATAAGACGTACGGTTTAGCATATATTTGCAAAAAACTGATATTTTGACCTTTTGACCTTGAATAAAAAAGTTTGCAGTCGTCCAATCGCGTGGCAGTCTCTACAGCTTGATTTTAAGGACTGTACCAATTTTCAGCAACTTCCGAATTATCTTCCAGTCAAACCTTTAATTTGACTGGACTAATAGGCGACGAAATTAATCAAAGGAAGTGGAGCTTGTTTGGCCACGCATTGTGACGGGAGAAAGAGACTTTAAAAAAAATTGCCCTTCACTAAAAAAAGGTTAAGTTTCATCCTGTACCATATTTGCTATAAAAATACTAAAGCCAAAAAGTCATGGGCCTATGCAGCGATATGAAATAATTAATATTAGATGAAAGCCCAGATCTGCCGGTAAAATATTCCAAAATTTTAGGCGGCTCGATTATCTTGTCCTGATTTCCATATGAATGAATTCGTTAATGTCCGTTAATGGCATGGAGCCTACCAAAAACCCAGCAGCGCGAAAGCTAGTATAAGTTTATATCAGAAATATATTGCACGTACAAAAGCCACTTCTAGGACAGTAACTTCCAATGCCGCCTAATCTAGTTGCTGTTGTGTGCGTGTTAATTTTGCCCGATAGCCGCAAGCTGGGGATGAAGCTCCCAAAACAATTTTCCTTGTTAGCGAAATTTCAACGTGAAATTTTATTCCGGTTAATGCAACGTTATTCAATTCGATATAATCTATCTATAATTCATTTATTTATTTGCAATGAAAATTGTTTTCGAAAATCAAATCAAAGCAGGAAACGGTGTTGCTGATGCCCGCGGGGATTCCCGGCGATGTGCCAATGGCATAACAACAGGGGGCTCGTTATGGCGGTCAGCGGGTGGCTACTTAACTTTAAATATGAAATTATTCGTGGTTACCGGAGTTTACCGATAAAAAATTACGTGTATGTATAAATTTGCGGCAGCTTAAATTTTCTGAAAGAACTCCAATAAATCGACGATCAATGGTTGAATGGAAATATCCTGATTTTCTGGCATCCGGGATTAATGCGGAATTTTTGCCCGTGCCAGTCAAAACATTACGGAAGGGGAAATGTTGCATCGGTGCATCTCACCAATTCAGATGGGATGATTGGCACCATCCTTTAGATGTCTGGTGACGGTTTTGGGCTGAATCCAATAAATAACGCCGCGGCTAGTAATATTCTGTAATTGGAGGATGTTCACACTACGTGAATGCAATATTTAATAGCCTCGCGGCCGCAATAAGGAAAGCAGATGAAATCCACCGCAAGCGCCCTTTATCTGTATGGTACATACGAATTGTCAAAAGTGTCAATATAATTTTTATTAGGGTTCTGAGAATCAATTTTCTGTAAAACAATAGAAGCAAGTTCACAAAAACAATTTTACACCCTCAAGTGGTGGTCAGTATCAACGGAATAAGGGAATAACATGTGCTATCTTCTTGTCTGTCTATATGGCTGTATGTCAATATGTTTGTATGTCTGTATTTCAAAATGGCGCCGACGACGAAGTCCGATGGGGGACTAACTTTTTATTTACAGCCCACTCGGTATGGGTATCAAACGAAAGAATATGATAGCTAGAATATTATTAGCTGAGTGGCATCATTCCAAATCAAAATGGCGGCCAATACAAGATGGCGGTTTACCATTTTATGTTATTTTTTTATTTTTTTATGTGGTAACGTTTTATGCTCTAACCCTGCTAAATTTCTTAAGACTTGTTCATGCTTTTGCTTCTTGATAATGTTCGTTGTTTCGTTGCACTTAATTTATGTCTTTTAGTCTCGGCTGCGAGGACCGGGTGAGAACGCTGATCAAAATTCTTAGCTCGAAACATCAGGGTTTTAACGCTTGCCTTTTAAATTCGCGTAGTATTCGATCCAAAATTGGCGAAATAAATGAGCTCTTTATTAATTCCGGTGTCCATGCGCTTTTCGTTAGTGAAAGTTGGCTCAACGATTCCATCCCCTCCTCTGTCGTTACCATTGAGGGGTATAAGTTATTTCGAAACGATCGGCAGGGACGTGTTGGTGGTGGAGGCGCCATTTATTTGCGTGAACATCTTAAATCTAAAGCCGTCGGATTCTCCAAACTCCCTGGAATTGAATTTATATGTGTTGAAATTTCTAGCGCTTCTGATAACCCAGTAGGAATTCTAGGAAGGCCTTACCGATGGAGCAATGAAATAAGTACTCATCTGGTAAGGGGTACCCCTTATTTTCTTGGTGCTAGATGAGCCCTTACAAACCCCATTACAAGAGAAGGCAGATGGTAAGGTGTAGTCCAGAATTATACCCAAACAAGTGAGAATCTGCCCGATGACTCAATGGAGCTTTCCTGGAGCTTTCATAAATTTTATAGAAAAAAAGAAAACGGGCAATTATATTCGTCGACATAAAATGCGACGTTAGCATACTCAATAGCGCGGCTCTCATTCGATACGGAGGACCAGCAGCTTTGGAGAAGTGGAGAATTTAGTTGGGGGACTGCTTAGGTAAAGCCACTCTCGGGCTTGGAAAAAAAGGCATTTGTAAAAGATGAAAAAAATAAAAGCATTTCGACACCGGATCACATATCCACAGGCGCCCATGAATATCTCTTTTCGCAATGTTCCATTTGCTGCCTTACTATACCCCTTACAGATGAGCAGTTCTATAAGTACTCTAAGGTAAGTACCATAGTAAGGCCTTACCCCCTATGACATCGTGTGTAAAAGTAAGCACTTCTGTAAAAGGGAGTGGTAAGGCCTACCCCTTACCAGTAAGTGCTGATTTCAGTACTTCTGTAAGCTTACCGGTCCTACTGGGCTATTAATGCAGAAGAGCTTAGCGAAGCTCTTGAGCACCTCCCCAGTGAGTATAAATACATCCTGGTAGGTGGTGACTTCAACGTCAATCTATTAAAGGAATCAAGTCTTCTAAATTGTTTTGTGCACACTTTTCACTCTCTGGGCTTATGGGGCCCACCCACAGGCCAACTGGTTGCCCAAACTGAGTTGTGTTGGCACTGAATCGCAGCGTGTATGGGGCAGTTGGCAAACTGATTTGACAGTTGGGGTTGCAGTTGGGATAAATCAAAATCTTTGAATTTTATGGGGGCGGGGCCTAGAGTTTGGGCAACTAGTCGCGCTGTGTATGTTGCAGTTTGGCAAACTACTTGCATTAATTAAGCCTGAATTCAAAAATTATATTTTTTTGCAAGTTTATATTTTCATTGTATTGCATAATTTTTAATTTAAATTATGAAAGTTCACATAATATTAAATTATTTTCATAATTTATATGTTTAGGATTTAATTTATATTTTAAAAACATACAAATATTTATATTAATAATTAAAAAATTTATAATTAACATAAAAAATCATTACTACCCATTTTTTATAATCATAAAACTTAATCGCAGGTTTTCTACAATTTTATTTAACGTTCAAATTGCCTATAAAATACTGAATTGACAGTTGAAGTATCAACTCAGTTGAAGCGTTTGTGGCAAAACACCAACTCTTTGCACAACTCAGTTTGGGCAACCAGTTGGCCTGTGGATGGGCCCCATTAGATGTTACCAATGTTCTCCCAACCTACTTTAATTGTAATAAACCCTCCTTACTCGACGTGTTTCTCACAAATGATATCAATTCTATCACCTTTCAAAACCAGATCTCTCCCCGAGTTACCTAGACCACGATATTTTCTTCGTTTGTCATCGCTTCAGTGTTGACCCTCCTACCCCGGTTACTCTCAGCTATCGTGATTTCTCCAGTATCGACCGAGACCGACTCGTCCAAAAATGCCTTAATCTGCCTTGGGCTAACATTTTTACTAAGACTGATGTCGCTTCATTTAACAGCATGTTCCTTGATCTGTTTGATGAGTGTGTACCGCTGAGAAGTAAAACATTATCGGCAAGGTCGAAGCCTTGGTTTACCGCTGAAATTAAATCGCTGATTGTTGAAAGAGAGTTTGTTTTCCGCTGGGCACAAAAAGTCAACAGTGATTCTGCTAGAAGATCTTTTAAGCTGTGTGGACTCCCTTGAAGTCCACGCTGCCGTAATTTCTATTAAATCTTAAGCGACTGGTAGTGATAACGTCTCGCCTAGGTTTCTAAATATGCTCATTCCTTGTCTGCTGCCCGTCTTAACTCACATTTTCAACTCCTGCCTAATCTAAATTCTAAATTTCCCTCTTCTTGGAAACTTGCCGTTATTATACCTATACCCAAATGCCCATCCCCTGCCTCTCCTTCTGATTTTCGGCCTATTAGTATTCTTCCATTTCTGGCTAAGGTTCTCGAAAAGTTGATAACAACTCAGATCCTTGAGTATTGTGATCGTCTTCGACTCATAAATGTTTGGCAATCGGGATTTCGCAAGCATCATAGCTACGAAACTGCGCTCCTCAAAGTTACAACTGATATCCGAAACTCTCTCGACGCTCATCACTCGTAAAACATACGGGCAACTGTCGAAACTTAGGTTCCATTGCGGTTTTCTCACTAGCACTGTCCGTATGTACTTAGTGAAGGCACTAATTTTAGCCCTTCTCATGCATGGTCTGTCTATTTTTCCTGCTCTTGATGCCTCCTGCGCTCGTAAACTTAAATTGCTTTTAACGACTTTGTTAGTTTCATTTACAAGTTACGCCGTTCTGACCACATCTCATCTTATTCTAATTCCATTATGGGCTGTTCTTTTAGTGACTACCGGGAGTATCGACTTCTGCGTCTGTTTCACGATATCCTCCATCATCGTAAATCATCTTACCTCAACCAATTTGTGCAGTTCACAAGATCACTTCGAAATAACAGTGTGATTATTCCGCTTTTTCATACGTTAATTGGTCAGCGATCTTTCTTCGTCCACGCAGCTTTGCTATGGAATTCTCTCCCTGTTGAACTACAACGTGCTGATTCAATGGGCATTTTCAGGAAGTATCTTTTTGATTTAATATCTAATAGGTCTGTTTAGAGCATGAAAACAATACTTTAATTATATATAATATAATTCTTATATTTTTATTTTATTCTACTTTCCCTCTGTCAATTCTTTCTACAATATTTTTTTTTCTCCTTTTATTTCTTCCTCTTAAGTTCTCCAAATTTCTAATTAATGTACTGTAATTTAGGATTTTAATCTTTGTACATGTCCCAATAATTAAAATAAATAAATAAATAAATAAACTAGATGGGATGTGGGTTCGACCCTTTCGGTCCACACGACCAACTTCCCAGTATGATGGATGTTGAATATTATGATTGGATATTTTAATAATAAATGAACAATAGGCAATATAGAATATATGCATAATAACGAGAATTTGTCACAATTGTTTATCAATATTTTCGCTAAAATGTCAAACTAAATGTGCGTACTTACAAGATTAGGATGACGAAAATGTATATAAAATTGATGTATTAGTGTTTTTCGGCACCTCAATGAAGACGATATAGTTTTTAGTTCGCGCGGTATCGTGCAGGTACAAAAATCACTTAAGTCATTTAAATCAAAAACGCGCTGGACCGAATATTATAAAAATATTTTCAGATTATATTGTCGCTAATACGCTTCGTACGGCACCTCAAGTAAGTCAATATCTTTTGTGGTTCGGACCATATCGTACAGGTACAAAAATCACTTACGCCGCTTAAACAAAAAAACGGCTGGACCGAATTTCATGAAATTCTTTTCAGATCATATTTCGGTTAATACGCTTCGAACAACACCTCAACGAAGTCGATATTAGTTTTGGTTCGCGCGATATCGTGCAGGGAAAAATGTGCCACATCGTACGCACATACACACACACAGATACTTCCTCACACTTTTTTGCTTAAAATGCTCCTGGGACCTTGAAAGATGAAAATACGTTGAAATTTTCGATTTCGATTTTCGGACCGATTACAATAACTTCCTATACTGGGAAGTTAATAAACGTCAAGCTTAGGAATCACCTTTTGTACCACTAGTCTGTCATGTTGTTCAAGTCATGGTCAGTGTCTAGTAGTAAGCTTGTTTTGAAGGATAGAGGAGAAAGGATAGGTTAGGGGTCTGGGGGGTGGGTTAGCAGATGTCGATGAACCTTGCGTTTGAACCCTGAGATGTTGTAGGAGTACGGAAACATCGACTGTGGAAGACAGTTTCACAGTCGAGTTGTTATATTTATAAACGAACTACTAAAACGTAATGTGCGTGAATAGGAGGGCTGTAGCGTGTGGGGGTGAGCTGAGTTGGCTAGTCTTGTGTTGCGGGAAATTAGGGACCGCGTAGGCAGGAGGTTTTTGATTTCAGTGGAAAAGTCGCTATGGTAATATCGGTAAAACTTGCAAAGGACTGCTACATTCCTACAGTGGCTTAAAGGGTCGATGGAAGAGCAAAGGGTGCTATCGCCAATTAGTTTGAAGGCGCGGTTTTGCACCTTGTCCAGCCAAGCCAAGTTGGTTTTTGGGGCGCCCGTCCTGATGTACGAGTTGTATTCAAGGCGGTGCCGAATGTAGGACTTGTAGATTGTTGCCAGGGCAGTTGGCTGAAGGAGGAACTTGCATCTCTTGAGCAGTCCCAGGCATTGGTAAGCTTGTTTGGCGATTTGCACCATGTGATTATTCCATAGCAGATCTGAAGTTAAGGTTACGCCTAGGATTTTAAGAGATGGGTCAGCCATTACATTATTTTTGCCCAGTGAGATAGGGGGACGGGGGTTGGATATTAGATATTTCATCAGCCTTCTATTGATTATTGTATCCATGATTTTGGAGAGAACAGAAGTAATTCCTAGTAGTTTAAAGAGTCGCTGGCTTCACTTTTTTTTGGGAATGGGCTGAACATGAACTAGTTTCCAAGAATTGGGATAAACTCTGGAGAAGTACGACAGGGCGAAAAGTTTGCGCAGAGCTTTAGCCAAAGGTGAGGCACATTTCTTGAGTATCATAGGGGGAATATTGTCTGGGCCAGTGGATTTATTGACGTCGAGCTTTTTGACACATTTATATTATTTAGTAAAATTCTTCTTGATGGAAGTTACAAAAAGCCATGCGAGTGTTGAGGATCTTACTTCTCAACTTGTCGTCGCTTTGACCTTCTTGATAATGGAAATACAGGGGGGTTATCCTGGAATGCGAATCGAAAGTCATTAAAATCGAAAATAAGAAAATGGTACCCCCAATGCGAATTCGAATTAAATTTGTCCGTCAGTCATCGGATTTCAGCCCGTGAGTAATGCCATTGACGGATGCCTTCAATTTATTTGTTCGTTTTAAAATATTTTAAAAACTCTGTAAATATTCCTGAAACAATTGTTCGCATTAAAATGCCTAATTAAGTTGATAAATGAAGTTGTAATTTCGTTTCGAATATTTATCAGACAATAATTTCAATACGATGCGATCGCATTCAGCGATACAAAAACTAAATCGCATCGCAACTGGCTTCCGTTTGCGTCTCACTTTCGAATCTCATTCCAGGATAACCCCCCACGAGTTTATCGATTTGATATACTCACGCCGAAGTCACTCGTTTGAGAAACATTCGTACGCTCTATAGGCGGCTTCCTTAGCTTAAATTGCGTTCATAGGCTCCCCATTAAACCATCTATTTGGCCATAATACCGCTCGAGAATAGAATGAGGAATGAACAAACACATTGCTGACCGTATTATATTAGTAATACAGTGCGCGGCATAGTTCGCACTGCCACCTCGGAAGCACAAATCCCAGTTAGTGGCTTGGAAAAAGCGAACATGTCTCAACCAGTTTGCTTTCCCATAGAGCCAGTCAGTTCTTTTAGGGACGTTTGGTTAGAGGTTGGATATGGGAAATTAGGACTGAGTAGTTTGTGTTCCGAGTTGCCAAGGGGTGAGCTAACGTCGAAGAAAGTGTATGACGATTATAGTGCATTAAGCAGTGTGACGTCATTTGTGACGGCGGTCACTACAAAATGGCGGACGATATTGAAACCGGTAACAGAACAATACAAGATTTAAGAAGTTAAAACCCAATTATTTTGGCGAGTAGTTGTTTTATTGGCATTGATTTCGGGCATTATCACTCATTTAAGGACAGATTGAAAAACGCTATTTAAAACAACAGACGAGAGCGCAATCGGAGAACTCAGAATTATGTATTATTCTCCTCAACATAGGATATAACAAATGTTCTGAGATTAATGATATTCATGAAATTGAGCTGATTGCTGCTCTTTGAAAGTTCGTAATAGACACGAAAATAGTGATGGGCGACATTTATGACGATTCCCAAAATATCTAAATAAATAACAAAATAGCTGAGATAGATGAGTGATATGCCCAGGCCCGCCACAAAGGGGATGTCTTTCTCTGGGCCCCAGGCCAGAAGGGTCCCCGAGAGTAGAGTGAAACTCAAAAGGTGAAAGCCTTACATCCCTGGGTACCAATCGCCTATGGGCCCCGTAACTAACTTGAAACCCAAAAACCCTGTTCTCATCACATTTTTATAGTAAACACTATTTTTCTTTCTTCCATTTCCACAAAGTCGTAAATGACATCATCACAGTAGATATTTTCTGCCAGCTCTCGTTCTATTGATAATATCATGAAATAATTTAAACGTGACCCATACATGATCTTAGATAATTTTTTATCATTTTTAATTTTTGTTCACCTTTTGCAATTGCCTTTTCGACCTTCTAAGCAAGAATGTCTACAGCAGTTTTATTTACCGAGCGGTCCCCCAACTAAGTACCAGCACGTCCAATATGCTGCTTGACCACCGTATCGAACGAGCACGGGTCTACGTTTGTTCGTTTTCTTCGCCCCATACAATTCCTTAAAGCTCCAACCCGAGATTATTAACAGCGTTCCAAAGCTCCTCTTAGTAGCGCTTCGATTTTTCCGCTGGGATAGCTTCTGCATTGATTCTGTCAAAAGAAAAATGAGTGCTGAGCCCAGAGTAAGCACAAGGGCTGGTCTACATAAGACTTTTTCCATTCTAGGCTACACTAAGTAACTTTAGCTTCATTCGCGAATAAAGAACCGATCGTTCAGTATCTATAACGATTTTTTAGAATTTCAATATTCTGAAGGGACCCCCAAACATATTTCAGTCCAAGGCCACGCCAGGTGCTGTGTGGGTCTTGTTATGCCTTCTAAAACAAGTAATCCCGTTATCCAGCCAACAAAGGCTGTGACGCAGGCAGACCCAAACTGGCCGGTGAACGAGATGAATACCAGACCTAAGCGGAATCCTAAGCACCCTAAAAACGGCGATATCTCTTGAATGGCAATTCGTACGGGAATAATCCCAAAACCACCGAAATTATAAAAATTATTTTATGAGCGTTTAAGAGATACATATTTGCAAACAGATTTTTTGACCTATTTGAATACGTTTTTGCTCCTACCTACCTTTGGAGAAATTCGACATTTCATTTATGTTTTTAAGGGCTGTTTCAATTTTTAGCTATTCTCGATTTATGCTGCAGTTCAATGACTACATATTTTGACTGGGTATTAAAAAAACGGTGTACACGAAGTTTTAGATCTGAGTATAGTATGACTATCTAACCCTTCCGGTATCAATGTAACGAGAGTTGTTTCATCAATGCAACAAATGCTCTGCATGGGTTAAAATGAATGTGTTCCATGAGATTCGGGGTTTGGGCGGGCGATGGTGCACGTTTATACGTGCATACTAAGAGTAGTAAGACATTTTAGTTGACGACTCAGTACGATTTACCTTCGTGTAAGGGACAAATGTACTGCCTCTGTGTTTTTCAGAGCTAAAGTACTCCATAAATCATGGAGCTTTTCGGGGGGGATGTCCCTCATTTCCTCCTTGTATTCGCCACTGGCTCGAGTTCTGTACAGAGTTCGAACATTCCATGTGAAAATTCTTAAATCATTTTGCCTTTTTTGTTGTCGGGGTCGCCGTCGTTTTTCCGTGTATCCGAGACATGTTGCTCGTTCCGTAAGTTATTTGCCTCACGCAAACCGTGTGCTCATACTATGAGCGAAGAAGACGCGAATTCTCGTGCTCCGTGCAAAAAACCGATTTTTTATTACACCACAGTTTTATTCACTATATAAAACTTTCGATATTCTCGCACAGTGTTTCTCCGGTTAATTATTAATTATTTTTAACATAAATAATATTAAAATGGCCGATAAAACCAAAACTGTGACCGGGAAAGTGCAATCAAGGAAACAAACACCCTTGTGTAACCCGTCGCCTGTAATGACTAAGGCTGGTCGTCCACTGGAAGCGTATTCGAGCGGCTTCGCGCTACGGCCATACATATGAGCGGCTACAAGCGACTCATTTGTATGGCCGAAGCGCGAAGCCGCTCGAATACGCTTCCAGTGGACGACCAGCCTAAGGGTTCTGTACGAGCGACTTCGGAAAGTTGTCAGGGAGAAAAATCCGTTGAAGAATTACTTGTGGACTTGGAATCGCGCTTTTCGAAAAAGATCGATGAAATTTCTGCGATCTTCCGCAATGCAGAGGCACAAATTAATGAATTCTGCAGTTCCATCATCGGCTGCGATCTGGCATGCGCAAAAGGAGTGGGCCCATAATTGTGAAATTCTCTGGACAGCGTGAAGCGAAGGCGTTTTTGCAGGCTTTAAAGGTAAATCGGAAGCAAAGATTCAAACTTTGTGAGCTGGGTGGTTTCTCTGCCGATACCCCAGTTTATGTAAATGAGAGCCTTACACCCATGGTACAAATACTACAAGGTATGCTCTTACGGAAAGCTTTTTCGCCATGTTTTGTTGTTGTGACGTCACTCGTAGCCAGCGTTTCTGCTGTTAAAGTTCTCTCCATACCAAAACAGTGAGTTGTTTGTAAACAATATAGTTTTTCGTGCTTATTGTGAAAACTGTGCAATTAGTTATTTTTTGTAAAAACGAAAAGTGTCCAATTCGAGGAATTACAGGAAGATGCCCTGGAAAATTTAGCTGGATACATCATTAAACGGCTGAGTAAGTCAAACACACTAGATGCAACAGTTAGGGATAGCTCGAATTCTTGGTCGTGGGTAAACCAGTTATCCGAAGGGGGTTTGGTCAAGCCATCCAGGACTTTCTTAGCCAAAATAAAACAATTGGAGAATATTTTCCTAAAAATTAATGGCGAGAAAATATTAATAAAAGATAAGTTTTTGAAATATATGACTAAAGCTGCAGAGAATATCGAACTTCCTCTAAAATGTAAGGAACTACATATTTGTCCGATGCCGCATTTACTTTAGAATTAAAAATTTAAATGTTCTGGCAAATAAAGAAAAATATTCTATAAGCAAAAAAAGAAAATTAAAGAAGATTGTTACTTAATATCAGAGACTTTTCATTTTTTATTTAATTAAAAATTATTATATCTGTTGAATGCTTTGAATAGTTAAAATTATTGGTATCATATATTCTTACCCGGTCTACCATCTAACACCATGCAAAATTGCAATGAACTCGGTGCAGTAGTTTTTACGTTAAAAATTAAAAACAATTTATTTCCTAATGAAATTTCATAAATTGGCTACGAGTGACGTCACACCATAAAAGCTCTCCGTAAGAGCATACCTTGTAGTATTTGTACCATGCTTACACCTACCAACAGCAATTTATTGCGCGAGGCCTTAAATTTACGAAAGCTGGGATTGGTATATTCCGTCTCCACTAGGGATGGCCTGGTGCGTGTTAAAAGTAAGCAAGAGGAGCGCTTTGTTGTAGTACGAGACGTCTCCCAATTGCAATGCCCGTCGGTGGAAGCTCTGGAGTCACGCGCTGTAAGCGTTTAATGATATTTTTGTTTTTAGTTTTGATTTTATTTTTTTGCATTTATCGATTTTTATCTATTTTTGTTTTATTTTTGTTTTATCTTATATTAATTATTTCCATTTATTTTATATATTGTATACAGTTTAATGCTTCCCAGTAGTTTAAATTTTCTATTACTCTTTATTGTTCGTTATATATTCATGCTCTTTCCCGGTTAAATGCTGTTTTTTCGTTGTCGACTGTCGCTTCTTGTTGGTGTTTATGGTTTCGTCTTGTTAATCTGTTATTAAATGTCATATAATTTTAGTTGCGAGGACGGGGTGAGAACATTAGTCAACATTTTTAGCTCGAAATGCACAGGTTTTAATACCTTCTTCTAAATTCGCGAAGCATTCGTCCGAAAATTGGTGAGCTGAATGAAACTTTCATAAATTCTGGTGTGCACGCTATATTTATATGTGAAAGTTGGCTTAACTCTTTTATTCCCTCCTCCATCGTATCCATTGGCGGTTACAAATTATTCTGTAATGATAGGCAAGGGCGCGTCGGCGAGGGAGTTGCTATATACTTACGTGAAAACTTAATATCTAAAATTGTCGGATTGTCTAAAAGCAACCGGGGATTGAATTTTTATGTGTTGAAATTTCTAATGGTGCTGATAAACTCCTTCTTTTCTGCGTTTATTCTCCTCCGGGCCTGTTTAACCCTGCTAATGCTCACGAACTTGTCGAATGTCTTGAGCACCTCTCCAGTGTGTATAAGAACATATTGGTTGGAGGTGACTTTAATGTTAATCTATTGAAACAGTCAACCTTACAAAGCTCATTTCGGTACACCATGCATTCTCTTGTTTTGGAGGTAATTAACGTGCTCCCCACATATTTTAATTGTAGAATACCCTCTTTGCTTGATATGTTTTTAGCAAACGACACTAGCTCTATTCTTTTTCAAAACCAAATCTCTCCACCTAGTTATTTGGATCATGATATTATATTCGCATGCTATAGCTTTAATGTCGATCCTCCTTCTATGAAAACAATTACTTATCGTGACTTCTCTAATATTGATCAGGAACTTCTTAGCCAAAGATGCCTTTACCTACCCTGGACCAATATCTTCACATTGGCTGAGGTAGATGAAAAAATAGATTAGTTTAACAGGATATTCCTTGATCTTTACGATGAATTTTTGCCCCTAAAAAGTAAATCTTTATCAGCTAAATCTAAACCTTGGTTCACTGCGGAAATTAAATCGCTTATTATTGAAAGGGAGTTCGTCTATCGTTGGTTCAAAAAAGTCTTTCTTCTTCTTTGATCCGTTAGCTGGCGGTCCGAGCGGGACGTCCCCGCAACGGATACGCTGCTGTCGGTGCCGCTGGGTCCCAAACTCTATTCACGATTCGCTTCCATTCTTCTCGGTTTTTGGCGGTGTCTCGAGCCTCGGTAACTGATAATCGTTGATTCTTTAAGTCACCCTCGATATTCTTCAACCAGGTTTTCTTCGGTGCCGATCGCTGTATTCTCCAGTCTGCAGGACGGTCTCGCCAGAGAAGTTTACGTGGCAAGCGGTTATCATCCATTCGGCAAACATGTCCAAACCACCGTAGTCGACGTTTTTGCATTTCTTCTTCGATCAGTGTTTGCTGATCGCATCTTTGTCTGACAACCTCGTTTCGAAGGCGATCACGGAGTGAGACACGGAGGATCTGCCTCAAACATCGCATTTGGAAGACCTCGAGCTTCTTAACGTCCGGTTTGAGCAGTGTCCACGTTTCAGATCCATAAAGAAGAATCGGAAGAATCAACGTTCGGTAAAGACGTAGTTTTGTTTTGATGGAGATATTTGTTCGTTTCCATATGCACCACTTGAGCGACGCGAATGTTGCTGTTGCCTGGCCGATACGGCTGTGAACGTCGGCCGTCGATGCCACTTTCGTTTCCTCAACCAATGATCCCAAATATTTGAACCTTGGAACCTGTTCGATTTGGGTTCCATCGAGGTGAACACTGGCTCTTGATCCATCCGTTGTGAGCACTTTGGTCTTTTCCGCATTGATTTTTAACCCGTATGATTGGGCGATGCGGGAAATATCGTATAAGATGTCCGTTGCTTCGGCATCCGTGTCGGCGAAAACAGCGCTATCGTCGGCGAACATTAAGTCTGTTACGAAGTTGTTGTCGTCGTATTGAACTCCGAGTCGTCCATCG
The DNA here is from genome assembly GCA_949987705.1 of Thereva unica. Taxonomy (NCBI): domain Eukaryota; kingdom Metazoa; phylum Arthropoda; class Insecta; order Diptera; family Therevidae; genus Thereva; species Thereva unica. Next base: position 194,629,979 of record OX465281.1, on the reverse strand, counting down.
AATGCTTCACGCAAAAAAGTAAAAACTGATACAGCAAAAAGATCTTTTAAACGCCTTCGTAATTTGATTGTAGCAAAAATTAAAGAAGCCAAACGCGATTTTTACTCCCGAAAGCTTGACCCATCCCAATCCGTGAAAACTGTATGGAAAAATCTGCGCATTTTGGGTGTCCACTCTAAAAATGAAGCTGCTGCTAGCAACCTAAGTCCCGAGAGTCTTAATCAATACTTTATATCCAACCACTGCACAGCACTGAACTTGCTACAGCTAAACCAAGACCCTCTCAACTCAACCATAGCTGAGAATGGTCCCAAAATTTGACAGTTGCTAAGAATTTAATGGCGCAGAGTACGTTCGGGAGTGTTTTCGTTATAGTTTTGTGGTAAAAAGTGGTAAATTATTGAAATTTATCGCTTTAAACCATACAAGGATTATCAGTGATTATTTCTTTAGTGATTTAATAAAAAAATATATAAAAAAATAGTGATTTAGTGTATTTTTGGTGTCTTAATTGTTAAGGTGATAAATTTATTTTACATTCGCGGTGTTTTTTTCGTGTATATTAAGGGAAAATATGCTGAATATTTAATTAAAAGTGATTTTAAAGTCATTAATTAATTTATTTTGCAATTATTACTAAACATATAAGTACAGAAAAGTGCGAATGCAAAAGTGAATAAGAGAAGTGTTTTTCGGCACCTATATTTTTAATAATAATATCATAATATATGTATTAATCACTTAAAAATCACTTTTAATTCCATAACTACACAAAACATTAAATATTCAACATTTTTTTTTGTAAATAAACATGAAAAAACACCGTGAATGTGAAAAAAAAGTTGATCGCCTTAACAATTTGAACACTTAAACACACTTAATCACCAAATTTGTTTTATTTTTTTAATGAAATCACTAAAAAACTATTCACTGATAAATCCAAGTGCAGTTAAAAGTGTTAAAATACAATATTTTATCACTTTTTACTGCAAAAATAAACACAAAAATTCTGCGCGTACGGCTTCCGCGCCATGTTACTCCGGTGTGCGGTGACTTTTGGGCCTATTACCAACACCACGAAAAATTCATCTACGAGGCCTGTAGTTGAGAGGGTCTTGGCTAAACCCATCGAAGTCTCATGTATTTTCTTCTCACACTCTTCCATCTCTCAAACTGACCTTCCAGTAATTTTCTTAAATGGAGTTCCTCTCGTTCGCGTTTGTAAAGTAAGAAATCTAGGGATTGTTCTGAATAGTAGTATGACCTGCTGCGACCACGTCAATTTCGTAATTGGAAAAACATATGGACTCCTGTCCAAACTCAGATATCACTGTGGGTTGCTTAAAAGGGCTGTCCGTTTGAATTTAGTGAAAGCCTTATTTCTACCTCTTCTAATGCATGGCCTTTCTATTTTCCCCTCTCTTGATTGTTCTTGCGTTAGAAAGCTCGAAGTAGCCTTTAACGATTGTGGTCTTTTTGTTTATAAGTTACGCCGCTTTGACCATATTTCACCCTACTTGAATTCGGTTTTGGGCTGCTCTCTTAATGATTATCGCAAATTTAGGCTTTTGCGTCTATTCCACGATATTCTGCCCCAACGCAAGCCCGCATACCTTAATGAGTTCGTTCAGTTCTCACAATCCCTTAGAAATAATAATTTAATTATTCCGCGTTTCCGCACGTTAATTGGCCGGCGTTCTTTCTTTGTCATCGCGGCTGTTTTATGGAATTCACTCCCAGTCGATTTGCAACGTATTGATTCTGTGAACATCTTCAGGAAGCGACTCTTCGAATTCATTTCTAATAGAATTGATTAAAGCATGAATATATAACTTTCTTCTTTCTTTTTATTATATAGCTTACTTCTTTTTTATATATATATATAACTTTCTTTTTTTATATTTTATATTTTACTATTTTATTTATTCTTTTTTTTTCTTTCTCTCTTTCTCTTATTTTTATTTTTCTATATAATTTTGTTTTGTATAATTTTTGTTGCCTTTATAATGAATGTACTTTAATAAGATCCTATCTTTGTACATACTCATGAAAATAAATAATAATAATAATAATAAAAAACCTTACTCGGAAGAGAGTAGTCTGAATAACTGATGATTGATGATGATCACCTGGAAAAAACTTTATAATGATATTAGCGAGCAACATTCCTCGGGTACAAAAAAACGAAGACGACCACGGCAACAAAAAACGCAAAAAGGGGCGAAGGCGACCGAATACCATCCCATGAGTTTGTGGTTTTAAACCACTCTGCGTTATGGTCCATTGTTTTTCCATTACTTTTATCTGCATTACGTTACTTTTTTGTTGTCTTCGCTTTTTGCCAAACTTCCTGCCTTTTCTTCTACCGCCGCCTGTAAGCGTTAAGGTCAAGGCGCAATGTACGCTATTGCTACGCTTTGCTTTGATATACATATCAAATAAAACAATGCCTTGTTATGGGGCGAAACCAAATGCTGAAGCGGCTAAAGCACAGCTTTCATATGCAAAAATTTGAAGGGCCTTGAAATGTTCACCAAGTTCAAGCTAGCAAGGCTTCCATTGGGGTTGCGCCTAGTACTCCGCATTACAAAAGTCACTTATGATCTATACATAGGGCGTGTTTTAAACAAATGCTTGTCGGTATTGATTGCGTTAAGGCGAAGTTTTAAAGAGTTAAGGCGAAGTTTAGGAAACGATTAAAAATCATTTTTAGATTTTATCAAAAGATTTTCGAACAATTTTCAATAATAAAACAACACTCTTGAAGCTGTCTTGTCAAGCTGACAATTTATTACATAAGGGAATAAAATTTTGTTCTAAAAGTTAATTAAAATTTGAAATCCATTCATAACAAGAACACATTGGGGAGTAATGAAAAAGCAATCTCCGTATATGTATATATCGCACAGCACGCCCGCCCGCCGACGACGAGAATTTTCAAGAATCTACGCTAATAGGATTTCATTTAAAAGAGAGCAGTGGGAGCATCGAAAAGTTTCCTTCCCCAGTTGCCATGGAGCCAGTGGAGTATATCCTTATGCTATTCATTTCATATCTGTACATAACATGCCCGGAATTACCTCTAATATAACTGCAAGATGTTTCAAAAGTTATCCTCGTTTGTCGGAATGTGCACGGGCATGTACTATGTATACTTCCGAAAGGCGCGCACACGAATACAAAATATTGCTAAGTCTGGAATTATAAAGAGTTTTGCTTTATTAGTAAAATAAATTTTGCGAAAACTGCCATAAATAAACAATATTTTGCAGTAAATGGAAAAACCACCCGCAGTCTCAATTCATGCTTGGGGCTTGACTTCATCTCAAAGCCCTTTGGCTGGAGGACCAACAGCAAAGGCGAAATTGGTAGTTGGTTGGTGTATAGTGTTAAGGCACATAAAAGGATTCTTGGTTTTGCAGGAAGATATTGAAAATTTCCACAACTATGGCTATGGTGCTGTATTGGTGCTAAATGCATTCATCCAAGGACATTGTTCTCGACTCAGCAAAGTTCTTTTAGGTATTACGGAGAGCTCCTTGGGTTCTTTATACAATCTCTGCAAAATTCCTCAATAACTCAGCCCCGTCGGAATTAGCAAGAAGAAATTCATAAGAATATTGGGGGATGGTTGGCTGTTTGTCACTAGCTGCTTTTCACAAAGTCTATTTTTAATCAAATTTGCCAACCAATAGGAATTCTGCGCCAAGATAATAGGATTCTTCGTTAATAAATGGAATTGAAAATGTACAAAGTTACATAAGCGGCTCAGATTTGGGTCAATTGTACGAACCAGGCCAGAATTTTCGCTTCTCTCAGTTGTCAAAAAACAGTTTTTTTTGTTGAATGGAAAACCTCCTTATTTTCATCTCATCAAAATACAACACGAAAAGCTTAAGGATTATGCATCCTTTGGAGTGAGACTTATGTTGAAATGGTGGACGAAGTGAAAAGGGAGACGTTCACAGAGCTCTGTTAAGAAAATATAATTTAATTTTCTTTGAGATTTTCAAATCTCTCTTAATTGCCACTTATTTTAAATAATTTTTTATGTGAATTTCAAGTCTTTTGTATTTTATACAATTTTTAATTGTGGAATTCACTTTTTTCACCGGATTGTAAATAGGCGGAGGGTAGGAGTGAAATGTCGTACATTTAAGCCGATTTTTAAGAAAATTTCATTGCATTGCAGCTTGCTTTATGGCTAGCATAAATTTTATTATGTATTTTTATTGAAAAATTTGAAATAATGACGATGAGTTAAGGTAAGGCTAGATATGGCTGAGCCCACCTGTGATCATAAGAGGGTCTGGTAAATTTGGACAAGGGCATTAATTAATATATAACTCAATAATATTCACGTTTCTTGGTCCTCTCACGTCCTCCGACCAGTACGGTTGTCTGATCAGTGAAAAACAACGAGTTCTTTGTGAAACAAAAATCGATTTTTTCTCTTGTAAAGCTCTAGCAGCTAACTAGTGTGACAATTTTAAAGTGAAGGTTGGAAACATAGTTAAATAATTTGAAAGGTGATATATTGTCACCCAAAAGAGTATTGAAAATAATGAACGAAGGCGGGGACGCCCCCCGGGTCCATCGCAAAAAAAAAACCAAAAATATGAGAGGAAGTAGAAAGAAGCCAACTTCTGAAGAAACTATAAAAAATCTGAAGGGTGGCAAAAAGAACATAATCACGGAAGAAACTAAGGTAAATCTGAAGGCACTAGCCAAAGATAAAAATTTTTTGTTAAAAACTCTCGATGACTGGACACAAAAAGGGGAACGCATGGGCCCCAGCGACGACAATTCTAACAAAGAAGTAGAGCGAAAAAAAAACTCTACACAAAGCACCACAGACTCTACACAAAGCACACTACTCATAAACGACAGACAGTATGGCTTCCGACAAAAAAGATCCACTGGCGATCTTTTAGTCTGTCTTACAGAACACCTCAGCCGTAGTCTGCATGGATTCGGTGAGTCTAGTCTGGTTGCTCTGGATATCTCCAAGCCTTTCGATAGAGTTTGGCACTCAGCTCTGTTAGCTAAACTCAAAGCTATTGGAGTTGACTCACTTCTACAAAAGTGGATTGAGAGTTTCCTTTCTGGCCGTTCAATCAAAGTGGTATTGGATGGCGTCAAATCCGCATCCCACCCGATCTCTGCGGGGGTACCCCAGGGGTCAATTTTATCACCGGCCCTATTTCTCATATTTATAAATGACCTTCTTTCAATCCCCTCCAACCCACTTCTCAGCTTCGCTGACGACGGTACTCTACGTTACTCGTACAGCTTCGATACAAGACAGACTTATGCCAGATCCTGTCTTGATGATCGCGAACTAATGTACAAGTCGATTAATAACGACATTAAACTCATTCTAGAGTGGGGAAAGAAGAATCGTGTTGAATTCAACTCCGACAAAACCAAGTACTGTCTTATCTCCAAAAAGAAGTTCAACACCTCTCCACCCTTGAGAGTGGATGGAGTTCAACTAATGGCCGACCCATCCTTACACATCTTAGGCGTGACATTAGCCAAAGACTTGCGATGGAATGACCACATATTCCAAATCGCCAAGCAAGCATCCCAGTGCTTGGGTTTTCTTAAGAGGTGCAAGTTCCTCCTCCAGCCATCGGCCCGTGCTGTTATTTATAAATCCTACATTCGGCCTCTTCTCGAATATAACTCTCTCGTTTGGGGCGGCGCCCCAATAACCACCTTGGCATGGTTAGATAAGGTGCAAAAAAGGGCGCTCAAGTTAATTGATGACGACACCGCCTGCTCCACCATCGACCCCTTAAGCCACCGTAGGAATGTAGCAGCACTGACAAAATTTTATCGCTACTATCATAGTGACTGTTCCTCCGAGTTAAACGCTCTCCTGCCTCCACGGCAATCTTATACCCGCAACACCAGATTAGCCCACTCGTCTCATTCCCTTCACCTGCAGCTACCCCTTTCACGAACTCAACAAGATATGAATTCGTTTGTTAATAGAACAACTCGGCTGTGGAATAATCTCTCGCAGTCAGTATTTCCGAACTCCTACAACATCCAAGAGTTCAAACGCAGGGTTCATCACCACCTTCTTCAATACCCCCCCCCGTACCTTTTAATCCTTAACCTATACCCCCCCCCCCTCATCCCTCCCCCGTACTAAGCTTACTGCTAGACATTGCACCATGATGTGAAAAATGACATGACGGACTAGTAGTACAAAGGGTCACATTGTCTCGATAAAGCTGCAGCAACGGTAGATGCAAATAGAAAAATGGAACATGCAGATGATAGTATGGATACATGCAACGACGATGAGGCAGCAGCAGATCCCAGAAGAATCACAATAATTTCCGACGTTAGAATTAAGCACTGTGAAAATAACCTAGTAGTTAAGAATGTCGAAAATTTAGAAAATAACAATAATAGGAATAATTATAATAATCATGAAGTTATAGATAGCGAACTTTCAAGGGGGGGCTTTCAAGTAGTTAAGAATGGAGCACGTCCTCATAACCATAATACAAAAAAAAAAATGAAGTTAACAATGAAAATAAATACAGCCTGTAAGGTAAGACTGAAGAATCCCCAGACACACGTAAAGCCTCGGCCACGATACTAGCGGCGAGCGGCTAGCGGTGAGCGGCAGAGCGGCACAGCGGCGATTCTGAGCTTTATGTTTGTATAGTTTTATATGGAAAACGCTTGAATCCGGCCACGATACACGGGCGGCGAGCGGTGAGCGGCAGAGCGGCAATACTGAAGTGCCGCTCGCCGCTAATCCGAGACATTAAATTTGTTTGGTGCCGCTCGCCGCTCTGTTATTATTTTGTTGTAGCAATGGAAAAAAAGTGTAAAAAAATATTGTAAAAGATGGCTTATCTTGCCCAGAATGAAATTAAAGGTTTCAATTGACATTCTCGTGTATTCGAAAACACGAATTTTATCTTTTCTTAACCCGAAAGATGGATGGTGGTATTCACCAAACCTTCTTCTTCGCTCGTTAATGGGATGAACTCCATATTTCCTATTATAAATTAATTTATTGAGAATACGCCTTTTCAAAGAATTTAACAACCCCTTGATTACTAAACACCTTTATATTTCTCTTGTCAGACCATTACTCGAATATACGTCCCAGGTTTGGTCTCCTCACTACTCTGTGCATGTTAGAACTATTGAATCGGTCCAACGAAGGTTCGTTCGATTCGCACTGAATCATCTTCCTTGGGAAAACCCATTAGTTCTTCCATCTTATGAATCTCGGCTTAAGTTACTTAACTTAAGCTCTCTTCACAAGCGCCGTGAGGTGGCCGATGTTGTTTTTGTTCATCAGCTCCTTAAAGGAAAGGTTGACTCAGGTTTTCTAGGTCACCGTGCATCGTTTAGAGTGAGTCGTTACAATCTAAGAGGACCACCTCTCTTACAAATCAACTCTTCTAATACGAATTACGGCAGATTCGAACCTGTCAATCGCATGTTCATTAACGTGAACAACAATATTAATGTGTTTAACGTGAGTATTGGTAAAGATGTCCTTAAAAGGAGTCTTTTTAATCTCACGTGATTGCTTACATTTTATGTTGTTTGGTGGGTTACATGTTGGATGCCCTTACTTTTTATTTTAATTTATGTTCAATCTCTTTTTAGAGATAGGATTTGTGTTCTATTTACATGTTACTAATATTTTATGTTTGCATGTCTCAGCTGAGCCACGGCAGTGGTAAATATTTCTCAGCCCTGCTGGGAAGTGTGCCTTCTGTGTTAGAAGGGAAACTCTATATATGTATATATATATGAGTATATATATATGTATATATGTATATATGAGTATATATATATGTATATGTATGCATATATAGATTTTCATGCTTAGCTGAAAAGTGCGCCTTCTGTGCTAGAAGGGTTAACTCTTGCTGAAATTATCACTTAAACTTCATACTTTTAGCATATCTTCCGGAGATAGCTTTTCTACTACTGAACAAGTCGAATCGCCGCTCGTATCCTGGCCGCCGCTCTGCCGCTCGCCGCTCACCGCTCACCGCCCGCCGCTGGCCGCTCGTATCGTGGCCGAGGCTTAAGATTGACTCTAACTCTGACTCCCCTACTAACACAAAAAGTAACACAACCAGTAATAGTAAACCCAAAATTAGTTGGTGCCCACTGATTTTCATAAACAACGTGAGACCAACACTATTGTTCGAAATGTGCTCGAAGCAAAAGGAAGAATTTAATTTCAAAGTCCAGAGAATCAATTACTCAAGGAGTAAAATATTTATTGACAATCCCAGACTACACACCTTCATTCTGGACACAATAAGAAACTCACAAGCGGAGGCTTTCTCCTTTACCCCGAAGGGGGAGAAAGGGGAAACTTTCGTAATGAAAGGTTTATCCAAAGGCGTAACTGATTCAGAGGTGCATAATGATCTCACAAGTCAAAATGATAATCTTAAAATTCAATGGATTAAACCATTAGTGTCTAAAAAGCCTCACTTAAAAGGGGTGAACCTTGGCTCTTTTATAATAAAACTGGAACCAACGACTCCTGCTAAAGAATTGCTTAAAATCAGGACGGTATTATACCATGTAGTTACATTTGAGAGACCACATAAGAGAAATTTTGTACATGTTATAGATGTCAGGCCTTCGGACACATTAGCGCTAATTGTGCAAACAACCCGAAGTGCGTCAGATGTGGCAATGATTGTAAAGATCTTTGCCCTAGAAAAGAGGAAAATAATCAAAGTTCACCCAAATGTGCAAATTGCGGTGGCAATCACACAGCCAACATTAAGGGCTGTCCTAATTTTCTGGCTTATCAGAAAAGAAGAGAAGAAAACGCTATTGGGGAATTCACTGCTGAAGCGAATAGGCTGTTTGGAGTCTCACTGGGGGTTCTCTTACAGAAACTGTCAGATTTCTGTCCGAAATACACAATGATGAATGAAAGCAATAAGGCTGATGAACATCTAAATTTCGTTGCTAATCTGAAATGCTCCAAATAAGAGTTGTAAATACTAACGTAAACTCGCTTTGTTCTAAAGACAAGGCATTTTCCCTATCATATGAACTACAAAGACTGAGGCCTCATGTAGCATTAATTACTGAAACGAGGTTAAATAAAAAATACAAACCCACCGTCTCTGGGTATAAATTAATTAGAAATGACTATGGTAGAGGCACCGCTGTTGCCATAAGAGAGAATCTCACATTTGATCAAGTCTCATTTGACACAAATCAATTTTCTATAAGCATGATCTGCTGGCACGTAAAAGCAAATGGTGTTAATAAAAAAAATTCTAATTGGGGCAGTATACGTACCTTGTAATAATAGGCATGGATGGAACCTTGAACTTGATAGAATCGAATGTCTGGTTAGAGCCTACGACCATTTCATTATTGGAGGAGACCTAAACTCTAGGCATAGGAACTTGGGTGACTCTGTAAATAATACAAATGGTAATACTTTATATAACTGGTTTCAATCCTCAGCATTCATGTACTCAGAACTTATTTACCCTAATTCTCCTACATTCCCCAGGGGGTCTTCTTATCTTGATCTTTTTTGGATATCGTCTAGCCTAACGTACAACGGTACAACATGTACAACTTTCCCATTCCCGTCTGATCACTATGGTGTGCTCCTAGGAATTCGAATAGGAAATTTCGAACTTACAGTAAAACAGACTTGGATCACTTCTTACAGGAACACTGACTGAAAAGATTTTATCCAACATATAAAGGTAAAGCTTCAGGAGGATGTAATATTAAACCAAACTTCAAATTTAACTAACCAAGAAATTGATCAATTGATCTCAAAATTTACTTCAGTTCTCACGGAATGCATGTACATGCATTCCAATACTTCTCTAAAAAAAATTTCAAGTACAATTTTATCTCCTCACGCACCTTGAGTCTATTCCGAACCAGACGACAATGGAATCAGGCACTTAAAAGAATTTTCCATTGAACGGGAAATAGAATGAATACCGAATACACACAGCTTCATTCAAGAATTTCGTGTTTATCTAAAAAAATAAGGGACAGAATCAGAATTGAGGCTAATAACTGGTACATCCGGGAGCTACTAAAAATTAAACCCTCTCCCAACGCATTCGCTGCAATCGATAGGCTTACAGGTAGAAAGCACATTAGACGGAATCCAGCCATAAACGATGTGTATATGAACGGTCAATGCTATAGTGATCTAGAAGAAAAGCTAAGAATATTTAAAATTCACTATGAGCAGTCTTTTAACACAATAATAGACGACAATAATCCCCATAAAAACACAGTTGAAGAAGTAATATCCACATTTAGTTCAACAATGCTCCCCACCATTACCCAATTCGTTACCAATAATAGAGCCTCTTTGCCCTCAGACAGATATTTCACAAATCCCAAGGAGATAATACAGCTTAGTAAAGAGCTAAAAAATAAAAAATCCTCAGGTATTGACAAAATTCCTAACTTTGTCATTAGAAAAGTTATAAAAGGCATAGACACTTTTCTTGCATCTTTATTTAATAACTGTTTAAACAATAGTTACTTTCCTACTGCCTGGAAAGTCGCAAAGATCCTACCTATTCCAAAACAAGGATCTGCAGCGCAAGTTGAAGACTATAGACCAATCTCATTACTTTCTAATATAGGTAAGATGTTGGAAAAACTTATACTTAGAAAATTAGAGTTATTTTGTATAACAAATAATATAGTATTACAATACCAATTTGGTTTCGAAAAAGGTCACTCCACAGAACACGCGTTATTATACCTTCAAAATGAAATAATTACGAATTTAAGGATTGGTAAATGTTCAGTGTTACGTGCGCTTGATCTAAAAAAGGCTTTTGATCGGGTATGGCACGACGGTTTAATTTATAAACTGAATAACTTGGATTGCCCGCCCCACCTAACAAAAATTATACAACATAGTTTTCTTTCAGATAGGATGGGAGTGGTCCAATATTAGGACCAAAATTGTTTAATATCTCACTTCATGACTTTCCACACGTATATAGTATTGGTTCTAAATGCATACAGTATGCTGACGATACGTTGGTCTGGGCAACAGATAAATCCTCTATAGTTGCTACAGAATGTTTGCAATTGCACGTAAACAGTTTACTAAACTCAATATTGAGTTACTTCAAAGATTGGAATATTGAAGTAAATAATAGAAAGTGCCAATTAAAATGTGTAAGAAATCCTGCAGGCAAACGCCCTAAAAATGCATCTGAAGAATCCAAATTATTAAAACTACAAGTTAACGAACATACATTAGCCCCAAGGGAGACAATCAAGTATCTTGGACTATTATTCCATCATCGTCTAAAATGGAACCCTCATGTAAGACAAAAGCTGATACAAATGAGGCAGGCTACTGCTGCTCTAAGACCGCTCCTTAAATCAAAAGCGCTTTATAGTAGAACAAAAACACTCATGTACAAAACAATTATAATTACGAAGGAAAAAGGCTCCGTTATTTAAAGAAATGTCTTCGCTGTTGACGGTCGTACGGTTAATTTATTTTATTTTAAAATTAGTAAAAAGAATATAAACTTTTATTAAATAGTAGTTTAGAGTCGAAAAATAATGAAATAAAAAACTTGCAGTACAAAAACTTGTCTTTTTTGCGGTGGAGTTTTTTGTACATAAAATTGAAAAACTCCAATTTTAACTTATAGTGCATGATAGTCCAACTCTTAACGAAGAAAAAGAGCTTCGAAAAAATGTCCTACGAGATCGAGGAGCTGTAGACGAAGGATTTTACGAAAACGCCTTTTTTTACATAAATCGAAATTTCTCCCATATTTTGCAAAATTTTGAGCCAAAAAAAAATAATGAGTTTTCAGATTGCCAAAAGCAACATTTTTACCAAATAAAAAGTTTCTAGGTCGCATCAATAAAAAGAAAAAAATAAATGAAAAAGAAGCGATTTTTAGCGGTTTTTAGCATTTTTCTCCATGTATAAGACACTAACCAATATTTTGTACCACATCAATTGAAAGATAATTTTAATACCTATAACTTTATAATTTAACTTTTTCGGATCCGAGCTCAACTTTTTGTTTTATTGGCAAAAAACCGGTTTTTTTACTTTTGCGAATTTTTTAGGTTAAGTTCGCCAATGCAGTTCCGTAAAAAAAAAACGCTATCATTCTTCAAATTAAGTGTTCTACACGCCCATATTTTTTTTCCTGCCTTCAATTGTTTGGAGAATTTCCGTAGATTGATTGGACTATATACTTCTCTCCACTGTCGTATTGATTCCGTTCAGAAATCCTTTACTCGGTTTTCTTTTCGGTAAGATCAATTGGCAGAATTCTATCCCTTTTTAAAATTCTGGATGTTTGCTTCTGGAACTTCAGAAATAATAGACTAGAAAAAATATTGCGAGTATTATGTTTAACATTTATGCGCCTGGCGTAACCTTGAGATCTAGACCTCTATTGTTTGATTCCCCGCATAGGACCGTTTACGGTCAGCATGAACCAATAACGTATTGCTCTAGCCTGTTTAATGAAATTTATGCCATGCTTGATTTAACTGCTGATAGAGTAGCAT